>CM066328.1:358748083-361148083 GCA_033807585.1 Hydrophis major
CGTGGCCTGCGCAAGACGCATCTTGCCTGCGGGCCGCCAGTTTGACAGGCCTTTCCTAAATCAAGAATCTACTCTTAATGTTGGGACACACAGCATGGCCAGTGAATATCAGAGGTTACGTAGGTATTTCAGTTACAGCAACTTATAACAGTTGTTTTCTGCGAGAACAGGCAGAAACCACAAACTGTCTTTTCTCACTTCTTCACTGACTTGTGCTATATACGCTGACAAACCTCCTTATCTGCCTCTGCACCTACGAATTAAATGGAGGGACCTCTTGAACCTTCCAAATGTGTAAAAAGAAACATTTTAATGGTCTCTTCTGCACCTTTCTGGATTGTAGTTTTTATTTACTTGCCGTTCTTTTTTGAAAATTTAGCTACACAGAAGTGTAGCCAGTCAGATATATGACCACTGTCACAAAGTGTGAGGTTTCTAATGTATCAAGGAATTTGTAAACTGTTCAAAACACATTTATACTACTACTATTAAAAAACCTCTGTTTCCATCTCAGGCAACTTTGAATGATTTTTTTAGTTTCAGAGGAAATTACCTTAATGACTTGGGATCCTCCAGTAATTCTTGGCTAGGAATTCTTGTGGGTGACATCCATGCTATCTGAAGAACACCATAATATGAAAACTTACTGCATAATGTCTTACCATAAATTTCGGCCTTGGTTTCTAGCATGTTTTTTTCTTTTTCCAGTGATTCTCTGCAAGGAAATGGGAAAGATAGATACTTACTAAGAAAATAAAGGTTTCTGGGCCCACAAAGATCTAGTTAGCTTCTATAATGGCAGACGAAATGACAACCTCCTTATATTACTTCAGTTTTCTGGAAGATGGTCATATAAACATCATAAGTGTTCCTCTGAACATGCCTGCATTTTGCTATGTTAATTTTCCTGCACACATTTTTTTTTTTAAAAAAATAAGTCTTATGATTCCTTCTCTGATTTGGTAGTGACATAATTGACTTGTGAATTGTTCAAGTATGTGCTATATGTAACAATTAAACTCTAGTTTGTTCATCTCCTTAAAAGAGTTTTTACAAAGCCATGGAAATGGGACAATGAAATTTTCTTAAAGAAAAAAAATGCTCCTGTTCTCTCATTTTTAAACTCTTGGCTGCTTTTACAACATGTAAAATTAAACTTGTAATTTTTGTGCATGTTAGTGAGATGTTACACATATTTTAATTTTGCTTCATTTTTATAAAACTTGTAGCTAAGTAAAAAATTCAATTTCAAAAAAAGAAGGAATAAATCTTTATATTGTTAACAGAAAATTAATCCATAGTTTAAAGTATGAGAACAAAACAAAAATCTGAAAATAGTATCTCTAGCAATAGTTCCATTATAATACAGAAAACACATTATAACACAGAAAACACAGCAGCACTGATGTAGTTGGAAATAAATATACACTCGCTATTTGTTTGCCAGTTCCAAATAAGCTCTCTAGTATAGTTAGGAAAGGCAGTAAGCCCAATAAAGTTTGTCCCTAGAGAATAAAACAAGAACCAGAGTGAAAATGGTGCCAAACTAGATTACAGAGTGAATTAGGGTGCAGGATAAAGTTATATTGGAAAAGCAAAAGCAGGGCTCTTAGAAGTGAAGCTCAAGAAACAAAGCAGACAAATTCAGACAATTTTAGAATTACTAAGTGTCATTCATATATATATATATATATATATATATATATATATATATATATACATATAGATACAAATATATAATGTATGTATGTATATATATGTTTTCTTATGTTTTTGCGGGTACTTACATGTCTGGCATTCAGCTTTGTTCGGGTATTTTCCCACGTCATAGTAGTGGTGCTTTTAAAGTTGTAGCAACGTTTCAGCAGAATCTCATCTGCCATCATCAGGCTTCTGTATAGTGTTCGTCTGTGAGTTAGACTTTTACAGTGGTTTCAGATTTAAATTTGGGGCAGCCTATTACTGTGACAGAATGGTTTTTTCTTCATCCTGATTGGTTGAGAGTCTTGGTCTGTGTTTATTGGTCTTGGAGTTTGCTGTGTTCTGCTTCTAATATCTTCTGTCTGTTTTTTTGGGGGGGGGGCTCTTTTTGTATCTTGATTGGCTGGCAACATTGTGTTACTTTATTGGAGGCCTTTAGTGCAGCTTGACTTCGGGTAAATGGACGGCTATCATTAGTAAGGAAGCTGGGTTTCATCTGGGTGCCTGGTTGGGGTTTGTTTGAGATGGAGGTATCAGAGGGGATCTGTTTGTGCCCAGGTGTTTGCCTGGCTTGTGGTGTGGAGATTTTTTTGTTTGTGAGTGCAGGCTTCCAAATGATTGACAGCCTGGTGGAATCATCTCTTCTGTTCATGCTTTCTGGTCTTTTTTCAAACTCTATGGCTTCTCTGATGATTCTGTGGCTGGGATTTTCTATAGTGGCTATGGTTTTAGTGCCATTGAAGTTGATGTTATGACTTGTTGCTTCCATGTGTTGGATTAGTGAGGAAGTGTGTTCCAGCTTTTTGACTGCATTTTTGTGTTCATCCAGGTGGGTGCTTATTCTTCTATTGGTCTGTCCAATGTATGTATATTAGAAGCAGAACACAGCAAACTCCAAGACCAATAAACACAGACCAAGACTCTCAACCAATCAGGATGAAGAAAAAACCATTCTGTCACAGCAATAGGCTGCCCCAAATTTAAATCTAAAACCACTGTAAAAGTCTAACTCACAGACGAACACTATACAGAAGCCTGATGATGGCAGATGAGATTCTGCTGAAACATTGCTACAACTTTAAAAGCACCACTACTATGACATGGGAAAATACCCGAACAAAGCTGAATGCCAGACATGTAAGTACCCGCGAAAACTTAAGAAAACAAATATCAAACCTCTACGGGGAGGGAATAAACAACCAGATCAAAACCTACGAGAAAGTAGAAATTAAAAGAGCAGGAATACTATGTGACCTCCAATTCCTACGCAGCTGCAGAGACAACAATACTACACCAACCTGCTTCAAATTAACATTTCATCAAAGCACAGCAGCCACTAATGGTATCCTGAAAAGAACTGAAATGGCTCTACTAAGGAACGAGCTCCACAGTAAGAGATTCCAATTAGATCAGTTAAACAAAGATTTGCTAGCACTACACCTGGAATTGAGCAGCAAAATCCACCCTCTACTTTGGGACAAGATAAAACAACTTACAACTTGGAGAGCTGAATCTGCAAGCATTTACAAACAGGAAAAGCTCTTGAAAAAATTAAAGAAATTAGATCATGACAAGAAAACCCCCAACAACTCACAACAACACCTGAAACAATTAGTGTACAATGTTTCCAACAGAGAACTCACCAAAACAGAAACAGAAGTCCTAACCAAAGGATTCAATTATGCTATAGCACCCCAAAATATCCCCACAGAATCCATCATATGTGCAGTAGAATCCAGCCTAACTAAATTAAATACAGATGAAGCTGATAAAATAAGACACCAAGTTACCAATATCCTATGCACAAGCAAACCACCCAAAAGCAACTTGCAGCAAAATGAAATTAAAGCGCTACAAACCCTGAAAAGAGACAGCAGCATAATCATCCTCCCAGCAGAAGAAGGCATACCTCTCAGACCCATAGTCAGCTCCAGAGGAGCACCACTACAAAACCTAGCTAAACACCTAGCAAAAGAGCTACAGCCCCATGCTGAAACAGCAGCTTCTCATGTACAAAACTCATACCACTTCTTGGAAATGATCAAAGATCTACACGTGGAGCAAGATCTGCTTGTAAGTTTTGACGTGGTTTCACTATTCACTCAAGTCCCGATAAAAGAGACCCTTGAAATCATCAAAAATAAATACCAACCAGCTAAACACCTCATGGAAGTAACAGAACACTGCTTAACCAACACATATTTCATATGCAAAGGACAAAGATACAAACAAATTGAAGGAGCCCCCATGGGATCACCACTGTCACCTGTCATTGCAAACCTGTTCATGGAAGAATTCGAATCCAGAGCCCTGGCCAATGCCATCCTCAAACCCAAACTATGGTTAAGATATATCGATGACACATTCGTGATTTGGCCCCATGGACAAGAAAACCTAAACAATTTCCGAACACACCTAAACAGCGCACACCCCAAAATCAAGTTCACCATGGAAACAGAAACTAACAAACAACTACCATTCCTAGATGTACTAATCTACAAGAAAACAGGTGGCACACTAGGACACACCATATACCAGAAGAAAACACACACCAACCGCGACCTCAACGCCCAATCCCACCACCACCCAGCACAGATAAACTCCGTGGCTAAAACACTAATGACTAGAACCAAACGCCTGGCAGACAAGACACACATTAAGACTGAACCATGCACCCTGACTAAAATATTGACAGCCAACGGCTTCCACAAAAGCAAAATCACCAACTTGATCCACAAAAACACACTGAGACATAATAGAGACCCAGAAGATGAATAGACCCATGGAACAGCTGTCCTGCCCTACATAAGAGGCACTACAGACAAAATTAATAAGATTCTATACAGACACCACATCAAGACTGCCTTCAAAACAGACAGAAAAATAGCAACCATCCTCAGGAACCCCAAAGACAAAATTGACCTGGAAAACCAAGGCATATATGAAGTCCCCTGTGCATCATGCCCGGCCATATACGTTGGACAGACCAATAGAAGAATAAGCACCTGCCTGGATGAACACAAAAATGCAGTCAAAAAGCTGGAACACACTTCCTCACTAGTCCAACACATGGAAGCCACAGGTCATAACATCAACTTCAATGGCACCAAAACCCTAGCCACTATAGAAAATCCCAGCCACAGAATCATCAGAGAAGCCATAGAGTTTGAAAAAAGACCAGAAAGCATGAACAGAAGAGATGATTCCACCAGGCTGTCAATCATTTGGAAGCCTGCACTCACAAACAAAAAAATCTCCACACCACAAGCCAGGCAAACACCTGGGCACAAACAGATCCCCCCTGATACCTCCAGCTCAAACACACCCCAACCAGGCACCCAGATGAAACCCAGCTTCCTAACTAATGATAGCCGTCCATTTACCCGAAGCCAAGCTGCACTAAAGGCCTCCAATAAAGTAACACAATGTTGCCAGCCAATCAAGATACAAAAGGAGCCAAAAAAACAGACAGAAGATATTAGAAGCAGAACACAGCAAACTCCAAGATCAATAAACACAGACCAAGACTCTCAACCAATCAGGATGAAGAAAAAACCATTCTGTCACAGCAATAGGCTGCCCCAAATTTAAATCTGAAACCACTGTAAAACTCTAACTCACAGACGAATACTATACAGAAGCCTGATGATGGCAGATGAGATTCTGCTGAAACGTTGCTACAACTTTAAAAGCACCACTACTATGACGTGGGAAAATACCCGAACAAAGCTGAATGCCAGACATGTAAGTACCTGCGAAAACTTAACACACACACACACACACACACACACACACACACACATATATACATATAAATCTTAAGATGAAAAGTAATTTGAGAATTAGAATGAACCCCAATTTTGTAATCCATATGCCTTCTAAAGTGGGTGTCATAGGAGGATTAAATTACTTGTGATGGCTGTGACTGTTTTCAGTATCACGAAATGCCTCTGAATAAAATTGTTGAGGAAGACTAATTCTGTAACTTTCCCACAATCAGGAAAGCAGAGATCAGAATAAAGCCTTTAGTCCAATCCCACAGAATATTTCATCATGGTGCAGCTACCTCTCAATGTTTGCTGCTGCCAAAAGCCATCATCTATTCTGAGATCTGAATGATAATGGGCAATTTTATCCTGTCACATCCTTTAATGTCAATACTTTGTGGAGAGGAAGCCCACGGTGCCAGCAGCTGTTTCCTTGCCCTAATATAAGAAATGACACCAGAAAGTTACTCTGAGGTGACAAGATGCTACTGGTACAATAAAAAGCCAGGGAATAACTATGAACAGAATAGCTTCTGCTTGGACTGACAGGACTTTAAATCTCTAAAATTACTGAGGATCAATTAATTTACTTTTATTGCTTTTCTTCTTTAAAAGTAGCATAAACTTAATGAAGCATTTGTTCAGTTTGGGGCACTTTAGGACAGATATATTGTAAATAAATTGGCACAGGTTCAGGGGAAGGTAATAGACATGGTAAAAAATTATGCCTAAATAGAAAAGGAGCAATTGGGCTTGTTTATTTAGGTAAATAGGAATCTCAATAAGCAATCTCTAGACACCTTATATGGAGGAAAGGAAAATTGTTTTCTGCTGATTTAGAAAGCAAAATTATGCCTAGTGGGCTTTAAGGTATAGGAAGGTTAATTTGGGGGGAATGTCAGGGGAATTTTTATACAAATAAAAGATTTCTGAAAAGGAAAAATATATGTCAGGGAAGTTCTAGCTTTGGATTATTTCCCTTTAACTCTATGGTTTATGTAACATAATCAAGTTTTATTACACTTAGAGGAAATGAAGTGCTGCAAAATTTGAAATTCTAGGCAGCTGAAGGGCAGAAGTCGTTTTAAATGACTTCCAAGTATTAATGGGAAGAAAACATCTCTGCAGCAGAAAGATGGTTTCCAAAGGGAATTGTCAGGAAAAAAGTAGCATGGCTGAAAGTGCTCCTCTGCATTGGAAAGAGCAGTTCTAAAGTAGCCCACTCCTGACCTTCCCAAAGCTGAATTGCACTAATTTCTCCCTCCCTCCTCATACCCCTCAGGAGAAAAAGATGTCAGTATTATTATGTCCTGGCTTTTCCAGAAAGCCAAATGAAGGAGCTTTGCTGGTGAACTAACTGGCAAAAGCCCATTCACAGGCATTCATTAACTGTATCTCAGCCAGCTAACTGGCCACATCCAGGTCTTCTGACAGGCATAACAGCATGCACAGCTGGCTGGTTTAATCATACCTCAGCTTTTTCAAGAATAGACTGACGTCCCTAATCAACAAGGTTACTTCCATCTTGCCCCACCTATACCTTCAGCACAGAAAAAGGAAAGTTAACCTACAGATTATATGGGTCAGAGGGACAACAGAAGGAAGAATGGCAATGGGATAAGGAACTGGGAAGCAACAGCTGGGCAACTTCAGAAATACCAAGTGATAACTGACATCCAGTTGCATAGGACCAACAGCCACAATAAGATCCCAACTTAGAGCTTAGTCTGGCAGTGCAGCTCGATGCTCTGCTCTCGGTTTGGTCCCAAGCTTGGCAACAACTTTGCTCTGCAGCTTGATATACTCAAGGAACAACCAAGCTGAAGCTGCACAAAATCTCCAGTGTGTGCAAAAATATTTAGCGGGAGACAAAGATTGTATCCCATTTTAACCTATGACAAGGTACAAAAGCAGAGCATATTAAGATCTGGTTATCAGCTCATTAGAATTTGGAGGGAAAAGGGAACAGTATACAGCTAGAGTAGAAATCTTGCATTGGGAATTGACTGTATTGACTGTTTCATAGTATGATTTGATTGCTTATTTGTACCCTATGACTATATTAAATGTTGTATCTTATGATTCTTGATGAATGTATTTTTCTTTTTATGTACACTGAGAGCATATGCACCAAGACAAATTCCTTGTGTGTCTAATCACACTTGGCCAATAAAGAATTAATTAATTAATTGGGAATGTGTGGAATATAATACAACGTTGTGTAAACCTGTGAAGTCTCCAGTCATAACAAAATCAATCTCCACAGAAACATTTAAACAACCTACCAGAAATTCAAAGTATAAAGCAACATTTCCCAATAAAGAGGATTCAATGAAGTATTTCTGCCTCTTTCTCTATATTCAATATACTCATTTTAAAAAGAAATGAGAAGCTCATTTTTATCTCTGCTTGATCCAGAAGAGCACACAATAATCAAACCAATATATTGCAAGAGCCACAGATACAAGCAGTTAGAAGACACCCAGGACAAGTTCTACTAGGTAGTACCTTCGTGCAGATGTTAGTTCTTCTCTGCGTAGCTTAAAATCCACCTCTTCCAAGGCTTGCCTGCAAAGCGTCAACTTGTCTTCTAGGCTCTCTACCTAAAATACATTCGACAAGCAGGAATGACAAAGTGTTTATTTCACTGATGTTCATTCTATTAAGCAGCAACACTTGACCAGAGAGTGACCTTCAAATTTTCTGGGCAAAACAGACAAAGCCTCTGGATTGAAACCATCATCCTTACCAATAAGTAAGAGAACATTGAGTGAGCCCATAACTTTCTCTTCTATCACCTCTATGTCAAAGTGCACTTCCCATGTTTATTATTAAGTTGATTCATTCATGTGGGGTAATTTTATTAAAATTAAAAATTCTGTGAAACATTCCAGAGATATAACATCTGATTTTCACAGATGGGGAAATGTGACAGAAACAAACAAAAATACTGGTTATAGGTAGTCTTTGCAACCATTTGTTTAATTACTGTTTGAAGTTACGACAGCTCTCAAAAAAGTGATGTACAACCATTCCTCGCACTTATGACCATCACAGCATCCCCATGATAATGTGATCAAAGTTTGTGGGCTTGGCAACCAGCATGTATTTGACAGTTGCAGCATCCTGTAGTCATGTGATTGTCATTTGTGACCTTCCCAGATCTGACAAGCAAAGGCAACGGGGTAGCCAGATTTGCTTAATGATCACAAGATTGACTTAACAGCAGTGATCTACTTAACCATGGCAAAAAGGTCATAACATTGGGCATGACTCATTTAACAACCACTTTACTTAGCAACAAGAAATTCTGGTCTCAAATGGTCATAATGGAAGACTTGGCAGTGTTTAAATAAGTTCAATTGGTTTTCTAGTAGAACTCCACTATGACTGCAAAGTCAGATTGGGATCAATCCAGCATCAATGTTATGATTTCAACTCCTGAAATTAAACATTCCAAGAGTCACTGACTGAAATTAAATTTGGGACAAATTTCAAATAGAATTAAGCTGGGGTTAACATTAAACTGTCCAGTTCTCCAGCTTTAGTTTTATATACCAGCAACCGAATACATTTCTTCTTCTGACTAAATTATCAGGTAATTCAAGTTTGAGCACTGGATGCCTCTCCAGTAACTGTTTAGTTCAATTCCTCAGGAATAATAAGCTATTTGATCAGAAATTTATGGAAATTGTGAATCAAAAAATATAGAAATTGGGCATATAAATCAAGCAAGGTCACACATTACTAGTTCTAAGTAATGAACTAGTAATATGTGATTAGTTAGTAATGAGCTAACTAATAAAGGCTAAATTGCTAGGGATAAGAGGATGGGAAAAAGGGTTCCAGTGTTCCAACGACTTTGTGTAGAGACTGCCGAGTTCCTATTGCCATTAACTATGGAAATAATAAATGATATAATTACTTAGAGAAAGTGGTGCAAGATCAGTAATCTTTTCAGGAAAGTTACATACAGGTAGTCCTTGATTTACAACCACAATAGAGAACAGAATTTCCTTTGTTAAGCAAGGTGGTTGTTAAGTGAATTGAACCCAATTTTATCACCTTTTTTGTCATGGTTATTAAGTGAATTGCACAGTTAAATAAATCTGGCTTTTCCATTGACTTTGCTTGTCAGAAGCTGGATTGCAAATGATCATGTGACTGCAACTATGATACATTCATGCTGGTTGCCAAGTGCCTGAATTTTGATCAGATAATCACAGAGAAGTTGTGGCAGTCATAAATGCAAGGACTGGTTGTAAATCATTCCTTCTGCACAGTTGTTAATTTGAGCAGTTGCTACATGGTGGCAAGTCAAGGATACCTATAGGTGCTACAAATCCTCTCAAATTTGGAAATCAAATCTCAGGGCCAAAAAGAATATTTGCATTCCAAGGACTATTTTACATAATGCATATCTCCAGTTATGAAAACAGAGAAAACTATCCTTTCATATAAGTCTTAATCTGGGTAAGAGTATTAAAGCATAAAATAATGCATAGCTGATAAGGATGCACATCTGGATCTCCACCAGTTCTTCACTTCTGCTCTCCAGATGTTTGGAGATTAAAACACTCAGAACAATTTGTGCATTCAGCTTCTCAGTCCACAATTTTTGGAGCAAAATAAATACTTCTGCTTCTGAAGCTGATAATATGTGCATATTTTCCTACAAGGAAATAATTAATAAGAAAACTCCCATGATATTGTTGTTACATGTTACAATATATATGTATGGAATATAACATATTCATTAAATAACATACAGGCAGACCAACCTGTGATTGTTGATATACTTTTCTGTTCAACTGCTTGGACTTTTTTCCCCACTGAAATAAGATATCACCTTTACTGCTTTTTTACATCTTCAGGCAGCTATGTCTTCAAAATAAAAAGCTGACATTGGAAGAGGCCCAGGGACTTGCCCCAGGTGGAGCAGGCAAATTAACTTGGGCAATTCTATGTCTCAAGTGGATACTTTTAACTGCTGTGATCATCTTGTATTCAGCTGGAGTTGTGGCAGGAAGCAACTGCTGGCTGCTTAAGATAGTCATCTAATTAGTCTGCTAATTTATTTTTCAGTAAAGTGGAAAGACAAGAGAGGGAGAGGAACAGCTGAAGCAGGCTGCGTAGGCAATCAAGGTTTTGAAGAGGGAAAGAATGTTTCAGAACAGAAGTCATGCCAAAGGGAAAAGGGCTCTAGGGATTCTCATTGGTTTGGAGCCCAAGGTGAACCACTGTTTTTGTAATTCTGGGTACAAAAAAAATATGGTCTTTGCTAGCAAGAAGACTATCGACTTTCAAACTACTGTCCATCTAGCCATGCAGAGTGCACATATTCAGACAAATGTTTTGCTCTTTTTCTTTTTTTACTTAGTTCTGTGCTCTGCACTATAGTCTGAAAACTGGATGCGTTCTCTCTCCAGAAACGAATCCCTTCCTTTGCAGAAGGAATAGAAAGAACCCTTGGCATGATGAGAAGATAATAAAAATGGCTGACAAATTCATGCCAGCTTCCTTTCCACTTCCTCCTTTCATTGCGTAAGGTGCTTCGCCTATGCACCCAGAAGTCAAGGGAGAGAGTGATTGTTCACCTGGTCAGCCTCACCCATTAGCCTGATGAGATACATGGAATTGGGAGTACTGCCAGACATTTCCTACCACAACCCATATCCCTTCCACAAGTACTATTTGGAAATCAATTCTACTGATCCCTGGTTAATCAGTTTATGGGTTAATTCTGGGCTAATTAGCAATTCTCACTCTGCTGTGGGAAAGAAAGCAAATGTTAGCCTCAGGCAAGGGACAGAAGAGAAAAACAGGTGGGGGATTAATTTATGCCAAGAAAAGCAGGCTGCTATGGAAAAAAAATAACCCTCTTTCCTTGTACCTCTAACAACTGGCGACAAAATACATCAATTGATATGCTGTTATGTAAAGTACTGCTGTTTAGCAACAATAATGGTAGGAGCAGAAATCTTCAAGGTGCCACTAGCCTTTGCTTTTGCTGCAAAAGGCAAATAGATTACAAAGAATAATTATTCAAGATAATACCAAAGGTTCAGCTAGTCCAGTTTTCTTCTTGCTCAAATGATCAACTACTTATGGAAAGCACACAAACATAAGGGAAAGAACTACTCCTGCTATTCTTGCTGCTTAGCAACCAGCACTGAGTGTCATCATATCTAATAGATCTTTAAAGACCCTTTCTGCACAAATTTGACCATGCTACCACAAATTTTCCAGTTCTGAAGGCAGATGTGGTTCTCAGATGTATGCGATTTCTGTGGCTATTATGAGAATTCATATGGATTTAATTTAATATGTACTTAATTCCCATCATCTGTAAGAGCTACTTTGGAGGAAGTGTAAGATCCAAAGAAAAGATGAAGATTTTTTCTTAAATTGGCACGCTCCAGTGGACTACCAGACTAATGACCCCCAGGCACACAGTCTTTCTCTCTGAGTTCAAGGTCCTAGCAATGCTACTGTCTTCTTCAGTTGCATGCTTTTCTGAACCCCTCATGACTCCAGAAGTTCCCAAGCTCAGTCATGAGACATGGACGTATTCTGATTAGCAAATCCCTTCTCATTTTACCCCCCGTTTTCCCTCCAGAATCTTCTGAAGGGAATGGAGGACCTTATTTACTGCTTACTCCTCCTTATCCAATTAGCTTTTTTCCCTTCAGAATAAATGCAGCAATGCCGTGAACTTTTTTCGAAATACGTATTTAGATATATATTCAGATACAATGACTGCTTCTGAAATTTGGATTCCCTTGAGTGATCTTACAACAATTGCCCCAAAAGATAAGCTGGACCTGCAAAGGAGAAAGAATTCATAGCCCCAAGAGACGTACAGAGTCCACTTAATGCCGATATTAATTTATACTATCTCTGGTAAAAAGACCAAGAATCGGACATCACAACTGAGGAATGACATTTGAACATGTGATCAAATTATTCTGAGATTCCAAAATAAACAACTTTTCTAATGAATTAATAAAAAGCACTGTTCCTTGCACAAAGGCCATGAAAAGATTTTAAGAAAGAACATTTGACAAAGAACATGTTATTAAGACAAAGAGAAGAGCTGGCAGATTTATTGAAAATTCAAGTTACGAACGAAGTTAAACATTTGGGGTTATATTTGACGTCAAGATGTACTACACTGAAAGAGAATAACTATATTAAACTTAAACAGCAGATAGCATCCGACCTGAAAAAATGGGAAAACCTACAATTGTCATTGATAGGTAGAATTTCAACAATTAAGATGAATATTTTACCCAGAATTTTATATTTGTTCCAAACAATACCAATTAGGTTAAGTAAGGATTACTTTGAAGAATTAAATAAAATTGTGTTGAAGTATATATGGCAAGGTAAGAAAGCGAGAATAAAATTAAAACTTTTAGAGGATACTAGAATTAGAGGAGGATTTGGCCTTCCTAATTGGGAGTTGTATTATCAAGCTGCAAACTTAATGTGGGTTAAAGAATGGATAACGTTAAGAAAGACTATTGTTGACATTAGAAGGTCATGATTTATTATTGGATTGGCATGCTTTTTTATGGTATAAGGGAACTAAATCACAGGGTTATTTTAGAAGGCATTATATACGGGAATCGTTATGGTTGAATTGGGAGAAAATTAAGAAACAATGTTATTTGAAAATTCCAGTTTGGTTATCAACTATTGAAGCTTTTTCGTATCCTATAACTTATAAGAAGGAACAAACAGTTAGATATGGGGAAATATTGGATGAAAAGGGTGAACTTAAAACGATGCAAAATTTAGAAGAACAAGGTATAAAGATGAATTGGTTTTCATATGCGCAAATACATGCAAGGTATCTTAAAGATTCTAAAATAGAAGGATTTTATGTAAATTGACTGATTTAGAAAGGATTTTGACAGGTACTGTGAAAAAGTGATTAAAAAACTATATAGTTATTTGTTGGAAATTAAATTAGAGGAAGAACAAGTTAAAGAAACAATGATTGCTTGGGGGAAGAATTTTGGATATGGGATTGATTTAGAGAAATGGCAAAAATTGTGGTCACAAAATTATAAAATGACAATGTCAACAGCATATAAAGAAAATTTGTATAAGATGTTTTACAGGTGGCACTTTCCCCCGACAAGAATAGCAAGAATGTTCAAGAATAAATCTGAAAAGTGCTGGAAATGTCATCAGATACCTGGCTCATATTACCATATGTGGTGGACTTGTGAGGAGGCCAGGAAATACTGGACTGGAATTCGCATATGGCTGGAAAAAATGACAAAGAAACACATAGATTTGAAACCAGAGATTTTTTTATTGGGAATCGTACCTAATATATATAATAAAAATTTAAAGTATTTGATTGTAAATGTATTAACAGCAGCTAGGATTATATTTGCTAAACATTGGAAGAGTGAGAAAATACCATTAGAGGAAGAAATTATTAAGAAAATATTGGAATGTGCTGAAATGAGTAGATTGACATTTGAAATTAGAGAACAAGAAGATGAACAATTTTATGAAGTTTGGGATCTTTTTTATCAATGGTTAGATAATACAATATAATAATATTTAGAAATTTAGGAAATAATGAATATATATTTTTTCTTGGTTTTGATAATTTTTTAGAATATTTTATTAAGATAGATTTGGTATGATTCTATGATTTGTTATAAAATAATTTAACTTAATTATAGTTATCTCACTTAAATATGAATTAGTAAAATTATAGTCAAATGATTGTTCAATAATGATATTGGGATATTTTACCGATGATTGATAATGTGAGTTATTGTGTAATATAATTATTTTGATGACTATGAAATGGATGCACAAAAGGGAGTGGTAAACCAACCGATACACTGTAAATTTATGAAGAATGATATATATATATATATATATTTTAATGTTATGTTCTATGTCTTATATGTTTTTTGTTTGTCATTAAAATCAATAAAACTTTTATCAAAAAAAAAAAAGATTTTAAGAAAAGCTTTGTTAATTAAATGAGATATTTGATAAAGGAATTTTATCACTGGCGTTTAACATGGCTTATATTAGAACTGTACCAAAAGTAGACAAGGATCATACTCAGTGTGCTAATTAACACCCTACGTTATGATAATGATAAAAAGATTTTAATATTAGTGTCACCAAATAATTTATTTATTAACATTTATTAAACACATTTATATGGCCACTCAACCCATGGTGACTCTGGGCAGCTTACACCATTAAAATTCTGCAATATAAAAAACGGTTAACCCTTTTCTTAACCTAATCAGAATTATAGAATGTAATGCCTAATAAAAAAGATTCAACACTTTTTTTCTCATGCTAAATTGACTTTATGGGGAAAACTTTAAAAATTGGGAAATTTTTTGATATGGAAAAATTGACTGGAAGCAAGGATATTGACTTTGGATCAGTTGATAGAGGATGAAGTTGAATTTTTTTACTCTATGCTAATATCCACTAGGTGTAACCCAATGACAAATTTACAGTTAGCAACACTGTTTGGAGCAGCAGCATTTCCAGCTTCTTTTTTGTTTTATTAATATATTACATAAAAATTCCATTTAAATCGATCCATTTAAATCGTCTGGGTACAATTATTTTTAGGCAATCATAATCAAGGTGTTTACAATAACATGCATCGCAATAATATTAATACTATAGTAACAACATTTTATTTGTCCATTTTAACAAATTTCCATTTTAACACTTACCCCTTTTTTACTGTATGCTAAGGGACAAATATCCACCAGCTGTAACCCAATGACAAATTTACAGTTATATTTGTTAACAACATTGTTTGAAGCAGCAACTTTTTCAGCTTCTGAGACATGTGAACAACTTATTAAATAATTAAAACTAGAAGAGCGGAGCTGACCTCACGGCGAAACAGGGTGCTTTCACAAGGCTCTGTGCTAAGCTGCTGAATTCCCCTGTTAGAAGGTGTAATTGGACTTCATTGGACCCAAGCCACCTTGGAGAGGTAGTGGAAATAGAAGGGAAATTCCATTGATCACAAGAAGTCAGCAAACTCCTTGTTTGATCTGGAAAAATCCCTCAAACTGGCAGGGGAAAAAGACGGCCATTAAACTGGCCAGACTGAGGATGTGTCAGCTCTAATGAAAGAGCAAGGAAGAAGATAAGTGGATAACAATGTGGTTGATCTGGATGAGATATTTTCAACTTTCCAATTTCTGTTGAGGAATTTGCCCCAGAAATTAACTTTTACTTTTAAATGAGACTCCAAAAGAGGTGGCCTTTAATCACTCCTCAAGAATGGCAGCGACTAAGTGGCTTACAGATGTGAAGGAATGAGAAGAGAGCGCTTTTAAGAAATATATTTTAAAATGATTGAGATCCTGGGCTGATTGTGGACATTTTGCCTGATTTCTAGAGTGCATCTAAGATTATTATTATTATTTTGAATATTGGAAACTTTCAAAAGTGAATCTTAGACATTCTGAAAATGGGTGACATTCTTGAAGTGAAATTATGACAGTAGAGAAACAGAGTAAGAGTGCCATCTACTAGTGGAATCTGAGGTCGGGAGGAAAACAACCTTGAATTTCCTTGGGAAAAGTGAATTGTTTGGGTTTGCCTGGAACTGAACTGATAAGCCAGACTTGTTGCTGACTTATACAATGAACACTAGCAAACTGTTTATATTTGACACTTGGAAGGTACAGAAAACTTGTGACCGAAACTCTGAATCTGTGTGGATTATAAATATGCTGGGCAGTGTGAAACTTGGATTTATTTTGAAGTGGATGGTCTTTTGGACAGCTGGAGAGGATCATTTATAACTATTGGGGTTATATATAGAACTGCCAGTCCCAATCATGATCAGTAAATGAGGACTTACTTTTCAGACAAAACATTTGTGATTAGAATGCTGAGGATACCCAAATTATGAGTGAAGAGTCAGAAATGATGATATTTTCTGTTGGTCCCAACTATGTGGAATAGCCTTTCAACGGAAGTCAGACTAGCATGAACTCTGATAGCTTACCATAAAGCTGCCAAAGCAGTGCCTTTGCAATGCTGGGTTGGCACTATCAAGCAATTGTATAATTATTATTGGGATTTTATTCTTACTTCTGTTATGCTGTGCTGTTTTAACCATTTGTTTTGATATCCTTTATGAATGCTTATTTTCATTTGGTTATAGGGTTATGTTAATACATTAAATAAACAAATGATCACGATACATGGACAAAACTGATATCAAGAATTTACTTTCATATATAATCAAGACAAAGGATAGGGGGCCATGGTGGCTCATGTGGTAAGACGCTGGGCCTGCGCACCACTGAGGTTGGCAGCTCGGCGGTTCGATTCCCATGAGCGAATAAACCATGTATGGACAAGAAAGGCGCCTCCCCCAAATGCCTATTGGCATTCAGACATCCCACAGGTAAAGATAACACCACCCCAAAAAAATCCTTTCACAGAGACAAGCAGCCACCTCGGTGATCCCTAGCTAACACGTGCCATATGCTAAATAAATAAATAAAAGGATCTGTCCAAAGCCAGTAGGAAAAAAAAAAACCATTTCTATTCTCTAACACAGGAGAGCCAGTTTGGTGTAGTGGTTCAAACATCAGGCTAGAAACTGAGAGACAGTGAATTCTAGTTGCACTTTAGATAGAAAGCTAACTGAGTGATCTTGGACCAGTCATTCTGTCATAGCCCTGGGAAACAGGCAATAGCAAACCATGTGCAAAATCTTACCCAGAAAACTGCAGGGACTTGTTCAGGCAGTCACCAGGAGTCAAAGCTGACTTGATTGCACCAAAAACAAAAGAAAACAAAAATCCCCTCCAATATATACCTTTGTGACTTATACACCAATACACCACCTATACAATGTATTATTAAACCAGTTCCTTCAAAAAGGAAGATTTTTTTAATTGAAAACGTAACTGTGTTTCTTGTGAAATTCATAGTTGTGAAATTTAAGCATATAGAAAAGAAGTTATCTGTTCAGGATAGTCAAGATTTAGTTCTCTATACTGTCATCCATGTATAAGGAAAGCATTAATGTATTTCATTCAGATGTATTACTTTTTGCTAGGACTACAGGGAACTGAACTAACTTAAAATAGCAAATCCTGTAATGACAATCACATATATTTAACACTCTAAAGGAAAATACCCTGGGAAAGAATTGGGGATTTATAATTTCCTTGTTGAAGGACAGCAATTTTAAATTGGACCAGTGACAGACCAGAAGTTCCATGGGACACAATGCATGTTAGTTTGACTATGTATATCAAAGGTGATAATCACACAATTACATGACTTATAAATTAATATGTTTACCCTCTTCTAAACTATTGGAGAGTTGAAACAAGCAATAATATACGAGAATTTACAAGATTTTGATCCAGTTTCACAAGGGAGAAATTTGCCTTTGTAGAACATTGCAACTTACATGTTCTGTTGAAACAGATAGGTGATCCTCCTGTTCACAGCCTTTTGCTAGTCAAGGAGGTCATTGGAAGGGGCAGTCAAACCTCTAGTAAATAGTTCATACAATAGAGCTGACTATCTAGTCCAGTCCTCCTGCTGGCAGAAGGTAATTTAACTTCAAACAACATGTATGTTTAGTGTTAAATTTAATACCCTCAGGTTTTAATGGTTGATTAATTACATTGGGGAGTTTGAGATGCTTATTTAACCCTCTCTTATCCATGTCATGTGAACAACATTACTTCAATATCTACTTCATTTTATGACTGCAGTGAAGTATTAATTCGTACAGATAGTATCTTACAGTATAGCCAAAGAAACCAGCATAAATGTTTGAAATAAACATATATTCTTATGTTTATAGGGAAATTGTAGCAAAAGTTGAAAATGTCAACTATTATTTAACTGTTCAACAGTACAAAAAAAGATATAACTACCCCAAGAAGGCAACAATTTAAAATTAAGCAAAAGGGTACCAAAACAAAAAAACAAATAAAAACCCAGAAGTAAAAGCAGGGAAGAAAATGAGTTTCTGCTACAAATTCAGATTTTTAATTTTATGTATATTTTAAACCTTTTTTTGGACTTCCCTTTATGTGTTCTAATTGAAATCATCTGCTGAGAAATATGTGCTATACTTCTGTAATCAGCAGAGCCCTAAGTAGGTCTAGTAACAATAGGAGAAAACTGCTAAACGTTACTCACCATAAGATCTGAAATTAATCATATATTTTGAGTCAAAATGCTATATTGCCAACATGTAACAGCCTCCAAATGCCACTTCGTGCTTGACTGTATATGTTGTTTAAGCGTTAGCCCATTTCCAATTGTATTACTTATATTCTTGTTTCATTGTCTTTTCATCAAATACATTTCACTGTATTTAGTAATAACTTTCTCCAAAGTATTGTTAATAAGCAAATAGGGATCACAGCTTTCCCAAAAAAATCTTAAAATTTTGTCTAAACATCATAATTTGAATTAATGATGCCAAACTGTTACCCTTCACACTGACTGCACTATAAATTCCCATCAGTGGGGCTAATATAGTTTATGGTGGTTTGGGTTTATAAAAGCTGATGTCCACTACAACTGGACATTACTCAAAAAAGTAATGTATTTTTTTAGGTCAGTACAAACATACACTGGTATTAAAGAATGAGTAGGAGTCCCTTGAAAGTGGAAGAATCCCTCTGATGTAGACATCAAATGATACCTTGATGAATACATTAGTTGAAGAATAATTTATGGGTGAATAAATTATGACTGCATCCCCACAATTTATGAAAAAGATACAGCTCTTTTAATGAGTTGTAGAAAGGTGTTTCATTTATGCTTCTACATACTCCAAAATTCCTCTTCTGAAATTTATCAGGGGTACCACATATCCCCATTAGATTGATTCCAAGAATGATTTGGGGCAGGCTATTGCTGTGCCAGAATGGTTTTTTCTTCATCCTGATTGGTTGAGAGTCTTGGTCTGTGTTTATTGGTCTTGGAGTTTGCTGTGTTCTGCTTCTAATATCTTCTGTCTGTTTTTTTGGCTCTTTTTGTATCTTGATTGGCTGGCAACATTGTGTTACTTTATTGGAGGCCTTTAGTGCAGCTTGGCTTCGGGTAAATGGACGGCTATCATTAGTTAGGAAGCTGGGTTTCATCTGGGTGCCTGGTTGGGGTGTGTTTGAGATGGAGGTATCAGGGGGGATCTGTTTGTGCCCAGGTGTTTGCCTGGCTTGTGGTGTGGAGATTTTTTTGTTTGTGAGTGCAGGCTTCTAAATGATTGACAGCCTGGTGGAATCATCTCTTCTGTTCATGCTTTCTGGTCTTTTTTCAAACTCTATGGCTTCTCTGATGATTCTGTGGCTGGGATTTTCTATAGTGGCTATGGTTTTGGTGCCATTGAAGTTGATGTTTTGACCTGTGGCTTCCATGTGTTGGATTAGTGAGGAAGTGTGTTCCAGCTTTTTGACTGCATTTTTGTGTTCATCCAGGTGGGTGCTTATTCTTCTATTGGTCTGTCCAATGTATGTGGCCGGGCATGATGCACAGGGGACTTCGTATATGCCTTGGTTTTCCAGGTCAATTTTGTCTTTGGGGTTTCTGAGGATGGCTGCTATTTTTCTGTCTGTTTTGAAGGCAGTCTTGATGTGGTGTCTGTATAGTATCTTATTAATTTTGTCTGTCGTGCCTTTTATGTAGGGCAGGACAGCTGTTCCATAGGTCTGTTCATCTTCTGGGTCTCTATTATGTCTCAGTGTGTTGTTGTGGATCAAGTTGGTGATTTTGCTTTTGTGGAAGCCGTTGGCTGTCAATATTTTAGTCAGGGTGCATGGTTCAGTCTTAATGTGTGTCTTGTCTGCCAGGCGTTTGGTTCTAGTAATTAGTGTTTTAGCCACGGAGTTTATCTGTGCTGAGTGGTGGTGGGATTGGGCGTTGAGGTCGCGGTTGGTGTGTGTTTTCTTCTGGTATATGGTGTGTCCTAGTGTGCCATCTGTTTTTTTGTAGATTAGTACATCTAGGAATGGTAGTTGTTTGTTAGTTTCTGTTTCCATGGTGAACTTGATTTTGGGGTGTGCGCTGTTTAGGTGTGTTAGGAAATTGTTTAGGTTTTCTTGTCAATGGGGCCAAATCACGAATGTGTCATCGATATATCTTAACCATAGTTTGGGTTTGAGGATGGCATTGGCCAGGGCTCTAGATTCGAATTCTTCCATGAACAGGTTTGCAATGACAGGTGACAGTGGTGATCCCATGGGGGCTCCTTCAATTTGTTTGTATCTTTGTCCTTTGCATATGAAATATGTGTTGCTTAAACACCTTCCATGAGGTGTTTAGCTGGTTGGTGTTTATTTTTGATTATTTCAAGGGTCTCTTTTATCGGGACTTGAATGAATAGTGAAACCATGTCAAAACTTACAAGCAGATCTTCTTGCTCCACGTGTAGATCTTTGATCATTTCCAAGAAGTGGTATGAGTTTTGTACATGAGAAGCTGCTGTTTCAGCATGGGGCTGTAGCTCTTTTGCTAGGTGTTTAGCTAGGTTTTGTAGTGGTGCTCCTTTGGAGCTGACTATGGGTCTGAGAGGTATGCCTTTTTTGTGTATTTTTGGGAGGCCGTATAGTTTGGGGCATCTGGAAGATTTCTCTCTGGGTATGATCGTGTGTTGGATCTCTTTGCTTATGTGGCTGGTTATAATTTTCTTCTTGGTTAATTTTTCCAGATATGTGGTTGGGTCTGTGTTTATGGGTTTGTATGTGGAGTCTTGGAGTAGGTCTGTCAATTTAGTTTCATAGTCTTTTCTGTCCATTACTACAGTGGCATTCCCTTTATCTGCTGGGAGGATGATTATGCTGCTGTCTCTTTTCAGGGTTTGTAGCGCTTTAATTTCATTTTGCTGCAAGTTGCTTTTGGATGGTTTGCTTGTGCATAGGATGTTGGTGACTTGGTGTCTTATTTTATCAGCTTCATCTGTATTTAATTTAGTTAGGCTGGATTCTACTGCACATATGATGGATTCTGTGGGGATTTTTTGGGGTGCTATAGCATAATTGAATCCTTTGGTTAGGACTTCTGTTTCTGTTTTGGTGAGTTCTCTGTTGGAAACATTGTACACTAATTGTTTCAGGTGTTGTTGTGAGTTGTTGGGGGTTTTCTTGTCATGATCTAATTTCTTTAATTTTTTCAAGAGCTTTTCCTGTTTGTAAATGCTTGCAGATTTAGCTCTCCAAGTTGTAAGTTGTTTTATCTTGTCCCAAAGTAGAGGGTGGATTTTGCTGTTCAATTCCAGGTGTAGTGCTAGCAAATCTTTGTTTAACTGATCTAATTGGAATCTCTTACTGTGGAGCTCGTTCCTTAGTAGAGCCATTTCAGTTCTTTTCAGGATACCTTTAGTGGCTGCTGTGCTTTGATGAAATGTTAATTTGAAGCAGGTTGGTGCAGTATTGTTGTCTCTGCAGCTGCGTAGGAATTGGAGGTCACATGGTATTCCTGCTCTTTTAATTTCCACTTTCTCGTAGGTTTTGATCTGGTTGTTTATTCCCTCCCCGTAGAGGTTTGAAATTTGTTTTCTTAAGTTTTCGCGGGTACTTACATGTCTGGCATTCAGCTTTGTTCGGGTATTTTCCCACGTCATAGTAGTGGTGCTTTTAAAGTTGTAGCAACGTTTCAGCAGAATCTCATTTGCCATCATCAGGCTTCTGTATAGTGTTTGTCTGTGAGTTAGACTTTTACAGTGGTTTCAGATTTAAATTTGGGGCAGCCTATTGCTGTGACAGATTGGTTTTTTCTTCAACCTGATTGGTTGAGAGTTTTGGTCTGTGTTTATTGGTCTTGGAGTTTGCTGTGTTCTAATATCTTCTGTCTGTTTTTTTGGCTCTTTTTGTATCTTGATTGGCTGGCAACATTGTGTTACTTTATTGGAGGCCAGCAAATCAAGATACAAAAAGAGCCAAAAAAACAGACAGAAGATATTAGAAGCAGAACACAGCAAACTCCAAGACCAATAAACACAGACCAAAACTCTCAACCAATCAGGATGAAGAAAAAACCATTCTGTCACAGCAATAGGCTGCCCCAAATTTAAATCTGAAACCACTGTAAAAGTCTAACTCACAGACGAACACTATACAGAAGCCTGATGATGGCAGATGAGATTCTGCTGAAACGTTGCTACAACTTTAAAAGCACCACTACTATGACGTGGGAAAATACCCGAACAAAGCTGAATGCCATACATGTAAGTACCCGCGAAAACTTAAGAAAACATACACACACACACACACACACACACACACATATATTAGATAGATAGATAGATAGATAGATAGATAAATAGATAGATAGATAGATCGATCTTTGGTTATTCGGGTTTTCTCCCGTGTAAGATTGGAAGTATCTAGGCAACGTTTCGATGAAGTCTCTTTCATCATCTTCAGGCTTGGTCTTCAGCTCTGTGCTTCTCAGAGTGTATGTGGCCGGGCATGATGTCATCATCATCATCATCATGTCATCATCATGTCATGCCCGGCTACATTCATTGGACAGACCAATAGAAGAATAAGCACCTGCCTGGATGAACACAAAAATGCAGTCAAAAAGCTGGAACACACTTCCTCACTAGTCCAACACATGGAAGCCACAGGTCATAACATCAACTTCAATGGCACCAAAACCCTAGCCACTATAGAAAATCCCAGCCACAGAATCATCAGAGAAGCCATAGAGTTTGAAAAAAGACCAGAAAGCATGAACAGAAGAGATGATTCCACCAGGCTGTCAATCATTTGGAAGCCTGCACTCACAAACAAAAAAATCTCCACACCACAAGCCAGGCAAACACCTGGGCACAAACAGATCCCCCCTGATACCTCCATCTCAAACACACCCCAACCAGGCACCCAGATGAAACCCAGCTTCCTAACTAATGATAGCCGTCCATTTACCCGAAGCCAAGCTGTACTAAAGGCCTCCAATAAAGTAACACAATGTTGCCAGCCAATCAAGATACAAAAAGAGCCAAAAAAACAGACAGAAGATATCAGAAGCAGAACACAGCAAACTCCAAGACCAATAAACATAGACCAAGACTCTCAACCAATCAGGATGAAGAAAAAACCATTCTGTCACAGCAATAGGCTGCCCCAAATTTAAATCTGAAACCACTGTAAAAGTCTAACTCACAGACAAACACTATACAGAAGCCTGATGATGGCAGATGAGATTCTGCTGAAACGTTGCTACAACTTTAAAAGCACCACTACTATGACGTGGGAAAATACCCGAACAAAGCTGAATGCCAGACATGTAAGTTCCCGCGAAACTTAAGAAAACAAATATATATATGTATGTATGTATGTATGTATGTATATATGTATATATGTATGTATGTATGTATTTGTTATTTGGGTTTTCTCCTGCGTAAAATTGGAAGTAATAATAGTTGTGCTTTTAAAGTTGTAGCAACGTTTCGGCAGAATATATACATGTGAGCTCACAAGCTCACATTACTCTGAGAAGCACAGAGCCAAAGATACAAGCCTGAAGATGATGAATGAGACTTCATTGAAACGTTGCCTAGATACTTCCAATCTTACGTGGAAGAAAACCCGAATAACCAAAGATCCACATACATACATATTTCAAACCAACATTCTAATTCAATGAAGCTATCGAGTTTACTATTAGAGGGAATGATGATTCTGGGATTACTGTAAGATATAACTTTCTGGATGCTTGAACTAAGAATGACTTTGATAGTTCATTGGGAATTGATTAATCATGTTCAGATTCTTAAAATCTTTTTGTTTATACAGATTCTACTCAATATTTATGATGTGTTTAATAAATTGTTCATATAGACATCCTTTTTACCACTATGTGCAAAAATAATGAGTAGGAGTCCCTTGAAGGCGGAAGAATCCCTCTGATGTAGACATCAAATGATACTATGTGCTAAAGGGATTAGAATTCATACTATTGTATCAGCAGGATACTGGGGATGGAAACAGTTAATAATAATAAAAAGTTTGTTCAATGATTTAAACAAGATTTCTATGAAACAAAGGAAAACATTTGCCTGTATTATTGAGAACCAAAGCTACTGCAAAACAGGCTGTTCACTTTCATTAGTGAAGCTTGAAACCTTACATTCTCATTTCAGGGTTTCCCATTTGTGAACATTTGGTTGCTCTGCTCAGATCAGCAAGTTCTTTTGATTAAATCAACATATCACGGTCTCTCACTGAAGCAAGTTTTTAAAAGCTCAAAACAAATACAGCAGCCAGGTGAAGATTTTACAACACAGGGTAGAAATGCCAGTGAGTTGACTCTTGAAACTGTAAATGTCAGTAGTGGGAATGGTTGCTGGAAGTGTGGAAAAAGCAGAATCTTCTGGTTTAAAAATCATTTTTATATCCTGAATTCTAAGTCAAGACTGGAGGAAGAAATATAACTGAAACAAACATAGCAAGGAACAAAGAACAACAGTGTGTACAGAGAGCCCCACATGTTTCGTCACAAGGGAGTTGATTTTGATGTTGAGTCTACCTCCACACAACAAATAATGCATCCACATTTTATTTCCATCCTTGTCTCAGACATGCATTGACATTTAACATTTGAATATACAAAGGAAATATGGAAATAAAAGCAAATGGTCTAACTATCTGAGGAAGAATGCCCAGGAAGCTTTTATAAATTCTCCTCTTATCTGCCCCCATATAAAGTTCTCTAAGCCAATAATCTTCCCAGATTAAACAAAAAATAAAATTGCATACTCATAATTATAAAGAAGAAAGCAATATATACGTGGGTTCTAACCTAAACTTTATTTTTCAAAACTGGATAAAATGTAAATTTATACAAAAATGGAACTAATGAAATAATTTTTCAAGCCATGGTAATTCCCATAGGCTAACATTCTTATTTTATGACTCCAAAATGGTGAAATGGACTATACTGTTCCTTGTGAAATAGAAATAAACAACTTGGGGATCAGATAGAATGGACCTAGTTATTTTTTTATGATTTTCAGAAAGGCTTAGCATGAGAAAAATAAAAAAATAAATTGATACCTCTCCCCTGCTACAATCTGAAACCAAATAGTTCATTCTGATATCCATACTATTGCAAATATCAATTACATTCCTCTTCAGGTTCATCATCTCCAGCTTAGAGGAATTCACTTGCAGCTTTTCCAAAGTGGGTTGTTCAGTATGTCCAATAAGTAATGCTGCATCATTATCAGAACTAAACTAGAATTCTTGATTCTCACCCAAAATTGTTGCTAATTCCTACACTGTACAATTATTACCAAAGAAGTGTTTTATTCTCCTACTTTAACACCATCAATTTAAGTAATACAGTAACGCAGGAAACAAACTTCAGAAAGTAACAAACTAGTAAGGATGTTATATCTTTTGTAATGTTGTATTTAAACAAAAATAAGCCCCATTAAGTTTACATCGAAGCCACTGCACTGAATTATAATCTTCAATTAATAATGACCACAATATGTAGAAATTAAATGGTCTTCTAAATGTTGTTCAACTACAAGCATGACAAATAGTTATCCTGATTGGGATAAAGTGAGCCAAAAAGCCATGGTTAGGCAACCTAAATCCATAAAACTGATTAATTGCCTATTCCTGTTGGGATAGATAAATGGAATCCATGTTTTGTCTTCCAAGTATCTTTACTGACTTGTTTTATTCTTCATTCATATTATGGCTTTACACTGTTTTAATTGTATTGCAAATTTTTTATAACTGTTTTCAATGTGTTATTTAAAAAGGAATTATCCATTTCAAAACAAAGGTAATTCCTCCATTAGTATTTCAAATGGCAGATGAAACTGGAAGTTATTAGACACGTACCTATATTAATTCTATTTTATTATTTTATTCGGCTATGCTAGAATAAATTAAAACGGGACTGTGTGTTTTCGGAAATCCAGGAACAGTCTCAGCACGTTGTGTGAACCAATGGCTTACTTTCCTTGGCATGGGTTGCAATGTGAATGCGTTAAGTGTGTTTTCCTGGCTGAGCCCAGAAGGAGGAGTGTTGTATCAGTCTTTTTGTTTTAATCCACCCTTCCCCAAAGGGTGTGTTTCTGAAAATGCTGTTATTCTTCAATCTGCTCATCTATAACAGGAGTCTACAAACTTGGCAAGTTTAAGACTTGTGGACTTCAACTCCCAGAATCCCTGAGCTAACATTACTGGAGGAGGGATTCTGGGAGTTGAAGTCCACAAGTCTTAAAGCTGTCAAGTTTGAAGAACAGAACAAGAACAGAATAACAGAGTTGGAAGGACCTTGGAGGTCTTCTAGTCCAACCCCCTGCCTAGGCAGGAAACCCTATACCATTTCAGACAAATGGTTGTCCAATCTCGTTTTGAAAAAGAAAAGGTTTCTTTCCTTCCCCCCCCTTTTTTTTTAAAAAACAGAGTCCTGGAACTACTGCTGGAAATGTGACATATCAAGCTGGGTTATTCAAAGGGTCAAATTCACTGGCAAGAGTTTTGTACTCCAGGCTTTTCTTTCTTTAGAAAAAGTGCGGAGGATAAAATCTGGAGAGAGAGAGAGAAAAAACCACACACATATATTTCTTTTCATTCAATTATTCAAATACTTGATTTGAGTCATGACGTTTGATTTCAGATCTCAAGAAAGGGTTGGTAATGTGGCAGGGGGGAGTCGTGGCAGGCTTCCCCAGCTTACACGCCTATACAGCCAATACCCCGCAGCTAATTCTTACAGGGTCTCTCTCTTCCCCGCGACCACTGTTGTCCCTTCAGGCCTTGGGTACACAATTCGCCTCCCCTCATTGACCCTTTAATAAGGCAGCAGCCAGGTCCTCCATCTTTGCTCCGTGCATCCCCGGGGTCGTCTTCTATCTAGTTGCCAAGGCAGCGGGCCGCTCTCCTCACCTGCTGAGCTATGCTCAAACCCTCTGCTTTCTCAACCATTTTCCTCCCTCCGCGAAGTCCGTGTTGGCTCATGTGGACGGCAGGGCTCCTCTCTTCGCCGGATCTTTTCAGACGCCAGGTGCTGACGTAGGACCTCGTCGGGTGAGGGAAGCTTAGGCTTTGACAGCCGCTCCAGCCATCTTTGTCACGGGCGACGCTGCCCTCTCTTCTTGCCCGGGCCCTCTGTGTTCGAGGGGGGCATGGCTGTCCACACAGAAGCATCAGGAACGGCCATTGCAACGCTGAGGGCTGTATTAGGCAATTGTTGATGTTCTGTAGCCTTTTTTTTTTTTTTTGCATTTAAGTTGCTTGAAAATAAAATCATTACAAAATCCGTCGGGGTGTGGGCATGCATTTTTGTTATCGATTTTGTTATTTAGCTGGCATCTCCTCCCGAGAGTCCCGTTCGTGGCTCTTAAAATTGGAACGCTTTAAAAAGTCGTGGAGTGCTCTTTTGCCAAGCTATAATTATGAAGTGTTGTGGTCGGCTGTCCTAAAATTGTGGAATACGGGGTAATCATTAGGAAACATATAAGTTTTATATAGCCTGCAAAAGAATTTTTCAAATATGATTAGATCGTCAGGAACATATTCCTTCGTGTTGCTCCCAAATAATGTATTATTAAAACAAGGAAGGAACGTTGTAAAAAGTGGGGCAATATAACCAGAAGATGCAATTAAATGAAATAATGTCTGAAGCAGATGTACAAGAGATAAATGACATTGTTTAAGAATTGTTACCCCCTAGTAAGATCAAAAACGATAACCACCACATTCCATTATCCATTTAAAGCCAAAAATCTGGACAGCGTGTGAAAGACACATTTCCTAGCCAGACAAACTGCCCAAATACCCTTAGGATTTAGGGTCATCCCTGTGAGGTTTAGTTCTTGGTTAACTATAGTGTGGTGAATTGCTGTCTTGATCTGTCTTTGCAAATTACAGGTAGTCCTTGATTTACAACAGTTCATTTACTGACAGCTCATGTACTGACAGTTACAACAGCATTGAAAAAAGTAAATTATGACCATTGCAGCATCCCCATGGTTACATGATGAAAATTCAGTTATTTGGCAACGGATTCATATTTCTGACAGTTGTGGTGTCCTGAGATCATGTGATCACCTTTTGGAACCTTCTGACAAGCAAAGTCAATGGAGAAATCAGATTCACTTTCCAACGGTGTTACTAACTTAACAACGGTGATTCACTTAACTGTGGTGAGAAAGGTTGTAAAATGGGACAAAACCCTTTAACAAATATCTCACATAGCAACAAAAATGTTGGACTCATTTGTGGTCGTAAGTCAAGGACTACCTTTCATGGGCATTCCATTTTTTTTTTAAATCTCCTTATCTGTTATCTTCTGCGTCTCTAAGCCTTTGGTGTAAGCATCTTTTCTAGTCTTCCATTTACTGGCATAATATGCTTCAAATATGTGAGCGAGTTGGTCTTAAGGAAACAATGTCAGGATTCCGGCAGTTACCCCCATTTGTTAACTCATATTATGAGTTGACAAACAACTAAGACTGATTGACTGGCTGTTGTTTTAGATCAGGGGTGTCAAACTCAATTTCATTGAGGACCGCATCAGGGTTGTGTTTGATTTGGGGGCGGGAAGGTGGGCGTGGCGAGGATGGGCATGGCTAGCTCAACATTACTCATGTTGGGGGCCCCTGTCTGGGCTCCTGAGATCCATTTTCGGTTGCAATGGCCTCCTGCAACCGTCTGCCAGAGAAAACTGCAACCCTCTCCAGAGCTCAGGACGATTGCATGAACTCTGTTTTTGGCTGTGACAGCCTCCTTCAACCCTCTGCCAGAAAAAATGGAGCTCGGGAGGGCCATCCCGAGCTATGCTTTCACTGGCAGAGGCACCACAGGCCAGTCCTTCACTATTTCTAGGGTGGCCCCACATGCCAGATCTAAGCACTCTGTGGGTTAGATCCACCCCCTTGAGTTTGACACCTCTGTTTTAGAAGGTAACTTTATTTTATTTTATTGATTATTTTTTTATTTATTTTTGTCAATTGCTTACAAGATAATAGGTATAAGTAAAAACATAGTTATGAATACATGGATATATATAAGAAAAATAAATAAAAAAAGAAACAATAGGAGAGGGATGGTAGGCACGTTGGTGCGCTTATGCACGCCCCCTACAGAACTCTTAGGAAAGGGGTGAGGTCAATAGTAGACAGTCTAAGGTTAAAGTTTTTGGGGTTTGGGGAAGAAACCACAGAGTCAGGTAGAGTATTCCAGACATTGACCACTCTGTTGCTGAAGTCGTATTTCCTGCAATCAAATTTGGTGCGATTAACCTTGAGTTTGTATCTATTGTTTGCTCTTGTGTTATTATGGTTGAAGCTGGCAGAGGTGGCAAACTCTGGATCCTGTCAGCCAGGAATTTCAGCTTATAGGTCCAGGAGAAGACTATCTCTGCTGTGGCTTCTGCCCTCTGGAACATCTTACCTCCTGAGGTGAAATTGGTTCTCATCCTCCTGATCTTAAGACCTGGATCTGTCAGGTGACTTGGAGAACCAATGGGGGAGCTTCATACTAGAGGTCATTGACCAATTAAAACGTAATCTCCAGTGGTGGGATACGAAAGGGTTAACTACCGGTTCGGGATTTATGAGCTTCCCTGCCCGCTGTGAGCCACGCACTTGTAAATCGTCACAAATCATAATTAGCACGTCATTAGCAGCTGACGTTGAAAAAATCAGGAAATAAAGATCAGGTAACGGCCCAGGTGGGTGGGTGGGCAAAAACATCAGCAGACATAGAACTGGTTCTTTTTTTTATTTTTTTTAATTTATTGGTTTTTAAAACAAACATAAACAAACAGAACATAAAAACATCAAGCCATCTTCCATATATATACATTCAGTGTGCCGGTTGGTTTACAAATTGTTTTGTGCTTGCATTTCGTAGTCTTCAATTACAATTACATTGTATATAATCTTGTATTTTCAATCAAATATTAAATACATTAATATCATTATTAATTAGTCATTTGACTATACTTTTATTCACTCATGTTTTACGAAATAATCATATTTTACTTAATTTGTTTAATGACAGTTCATATTATCATCCCAAATCTACCCTAGAATCATTTTGTAGATATAATAAGAAAAGAATACATCTTTATATATTTATTATTTTCTAAAAGTCTACATACTTCATTACTATATTTTATTGTCTAATCATTGATAGAATAGATCCCAAATTTTATAAAATTGTTCATCATCTTTTTCTCTAATTTCAAATGTCAATCTACTCATTTCAGCACATTCCAGTATTTTCTTAATAATTTCCTCCTGTGATGGTACTTTCTCATTTTTCCAGTTTTTGGCAAATACAATCCTAGCCGCTGTTAATACATTTACAATCAGATATTTCAAGTCTTTACTATATATTTCAGGTAAAATTCCCAATAAAAATATCTCTGGTTTCAAATCTATGTTTTTTTGTCATTTTTTCCAACCACATGTGGATTTTAGTCCAATATTTTTTAGCGTCCGCACAAGTCCACCACATATGGTAATATGGTAATATGAGCCAGGTGTCTGATGACATTTCCAATATTTTTCGGATTTATTCTTGAACATTCTTGCTATTCTTGTCGGGGAAAAATGCCATCTGTAAAACTTCTTATACAAATTTTCTTTATATGCCGTTGATATTGTCATTTTTGAGACCATAATTTTTACCATTTCTCTAAATCAATCCCACACCCAAAATTCTTCCCCCAAGCAATCATAGTTTCTTTAACTTGTTCTTCTTCTAGTTTAATTTCTAATAGATATCCATACAATTTTTAATCACCTTTTCATCAGTACCTGTCAAAATCTTATCTAAGTCAGTCAGTTTATCATAGAAACTTTCTGTTTTAGAATCTTTATCATACCTTGAATGTATTTGCGCATATGAAAACCAATTCATCATTATATCTTGTTTCTCTAGTTTTTGTATAGATTTAAGTTCACCCTTTTCATTCAATATTTCACCGTATCTAACTGTTTGTTCCTTTTTGTATATTATAGGATAGGAAAAAGCTTCAATAGTGGATAGCCAGACTGGAATTTTCAAATAACATTGCCTTTTAGTCTTCTCCCAGTTTAACTACAGAGACTCCCGTATATAATGTCTTCTAAAATACCCCTGTGTTTTAGTTCCTTTATACCATAAAAAAGCATGCCACTCCAAGAACAGATCATGTCCTTCTAATGTCAATCTAGCATTTCTTAATGTTATCCATTCCTTAACCCACATCATATTTGTAGCTTGGTAGTACAACTCCCACTTAGGCAAACCAAATCCTCCTCTTATTCTAGCATCTTGCAAAAGTTTTAACTTTATTCTCGCTTTCTTACCTTGTCATATATATTTCAACACAATTTTATTTAAATCTTCAAAGTAGCATTTTCCAAGCCTAATTGGAATTGTTTGAAACAAATATAAAATTGTGGGTAATATATTCATCTTGATTTTTGATATTTTCCCTATTAATAACAGTTGTAAATTTTCCCATTTCACCAAATCTAGTGCTATCTGCTGTTTAAGTTTGATATAATTATTCTCTTTTAGTGTACTGCATCTTGCTGTCAAGTATATCCCCAATTACTTGATCTTATTCATAACCTGAATTTTCAATAGGTCTGCCAGTTCTTACTTTTATCTTGATAGCATATTCTTTGTAAAGATCTTTGTCTTATCTTTATTTATTTTCAAACCAGCCACTTTTCCATATGTCTCTATCTTTTCTATCAGTTTTGATGCTGTTTCTAGTGGGTCTTCTAAGATGAAAACCAGATCATCTGCAAATGCTTGCAACTTAAATTCTTCCTTTTTAATCTTCATCCCCTTTCTATTCTTTTCATCTCTAATATTTCTATTCCAAAGTTAACACAAACAACAGAGGTGATAGTGGGGACCCTTGTCTTGTTTCTTTTTTTATATCGATCGAGTCTGTCAGTTCTCCCTCTATCATTACCTTTGCCATTTGCTTATGATATATAGCAAAGCCCATCTGTTCCAGCAGTAATAACATGAATCGCCAATTCACATTATCAAATGCCTTCTGTGCATCTAGAAATATCAGAGCCATTTGTTTTTCAGGATGTGCCTCGTAGTATTCCAAAGTGTCCAATATTACTCTCATATTGTCTTTAATTTGTCTCTTTGGCAGAAATCCATTTTGATCAGGATGGAAATTTTTTTAAAAATATTTTTTAAGTCTTTCTGCCAATATTGAAGCAAAAATTTTTTATCTGCATTTAGTAGGGAAATAGGTCTACAGTTCTGGATTTGTATTGGATCGATCTCTTTTGGAACAAATGTGATATAAGCTTCTGACCATGATTTAGGTATCCTCTTTGTTAAGTCTGGAGCATGGGTGCGAATGATGGAGACGAGCCAGTAGAAACGGTGAACTTCAAACTCTTTATTTACGTATTGTGACAGCTCGAACTGGAAGGCTGCTATAGCCTCCCTTATATAGGCAACTTATTAACTATTCAACCAATAGCAAACCTGGAGCGCTAGCTCTATTAACCAATGGGAATAGCCTGTTAATGGCCAATCAGATGCTCCTGAATGGATCAATCCGATCCTGCCATTAACAGCCAATCAGAAATGCAGGGCCAGAACCCTGCACTTGACTTCAAGCTCAAGATAACTTTATTGGTATTATTCATTCACAACACCCCTTTCCCCCAGCTTCTGCCCACGGGGTGCGGTTACATAGTCCTTAAGGTAGGACGGCTGTTTTGTTAGTCTTTTCGATTTTCGCAAAGTGCCTGGCGGTTGGCTGCACTTCTGCTGAGTTAGATCGTTGTTTATCGGTAGGGGTGCCTCTGGTTCCGAGTTCGCATTCCCGTCATCACCAATATCACTGGCCATTCCCTGAGGTAAACCCACTCCGGTCCCCGGTTCCTGTTCCTGCGTTTCAGTCCCATTATCGGTTTCTTCAAAAAGGTTTCCCTCTAATTGCAATTCGCTTTCCTCTGTATCTCCCCCCCCCCAGTTTGGTCATAAGGGAGTTCAGAAGTGCGCGACGGTAGCCGCGATCGTAGTTGATCTATGTGGCGCTTCCAAAATCTGTTATCAGGGCACTGAACGAGGTATGATCTTGGGCCGGTTACGTGGATTACGGTCGCTTCTACCCACAGCGGATCGCCTGATAAGTTTTTAGCGAATATTAAATCGCCTACCTGGAAGGTACGGCATCGGCCACCGGATCCGAGTGGTTTTTCCGGTTCGTAGGCTGGGTGTAACTGATCGACGTGGGAGCGGAGCTTTTGTCCCATTAGCAGCTCAGCGGGAGTTTTGTTGGTGACACTGTGAGGTGTGATGTGCTGTAGGAAAAGGATCCGGTTGATTTTCTCGTCGATGTTGTTGTAGTCAATCTTTTGGAGAGTCTTTTTGATGAATTGTACCATGCGCTCAGCCCTACCGTTGGCAGCAGGGTGTACAGGTGAAGTGAGCGCATGTCGGATACCGCGGTCAGCCAGGTACTGCTCAAAAGACAGCGCGGTAAACTGGGGCCCGTTGTCGGATACCAGAACATCTGGTAATCCATGGGTTGCAAACAGTCTTTCCAGTCTTTTCATGACTGCGTCAATGGTCGTGTTGCTCATTCGGTGAATCTCGAGCCAATTCGAGTACGCATCGACGGTTAGCAAAAACGTGTGGCCTTTGGTCGGCCCGGCAAAGTCCAGATGGATGCGGGACCAGGGTCCCCGCGGCGTCTCCCATTCAGCTGGGGTTGCCTTTGGTGGAGCGTTGCTTACTTCTTGGCATCTCCTGCAAGTTTTAACCCATGATTTGATTTGTCTGTCGATGCCTGGCCACCATGCATAGCTTCGTGCGAGGCCCTTCATGCGCACAATGCCAGGGTGGCCTTCGTGCAAGGTTTTTTAGCAATGTCTGTTGGAGTCATTCTGGGATAATGACTCTATCGCCCCAGATGACACAGCCCTTCTGCGAGAACAACTCCATTTGACGACTTTTGAATGGTGCAAAGTCGTCTGGTACTTGGTCCAATGGCCATCTGCGTTCCACCCATGTGAGGACTCGTGCTAAGATGGGGTCGCGTTTTGTTTCTCTCGCGATGTCACAGGCAGTTAATGGCGGCGTGTGGAGTGTCTCGATCTGCAATGCTGTCATCGTTGGTGCAGGATCATTGATAGTTTCGGGGAGCGGTGTACGGCTCAGCGCGTCGGCGTGGGGAATGGCTTTACCGGGACGATATTGTAGCCGATAATTGTAGGCAGCCAAGAATTCTGACCAGTGGGTCATTTTGGGAGAAAGTATGTAGGGAGTTGGCTTGTCCCCAGCAATGATCCCCAGCAATGGTTTGTGGTCAGTTACAATGGTGAAAACCCGGCTGTACACGTACTCATGAAATCTTTTAACAGCTGATACGATCGCCAGGGCTTCTTTATCGATCTGGCTGTAATTTTGCTCAGTTTTCGAGAGCGTCTTTGAGAAGTAAGCAACAGGGGCTTCGTTACCATTAGGTAACACATGGCTCAAAATGGCGCCCACTCCAAAAGGCGATGCATCACATGTAATGTTTATTGGCAAAGTCTCATTGTACTGTATTAGTACGGCATCCGAAGTCAGTAGTTTTTTCACATTACAGAACGCCTGCTCTTCTTTGTGACCCCATATCCAAATCGATTTTTTATCTAATAGACAATGTAAAGGTTCAGCGACAGTCGCCTTGTGCGGCAAGAATACATTATAGAAATTGATGAGGCCTAAGAACGCCTGGAGGTCGGTCTCGTTCTGGGGTCTGGGAGCATTTTTTATTGCTCTCAATTTGCTATTGGTAGGGTGAATACCTTGACTGTCAATTAAGTACCCTAAAAATTCAACACGATCGGTACACAGTTTGCACTTATTTTTTTTTACTTTCAAGCCTGCTTCCTGGAATTTTCGTAATATCAGTCTTAAACGCTCCCGTAAGATTTTTGGAGTGGGGGCGGCAATGAGCACATTGTCAAAATAGGGGACAACGCCCTTGATCCCCTGCAATAGTCTCTCCATTAGGCTCTGAAAGATCCCCGGGGCCACACTGACTCCGAATTGAAGCCGCATACACTTAAAGGGAACCTCGGTGTGTTACGATAGTCTGTGCCTGTGCCGTTTTTTCGTCAACCGGCAGTTGCTGATAAGCCTGAGCTAAGTCTAGTTTAGCGAAGACTTTTCCGCCCCTCAGGAATGGAGGAAGTGTTGTACCACCGGCACAGGATATGGGTTCTGTTGCAGGGTGTGGTTTAGGGTGGCTCAGTAGTCCCCACAAATTCTAATGGAGCCGTCCGCTTAATTGGTGTCACAATCGGCGTTTCCCATGGGGAGTGGTCAGTTGGCTTTAACACTCCCTGGGCAATCAACTTATCAAGCTGCTCGTCGATTTTCGGCTTTAGAGCGAACGGAACTCGACGAGGCTTAAGGCGGATGGGAGCTATCTTTGGATTAAGGTTAAAGGATATCGGGGTTCCCTTGTACTCACCTAGCTTTTCCTTGAAGATGTCCCTGAATTCGTGGGCGAGGTCTTCCTCCCAGTCACTGCCGCTGATTCGGTTAATGCCGAGTGGTGCGAACCATTGCAGGCCTAACAGACTAGGCTGGTCCTTATCGATCACCATCAGGGGTAAGTACGCCGTGCGGTTCTTGAATGCAACCCGGACTCGACTGGATCCTGCGACTGGAATTTGGTTTCCGTGGTAGTCCTTTAACACGAGCCATTGGAATTGAAGGTCTTGGTGCCGGATAGTGGGAATGAGTTGCTTGAGGGTCTTCCATGAGACCATTGAAAGAGATGATCCCGAGTCAACTTCCATTTGGCAAGGCCGATTTTCAATGTTCACGTTGACCCGAATTTTCTTAGCATCTTCTGAAGAGGCATGGCCAATAGTGAGTGTTTGGTGGGCTTCTTCCCATCTCGCTAGATGATTCACGGGTCGGTTTCTGTAGGAGTGGTTTACTGGTTCTCGCCTTACAGGGCGATTCCCTGTCGATTGGCGGAGATTGGTTCCTTTCGAGGTCTGGCTGGGTCTGAGGAGGCTTCTGCAGACCCGTCCAATGTGGCCTTATTTCCCGCACTTGTGGCAGAGCGCATTGCGGAATTTGCAGTCGGAGCGGTAATGGTTGGCCCCGCAGCCAGTGTACGGTTGCTGGGACTTCGGGTATCATTCCCGATCGGACCACAGGCGATGGAACTCTTCTTCGTTGCTGTCTGACGATGAAGAGAGGTCCTCATGGTGGGTTGTCTGCAGCTGCCCTTCTGCGTTAGGTGAAACTTCGCCGGACAGTGGATGTGCTGGAGCATGATTTTGGCGTAGTTGGGCAGCCGACTTCTTGGTTGCCTCCGCTGCTATAGGTTCAGCTATGGCGTCTTTAAGGGTGATGTCGCCCTTTGCCATTATTTTGCTCTGTACGTTTAGAGTGTCTAGCCCGAGGACTACTCAGTCTCTCAAGGCCTCTTCTAGGTCGGTGAAATTGCAAAGGCCTCCCAAGTTCCGGAGGTCTGCAATGAAATCGGTGACGCTTTCTCCTTTCCGCTGGTTTCTTTGATAGAACTCCTGTCGTCTTACAAGCATTGGAACGGTTGGTGCATAGTGGGCCCTTAGTAGCAGTTCGAGGACGTCCCAGTCCATGGCCTTCGCTTCTGCCATTTTCGCTAATGCCTTAGCCATTTTGAATACCATCGGGCCGCAGTGCATTAGGAATACTGCCCGTTTCTTTCCGGGTGTGGCATCCTTCAGATTATTCGTTTCCAAAAACATTTGAAAATGATCCATGTAGGACTCCCAGTCCTCTTGAGCTGGATTGAATGGAGCGGGTGGTACTACGCCGCCAGACATGGTTCCACCATTGTGCGCTTCAGCCACGTGCTTAGTTGTCTTAGTTGGCTCTGATGTCATCCAATCCCATCCTCGTCGCCAGTGTTAAGTCTGGAGCATGGATGCGAATGATGGAGACGAGCCAGTAGAAATGGTGAACTTCAAACTCTTTATTTACATATTGTGACAGCTCGAACTGGAGGGCTGCTATAGCCTTCCTTATATAGGCAATTTATTAACTATTCAACCAATAGCAAACCTGGAGCGCAAGCTCCGCTAACCAATGGGAATGGCCTGTTAATGGCCAATCAGATGCTCCTGAATGGACCAATCCAATCCTGCCATTAACAGCCAATCAGAAATGCAGGGCCAGAACCCTGCACTTGACTTCAAGCTCAAGATAACTTTATTGGTATTATTCATTCACAACACTCTTCTTTAACATAACTTCATTCATAACTTCTAGCAATGGAAGATTCAACTATTGTAGTGTTTCATAAAATTCCGCCAGAAGTCCATCTGGGCCTGGTGCCTTTCCATTATTTTGCTTCTTGAGTGCTTCAGTTAACTCCATCATCGTTATATTGCTTTCTAACATTGTTTCAATCTCTTTAGGTATCTGGGGTAAATTAGCATTTTGTAAATACTGTTTAACTCTTTCCTCATCAATATTCTCTTGTGTGTATAGTTTCCCATAATATTCTCGAATGATTTCCTTCTTCTCTTTACTACCATAGCAAACTTGGCCTTGGTCATCTATTAATTGCAATATTTTCCTTGATTCTTTCTCCTTTCTCAATTTATATGCTAGCCATCTACCTGGTTTATTTGCATCTTCAAAGTAGTTCTGTTTAGCACCTCTAATTTTCTGTGCTAATTCTTCTTTTTCTATTAGACCCATTTTATGTTTGGTTATATCCATTTTTAACAATGTCCTTTCTCTGTGGCATTTTCTGTAGCTCTTTTTCAAGTCTTTTATACTCATCCTCTAATGCCTTAGAGGCTAATCTTTTCATGATATTTCTTTTCCTATTATTATGTCTATTATCAAGCCTCTGGCATATGCCTTCATTGTATCCCATACATTCTGGATTGATGTATCTTCTTTTTTGTTTTCTCTAAAGAAAAAAGCCAGTTCTTTCTCCATGCACTGTGTGAAGTCTTTTTACTTAAAATAGTATTATTTAATGTCCATCTAGATCTTCTCCTTTGTCCTTTCCATTTAATTGTCATTGGATTGTGATCTGCCCAAGTACTTGTTTCAATATTTATTTCTTGAATATTAGTTAACAATTCTGTTGACATCCATATCATATCTATTCTGGACCATGATAAATGTCTATTTGAGTAGAATGTGTATTGTTTAATTTTAGCATTTCTTTCTCTCCATGTATCTTTTAAGTTTATTTCATCTACTATTTAAAAAAAAAAATTAGGAACTTCCGGTTTGCTAGGCTTCGGCGGCAGGGGGATTCGCAATCCTGCGTGATCCCTGTTGTGCTAGCCGTCTTGGTGCCTCCGATCCTGATGGGTCTGGAGGATAAGGCTGCCACATAGAGGCAGCCAAAGATAGGGAGGATACGGAGAGGGGTTTGGGGGTGTCTCAGACCCCCTCCTCACCCGGCATAACCTCCTTTTCTCAAGGTGGTGGAGCGGCGGTCAGTAATGGCCCCCACAAAGAAGCCGGCAGCTGGACAAGATTGTGCTGGAGGAAGAAGGACCAAGAAAAATCAGGAGAAGTGAAAGTGCTGGCTGAGCCGGGAAAATAACAACTCTTAAATACCCTGGAAACCGAATTGCTTGAAATGCTTGAAAGATACATTGTATCCCTAAGAAGATTAAAAAATGTGGGAGAAAGCTGTCAAGGGGAAGTTTTTTTTCTTCTTTACTCTCCCACCCCATAGAAATAGCAGACGGAGATCTAAGTTAAAGCCAAGGGATAAAGGATTCCTGGACATTGGATTTAATAACTTAAGAAATCAGAAAACCCGCATTGGAGGTATGGATTTCTGAACATTTAAAGGAAAATCGCTGTTATAAGTGGGAAGGGAGAGGGAAAAAAAATTGGAGCAGAATTTGAAAAAGGAGGAGATTGCCTAGAACTTTAAAGAAAGATATATTTTATTTGGAACTCTTTGATTAAACAGTAACCCCAGAAAGAGAAATAGAAGAAAGAAAAAAAAAAGGATTAAAAGAAACACTTTATTTGGATTTTTTTGGTGACTTTGGAACTTTTTGGAATTATTCTTGATTAAAAATACTTGAGTGGTTGTTTTGGAAAAAGTTTTTCTCTTCATGATGGCATTGGTTGTTGATGAACTAAAAATTGAATATCAAAAATATAAAAAAGAAGAACAAGATGGAAAAGATAGTTTGGGCACTCTTTTTCAATTTCTAGAAATGGCGGTATGCACTTATGAAAAATTGACTATGCAGCAGGACGACTGGGACAAAGAAGAAGAAGCCATCTGATGAGCAATGGGTTCTTTTTGGGGAAGAGGAGAAAGAGGAAAAGAAAAAGGGGATTTTAAGGTTTGAAAAAACAATCAAAAAAGAGAAAAATGAGATGAAAGGTGGATACAAGGTTAGAAAACAACAGAAAGGGGGTAAGCAGAAGAAGAAAAGGGAGTAGGAGAGGCAAAGGGGTAAAAAGGGCAAGGAGAAAAATAAACAGGAGAGAAAGGAGGGGATGAGAAGCCTTAATGGTGGGAAGCAAGATTTAAAAAAACAAAACTTATTTGGAGACAATGGGTAAATCTAATTGAAAAAGGGATTCTGGAAGGTACATAAGATTGTGTTTTTATATGTGTATTTAGAGTAAAATGCTTAAGATATAAATGAGTATCAATATATATGATTAGCTTTTTAATAGTATTGATAGTGGTTTTATATGCTTTTATTTGGTTATTGTAGTGTTTTGCTTTTCTCATAAAATTTATTGTGTAATTTTAGAATGTACAAAACAGAATCCCTATATAAGGTAAGTGTTATATTAAGTAGTATTATGTTAGGGGAAAGAGTCAAAGGCGTCACTCCAATCAGTGTACAGGAGAAGTATATTTAAAGAGAAAAGATGAATGGATAGCTGGAAATAGAACAGACAAAGAATGATAAGTATTATGAATTGAATTGAGATAAGATAAATAAAATAAAACTAAGAAAGATAAAAGAGGGAAGAAGCTATATAGAAAATTGAAAATGGTAATAAGATATGGAATGATATATAAAGTAAATATGATTTTTGAATTTGTGTCTGTGCAAAGAGTTTTAACCCGGGACCAAACAGCTTTCAGAAAAGAGGTTTTATGTTTTGTATGTTTGTGTATTGTTTTTGAAAGGCAATAAAATTTTAATTAGCAAGAAATATAATTTGGATAATAGAATGAAAAGGAGAAGTTGGGATAAGATATGAAGCTGAACAGATAACGCAAATATATATATTACAATTTGGAACTATTTTGTATGTTCTATTGGTTTTCTTAGAAAAGATCTTTTATGTTATTATGCCTTGATTGTTTGTGTATTGTTTTGTAAAATTAATAAAATTTGTCTTTAAAAAAAAATAATTAGGGAGAGTCTTTCTGTGTTGCTTTATTGTTTTCTGTGCCGTATAGTCCAGTTTATTGTCTACAATTCCATTAAAATCTCCCATCATAACTATATTAGCATAGTCCAGTTCAATTATTTTCATATTTAATTTTTTATAAATTTCTTCTTGATTGTCATTCGGGACATAGATTGCAATCAGGAGTGTTTTCGTATTATTGTCCATTATTTCCACCATAAGTATTCTTCCATCGTCATCAGTATAAATCAATTTCATTGGGATGGTCTCTTTAATATATAAAACCACACTTCTTTTCTTACATTGGGTCAAGGAAGTAAAGATTTTCCCTAATTTTGGCTGTACCAACAATTGTTCATATTGTTTTTTAATATGTACTTCTTGTGGACAAATTATATCAAATTTTAATTTCTCCAATTTATGAAAGGTTTTCCTTCTTTTAACAGCTGAGTTAAGTCCATTTATATTAATTGTAATCATTTTTTTCTCTTCCATGGTTATATTTTGTAGTTGGGTTTGACAGCTCTCATGGATCTTGGTTCACATTGCTGTTTGGCTTCCTCCTTTCCACCAACTGCACCTTCTTCTTTTTCAGTCATCATTTGGCAGTCCTCTTGGAATTCAATTAATGAAATTTCTTTTTCTTCCTCTTCCTCTTTCCCTCTGAAAAATTCTGTGTAAAATGATTCAGCTTTCTCAATTGAGTCAATTCTATATCTCTGTTCTTGCCATGTGAACATTAAACCTTCTGGAATTAGCCATCTATAATTCACCTCTTTTTAAAGTAGCAATTTGGTCAAGAATTGGTATTCTCTTCTCATCTCTCTCACTCTTCTGGGTAGTTGTTTCAAGACCACAATCTCCTTATCTTTGTATTTCAATGTTTTCTCTCTTGCCACTTGCAATATTTGCATTTTAATGGCTTTCTTTGTCAATCTGATGTGAAATTCTCTTGGTAAGCTATTTCTCATTGCATATCTTGTGAAGACTTGATAGACCTCATCTATTCCATCCATCATCTTTTCTTCAGTTATTTCCAAAGCTTCAGCCAATATTTCTATCATTATCTCAGCTAGATTTTGTCCTTTTTCTTCCTCTATGTTTTGGAATCTAAGATAAAATCCTGATCTGTCCATCTCCCATCTCAGCATCCCACTTTTATCTTGTTCAACCACAATTAATCTGTTATCGATGTCTCCAATTTTCTTGTCTCTTTGTTTATCTTCTTCTTCAATTTTTAGTAGTCTCTCATCATACTTCATCATCATTTGTTGGATGTTCTCCACTTTTTCATCGCTTTTCCCTGTTCTTTGTTCAATGTTCTCTATTCTCTTTTCAATATTCTCTGATCTTGTTTGAATATTTTGAATTCCTTGCATAATCATCTGCAGGGTCACTTTTTCTTGTTCTTTTTCTTGGCTTAACATTGTCTATATTGAATGTTGTCCTCCAGATGGTGGAGAGGAAGAAGTAGAAGTTGAAGAACCAGGAGCTGTTAATTTCCTACTCATTTTGAGCAATTCAAAATCTTCAGGTTCTTCTAGACCTTAATCCAATTGTGAAATAACCAATTGCAGTTCCAAATAAAAATAGTAGGAAAAAAAGAAGCCAAATAGTAATAATAATAAAAAAAGAAAAAAAAATTCTTCAGGTTCTTGTATACTCCAATTGATTGGTTAGATAACAGTGAAAATTCAAAAATGAAGGAAAAGACCATAAACACACACAAAAAAGAAAAAGTTGTAAAATCCTAAAAAAGGCGGAAAAGTGAAGAATAAAAAGCTAAAAAAAGAAAGGAAAAATTCTTCAGGTTCTTCAACACCTTCATCCAATTAAGAGGTCTCAAATATAAAAGGATGCATGAGAAAAAAAAAGAAGGCCAGAAAAATACCCCTTCCCCCCAAAAAAACTCCACTATGGAAGGAAGATGGAAAGACAAAAATACCAGGAAGGGAGAGAGAAAAAAAAAGGCTACTCCCTTAAAAAGAAAAGGAAGGAAATCATTAATACTAAAGCTTTTCCTTTAAAACTAAAAGCAAGTATAGAAATTTAACTTCCAAAGACAAGAAAAAAAACAAAGACAAGTTCCAAAGAGCCAAAAATCCAAATAGTTATTACAAAAAGTAAACTGATGAGGAGGGGTAGCGCAGCTTAGAAAAAATAAAAAGAGCACATTGCATTTTTTAAATTATCCAAGGCTCTTGTTATAACTCTCTTCTCCAGAGACTTATCACCTTTTCTTTTCCTAAAAGCTTCAACATCAGACTCCAGATGTTGATAGAAACCCAGAAGAACACCTGCAATAATACTCTCCCATGCTTTTCCCTCTATCTTATCAAACAGGCAATGTCCTTGAAAAGAAGTCTCAGTTCTTTCTCAGCTTTGTCTGGTCAAAAGAGAAATAGAATATTTCCAAGCCTCTAGTTGGCAGTGTTACAAAGTTCCTTTTGCTTTCACTTTCCCCCTCCTTTTCCAAGCAAAATATAATAAGAATTAATTAAAAAAAAGAAAAAGATATTAAAAAAAATAACTAAAAGGGAGTCTCTAGCCTAAAATATTATAAAGTCAAAAAGGAGAAAAAGAATAGATGTAAGAAGAGAAAAAAACCAGTCCAGTTTCAAAATATAAGATCATGTGTAGAAAATCCAGCAATGAGAAAAAAAAAATTACTTTGACATTCCTGTTTAAAATCACCGCTTAATCACTTCTGTCAAAACTTTTACAGATTCTTTCTTTTCCTTAGGGTGTCCTTTCAAATCTTAAAATAAAGAAAAAGTTCTCACCAAACCGGCACACTCTCTTTCCGTTCTCTTTAGTTTCGGAGCTGTCCCAACTTCAGCAGCTTTAATGGCTGCCTCTTTGCTGCTGGCAAAAAGAGCTTCTCCTGGATCTACCAGGGACTTTGCGGTATCCCTGGGATTGACAGGATGCGCTCTTTACATTCACTGTCTCTTTGGGATGGTTTAGATCCACTTGGACCGTCCAGGAGCAAAGATATTGGCAGTGATCTCAGACCTCCAAGATCGCATGCTGTTTCATCGTGACGCCAGCTCCGCCCTCCCAGCAGACAGAGAACTGGTTCTATGTCTGCTGTTCTTCAGACATAGACAAAGCTACTGGTTCTACAGAGGTGGACAGAACCGGTAGAAACCCACCCCTGGTAATCTCCCTTCTCCCCCAATGTGTCCGGCTTCCTCCTTTGCCATCTTTTATTAATGATTTTATTTGTTAATGATTTTATGTGTTTCTATAATTGATGATTTTAATGTTTTTTTAATAAGTTAATGCTTTTGTTGTTAGCCAGCCAGTGTCATTTGATATGAAAGGGCAACAAATAAATTTCATAAATAAATAAAAATTTGCATATTTGGTTGATGCATTGGTATAAAATGATAAACGTCAATATCTGTTAGTCTTGCATGGTAGTCTATACAAAAGACATATCCAGGAGTACTTGTTCTATCTTTATGTATTATAAGGTTACATTAACAGAATCTTGCAGTTCCAAAAGTACATTTCCCCCTTATTCCCAGGAAACTAGGCAGGTTCTACATCCACATTCCTTCTTCAGATTCACCTATTGCTTGTCTGACCATTGACTAGTTTGCATCTCTTCCTCCTGTCTTCAAAGGTAATTTCCAGATATCATTACAATATTCCAGGAATTTAAGACTTTGTGTTATGATAGGAGGATATGGAAGTAAAATAACAGCATGCAAGATATAAATTATTCTTTATAGAATTCAAGTATTAACTGGATCAGTATGGATGAAACGTTATGACTTTGATGGGTCAGCTATACAGTACAGTCATTTCAGTTCTATTACATTTTATTAACATTGCAGCAAGGTGAATGGATAAACAATAAGAGAACAATGTGAGATTGGGCTTGAAAATGAACTCCAAACACTGTCAATGTGGAAGCCGGCCCTTACAAGATATAGGTTTGCATTAAAATTCTTTTTTAAAAAAATGAAAAATCATATTTGTGTTTTTGGCTCTTTGCCTTTAATATGTACTACATCTCTCCCCTGCGACCAGTGCAACACAGAATTTTAATCGAATATTTATTAAAAGAAAAGCAAATTCACAACATCTTTCTGCAGATTTCTTATATTTCTAGCAGCCTAGAAACTCTCAAAATTATGGGTTTTATAATTAAACTAGACAGGTAAGTACCTCTGGTATACTGGGAAATCTATCCAAAACAAGACAAGCTGCCACTAAAATACAATCATCTTGTGTTCTTGGGCAGAACTTAATCATCTGTTATAACAGACGGGCCAAAGTAGTCTGAAATGAAAATAAAGTAATGGTACTGCTTAAGAAAAAAAGGGAAGGATATTTTGGCAAAGTGAAAGCAAATCAAATTATTGGTTTCATATAACCAGAATAGCTATTGAAACATAATTCTGATTAACATCTCATTAATATGTAAATACACACATTACTGAGCACCACTATTATGCATTTATTGGTGTTTTTAAAAATGCACCTTGGGGATTTTTTTTTCTTTATCGAGCAAATACCTTCTATAAATACCTCTTTCTCTCCGTTCCATAGAATTTTTCATTATAACAAATTTTACGTGCTTTGCCTTGCATTGGAATCCGTTTTTCTTTATTTCCTAGATCTCATTAACAGATAGTCCTTGACATATGACTATAATGGAGCCTGCTCATTATGGTTGTGTGTCCTGAAGATTGTCTTGTGTTTGACCCAATTTTATGGATTTTTTTGTAATGATTGTTAAGCAACTGCGGCAGTCATTAACTGAACCAATGTTTGGCTATGGGCGCAGTTTTGCCAAAAACTGGAAGTAAATGCCAGAGGTGGGTTTTTTTTGGCAAAGCTGGCATAAAACATGGTCACATAACTATATGATGATGCAAACAGCTGTAAATGTTGCTGTGTACTCTAAGTTTGGTCACCAGACTAAGAAGGAGACCTGGCCATTGGCACTTTGGATCCAGGTCCTAAGTCACATTTTTAGGGACTGCCATAACTTTGCATGGCAGCCAATTGTAAGCCAAGACTACCTATACATCTGCCTTCCTCAATCTGCCTTCCACTAAGTGCCTTCCAGTACAGCTGTTCTCATCTCAAAAAGCATAACAGTTGACCTTGAGGGTCCTTATCAACTTTCTTCTTTTTCTTTTGCTCCATATCAATCTAGACCAGGGGTCTCCAACCTTGGCAACTTTAAGCCTTGGCGGATTTCAATTCCCAGAATTCCCCAGCCACCAAGGCTTAAAGCTGCCAAGGTTGGAGACCCCTGGTTTAGATCTCATTTCTAATAGACTCCCCCCCCTCTTCATAGCAGTCTTTTCCTTTCATAGAACTAGACAAAGGTTCAAACATGAAAATCCAAATAATGTTTAACTGAGATGTTAATTGCAAGGGTTAGCTGAGATGGTTAACGAATCCTTGCCTAGTAAAAAAAAGCATTTTTAATGCAGATAACATCAGCTGGAGAGAGTGAATATTGCTAAAAAGAAATTTCATTCTTTCTTCCCTTGTGTTCCTAAGAAAAATCACTCTGAGAATGCATCGAGCAAAAATAGCCCACTAGCTGTGACGATTGATGTTCCAGCTAATACTGGTTTTGAAAGATTTTTAAGATCCAAGCCAAGCTGTTGAAATAACTATTAAACAATTCATCCTTCTTGCTTCTATGTTCCTAGGAATCCCCTCCCCCTTATAGTGTTATTCACATTCTTAAAAGTGCATATCTAAATTAAAAGATGTATTTAAGATAGTGTCTTGTTTGCTCTTTTACTATTTGTTTTGTTTCACTCTTTCTTTTATGTCTGCTCCTCTCAGTGAACCTAACAATAAAACATAAGGCATATTAGTTCACTCACTAAAAGGTTTCTCATATATATTAGATTTACAACAGAGTGTATAACTTTGTGCAAATCATGAAACTGTTTTGTCTTACCAATTTGCCAGACTGCTTCTTGGATTCAGGTTCATGAAACACTGACTTTTTGAAATACACTGTTTAAATGAATAATGCTGTGCCATGTTTCTGGCTTTATGTGTACTATATCATGCATCAAAGTGTTCCTTCCATAAATCTCTTCTCCTATTCATAAAAAATCAGGAACCATTTTGACTTGGACCATTATATTAATCTTAGAATAGGAGATGAATTAGTGAACAAGTCTGCGGCTGAAAACAACCTGCATGTGATGACCCAGGGTGGGATACAAAATAAACACAGTCACCAAAATAGGTGAAGCCCCTTTTATTCCTTCACTTTGCTTCAAAGCTCCAAATACCCTTGACTGGAGATAAAAAAACTCCCCCACAAGCAGTTATGAAAAGGAGGAAATGCTGTTTAAACTAAAAATGCCTATAAATTATAAAGAGTAAAAACAACACAAACCACACTGAAGCAATTAAGGGAACCAGGCAAGTTAAGGGCTTGAAGACGTCCACAGATATCGGAACACACACTGGGAAGGACGCCAAACTCAGAGAGGAATGACAAACTAGAGATATTTCCACTGGCCCATATGCATGTCTGTCCTTTTAACCAGCTGCAGCCCATGAAGAGGATCAAGGCCCTTTCCTCCCCCGTAGACTACACCATTCATGTCTCTCCCTTATCCTCTCCTGTGTGCCCTAGAATGGAGAGGGGATGGGCCTGGGTCTTCCTCTGACTGTCCAGCTGGCCTTTGTCCTTCCCCAGCTGCGTCCACAACCTCTGGAGCCACACTTCCCTTCCCTGTCAGCTGTTCCTTCTCTCCCTTGGAGTCTTCTCCAACTGGGGCATGACACTGCAGTTGTGATTCTTTTCATGCTTGATTAAGAATGCCATTGAAGAGTAGGATTTTAAGAGGTTCAGGTTGGATTGGATATAGAGCAGGTGCAGAGGTCTCCCCCCTTTTTTGGCTGCTGTCTGCTTAATAAATTATGAGAACTAGGAGCATTATTTCAGTCCAGTTATTTTGGGGAAATTCACTAGGTTCTACATTAAAACCAAACTGGGATTGTAATGGTTATTTTAAAGTATATATACAAAGAAGGAGTTTTGCTTCAGATCTACTCTTGTTTAGGTCATAGTTTTTAATAGGGCAAACCATCCATCAGTTCCGTAGCAACAAATGGCTGCCTTAGAAAAGTCAGTATTGATTCGATGGTGATGGAGTTTCTGTACTGTCACTAGTAAAAGCATACGTGTTGTCCTCTTCTTGACAGGTTGAGGCTGAAAAAAGTGGGAGTATCTGGTATTCCTTCAAAGTGCTGCATCTAATAACTTATTATTAATTGGTCCACCCTCAAGGATTGATGGACCTGCAAGGATTGATGGATCTACAAGGGTTGATGGACCTGCAAGAGGCAACTTGGGGTTGTTCCTGATAGTCTGCTGCATGGTCTGGCGAAGGCTTTTAGTCATCACTTGGAACAAGAGGGTGGCTGTGGCCCTGGATCAAATTGCCCTCAAGTGACCTCTCCCTTCCCTCTCTGTGGATCCTGGCACTTTCTGTGATTTACAGAAGAGCTGAGGGAGCTGAAACTGAGAAGAGATGTCTACAGTGCTGCTGGAAGTCAGTGAGGGATGAACTTGACTGAACACAGGTGAGAGCTGCTATTAAGGCCTGCTTTGTGGCAGTTAGGGTGCTGAAGCGACAACATTTTCTGTGGCTTATTTCATCAATGGATTGCCACCTATTGTTCCAAGTGACCTGAGCCTTTTTGAGCACGGGTGTGGAACTGGGAGATTTCCTTACAAGGCCACATGGAAGAGTTTTCAGAGCACCCGTTGGATAAAATTGTTCAAATTTGTCCCCAATGCCAGCCTTGGAGCAAATCTTATGAAGATATCCAGAACACGGCCTTATCCAGTTATAAGTTTGCAGTTTGAACCTATGTGGACGGTCAGCCGTTGAAGTTAACTTTGAAAAAGTAATCCACTATTGACATTTTAGAGGAACGAGGCCGCTGGTGTTATACAGAAAATGACCAGATCTTACTAGACAGAAGGAGATGGGGGGTTCAGACTCCTTGAAGACAAAAATGAAATAGTTTGGGTTCCTGGTCATCATGTCCATCATTATCAAAAGCCAGAGGTGTAAAGGGGAGAACAATGGGATGTGGGGGTTTCCTCTTACATTAAGGATGTGTCTCGAATTGCTCAATTGGAGAACAAAACTGATTGCTGGATATGTATGCATATGCCAACACATAAAACTGCAGGGTTGCCATAAATAGCAGTTCCTTTGAACGAATCGCAATGGAGGAACATCAATTTTTCTAATTATCAGGTGTTGCAAGTTGAGGATGAGAACATGACCATGATTCCATTAGGCAGCCGTATACAAGAAACCGCTGGGGTATATTGGACTCATAACATCAGTCATGAAAATTTAACTGATCTTGGTCGATATCCTCATTGTAATTACACATTAACCATACAAAATACAACACGCAATAACACATTTTTAAATGACACTCTTAGGGTATTTGCACACAATTTTACTGGATGTGACTGTGCTGCGCTAGTTACTGGAAACTGCCCTCGGATACAGGACGACTGTCCAACAGATAAAACCATAGGGGGCAAACAGTTCCTTTGTAATATGATTTCGGGATTTGCTCAACTTATTTTCTCCCAGGATAACAAGACTGTAAATATCATCGGTCAGGATTAATGGCTATTGTGCGGGAGAAGGGCATATAATAGGCTTCCACCACGATGGAAGGGGGTATGTACATTTGGGTATGTAATTCCTTCTCATGTCACTACAACATCTCTAGGGAAAGCCCGTATCCAGAATGCAAGAGCTACCGATCAGGTAAATTCACCATTAAGTCATAACTATTGAGCCATGATTTCTTGAGGAATAATTCCTCCTCTGGGAATCATGATGAATTATAGAGATCTACATAATCTAAATAATTGGACAATTTCAATGTTTAATGATACCCTAAAAGCCTTGAAACTTTTAGAAGCTGAACAGGCCAATATCAGGGAATTTGTGTTACAAACCCAGTATGCAGTGGATGTGGTTTTGGCTGTGCAAGGAGGGGTTTGTGTTGTGATACATGCGCATTGCTGCATGTATATTACTGACTCATCCCCTAACATCACGGCCACTATACAACACATGGAGGAATCCATTAGAGAGAATGAATCCCTTGCTGAAAGGAGTCCCTTCTGATTTTTGGTCATCCTTATGGTCCTGGCTTCCCAGTTCTGCTTGGCTCAGGTCTACAATTATAGGTCTTATATTAATCATTATATGCTGTGTATCTCTGTGTTGTTGTATTCAATATCTCCCTGGTATGTTAACATGTGGGAAGATGGGAAAGTCATTGTGTTCAATGATAATTAAGAAACAAGAACCAGAACCAATGATGACAGGTCAAACCGAGTATACTTTGAAGGAAATGGGAGACCTGTTGCTTGAGTTTGAGACAAGAGTGAAAAAAGAAAAGGGGGGATTGTGAGCCTGACAGGAGCCATATTGGTTGGTTAGTCATAAAGGGAAGTGTCTCAAACTCATAAAAGGAAATGTTTCAGTTGAGTCTAGGCGGGAAAAAACAGGATATGATTTAAACAATAGAAGACATTGACAGAGTGTGTACATGACAAAACTGTGTAACTACTTTTTGCCATATAAGGAAATGCTTAAAGATTAGGCCATCTGGAAATGTATACGTGTCGCTTTGAAATAGGAAGAATGTGGAAGAAATAGGAAGAAAGCCCTCGCACAAGGGGGTGGACAGGTAGGGTATAAAAGTACGACTTGAATTTTGTTCTGGGTTCCTCCACTGCTCGGGGGGACCCGCCTTTGCAAACGTGTAAATAAAGCTTGTTTCTTGGATCAACGAACCTCGTGGTGGTCTTTTCCAAAGCCCCCACCACCTCACATATGTATGTATGTATATATGTGCCATGTGACAGAGTGAGCTCCTTTTACTTGTCCTAGCTTCTGCCAACCTAGCAGTTCGAAAGCATGTAAAAATGCAAGTAGAAAAATAGGGACCGCTTTGATGGGAAGGTAACAGCATTCCATACGCCTTCAGTGTTTAGTCATGCTGGCCACATGACCACAGAGATGTCTTCAGACACGCTGGCTCTTCGGCTTTGTAACGGAGATGAGCACCACCCCCTAGAGCCGGAAACGACTACCACGTATGTGCGAGGGGAACTTTTACCTTTAATCACTTTTATTGGGATGGAGACTTAATGGAGCTGAGCTTTTACTGGCTGGATGCTTTTCCTGATGCCTATATGGAGTTTGCAGAAGATATTCTCTCTTTGTACCTGATAGAAAAGCATCAGTCACTGCCTAAGATTGAATTCTCAGCCTTCTAAGTAGGAGGCAAGTGTCTTAATTTCTAGGCCATTGTGTCACTGAGCAGGATCAGAATAGCCCAATATTATACCCAAATTGCAGATGTATTTCCTCTGAATGCAGCTAATAAATCCTTGGCAGAAGTGTCATTTGATCCAAACAGTTATCAGCTCCAAGAATACTCAGCCACAGTATTAATCCACATGTACAAGATGACAATCAGTATGCAGAAAAGTTATTTGTTGTTAACTATCAGAGACAAATAGCTGATATGCCAAAGATCCACACCTTCTCTAAAGAGTCAGGCTTTTCATAGCTATGGTATATTTTAAAGGGTTATGTTGAAGCTCTGTCTGAAATACCCCTCCCATTTCCTTTGTTTTAATCTAAATTTTTAACTCTTGAGGTGTTAGCATAACTTAGAAAATACCAAATGTTATTTCTCAAACAGTATGAATAAATAGAGCCTTGGGTTTCTCACCTTTAGTGATAGCACTTATACTTATTATATTGCCCCACAGTGCTTTTAAGCCATCTCTAAGCAGTTTACAGAGTCAGCATATTGGCTCCGACAATCTGGCTCCTCATTTTACTGACCTTGGAAGGATGGAAGGCTGAGTCAACCTTGAGCTCATCAAGATCAAACTCCAGGCTGTGGAGTTTAACATTCAGTAAAGATATGACAAATGAATTAATAATTTAATATTTGGAATCTGCACTACTACTTTCAACCCAATGAAAGAAAAGGAGAGTTTACCTCTTTCTTCTGAAGAGATAAAATGATGAAAAAGAAGAAGCAGAGAAAAGAACAGAGAACTAAAAATCTGTATAAAACGTTGGCATATATGCAAGCAAAAAAATAAGTTGCCTCAAAAAGAAACCCAATGCTGAAAAGGGAGAGGGAGAGAGAAGGAAAGGTAAAAATAATTGCTTTAATATCAAAGGCTACTGTGGAATGCACGGCAATTATTTTTTGTTACTTTATTTCTCTGACATAAAACTCTACTCTTGACATTTTTACTTTTATAATAATGCTTCGATATTCCTGGATTTATTCCTCACAGTAACCACTTGAATGGGGAGGCAACTTTGTCTGCTACTTGATGAGCCAGCCCCGCCCCCCAAAAATAGCCCTCCACTTCTACCTCACTTTCCTTCTTTGGCAAATGGAGTTAGTTCATATTTTTGACAGAGAAATCAATTCATTTATATAGCATTGTGCAAATAAAAAATATAGGACTTTGAAAAGTCCTACATTTTTGACCCTTAGTGTCAGCCAATGTATTCATGAATTTTGTACCTTAGGAACATAAAGCAGGTGTGCTTTTTTTTTTAAATAAAGTTGTTTGTCTAGTATTGTAAAGTAAATATGTACTTTATAAAAATAATTACTGTTTTCAAAGAAAGACAACTCCTATGGGGAAAAAGAGAATGAGAAAGCCTGGATCTAATTCAAATGCAACAGAAGAGAGTGATTCCCTAGAGAAAAATGGGTACAACAGAGTCACTAATGGAGTTTCACTGTTTTCCCACTGCAGGGGATTAACATAGAGAATGTTCTTTGCTGTGGACTGGTTTAATTTAACCCTGTTTAGAGAAAACTTGTTAAAGCATGATGCATATTACCATTTCCAAATCTGATGCCCTGAAGTCCCATGCCCTCAAACCATTGTTCATGCTGCCTAAAATTAACAGATGTTCCAATCCTGCACATTTGGCAATTTTAATACCACTTGCATGTTATTCTGCAGATATGAATGTGTATTTGGGTATCTAGTTCATTGTAGAGGTCTTCCCCAACCTGAGAATTTCTCAACATCTTGCATGATCATGTCTATGAAGATTCTCAGTCATCCAGATCGTGGTTGTCCCAAAAGTGCTTTTTCAAGAGGCACCTGGACTTTCTGGACTTTCCTTAAAGAAACTTCTTGGATGAGAAGTGAAACATATTCAAAGAAAAAATGGAAAGTCCAGTTGCCTCTTGAAAAAGCCACTTTGAGATTTTCATGATCCATCAATAATGTTGGTTGAGGAGATACAACTTGGACTCTCAATACATCTAGATGTTGGCCATTGGACTCCTTAATAGAACACTGAAATGAAAAAGAAAGCATATTTACAGCAAATGAGAAGGAATCCAACTTGCAGCATTCAACATTAACATTCAACATTCAGGAACAGAGTGTGTTTTTGTGAATGTCTGTGTATAGCAGAGGTGGTATTCAGCAGGTTCTGACCAGTTCTGAAGAACCAGTAGTGAAAATTTTAAGTAGTTTGGAGAACCAGCAAATACCACCTCTGACTGACCCCACCCCCATCTATTCTCTGCCTCCCGAGTCCCAGCTGATCTTGTTTTGTTGCCCTGCACAGGAGAATGGAGCTGGAAAGCAGGTTAATAGGGTGGGGAGGGAATGGGATTTTGCAGTAACCTTCCCCCAGGAGTGGAGAGGGAATGGAGATTTTGCAGTATCCTTCCCCTGCCATGCTCACTAAGCCACGCCACACCTACCAAGCATGGCCACAGAACCGGTAGTAAAAAAATGTGAATCCCACCACTGGTGTGTAGCATATTTTAAGCTGAGAGAGTCTAGCCTATAACTACCTAGATGTGTTTGTACCTTTTCCCAGGCTTGAAGTGGGAATTGAATCATCACTGTCATGTATAATCAAAAAAAGTTTAAGAGTGAATACACATGACATGGCACATGCCAGAAGTTTATTTGAAAAATGCAGTACAGATAGTACTTGTTCTGACCCAACCAGGTTCCCAAAGAGCAAACACAGACAAAGGCCCACCTTTTAAAGTTTAATAACGAATTCTGTTCTGAAGGCTGCTTTCCACTAATTAGCTCCGACAAGAAAGAGCCTTGCCAAGTTGTTTGTCAAGGCAGCCAAAAACCCAGAGATAAGAACTAATTTACAAGATTTCTCCAAACACGAACTAAGATGTCCACCAGTTGAGCTTAAGAGCTTCTTTGCTGTCTGCAAAGAATGCTTTTCCAAACTTGGCTTTTATCCTCTTGAGGGAGGGGCCATTACCTTGCAGCCTTACTCTCGAGTCGCCTGTGCTGCTGTAATTGTTCTTTCCTCCAAGCAATCCTTCATGCACGTGCACTTGGCATAGGCTCCTCAGGAACCTCCTCATCACTGCTGCCAGCCCCCACAATCTCTGAAGGTAGCAGTCCACTCCCTGATGGTCCTGGCCCTTCATCAGAGTCCTCACTCTCCTCAGCCATCTGTGCCTGCTGCTGGCTAACCACAACAATACTTCAAGTCTTTCATAAAACCAATACAATCCACCAAATTACTTGAAAAATATTAATTTGGTTCATTTCAATATTTTATTCCATAGAGAGTTTCATTGACACAAAATTGAAAATTGAAAATATTTTTTCCAGAGTAGAATATGTTAAGGGGCCTTTTGGAGCCTACCAGAAAATCCTAGACCTCAGGCTAGGAAGTTAATACGCTTGCCCTGACAAGAGCTCCCTCCATTCAGATTCATTAAATGCTGAGGGTGTTTGTAAGAAAGATGCTTTGAAGGCCAATGTCTCCCTTTCTGACCCACAGTTAATTGATATGTGTAAAAGCAAAATTGCGCCTGGGAAATCAGCCATGGAAGAAGGATTTTGTTTCATGCCAAGGTTTCTCATCTTATCTAAGACAAGGTGAGAAAATAACTCACAAAATCAAAATGTCTCCAGATATAAAGAGTCTTGCAAGTTTTCAGTGGGCTGCAATTCCGAGCTTATTCTGTTGCCAGTTGTCAATCTGCAGAATGTTCTTAAGAGCATATTTGTGTCTGCTGTTCATTATTCTGGCATCTACCTAAGGGCTACAACAGAAATCATGAGAGTTTTCTATCATTTAAAAGCCAGTTCTACTGTTTAGTATATTTAACATTAAAGATGGAGCCTTTCCTAAGGACAAATAATTAAAACAGGGTTAGGTTCAGTTGCTTTGTACATCAGTCTGGCTACTTTTGTGACAGGAACTGAAGACTGTTTGGGGTTTCGTCCCTTGGAAGCAGATATTCTTCTTACTTATAGCTAGGTGGCTATGCTGTCAACATGGCTATTAATATCTAGCAAAGAATAGTCAATGCTTCTTTATTTAAGGGAATTGCACTCACCATCATAAAGACAGTCATGGTGAGCTCTTAGATAATGCGTGTACCTATCATATTCACTATTTGCTTATTTGCTTTTGGATCTACAGACTGGTTTGCATAAATATTAAATCTACATTCAAATTTTCAGAAGTATTCCAAGTTTGACTTTGCACCTTGTAGATGTTGTGTGAACTTTGGTTCACTTAGGGATTCATTTAAATATGCCCCTTTTCTGGAAGTACCTAAAGATTTGTATGCAACTGTATTTCTTTCCCAGACAAGCATTGGGCTGGAGATAATCCAGCTGTATATAGGCTCAAATCATCACAAGTGCTGCATAAGGACTGGTTAATTAGCCTGAATGAGTGCAGCAATGCTGAAGCCTTTTCATAGATTAATATAAAAGTCCCCAGTAAGTCACAGGGAGAAAATTAAGGGGATCATGGTAGGCACTAAATTTGAAAAGTGTTAGTAGGAAGCAGAGGTGCTTATGAAACCAAGCTATAAAATTTCATTTTGCTTTAGCCATTTAGCCAACAGGGATATCCATTAACCAGAACACCAATATTTGGTTTTATTAGTGGGTTGTATTATAAATTTAATATTTTTTCAAGATCATATTCAGGATGATAATCTCAGAAACCTATTCCACAAAGAGCTTTTCAAATCCTTTTTCTTCTCTGTCCTTGCTGGGCAGATAGAGATTTTTTTGGTTATGTTCTCATCAGTGGTGGGATTAAAAAAAAAAATACTACTGGTTTTGTGGATGTGGCTTGGTGGGTGTGGCTTGGTGGGTGTGGCAGGGGAAGGATACTCTAAAATCTCCATTCCCTCCTCACTCCTCTTCTCTCAAAGAATGTTTCCCATTCTTTGACTTGTACAGGAGGTATCCCAGCAGGGTGGTCAAACACAGCCTTGCTCTTTATCTGCCAGCACCCTCATTTCCTTAGGCAACCTAGCTTCCCAGCTCATTTTCCTTGGCAAAGCCTTGTCTTCCAACTGCTATGCCTACAGGGAGCCCAGAACTACCACAGAAGGCATGGCCTATGAGGGTAGGAGAGATTCCTAAAGAGTGGTATTGCTTAGAATGAGAAGCCTTGGTGTACTGACTTTGCAGTCCAGCCAATCGGGTTACAATAACCCCAAAGTCTATACAACAACCACTGAGTTGGCTTGCTGAATAGCAAACTCAACACTTACAAAATATTGTGGTGAACCATAGAAAACGACTTCAAAGGCTTAAAATAATTGAACAAAACACCCATCATACTGTCTCAGCCTTGCAGAGCAAACCAGATAGAAAATAGCATCAGATAAGCTAATTCTACATTATTGTTAAGCCACATTGACAGAATCTTGCAAATCTGACAGTACAATACTCTCCCTGTCTTCTTCATAGCCCAAAACTAAGGAAGGTCTCTTCTGAGCCTGCCCACTATTTAGCTCCATCTGTTACTGTCTCTTATTTGACTGTTCCTTTGGCGGCATCTCTTTGCCAAGTCTCCCAAGGCCATTCCCACAGCTCCTTCTATGTGCTTTCAAAAATATTTGTTTAAGCAGCACTATGAAACTTAATGAGCAGATCCCCTTCTGTCCTTTGGAGAGACTTGCTGATTATTGATTTGGCTACCGAACATTCAAAAATTCAACTCCTAGCAATGTACTGTACAGCAATAACTAGAATAACATGAAAACAAGAAAAACACAATATAACACACAATTGGGGCACCACATCCAAACATTACATCTTGAAGAATGAGTTCATCACAAAAAGCACATCTAAATCTTCAAAAGCTTCCAAAGGTGAACAAGTCAGTCCAGTCCAGACCCTGTTAAATCTCAGAGAGGAGACCATTTCATAGGGTAAACACTGCTACAGAGAAGGCATATGCTGGAAAATGAAACTCTATCCTCATCTGTCCTCATTGTGCACATACATGTAGATCCTCTGAGCATCTCCTCTGAGCTTTCCTGAGACTGGATCTTGCCAAGAGAACCTGCATTGTCCAAAGTAATCATTTAAAGGTAAACAGACTATGATCCAGTGGTGGGATTCAAAAAAATTTACTACCAGTTCTGTAGGCATGGCTTGGTGGGCATGGCTTGATGGATGTGGCAGGGGAAGGATACTGCAAAATCTCCATTCCTTCCCCACACCACTAACCAGCTTTCCAGCTCCGTTCTCCTATGCCGGGCAACAAAAGCAGACCCAGCCAATTAGCTGGGACTTGGGAGGCAGAGAATAGATGGGAGCAAGGCCAGTTAGAGGTGGTATTTGCCGGTTCTCTGAACTATTCAAAATTTCCACTACCAGTTCTCTAGAATTGGTCAGAACCTGCTGAATACCATCTCGGCTACAATCAGCCCTTTGAGGCCAGGCCAGGAAAGAGACGCTACAAATCCAACTAGAACTTTACTTTACTGATATTGGCTTTTGTAATAGAATCTTGACAGGCTTAATGAATTCACCCCTTCCTCCTTCTGATATTAGGGTGAATCTCTCACTTTCACTGTCATCCAGTTTTAAAATATGCTTTGGGCTGTGCAATCATTGCTGCATTTCTTAGCTTCCCCTGTTGTTTTCCACAGCTTCCCATCCCTTTGTCAAATAGCCCAAATTCCTCTCCCTCTTGATTGTTTCTACTGTCTCAGTTCCTTCTTCCTAGTATGGGTGACTAGTCCATCTCTCCCTTCCCTCCTATTCTACTTGGGCCCCCTGGCACTAATCCCCAGCCAAGCCACTGGGTGGTTCCTCATGACAGTACTGCCAGTCATTCCCATTCTCTATTATTTGAGTACTGCCCACCAAAACTCTTACCTTCTTGCAGTCCAAGACTTCTCCTTTATTTTGTCAGCAATTTTGTCTTTCTGGTTAAACTTCCATCCCATGACCTTCCTCTCCTAACTGGTTCTCTACTTTTATATCCTTTCCTTCCTTTCATTACTTTCTCTTCTTAATTTTCATTTCTTTATTTGAAAGCTGTTTTTCTAATTAGCATTCACAGTCCCTGATTCTTAACTTACATTGCAAAACTCTCTGCCGTAAACTATCTGTTTCTTCTTCCAATCTCTTTCCTCCTGTTTGCTTTGCCCCATTCCAAGAATAATAGTAGCAATTTTTCTAGCTATTGTCCCCTTTAACTATATTAATTAGTTCTAGCCAGTGGTGGGATTCAATTTTTTTTACTACCAGTTCTTAGTAAGCATGACAGGGAAGGAAATTGTAAAATCTCCAGTCAGAGGTGGTATTTACTGGTTCTCCAAACTACTCAAAATTTTCGCTACCGGTTCTCCAGAACTGGTCAGAACCTTCTGAATACCACCTCTGGTTCTAGCCCTAATTGGAACCATGGGCTAAAATGTTTATCAGCATATGGATAAGATTCTGCTCTCTCTCTGCTTTCTATTTGAATCAAGGGACACTGTTGCCTTAAGACTGTAATGGGTTTGATGAGCACTAACAAACTAAAGTTAAATCCAGCTCGTATGAGGAAACTATGGATAGGTCTGGCCTGGGAAACAAGTGAAAAGAGCAGATGAATAGCTTGGGGGCTTCCTTTGATTCCAATATGTCACCAGAAGCACAGATTGTTTAAAAGACAATGGGGGGCACCAGCGGGCAGTGTACAATTTTGGCTGCTGCACTAATTTTGAGCCTACCTGGATCATGACAGCTAGTCTTAGAGATCTATTTCCTCAAAACGTCTTTGATTGGATTACTGAAACATACTCAATGTTTGGCCTTGTATTTTGTCCAGAAGCTATCATGTGTATTGAACATAATTACTCAATTAAGTGGGGCAGCCTAATGGAAACTGTACAGCACCAGTCCTGAAACAAATTTGCATTGAACAATTGGTCCAATTTGAAGTATGGATGTTAATCTACAAGTCCCTAAATAGCTTAGACTCAAATAAAAAAAAAAATGAAATGAAAAATGAAAAGATAGCCAAACTAGAGTATAATAATAAATTCAATCATTGCCTTCGGATTGTATGGTCAATAGCCCTGAAGTACAGTACAGGCAACCGTATGTTAACCTACAAGATTGTTGTTGTTAGTCGCGAAGTCATGTCCAATCCATCACGACCCCATGGACAACATTCCTCCACGCCTTCCTGTCCTCTACCATCCCCTGGAGTCCATTTAAGCTCATGCCGATTGCTTCAGTGTCTCCAGACAGCCACCTCATTCTCTGTCATCCCATTCTTCTTTTGCCCTCAATTGTTCCCAGCATTAGGCTTTTCTCCAGTGAGTCCTTCCTTCTCATTAGGTGGCCAACGTATTTGAGTTTCATCTTCTGGATTTGGCCTTCTAAAGAGCAATCAGGGTTGATCTCCTCTAGGCCTGACCTGTTTGATCACCTTGAAATCCAAGGGATTTACAGGAGTCTTATGCAGCACCATAGTTCAAAGGCCTCAGTTCTTTGTGCTCAGCCTTCCATATGATCCAACGTTCACAGCCATACATTGAAACTAGGAAAACTATAGCCTTGACACACTTTTGCTGGCAGGGTGATATCTCTGCTTTTTAGTATGCTGTCTAGATTTATCATAGCTTTCCTCCCCAGGAGCAAGCTGTTGTGTATGTAATATAATTCAATAAAGCATAAGCTTGAAGTCAAGTGCAGGGTTCTGGCCCTGCACTTCTAATTGGCTGTTAAGGATTGGCCCATTCTGGGGAATCCAATTGGCCCTTAACAGAAATGTCTTATTGGTTCAAGAGCTAAAGTTCCTAGCTCGTTATTGGGTAATCGTTACAAGGTTAGCCTATATAAGGCAGGTTCTATTACTGTTTAAACTGAGCAAGTATAATATAAATAAAGAGCTGAAGTTCACCGTTCAGAAACTTGTCTCCATTCTTTCTCGACCATGCTCAAAACTTGACACTGGTGACGAGGGTGGGATTCGGAGACAACTGAACCAACGGAACCCAGAAGCAATACCGAGCACGTGACAGACGGCGCCAACAACGGAACCATGTCCGGCGGCCTCGTACCACCCGCTCCGTTCGATCTGACACAGGAGGACTGGGAGTCCTATATGGATTGCTTCCAAATGTCTCTTGAAACAAACAATTTGAAGGACGCCACACCAGGAAAGAAACAGGCAGTGTTCCTGACACATTGCGGTCCAACTGTATTTAAGATGGCTAAAGCGCTAGCCAAACCCCGAGAAGTGAAGGCCATGGATTGGGACGACCTCGAACCTATCCTGCAAGCCCATATGCTCCTACCGTGCCTACACTCGTGAGACGCCATGAGTTTTATCAAAGAAACCAGCGAAAAGGAGAAAGCGTGGCCGACTTCATAGCAGACCTCCGCAACTTAGGAGGCCTCTGCGGCTTCACCGACCTTGAAGAGGCATTAAGAGATCGCATAGTCCTTGGACTCGATGCTCTGGGCGTCCAAAGCAAGCTGATGGCAAAAGGCAACATCAGCCTTGCCGACGCCATTGCCGATGCTACCGCGGCAGAGGCAACCAAGAAGTCGGCTGCACAACTAGGCCGAAACTGTGCTCCGGTACCACCACCGGCCAGCGAAATCTCACCTAACGCAGAGGGACAGCTCGCGACGACACACCACTAGGACCTCTCTTCATCATCAGAAAGCGACGAAGAAGGGGTCCATCGACTGCGGTCCAATCGAGACCACTACCCGAAGCCTGTACGCCCTTGTGCTGGATGTGGAGCCAACCATGCCAGGTCTAAATGCAAGTTCCGCGATGCACTCTGCCATGAGTGTGGGAGACGAGGCCACATCGGACAGGTCTGTCGCAGCTTACCAGGACCCAGCCAGGCCTCAAAAGGCACCAACTATCGCCAATCGACAGGAAACCGTCCTGTAAGGCGAACGCCAGCAACCCAATCCTACAGAAATCGGCCGTTGCAGAGAGAAGAGGCTCACCATACTATCACTATCGGTCACGCCTCAACCCTGGACACTAAGAAAATCCGGGTAACAGTAGCCATCAAAAATCAGCCTTGTCACATGGAGGTCGATTCGGGATCGTCTCTCTCGATGGTGTCGTGGAGAACACTCAAGCAACTCATCCCCACAATTCAACGCCAAGACCTCCGGTTCCAATGCCTCATCCTCAAGGACTACCAGGGGAATCGAATCCCTGTCGTCGGGTCCTGCCGAGTCCGAGTCTCCTTCAAGAAACACACAGCGTACTTACCGTTGACAGTCATCGATAGCGATAGGCCTAGCTTGCTGGGCCTCCAATGGTTTGCACCGCTCGGCATTGAAGTGGCCTGCGTAAACCGAGTCGATGGCTGTGACTGGGAGGAAGACCTTATCTCTGAGTTCAGGGATGTCTTCGCAGACAGTTTAGGCGAGTACAAGGGGACCCCGATCTCATTTAGCTTAGATCCCAAAGTGGCTCCCATTCGCTTGAAGCCCTGTCGAGTTCCGTTTGCCTTAAAGGCTAAAATAGACGAGCAACTCGATAAACTGATAGCTCAGAGGGTGTTAAAACCCATCGATCACTCCCCTTGGGAAACCCCTATTGTAACACCCATTAAGCCAGACGGGTCAATTCGAATTTGTGGGGACTACTGGGCCACCTTGAATCACGCCCTCCAGCAAAACACGTATCCAGTTCCGGTGGTGCAACACCTCCTCCATTCCCTGGGGGGCAGGAAAGTTTTCACTAAATTGGATTTAGCTCAGGCATATCAACAATTGCCAGTAGATGAAAAAATGGCACAGGCCCAAACTATTGTGATGCACCAGGGTGCCTTTAAATGTACCCAGTTGCAATTCGGAGTTAGTGTCGCCCCAGGGATATTTCAGAGTCTTATGGAGAGGCTATTACAGGGAATTAAGGGCATGGTCCCTTATTTTGACGATGTGTTAATCGCAGCCCCAACAAAAAAAATCTTACAGGACCAATTAAAATTAGTCCTAAGAAAATTCCAAGAAGCCGGTCTAAAGGTTAAGAAAAATAAATGTAAATTATGCACGGACAGTGTTGAATTTTTAGGGTACCTGATTGATAGCCAGGGCATTCACCCGACCGAAGGTAAATTAAAAGCGATCAAAAACGCTCTCAGGCCACGAAACAAGGCCGATCTCCAGGCATTCCTAGACCTCATCAACTTCTATAATATGTTTTTACCGCACAAAGCAACTGTCACTGAGCCGTTACACCGATTATTAGATAAAAGGGCAATTTGGTTATGGGGTTACCGTGAAGAACAAGCGTTTAGAAATGTTAAAAAACTGCTCGCTTCTGACTCTATACTCATGCAATATAACAAGACTTTGCTGTTAGTTATAACCTGTGATGCATCGCCTTTTGGGGTAGGCGCCATTTTGAGCCACGTACTGCCTAATGGGAACGAAGCCCCTGTTGCATATTTCTCTAAGACTCTTTCCAAGACTGAGCGAAACTTTGGACAAATTGATAAAGAGGCCCTTGCAATCGTCTCAGCTGTGAAAAGATTTCACGAATACGTGTATGGCAGACCTTTTACTATTGTAACTGACCACAAACCACTGCTAGGGATAATAGCCGGAGATAAGCCAACTCCCTACATATTATCCCCTAGAATGACCCGATGGTCAGAATTCTTAGCTGCTTATAATTATCGGCTGCAATACCACCCGGGGAAAGCCATTCCCCACGCCGACGCATTGAGCCGAGCACCGCTTCCAGAAACTCTCGACGATCCGGCACCAACGGTAACCTCGTTGCAAATCGAGGTGCTCAACTCGCCGCCACTGACTGCTCGAGACATCGCGAGAGAAACCAAACGTGACCACACCCTAGCACGTGTCCTGGGCTGGGTAGAACGTGGATGGCCATTGGACCAATTGCCTGAGGACTTCACACCATTCAAGTCTCGGCAGACCGAGCTCTTCTCCCAAAAAGGCTGTGTCATCTGGGGCGATAGAGTCGTTATCCCAGAATGGCTCCAAAAGACACTGTTAAGAACCTTGCACAATGGCCACCCCGGCATCGTGCGAATGAAAGCCCTTGCACGCAGCTACGCATGGTGGCCGGGCATTGACAAGCAAATCGAACATTGGGTTAAAGCTTGTCCCAAATGCCAAGAAGTAAGCAATGCCCCTCCAAAAGCCATGCCTACCGAATGGGAGACACCACGTGGACCCTGGTCCCGAATTCACCTGGACTTCGCAGGGCCAACCAAAGGCCACACCTTCCTGCTTACCGTCGATGCCTACTCAAATTGGCTTGAGATTCATCGCATGACTATTACAACCTCCGAAGCAGTCATCAAGATTTTTAACAGACTCTTTGCAACCCACGGATTACCAGACGTCCTGGTATCCGATAACGGCCCACAATTTACGGCACTCGCGTTCAAGCAATACCTCGCTGACCGCGGCATCCGCCATTCACTCACCTCACCAGCGCATCCTGCGACTAATGGCCGAGCAGAACGCAAGGTCCAATTTGTAAAGAAAACCTTGCAAAAGGTAAACTATGATAACATTGACGACAAAGTCAATCAAATCCTCTTCTTGCAACACATCACCCCACATAGCGTCACCAACAAGATGCCCGCTGAACTATTAATGGGACGAAAGCTCCACTCCCACCTCGACCGGTTGCACCCTGCTTATGAACCAGAAAAACCATTGGGATCCAGCGGCCAATGTCGCACCTTCCAGGTAGGAGACCTGGTGTATGCAAAAAACTTATTGGGCGACCCGTTGTGGGTGGAAGCAACGGTAGTATGTGTAACCAGCCCCAGATCCTACCTTGTGCAATGCCGTGACAATAAACTCTGGAAACGGCATATCGGCCAGTTACGGTCGTGCCTTGCAGCTGCCACTCCACAACTCCCCTATAACCAAACTGAGGGGGGGGAGGTACGGAAGAAGATGAAGCCCTAGGAAACCCGTTCGAAGGGAACGACGACCTAACAGAAGCCCAGGCTGCGGAGCCGGAGGGAGAAACGTTTGCACTTCAAGAGAGTGCAGAAAACGAGGGCAACATCGCAGAAGCAAACTCTGAACTGGAGGCAGCCCCACTACCAAACAGAAATCTGCCCCAGCAGGACTGCAACCAACCAATACAGCGAAAGTCAAAAAGACTTAAAAAACAACCGTCCTATTTAAAGGACTACATAACTGCGCCCTGAACTAAGAAGCCAGGGGGAAGGGGTGTTGTGTATGTAATATAATTCAATAAAGCATAAGCTTGAAGTCAAGTGCAGGGTTCTGGCCCTGCACTTCTAATTGGCTGTTAAGCGGCCGTACCGGATTGGCCCATTCTGGGGAATCCGATTGGCCCTTAACAGAAATGTCTTATTGGTTCAAGAGCTAAAGTTCCTAGCTCGTTATTGGGTAATCGTTACAAGGTTAGCCTATATAAGGCAGGTTCTACTACTGTTTAAACTGAGCAAGTATAATGTAAATAAAGAGCTGAGGTTCACCGTTCAGAAACTTGTCTCCATTCTTTCTCGCCCATGCTCAAAACTTGACACAAGCGTCTTTTAATTTCTTGACTGTAGTCCCCATCTGCAGTGATTTTGAAGTTCAGAAAAACAAAATCTGTCACTACCTCCATTTCTTCCCCATCCGTTTATCAGGAATTAAGAGGGCCGGATGCCACAATCTTAAATTTTCTTAATGTTGAGTTTCAAGCCAACTTTTGCACACTCCTCCTTCACCCGCATCAAGAGGCTCTTTAATTCCTCTTCACTTTATGCCATTAGAGTGGTATCATTTGTGTATCTGAGGTTGTTGATATTTCTCCTTAATTCCAATTTGTGATTCATTTAGCCCCACCTTTCTCATGATATGCTCTGCATATAAGTTAAATAGGCAGAGTGATAGTATAGAGCCTTGCTGAACTCCTTTCTAGATTTTGAACCAATCAGTGGTTCCATGTACAGTTCTCACTGTTGCTTCTTGAACCACATATAGGTTTCTTAAGAGACAAATAAGATGGTCTGGTATTCCCATCTCTTTAAGAACTTGTCACAATTTTTTATGAGGCACACAATCAAAGGCTTTAGCATAGTCAATGAAGGAGAAGTAGATGTTTTTTCTGGAACTCACTAGCTTTCTCCATGAGAACATTGCATATGTTGACAATTTGATCTGTAGTTCTTCTGCCTCTTTGAAATACTGCCTGTACTTCTGATACTTCTCAGTCCACATGCTGCTGGAGCCTAGCTTGTAGGATTTTGAGCATAACTTTACTAACATGTGAAATGAGTGCAATGGTGTGGTAGTTTGAACATTCTTTGGCATTGCCCTTCTTTGGAATTGGAATATAAACTGACCTTTTCCAAACCTGTGGCCACTGTTGAGTTTTCCAAATTTGCTGGCAAATTGAGTGTAGCACTTTTACTGCATCATCTTTTAAGATTTTGAATAGCTCATCTGGAATACTGTCACCTCATTAGCTTTATTGTTGTTCAGATACTTGGACATACTTACTAATCATACTTACTAATTTCCAGCTCTAAGGGGCAGTGCTCATCTCTGTTACAAAGCCGAAAAGCCAGTGCTGTCAGAAGACGTCTCCATGGTCAGCATGACTAAATGCCAAAATTGCATGGAATGCTGTTACCTTCCCACCAAAATGGTTACTATTTTTCTACTTGCATTTTTACATGCTTTCGAACTACGAGGTTGGTAGAATTAATGGGAGCTCACTCCGTTATGCGGTGCTAGGGATTCAAACCACCAAATTGCCAATCTTTCTTATCAACAAGCTCAGAGTCTTATCCACTGAGCCACTGTGTCCCTTGTATCCACTGAGCCACCGTGTCTATTCTAAACTAGTTTTACCCTAAATATGTAGTTTAGAACACTGTATGTCAAAATGGGCCAATATTTTTAACATTAGCAAGGAACACTGCAGAGATGGATATAAACATAATCCACATTCTGTACTCTATTAAAAAATATTATATGAAAACCTTGATTGATCAAACCAGAGGTCAATATCTATAGGAGCATTTGATGACAACCACAGCGTAAAAGAAAATATGATTTAAAAGGTAAATGGCATGTAGCATGAATTAACAAATGAAATGAGAAAAGAAAAAGAAAACTAGGTAAATTGTGTATGTGTATATAAAAGTATGAAAAAAGAAACAGTGTAATAGCTGGAAATGGAAATTGTTTCATCTTAGAGGTATCCATAGGTTAGTGAAAGATGCATATCATGCTATAATGATTGGCAATAATGGGAGATGCGTTTTGTGAAAAATAATTATGCAGCATTCCAAATAAATGTGATCTGGGGAATTTTATTGTTGGTATGATGATAATGATGACAGAATGATTGCATGGAAATGAGACAAGAGGGGGTAAAAAAGTGTTTACACCATTTTGAAACTCAAGAATGACTTAGAATGGTCAATATTTGATCTGTTTGGAAAAAGTTCTGTTCAGACATCAGTTAATATTATAAAAATTAATATAAATATAAACAAATGATTGGTTGTTTATTACAGTTAAAATAATTAACGAAGGATATACAGGTGATGGGGTATTCTCATAATTTGGGACATATAATTTGCAAATGGAAATAATGAAAGTCGACTAGGGAAAACTGAGACGTGACAAAGACGTGACATAGAAAGAAATGAAATAACTGCAAGAAGCATGAATTCTGTATGACAAAGTATTAGAAGATAAGAGTAATTTCCCAACAGAATAAATAGAAAGTGGATGTAAGAAAAGAAGATGTGGAAACTGTTTCAAACAGCGTGAAAATAATTATGTTACAGAATGCTACAGAAGTGTGGGGTGTTTCACTAATGTGAAGTATGAAAAAGGATCTTGGAAGAATAATAAAATAAAAAAGATTGTGGCTGAAAATGCATATAAAAGAATTGTTTCTGCAAAAAAAATGAGATAAAGTTATTGCATAATGGGTATAGAAAGAAAAAGATAGTTGCAAAAAATGTAGCTCAAACAAGGAATTTAAAAGATTAAAAGAGGCAAAGAAAATGCATGAGGATTTTGACAAGGATAAAATTTGTTTTGAAAAAGAATGAAGAAAGCTAAACATGGTGCCTCCAGCACAGTGAACAGAAGTAAAAAATGAAAGTGATGAAATTATTTGGAATGAATCTGAAATGAAGGAATGCTAGGAGGCAATATTTTAGAGATTTATATGGGAATAATAGTAATATGTCAGAGTGGAATAGAAAAAAATGTTACAAAAGCAAGCATCAATAAAAATAATGAAAAGGGAGTTATACATGCTATGAAAATATTGAAAAATAGTAAAGCTGAAGTCATAAATGACAGAACTTGAGAAAGATTAAAATATGGGTGTGATTTGCTTTTGAAGTGGTTGTGTGACTTACATAATGTGTGTTCAATGGGTGCATCTGTGCCAAATGATTAGAAGAATGCTGTTAGCATTCTCCAAAACAAAGAAAAGATAGCAAGAATGAATATAAAAGTTATAAAGGTGTTTGTTGTTTATGCTTAGGGAAATGATTGTCAGAATTCTGGTTCAAAAAGAGAAGTGTCAGTAAGAACAATGTGGGAGGTAGAATCAGGCTTTATAATGGCAGAAGCCATATGTTTGTTCTTTCAGCAGGTTGTGAAGAAATATATCAAGGTGAGAACTTTATTGTAATTTGTAGATTTAGGGAATGCGTATGATAAAATGAACTGTCTTGAATTATGGAACACTCTGTGCAAGTAAATAATTGAAGGTGAGAGGTGTATATGCCAGGAGAAACATAAAAGAAAGTTGAATGCAGTGGGAATCAAATACTTAAAAATGTTTCTTTTTATAGAAATAAAAAGAGATGGAATCAAGAATGAATGTCATAATTTGCACATATACTATATAAGTTTATAGTTGGTTTATACTGAAATTTTGAGTATTTTAAACATGCTCTTGATCTTAACCTGTAGTAAAGACCAACAGCTTTCTTGTCTTATCATCTGAGATTAGGGAGGGAAAAGTCATTCAGAATAGTATGAAGTATAGTTAGATATACTTGAGACTGATACATCAAAAGTGCCTTGCTATTCTCTTGAGCTGCTTTATCAGAAGTTTGAGTAAATGGAAAAAATACAAATACTGTTTTGTATTGAATTCTAATCTATTCTCCCAGAATCCATGCAGGCAACCAATAATAGTCCTAAAAACTAAGAGTCTTTCCTCACTTACATTTAACTATGACGCAAACCTGCCATGCCAGTATTTTTTCTTCTTCTGTACCATCATTCCTCTTATCCCAAAGCCATGAATATGACCATACATTCCTCTCATCCCAAGGCCATGAACGTGACGATCCAAAAATCAATCTTAGCTGCACAGATATTAAAATAGTATTTTCCTCCTCATTCTAACATTGTCCAAGAGAACTTCAGGTGTGGAAATTCTGTTGGGTTCTTTAGTTTAGAAGTCGTCAAGTGAAACAGGCATTTGAAGCAAGGTAGGGATCAGCATTAAGGACAGTGTTATAACTATGTATCATTGCAACTATGTATCATTGCAACTATGTATCATTCATGTGTTTGCAACATTGTATTATTCACGTGTAGTCATTAACTTCTGTCTCTTCAGTGACCTTTGCAAGGCACGTACAAGGGACAAGGAGCTAGACGGTTGTTAATAAGCTGATTCCACATTGCAAATAATCTGTCCGGTATGCAGCTTTGTAAACATGCACATCCTGATGAGATTACCATGTTTGACTTGAGCTTTGATTAAATCATTTTCTTGTAAAAAAGCGCAATAAAAGAGCGTGTGCCAAGACATTCGGGGCGCGCTCATCAAGAGGAAACTTCGCTTCCTGTCGTTTCTCTTCCCTTCGCTCCCTTTCATGAGCCGCCCATCAGATGCGGGATGGCAGATACCGCATTCTGGTGACCCCGACGTGATTCCCTAAGGGGGATACATAGCGACGCGCCCATATCTTATCAGCTCGATGGGAGCTGTGCATCGCCAGGCCTGAAGCGAATTGCACATCATCGGATCTGAAACACGGTCTCGACTTTCGTAAGTATGGGTGGAAACTTTTCTCAACAACAGACACAGCATCTGAAGGAATTGAGGGAGTTAGTCGCTTCTTCTTCTAAATATTCTGCTAATTTAAAGGGCTCGCCTGTAAAAAAGAAACCTATTGCTACATTATTGGCTTATGTGTGGCAACATTGTCCTAATTATTCAGAGGAAGGGTCCTTAAAAATTTCCACTTGGCAAAAAATTGGTGAACATCTCCATAGTCCTCCTCATGCACCTATTGGCATTTTGGTCACTTGGAGGAAAATTATGGAGGCTTTAAAAGTCCATTATAAAATAGAAGCAGGGAGTATGTTTGAATCTCCCCCGCCAAGTTATGATAACTTTTCAATTTGCCCTAACTCAGGCAGAAGCTGCTGCCATTATTCAACAATGCCCCACATGTAGTAAACATTCCATTCCCATGGGAGTAAATCCTAGAGGATTAAAAGCTTATGATATTTGGCAAATGGATGTAACTCAGTATCCACCTTTTGCCCCTTGGAAATATTTGCACGTTTCCATAGATACATATTCAGGGTTTATTCTGGCTACTCCTCAAAGGGGAGAAACTGTAAAACATGTCATCAATCATTCAATTCGTACCTTTGCCTCGCTGGGATGTCCAAAAGAAATCAAAACAGACAATGGATCTGCCTATACAAGTTCTGCTTTCCAGGACTTCTGTAACAGATGGGATGTAACCCACAAGTTTGGGATTCCCTAGAACAGCCAGGGGCAGGCTATTGTGGAACGAGCGAACTTATCTCTGAAACGTGCTCTTGATTGATATTCGTTGCGGGAAAAAACCCCGAACCTCCCAGCATTGCAAAATTCTCTTAACATTTGTCTTTACACTTTAAACTTTCTCAATCTGACTGGCATTCCTCCCACTTCTGCTGCTTCGCGTCATTTTTCCTCCCCCTCCCCCCCGCCTAACAGACCTCTGGTATATTATCGCAGATTGCCAGATCCTGCCTGGCAGGGTCCCGCTGAGCTTCTCACTTGGGGATGAGGCTACGCTGCGATCTTACTGCCAGACAAAACCACTTGCTGGATCCCTGGTAGGGCGGTTAGACCCTATCATAGGAATTCCTCTGCTACATCCGTATCTTAAAACTCTTCCTGATATTCTTGCCTATATCTTCTTTGCAATTTCTACCTTACTTCAACAAAACCTATGCTTCCTGTCAAAAGACTATTCGTGTTAAAACCATTTCATTAACAGAAGGCTATTATACTTGTTCCATGTGGGTACGTCATGAAAATGCTACCCGTAGTTTTCACTCTGTCACTTCTGTTTTATTTTAAAGAACACTCTACCACTCGCTCTTTTGTTCTTTCTTTACTCTTCCTATGGAAAGGAACCTTAAAATCTTTTCCTCTATTCAATCTAAATTTAGGGGGACCTAAATGTCCTTCTATTGTATTATGGGTTTCCTCACCCCAACTAACATCCTTGATGAATTACCAAATTAATCTTTATTGTCATTATTGTAATTATTATCCTTTTTCTACTAATTGCATTCCCTCCTCATTTCGCAAATGTTCTACAACTAACTTGTCCATAGCTCTCTCTCCTACTTGTCATGCTTTTATATACCTGAACTCTGATCCTGTCAACAAACGACGCTTCAAAAGAACTGTCCATGACGATCCGCAGAAGCCTCATAGAAGATATAATATTGCTTGGACTATAACTGACTTTCAAGGAGTTCGTTTAAGTTCTACAATCAATTTTTCTCGCATAGAAGACTTCTACCCACCACTTCAATTCGATTTGGCAGATGCACCCACACAACCAGGGGATATCCTGCAATCTAAACCACTTCAGGAGGAACTTTAACATCACGCCTGAAAGGAATGTATTTTATCCCTGGCAATAATTTTGTTTGGACTTGTTCCACCGGTCTCATGGCATGTATCCATGAGGATGAAATTGTTAAATCCAAATCATTTTGCATTCAAGTATGGCTTGTGTGTATAACTCTGATGATTTTATATCCCTACAGGTACCCATGGAATACCCCTCTTTTGCAAAATCGTAAAGATTTAGATCTGTTATTTTTTTTTTAAAAACAAGGGGGATTGTGTGCTATGCTTAAAGAAGAATGTTGTCTTTATGCCGATAGCAGGGGGGCTTGTTTTCTATTTCACCATGGTTTACAACCTTTTTAACTGCATTGGCAGGATCATTAATAATCATTATATTGATATGTATTATAGGACCTTGTTGTTTTAATAGAATATTGCAATTTTTTTAAAAAAAATTAATTATCCTCCATAACTGCTGATGTTAATGTGCTATTGCAAGCTCATGTTATATCCTCAACACCGGACGAAAAAATGTCATTGCTGAGTTACCGCTCCTTGGACAATCCTGACGCTGACGGGTCGCACTCTTGCCTAGATGACGGGGACAGCGAACATTTCATAAAAATGGTTCCTGTCTTCTCGGACGAGGAAGAAGACTCGTCATAAATAATAAAAACAGAGGAGATGTTGTAACTATGTATCATTGCAACTATGTATCATTGCAACTATGTATCATTCATATGTTTGCAACATTGTATCATTCACGTGTAATCATTAACTTCTGTCTCTTCAGTGACCTTTGCAAGGCACGTACAAGGGACAAGGAGCTAGACGGTTGTTAATAAGCTTATCCACATTGTAAATAATCTGTCCGGTATGCAGCTTTGTAAACATGCACATCCTGATGAGATTACCATGTTTGACTTGAGCTTTGATTAAATCATTTTCTTGTAAAAAAGCACAATAAAAGAGCGTGTGCCAAGACATTCGGGGCGCGCTCATCAAGAGGAAACTTCGCTTCCTGTCGTTTCTCTTCCCTTCGCTCCCTTTCATGAGCCGCCCATCAGATGCGGGATGGCAGATACCGCAGGACAGCAAATTTCAAATCGATTCAATAGATTTATTTGGAGACAAATTAATGGTCCAGATAAAAATCACAGTACATTTTTCTCATTAATAAAAAAATATCTTTGCTATAAATATATTTATTGTCATTCTTTTGGCTGCTTGGTAAAATTATATTTTGCTTTGGCCCCCTCATATACAAAACATTTCTAAAGGCTGCATATAAGTTATCAAAAATCTTAAAGTTCAAAAGTGGCGAAAGTAGAAGAATTGCCGAAGTCATAAAATGATCCTTATGGCCAAAGATTGCTGCTCTTTATATAATTTATAACAAGATGCTGCTTGTTACTAGTTTTATAGACTGAATGCATAGCTTGATTTTAAACAACCGGCAGAGCACTTTAATCTCCTCCGTAGCCCCTTGGAGAGGGAATAGGAAGGGGATGACTTCATCAGCAGAAAGCAGCTCTGCCAGCAAGGTAGCCTCCCAGCATGATTTCTGGAAACGATAAGCTTTCAAATGGCTTGTTCCACTGAAGAGATGGGAAGAGATTTGAACTGATCTGAAGCTTTCTTTTTCTCCAAAATGTCTCTGATTGGGATTCCAATAATTACTTTAAATGGGAGGGCATTTGCCAAAATTCAGGATCCACTGGGAAAAATAGCTCCCCAAAGATTCACCTTCACCATTTTTCCACAGTGTCCAGCAGAAAGACATTAAGGTCCCTACATCTGCTTTAAAGCTTTGCCTTGTATTTTAAAATGGTTTCATTTTATAGCCTTTTGGAGCTCACAAATGAAGGCAATTATACATGTCCCAGGATAATGTTGCAGGATCCAGTTTGGGTCGGTCACCGGGCCCAGAGGTTTATTGTTCCGAGCTTTCGGACACGTGCTGGAGCCCATCTTCAAGGAATTCCTCTCTAGCAGAGTGTGTGCGCGTTGGTGTCCTTTTGGAACAGATAACTGCCTGTGGGGTAATTGTAAAATAGGCAATATATTTAAATAAAATAAACAATACAGTGTTGACATCTATCCTAGGTTGCTCCATAGAGCCTGGCAACCAAGTTTCAGCACTTAGGGGTTATTTTTCTAACCACAGTGCTTAAACAAGAATACTGTACTGTATGTTGCGGCTGCAATATAAGAAGAAAGGAAACGGTTCTTATTTTTTAGTTGTTTTTGCTTGGAGTGGGGAAACCAACCTTTCTAATGCTGAATCCTACTATAAAGCAGCTCCCATTTTGAAAGAGAAGGTATTTCATCTACAAAAATAATGCATAAACCATCTCGATTACAGGCAATAAAAAGCAGGGGAAACTCTAAAATATGCAAATGTAAGAAGAAAACTGTGGATGCTGGGAAATCAATCTTCTGGTGAAAATTAGCCGTTCCCTGTGTTGCAGGCAAAAGTGCAAAAGGCCACAAATGCATCAGGACAGAGGAAGAAAAGCCTTTTTGTCTTCATGAGCAGACTGTGGCTCCAGAAGGAGATTTATGCTTGTCATTTATTTTTCATGGATCAAGAGAGCAGAAGGAAGAGGAGAGGTCACCCAAAAAGGCACACCATGGCACAAAAGCAGTGCAGATGGCAGAAGAAAGCAGGGGCAGAGGCAACTACACCTGCAACTTCTTTGCACATGCAATTTCACCTGCAAGGTGCCCGCATTGCTCCCGATGAGTCTCTGAAACAATTGAAATGGAGGATTTCGATCAGAAAACCATTTCTTTTAAGGGCTGCTTTTGGGGATGAGTTGGAACAGCAGCCTGCAATCTGCTTCCTAAGACAAAATAATAATGGAACCAGTCTGAGCCAAGAAAATTGGCTGGAGACAAAGCAAGTGCATCCCACCAGCATAGTCTGGGGTCAGAAAACCATCGTATAGTTGACTGAAGTGCCAAACAATTCAAATTTTAAGGCTCTCTACAGTAATATTAACTATGCCTCAATTCCTCGCTCCTATCCCCTGACAATTACCTACTGAGGAAATATTATCTGTGAATTGCATTCTAAGCACAATTGATAAAGCTGCCTAAACTCTAGATATTTCTTTCTTCTTTTTTTTTTACTTTCTTCATATTTTATTTTATATTTGGATGGATTCTTTATGTTTTAGAAACTGTCAATCATAAATGACCAGTTTAATGAGTAGAGAAGGGAACCAGTTAAAAACTAAAAAATCTGCATGGAGACAATGTGGACTTTCTTTCTGGAATACAAATACATTGGCTGATAATATAAGAGACAGATGAAACAATGTACCCTAAAAAATGACCAGCCAGCTGAGAGCAGCTACATACAACAAAAATATCCATTTTGAGAGCTGTGCAATGAAAGATATAAGATTACATCTGCAATCGAGTGGGTGTGCATCAATCCATTTTCTCTATATTGTTTCACTTTCATTTTGGACTAAGTATTCAAAGCATGATGATCTCTGAATCAATGGGGATAAGAAGGAATAGTTAATTCATATTCCACGTTTATGTCTCCGAGCTTGTGGGTTGGTTTCTTTTTTTTTAAAACAAATTTTATTAATTTTTTACAAAAAACACAACATAAACAAAACTAAAAGACCTTTTCTGAAGTTTGTCTGATCCCGGGTTAAAACTCTTCTCACAGACACAAATTCAAACATCATATTCACTTTGTATATCCTTCCATATCTTATTATCATTTTCATTTTTTTATATATATATATAAACCATTTTTATCAATTTTATAAAAACAATGCACAAAAAATCAAGGCATAACAGCTTATAAATTCTTTTCTAGGAAAAAATAATAATAAAAAACCAATAGAACATAACAATTCCAAATTATAGTATCAATACTTTATCTATTTAACTTCATATCTTATCCCTACTTCTCCTTTTCATCCAAATTATTTCTTGTTAATTAAAATTTTATTGCCTTTTATCAATATACAAAATCCAAAAAAAAAAATAACAAAACCTTTATATATCTTTTCATATCTTATTACCATTTTCAATAACATTCTTTGTCTGTTCTATTTCCAACTATCCATTCATCTTTTTTCTTTTACTATACTTCTCCTATACACCAATTGGAGTAACGTCTATAACTCATTACCCTAACTTAAGAGTACTTCGTATAACAATTTTTCTTGGGATTCTGTTTAAAAGATTCTAAAATTACATAATAAATTTTATACTCTAAACACACATATAAAAACACAATCTTATATACCCTCCAGAATCCCTCTTTTATCCTAAATTAAATTCACCCATTGTCTCTAAATAAACTTTTTTTCTTTAGATCTTGCTTCCCCCCATTGAGGCTTCTCCTCCCCCCCTTTCTCTTACTTATTCTTCTCCTTGCCCTTTTTACCCCTTTGTTTTTCCTCCTCCCTTTTCTTACTCCTTTTCCTTTGCTTTCTAACCTTGCCTCCACCTTTTCGCTCATTTTTCTCTTCTTTGGTTGTTTTTATAATTCTTAAAATCCCCTTTTTCTTATCCTTTTTCTCCTCCTCCCCGGAAAGGACCCATTGTTCATCAAAGATGGCTTCTTCTTCCTCTTCTTCCTTGTCCCAGTCCTTCTGCTGCGTAATAAACTTTTCATAAGTACATAACGCCATTTCTAAAAATTGGAACAAAGCGCCCAAAGTATCTTCCTTTTTATATTTTTGATGTTCAGCCTTTAGTTCATCCACAAGCGATGCCATTATGAAAAGAGAAACTTTTCCCAAAACAACCACAAGTATTTTTAATCAAAAACAATTCAAACAAAAGTTCCAGAAGTTAATACTTTTCTTCCTTCTTCTCTTTCTCTTTCTGGGGTTAATGTTTAATCAAAGAGGTCCAATTACCATATATCTTTCTTTGGGATTCTAGGCAATCTCCTCCTTTTTCAGCTTCTGCTCCAATTTTTTCTCCTCTCCCTTCCCACTTGCAATATCGATTTTAAATAATCAAAAATCCATACCTCCAACAAGGGTTTTCCAAGTTCTTAAATTTTTCAATGTCCAAAAATCCTTTTGTCCCTTAGCTTCAACTCTCAAAACAATTCACTTTCAGTGTCCAATATATCCAAACATTTCTGCTGTTTCCATGGGGTGGGAGAGTGAAGAAAAAAAAAAAAAAAGTTCCCTTTAACAGCTTCTCCGCCGCTTTCGCTCTTCTTAGGGATACAATGTATCCTCCAGCAATTCAAACAGCTCAGTTCCAGGCAATTTAAAGGATGTTACTTGACCCGGCTCAGACATCACTTTCACTCTTCTCCTCCAGCGCAATCTTACCCGGTTGCTGGCTTCTTCGTGGCGGCCATTGCTGACCGCCGCTCCACCGCCTTGGGAAAAAGGGGTTTTTCCGGCAAAAGGGGGGGGTCTGCGACACCCCCACCCCCTATCCGACTCCCCTCTCTCTTCAGCTGTCCCTACAGGGCAGCCATATCCCCCTGACCCATCTGGATCGGGGGTACCTTGACGGCTAGCACAGCAGGAATCGCGAGCTGTCGTGAATTCCTGCTGCCCCGAAGCCACGCGAAACCGGAAGTTCTGGGTTGGTTTCTGAATGTTTAGATAACATCTTCAGCTGAGTTTAAGGAATGTTAGTGTTCTTCTATGTATAACAGCTTCAGGTGTGAGTGTCTCAGTTGAAGGTCTTGTTTTGGGTCTTGTGATAAGGAGATTACATCTGGTCAGGGTCATTGGGAGGCGAACTGCTGTTGTGTGGGTTGTGTGGGTTGTTTGAGGGTCAGTGCTGACTCTGGTTGGCTGTGTGGTTGATTTGAAATCTGAGGGATTCATAAGCTAGTTGTAAGTCTGTTGATGAAATTGCTTGTAGAATGCCGGGCTTCGATGAACTCACAAGCGTGGTGGGTGGTAGCATAGCCAATGATTTTTGTGTTGCTCCAATTGAACTGGTGCTGTTTTGTATTGGTGTGGGTAGACATTAATGTATCATTTGTCTAGAAATAAAATATTATTATGTCACATCTAGATGTTGTTCAGATACTATGATATTTTCATTGCCCCAGTATGCAACACTCATTGACTCCTACTGGACATAGGTAGAGTTTGTCTTTTCATCACTTCTCCATTTTAAATGGCAGCTCCTTATCCAAATTGCCTTTATTTTCTAAGAAACAGTGAATTATGTCACACCCAAAAGGTCTGCATAAATATATATCCTGCCCTACATAAGAGGTACTACACACAAAATAAGTAAGGTACTACACAGACATCACATCAAGACTGCCTTCAAAAGAGACAGAAAAATAGCAGCCATCCTTAGAAACCCCAAAGATAAAATTGACCTGGAAAATCAAGACATATACGAAGTCCCCTGTGCATCATGCCTGGCCACATACATTGGACAGACCAATAGAAGAATAAGTACCCGCCTGGATGAACACAAAAATGCAGTCAAAAAGCTGGAACACACTTCCTCACTAATCCAACACATGGAAGCCACAGGTCATAGCATCAACTTCAATGGCACCAAAACCCTAGCCACTATAGAAAACCCTAGCCACAGAATCATCAGAGAAGCCATAGAGATTGAAAAAAGACCAGAAAGCATGAACAGAAGAGATGATTCCACCAGGCTGTCAATCATTTGGAAGCCTGTACTCACAAACAAAAAAATCTCCACACCACAAGCCAGGCAAACACCTGGGCACAAACAGATCCCCCCTAATACCTCCAGCTCAAACACACCCCAACCAGGCACCCAGATGAAACCCAGCTTCCTAACTAATGATAGCCATCCATTTACCCAAAGCCAAGCTGCACTAAAGGCCTTCAATAAAGTAACACAATGCTGCCAGCCAATCAAGATACAAAAAGAGCCAAAAAACAGACAGAAGATATCAGAAACACCAATCAAGCAGAACACAGCAAACTCCAAGACCAATAAACACAGACCAAGACTCTCAACCAATCAGGAGGAAGAAAAAAACCATTCTGGCACAGCAATAGGCTGCCCCAAATTTAAATCTGAAACCACTGTAAAAGTCTGACTCACAGATGAACACTACACAGAAGCCTGATGATGGCAGATGAGATTCTGCTGAAACGTTGCTACAACTTTAAAAGCACCACTATTATAACGTTGGGAAAATACCCGAACAAAGCTGAATGCCAGACATATATATATATATATATATATATATATATATATATATATATATATATATATGCGGGTATTTGTATGTGGATCTTTGGTTATTCGGGTTATTCTTTGGTTATTCGGGTTTTCTCCCGCGTAAGATTGGAAGTATCTAGGCAACGTTTCGATGAAGTCTCATTCATCATCTTCAGGCTTGGTCTTCAGCTCTGTGCTTCTCACTGCCTACTCCAAAAGGCAATGCATCACAGGTTATGTTTATTGGCAAAGTCTCATTGTACTGCATCAGCACGGCGTCCGAAGTCAGTAGTTTTTTTACATTACGGAACACCTGCTCTTCTTTGTGACCCCATACCCAGTTTGCTTTTTTGTCTAAAAGACGATGTAACGGTTCAGCGACAGTCGCCTTGTGCGGCAAGAAAACATTATAGAAGTTGATGAGGCCTAAGAATGCCTGGAGGTTGGTCTTGTTCTGGGGTCTGGGAGCGTTCTTTATTGCTCTTAATTTACTATCAGTAGGGTGAATACCCTGACTGTCAATTAGGTACCCTAAGAATTCAACACGATCGGTACACATTTTGCATTTTTTTTTTTTTGACTTTCAGGCCTGCTTCCTGAATTTTTTTTAATCTTAAACTTTGACTTTCAGGCCTGCTTCCTGAAATTTTTTTAATCTTAAAAATTTGTTCCTGAATTTTTTTTACTAATCTTAAACGCTCCCGCAAGATTTTTTGAGTGGGGGCAGCAATAAGCACATCATCAAAATAGGGGACAACGCCCTTGATCCCCTGCAATAGTCTCTCCATTAGGCTCTGAAAGATCCCTGGGACTACACTGACTCCGAATTGAAGCCGCGTACACTTAAAGGCACCTCGGTGTGTTACGATAGTCTGTGCCTGTGCCGTTGTTTCATCAACCGGCAATTGCTGGTAAGCCTGAGCTAAGTCTAGTTTAGCAAAGACTTTTCCGCCCCCCAGGGAATGGAGGAGGTGCTGTACCACTGGCACCGGATATGGGTTCTGTTGCAGGGCGTGGTTTAGGGTGGCTCGGTAGTCCCTGCAAATTCTAATGGAGCCGTCTGGCTTAATGGGTGTCACAATCGGCGTTTCCCAAGGGGAGTGATCCGTTGGCTTTAAAACTCCCTGGGAAATCAACTTATCAAGCTGCTCATCGATTTTCGGTTTTAACGCGAACGGAACTCGACGAGGCTTAAGGCGGATGGGAGCTATCTTTGGATTAAGGCTAAAGGATATCAGGGTCCCCTTGTACTCGCTTAGCTTTTCCTTGAATACGTCCTGGAATTCGTGGGCGAGATCTTCCTCCCAGTCACTGCCGCCGATTCGGTTAATGCCTGCCACTTCGATGCCGAGGGGTGCGAACCACTGTAGGCCCAACAGGCTAGGCCAGTCCTTATCGATCACCGTCAGGGGTAAGTACGCCTTGCGGTTCTTGAATGTAACCTGGACTTGACTGGATCCTGCAACTGGAATTCGGTTCCCCTGGTAGTCTTTTAGCACGAGCCATTGAAATTGAAGGTCTTGGCACTGGATAGTGGGGATGAGTTGCCTGAGGGTATTTCATGAGACCATCAAAAGAGACGATCCCGAGTCTACTTCCATCTGGCAGGGCCGATTTTCAATGTTCACGTTGACCCGAATTTTCTGAGCATCAACTGAAGAGGCATGACCAATAATGAGTGTTTGGTGAGTCTCTTCTCGCCTCGCTAGACGATTCATGGGTTGGTTTCTGTAGGAGTGGTTTACTGGTTCTCGCCTTACAGGGCGATTCCCTGTCGATTGGTGGAGATTGGTTCCTTTCGAGGTCTGGCTGGGTCCGAGGAGGTTTCTGCAGACCCATCCGATGTGGCCTCGTTTCCCACACTCGTGGCAGAGTGCGTCACGGAATTTGCAGTCGGAGGGAAAATGGTTGGCCCTGCAGCCCGCGCACGGTTGCTGGGACTTCGGGTGTCGATCCCGATCGGTCCGCAGGTGATGGACTTCTTTTTCGTCGTTGTCTGACGATGAAGAGAGGGCCGTGGAGAGCTGCCCTTCTGCGTTAGATGAAATTTCGCTGGCTGGTTTGTGGACGTTAGTGCGATTTCGGCGTTGTTGGGCAGCCGACTTCTTGGTTGCCTATGCTGCCGTAGCTTCAGCTATGGCGTCCTTAAGGGTGATGTCACCCTTTGCCATTATTTTGCTCTGTACATTTAGAGTGTCTAGCCCGACGACTACTCTGTCTCTCAAGGCCTCCTCCAGGTCGGTGAATTCGCAAAGGCCTCTCAAATTTCAGAGGTCTGCAACGAAATCGGCAACGCTTTCTCCTTTCCGCTGGTTCCGTTGATAGAACTCATGTTGTCTTACGAGCGTTGGAACGGCGGGTGCATAGTGGGCCCTTAGTAGCGGTTCGAGGACGTCCCAGTCCATAGCCTTCACTTCAGCCGGTTTTGCTAATGCCTTAGCCATCTTGAGTACCGTTGGCCCGCAGTGCGTCAGAAATACCGCCCATTTCTTTCTGGCCGTGGCATCCTTTAGATTATTTCTTTCCAAAAACATTTGGAAACGATCCAAATAAGACTCCCAGTCCTCTTGAGCTGGATCGAATGGAGCGGGTGGTATTGCACCACCGGACATGGTTTCGCCGTTGTGCGTTTCAGTCACGTGCTTAGTTGGCTCTGATGTCATCCAATCCCATCCTCGTCACCAGTGTTAAGTTTGGAGCATGGGTGCGAATGATGGAGACAAGCCGGTAGAAACAGTGAACTTCAAACTCTTTATTTACATATTGTGACAGCTCAGCTCAAACGCTGCTCTAGCCTTACTTATATAGGCAACTCATTAACTACTTAACCAATAGCGAACCTGGAGCACTAGCTCCGTTAACCAATGGGAATGGCCTGTTAATGGCCAATCGGAGGCTCCTGAACGGGCCAATCCGATCCTGCCATTAACAGCCAATCAGAAGTGCAGGGCCAGAACCCTGCACTAGACTTCAAGCTCAATGATAACTTTATTGGTATTATGCATTCACAACAATGACCACAAAACCATGTCCGCCCAGTCACATGACCACCAAGCCACGCCCACCAACTAAGCCATGACCACAGAACCGGTTGTTAAAAAATTTGAATCCCACCCCTAACTTAAAGTGTTATCCCTATCCCACAGAAAAAGTTTAATCTCATATGTCCCAATTTACTAAGGAAGGAGGCAAAACAGATGGTGTATGCAGTTTGCAATTGTCATCTCTAATATACCAGGCATAAATCATAGAAAAATTAAATCAATTATGTTCCATTGAAATCAACATGATTTAAAGTGCTTAAGTGTGCCTAAGTAGCTTTGACTTCAGTGGAGCCAAACCATATCTTATCTTCTCTGGATAATATTTCATGCATAGGCTGTGGAGGAATGAGGCATATATGTGTGTCAAAATCAGCACAATAACAGAGCATTGCAATGCAAGCCCCATTCTTTTATTCCCGTATGTGCATTCATACAATTTTATAGCTTCTTCTTAAATTAGAATACGTACAATATACTGTAGTCACAAGTTTCCCAGATTTTGAATTATATAAACATGAAGCATTGCAAAGGTATGGTATGTCCAAATAACTGCAGGAATTAGAAATAATTGCTTGTCATTGAACTTCAACAATCCTGCTCCAGAAGGAAATAGTTGAAGGGGGGAACATCTGCTGGGGATTCAGTGCTGTGACATTCAGTGTTTCAGTGGCTGAAACGTCCAGCTTGATACAGTCAACCTCAAACTCAACCCAGCACTATTTTTCATTGGAGATGTGATACCAATTTGCCGCATCCTATTTTCTTCTATTTCAAACCCACTTTCCAGTTCTATTTGTGCAGCAGAAAACTGCAGCAACTGCAGAACTGTGCCTAGGTTGGTAAATAATGCATACAGCCCTTGCCGCTATGCAGACTGACAAAGACAGGTACTGTATCAAAGAGTAATATTGTATTGCAAATTGGGGCATAAGAACAGTAATTTAGTGCCCTGCAGGCAATCAGGATTCAGACAGTCCCATTGTCCTGCAATCTGTGCTGACTAGCAAGGTGACTGGAGATACAGCACACTGCTTGACTTTTGGATTGTCTCCAACCTAAGTGAAGCTATAAAAAATTCAGGAGACTATGCTGTCTCCCAGCAAATGGGTGCTAGAATAGATTTTAGTTAGCATACTACATGGAGAGGATGAGATAAGGAACATCCAGGCAGTAGGCAGTGTGCATTAGATCCATCATCTATCAACGTATTGATCTATTTATACTCAAAAAAAGCTTATTCTGGTAAACACAATGAGGTCACAAAAGAACTAATCAAGAATCAGGTTAGCTAGATAGTGGCTGAACCTGGGTTTGGCTAATGATTTGCATATTTTATTTTGTAGTAGCTGCAGGCTCAAGGGAAAGTAGGGGAGGATTCGTTAGGTCTCTGAGAAAGTGCTAGTGGCAGGATTTTCTCCATTCATTTAAAACTCTGTGTCCATGAGCAAAGTGGATATCGGCTTTCTGGGCTGCAGGACATTAAGATGCATTGTCAGTTTCCCATTTTCAAGCACGTTTGTCGCTGTTGATCATTCTGGGTTGTAGGCATCTAGAGCCAGAAAAATGATATCAGGGGAAATATACAATTTCAGGCTCCCCACTAACTTCTTCATCAGAGGCAGCTGGAAATAGTGAACCAGGCATTCCCACAGAGCTCAGCAAAGGCCTGGAAGGATGTAATTACTCGGCCCTATTCAGAAAATATAAGAGCCATCATGGATCGCAGAGAGGTTTGCGTTGATAGAGGCTTCGGTGTGCTGAGACCTCCCCTTTCTTGATTCTCCTGTTTTCCTCTATGACTGTCACAAAATACTTAAGGATTTGGTTCACATGGACTATAGTTGATGACCAAGTGAAGTGAAACTCTGTCTGGACTAGATCATTTCAAACTGCAGGTGCAACTTTGTGGTTGACAAAACTAGCATATGATGGTTAAACTACAGCTTTTTACTCAGATTCTCACTTTTTAATATCGATGTATGCATCCCACTGTCTAAAATAGTACAGATTATAAAGTTTTGCCTGTTTAGTTGCCATTCATATCAGCTGAAAATATAAAGTATTAATATTAAGAAAAGAAAACAACAATGCATACGATATGCAAGAGTCTGGTATCTTTTGAATAAGTAGATTAATAGGTCTGTTTCAGATAGGACTTCCCTTGACACCTCTGTATGGAAGGGGAAAATTGAAATTGAGTCTTCAATATTACAGAGCTTTGAACAGACTTCTCTGTCTGTCTGTTAATAGCCCCAAAAGAAAGATATGATCACTGTTAGAGCAGCTCTGGGTATATCTTCTGATACTCTGAACCTTGCTATAAGGGCTTCTTCATACCCATATACAGCCTCTTCTTTTGAACCAACTATAACAGTTACTGCAAATTTATTAAGCTTAGAGAGGCCTGAAACTTTAGACCCTCTGCACATGGCACAAGTGAAGTTGAATGTAATTTTCTCCTGCATTTTTAATGCTGAAGTGACTCAAGTACCTCAAGGGATCCTTACTCTGTTTCTAGCCAAAGAATATTATTTACATCTCTCACATTTGTAATTCTCGCAGAAAAGCCATATTGAGCAGAACATTCATACATCATTTTAACAGCAGCTTCCTCTCAGTTTCTGTTTCTCATTAAGACCATTTGGAGATTGAAAGTCTTTCTGAAGGTGCTGACATAGTTGTTGTGAAGGATCCAGATGTTTCTTCCCAGCAGCTGAAATTAATATTCACCGTCCATAAATAAGTTTGAGTTACACACAGAGCCGAAGGCATAATAATTATAAGCATTTCTTTTTCTTTCCTGAAATGATTATATCTCATCTTATCCCCCAATGCACAGAAAGCATCACTATCACATACCTTTTCAAGTGATTGAGTTCCAGTCCCTGTCACAAACTCCAAGGATGAAAGAAGCAAAACTTCCATCAAAATGAGAGGTGTTGACAAGTGTGATGAACATCAGCCCTGTCTACAGAAATACCTCTTAAGAGAATTGCTCACTTTGTGGAATCAGGCAGCCTCACGGTGCGTGTATGAATTAATTTAATTCTAATTAATTCTCTAATCTCAAGCTGTTCCTAAAACCTGCACACAGCTGTCAAAGTGGAAGCATGGAAGGTGATATCGAGGCAAATCAGGGACTGAGTTCAAGGATTTCTGTATGTTTATCTCACCCAGATAAGTGGGCTTGGGAGAGAGTGTTGTCCAGTTTTGCACCGTCTAACCTGGTGTCATTTTCTGCCATTTCCATAGTCACAGCATCCATTTAATGTTTTCTGTGTGGCCATGGGTGAAACATATTGCAAATGCAAGTATATTTTATATGCAACTCTGCCAAAAAAAAAAAAAAAACACCATTATTGCACTCATTCTGTTAAATTATCTATGAATAGGGCTAACTGGCTATAGATGATTGCAGGTGGTTGATTCAAAATGGCCAATATATTAAGCTGATATATGCGTGTTTATATGGCCTCTCACACAACTTCTGAGGGTTCAGGATCATAGCACCCAATATCTTTTGGCCAGATTATTCACATAGCTCCACGAGGTAGCTTATCTTGAGACCCAGTGATTGGATTAGAGCAGGGGTTCCCAACTTGGCAACTTTAAGACTTGTGGAATTCTGGGAGTTGAAGTCCACAAGTTTTAAAGTTGCCAAATTTGGAGACCTTTGGATTAGAGCCACCAAGTAAGCTTCAATATTAAAAAAATAAAATCTAACCCTGGCTTCCTTCTTCCTATTTCCAATCCATATTAGATATTATCTTCCTTTAGTGCAGGAAATATCCTACTAATAGCCAGCTAGCCTGCACTGAAGTACACACTTGCTTTTCCAGCATACAATACATTCAGCAGATATGCATCTAGAAACTAGAGAAGAACCCTCATGTACAACATTGTTGGAAGGAGTTGGATCAAACTACTTAATGTTTCTTCTCAATGCACACACTCAGACACACACCTGTTTCACTACTCCTGTTAAAACTCCTCAATATGCATACTGAGCATATATTATCCACATTCATTTCTCTAACACTATTTTTCTGCTAAAATTCTATTGGGATTAATTCATTGATTTCATTATTAGAGGAGCAGCAACTGCTTCACATATTCCTATCAAAATATTCTTTGTTTTAAGAGAGATCTGATGAGCAAATGCATTAGGATCAGACCATTTCTCCAAAGAGATGGATGGATGGATGGGTGGGTGGGTGGGTGGGTGGGTAGATGAGTGGATGGATGGATATAAAATAGACAGACAGACAGATAGACAGATGCCTGCCTCAGTTCTCTGAAGAAAATGTGAGGCATTGCAAGGAGAGTTTTATAGAAACCATTCAGCATGATTGGGCATAATATTTCATTTCCTACCACCAGCAATCACAGGATCGCATTGCTCCAAGGCCCTTTGCACCATTAAGGACTGTTCTGCAAACAAATGGAAACACAAAACATTCTTCCACAAAACATGAATATAGGCTATTTGCCCCAAAATTATACTGTGACAATTGAATGGTGAGATGACCCATCAGAAGATGGCACACTGGGCACCTCCATCCAGGTGATGTTCCATATTTCTTTGAATAAAAAGCCAAACATCAACTGACTGAAGAAATAAGACATTAGCAGCAGTGAAACCAAGAAATGTAGGAGAAATAAATGCTAAAAAGCAGTGCTTACCCATAAGAAACAACCTCATAGGGCATTCTTACTAATTGCTACACTAACATGCTTTGCCAAGGTTGTAATTTTGTCTACATGTGGTAAAATTGCAACAAACCAGACCACAAGCAAGATAAGAGCATAACACAGATAATAATAGAATACAACAATTTTGCAATAACATTGCCAGATTTATGCATAAGTGACTTCACAATTTTTTAAAAATAGTAAGCGTAAGGAATCCTGGAATAGCTTATTTCTACTCTTAATAAGATTAATGATCAATTTGTTTTTCTTCCTTTCTTAAAATGAACTCTGCTTCTACAAAGTCAACGATCAGGCAGAATATTCTCCTCAAATTGGTGCCAAGGCTCTCTCTCTCTCTCTGTGTGTGTGTGTGTGTGTTTGTGTGTGTGTGTGTGTTCCTTGGCATTCTCTTGTTCACATCTTTCCTTGTTTATTTAACTAGCTCCAATTAACTTGGGTAAAATTCCAGCCATTGAAAGAGTCTATGGTCAATACCTAAGGGATTGTAGTTCACATTTTTAAATACAGGGTTTGAAGCTATTGCATGGGCAGTGGGGATTGCAAGCTATTATTCAAGAAGCAAGGCAAAAAGTGATTGTTGTTCTATAGTACAAAAGCAAGAAAAAACCAAACCTCCACCTTATTTATCAGTTCATCGTTGGGATGAGCAGGAAATTGGACATTAAAACATATATTTGTAACACAGGAACCATGTTATTCTCCAGGAGACAGTGGAAATATTGGGCTAGATCAGTAGATCTTTCCCAACATGGTGCCCTATGATAATTATAATTTTGTATGTGAGTTTGTGTGTGTGTGTGTGTGTGTGTGAGAGAGAGAGAGAGAGAGAGAGAGATCACTGGTTTCATTCAAGGTGACTTTGGAAGGTATACAATAAAATCAAGTATTAAATAAAATCAAGTATTAAAACAGAATATAAAACCAGTTAAAGGTCTCTGTTACCCTTAGTCCTAATGAAAAAAGATGTTAGAAGTCCTGGTGGTACAGTAGTTAGAATGCAGTATTGCAGAAAAACTCTACCCACAACCTGAAGTTTGATCCTGACCGGCTCAAATTAGACTCAGCCTTCCATCCTTCTGACTCCAAGGTCAGTAAAATGAGGACTCAGGATTGTTGGGGGCAATACGCTAACTCTGTAAACTGCTTAGAGAGTGCCAAAAAGCACTATGAAGCATTATGTAAGTTTAAATAGTTTTGCTCTTGCTCTTGCTTTACAAAAGGCCATGAGTGGGGGCTAACTTAATCTCCATCAAAGGGGATGGTGTTCGGGTGGGGGGAACCAGTGTGGCTGTACAGCAGAAAAAGTTAATCTCCAGGGACATATTAAATGGAATTCCTTAACTTATATTTCTTGTTTATAACTCAAAGTTATTTTTTTTAAAAAAAGGTTATTTCTTAGCAGACAGGATTCAAAACACGCCTGTCCTGCTAGACCTGAAGGGATGGGTAAACGTAAATGGGGAGGAGCCCTCACTCAAATAATCTGGCCTCATGCCATATAGGGCCTTAAAATTAAAAACTAGCATTCTTAAATTGTACCTGGAAGCAAACTGGTAACCAATGCAGCTCTGAGAACAAAAGTATCCTTTCTTCTAGTGTGAGAAGTACATAAAAATGAATCAACAGACTTTTGATAATCTGATCCATAGGATGCTTTATTAGGGAATAGAGTGTCACAATCCAGGAATCCAGGGTGCAACTGATACAAAATGCAAAGTTGCCCAAAGGCCTTCCTGGCCATGGCTGTCCTTGAACAAGAATCATGAGTCTAGAAGGACCCACAGATTGCATATTGGGTCTCTTTGGGGCAATGCAACCCCATACCAGAATCAGAAGGTTCTTGTCATCTGCCAATGATCAGATCCATGTAGAATCCATGGTAACAACTTTATTGTATTCTGCCTATAATACAAGAATTCTTCAGTCTGCTTGCCTTCCCTTGGGAACAGGTGGATATGATTCCATGGAATTTAATCAGGGTTAGTCCTGGATCTCTTGCATCTGCACAACAATTCAAGGCTGAATCCCTGCTTGATTCCTCCCTCCCACCCTGCCTAAGTATTTTCCAACAGCCCTAAAACCAAAAGCCACACAGTTTGCTAGCTTTCAGCTGAAGCCTGTTATTCCCCATCCAGACCCTCATAGCTTCCAGGTATTGGAACAGAATATCATCAGCATCACTTAGTTCACCAGGAGTGATGAGGTACACTTGAAGTAGCATCAACATATTGATGATTCCTCATCTCATGTGACAGATGAGTTCCTCCAGTTGTTTCATGTAGATGTTAAAGAGGGATGAAGAGAGCATTAAACCTTGTGATATCAATAAGGGCCAAGAGTAGGACATGATCAACATTGTCTGGTATTAGCCCCATAAGAAGTGAACCAGCAAATACAGTGTTATCCACTCCTAATCCACAAAGCCAATCCACCACGGTTAATGTTAAATCGGAATGGCTGTACTATTCCCATCCTGCTCCCATCAGAGATCATCCAAAAACATGAGCAATGTTGCTTCTGTCCTGTGTTTAAGCCTGAATCCTGACTGAAAGGGTCCAAATAATTCATTTCCTCCAGAATCCATTGGAGCTGATGTATGACCATCTTCTTTCAACTTTCCCTAAAAAGGGGGAGGTTGAATACTGGTTGAAAGTTGTCCAGTATGGTGGGATCAAACAATGGCTTCTCTAGGAGCAGGGGTCAGACCTTCTTAAGAGGTAAAGGGACAACAGACACCCTCTCTCAAGAATGAATTCACCGTCACACTAACCTACCTCCATATCACTCCTAGGGGTAGCATTGGCTAACAAGGAAGGGCATGAGTCTAAAGAGCACAGGGCTATGCTCACAGTCATAAGGATCCTCTCCATTTCTTCAGGCCAATGGAATTGCCCTCCAAGGTGCCTCGGGATCCGGAGCCCTCTTAACTCTGCTGTAATGTGTCCAGCCCCCTTCTCGCATGCGGACTGCAGATTCAGTTGTCAGCAGTACTTGGTACGGGCCTTCCCAGCTAGGTTGCAGCTTCTCATTTTTCCAAGTCTTTATTAGGATCCAGTCTCCTGCTTCATGCGGGTGTTGGCTACCAATCAGTGGGGGTCATTGCACCAACAGTCCCTGTTTATGAAGAGAAAGCAAAGACTGGGACAGTGCAAGCAGATATTTCCGGAGAAACATATCCCTAAATTCTGGTATAGGATTGCCTAATTTAGACAAATAAGGTCTCCCCATCATCATTTCAAAAGGGGAAACTCCAACATCTTTCCTTGGACATGTTCTGATTCTGGTTCTTTGTCCATGATAACCCATTTTCAAGTTGTAACTTTGTCAGGTGTTTCTTTAACTCCCCATTTTCTCGTTCAACTTTCCCGCTGGATTCAGGGTGCCATGGAGTGTGTAGTTCCCATTTTACACCCACTGCTTCCATCACTCCCTGTAGAACCCTCTGAGTGAAATGAGTTCCTCTGTCTGAGTCTATTGACTCCATCATTCCATATCGCGGGATGATCTGTTCCAACAGGATCTTAGTTACCGTGGGGGCTGTGGCTTTTCTGGTAGGATAAGCCTCTATTCACCCAGTTAGTTGATCTTTGATCATAAGTAAGTATTTCCAACCCCCCTTTTCTGGTAACTCAGTAAAATCAATTTGTGCTCTCTGAAAAGGCCAACCCACAGGGGTTGCCCTCCCATTTCTTTCTTGCATGCTGCTTTCTTATTCACTTTCAAGCAAACCAAATATTTCCAATAGATACCCTGGGCTATAGTCTACATTCTCAAACTCCAATAATGTGGCTTAACAGACATCACCAGAGCTTCTGTTCCCCAGTGCCCCCCTTCATGAACTTTTTCCAGTATTCCCCGCATGGTGACGGGTGAAACTACTTTTACCCTCTCCGATGTTTCCCAACCTCTTTGTGTCTTAATACAACCTTCTTTTTCCACCTCTAGCTTCTCTTTTCCCCCTGGTTCCCATTCGTCCGGTTCCTCTATCTTTTCCAATATTGGAATAGATACCATGGTTAGTTCCACCTCTCCAGCTGCTTCCTTTGCCCACTTGTCTGCCCATCTATTTCCAGCCACCTCTGGTGAACTCCCTTTTTGGTGAGCATTGATATGGACAATTGATACTTGGCTGGGAAGTTGCAGGGCCTCCAGGGTCCGTTCTACTAGTTGCACCTGCTCTATCTGTTTTCCATCTGCTTTTATGCATCCCCTCTCCTGCCATATTTTCCAAAAGTGTGAACCACCCCCCCATGCATATTTGTAATCAGTCCAGATTGTTACCTCGATACCTTCAGCCAGTTCCAATGCCCTGGTTAAAGCAAATAGCTCACACTTCTGGAAAGTGACCCTTTCTCTATTACTTCCCCATCCCCAGTAACTATTGCATAACCAGACTTTCACCTTCCTTCCTCTACCCTGCTGGACCCATCTATAAACCACCACTCCACATTATCCAAAGGGCTTTCTTCTAGGTCCTCCCTAACCTTTGTTAAAAGATCCACTTGTAGAAACAATTGTGGTCTTCAGGTTCCCACTCTTGTCTATTTCCCTCCAAGAATTCAGCGGGATTCAGATTTCGATCTGTCCCTATTACTACATCAGGACTAGTCCTCAGAATGGTTTCATATTTCAGCATTCTTCCCTCAGTCATCCAAGTCATAGCCAACTGGCTCAACACTGAGTTGACCTGATGGGGAGAATGCACCACTAGAGCTCCCCCAAAGGTCAACTTCTTACTTTCCACCACCAACACTGCCGCTGCTGCTACCGCCTGGACACAAACTGGCCACCCTTTCATAACTGGCTTTTGCTTAGAAATGTCACCGGCTGGTATCGCCCCCCTCTCTTTTGGGCGAGAACCCCAACCGCTGTCCCCTGAGACACTGCCATATACAAATGGAACGGTAGCTTCAGATTGGGTAGAGCCAGCACAGGGGTCGTTGCCAGGGCCCTTTTCAGGGGTGCCCATCTTTTATCATCCCCTTCTTCCCACTTGATGTGCTCTCCACTTCCTGCTGAATATAATGCCCCAGGTATTTCACTCTCTTACTAACAAACTGTAACTTTTCTTTTGACACTTTCAACCCCTGCTCCTTCAGCCTGTTCAACAACCTGAATGAGGCTGCCCACACTTCCTTCTCTTTTTCTCCAGTCAACAACCGATCGTCCACATATTGGATCAAGATAATCCCTTTGGCCTTCTCAAAAGAAATTAGCTTTTCCTCTAAAGCCTGTCCAAACAGCAAAGGGCTTTCGGTGTACCCCTGAGGGAGTACCGTCCACCTCAACTGCTGCTTTTTCCCGCTTTCAGGATCATCCCATTCAAAAGCAAACAAGTCTCTACTTTCTTCCTCTAGCGGACACGCCCAAAATGCATCTTTCAAGTCTATTACCATGAACCACTTATCTTTTGGAGGGATCCGCCCCAAGATGGTGTAGGGGTCAGGGACTGTCGGAAATCTAGGAACAACTATCTCGTTTATTTTCCTCAAATCATGTACCAGCTGGTACGTCCCATCCTTCTTTGCTACTGCCAAGATGGGAGAATTAAATGATGATATGGTAGGCTCCAAAAGTCCTTGCCCTCGCAATCTATCTATTACTGGTTTCAACCCTTCTCTCCCCCTTTTGCTCAGGGGATACTGCGGAGTCTACACCTTAGTTACCCCTGGTTTCACTTTAATCTGAATCGGTTCCATCTGCATCCTGCTGATCCCCTCACCTCCTGACCACACTTCAGGGGAAATCTTTCCTTCATCTTCTTTGGTCAACACACACATGTGAACTTCCTTCCTCCTATTCCACAATTCCATTCCGAAAGCGTCTAACAAATCCCTTCCCAACAGATTCACTCCTGAATCCGTTATATACAGAACTTCCACTTCTACAGCCATTCCATTCAACTCCAATCTTACTTCTTCCAAGATTTTCACCTCCTGAGACTTTCCGCTCACTCCCACCACTTTCAACGTGTGCTTTGATCAGTGTGTTCCAGTTATGGGATCACATACCGATGTTCGCCTTGTGCTGGTGTCTACCAGGAACAGCCACTCCTGATGGTCAGGACCCACTAAAATATTTACCAGTGGCTCCCCATGGGTCCTTCTTGGGGAGCCAGAACCTCCCTAATCATCATACAGGGCATAACTCCTTTCCTCCTGGGTTTTCGGGCACTCATGTGCAAAGTGTCCTTCCTTCCCACACTTGAAGCATGTTCTATCTCTCCCCTGCTGCTTAGGTTGACTGAATTGGTTTCCCCTTGATCCTTCCCTTCTGACAGGAAATTGGTCCTCCCTCCATCTTGGTCTTTGTTCGGGGCCCTAATCTCTCGCTCTTTCCTGACTTCATTCTTAGCTGCTGCCTGCACTGCAGCTACCATCATCTGAGACTTCTGATGAATTTTCATTGAGTCTCGATTTACAAAATCGAGCTTTTGTTGGGCTGCTCTCATCAAGTCTGTCATGCCCAGTTCAGTCCACCCCTCCATCTTTTGGATTTTCTTTTGAATGTCTGGCCAAGCTTTGGTGACAAACTGCATTTTCAACAGGGTTTCAAAGACGGGGGTCTCTGGCTCCACTCCAGAGTTAAGCCATCCCGGAGTCGAGCACAAAAATCCCCCAGTGACTCATCCTTACCCTGCATTACCTCAAAAGGTCAAATTCTTTCCCTGCGGAATGGCCAATTTAATTCCTTCCAGAATCATTCGTTTCATGTCTCGCATGTGTCCCCTATGTACATCATTGTTCATATTCCAATTTGGATCCACTACTGGGAATTTTATATCTGCAGCTACTACTTCCTGTTGCCCTGCATGCCTCCTATCCCAGGCTGTCATTGCTGCTCTCCTAATAAGGTTTCTCTCTTCTGGGGTGAACAAATGCCCGAGAATATACATCAATTCGGGATACGTATATTCCATTGGCCCTAAGAATAACTCCAACTGTTCCGCTACCTCATGAGCATTCTCATGGAGCTTTGGAAGGGTCCTTTTTAATTCCCGTAATTCTGTGGCTTTAATAGGAATGGCCACAAAAACTGTGACTGGTGCTCCCTGTGCATTCATGCCATTTGGGACTTCTCTGACTGGGAAGGCCGAAACGGGATTGTCCGGTCTCCCCCCTAGAGGCAAATTCTCTAGGTCTTTGTTCAATTGGGCCAGTTCCCTTCTCAATCCCGGATAAGCAGGTGGTGCCGGAGGAGCCGGGGCAGCCGGTATCGGCACGGGTGGTGGTGCCGGAAGTGGGGCTGACGCAGGAGGGCTTTTCAGCCACTCCTCTGTCTCACTGCCATTTTCCTCTGGCTTACTGACAAATTGCCCTACCTGTTTCTGGTGGAACTGGTCCTTCAAAGTGAACATGATACCATACTTTTACGTAGTGTATTTGTTCCTTCATCCAATGGTTAATTATATATTGTTTTAACTGAGTTATCCAGTCCTCACTGGTATTCCCTTTGGGATCCCAGTCGTAAGGAAACTCAGGGTCTACCAATGGGTATTTTGGCCATCTAATTCTGCACAAATAGATCATTTTCTTTTTCTCAAGGTTCCGAGTGTACATTCTCAGATGGGACGGTGACCATTGTTGGAGCAACTGTCCCAGCGGAGAGTCAGTCGGAATTGGGTTTTGCGCTCCCTTCTCTGCCTTGTCTGTCCCCTCTTGGGACGGTCCACACTTACTTTGTCCTTTTCCTATCTTCAACGCTTCCTGCCACTAATCTCCCAGAGATTCCTGACTTTCCTGGAAAGTCTCCACTGTCCTCTAGCAGTCACTGGATTCCTAGAGTTTAAGGACAGCGGACCCCTCTTTCCTTTTCCGAAAAGCGACAAACTCACCTGATGCATCCCCAGTCTCCCGGAGACAAAGGAGTGTGGGCGTCTCCACTTCAATTAGCAACACTCCCAGAGTGTCAGGCCGGCTTCAGTTTTCCTGTTTCCAAGGATCATCTGATGGGTGCAGTCACCTCGGGATCCTGACTGAGACCAAGGAGGGGGGTCCCTCGTCAATGGGAGGGATGACACCACACTTACCCCGTCCCCCGTCTCCAGTCGAAATTCCATGGAGGCTCCTGCCTGGCTCGCCAAATTGTGAGGTGGTGGGGGCTTTGGAAAAGACCACCATGAGGTTCGTTGAACCAAGGAAACAAGCATTATTTAAGCGTTTGCAAAGGTGGGTCCCCCCAAGCGGTGGAGGAACCCAGAGCAAAATTCAAGTCGTACTTTTATACCCTACCTGTCCACCGCCTCATGCGAAGGCTTGGCTCACATTCTTCCTATTTCAAAGCGACACATATACATTTCCAGATGGCCTAATCTTTAAGCATTTGCTTATATGACAAAAAGTAGTTACACAGTTTTGTCACGTACACACTCTGTCAATGTCTTCTATTGTTTAAATCATATCCTGTTTTTTCCCGCCTAGACTCAACTGAAACATTTCCTTTTATGGCAAACCTACTGAGTTTGAGACACTTCCCTTTATGACTAATCAACCAACATGGCTCCTGTCAGGCTCACACTTATACATATACATATATGATGTATCAAGTAAAAGATAAAAATAATAGATTTATAATTTAAACAAAGTCACAGAATAGTTACAGAAAGCAAAAAAATAAAAAATAATCTAACAATCATTCCTAAAGGTAAGATTACACTGATAAAAACATTATTGTTTCTCAAAATATTTTAGCACTGGCAGACTGAACTGTTCTTTATTTAAAACTTCATACATATGCTAGTAGGTGCAAAGTGCTTTATCCACATCTCTGAGAATTTGCATGCTTCCATTGAGGTTAGGGTCAGCATCCATAATTTTTTTGCTTTATGACTCCTACAGCTTGTAAGATATCTTTAAATTCCCTGAGAGTGAACTCTTTCACTTGCATATTTATGTCTTCTTCTGACAGAATCTTCCTTTTCTCCATTTTGCACACACGAAGAGCGACAGTGCCTAAAACCGCAACTGGAAATGTGCATGTGCTAAGCTTAATTGTACTTGCCGTAGTCTTGCATGAACTGAACTTTGGGTTGTATCAGAATGCAAGGTGTCATTAATTCACAATTTACATTAAACTGAATATCACATCATTTAACATTGCAGTAAGTGAGATCCGGCTGTACTGGCCATGTGATTGCAGGCTTGCTTGCTGGGCTACGCAAACCCCAGAATATGGAAGAATGAGTGAGCATGGGGGAAGGAAGGGAAGGGCCTTAGTGAGTAGTAAACTGTCTTTAAGTGAACTTAAACATGCACATATACACACTTCTGCCATTCTGTACTCTCTCTACTATGTATTTAAATTATAAATTTATTCTTTTTATCTTTCATCTTATCTTTATCTCTTTCCATTTAGATAAGCAAGGAGGCATCTTACCTTTTATCTTCTGCCCTTACATCATCACTAATATGGGCACTATCAAATATTAACTGTAACTTCATGCAACCTGATATCTCTGGAATGTTCCTGGACCATACCTGGAATATTGCATCCAGTTCTGGTGGTCACAATATAAAAAAGATGCTGAGACTCTAATGAATAGGCAGAGAAGAGCCAAAAGAAGAAGATGAGACTGGAAGCTTAAACATACAAAGTAAAACAGTTGCATGAACTGGGTGTGTCTAGTTTAATGAAAAGAAGGACTGGGGTGACATGATAGGAGTGTTCTAATGTCTAAGGGACTGGCACAAAGAAAGGGGGGGGGGGGTTGTCAACCTATTCTCTAAAGCACCTAAAGGTAGAACAAGAAAGATAATCAAGGAAAGAACCAATCTAGAACTGAGCAGAAATTTTCTGACAATTAGAACAATCAGTGGTATCATATTCCCCAAGAAGTTGTGGGTGCTCCAACACTGGAGGATTTTAAGAAGAGATTGGACAACCATTTGCCTGAAATGGTATAGGGATTCTTGTCTGAGGAGGGGTGAACTAGAAGACCTCCATGCTCCTCTTTAATTCTGTTATTTTGAATATTGTACAAGAGATCTCATCTACAACCAGTTTGGACAACCTTGCCTAGAGTGATGGGAACTGTATCAGGCATAACAGCACAATTCCAAAAGAAAGGTAGGTTCTGCTCCTAGATTGCCAAGACCACGTTTATGTGGTTAGGTTGTCCCAAAAGTGCTTTTTCAAGAGGCAATTGGACTTTCTGGTTCTTCTTCAGCACTGAAGCTGAAGAATGAGCTAAAGAAGCTTCTTGGATGAGAAGTGAAACATCTACAAAGAAAAACTGGAAAGTCCAGTTGCCTCTTGAAAAACCTTTGAGACAGCCATGACCTGGATGACTAAGAATCTCCATAGACACTTGGGAAATTTTGTTTCTGGTGCCTTTGCATTATTAGAAATCATTATTAGATTTTATTATATATATATATATATATATATATATATATATATATATATATATATATATATATATATATATGTTTTCTTAAGTTTTCGTGGGTACTTACATGTCTGGCATTCAGCTTTGTTCGGGTATTTTCCCACGTGGTGCTTTTAAAGTTGTAGCAACGTTTCAGCAGAATCTCATCTGCCATCATCAGGCTTCTGTATGGTGTTTGTCTGTGAGTCAGACTTTTACAGTGGTTTCAGATTTAAATTTGGGGCAGCCTATTGCTGTGTCAGAATGGTTTTTTCTTCCTCCTGATTGGTTGAGAGTCTTGGTCTGTGTTTATTGGTCTTGGAGTTTGCTGTGTTCTGCTACTAATATCTTCTGTCTGTTTTTTTTTTTGGGGGGGGCTCTTTTTGTATCTTGATTGGCTGGCAACATTGTGTTACTTTATTGGAAGCCTTTAGTGCAGCTTGGCTTCGGGTAAATGGACGGCTATCATTCGTTAGGAAGCTGGGTTTCATCTGGGTGCCTGGTTGGGGTGTGTTTGAGCTGGAGGTATCAGGGGGGATCTGTTTGTGCCCAGGTGTTTGCCTGGCTTGTGGTGTGGAGATTTTTTTGTTTGTGAGTGCAGGCTTCCAAATGATTGACAGCCTGGTGGAATCATCTCTTCTGTTCATGCTTTCTGGTCTTTTTTCAATCTCTATGGCTTCTCTGATGATTCTGTGGCTGGGATTTTCTATGGTGGCTAGGGTTTTGGTGCCATTGAAGTTGATGTTATGACCTGTGGCTTCCATGTGTTGGACGAGTGAGGAAGTGTGTTCCAGCTTTTTGACTGCATTTTTGTGTTCATCCAGGCGGGTGCTTATTCTTCTATTGGTCTGTCCAATGTATGTGGCCGGGCATGATGCACAGGGGACTTCATATATGCCTTGGTTTTCCAGGTCAATTTTGTCCTGGTCAATTGGTCTCTCAACCAATCAGGAGGAAGAAAAAAACATTCTGACACAGCAATAGGCTGCCCCAAATTTAAATCTGAAACCACTGTAAAAGTCTGACTCACAGACAAACACCATACAGAAGCCTGATGATGGCAGATGAGATTCTGCTGAAACGTTGCTACAACTTTAAAAGCACCACGTGGGAAAATACCCGAACAAAGCTGAATGCCAGACATGTAAGTACCCACAAAAACTTAAGAAAACAAATATCAAACCTCTACGGGGAGGGAATAAACAACCAGATCAAAACCTACAAGAAACTAGAAATTAAAAGAGCAGTAATACTATGTGACCTCCAATTCCTACGCAGCTGCAGAGACAACAATTCTACACCAACTTGCTTCAAATTAACATTTCATCAAAGCACAGCAGCCACTAAACGTATCCTGAAAAGAACTGAAATGGCTCTACTAAGGAACGAGCTCCACAGTAAGAGATTCCAATTAGATCAGTTAAACAAAGATTTGCTAGCACTACACCTGGAATTGAGCAGCAAAATCCACCCTCTACTTTGGGACAAGATAAAACAACTTACAACTTGGAGAGCTGAATCTGCAAACATTTACAAACAGGAAAAGCTCTTGAACAAATTAAAGAAATTAGAACATGACAAGAAAACCCCCAACAACTCACAACAACACCTGAAACAATTAGTGTACAATGTTTCCAACAGAGAACTCACCAAAACAGAAACAGAAGTCCTAACCAAAGGATTCAATTATGCTATAGCACCCCAAAAAATCCCCACAGAATCCATCATATGTGCAGTAGAATCCAGCCTAACTAAATTAAATACAGATGAAGCTGATAAAATAAGACACCAAGTTACCAACATTCTATGCACAAGCAAACCACCCAAAAGCAACTTACAGCAAAATGAAATTAAAGCGCTACAAACCCTGAAAAGAGACAGCAGCATAATCATCCTCCCAGCAGATAAAGGGAATGCCACTGTAGTAATGGACAGAAAAGACTATGAAACTAAATTGACAGACCTACTCCAAGACTCCACATACAAACCCATAAACACAGACCCAACCACATATCTGGAAAAATTAACCAAGAAGAAAATTATAACCAGCCACATAAGCAAAGAGATCCAACACACGATCGTACCCAGAGAGAAATCTTCCAGATGCCCCAAACTATACGGCCTCCCAAAAATACACAAAGAAGGCATACCTCTCAGACCCATAGTCAGCTCCAGAGGAGCACCACTACAAAACCTGGCTAAACACCTAGCAAAAGAGCTACAGCCCCATGCTGAAACAGCAGCTTCTCATGTACAAAACTCATACCACTTCTTGGAAATGATCAAAGATCTACACGTGGAGCAAGAAGATCTGCTTGTAAGTTTTGACGTGGTTTCACTATTCACTCAAGTCCCGATAAAAGAGACCCTCGAAATCATCAAAAATAAATACCAACCAGCTAAACACCTCATGGAACTAACAGAACACTGCTTAACCAACACATATTTCATATACAAAGGACAAAGATACAAACAAATTGAAGGAGCCCCCATGGGATCACCACTGTCACCTGTCATTGCAAACCTGTTCATGGAAGAATTCGAATCCAGAGCCCTGGCTAATGCCATACTCAAACCCAAACTATGGTTAAGATATATCGATGACACATTCGTGATTTGGCCCCATGGACAAGAAAACCTAAACAACTTCCTAACACACCTAAACAGTGCACACCCCAAAATCAAGTTCACCATGGAAACAGAAACAAACAAACAACTACCATTCCTAGATGTACTAATCTACAAGAAAACAGATGGCACACTAGGACACACCATATACCAGAAGAAAATACACACCAACCGCTACCTCAACGCCCAATCCCACCACCACCCAGCACAGATAAACTCTGTGGCTAAAACACTAATTACTAGAACCAAACGCCTGGCAGACAAGACACACATTAAGACTGAACTATACACCCTGACTAAAATATTGACAGCCAATGGGTTCCACAAAAGCAAAATCACCAACTTGATCCACAAAAGCACACTGAGACATAATAGAGACCCAGAAGATGAACAGACCCATGGAACAGCTGTCCTGCCCTACATAAGAGGCACTACAGACAAAATTAGTAAGATTCTATACAGACACCACATCAAGACTGCCTTCAAAACAGACAGAAAAATAGCAGCCATCCTCAGGAACCCCAAAGACAAAATTGACCTGGAAAACCAAGGCATATATGAAGTCCCCTGTGCATCACGCCCGGCCACATACATTGGACAGACCAATAGAAGAATAAGCACCCGCCTGGATGAACACAAAAATGCAGTCAAAAAGCTGGAATACAATTCCTCACTCGTCCAACACATGGAAGCCACAGGTCATAACATCAACTTCAATGGCACCAAAACCCTAGCCACCATAGAAAATCCCAGCCACAGAATCATCAGAGAAGCCATAGAGATTGAAAAAAGACCAGAAAGCATGAACAGAAGAGATGATTCCACCAGGCTGTCAATCATTTGGAAGCCTGCACTCACAAACAAAAAAATCTCCACACCACAAGCCAGGCAAACACCTGGGCACAAACAGATCCCCCCTGATACCTCCAGCTCAAACACACCCCAACCAGGCACCCAGATGAAACCCAGCTTCCTAACTAATGATAGCCGTCCATTTACCCGAAACCAAGCTGCACTAAAGGCCTCCAATAAAGTAACACAATGTTGCCAGCCAATCAAGATACAAAAAGAGCCCCCCCCCAAAAAAGACAGAAGATATTAGTAGCAGAACACAGCAAACTCCAAGACCAATAAACACAGACCAAGACTCTCAACCAATCAGGAGGAAGAAAAAACCATTCTGACACAGCAATAGGCTGCCCCAAATTTAAATCTGAAACCACTGTAAAAGTTTGACTCATAGACAAACACCATACAGAAGCCTGATGATGGCAGATGCAATTCTGCTGAAACGTTGCTACAACTTTAAAAGCACCACGTGGGAAAATACTCGAACAAAGCTGAATGCCAGACATGTAAGTACCCACGAAAACTTAAGAAAACATATATATATATATTTGTTTTCAGAGGTTCTCGCAGGTATTTGTATGTGGATCTTTGGTTATTCGGGTTTTCTCCCGTGTCGATGAAGTCTCATTCATCATCTTCAGGCTTGGTCTTCAGCTCTGTGCTTCTCAGAGTGATGTGAGCTTGCAGCTGCTTCTTCCTTTTAACTGCTAGTGGGGGTGTGACTTGATTGGGTGGGGGCTTGGCTGTGTTCTGATTGGGTGGGGGTGTGTTCTCATTGGTTGGGGGTTTGCCTGTGTTCTGATTGGTTGGGGGGTTGGCTGTATTCTGATTGGCTGGAGGCGTGTTCTGTTCAGGTGGGGGCTTGACAAGTCAAGACAGAGAACAAGAGAATGGCAAAGCCCTCCTCCCATATATAAAAGGCATTACAGACAAAATCAGCAAGATCCTCCAAAAACACAACATTAGGACAGCATTCTGCACAAACAGAAAGATATCCACCATCCTAAGAAACTCTAAGGACAAAATCGAGTGACAAAATCAAGGAGTATACAAAATCCCTTGCACTGCCTGCCCCACCATATACATTGGACAAACTAACAGAAGAATAAGTGCACAAATTGAAGAACATAAGAACTCAATCAAAAAGGAAGAACCGACCTCTTCCCTGGTCCAACACCTCAAAGCCACAGGACATGAGATTGACTTTAAAAATACCAGAACTATCGCCAAAACCGAACACTTCAGCAGCAAAATAATCAGAGAAGCCATAGAGATAGAAAAACGCCCACACAGCATGAATAGACGAGATGATACCTCCCGCCTACCAGCCATTTGGAAACCCGCCCTCCTGAACAGACGAGTACCTAACATGAAGAATGACACCAGACCCACACCCCTGAGAGCAACACAAGATGCCACCACCACACTTCCACGTAGAAAGCAGACTCACACCCACACAGAAGATGAAACACGACCACGGACCAGAAGCCGCACTGCAGCTGCATCACTACCCACTTCAAACCCCTCTGAGCCATACATGAAGCGAACTGACGCCCATCATGAAGATGCAGCACAACCACGAACTCGAAGCCAAACAGCAAGATCACAGCTCACCAGCTCAAACCCTCCAGAAACTAAGACTAACCTGAGCACAATCAAGCCCCCACCTGAACAGAACACGCCTCCAGCCAATCAGAACACAGCCAACCCCCCAACCAATGAGAACACACCCCCACCCAATCAGAACACAGCCAAGCCCCCACCCAATCAAGTCACACCCCCACTAGCAGTTAAAAGGAAGAAGCAGCTGCAAGCTCACATCACTCTGAGAAGCACAGAGCTGAAGACCAAGCCTGAAGATGATGAATGAGACTTCATTGAAACGTTGCCTAGATACTTCCAATCTTACGCGGGAGAAAACCCGAATAACCAAAGATCCACATACAAATACCCGCGAGGACCTCAGAAAACAAATATTGCACCTCTATGGGGAGGAAACCCACCATCTGACCAGGACTTATGAAAAACTTGAAGTCCAAAGAGCTTGCATTTTATGTGACCTCACATTCCTATGCAACTGCCGAGATCAAAATTTAATTCCCACAAGCTTCCAATTGAAATTCCACACCAACACAGCAGCCATCAAACGCATCCTAAAAAGAACAGAATTGGCCCTAATTAGAAATGAACTTCACACAAAAAGATTTCTCCTAGACCAAGTCAACAAAGATCTCCTCACACTTCACCTCAGACTCAGCAACAAGATTCACCCCTTACTTTGGGACAAATCCAAACAGCTCGCTGTCTGGAGAGCCGAAACACAGACCACCCTCAAGACAGACACACACACCAACAAACTCAGAAAACTACAACAATGCCAGAAACCAACTCCTCCCCCCTCACAGCCACACATGAAACAAACAGTGCACAACATCTCAGACAAGATCCTCACCGAAGCCGAAACCAAGGTCCTTTCCAAAGGATTCAACTTTGCTGTTGCTCCCAAACACATCCCCACAGAAACCATCATATGCGGAGTTGAAACCAGCCTGACCAAAATCAACCCTGATGATGCTAATAGAATCAGACTCGAAATCACCAACATCCTCTGCACTAGCAAACCACCCAAAAGCAACTTATCCAAAGAAGAACAAACTGCACTACTTAACCTGAAAGAAGACACCAGCATAATAATCCTACCAGCAGACAAGGGCAACGCGACAGTGGTTATGAACACATCTGACTACCAATCCAAGTTAACCAACCTACTCCAAGACCCCACATACAAACCCCTAAAGACAGACCCCACCACCTACCTAGAAAAAACCACCAGATCCAAAATAAAAGCCTCTCCCATCAGTGAAGAAATCCAGCAAAGAATCATACCCAGAGAGAAATCATCCAGATGCCCTAAACTTTATGGTCTCCCCAAGATACACAAAGAAGGAACCCCACTTAGACCAATAGTCAGCTCCATAGGCTCACCTCTACAAAACCTAGCCAAATTTCTCGCCAAACAACTACAGCCCTGTGCAGAATCCATCAACTCACACGTAAGAAACTCATTCCAGTTCATCGAGATCATAAAGAAACAAAAGTTACAACCCAGTGACCTACTAGTGAGCTTCGATGTCATATCCCTCTTCAGCCAAGTGCCAATAAAAGAAGCCTTGACAGCCATCCAAAACAAATACAACCCCCCCAAGCACATCCTAGATCTGATCAACCACTGCCTATCCCATACATACTTCACCTACAATGGACAAAAATACAAACAATAGAAGGAGCACCCATGGGATCACCCCTCTCACCTGTCATCGCTAACCTCTACATGGAACACTTTGAAACACAAGCTCTAGAAAAATATGATCACAAACCCAAACTCTGGTTCGGATATGTAGATGACACCTTCATAATCTGGCCACACGGGAAAGAAAAACTGAACAACTTCCTCACACACCTCAACAGCCTACACCCCAAAATACAGTTCACCATGGAAACAGAAGCTAACAACCAACTTCCCTTCCTAGATGTCTTGGTATACAAAAAATCCAATGGCTCCCTAGGACACACCATCTACCAGAAGAAAACACATACAAACCGCTATCTACACACATTCTCACACCACCATCCAGCACAGATCAATTCCGTAGCTGAGACACTCATCTCCAGAACAAAATGCTTAGCCGACGAACAACACCTAGAGACCGAACTACACACTCTCACCGACGTGCTGACAGCCAATGGATTCCAAAGAAAGAAGATCACCACCTAATCCAAAAAGAAACCCCAACCAAAATCCAAGACAGAGAACAAGAGAATGGCAAAGCCCTCCTCCCATATATAAAAGGCACTACAGACAAAATCAGCAAGATCCTCCAAAAACACAACATTAAGACAGCATTCTGCACAAACAGAAAGATATCCACCATCCTAAGAAACCCTAAGGACAAAATTGAGTTAGAAAATCAAGGAGTATACGAAATCCCTTGAACTGCCTGCCCCACCACATACATTGGACAAACTAACAGAAGAATAAGTGCACGCATTGAAGAACATAAGAACTCAATCAAAAAGGAAGAACCGACCTCTTCCCTGGTCCAACACCTCAAAGCCACAGGACATGAGATTGACTTTAAAAATACCAGAACTATCGCCAAAACTGAAAACTTCAGCAGCAGAATAATCAGAGAAGCCATAGAGATAGAAAAACGCCCACACAGCATGAATAAACGAGATGATACCTCCCGCCTACCAGCCATTTGGAAACCCGCCCTCATGAACAGATGCGTACCTAACATGAAGAATGACACCAGACTCACACCCCTGAGAGCCACACAAGATGCCACCACCACACTTCCATGTAGAAAGCAGACTCACACCCACACAGAAGATGAGACACAACCACGGACCAGAAGCCGCACTGCAGCTGCCTCACTACCCACTTCAAACCCCTCTGAGTCATACATGAAGCGAACTGACCCCCACCATGAAGATGCAGCACGACCACGAACTCGAAGCCAAACAGCAAGATCACAGCTCACCAGCTCAAATCCCACAGCAACTAAGACCAACCTGAGCACAACCAAGCCCCCACCTGAACAGAACACGCCTCCAGCCAATCAGAACACAGCCAACCCCCCAACCAATCAGAACACAGCCAAACCCCCAACCAATGAGAACACACCCCCACCCAATCAAAACACAGCCAAGCCCCCACCCAATCAAGTCACACTCCCACTAGCAGTTAAAAGGAAGAAGCAGCTGCAAGCTCACATCACTCTGAGAAGCACAGAGCTGAAGACCAAGCCTGAAGATGATGTATTTTCCCACGTCATAGTAGTGGTGCTTTTAAAGTTGTAGCAATGTTTCAGCAGAAACTCATCTGCCATCATCAGGCTTCTGTGTAGTGTTTGTCTGTGAGTCAGACTTTTACAGTGGTTTCAGATTTAAATTTGGGGCAGCCTATTGCTGTGTCAGAATGGTTTTTTCTTCCTCCTGATTGGTTGAGAGTCTTGGTCTGTGTTTATTGGTCTTGGAGTTTGCTGTGTTCTGCTTCTAATATCTTCTGTCTGTTTTTTTTGGGGGGGGGGACTCTTTTTGTATCTTGATTGGCTGGCAACATTGTGTTACTTTATTGGAGGCCTTTAGTGCAGCTTGGCTTTGGGTAAGTGGATGGCTATCATTAGTTAGGAAGCTGGGTTTCATCTGGGTGCCTGGTTGGGGTGTGTTTGAGCTGGAGGTATCAGGGGGGATCTGTTTGTGCCCAGGTGTTTGTCTGGCTTGTGGTGTGGAGATTTTTTTTTTTTTGTTTGTGAGTGCAGGCTTCCACATGATTGACAGCCTGGTGGAATCATCTCTTCGGTTCATGCTTTCTGGTCTTTTTTCAATCTCTATGGCTTCTCTGATGATTCTGTGGCTGGGATTTTCTATATATATATGGCATTCAGCTTTGTTCGGGTATTTTCCCACGTCATAGTAGTGGTGCTTTTAAAGTTGTAGCAACGTTTCAGCAGAATCTCATCTGCCATCATCATATATATATATATATATATATATATATATATATATATATATATAAAATGAGAATTTACAATACATATACAACATCAGAGCATTTGAAATTTTGTAGAATCATTAAATATTCTGCCCAAACATGCTTACAGATCAACTTTTCACAATTGAAGGAGGAAAGGAAAAGGAGAAGCAAGACTGAAGAACAACAGAGTAAGAGTAAAGTAGGAACTTTAAATATGGAGGTAAAGACCCATCTCCTGGGATGCACAAGGTATTGAAAGGGTGGGGGCAACATTTAAAGACACTGATGAGCTTTACATAGGCAGGATGAACATGCTCTCAAGGCTTAATCTGGGCTTTAATCATTGTTTTGCTTGCACAAGCCTGCATAGGGTAAACTGTACTTAAAAAAAGGGAAGCAAACCTTCAGTTGTATACTATAGCTATTAGTTCATCTTTTTTGACCACAGTTTGCAGATATCTCTGTTGCAATAGGTAGTTGCGTTTCTTCAAACTTTGAGAATTGCGAACTATTCTTTTTCTTGATTATTAGTTTTGGTTAGTTTTTATCTTTTTGTTTAAAAATTAATAATGTTATTAAAATTTAATGATCAAAAGTAAGTGGTGGTTTTATTTCTAAAAGTATATGGCAGTTTTATTTTTTGCTTATCCCTACCCTAAATAAAACCATTATTTTTATTCATGAGGTTAGGTCAGCGGAAAAACTCCTTTTATTATTTTGAAAAGATTGTGGGATTGCAGAGTATGAGAATCTCTGTAGTAAGAAATGAATGTAAGTTATTATGAGTATGGAATTTATTTCATTTGTTAGAATGATATATTGCCTTAAGGAGCTCAAGACAGCTTAAATGGGGATTCATCCCTCATTTTATCACTATGACAATACACTTGTTAAGTAGACTGTGATGAAAAAAGTGATGGGACAAAAGTCTCTGAATGAATCCCTATTACTGACAGGTGATACATTGCAAAGTGTTCCTCATGCTACTTCAATACCCAGTGTTTCTGAACCTCAGTAACTTTTAAGATGTGTGGACTTCAATTCCCCCCAAATCCCCAGTCAGAGTGCTGGGAGTTGAAGTCTACACACCTTAATTGTGGTAAAATTGAGAAATAGTGCCTTAAAGACTCTAGGGGGAAAAAACAGCCTGAAAGATAATTTTGAAAAGGACACCATTTCTAAGCATTATTTGCTGCAGAAACGTCTGGTTGTGAGAATAGAAGCTTGTAGAATGGTTAATGTTATTGTAAACGATGCTGAGGATAGTTCAAACACTGTATTTGACACATTTAATGTTTTGCACTTTCTGTTTTCCCAAGTGGTTAGCTGTTTCAGGAGTAGTCACACAGGTCAATTCCTTTGCAATGAAAGAATAACAGAGATCTACAGCGTCTTGCTGTAAAACTGTTCGTTGAAAAAACATACCCAGTTTGAGTAGATAAAAAGCACTTTGAAAACTAGATCAGGTGTTCCCAAGTTCGAAAAGCTGCTTCTGCCAGTCAGAGATCTGTTTGCAGCCTTCTATGCTTAGTGCCAAAGCTAAAACCCAGTTGACCACCTGGTAGATAAATCCTCACCATTGTTCCAATGGATAAAATTGGCTTCCAGTAAACAAAGACTTTTATGGCTAGGGAACTGATTAAAGGATAGGAAGCTGGGTACACAAACAACTTCTTCCAATTGAGTGATATAAATATGAGAGAGTCCTTATGAGGGTCAAATACCACCCTATACAACAGGGGTGTCAATCTCATGTCATCATGGTGACATCATGTGATGCATTGGGACTTTTTCCCCTTTGCTAAACTGGGCAGGGGCATGGCCTACACGTGACATATCAGGCCCATGGACCGGACGTTTGACAGCATTATATACAGATAGAAAGAAGGATGGGTTGTCTTGTAATGCACAATAAGTTTCATGCAACAAAAGCCAACTCTTTTGTTGCAGCAGGGTAGCATTGCTATTCCTCTAAAGTTCAATATGATTGTAGTTGTTCCTGTAATCGTGAACAGAAGTGATTTTCCTCTTTTTTTAAAGAAACAAAAATGCCAAGAAGCTTGCATTCATTTTAAACTTTCTCATAGATTTCTAGTATCTAGAGGAGAAGAAGAAACCAGGGATCATTATCTCCTTCCCCAATTTCCCCTCCATTAAGGAATTATAATTACAGTAAAAAGACTACCGTGAGAGATGTACTCACCACGGATGAGCTGTACTGTAATTAACAATAGTAACGCCTGATGAGAAGTTCCAATGAAAGGGCTTCATGGAGTGCAAAATGCTATCAAAACTTATCATTTTGCTTATGGCTTTAAAATTATATGGTGTCAATGAATTTAAGTCTGCATCTTGTAACCTTGACCTAAACGGACAAAATAATGATGCCCGTGCTAATGAGGAATGAATGTGAATTATGTTGGGCAGAGCTTTTTAAAGTCAATGGTCTACTAAATTGATTTACAAGAATGAAGTTAATAGAGACAGGCATGGTTCCTTGAATTGTTACACTAGCAGTATCAAATTTAACTGTATAGCTTATAGGTGTGTTATCTTGCTATCTCAACCCTCCCCATCTCCAATATAGAAAACAGTCTAACCACCTACTTTTTAAATAATATTTTTATTAAATTTCAAACACAAACACTGAAATGTTAACTAATGTAAAAGGAAAAGAAAAAGCAAAACAAATTATGACCCAAAATTATACAAGAGACAAATTTATAATGAAAATGACCTTCAATTTGCTTATATTACAGAGACAATGACAATACAACCACCTCTCTCTAAATCTAAACAAATAATACCAATCTATAAAATATCTTAATATACTAATAAACATACTGAAAAACTAATCTTCATAAAATATTCTTCTGTTAAGTTTATCTAAGATATTAAATTATAATATGTAAATAACCTTATATTTTAAAGCTCCAATGCAGGTAGTCTTCAACTTACAACAGTGCATTTAGTGATTGTTCAAAGTTACAATGACACCGAAAACAGTGACTTATGACTGTTTTTCAACTTAACAACCATTACAGCATCTCCATGGTCACATGATCAAAATTCAGATGCTTGGCAAATTCAGATGCTTGACTCATATTTATAAAGGTTGCCATGACCTGAGGTGACCCTCTAACAAGCAAAGTCAATGGGGAAGCCAGTTTTACTTAACAACCTCGTTACTTAAAAAAAAAAAATGAAATAGGACCAAGAGGAAATACTTTGCCTGGGCCTGACCAAATAGCCACAGGTAAGGTTGTTGCAACATCAACAGTGGTATTATGATGAAGAAAACAATGGCAAGCTACTTCTTTAAATGCACCAAGAATATTTATGAAAACAAGCTCAATAATGTTGCTGAGAAATGAGACATACATTTGAAGGTAACCTTTTGACAAAAAAAATTATCAGGTAGGTTTTAGAAGTATGCTTAACTTCAAAACAGCTTGAAACAACAGCATGGCACTCAATGTGGGGATATGGAATATATACAGCATGAACCATGGTGTTAGATCGGAGGCGGATCGGTTCGACAGAGACGCGAGACCATTCTGTGAGTTCAGCTCTTTATTAGGTTTAGGTAAAGTTCTGGGGATGCGAGCCACGGCAGCCCTTCATATAGTGCTGGCTCAGGGCTCGGCAGCCAATGACAGCACTTTGAATCTCCCTCAATCGGCACAGCCAATCGCGGTAGATTTCTAGCGCTCCAATCACGGTTGACCTGTTGACCAATCAGGTCTCTGCTGGTCCTGACCAATCGGGTGCGAGGGTTTCTGAGTATGCTAATACTGTACACCCCTCCCCTCTTGGTTTCATCCTGCGGTGCGTAGTGATATAGTTGCATAGGTAGGCGGGGATTTTTCCCTGCCTCCTTGACCTGCGCGGTTCAGTTCTGGTGTGGTCGTCGACCGGTTCGGATGCCTCCTCTGTCGCTCTGGTTCCTTGGGATGGAACCGCCTGGAATGTTGAGCTGGGCCTTTCTTGGTGGCTCCCTCCCGGTTCTCCTCGGCTGGTTGAGCTGCCGCTTCTGCTCCCGCTGGGCTGTTCCTGGCCGGGTGAGCTGGTTTGGCTGCTCCTTCCAGGTGAAGACTCCAGGGTTTCGTGCTCTACTGGTCCTGCGTCTACAGGTGAGTAGCATCGGTTTATTGGTTTATTTATTCTAGGTGGGGGGTGTTCTGCTTGCCTTAGTTGGTTCTCTTCGCTTACCGATTCCCCCCCCTTCTAGTTTCTTGTTCAGGTGTTTGGCTGGTTGTGGTGGCTATTCTTGACCTAAGTTGGTTTATGTGCCATTTCCAGTTTTTCCTGTTGCTAGTTTCCAATCGGTATGATAGGGGCCCGGTTATCTGGGTGACTGTTGCTGGCACCCAGAGTGGTTCTCCTGTGAGATTTTTGGCGTATACTGGGTCCCCTATGTTGAATGTTCTGTGTTTGCTGGAGGAACCTGGGGGTTTGTCTGGGTTATATGTTGGGTGCATTCTGTCTAGTGTAGAGCGTAGTTTCTGGCCCATCATTAGTTCTGCCGGGCTTTTGTTTGTGGTTGCGCTAGGTGTGATGTGTTGAATGAGGAGCATTTTATTGATTTTGTCCTGTATATTGGCTGTTTCTATTTTCTGAATGGCTTTCTTGGTGTATTGGACCATGCGTTCCGCCTGCCCGTTTGCCACCGGGTTTGCCGGTGCGGTTAATGCATGGCGTATCCCCTGGCCTGCCAGAAATTGTTCAAATGCCAGTGCGGTGAACTGGGGCCCATTGTCTGACACTTTTACATCTGGCAGGCCATGCATAGCGAAGAATTTGCTCAGTTTCCTTATCACCGCTTCCGTCGTGGTTGACTTCATAGTGCTTACCTCCAGCCAGTTGGAGTAAGCATCTACTGTGATAAGGTACATGTGTCCCTTGGTTGGCCCCGCGAAGTCTATATGAATTCTGGACCACGGACCTCTTGGTTTTTCCCACTCTTGGGTTGGGGCGGCGGGTGGATTGGCTCTGGACTCTTGGCATTGTTTGCATTTGGCAACCCAGGTTTCGATCTGTTTATCCATTCCAGGCCACCATGCGTAGCTTCTGGCCAGGCTTTTCATCTCAACCATCCCCGGGTGCCCCTCATGCAACATTCCCAATACCTTTTCCTGTAATTTTTCAGGAATTACCACTCTATCCCCCCAAAGTATGCAGCCCTTTTCAATAAAGAATTCGGTTTGTCTGTTCCGGAAGGGTCTAAATAGTTCGCCTATGTCCCCTTCCGGCCACCCTTTTCCCACCCAGCTCAAGACTCGCACCAGCCATCTGTCTTTATTTGTTTCTTTGGCAATGTCTGGCGCGGTCACGAGTGGGTTGGATATTGTCTCTATTTGGAGTACCTCTGTTGTGGGTGCTGGGTCATCTTCCCAGTCCGGTAAGGGTGACCGGCTTAGGGCGTCTGCATGGGAGATGTCCTTGCCGGGCCGGTGTATCAGCTGGTAATTGTATGCTGCTAGGAATTCAGACCACCTCATCATTCTTGGCGATAGAATGTTCGGTATGGCCCTGTCCCCCGCCAGGATTCCTAGCAGCAGCTTGTGATCCGTGATGATTGTAAAAGTCCTACCGTAAAGGTATTCGTGGAATTTCTTGACGCCGGCGATGACTGCTAGGGCCTCTTTGTCGAGCTGGCTGTAGTTCCGCTCTGGCTTTGAAAGTGTCCTTGATGAGAAAGCGATGGGTGCTTCCCTCCCATCTGGTAGCTGGTGGCTGAGGATGGCACCGATTCTGAATGGTGACGCGTCGCAAGTTACCGTCAATGGCAGAGTCTCGCTGTACTGGATGAGTACCGCGTCGGATGTTAGCAGGTTCTTTGTGTTGTTGAAAGTGCTCTCCTCCCATGTTCCCCAGGTCCAGGTGGCTGTTTTATCTAACAGCCTATGTAGCGGTTCCGCCACGGTCGCCTTTTGAGGTAGGAAGACATTGTAAAAGTTTAACAGAACCAAAAAAGCCTGTAATTCCATTTTGTTTTTTGGTCGCGGTGCTTCCCTTATGGCTCTCAGCTTCTTTTCTGTGGGGTGGATCCCTTGTTTGTCTAGGAGGTACCCTAGAAATTCAACCCTTTCAGCCCGTAGCTGGCACTTCCCTTTCTTTACTTTAAGTCCCGAATCTCTGAACTTCTGCAGTACCTCCCTCAGCCTGGCTTCTAGTTGTTTCTCATTTTTCACGGCCACCAAGACGGCATCAAAGTAGGGCACCACCCCTTCTATTCCCTGGAGGAGTCTTTCCATAAGGCTCCTGGTGCCACGCTGACTCCAAATTGGAGCCGGTTGCAGCGGAAAGCCCCTCGGTGCGTTACGATGGTTTGGGCTTCTGCTGTGGTGGCGTCGATCGGCAGTTGCTGATAGGCTTGCTCCAGGTCGAGCTTTGCGAAGATCTGGCCTCCCCCCAGTGAGTGCAGAAGATGCTGGACTACTGGGACGGGATATGCGCTTTGTTGGAGCGCATGGTTTAGGGTGGCCTTGTAGTCACCACAAATTCTCACAGACCCATCTGGCTTGATGGGGGTGACAATTGGGGTCTCCCACTGGGCATGATCGATCGGTTCCAGCACCCGTTGCGTGATGAGCTTATCGAGTTGCTCATCGATCTTGGGCTTGAGTGCAAATGGCACTCGCCTGGGCTTAAGGTGGATTGGGGCGATGGTTGGGTCTATGTTAAATGCAATAGGGGACCCTCGGTACTTGCCTAACTGGTCGTCGAAGACTTCCCGGAAGTCCCTCACGAGTGCTGCTTCCCAGTCTGCCTCTGCAATGTGGTGTATGCCGGTTACCTCGATGCCCAGGGGTGCGAACCACTGTAGTCCCAACAGGCTCGGCCGATCTCGATCGACGATCGTCAGGGGTAGCACTTCTGTGTGGCCCTTGAAGGTGACTAAAATGGCCTCTCCCGACTACAGGAATTCAGTTTCCTTGATAGTCTTTGAGAGTTAGTGTTTGGTTTTCCAGTTCTTGGCAGCGAATGGTGGGGACTAGGTGCTTGAGTGTGTGCCAGGAGACCATTGAGAGGAAAGACCCTGAGTCCACCTCCATGTCGCATGGAGGTCTTCTATCCCGACCATCACGTATACCTTTCTGGCATCGCTGGTGGAGGAATGGCCGATGACGACAGTCTGGTGCGTTTCCTCCCTCTGTCTCGTCTCCCGGAGTCTCCTGTTCCGACCTTCCTGGCTCCAGCGGTTCTCTGTCTGCCTATTTCGGGTCCTGGTGGGGGTGCTGTCTCTCCATCAGGGGCTGGCATCTCGTTGCCGCGGGCTGTAATGCTTCTTATTTCGGCACACTTTGGCAATGTGCCCCCATTTCTCGCAATGCCTGCAAATGGCTTCGAGAAAGTGACAGTCCGCTCGGGGGTGATTGCTGCCGCAGCCGGCACACTGGAACCTCAACTTACGACCTCATGGTTCCCGCCGCTCCCGCGCTGACTGGAGACGGTGGATTTCCTCCTCCTTGTCTTCGGTTTCTGAGAAGGAGTCAATGTCGCCATGGTGTGTGGTTGTGTGGTCTGTCCCGGGCCTCCTCTCGGGGGTCTATGTGGCCTCTCCGGTTGCCGCTTGTGGCATGATGCTCGATTGTCGCATCCGGGCTGCTGATTTCTTGGCCGCTTCCGCTGCAGCGGCTTTGGTGAAGGCATCGGTGAGGGAGATGTCTCCCTTCGCCATGATGCGGCTCTGGAGGATGGGGTCTCGGAGTCCCAAAATGACGCGGTCTCGCAGGGCCTCGTCCAGGTCAGTGAACTCGCATAGACCCTCCAGGTCCCGTAGTGTCGCTATGAAGTTGGCCAGCCCTTCGCCCTCGTGTTGATCCCACTGGTAGAATTCATGCCGCCGGATGAGGATGGGCACGACGGGGGCGTAATGGCTCCGCAGCAGGTGCTCGAGGTCGTCTCACTCCATCGTCTTTACGTCCACTGGTTTGGCCAAGGTTTTGGCCATTTTGAAGACTGCGGGCCCGCAGTGCGTGAGGAACACGGCTCGTTTCTTGTGGCTGTTGGTGTCCTTGAGGTTGCTACTCTTGAGGAACATTTGGAACCTATCGGTATAGGTTTCCCAGTCCTCAGTAGCAGGGTTGAAAGGAGCGGGTGGCAAGTTGATTCCGGCCATGTTGCTGGTTGCTGCGTGCTGCCTTGCCACGTGCTGGGTGGTCTCTTTGTCTCACGATCCCACCTTCATCGCCAGTGTTAGATCGGAGGCGGATCGGTTTGACAGAGAGGCGAGACCATTCTGTGAGTTCAGTTCTTTATTAGGTTTAGGTAAAGGTCTGGGGATGCGAGCTGCGGCAGCCCTTCATATAGTGTTGGCTCACGACTTGGCAACCAATGACAGCACTTTGAATCTCCCGCGATCGGCACAGCCAATCGCGGTAGATTTCTAGCACTCCAATCACGGCTGACCTGTTGACCAATCAGGTCTCTGCTGGTCCTAACCAATCGGGTGCGAGGGTTTCTGAGTATGCTAATAGTGTACACATGGAATGCTGGATATTGCTAATGTGAAAATATTGCAAATTAGGATTGAAATTCTTGAAATAAGTTAACTAAAATGGTCAAAAATGAACATTTCCAGTCAGATGAATTCAAAATACTCTATTCTGGAAATGAAACTTATAGGATAAAATGGCAATGATTGTTTCAAAATATATTACTGCATGTATAATGGGATATACTCTCCATAAGGATTCAATCATGTGTAAATTTCATGATTATTCAGGGAATGTACCAATGATGGGTGCAGAAAAACAGCTTGATGAATTCTACAGGAGATTACAACAAGTAATGGAACAAACACCAAAGACGTTCTAATAATCATTGGCAACTTGAATGCAGAAGTTGGAGAAGAACCTTGGAAAATATGCATCAAGAACCTATAGACAATGATTGATAACCTTCTGTGCAGGAAACAATCTTTTTCTTGTTAACACATTTTTTCAGGAACCCAAATGATGACTCTTGTTTGGCAGTGTTTTTCAGGTCAGTAGAGAACTTTTCCATTTGTTGCTACATAAGATGTAATCTATTTGATTATAGTGTTGACCTAGGAATGATCATTCTAAAAGAAAAGCAGGAGACTGAAAAGGTTGGATTTTCTTTGAACATCAAGAAAACAAAGATTATGTCTACTGGAAAACAAAAGGAATTTAAGATAAACATTGAGATGACAGATGTGGTTGACAGATTCAGTTTTCTATGCTTCAGAATGGATAAAGATAGTAGGAGTGCAATAGAGAGTCAGAGAAGACTATTGATGGGCAAAAAGGCATTTCTGATCTGTTAAGCCTGGTTTCCCCAACCAGGGTTAGGGAGACAAGCTAAACAGAATGTGCAGCGTTAGTCAGATAGGCACACAGATAAATGAGTGAGCTAAGCTTGTATGTTTATTAACATACAGTAAAAATAACAGATACGCTTGTGCTATCAAAAATATAGTTTATTCCATTATGAGTTCATAGCATAGTCAAAATAACAGTCCAATAGTCATGTATCATTTAGTCAGTCCATTCAGGGATATTCAGTTAGCAAAAGTCCATGCAGAATATCCTATGTCAGTTCACTTACAAATCAGTACTTTGTTTCTCTCCCGTTCGAGCAATGCAGTCTTAATTCCAAGCAGTAATCAGGGATCATCAAAGCCAGAGAGAGAGCAAGCTGTCGTCTTGCTTCTTTTAAAGTGCTTTCACAACCACTCCCTTAATTACTGTCCCACAGTTAAAGTTGCAGACACTTTAACATACAAACCATGATAACATATTATTATTTACCTAAACCAGTTAGGGTAAAACAATGTTATCCCTAACATTCTCCCCTTTTAGGAAATAATAATAAATATAACTATTTACATCTTTAAATCATATTTGTTACAACTCTCTTTAAACTTAATTACTCCTTGAGCTTTTGTAAATTGGTCTGCAATGTTTTCTTCCATCATGCAGTATTCCAATTTAATTAGCCCATTCTTTACAGATTCTCTAACATTTAAGTATCTTAAATCAGTATGCTTTGATCTAGTTTTAACAGCAATACTAGTAGCAAACTTTATAGCTGCTTGATTATCCTCGTACACAATAATGGAATCTTTTACAGTTATACCCATGTCTAATAATAACTGTTGGTACAAAATTAAGTCAGCGCATAGTAATGACAGACATGAAAATTCCGCTTCCATTGTGGACAAGCTGATATGCTGTTGTCTGATTGACCTCCATCCTATTAGTGTCTTACCAAATAATATAGCCAACCCAGATGTTGATTTTCTAGTGTTTATATCAGTTGCAAAACTTGCATCTGCATAGGCACTAAGACTCAAATCACCCTTTGGTTCTATATACAATGCATGGTTCATTGTTTCTTTAAGATATCTTAAAATTCTCTTTAATGATTGCCAATGACATTGATGTGGATCTGAATTAAAACGTGCCAGCTGATTTACACTATAAGCTATATCTGGCCTTGACCAATTGCTTATATATGATAAGCTGCCAATCAAAGATTGATATATTGACTTATCAAATTTGAGACTTTGATCATCACTTTGGCAAACTTCCTGACTCATTGGAGTCTTTGCTGGTTTACAAAGTTCCATTTTAAACGTTTTAATTATTTGGCAAATTTTATCTTCTTGAGATATCTTAAAATCATTTTTTGTTTTGTTAATTGTCAATCCTAGATACTTTTTAATTTCACCTAAATGCTTTAATTTTATCTTTTTGGCTAATAATGATATAATCTCATTAGCTTCATTATTAGTCTTAGTTATCAAAGCAATATCATCTGTAAATAATAACAATAATGACACCGTTCCATTATTTTCTCTTTTAAACACACATGGATCTGCTAAACCAGATTTAAAACTTATATTGTTTAACTCTTTCACAATATATTGGTTCCACTCAAACCCAGATTGTTTCAACCCGTAAAGACTCTTTTTGAGTTTCCAACAATCATTACTATTTACTTTATTGTCTTTTATACCTATTGGCTTTTTCAAATATATAGTGTGCTTCAATGGTGCATGCAAATAAGCAGTTTCTACATGACATAGTTTTTCTTAGCTGCCCACACTAATGCTGCTCTTAAAGATGTTGCTTTAAGACTTGGTGCAAAAACTTCATCGTAATCAGATGCAGTTTGATTAAATCCTTGAGCTACTAACCTAGCTTTATGGGTAACAATCCCATCATTTCCAGTTTTTACTTTAAATATCCATTTGCACCCAATGGATTTTTCTCCTGGAGGTAATTTAGCATCTTCATAAACTTTCATTACCTTTAATGAATTTAGTTCCTTTTCCATTGCCTTTTGCCAATTCTCCTGATCCTTAGCAGGATACATCCTAAGTTCATCTACACTAGTTGGAACTTTAGTTACTTGGCAAACTATACTTGCTTGATACCTATCAGGTGGTCTAGTTACACGTGTAGTACGTCTAGGTATTACAGGACTTACAGGTGGACTTTCATTTATTAACTCTTCTTGATTATCTAACTCTTCCTGATCAACTGTTTCCTCTTGTTCTGGTCCTATTTGTTCTTCATGGACTTCTTCTTTAATTGGACTCTTCTTATAACTAGTCTGATCTTTCTGCCTTTTGTAGGGTTCAATAATTACTTCATTATTTAAATCTTGCTCTAATCTATTCCATCCTACATGTTCTAGGAATTTTGCACTAGCACTGGTATAAACTCTAGATGTACCTGGTTCCCAGAATCTATAAGATCTATGATTAGATGTATATCCTACAAAATATAATCTTTTAGCTCTATGCTGTCCTTTGTGTCTAAGTTGTGTAGGGATATGCACCCATGCTGGTGCTCCAAATGTGTGCATGTAACTTAAATCAGGTTTGTACCATGCCACAGTGTGAATGGTAATTCACCTGTTGTTGAATTAACAACATTATTTAATATATGATTACCACACATTATTGCTTCTCCCCATAAATTGTCAGGTAATCCTGAATCAGACATCATAGTTCGTGTCATTGATTGTAATGTTTGGCCTCTTCTCTCTATAAAGGCATTATGTTGTGGCCTATATGGTGCAGACTTTTTATGTTGAATACCTAACATTCTTAGTCTGTTCTGGAATTTATTATTTGTAAATTCCGTACCATTATCTGTTATAAGAGTTACTAATTTCTTTTTAGTTTTCCTTTCAGCAAATTTTATCCAATTAAATCGATTTTGATACGTTTCAGTTTTGCTCTTCATTAAATAGCAAAACCCATATCTAGAATAGTGGTCCATTATACTTAATATGTAACGAGCTCCTCCTACACTTGGTTTTTTCGGACCTATTAAATCTGCAAATACTACCTCTAAAGGTTCTTTGGTAGTAAATCCATCAACTCTATTAGCCGGTGTGACCCTGCTCTTACTTTGATTACAGGCATTACATTGCAAATACTTATTACAAGGTTTCAAACTTATTCCCTTAGATAATTCAACAGTTTTCTTAAGCATTTTAAAATTTAAATGCCCTAGCCTTCGATGTAACAAGTGAATACATTCATCATGAGGTTTCTTATTTTCATAAACTGTGTTAGCCACCTTTAAACCATTATCATTTAACACATATAATTCACCTCTTAAAGATGCAGTAATTTTCTCTTCTTTTTCAATTATGCAGTTATCTTCTTTAAAAGTAACTACATATTCTAGTTTAACCAAAATTCTAACTGAAATTAAATTAAACTTAAGTTGTGGTACATATAATATTTTTACATTCTCTTTTATAAAAGAACAATATGCTATACCTTGACCTTTAGCTTTCAGTTTCCAGCCATTGGCTAACGATATCTGCTGTGTACTCTTGGATATTTTAATAAAATTTCTGTTATCATTTGTTATACAGTGGGATGCTCCACTGTCAACCACCCATAAATTATTTTTTACAGCTCCGTTACTATACATGGCTAACTCTAAATTTTTATTTATCTTTTGATGACTTTTTGTATTCTGGCACTTTGCCTTTTTACAAAAACGTGCCAAATGTCCTCTTCCTCCACAATTAAAACACTTTTTAATTGCGTATGCAGTAGGAGATTCATTATCTTCTTTTTGAGGTTGTTCCCTCCTTAATTCATCTCTTTCAAGCCTTCTTCTGGCCTCTTCAATCAATCTGCCAGTTATATCAGTTAAAGTTAGACTTTCCTTTGGCAAAATTTCAAGGGAAGTTTCGTAGTTGTCATAACTTTCATCAAGGGAAGATAGAATTATGTAGACTTGGTGTTGTTCAGAGAAAATAAGCTCTTTCTCGTGCAGTTCTTGAAAAATGCTTTGCATAGTTTTCAAATGACTCAGCATATCACCATTCGTCTGGAGATGCGTACTGAAAAGCTTCCGTGTTAGATTTATGTGAGCACCAACATTATCTCGAACATAAATCCTCTTCAGCTTCTGCCAACACCCAACAGCCGTTTTCTCTCCGTGGATATAAACAAGTTGCTTGTCAGTTAAGGTTAAAGCAATTATGCAAATAGCGTGTTCATTTTTATGCATAAATTCTTCTATTTTTAGTCTATCTTCTTCATCCTCTGGATCCCATTCTTCTATGTTTGGTGGATTTTCAATTATGTTCCACAAACCTTCTCTTGGTAGAAGCAGACTACATTTCATAGACCATGATACATAGTTTGTTCTATCAAACTTGGATATAAGGGACAAACTTTGTAGATTGACTTGTGCCATGTTTTCTTATATGGATATAAAACTATAATTAATAAAACACAGCTATCTGTTTACTGTAATGTATAACAACACAAACTCTCACTTTTGCATAAATCTGTTTTATCCTAGTTAAACTGACTTTGCAGCCTCTGGGCCCATAACCAGTGTTAAGCCTGGTTTCCCCAACCAGCGTTAGGGAGACAAGCTAAACAGAATGTGCAGCGTTAGTCAGATAGGCACACAGATAAATGAGTGAGCTAAGCTTGTATGTTTATTAACATACAGTAAAAATAACAGATCCGCTTGTGCTATCAAAAATATAGTTTATTCCATTATGAGTTCATAGATAGTCAAAATAACAGTTCAATAGTCATGTATCATTTAGTCAGTCCATTCAGGGATATTCAGTTAGCAAAAGTCCATGCAGAATATCCTATGTCAGTTCACTTACAAATCAGTCCTTTGTTTCTCTCCCGTTCGAGCAATGCAGTCTTAATTCCAAGCAGTAATCAGGGATCATCAAAGCCAGAGAGAGAGCAAGCTGTCGTCTTGCTTCTTTTAAAGTGCTTTCACAACCACTCCCTTAATTACTGTCCCACAGTTAAAGTTGCAGACACTTTAACATACAAACCATGATAACATATTATTATTTACCTAAACCAGTTAGGGTAAAAAAATGTTATCCCTAACATGATCTACATAAACTCAAAAGATGGTGACATTTCTGTTAGGACAAAAATTAGAATAGTCCACTTACTGATTTCTCTCTTATGATGTATGAATATGTGAGATGGATTTTGGGCAAAAGCGAGAGGAAAAATTGTGACTAATTTGAATTATGATGATGGAAGAAATGGCTTCACAATCCAAAGAGCCAACTGTTCAAGACTGGAGGAAATCAAACTTGTGCTCACTGGAAGGAAGGATTGTCAAATAAAAATAATCTTATTTGAACACATCATGCAGGCTAATACATATATAGAAACGATGATAATGTTGGATAAGGTCAATGGCAGAAGATAAGGCTGATTGTAAATGAGATAATGAGATGGAATAATACACCTGCAAGGACAGCGTTACATAGTAAGAGATAGGATGGTTTTGAAAGATATTATTTATAGAGTACCGGAAGATGCCTATTATTATGTCCGCGTGGAAGGAAGCCAGGAGTCGGTGACTTTGTTTCAAGCTCTTTTTATTAGGCTGGTACCGAACTGAGCGTATGGTAAACTTCGCGGCTTTTTATTTCCAAGCCGCGGCGGCCGCGGCCAATGGCACCACTTTGAATCTCCCGTGATTCAAATGGACCAATCGCGGGAGATTCTCAGCGAGCCAATCGGCGCGGCTCGCCTAGCCAATCAGAGCGCCCCGCGCTTTGGCCAATCAAAACGCAGGGATCTCAAGAATGCAAATGAGGGGACAGAATACCCCTCCCCTCTTGGTTCAGTCCTTACGTTGCATAGTCCCGTAGGTAGGCGGGGCTCCGTCTCTGCCTACTGGACCTGCGCTGGTCAGTCGTAGGTTGGATCCTGGCCGGTTCGGTCGGGGTCTCTATTTCTCCGGACTCCGTCGTGGGAACCTCCTGGTCTGTCTGGCCGGGCCGCTCTCCGCAGCTCCCTCCTGGGCTTCCCAGATTGGTTGAGCTGCGGGTTTCGCCGCTCCCGCTCGGTCTTCCCAGGTTGGTTGAGCTGGCCTGGCTGTCTCTTTCTGGCAAGGTTTTGTGCCGGCTGCTTTCAGGTGAGTATGGCTGGTTTATTTTTTCTCGGTTTTGGTCCCCGGGTATTCCCTCCCCTCTTGGTTTGTATTGTGGGGGTTGGTTTTGCTTGGTTGCGCGTTGGTAGTCTCTTGTGTGGTCGTCCTCGATCTTAACTGGTCGACGTGGCGTTTCCACGCTCGTCTGTCGGTTGTTTGTCGCCGGTACGAGTGTGGGCCTGTTAGTTGTGTTATGACAGCCGGTACCCATAATGGGTCTCCGGTTAGGTTTTTCGCGTAGATGGCGTCACCTGGTGCGAAGGTTCGGTGTTTGCTGGTGGAGTCTGGGGGTTTCTCTGGGTTGTACATGGGGTGTAATCTATCGAGTGGGGACCTTATTTTCCTCCCCATTAGCAGTTCGGCTGGGCTTTTATTTGTTGTGGTGTTTGGGGTTATGTGCTGTATGAAAAGTAATTTATTTATTTTGTCCTGGATCTCCCCGTGGTCTATTTTCTGGATGGTTTTCTTTGTGAATTGAGCCATCTGTTCCGCCCTACCATTCGCCGCCGGATGCGCCGGGGCTGTCAGTGCATGTCGTATGCCCCTCTCTGCTAGGAATTTTTTGAATTCTAGCGAGTTGAATTGGGGCCCATTGTCGGAAACGAGGACGTCTGGGAGGCCGTGTGTTGCGAAAAGTTTGCAGAGTTCTTTGGTCACAGCCTCCGTGGTGGTTGTTCTCATGTTGCTTACCTCCAGCCAGTTGGAGTAAGCGTCTACGGTTATTAAGAAAGTGTGTCCTTTTGTGGGCCCGGCGAAATCTATGTGGATCCTAGACCACGGTCCCCTGGGGGTTTCCCACTCTAGGATGGGTGCTGCGGGTGGGCTTGGCCTAGTTTCCTGGCATCGTTGACACCTTGCTACCCAGGCCTCGATCTGTTTGTCCATCCCTGGCCACCAAGCGTAACTTCTGGCCAGGGCTTTTGTCCTAACGATGCCCGGGTGCCCCTCGTGTAACAGTTCCAAAACCTTCCCTTGTAGTTTTTCCGGGATGACCATCCTATCCCCCCATAGTATGCACCCTTTTAGTAACGAGAGTTCCATTTTCCGGTTCCGGAATGTCCTAACGGACTCGTCATTGTCCCTTTCCGGCCACCCTTTCTCTACCCAATGCAAAACCCGCGCCAGACGTTTGTCTTTATTAATTTCTCGGGCAATGTCTGATGCGGTTATGGGTAGGTTGGGTAGAGTCCCTATGCTGAGGGTGGTCGTCGTGGGTGCTGGGTCAGTGTCAGGTTCTGGTAACGGTGAGCGGCTTAAGGCGTCCTCATGGGAGATAGTCTTACCAGGTCTGTGTGTGAGTCCGTAGTTGTAGGCAGGCAGGAACTCGGACCACCTTGTCATTCAGGGAGACAGAATGTTCGGGGTGGCCCTGTTCCCTGCAAGGATTCCCAGCAGCGGTTTGTGGTTGGTGATGATGGTAAACGTCTGGCCGTAGAGGTACTCATGAAACCTTTTTACTGCGGCGACGACAGCCAAAGCCTCTTTGTCCAGCTGGCTGTAGTTTGCTCCGGTTTGGTGAGGGTCCTTGAAAAGTACGCGATGGGTGCTTCTTTTCCGTCAGGGAGAGTGTGGCTGAGGACAGCGCTGATGCCGAAGAGTGATGTGTCACATGTGATGGCTAGCGGTAGGGTCTCGTTGTACTGGATGAGGATGGCATCTGAAGTGAGCAGGTCCTTGGTTTTCTTGAAGGCGGCTTCCTCGCATTTCCCCCAAGTCCAGGTAGCCGCCTTGTCCAAAAGCCTATGCAAAGGCTCCGCCGCGGTCGCCTTTTGGGGCAGGAAGACATTATAAAAGTTTAGTAGCCCCAGGAATGCCTGCAGTTCTGTTTTTGACCTGGGTGTGGAAGCTTCCTTGATGGCTTTAATTTTCTTGTTGGTGGGGTGAATGCCGTGTCGGTCTAGGAGGTATCCTAGGAATTCGACCCGCTCTGTGTACAGCTGGCATTTTCCCCTCTTCACTTTAAGCCCGGTTTCTTTGAACCTCGTTAGCACCTCCCTTAGGCGAGCCTCTAGTTCGGCCTGGTTGGTTGCCGATACTAGTACATCATCGAAGTATGGGACCACTCCCTTGATACCTTGTAAGAGTCTTTCCATGAGGCTCTGGAAAATCCCCGGTGCCACGCTGACTCCAAATTGGAGTCGGTTGCATCTTAACGCTCCCCGGTTGGTGACTATGGTTTGTGCCTCGGCAGTTTCCTCGTCGACTGGCAGTTGCTGGTATGCTTGGGCCAGGTCGAGTTTCGCAAAAACTTTGCCCCCTCCCAGTGAGTGTAGGAGATGCTGCACTACTGGGACGGGGTAAGCGCTTTGCTGCAAGGCGCCATTTAGGGTGGCTTTATAGTCCCCGCAGATCCTCACTGACCCAACAGGCTTAATCGGGGTGACTATGGGGGTCTCCCACTGGGCGTGGTCTATGGGTTGTAATACCCCTTGCTTTACGAGCTTGTCAATTTGCTCGTCTATTTTCGGTTTGAGTGCGAACGGGACCCGCCTTGGTTTTAGGCGTTTTGGGGGAACGTTGGGGTCTAGGCTGAAGGATATAGGGGGCCCTCGGTACTTGTCTAGGTTGCCGTCGAACACTTCCTGGAAATCCCGGGCCAGTTGCTACTCCCAGTCAGCTTCGGCGATGTGGTCGATGCCCGTGACTGCGATGCCTACCAGTGCGAACCATTGAAGTCCCAGTAGGCTAGGTCGGTCTTGATCGACGATGGTTAAGGGGAGTCTTTCGGCGTGTCCCTTGTAGGTCACTGTAAACTGTCCTGTTCCGACTACAGGGATGCGGTTTCCCTGGTGGTCCTTGAGGATTAGTCTCTGGTTTTCTAGTTGCTTTCTCTGGATGGTAGGCACCAAGCATTTAAGTTCTTTCCAGGCTACCATTGAGAGGTAGGACCCGGAGTCCACCTCCATTTTACAGAGCTCGCCTTCGATGCCTACCTCCACGTAGGCCTTTCTGGCATCTGTGGTTGTGGCGTGGCTGATGGTGACCGTCTGATGTGTCTCTTCTCTCCGCCTGGCCTTGCCGCTTCATTGGGCTCGTCTGTTTCGCTCCCAGTGGTTGTCTGTTGGCCGGTCTCTGGTCCTGGGGGGTGTGCTCTCTCGTCTCTGCTCGCTCGAGTCCCATCGCCTGGGGCTGTGGGTCTTCTTGAGGCGGCAAACGCGTGTGATGTGGCCCTTCTTGTCGCAGTGCCGGCAAACGGAGTCGAAGAACCGGCATTCGGATCTGGGGTGGTCGCCTCCGCAACCGGCACATGCGGTCCTCGACTTAAGACTCCGCCGGCTGCGCTGGTTGTGGCCCACCTTTAGTCGGTGGATGTCTTCCTTTTCGTCGGACATGCCCGAGGTGGAGTGGAGTTCGCCTTGGTGGGTGGTGGTTTCAGGTTGGGCCTCGGTCGACCTTGCAGGGTTGTTGTTTGCGGTGCGGTCCCCGGCATTCGGTCTCCGCATGCGGTCTGCTGACTGTCGGGTTTCTTCGGCGGCCACGGCTTCGGAGATGGCGTCGGCGAGAGCAATGTTGCCCTTAGCCATCAACCGACTTTGGAGAACGGGGTCCCAAAGGCCGAGCACGATTCGGTCCCGCAGGGCCTTGTTCATATTCGAGAATTCGCATAGTCCTCCCAGGCGCCACAGCTCTGCAACGAAATTGCTGAGACTCTCGCCCGACCGCTGCTCCCGCCGATAAAATTCGTGCCGTCGGATGAGGATGGGCATGGCTGGAGCGTAGTGGTTTTGGAGCAATGGCTCGAGGTCCTTCCAATCCATTTCGGTCACGTCGGCGGTTTTGGCTAGCGCTTTTGCCATCTTAAACATTGCGGGCCCGCAGTGTGTTCGGAAGATGGCTCGTTTCTTCGGTCCCGTGTCATCCTTCAGATCGTTGCATTCGAGGAACATGTGGAATCTGTCCGTGTAATATTCCCAGTCCTCGGTAGCGGGGTTGAAGGGGGTTGGTGGCGCGATGCTGGCCATCTCGTCGGTTGGCTGGCTTCCGTCGGACACGTGCTTCGGTTCAGGATGAGGATCCCACCTTCGTTGCCAGTGTTATTTCCACGTGGAAGGAAGCCAGGAGTCGGTGACTTTGTTTCAAGCTCTTTTTATTAGGCTGGTACCGAACTGAGCATATGGGAAACTTCGCGGCTTTTTGTTTCCAAGTCGCGGCGGCCGCGGCCATTGGCAACACTTTGAATCTCCCGCGATTCGAATGGACCAATCACGGGAGATTCTCAGCGAGCCAATCGGCGCGGCTCACCTAGCCAATCAGAGCGCCCCGCGCTTTGGCCAATCAAAGCGCGGGGATCTCAAGAATGCAAATGAGGGGACAGAACACCTATGACTTGTCAAAACACAACATATGTCTACATTATATACAAATGATCTGAGGTTCAGTTCTGGCATGACTTGTTTATACATTGATCCTTGTTTATACATTAACCTGAATTCTCTATATATTTGTGTACAGGAATATATGAACATTCATTTTCACATGTTTGATGGATAAATGGTCTGATATACATTTTATTTCTATTCTAGATGACAATATTGAGATTTAATATAGCAGGAGCATTTATCATGATCATGATGCCATTCTTTTATGACCAATCTCTGAATGCTTTTGTTTTTGATTTGCAACTGACTACTCTATTGGGTTAATCAGATAATTACAGAGTGGACATCAGTATTAAAGAATTATGATCTAGTTCTAAAATCACACAATAACATCAAAGAAGACAGACACAGTGACATTGCTGCCTTACCTAGACATGCTATGAAATAGTAGCTGGCAGTAATGACAACATGTATACACTGTTTGTTTTGGATGTGCCATTTGGAAACTGATTATTTCCTTCTAATTTGGGTTTAGCAGTTCAACCTTTGAGAACGCTTCATCTTTATTGCCTGTAATGAAGAGATCTGAATATGGCATTTGTTTTCTTCCAAAACATTCATTGTGACATAGTCATGTAAAAAATTAGGACTGTTTAATATGAGATAATTGAGCTCATTTTAAGGGATCTTGAAGGAGCTCATAAGCAGTGGAATCAGTGGTGTAATTCAAATTTTTTTTACTACTGGTTCTGAGCGTGGCTTGGTGGGTGTGGCAGGGGAAGGATACTGTAAAATCTCCAGTCAGAGGTGATATTTGCCAGTTCTCCGAACTTCTCAAAATTTCCACTACTGGTTGTCCAGAACTGGCCAGAACCTGCTGAATATTACCACTGAGTGGAATGTGGAAGGTTGGAATATGGGAAGTGCCAGTAGGAAGCAGGGACTTGTTTTCCACATTTTTAAATGCCATGTGGGTATAGATTTCTTTTACCCCACTGGGTTGTCTCTAAAATCACCTATATGAACCAGAATATAATAAATGTGTAGACATTTCTAGTTATAGAGCCAGTTTGGTCTAGAGGTTAAAGTAACAAGCTGGAAACCAGGAGATTGTGAGTTCTTGTCCTTGCCTTAGGAATGAAAACCAGCTAGGTGATTTTTGGATGGTCACTCTCTCCCAGACATGACATCAGGCTAAGATGACAAGCTGGTTGGTTAGTTCCTGTCTTAATTAATGGATCAATGTTTGGTTGATTTTTTTAAAAATGTGGACCATGCATTGTGGGTAAATGCTAGGACCAAAAAAAAAAAAAATAGCAATAGCACTATAGCAAGAACACTTAGACATATTTTGCTTCATAGTGCTTTACAACCATTTCTAAGCAGTTTACAGAGATACATATTGCCCCCAACAATCTGGGTCCTCATTTTACTGACCTCAGAAGGATGGAAGGTTGATTGAAGCCTGAGCTGTTGTGATTTGAACTGATGGCAGTTGGCAGAATTAGTCTTCACTACTGCACCACCACGGCTCTTTGTAGTCTTTTTTTCATCCCTTTTCTTTATTTTCTCACAATGATGGCACAAATCATACATCTATTTCTTACCTTTTACATTTGTATACTTTCCCAAACATCTGTTGGCCACTGTCTAGGTTTTTCCTAGGTTCATCTCCTGACCTTCCCTCAAACTACTCAGGGTTTGTGATTTATCTTTCTCCAGCTTTTATTTGCACAAGTTATCTGTCATCTACTAAACTTTCTGACTGAGTTGTTTTTCTTAGTCCAGTGCTCTAATCTTGACTTTCCAGCTTTATGCCATCAAGTTACATGGTTACCTGCTGGCTGGGATTTTGAGGACTAGAAGTATTCACAATTTTGTAAGGCACTAGGCTGATAATGGGTTATATCATGCGAGAGATATCTTAGAAGAATAAAAGTTTGGGATGAAAATATTATCTATTTGCCCCTCCAGCAAGGCTGACTCCAGATGTCCCCCTTTGCCATCTAATGGATTTCTCACATTGCAGCCCAAGCAAATTTAATGCTCTTTGTCTTATGGTAGATAGCAGTGGTACCACTTTTGCAAATAGCTATCAGCTATCTATTATATCGATGTGCAATTATTTTCTGACCTGAAATACCGTATATACTCGAGTATAAGCCGAATTTTTCAGCCCATTCTTTGTGCTGAGAAAACCGCCCTCGGCTTATACTCGAGTCAGATTCCCCTCTGAAAAAAAAAATAGTGTGGAGCTCCGGAGCTGGGCAGCCACTTTCCTGCAGGCAAGCCCCACTTTATGGACTCCGTCCATCCTCGCTCCCATCCACCCACCCACCCAAAGCGACGAAGTCCCCCAATCGTGCAGCCCAGAATTGCCCTCCCCTCAGGGGGCAGCAACGATGCCCGGTGTTTCCCGAGACAAGAAGCTCCACCGTGCAATGAAAGCGCCCTGGCTCTAGGATCAGAAAACAACGCAAGGCGAGGTCGCTTCGGCTCCACTCAGCTTCGTTTCCTAGCTGCTTTCAGTCCGCTCGGGAGGAGGGGGAGGAGGTTGTGGTAGCAGCTTGCGTTGTTTTCTGAGCTCTAAGCCACCACCTCCTCCCCCTCCTCCCGAGTGGACTGAAAGCAGCTAGGAAACGAAGCTGAGCTGAGCCTAGAGCTTAGAAAACAACGCGAGGCGAGGTCGCTTCGGTTCCACTCAGCTTCATTTCCTAGCTGCTTTCAGTCGGCTCGGGAGGAGGGAGAGGAGGTGGTGGCGGCAGCTTGCATTGTTTTCTGAGCTCTAGGCCACCACCTCCTCCCCCTCCTCCCGAGCGGACTGAAAGCAGCTAGGAAACGAAGCTGAGCTGAGCCTAGAGCTCAGAAAACAACGTGAGGCAAGGTCGCTTCGGTTCCGCTCAGCTTTGTTTCCTAGCTGCTTTCAATCTGCTCGGGAGGAGGGGGAGGAGGTGGTGGCCTAGAGCTCAGAAAACAACGCAAGCTGCCGCCACCACCTTCTCCCCCTCCTTCCGAGCGGACTGAAAGCTGCTGGGAAACGAAGCTGAGCGGAACCAAAGCGGCCTCGCCTCGCGTTGTTTTCTGAGCTCTAGGCTCAGCTCAGCTTCGTTTCCTAGCTGCTTTCAGTCCGCTTGGGAGGAGGGGGAGGAGGTGGTGGCCTAGAGCTCAGAAAACAACACAAGCTGCCGCCGCCACCTCCTCCCCCTCCTCCCGAGCGGACTGAAAGCAGCTAGGAAACGAAGCTGAGCGGAGCCGAAGCGACCTTGCCTCGCGTTGTTTTCTGAACCCGCGAGCCTAGAGCCAGGGTGCTTTCATTGCACGGTGGAGCTTCATCTCGGGAAATACCGGGCGTCGTTGCTGCCCTGAGGGGAGGGCGATTCTGGGCTGTGCAATTGGGCGACTTCGTGGCTTTGGGTAGGTGGGAGCGAGGACGTTGACTTTAAGCACTGCCGACCAAGTGTTTCACAAATACCAGTGGGACCTCCGTCCACCACCACCCCTCCCTCTTTTGCCTCCTTCCTTCTGATCAATCAGGTTTTCCTAGTATTTGCTCACAGCTGCGTTTTCTCTTCTGCTGTGCTAGGCATTGAACGCGGGGATTTCTGATTCCCCTTACACGCGCGTAGATATGCCGCGGGGCATTTTCTTCCAAATGCCCCACTGGCAGAGAACACTGACTTTCATAATAGTGAGATCATTTCCCAAATTAATTGATTCACTAACCCAAAAGAAGATGTCGATGACAGTGGGAGGCAGGAGTCACTCTCTCCCTTGCAAGAAAAAGCAAGAGCCATTCTTATGATTTCTCTCTCTCTCCCCATAATATAGTCAAGCCCTTTCCAGCACGCGGGATCCGCCCCCGCCGCTTTGCACCTTGTAAATGCAAAACCCCCCGGGATTTTGCATTTGCAAGGTGCAAAGCGGCGGCGGCAGATCGCGCGTGCTGGAAAGGGCTTGACTGTATTACGGGGAGAGAGAGAGAGAGAGATTATAAGAACGGCTCTTGCTTTTTTCTTGCAAGGGAGAGAGTGACTCCTGCCTCCCACTGTCATCGACATCTTTTGGGTTAGTGAATCAATTAAACCTTTCATGACAGTGAGATTGTTTCCCAAATTGATTAATCTGTTTTTCTTTGAAATAAATATTCAAAAACATTTAATCTACTGATGTCTCAATTAATGTAATTTTATTAGTATCTATTTTTATTTTTGAAATTTACCAGTAGCTGCTGCATTTCCCACCCTCGGCTTATACTCAAGTCAATAAATTTTCCCAGTTTTTTGTGGTAAAATTAGGTGCCTCGGCTTATATTCGGGTCGACTTATACTCGAGTATATACGGTATTCACCATGGATATGCTTGTGTTCTTCCTTGAGGTGGCACTATTCTCATGCATGATACCAATGGAGCTAGAAAATTTGAACTCAGGACCAGAGGGCAGTTTAAAAGGCGCATTAAGGCACAATGGGCCTTCTCCGATTGTTGGTAGTTTCCCCCCCAGAAATGCTCTAAAACAAAATCAATAGACCCTTTTCCCATCTAGGATTATACTCATTAAAATGATGAAGGTTATTAATGAAAATTTGTAACCCTACAAATATCCAGCAAGAGAGAATAAATATGAACCTAGATGTCCATGATAAATTGTCTGCGCAGGCTCCTCTTCTGATTGACCCTCTAAGTAGAAGTTAAAAGACACACCCTGATTTCTCGTCCCCTCCTACTCTTGCCAAGTATTCTTCAGCAGTTTTGCTGATTTATCCATGTAAGAATGACTTTTAAGGGCAATTTGTTCTCATTTGGTGCATGACAATAGATAATCTGTATCTGCAGGCTGTTTAATCCTGCAGGTCTTAATGCATGGTTCTTTATCATCAGTTAGAAAGCTCTGTAAGTGAGATGATACATCTCTGTTCATTAAAATGGCGACTCCCCTTGCCTGTGATGAGTATAAATGTAAAACATTTCAGCAACCCATTTACTTTTCATTTCCTCATGCTCACTATCTGTCAAATGAAGCTTTAACCTTTTAGCACTGAATCTTCCTGTGTGCGCTTTTTAATAACTTTCTTGATTCTCGCAACCTCCCAACCGACAAATGCAACACCACCATTGAATGACCAGCTCCATTCAAGAGTCCTTGCCCTAATAAAAATGTTAACTATATCCAGTGATGTTGCATGAAAAAGATTATTCGGAAGGGACTGAGTGAAAAAACAACGTTGCAGGCTTAGATGGAACTGCTGCCTTGGGAATGTCCAGTTTAATAGATATGGTCATTCTACCCTGAAAATGGATTAATAGAATTGCAGGGGAGGAAAAAAAAAGCAGTTAAAAATTATCGAGGAACTAGACCATCTTTTCCACAAGAAAGTTAATGACTTAATACTTTTTTTTATTTATGCAACCTATGACTAATGAAGGTACACAATTACTTTTTATAAAATGATTCAGTGATGTGGAGAAAGTGAACAGATTGTTTTCCTTTTCCTTTTCCCCTTTAAAAGGTCACCCATTGAAGAGCTGCTATTGCTAAGCCATTGTGCAATCGATTCGGTTTTGGCTTAGTGGGATGTGTGATCCAAGCTATTATAGGCAGTCCTCAACTTTACAACCACCATTGAGCCCAACAATTTTAGTTGTTAAGTGAGACATTTGTTAAGTGAGTTTTGCCCCATTTTACGATCTTTCTTGCCACAGTTGTTAAGTGGATCACTGTAATTGTTAATAACATGGTTGTTAAATGAGCCTGTCTTCCCCTTTAACTTTGCTTGTCAGAAAGTTGTACAAAGTGATCACATGATCTTGAGCCACTGCAGCCATCATAAATAGGAGTCACTTGCCAAGTATCTGAATTTTGACTATGCAACCATGGGAATGTTGCAACCGTCATATGTGTGAAAAATGATCATGTCACTTTTTTGAGTTCTGTTGTAACTTCAAGTGGTCATTAAATGAACTTTTGTAAATCGAGGATTACCTGCATAGCATTTTAAATTTATCTTATTAGGGATGAAAAAAACCCAGAAAGATATGACAGCAATAGATTTAACAGAATAACAGAATAGCAGAGTTGGAAGGGACCTGAGAGGTCTTCTTGTTCTGACCCAATCCTGGTTCCAAGAGAGCAAACACAAGACAATGGCAGCAGTACAATCTGTTTAAGTTTCAGCTAAGAATCCTGTTTCTTCACAGATAAAAGGTTGCTTCCAACTAATTAGCTCTGACAAGAAAGAATCTTGCCAAGTTTTTGCAAGTATGCCAAAACACAACAGATAGGAAATAGTTTACAATACAAAAGTCTTCAAATACCTACTGTAATGTCCACGAGGCTGAGTTCAAAACACCTTTGCCTTCTGCAAAGAAGGTTAGTTTCACAGCTGGCTTTTATCTTCTTGAAGGAGGGGCCATTATCTTGCAGCCTTACTCCCGAGTCACCCATGCTGTTGTAATTGCTCTTTCCTACGAAAAATCCTGCGCACACGTGCACTTGGCACAGGCTCCTCGGGAACCTTCACATCACTGCTGCCAGCCCCCACAATCTCTGAAGGCAGCAGTCCACTCCCTAATGGTCCTGGCCCCTCATCTGAGTCCTCGCTCTTCTCCAGCTATCCACACCTGCTGCCGGCTAACCACAACACTTCTAGTCTAACCCCTTGCACAGGCAGCAGACCCTATACCATTCTGCACAAATGAATTTTCAGATTCTTTTGATGCCGTTTATTGGGTATCTGGGTTTTGGTATCATGGCAATGGGAATCTAAGCATGAAAGCCTTGGTTTATGATTTAGCAGATGTAATGGCTAAGACACCAGTCTAGAAACTGGAAATTCTAATCTCATTTTTGGCACAAAGCCAGCTAGGTGGCCATGAGCCAATCCCTTTCTCTTAGTCCTGGAATGAACTAACAACAAATCACTTCCTAAATGTTGTTTAAAAAACTTCAGGGAGTTGTCCAGTCAGTTGCCAGGAATCAATACTGGCACAGGCACCAAAAAAAGAAAATGTACCAGGTTTAACAGTTAACACTTAAATTAACACTTAACTGTAGTTTTGTTGTTTATAACTTAGTACAGTGTGCGAATCTAGTCATCAAAATTAAACATTGTAGCCACACTTTATAACACATTATGATGAATACAGTCAATTATGGGTTAAACTATGGTTAACAAAATAATGGCTTAATGAGGTGTGAACCCTACTGATAGCTTGCTCATTAAAACCATGATTAAAACAAATATGATTACAGCAGATACGGAATATTTTATTACTCTTTGTTGCCATCTTGTGGTCTTCAAAACATGTCTAGGTCCAGCAGGCTGGATAGTCTATAATGGGATGACTCACAGTGGCCAGATCAGTGTGGAGGGGTGGGCATAGATGGTCACCACAAATGGGTCATTGCAGAAGGGTCAGCATAGTTGGATGGGCACAGATGGGTTGGCATGGAAAAAAATTGCTCTGGTCAACTGGACATGGAGATAACTTGCTGCCCCACCAGCTTCTCCCCTTCCTGAACTACTGGCAGCCAAACGCAAATCCAAGTGCCATTTTGTCCCATCCCAGCACCGCAGGCTTAAAGAGAGAGAAATCCGCAAAAGCTCCTGGAGCCCATATGAGAGCCCAGCAGTGGTTGTTCCACTGGCCCCATCACCAGCTTCCCCCCCCTCCTCCTCCTCTGACCTGGCCACCTTACCTCACCTGCAGGCCTGCTTTCTAAGGGGATGTGTTAAGTGGGGCTATCTCTGGCCATCTGGAGGTTCCATGTTGGCTAGTTGTGGGATTAATTTTTTTTTTTACTACTGGTACTGTGGGTGTGGCTTGGTGGGCACGGCAGGGGAAGGATACTGTAAAATCTCCAGTCAGAGGTGGTATTTGCCGGTTCTCTGAACTACTCAAAATTTCTGCTATCAGTTCTCCAGAACTGGCCAGAACCTGCTGAATATGACCTCTGATGTCAGCTCAAGCCCCATAAACTCTCATAGATTTCTCTTCCTTTGAGTTGTGGCACTGGGATGGGACAAAATGGCACCTGGCTCTGCACTTGGCTGCCTGCAATTTGGGGAGAGGAGGAGCTGGTGGATCATTGAGTTGTCCTCACATCCAACTGTCTGGAGCAACTTGTTCTGCACTGATCCATTCGTGCCCACCCAGCCACGCTCACCCATCCACACTGACCTGACCGCAGTGAGTTGTCTAGACCCACAGTAGCTTTCCAAAGATTAAATAAAAATACATTTGTAAAGATATTTTTCAAAGGAAAGGTTAAAGAGGGATTTTTTACTTTCAACAGTTTACTTTTACCTCTTTTTCTTCTCTCCCACCAGTTTATTCAGTGCTATATTAAAAAGATTCATAATGATCAAAGAGCCTTGAATGACCAGCAATTATGCTGCTTAGATGACCAAGATAGAACAGATATCTTGGCAAACAAGTAACTTTTCTTCTACATGTGTGCAATCTAGCTTCCCTCTCTACTTTTTGACCTCAATTCTGGATTTTGAGCTGCAGGGGAAAGATGCACCAAACAACACAGTTTTCTAAAAGATGCTTGTTACAAATCAGAGGGGATAGTTCAAAATTTTCCTGGCTGACCGAGAAGGACAATTACAACCGGCTGTTATCAGCTCAGGCTGAAATTAACTCAGGTCTAGTTAATTAGGGAGTTTGTAGCCCTTCTACCCAAAACTTTTCTCTTCATTTCACTTTTAGAAAAATAGAAAGGAAATTACTTTGGATCTTCCCAAGCAAAGCCAGCAATACAAACGATAGGTTCTGAAATACAAGAAGTAACTTTGTAGCCATGCAGTTTTGAACATGGAGAAGGTTTTTAATGAGAAAATAGCTAAATTGGTTAAACTTATTATTTCTTTGAATAAAGGCTTGGGGGATTTTTTTTTCATCGCAGAGAGCGTGATTAAAGAGAGAAATCTGGGCTTCCTGTTTGGATGTTCATAGGCAGGTCCTGTCTGATCTTTCTCCTTTCTTCTTTCTGCATTAATGAGCACTTATTTTCAATTTTATAGCATGTGAAGGATAAGTGGAAGCCAGCCTCTTTGGGAAGATTGACTGTTGCTTTGTCCAATTGAGGATAATGCTCCATCGACGAAATCCTAAGTTTTCTACTTGGCAAACTAGGAACTAGAACCTAGGAATGAAAACCTCATTTCTAATGGCCCTGCTGGAATTATCAAGGGTTGGTCTATTTTCCACTAGCTGAATCTTTATATAGAAGCATGACATCATGGGTGAAGCTTCCCTAGAAAACAAAAACAGAATTCTACTTCTTTAGGCTTCTCAGTGTTGAGTCAATTTATCAGCTACCTGATGATTCGGGATTCATCACAATGTCTGACTTGAAAACTTTGGTTTGTTTGGATGTTCCCTTAAATCAGGGCTGTCAAATTCCCAGCGCGTGGGCCGGATGTGTCTTGTGCTGGCCACACCCATGCCCAGTTTAGCAAAGGGGGAAAAAAGTCCCAATACGTCACATGATGCCACCATGATCATGTGAGTTTGGCACTCCTGCTTTAGATATTGTCAACCTTTTGAATTAAGTTGAAACACATGATGTTAGGATTTCAGGAATGCTACATTTTTTTTTAATTGTAGGGCTTGATAGAATCTTGAAAGCCTGCCAGAGTTTGTCTCTGACTCCTCTTATATCAAACAGAATCAAGGAAGGGGTCATTTCTTATGCTTTCTTCTTTCTCTGGACTGAGTTGCTTCTTACTTTGCCCTACCTGTTGCTGCATGCCTTCTTTGAGGTTATCTCTGCATTGCTCGAATAGGTATTACCCGGCATCAGTTTCACAAAGCTTTCATTCTTACAGGTTTCTTTGCTAATAGCAGCTTCTTTCTTTGTCATAAATTAAAGTAAACCCAATATTAGACCTATCAACCCTTGTGCTATACTTGAAACATTTTGAAATTTCAGCTTTCTGATTTGATTTTTTAAAAAGAGCTCATATTAGTAAATGAATCACTTTTGCCTATGCTACCAGTAATCATTGTGTTGAGAAAAGTGGAAGAGTTCTGATGAGATATGTGTGGTGGAGGGAATGCTTGTAGAAATCTAGATGCTTCCTATCCTGAGTTGTGCAGTGGTGTGCACAGAAATGGTGGTGTCTTTGCAATACAATATTGCTATACTGTAGTACTGCAATAAGAAAAATCAGAAACACAATAACACTATGCAACACTAGAGTCCTACTGGGACTCATTAAGGATCAGGTCACGTAATCCGCTTTGTTCAATCTTTCTTCTTCCCTTGCATTATAACCTTATTTCTTTTTTTGTATATGAAAAAGGAAAATGGCTTCCCATATACAGTCCACAAAATAAAACAAACATCACATTTTGCAGCCCGGAGCCCATGAATTTTTTGTTCCAAACAAGGAGACTAAACACATTTGCATAATCATATTCAGCATAGCCTACAATAAATGACCACCATGGGAATGTTGGAGGCACTTTTACTGAAAGAGGCATATTTCTTCTGTTCAGAAGAGAGCTAATTTTATGGTCAGACTACCTATATATCTATTTCTATCTACCTATGAAAAGATAGGAATGGAATTATCTGCAGACACCATCTAATTTGCTTGCATCCATGATTCCATGGACCAACATCTCCCAGAGCAAATTGACAGTTCCTAATGTTTGTAATCCTTTAGAGAGGAAGGGCAAAAGTACAGTTGAGTGTATATAAATATATTACCTTAATTTTTTTAAACATTCTTGAAAGATGGGGGCATCCCATTTGGGGGGCATCCCATATATAGGAAAGTAGGATTAGGCAGGTGGTATTCAGGTAGTTGACCTGTCATGGAACCTGTGGTATGTAATGAAAGTGGCTTCACACCTTGGATAAAGTAGAGCTGTGACATTTCCATTATGTCTATGGTCACCTCAGTGTCTGTTGTCATCCACATATTGAATTATTTCAAGACTCTAATATTCTTTGCAAGAACAATACCAAATGGAATCGGAGTAACAGATGCAATACATTTTAGGACCTAAGAGCAGGAAGGATTAGAAGCAATCTTCTACTATTAGAAAAGAGATTGAAAGTTGTAAAAGGGTTCATATTTTGCAGATTAAGGTCACAGCAGGATCAGTGTATCTGACTTCACAACTGTCTATAGAATTTTATGACAAGTCAATTTGATAGTGTTTTGCTAACCCTATCTAAATCTGGAACTCAGGCACTTTTCTTGCTATTAGATAGCACCAAGGGCCATTTTTCTTTCATTTTATTTTAGTACCCCCCTCCCCCCAAAAATCTACATCACAACATCTCTTCCTGTTGTTTTTCTAAGCTATAAACTGGAAAAAGTTCAGCCCTGGAAGAGTTGCAATCCAATTGTCTCTCCTTCTATAAGCTGCAGCAACTCTCATTTCTAGGAAATTAAAAATGTTACTATAATTGATCATGTCTATATTGAAGGTGATGCCAACTTGCTGCTGGGTATTTGGGATAAACGCATCACCAAATGTTAAAATGTTATATATTTTTATAATGTGAAAGATGATATTTAATTATGTTTGTCTCAGAAAAACATATTGATTCAGGTTGTTCAAAGCATCCATATGCAGGGGTGACTAGAATAATTCATTTGGGGGAGGCACAGAGGAATTTAAATTGGAGATGCAAAGATGGTTTCACATCAGATACTTATACAATATTTTTTTCTCATTGTTTTAGACGTAGTTCTTTGAGGAGGGATTTTTGCCTCTAATAATGGAGATTTAGATCTGGTCATGATCAATGGAAAGTGGCTCCTTTTGCTCATCATATGTTCTAAAACTCTTGGAGATATTGTGCCCAATATCTCAAAACATTTATTCTAGCATTTGTATTTAGAAATCTAGAGGTTGGTATATCCCACTTTTTATGGACTAAAAACTGATGTACAACATGTAGCAAAATGTAATGATTTCATCCTGAGAAACTTGAATAGTCTCCATCACTTCAGGATGTAAATAGAAGAGACCAAAGCTGAATCATAAAATAGTTTTTGTATGTTAAAAATGATTAAGCTGGAAATTATTAGAATCAAGAAGATAGTCTTTGAAATACCAGTTGTTTGAGGATGGAAGTAGATGCAATTATCTTCTTGAGGGATCATCTAGACATCCAGATGATCAATCTAAGAATAGAATTTGGAATTTAGATAGGCCTTTGGTTTGATTTAAGTTTTCACACATTCACAACTCTCTTCTACCTATACTACTTCTTCTATTTCCCAGGGACTGTTTGCTTATGGGATAAAAGAAAATCCGTGTTTGATTTGTGGGAGGGAAGAACCCCACCTCTAAATTCTCAGATAGCTAATTCCTTTATTAAGTAAAGGAGTCAAAAGATTAGGCAAGCTTTCAAATTCTCTATCAAAATTTTGTCATCAGGCGAAATGTTACAAAAATCCAGGAACTTAGAAGAAAAAAAATAAATCAATAATGTTCTTCAAACATCAAGTGAGAGACCATTCTTAAGATAGCGCCTCTAGATTGAATGCATTTTTCAGCATTAGGTGAAAATGGTGTCGGATTTCACATGCCTGTATGCCATCTCCTTGCTTGTTTTGTTCCTGCTTCCTGAATTGTAAATTCAGAAAGAGATGGTGGGTGGCATTAGTTTTTATTTTAAATAAATTTTCAGGCAGCTAACCTTTTTAATTGGAATGTTAGTATTCATCTATTAAAATTGTTTGACAGTAATACGTTATAATTCATTGTGCTCTTTTGATCAGATATGTAGAACAGCAAAGTGTCTGGAAAATAATATTTGGGAAAAGGCATATGTTTTTCCTGTTTCCTTTCATTAAAAAGCCTATCAGAAATTCTACCTATGCAGCTTATTTTTCAATGTGATCATACAGACATAAGAAAATATAATTTTCCAGGGCAATTTTTTTTTATAACCCTAAATAATTCTAAAAAACAATTTTCTTTCTTTTTACTCTGGGTCATTTGTAACAAAACACAACCTGAAAAAAAGAAAAGAAAAGAAAAGAAAAGGAGACAGAGAGAGAGGAAGAGAGAGAGAGGAAGGGAGAGGGAGAGAGAGAGAGGAGCAGGCAAGCTCCAACTGTATTTTTTACAATATTTTTTTTTATCTGAGTCCAATTTTAGGTTTTTCAGCTGTACTGAAATATTGAGTTAATAAAATTGAATTAATAAAATCTAAATTAAAAAAAACAAACCAAAATGATAGTTATAAATTTGATCTATTCATCAACTAGAATTATTATATGCTTCCATAATAGAGTAAACCTGTGCTGTTGTGGAATTGCTCTTCTGCAATTAGCTAAAAATAAGGAGCCTTACATATAAGAAGCAGTTCTGTGACTTGTTTTAATTTCTATTTTAAGATTATGGAGTGAGATAGGAGATATTCCCAGGGAATTTTGAAATATTTTAGAAATGCAACCATATTGCCTTTCCAAATAAATAAGCAAATAAAGTGCCAAACATAGATATATAGCAGCACCATACCAACCAATGCAATTTAGAACAAACCCAATTTTCTTACATTTTGTTCTTATCATTCATAGATCCAAAAGTATAATCAGCTTTTTGTTGTCCATATGTTTCTGACTCTGGAGCTTACAGAGACTACCTTCAGCCAAACATTGTCCAACAATGAGCCAGCCAATATCTGTGTGCAGACGATTATAACCAACCAGACCAGTCCTCATTCATACTGTTTAACCTTGCCAATTGTTGAATCTGTTTCTCTAAGTGCTCCATAAGTTAATTATTAATAGAATAATTATTAATTACTATACTGAGTTAGCCTTCTTCCTTCACAAAACGCAGAGCAAATCCATTTCTGGTTCATTTTTTTAATACAGAGGTATTAATTCAATCCAAATCAAATATTTATTATGGTCAAAGACCAGCATAAAACACACAGATATCTGCAACAATGTAGATTTGTTGTTTGGTCTACAAAATATTCAACCCAGAAAATATATCTCAATCAAGAATGTCAACAGCAAAAACCACAAACAGCAAAGGATAATGAAGGATAGATTTTAAGTAGGCCAGAGAAATCCCAGGAAATTTTGTATTAAGGTGAGACTGTTCAAAAATAATCAAGGAAAAGATTTGATAGAAGTTTAAATTAATTAAAGATGGAAAGACTACAGTAATTTCCTTTACAAATGGGTATGTAAACATTTCTAAAAAGAATATATTCCTGGATTTAAGTTAATTAAAAATGGAAAAACTACAGTAATTTCCTTTACAAATGGGATTATAGTATGTAAATATTTCTAAAAAGAATATATTCCTGGATTTACTTCACTAGAAAAGCACCAGGTGCAAAAGAAATATACCTTGAATTATTTAATGCTGCAGAAGAAGCTGTTAAAATGCTAACAGCTCTGGGTAAACAAATGTGAAATAAGATGGGGCCAGAGACTGGAAAAGATTGCTGTATATATATCAGTGGTGGGATTCAAGCATTTTTACTACCTGTTCTGTGGGCGTGGCTTGGTGGGCGTGGCAGGGGAAGGATACTGTAAAATCTCCAGTCAGAGGTGGGATTTGCCGGTTCTCTGAACTACTCAAAATTTCCGCTACCAGTTCTCCAGAACTGGTCAGAACTTGCTGAATACTACCTCTGATATATATAGATTTCATTATGAAGAGGGATACAAGAGAATATGCACTCTAATAACCACTGCATTATTTCCTAATGCAAAGTGAGTTGACTTAAATACCCTGCGAAGAAAAATAAAGCCATGACTACCGGCAGATGTACCAAATGAACATAGTTCAGAAAAGATAGAGGGACATGAAATATGATATGAACATATCATGGATAATGGAAAGAGCAAGAGAAAACAAGAACAATTTTTACTGTTTGTTCATTAATTGCAGAATGTCTTGTTTGAAATATGCCAGAACCTGCAATGTATTATGACTAATGAGAGTGCAAAACACTTGATTATTCTTCTGAGAATGTTTCATGAGAAAGAAACAATAATGTGACAAGGACGCACACTATTTCTGCATAGCAAATACATCTGGAAAACAGGGAACCCAAAATAAAAAAAAATTGGAGGTGAAACCTAAGCAATTTGTGATATGAGGGGTCTTTGGTGCTCTCTCACCTTGGTTGTTTTCTTGCAAGATGTTTCATTACCTAAACTAGGTAACATCATCAGTGCTAGCACCAAGGACTCCTCATTTCAACTCTGAGCTACAAATATTCTCCTTTTTTGGAACCTGTGATGTCCCTTTGTAGCTAAAATAAGAAGACATAAAAGAGTTTACTAGGAAAGTAAAAAGGAAAGTGATAATAAACTGGTTACTCTAGAATATTAAGAAGATAAAAGTAATGTCTACCAGGATTTTAAATGAATTAAAACTTGTCAGGGGAGATGCGAAGGTGGCAAATGATTTTGCTTTCTTGGGCATAAAGGATAGATGAACTTGCTCAGTGTGCCAAAGAAGTAGATTAATACTAGGAAGGAAGGCAATGGCAAATCAGACTGTTGTGTAGGCGCCGGAAGAAGGCTCGGGAGTCAGTGACTAGTTTTCAGCTCATTATTGGTCCCGAGATCGACTCGGTTCGGCTAGGGTATGCGGCGGCTTATATAGAACTTCCTGGCCAAGCCGCGGCCAATGACATCGCTTTGAATCTCCTGCGCTTGGTTTCCTCCAATCGTGGGGGATTCGCAACGGGCCAATCCGTGCCGCTTGCTCAGCCAATCGGGTAGCCATGTATCTTAGCCAATCAGAATGGTTATCTACAAGAATGCTAATGGACAATACAGAACACCCCTCCCCTCTTGGTATGGTCCTACGTGACGTAGTCCCGTAAGTAGGCAGGGCTCCGCACTTGTCTACTGGACCTGTGCAGGTTAGTTGGTGTCTGGTCTTCGAGCGGTTCGGTTGGGTTCTGTGTTGCACCTTGCCTCATCAGTGGAACCCCTGGAAGGGTGAGTCGGGCCTTTTGCCGTAGTTCCCTCCCGGTCTACCCGGGTCAGTTGAACTGCTGGCTTTGCCGCTCCTGCCCAGCCGCTCCGGGCTGGTTGAGCTGGTTTGGCTGTTTCTTCCAGGCAAGGCTTCGAGTTGTTCGTCTGTTCCTGCTTCGGTTGGTAAGTATTCTTGGTTTCTTTTTTGTAGGGTTTGGTTATTTTGGTTTCCAGGATTTTCCCTCCCCTCTTGGCTGGTATTGGGGCTTCCTTGATGGCTCTGATTTTTTTTTCTGTTGGGTGAATTCCGTGCTGGTCTAGGAGGTACCCTAGGAATTCGACCCTCTCAGTGTGCAATTGGCATTTTTCTCTTTTGACTTTTAGCCCCGCATCTCTGAATTTTTGTAGCACCTCCCTCAGGCGACCTTCTAGTTGTTTTTGGTTGGCCACGGACACCAGCACATCATCAAAACACCCCCTTGATCCCTTGGAGGAGCCTCTCCATGAGGCTCTGGAAAATTCCAGGTGCCACGATGACTCCGAATTGGAGTCTCTTACAGCGAAAAACCTCCTGGTGGGTTACTATGGTCTGCACCTCGGCGGTTTCCACGTCGACCAGCAACTGTTGGTAGGCTTGTGCCAGGTCAAGCTTTGCGAAAACCTTGCCTCCCCCCAGTGAGTGCAGAAGGTACTGCACTACTGGGATGGGGTATGCGCTTTGTTGTAAAGCGCAGTTTAGGGTGGCCTTATAGTCCCCACAGATTCTCACCGACCCATCGGGCTTGACTGGGGTAACTCCCACCGGGCATGATCGGTTGGCTCTAGGACTCCCTGCTTGATGAGCTTGTCTATTTGCTTATCGATCTTGGGTCTGAGAGCGAAAGGTACTCGTCGCTGTTTGAGGCGAATTGGGGAAACGCTGGGGTCTAGACTGAAGGAAATAGGGAGCCCTCGATACTTGCCTAGGGTGCCGTTGAACACTTCCTGGAAGTCCCTCGTGAGTTGTTCCTCCCAGTCTACCTCTGCGACGTGGTCGATGCCGGTTGCCTCGATTCCAAGCGGCGCGAGCCACTGTAGTCCCAAAAGGCTGGGTTGGTCTCTGTCCACAATGGTCAGGGGAAGCCTTGCTGTGCGCCCCTTGAACGTGATTTCGAAATGTCCGGTTCCGACTACGGGGATGCGTTCCCTTGGTAGTCCTTTAGAATTAGCTTCTGGCATTCCAGGCCCCTTTTGTGGATGGTGGGTACAGGCGCTTGATTTCCCGCCATGCAACCATGGAGAGGTAGGACCCGGAGTCCACCTCCATCTTTCATGGCTTTCCCTCGATTCCCACTTCCACATGTACCTTGCGGGCCAGCTAGATGAATGGCCGATGATGACCGCCTGGTGGGTCTCCTCTCTCTGTCGGCTCTCGCCGTTCCGTTGGCCTTGTCTGTCCTGGTTCCAATGGTCCTTGGCTTGGCGATCCCTCATTCTGGGGGGCGGGTGCTGTTTCGTCGTTGTCCGCTGCCGTCTCGTTGTCGGGGGCTGTAGGTTCTTTTGAGTCGGCAGACTCGGGCGATGTGACCTCTCTTGTCTCATTGGCAGCAGATTGCATCAAAAAATTGGCATTCCGATCAAGGATGGTCACCCCCGCACCCGGCACATTGCAGCCCCGACTTACGACTCTGCCATTCACGCCGGTCTCATTCTGTTTGGAGCCGGTGGATGTCTTCCTCCTCGTCCGTGGTGTCGGAGGGGGAGTCGAGGTCGCCATGGTGGGTGGTGGTGGTTGCTCGCTGGCTTGCTTCTGGTTGCGTCTCGGCTGCTGTGGTTGTCTCGGCGGTTGTGGCTCGGTCCCTTGCGTCTGGTCTCCGCATTCGGGCCGCTGATTTCCAGGTTGCCTCGGCTGCGGTCGCTTCCACGAGGGCATCGGTGAGGGAGATGTCACCTTTTGCCATCAGTCGGCTTTGTAGGACAGGGTCCCTGAGGCCGAGGATGACGTGATCTCGTAACACCTTGTCCATATCTGTGAAGCCACACATGCCCCCTAGATTCCGCAGGTCAGCGACGAAATCGTGATGCTCTCAACCTCTCGCTGGTTGCACAGGTAAAAATCGTGCCATCTAATGAGGGTGGGCACAGCGGGGGCATAGTGGCTTCGCAACAGAGGCTCGAGGTTGGCCCAGTCCATCGCCTTTACATCTTCGGGTTTCGTGAGGGCTTTCGCCATCTTAAACACTGCGGGCCCACAGTGTGTCAGGAAGACGGCCCTTTTTTTTCTGTCCATTTGTGTCCTTGAGGTTGCTACTCTCCAAGAACATCAGGAACCAGTCAATGTATGATTCCCAATCTTCAGTAGCCTGGTTAAAGGGTCCGGGTGGCGCGATGCTGGCCATCTCATTGGTTTGCTCGTCTCGGTGCCACGTGTTCGGTGGGTATCAGTTCCGCGATCCCACCTTCATCACCAGTGTTGTGTAGGTGCCGGAAGAAGGCTTGGGAGTCAGTGACTAGTTTTCAGCTCTTTATTGGTCCTGAGATCGACTCGGTTCGCCTAGGGTATGCGGCAGCTTATATAGAACTTCCCGGCCAACCCGCGGCCAATGACACTGCTTTGAATCTCCCGTGATCGGTTTCCTCCAATCGTGGAGGATTCGCAATGGGCCAATCCGTGCCGCTTGCTCGGCTAATCAGGTAGTCGTGCGTCTTAGCCAATCAGAACGGTTATCTACAAGAATGCTAATGGACAATACAGAACACAGACAAGTCCATAAGAATATTTCCATGATGAGATTAGAACAGTTAAAAGTTAAAGCAATAATTTTCTCAGGGTAATATTTGGTCATGAAAACTGGACATTGAGAAAGGGTGAGAGAACAAGGATAAAACCTTCAGGGCAAAGACAGTATCATCCATCTTTATATGAAACAGTATGGGGGAAGTTTTTCAGGGGTGACAAGGAAGCAGAATTTTTAGGACTTTACAGTGTCAGTTTTCATCCTGTGTTATGTGAAGGGACAGGTCATGAAGAGCTGCAATAGAATAGTCAAATCATGATAGAGGCTTCATAATTCTTTTATTGCAAAAGAGGAACTGATACCTTTTCTGTGCTTCATTCCTTCTGGCCTTTCTTGAATGCAGCTTCCAAATGTTATCACTTTCACAAATCTCCATGGCCACAGTTAACTTAAAGGATGACTGGGAATGGATCCATATGGAAGAACAGATCTAGCCTCCACATCCCTTGATTTACTATGGACTCAGATATAGGGAAGTAACAACAAACTTCTATCTATGTTCCACATTTTCTAGTCAGACATAAAACAGAATTTCTAGCAAATAAAAAAATAGATCCTCACTGAAATTCTTTGATTTCCTGGATGCTTGAATTTTAGACCTGCCAGCAGTGCAGGTCCTATCATTAGACTCATCTCAGAAGACAATAGAAAGTTGGGAGAGAAGGACATACAGACAATCTGTGCTCTGTGAGCTTTCCTACTACTTGGTATCACATCTTTTTCCTACATTCCTTTCAATGTAGAAAGGAAGTTTATCTGCCAAGACACTAGCAGTGTGAGACACTACTTACCTTTTGTTCTAGGCATCAAAAACTCTTGGGCAAGGACAACCCTGCTTGCTAGGTTTGGATTCAGACTGTAAAATGTTGAATGCTTCTGTTTGGTAGCTGCCATCCAGATCTTGCCATCCAGGTTTTAAAAACAATTTTTGGGATGACAATCCTTTGGATTTTGGGATGACAATCCTTTGGATTTGCACTGAACTGCATTGCTTGATTCAGTAATTTCTGGACGGCCATATTTTCTGATTCACTTAATTTCATGACATATATTGTTGCTTAAATATGGGAACAGAATCAACAGTCATTGTTGCCTCTGTTGAAGGAGATTTGCATGTGAGGGAGTAGCTATAAGCAGTAACATTTGTACTGAGTCTGCACCACAAGACATTAATGGCATTCAGTGGTGTCATTCATAATCCATATTTAATCCACAGGTTTAGCTAAATGTGTTGAAGGGTGAGAATCTGTGACGGCAAGGGATAGACTCAAACACAGAATGGGAGGCTTTGAGATGCCTTCCTATGTATACTTATTAGAACAATAGGTGTTATATTGCTTTGCATAGCTCTCTTTTCATGAATATCTTTACATTTGTTTGATGTGGATTTAGTGTCTTGATAGAAACACCCTTTGCTGCCTTCCAAGGCCTCATATGTTCTAAGCATCATTTCAATTTGCAGGTCATCTCTCCCTTTTCTTCTCAATCTGTACATTTGTAAATAAACAGTTTTCAAAGGCAATATAAGATGTGGCTGTTTTTCCCTCTGAAGGAGCCTTTAAAAGCTGCCCTCCTCGGGAACTGGGGTAGGAGGACATGTCAGGTTCAATAAGTGATAACATCTCTCTAATCCCGTTGGACCAGTATAGCAATTACATCCTTTATACCTCTGATTGAGAGAGGCACAGCAATGCATGTAGGATGCAAGGAAAAAACATGTCCTTATATACAGGTTTGCTTCTATTATTATAGCACTCCACCTGTCTTAAACTAAAGTCCAAGAGGCAAATCTTTCCCATTTCTCAGGATTGTTCTAAGAAAACTAGTATTCAAATGTTATTTATCTGAAAATGTTATTTATCTAAAGGGTAAATAAGTAGGTTTATGCATAACCATGATTGGAAGCATTGTCTGTTAGGTCCTGATATTTCTTGCCATTTTAGAGAAATATAGAGAACATGTTATATATACATGAGGCTGCCCTTGAAGATTGCATCTGGTCTAAAATATGGTGGCATGGATTTGATGCCCAGGTAATACCATTTCTCCATGAACTACACTGATTGCTGATTGACTTCTGAGTACAATTCAAATTGCTGGTTACCACCTATAAACCTTTCATGGCACAAGGCAGTGTAACTGAGGGCTTGCCTATTTCGAATAGTCTCTGCTCATCCTGTTTCATCAGAATTGACATGTTCTGGGTCACATCCATCAGAGAACATTATCTGAATCCCAGAAGTGGCTCTTCCCTGTTACTATTTTTGTCCTCCAGAACAGCATTCTTCCAAATATCTTTATGCCCCACTCAATGGCTTTTCTTCTTGGATTAAGCCGGGTTGATAAACCTCTTTTAGAATATTATGCCAGTTAAAAGTTTTCTTCAAGCTGCACATTGTTCTTTCCTTACTATTTTACTTTCGATTCATACAAAAGTTGTATGCCACCTACAGGTTTATTGAGTTGGCAATTATCTGAATTTTTAAAATCACTTATTGACAAATAGATAGTAAGCTACCATGGCTTTTTAGTATCAATTTAAATCTCTTCTGGGCAATAGGAATATTAGTGCTTTAGCAATACAGTTTTATGCTAATTTTGAGAATTTAATACTCCATTATTTAGGGTAACCAAGAGGAACAATTTCAACAAATGTATAGGTTATTACTGCGATTAAAAACAGGAGTTCCACCACATTGATTAAAGGAAGCCTGGGATACAGAGAACTTTTGTAGCTCAGGATTAAATGGTGGGGTACTTGGTGCTCTCTGAGCTTGGTTGTTTTCCCATAGACATTTTATGATCCTACTAGGTAACATCATCATGGTAGAATTGAGTGGGTTTTAGTCTCTGTTTTGTACAAGTCCTGTACATACAATATTGCCCTGTCAATGTTGAAGAGAGTGTTCTTGATGGTTCCTAGTTCCTCACTTGTTGATTTAATGCAGATTCTAATAAACCTGATAGAGTCATTATGGAAAACCATTAAAGGCAGTAACTCCCTATGCTTACCCTGATTCAACAAACTGCCTACAAAAGGCAACACCTCCATATAGACTTCAGATATGTGGCATTGCAATTCTGATCTGCCAGAAAGGGTTAGTCAGGAAAGAAGGGAGTTGTAGCCTGACTGATTTCAGGACAGGGGCCTCTAGATTGGAGAAGACTAGCCAACAGCTTTCCTTCTTGAGTTCAGAAGGCTGAAATGAATGTTTTCAAACTTCAAATATCACAAGAAAATCTGACAACAAAAACACGTAGATCCATCGAAAGGGGAAGGCACTGAGTGGCATCACCTTTTTTTAATTACAGCCCTTAAGCTTGTGATCTGCTGATTGCCACAAGAAGATGAAGATCTAAAAGACAGAAGTTTCTTGAAAAGATGCTGGTATTATCTATGCTCAGAGTTGTTTTACTCTCTGATGAACAGTAGATGCTGCTGCATGCCTGCTCACATGTTGTCGCAGTGATCAAGGTCTACACCCTTAGCAACAACAGCTACTCTTCAAAGCCAACCCCCACTCCTGAGTTAAGGATGAAGATTCTGGGCTCTGGGAGATTTCCCCCCCCTTTTTAAAATCTCATTTACTCTTTTCTTGTTGAGTTTGTGCCTCCTTGTTATGCTTAATGGATTGCACAGAGAGAAAAAGCTTCCTATGAGGGGACTTTGCTATTCTTTTGTTTTTGGTTGTGAATCGTATTTCATGAGTTTTAACTCCTACTGAGTAGAAGCAAATTTTTCAGGGATGAGGAGTCAAAGATTATGAACCTAGACTGTTTTAAATCCATTTGGTCTCAAGCAATATAAGGGCAATTTGCATTACTATCAGTGATATTGTTTTTGTACATTGGTGCCAGATTGGGAAATTTACTTCATATTTAATACTTCAAATAATAAAAACAGTATAATTAGACCCATGATTATTCAGTTACAGCAATAAACCTTTTGATGCCCTATGCACAGATTGCGAGTATTGTGATGGAAATAGAATGCAAAAATCTAAATTTGAAAAAGGTTGGAAAGCAGTGAGCAAAGAATAGCACATACTTTACTATTCTTGTTGTACAGTATAGAAATCCATATTTGTAGGAATGTGCCATGTTGTTGTGAATTCAAGAGTCCAGCAGTGATCTCAGCAGAGTCACAGCCCCAGGGTGCCAATTCATGAGTATATATGACTATATAATTGGAAATTCCTGACCCTGTGACACCAGAGACTTCCAGCCTGTGAAACCTGAACTTGCACTACCAATGGCAACCCAGCTTCAGGTCAGGCAAGCTATAGAGACCAGTAATATATAGGTAAGATGTGGCAGGTAAGAAGTTCAAAGTTCTGGGTGTCAAAGTATCACAAGGCACATTGATTCTTTCAGAGCAAGCTGGTCATTCAGAGTTATATGAGGGGTACCCACAAAATAGATTATGTTTTTGTCTGTAGCAAGAAGGGGCGGAGCTAGCACAGCCATCTTTGGTCTGTGCATCCGCCGCTCAGTCTGCATCTAGTCGTGCTAATGGGAGATTCATATCATTGCCCGTTATTTCACAGCAAACGTTTGAAATGCTGCAATTGAAAATCCCGCGAGTTGTTAGGTGTGATCAGTGATAAGGTTTTTGTTGGCAAAAATCCATAAACCGATTAAAATTTTTCAGCAACTGTGTGAAGTGTATGGGGACAACATCATCACTGAAGGTGGAGTGTGCCAATGGTGCATTAAGTTTAAAAATGGCCGAACTACGGCACTTGAGAAGTCCTGAATGCTTTCAAGTGGGAGATTTTTCCTCATCCACCCTACAGTCCCAATCTTGCACCAAGATCGGGGTTTATTTCTGAGGATGAAGACCTGGCTTGGAACACAGCGCTTTGACGACAATGCAGAACTGCGGGTGGGCGTGACTGACTGGCTCAAATCTCAGTCATCAAAGCGCTGTATTCCAAGCCAGGTCTTCATCCTCAGAAACAAGTGGTAGTTGCTTGGTGCAAGATCGGGGCTCCAGGGTGGATGAGGAAAAATTTCCCACTTGAAAGTATTCAGGACTTCTTGAGTGCTGTAGTTTGGCCATTTTTAAACTTAATGCACCATTGGCACATTCCACCTTCAGTGATGATGTTATCCCTATACAGTTCACATAGTTGCCCAAAAATTTCAATCGGTTTATGGTTTTTTGCCAACAAAAACCTTATCACTGATCGCACCTCACAACTTGCGGGATTTTCAATTGCAGCACACATTTCAAACGTTTGTTGTGAAATAATGGGCAATGATACAAACCTCCCACTAGCACGACTAGATGCAGACTGAGTGGCAGATGCACAGACCAAAGATGGCCAAGCTAGCTCCTCCCCTTCTTGCTACAGATGAAAATGTAATCTATTTTGTGGATAGCTCTCGTATATAGTACTGCAGCTACTGCCTTGCCTTGTTAATCTCCCAAAACAATAACTGATTAATACTGAAATGCTTATGAAACTGCCTTATATCAAGCTAATTGTTATTCTAATTGATAATAATAATTATCCAGTTGGATAATTTCTGACCTGTCTCCAATCTTCCCTTTTTGGGAAGGTTGTTGAGAAGGTGGTCGTGCAGCAGCTCCAGAGGTTTCTGGATGAAACGGATTACCTTGACCCCTACCAATCAGGATTCAGGCCTGGATTTGGGACAGAAACAGCATTGGTTGCACTTTTGGATGATCTCTGGCGGGAGTGGGATAGGGGTAGTGCATCCATCTGTTGTAACTATGTATCATTCATATTGCAACTTGTATCAGTGCAATTCTGTACCATCCTAGCATTGTAACGATTTAGCTTTCTTGTATAAACATTAGACTCCTGTCTGCATTGTAACGATGTATCTTTCTCATGTAAACATTAGACTCCTGTCTCTTCAGTGATCTTTGCCAGGCATGCAAAAGAGAAGAGGAGTTAAGCAGCTGTCAATACAGAATGATGTTCTAACTGACCTGGATCGTTATAACTCACACTTTCTGATACCCTGTTATCTTAACTAACCTGAGCTATTATAAATCATATGTATTCCTGCTGACCTAAACTATTATAATTCATGAATGTCCTGTTTACCCTGGGCTTTGAAGAATTTCACCCCCCTGTGAAAAAGCATAATAAAAGAGCCTGTGCCAAGGCATTCGGCGCGCGCTCATCCCGAGAAACCTCATCTCGTGTCGTTTCTTCCTCCTTTGCTCCCTCTCATGAGGCGCCCATCTAATGCGGGATGGCAGATACCGCATTTTGGTGACCCCGACGTGATTCCTTAAGGGGGATACTCAGCGGCGCGCCCATATCTTATCAGCTCGGTCGGAGCTGTGCATCGCCAGGCGCCTGAGCGAATTGCACCTCATCGGATCTGAAAGACGGTCTTGACTTTAGTAAGTATGGGTGGAGGCTTTTCTCAACAGCAGAAGGAATTGAGAGAGCTAGTCGCTTCTTCTAAATACTCTGCTAATTTAAAGGGCTTTCCCATAAAAAGGAAATCTATTACTACGTTATTGGCTTATGTGTGGCAACATTGTCCCAATTATTCAGAGGAAGGGTCCTTAAAAATTTTCCAATTGGCAAAAAATTGGTGAATATCTCCATAATCCTCCTCGTGCACCTATTGGCATTTTGGTCACTTGGAGGAAAATTATGGAGGCTTTAAAAGTCCATCAAAAAATAGAAGCAGGGAGTGTGTTTGAATCTCCCCTGCCAAGTTATGATAACTTTTTAATTTTCTCTAACTCAGGCAGAAGCTGCTACATTCCATTCCCATAGGAGTAAAATCCTAGAGGATTAAAAGCTTGTGAAATTTGGCAAATGGATGTAACTTAGTATCCACCTTTTGCCCCATGGAAATATTTGCACGTTTCAATAGATACATATTCAGGATTTATTTTGGCTACTCCTCAAAGGGGAGAAACTGTAAAACAATTATTCAATTCGTACCTTTGCTTTGCTGGGACGTCCAAAAGAAATAAAAAAAGACAATGGGTCTGCCTATACAAGTTCTGCTTTTCAGGACTTTTGTAACAGATGGGATGTAATCCACAAGTTTGGGATTCCCTACAATAGCCAAGGGCAAGCTATTGTAGAATGAGCTCACTTATCTCTGAAACGTGCTCTTAATTGGTATTCATTGTGGGAAAAATCCCCGAACCTCCCAGCATTGCAAAATTTTCTTAAACTTTCTCAATCTAACTGGAATTCCTCCTACTTCTGCTGCTTTTCGTCACTTTTCCTCCCCCTCACCCCCTCCTAACAGATTGCCAGATCCTGCCTGGCACTTCTCACTAGGGGGAGAGGAAACGCTGCGATCTTACTGCCAGACAAAACCACTCTCTGAATCCCTGGTCAGGCAGTAAGACCCTATCATGGGAATTCCTCTGCTACATCTGTATCTTAAAAATCTTTCCTGATATTCTTGCCTATATCTTCTTTGCAATTTCTACCTTACTTCAACAAAACCTATGCTTCCTGTCAAAAGACTATTCATGTTAAAATCATTTCATTAACAGAAGGCTATTATACTTGTTCCATGTGGGTACGTCATGAAAATGCTATCCATAAGTTTTCACTCTGTCATTTCTGTTTTATTTTAAAGAACACTCTACCCCTCGCTCTTTTGTTTCTTCTTTACTCTTCCTATGGAAAGGAACTTTAAAATCTTTTCCTCTTTTCAATCTAAACATAGGGGGATCTAAATGTCCTTATATTGTATCAAGGGTTTCCCCACCCCACTTAACGTCCTTAATGAATGATCAAGTTAATCTTTATTGTCATTATTGTAATTATTATCCTTTTTCTATTAATTGTATTCCTTCCTCATCTGGTAAATGTTCTACAACTAATTTGTCCATAAGCCTCTCTCCTGCTTGTCATGTTTTTATATACCCGAGCTCTGATCCTGTTAACAAGCGATGCTTCAAAAGAACGATCCGCAGAAGCCTCATAGAAGATATAATATTGCCTGGACTATAACTGACTTTCAAAAAGTTCGTTTAAGTTCTACAACCAATTTTTCTTGCATAGAAAACTTCTACCCACCACTTCAATTCAATTTGGCAGACGCACCCACACAACCGGGGGATATCCTGCAATCCACATCACTGCAGGAGGAACTTTAACATCACGCCTGAAAGGAATGTATTTTATCCCTGGCAATAATTTTGTTTGAGTTTGTTACACTGGTTTCATGGCATGTATCCACGGGGATGAAATTGTTAAATCCAAATCATTTTTGCATTCAAGTATGGCTTGTGAGTATAACTCTGATGATTTTATATCCCTACAGGTATCCATGGAACACCCCCTCTCTTGCAAAATCGTAGAGGCTTAGATCTGTTATTTTTAAAACAAGGGGGATTGTGTGCTGCGCTTAAAGAAGAATGTTGTTTTTATGCTGATAGCAGGGGGGGTGGTTTAAAGGAGAATGTTGTTTTTATGCTGATAGCAGGGGGGTCGTGCTGGATTCTATGAATGAATTAGAAAAATGCTTAAAAGATAGAGAATGAGAAAGGTCAAACATGTATAATTGGTATCAAGGTTCGTTTTCTATTTCACCATGGCTCACAACCCTTTTAACTGCATTGGCAGGACCATTAATAATCATTATATTGATATGTATTATAAGACCTTGTTGTTTTAATAGAATATTGCAATTTTTTAAAGATCAATTATCTTCCATGACTACTGATGCTGATGTGTTATTGCAAGCTCATGTTATGTCTTTAACACCGGATGAAGAAATATCATTGCTGAGTTACCGCTCCTTGGACAACCCTGATGCTGACGGGTCGCACGCCTGCCTAGATGACGGGGATGGAGAACATTTCAGAAAAATAGTTCCTGTTTTCTTGGACAAGGAAGAAGACTCATCATAAAAAAATAAAAACAGAGGAGATGTTGTAACTACGTATCATTCATATTGCAACTTGTATCAGTGCAATTCTGTACCATCCTAGCATTGTAACTATTTAGCTTTCTTGTATAAACATTAGACTCCTGTCTGCATTCTAACGATGTATCTTTCTCATGTAAACATTAGACTCCTGTCTCTTCAGTGATCTTTGCCAGGCATGCAAAAGAGAAGAGGAGTTAAGCAGCTGTCAATACAGAATGATGTTCTAACTGACCTGGATCATTATAACTCACACTTTCTGATACCCTGTTATCTTAACTAACCTGAGCTATTATAAATCATATGTATTCCTGCTGACCTAAACTATTATAATTCATGAATGTCCTGTTTACCCTGGGCTTTGAAGAATTTCACCCCCCTGTGAAAAAGCATAATAAAAGAGCCTGTGCCAAGGCATTCGGCACGCGCTCATCCCGAGAAACCTCATCTCGTGTTGTTTCTTCCTCCTTTGCTCCCTCTCATGAGGCGCCCATCTAATGCGGGATGGCAGATACCGCATCCATCCTTGCTCTACTTGACCTCTCCGTGGCTTTTGATACCATTGACCATGGGATTCTCCTGGGACGGCTCCAGGGGATGGGCGTGGGAGGCCTTGTGCTGTCTTGGGTTCACTTCCTTCCTCTGCAGCCATTCTCAGTCAGTGTTGATAGGAGGGGAGAGATCCAACCCTCGCCCACTGCTTTACGGGGTTCCATAGGGCTCGGTATTCTCTCCGCTCCTATTCAACATTTATATGAAACCGCTGGGGTGAGATCATCTGTCACCATGGACTGAGATATCACCAATATGATGATGACACTCAGCTATATGTCTCGTGGTGAATTAAGTGTTGCTATGTCCTCCCTCTCGCATTGCCTGGAGGCTATTAGGGGCTGGATGGGGAGCAACGGGTTGAAACCAAACCTATGCAAGACTGAGTGGCTCTGGGTCTGGGGTTCATTGGTTCAGGAAGAATTACCACCTTTAGTCTTAGATGGGGTGGCACTACCCAAACAGTGCGTAATCTGGGGGTTCTCCTGGACTCACGACTCTTGTTCGAAAAGCAAGTGGCGGTCATGGCCAAGAGGGTCTTTGTGTAACTGCATGTTGTGCACTAGTTATGCCCTTTCCTGGATCAGCAGTCCCTACTCACAGTCACTCATGCCCTGGTCATTTCCTGTATTGATTATTGCAACACGCTCTACATGGGGCTGCCCTTGAAGAGCATCCAGAAGCTCCAGTTGGTGCAGAATGCAGTGGCCCACATGGTTTTATGCAGACCCCAGTGTGCACATGTTTCACCTCTTCTGCAGGAGCTGCATTGGCTGCCAATTTGCTTCCGGGTGCAATTCAAGGTGCTAGTTGTCACCTTTAAAGCCCTTTATGGCTTGGCTCCAGGTTATCTGAGGAAACATCTCTTGCCAGTGACATCTACCTGACCCATTAGAGCGAGGAGGCAGGGAACGCTGTGGGTCCCACCCCTGAGGGAGATACACCTGGTAGGACCTAGAAGAAGGGCCTTCTCTGTGGTGGCTCCATCTCTCTGGAACATCATTCCCCCAGAGATTAGAATGGCCTCCTTGTTAATACTATTCTGAAAGGCACTGAAGACCTGGTTTTGCCAGCGGGCCTGGAGAAGCCAGAGTGGGATGGAACCCATCAGATGGCTAGTGTGACCTGCTGTCGTTGGGGAGAGGGGGTGGGAGTTGGTTTTTGTTTTTGTTTTGTTTTTTGTTTTCCCAAATTTTTTTCTATTGTACTTTATTAATTTATTTGATTCTTTTTGTTAATTCTTATTGTTTTTATTTTTAGTTTTTGTTTTAAATAGGATTTTACATTGTGTAAGCCACCTTGAGTTGGCATGAGCAAATAGGCAGCAATAATAAATCAATCAATCAAACAAACAAACAAACAAATAAAATAATCCATTGCATTATCAGGCTCAAGATTGTTTTAACAGACTGATTTGCAATGACTTTTTTTTAAGCATAATGCCACGTGTTAGTCAGGGATCATGAGGTGGCTGCCTGCCTCTGTGAAAGGATTTTTTTCGGGCAGTGTTATCTTTACCTGCAGGATGCCTGAATGCCGGTAGGCATTTGGGGAAGCTCCTTTCTTGTCCCTACATGGTTTATTCGCTCATGGGAATCAAGCTGCTGACCTCAGTGACCTCAGCGGTACATAGGCCCAGTGTCTTACCACATGAGCCATTGCAGCCCCAATGACTTTCTATCATTTATGAACTATCTTTCCAGCCTCATTTGGATTTTTCAGGTATTGGACTTGGATCTTTTGCAAGCAAAATTTATGCTTTTACTGCAGAATACCAGCCTTCCCATAATCATGAGCAGCACCCACATTTCTTTGATACAGTAACAGCTTGCTATGACATGGTATAATTCAATGAAAATTTGAAATTATTTTGGGCTAAATGAGAGAAGTCCTTTTTAAATGCATGGCAGAAACACACACACACACACACACCCTTCTAAATATGCAACTTGTTGACCCAGTCCATCATTTCTGTTATTTTTATACACTTCTCTTATATAATGTGTTCTCAAGTCTTGACCATAATTGGTCTTTAGCTAACTTTTTTTTTCCAGAGGATCTGGGTAATTTATGCCTAAATGAAGAAAAACAGAACTGAGTTTCCCAGGTGTATTTAGTGACAAACAATTTAGCAGGCAACATTTGCTTAGCTTAATAGGGTTTGAAAGAGAAGTTGTATTCATGTACTCCAGGGATATTTAGAAGGATTTGTGCAACATTAGGCTTTTGTTTTAGTTAGTTGCCTATGAAAAGCTCAAACACTGCTATGAGTGTGATTACTATCACTAATTCACATTCTCCAACCATGTAGCCAAATGAGATCTTTATTGTACCCATTACATTATTTCTTCCCCTTAAATTCATTCAGGCTTCTGGCCATCACTTCAGCTTGTGATAGTGACTTTTGTAATTTCAGCTGTTATTGAAGGATTGATTTTTCAGATTTACTACTCCTTCAATTACTGCTGCCTCTTTGTGGTTTAAAATAAAAAGATGACAGAGTTAAAACCAACATTAAAATAAAATATCAAATTATTGACTAGTGGAATCCTGTTCAGTAACTATGTATTGAATTGTATGAAGAAGTTTCCCCTTTTATGCCCCCGAATCTCCTCCCATAAAGCTTCATTGCCTGGTATCAGTACTATTGGAATACTTATCACTGTGAGATAGCAGTTTTATTACTGGGTTCTAATAATATGAGTTTTTGAATATGAAAAGCAACTTCCTATCCAATTTCTGCACACTATGCATAATCAAATCCTTTCTTACTCATTATTTATCTAAGCTAAAAAGTCCAAAACTTTCCCTATAGGGGAGTTTGCTCTTTTTTGCACCTTTTCCAGTGCTATAATATCTTTCTGCTTGAAAGATATTGAAATCACAGCTTGTATCTTTGATTGCAATGGCTGAAAATTGTCAGATGGTCACAAAGATGTCTCTTGAATACTTCACTTGTATGCTTAAAATAATGATCGTAGAAAGAAGAAATTGTGCTAAATAACTATAATTAAACTGCATTGACCATTGAATGTACTTTGAAGAAAATATATAAAGTTATCTGAACATTATAAAGAAAAAGATTTGGGGCATACTTCTGTTCTCAGGAATATCAGTATCTTTAGAACATGTGATTGCAATTCAAATGTAAATGCAGTTGGATCAATCACCTGATATATACTTTTTATAGTGCTCAGATTCTTTAACTTAGAGTCTATGTTTGGTGATTGTTATGGTGATTTGTATAAATAATTCATATCATCCATACAGGATTAATTTGAATAATTGTCTATTACTTATTTTTAGAAAAGCTATATAGAATATAAGTCACAATTATTATAAAAATGCTGAACTGTTGTTTAAATGTTTTAAATTAAAGATTTTCTGCCAGAAAAGTCCAACTCATTCAGACTTAAGAGTTAAAACTAACTGTTATAACTAAAACATGTACTTGAGAAAAAATAAAATGGTAAAATAAGAATTCTTTGAGAATGCTGAACTTTGCCATCAATGCTTACTCTTGTTTATTTCTTACATCTAGATCAGGAGCGTCAAACTCACATTGTCATGGCAGCGTCAAGTGACATATCAGGACTTTCTCCCTCTTCGCTAAACCAAGTATAGGTGTGGCCTGTGCATGATGCATCTGGCCCGGGGCTGGAAGTTTGACAGCCCTGATCTAGATTATACAAAATTTGAATTTGCTTTCAGTGATAAGCCATAAATATAGGAAATTGGTGTTAAAAATTGCTAGTGCTCTCTATGATGTTGTCATTACCTGTGTGACTTTCTATCTTATTCACACATTCTCTATTATGTGAATTGTCACACATCCAGTTGCTGCTGAAGCTTGGATGTGACTCTTTCTGATCAGGCTACACATGCTTTTCAGGGGAAATCACCCAAACAGAAACAAAAGCTATCAAAAAGGCACATCAAACAGTGCTGGATGAATGCACAGAAGATGTCTTGTCTGTCCCTCAGATTTTTTTTTTTAAAAGCAGCATCAAATCAGTATCTCAGAAAGCTGGAGTTAAGTAAAGGGAGATGTTGCAGAAAAATAGATAGTATAGCCAGATCAATAAATACTGACAGCAGGATGAGAAAGACCAGAAGGGAAAGTGAGAACTAGATAAATGGACAGGTGAATAAAATGTGATGCTGCAGAAGCTTTATTTGTCTGTTGTTGTCTGTAAGAGAACACATACAGCAATCTCCTTAGGAAGGCAAACGCTCCTTCTGTTTCTTTCTTCACCTGTTTTTGCGGAAATAGGTGTTTGTATTATGGTCTCATTTGAAATGCCTATTGGGCAGAAAATAATAATACCCTGTCAAGAGTATCAACAGTGGAAATGTAAGCCTCTTTCTCTTCCCTCGAGTTCAGCCGAAACGTTTATCTGCTTGGGAGTATAGATTTCATCCTTCTCCTGTCCAAGTCACAGAAGGCCTAGTAGAGTCTTACTCCACTACTGGCAATTGTGGAACATCCTATATCACACCTGAGGATATAAGTTACCTCAAGGGCCTGTGCAAATATTTGCTGCTCCAAATCAATTCAGACTGATTTAGAGCATCACATTGATCTGAAAAACCAATTCAATTAATTAAATCAGATCAAACATGTCCATATAGATTTGAATTAATTCAGAAGCTTTCCATAACTGCAGACAAGTTTGAATGTTTGAATTAGTTTGAATCAGATGGTATCCAATGCAAGGATTTGATCATCCAAATGAAATCATTTTCTGGATTGGTTTGAATATTCATAGTGCACCTCTGTCCTTTATACATTAACAGAGGGATAGAATCAAGATCTCATGAAGTGTTAATGCCATACAGCTTTATAATGCCTTGGTAAGACCAGACTTGGAATACTGCATCCAGTTTTGGTTACCACAATGTAAAAAAGATATTGAGACTCTAGAGCAGAGGTGTCAAACTTGTGGCATCACATCATCATGTCACATGACATATCGTGACTTTCCCCCCTTTCACTAAATTGTGATGGGCATGGCCAGTGCATGGCACAAATGGCCCGTGGGCCATGAGTTTGACACCCCTGCTCTAGAGAGAGTGCACAGAAGAGCAACAAAGATGATTAGGGGACAGGAGGCTATAACCTATGAAGAACGGCTGCAGGGATTGATAATGAGTATATCTAGTTTAATGAAAAGAAGGACTAGGGATATCATGATAGCAATGTTCTATCTAAGGGGCTACCATAAAGAAGAAGGGGGGTCAATCTATTCTCCAAAGCACCTGAAAGTAGTGGTGGCAATCAAGTAGATAACCAACCTAGAACTAACGAAAAAAATTCCTGAGAGTAAGAACAATAATCAGTAGAATGACTTACCTCCAAAATCTGTGGGTGTTCCAACACTGGAGGTTTTTAATAAAAGATTGGACAACCATTTGACTGAAATAATATAGTTTCCTGCTTGAGCAGCGGGTTGGACTAGAAGACCTTCCATGGCCCTTCCAACTCTTGTTATTCTCTTATTCTGTTATTAATTCAACACAACTACCAATGCCCCTGTTAAGTCCGCGTGGAAGGAAGCCAGGAGTCGGTGACTTTGTATCAAGCTCTTTATTGTAGTCAGGAACCGAACTGGCTCTTAGAAAAACTTTGCGGCTTTTTATTTCCAAGCCGCGGCGGCTGCGGCCAATGGCACCGCTTTGAATCTCCTGCGATTCGAATCTACCAATCGCGGGAGATTCTCAGCGAGCCAATCGGCGCGGCTCGCCTAGCCGATCCAATCGCCCCGTGCTTTGGCCAATCAAAGCGCGGGGATCTCAAGAATTCAAATGAAGGTACAGAACACCCTTCCCCTCTTGGTTCAGTCCTACGTAGCATAGTCCCGTAGGTAGGCGGGGCTCCGTCTTTGCCTGCTGGACCTGCGCAGGTCAGTCATAGGTTGGATCCCAGCCGGTTCGGTCAGGGTCTCTGTTTCTCCGGACTCCATCGTGGGAACCGCCTGGTCTGTCTGGCCGGGCCGCTCTCCGCAGCTCTCTCCTGGGCTACCCGGGTTGGTTGAGCTGCGGGTTTCGCCGCTCTCGCTCGGTCTTCCCAGGTTGGTTGAACTGGCCTGGCTGTCTCTTACTGGCGAGCTTTCGTGCTGGCTGCTTGCAGGTGAGTATGGCTGGTTTCTTTTTTCTGGGTTTTGGTTCCCGGGGTATCCCCTCCCCTCTTGGTTTGTGTTGAGGGGGTTGGTTTTGTTTGGTTGCCTGTCGATGGTGTCTTGTGTGGTCGTCCTCGATCTTAACTGATCGATGTGGCATTTCCACGCTCATCCGTCGGTTGTTTGTAGCCGGTACGAGCGTGGGCCTGTTAGCTGTGTTATGATTGCTGGTACCCATAATGGGTCTCCGTTTAGGTTCTTCGCGTAGACGGCGTCGCCTGGTGCGAAGGTTCGATGTTTGCTGGTGGAGTCTGGGGGTTTCTCTGGGTTGTAAGTGGGGTGTAGTCTATCGAGTGGGGACCTTATTTTCCTCCCCATTAGCAGTTCTGCCGGGCTTTTATTTGTTGTGGTGTTCGGGGTTATGTGCTGTATGAAAAGTAATTTATTTATTTTGTCCTGGATCTCCCCGTGGTCTATTTTCTGGATGGTTTTTTTTTGTGAATTGAACCATCCGTTCTGCCCTACCATTCGCCGCCGGATGCACCGGGGCTGTCAGTGCGTGTCGTATGCCTCTTTCCGCTAGGAATTTTTCAAATTTCAGTGATGTGAACGGGGGCCCGTTGTCGGACACGAGGACGTCCGGGAGGCCATGTGTTGCGAAGAGTTTGCAGAGTTCTTTGGTCACGGCTTCCGTGGTGGTTGTTCTCATGTTGCTTACCTCCAGCCAGTTGGAGTAAGCATCTACGGTTATTAAGAAAGTGTGTCCTTTTGTGGGCCCGGCGAAATCTATGTGGATCCTAGACCAAGGTCCCCTGGGAGTTTCCTACTCTAGGATGGGTGCTGTGGGTGGGCTTGGTCTAGTTTCCTGGCATCGTTGACACCTTGCTACCCAGGCCTCGATCTGCTTGTCCATCTCTGGCCACCAAGCGTAACTTCTGGCCAGGGCTTTTGTTCTAACGATGCCCAGGTGCCCCTCGTGTAACAGTTCCAAAACCTTCCCTTGTAGTTTTTCCGGGATGACCACCCTATCCCCCCATAGTATACACCCTTTTAGTAACGAGAGTTCCATTTGCTGGTTCCGGAATGTCCTGAAGGTCTCGTCATTGTCCTTTTCTGGCCACCCTTTCTCTACCCAATGCAAAACCCGCGCCAGACGTTTGTCTTTATTAGTTCCTCGGGCAATGTCTGATGCGGTTATGGGTAGGTTGGATAGAGTCTCTATGCTGAGGGTGGTCGTCGTGGGTGCTAAGTCAGTGTCTGGTTCGGGTAACGGTGAGCGGCTTAAGGCATCCGCATGGGAGATAGTCTTACCGGGTCGGTGTGTGAGCCTGTAGTTGTAGGCGGCCAGGAATTCGGACCACCTTGTCATTCTGGGAGACAGAATGTTCGGGGTGGCCCTGTTCCCTGCGACTATTCCCAGCAGCGGTTTGTGGTCAATGATGATGGTAAATGTCCGGCCGTAGAGGTACTCGTGAAATCTTTTTACTGCGGCGACGATAGCCAAAGCCTCTTTGTCCAGCTGGCTGTAGTTCTGCTCCAGTTTGGTGAGGGTCTTTGAAAAGAACGTGATGGGTGCTTCCTTTCCGTCGGGGAGAGTGTGGCTGAGGACAGCGCCTACGCCGAAGGGTGATGCGTCGCATGTGATGGCTCGTGGTAGGGTCTCGTTGTACTGGATGAGGATGGCATCCGAAGTGAGCAGGTCCTTGGTTTTCCTGAAGGCAGCTTCCTCGCGTTTCCCCCAAGTCCAGGTAGCCGCCTTGTCCAAAAGCCAATGCAAAGGCTCCGCCGCAGTCGCATTTTGGGGCAGGAAGACTTTATAAAATTAAGTAGCCCCAGAAACACCTGCAGTTCTGTTTTTGACCTGGGTGTGGGGGCTTCCTTGATGGGTTTAATTTTTTTGTCAGTCTAGGAGGTATCCTAGGAATTCGACCCGCTCTGTGTACAGCTGGCATTTTTCCCTCTTCACTATAAGCCCGGTTTTTTTGAATCTCGTTAGCACCTCCCTTAGGCGACTCTCTAGTTCAGCCTGGTTGGTTGCCGATACTAGTACATCATCGAAGTATGGTACCACTCCCTTGATGCCTTGTAAGAGCCTTTCCACGAGGCTCTGGAAAATTCCAGGTGCCATGCTGACTCCAAATTGGAGGCAGTTGCATCTAAAGGCTTCCCGGTGGGTGACTATGGTTTGCGCCTCTGCAGTTTCCTCATCGACCGGCAGTTGCTGGTATGCTTGGGCCAGGTCAAGTTTCGCGAAAACTTTGCCCCCTCCCAGTGAGTGTAGGAGATGCTGCACTACAGGGACGGGGTAAGCGCTTTGCTGCAAGGCGCCATTTAGGGTGGCCTTATAGTCCCCGCAGATTCTCCCTGACCCATCAGGCTTGATTGGGGTGACTATGGGGGTCTCTCACCGGGTGTGGCCTATGGGTTGTAAGACCCCTTGCTTGACGAGCTTGTCAATTTGCTTGTTGATTTTCGGTTTGAGTGTGAAAGGTACCCGCCTTGATTTTAGGCGTTTCGGGGGAACATTGGGGTCTAGGCTGAAGGATATAGGGGGCCCTCGGTACTTGCCTAGGGTGCCGTCGAACACTTCTTGGAAGTCCCGTGCCAGTTGCTGCTCCCAGTCGGCTTCGGCGATGTGGTCGATGCCTATGACTACGATGCCTAGCGGTGCAAACCATTGAAGTCCCAGCAGGCTAGGTCGGTCTCGATCGACGATGGTCAGGGGAAGTCTTTCGGTGTGCCCCTTGTATGTCACTGTGAATTTTCCTGTTCCGACTACAGGGATGCGATTTCCCTGGTAGTCTTTGAGGATTAGTCTCTGGTTTTCTAGTTCCCGCCTCTGGATGGTAGGCACCAAGCGTTTAATTTCTTGCCAGGCTACCATTGAGAGGTAGGACCCGGAGTCCACCTCCATTTTACAGAGTTCGCCTTCAATGCCTACCTCCACGTAGACCTTTCTGGCGTCTGTGGTAGTTGCGTGGCCAATGGTGACCGTCTGATGTGTCTCTTCTCTCCGCCGGCTCTCACCCCCTCGTTGGGCTCATCCGTTCCATTCCCAACGGTTGTCTGCTGGGCGGTCTCTGGTCCTGGGGGGTGGGCTCTCTCATTTCCGCTCGCTCAGGTCCCATCGTCTGGGGCTGTGGGTTTTCTTGAGGCAGCAGACGCGAGCTATGTGGCCTTTTTTGTCGCAGTGCCGGCAAACGGAGTCGAAGAACCGGCATTCGGATTTGGGGTGGTCGCCTCCGCAACTGGCACATGCGGTCCTCGACTTACGACTCCGCCGGCTGCGCTGGTCACGGCCTGCCTGGAGACGGTGGATGTCTTCCTCTTTGTCTGATGTGCCCGAGGTGGAGTGGAGTTCGCCCTGGTGGGTGGTAGTTTCAGGTCGGGCTTCGGTCGACCTTGCAGGGTTGTTGTTTGCGGTGCGGTCCCCGGCGTTCGGTCTCCGCATGCGGTCTGCTGATTGTCGGGTTGCTTCGGCTGCCGTGGCTTTGGAGATGGCATCAGCGAGAGCGATGTTGCCCTTAGCCATCAACCGACTTTGGAGAACGGGGTCCCAAAGGCCGAGCACGATTCGGTCCTGCAGGGCCTCGTTCATATTGGAGAACTCGCATAGTCCTCCAAGGCGCCACAGCTCTGCAACGAAATCACTGAAACTCTCGCCCGACCGCTGGTCCCGCCGATAAAATTCGTGTCGTCGGATGAGAATGGGTACGGCTGGAGCGTAGTGTTTCCAGAGTAATGGCTCAAGGTCCGCCCAATCCATCACGGTGACATCGGCGGGCTTGGCTAGCGCTTTTGCCATCTTAAACACTGCGGGCCCGCAGTGCGTTAGGAAGATGGCTCATTTCTTCGGTCCCGTGGTATCCTTCAGATCGTTGCATTCGAGGAACATGTGGAATCGGTCGATGTAAGATTCCCAGTCCTCGCTGGCGGGGTTGAAGGGTGTTGGTGGTGCGATGCTGGCCATCTCGTTGGTTGGCTGGCTTCTGTCGGACACGTGCTTCGGTTCAGGATAAGAATCCCAACTTCGTCGCCAGTGTTAAGTCCGCGTGGAAGGAAGCCAGGAGTCAGTGACTTTGTATCAAGCTCTTTATTGTAGTCAGGAACCAAACTGGCTCTTAGAAAAACTTTGCGGCTTTTTATTTCCAAGCCGCAGCGGCCGCGGCCAATGGCACCGCTTTGAATCTCCCACAATTCGAATCTACCAATTGCGGGAGATTCTCAGCGAGCCAATCGGTGCGGCTCGCCTAGCCAATCCAATCGCCCCGCACTTTGGCCAATCAAAGCGTGGGGATCTCAAGAATTCAAATGAAGGTACAGAACAGCCCCAGCACCTGGTACCTAAGGTGGTCATCTCCTTCTTTGTAAACCTAGAGTACCCAGTCATCTTCTTTCTACTGTTGTTGAAATGATTCACCTTGCCATATTCTGGTGCAAACAGAAGAAGGAAATGAATTGATTCTCATAATGTTTTGTAGATTTTCCCTTCACATCTCTTGAACTGTTTCATCATGAAGAAAAGAATGTCGGTAAAGCAATTTGTTTCTGTTGCAATTGTCTCAATGTTGCAACCCACAAAAAAACCCCCAACTATTTCACATATGGATCGCAAATTAAATTATGGGAAGAGTAGAAAGAAAAAATAATTGCAGAAGAATATTTCTTTGCATATAATATTTCTATGATATCCAATGACTAAAGTTATCTAGAGAATTCAGTACAGTGTTCCTCAGCCTCAGTAGGTGGGTGAAAAATTCTGGGAATTGAAGTCCACACCAGTGGTGGGATTCAAATTTTTTTTACTACAGGTTCTGTGGGCGTGCTTGGTGGGCATGGCAGGGGAAAGTTACTGTAAAATCTCCAGTCAGCGGTGGTATTTGCCGGTTCTCCGAACTACTCAAAATTTCTGCTACTGGTTCTCCAGAACTGGTCAGAATCTGCTGAATACCACCTCTGGTCTACACATCTCAACATTACTGAGTTTGAGAAACATTGGTGTAGTATGTATAAGATGGTTTTCCAGAGAGCTGGTGGTTTATTCAGTGTTTCTTCCTTTCAAACAGCCTGAAACCCACTGTGCATCTAGTGCAGTGATGGCGAACCTTTTTGTTGTGGTGTGCTGAAATGGGCTCATTTTTTGGCCTCCAAAGGCTGCATAGGCTTCCCTCGAGCCCCCAGGAAGATGAAAATGGCCTCCCCTGGGTTCCAGAGGCCCCCTGGAGACTGAAAATGGGTACTTCCAGTATTTCCAGAAGTATTTCCCTTGAGCCTCAGGGAGGCCTCAAACGGCCTCAAACAGGCAAAAAATCAGCTGGGAGGCACATGCATGCACAGTGCAGGTAAGTTTGGCTGGGGCTCGCATACCTGCACAAATGGCTCCATGTGCCACCTGTGGCATCACGGATCTAGTGCTAATAATGGGGACCCCCCAAAGGTGCTTTTCTTCAAGAGGCAACTGGACTGTCTGGTTTTTCTTTGAAGATGTTTTGCTTCTCATCAAGAAGCTTCTTCAGCTTTTTGTTAAGTAAGTTTTGCCCCATTTTACAACCCTTCTTGCCACAATTCTTGAGTGAATCAATGCAGTTGCTAAATTTGTAACCCAGTTGTTAAGTGAATCTGGCTTCCCCATTGACTTTGCTTGTCAGAAGTTTGTAAAAGGTGATTCCCTGCAACCATGATAAATATGAGCCTGTTGCCAAACTTCTGAATTTTGATCAATGACCAAGGGAATGCTGCAATGGTAATAAGTGTGAAAAATGGTCATAAGTCACTTTTAAAAGTTCCATTGTAATTTTGAATGGTCACTAAAGGAACAATTGTACCTTGAGAACTACCTATACTTGAGCTAACATTTTTCTGCTGCCTCACAGAAGGTTGCCTCTGGGGCTAATCAAGGATTAAGGGCCACCTTCCAAAGCATGTTCCTCTTCTGTAAGGGAAGTACAGCGACATCCTCATTAATTGAATGTCTGTTGCTCAGATTTGGAAACCATCTCCCCTGTTTTCATTTAGTCAGAATTATTGTTAAAATTTTTGACTTTCATCCATTTTATTACCAAATTTAAAGCATAACAAAGATGTTGGTGAGGTGGGAGACAAAATAAGGTTAGCATAATACTAAAATTGACAAACTGAAGCAAAAGAAAGAACAGTGCTGAGCTGCATGCTTGACTCTCCTCCCTCCCCCACTGATTAAGTATTTGAGAAGCTCTTACATTTTTCTTCTGGACCAACTTAATTGTTGGGTTAAATAAAATTCTTGTCTAGACCTTCCACTTCCTAAGTTTAATACACAATTTGAAAGTGCACATTTATTTGTAGACATAATTTAATGAAAGAAAAGCTAATTAAAAAAACAGTTTAATCTGCGTAGCTATGGTGGCTTAACCTGAATAGCTATATTCCTGGGCTCTACAGTCAGCCAAGACTTGCTTGCTAAAACTTGGATTCAAACCATTTAGCATCTCTCATTTACTGATTTATTTTATTTGTAATCTGTCTCTTCTTAAAGAGCTCAATATAAATAAAAACACCGTGTAGGAGTTCCAAGTTTTTTTTTTCTCTCTCTCTTTTTCAAACAGAAAACTGGAATGAAATATAACAAGTAATGGTAAGAAGCTGCTGCTTACTTCTTTCTTCTCTGCTACATAAATGTCAAATCAGAGTAGGCTGAGGTAGGCAATTACACTTTTTCCATTTCCATTTTTGAGAGAGAGGGGTTACTATGTGGGTGCCCACATAGTGGGTGTCTTATCTGCCAGGCGTTTGGTTCTAGTAATGGAAATGATCAAAGATCTACACGTGGAGCAAGAAGATCTGCTTGTAAGTTTTGATGTGGTTTCACTATTCACTCAAGTCCCGATAAAAGAGACCCTTGAAATCATCAAAAATAAATACCAACAAGCTAAACATCTCATGGAAGTAACAGAACACTGCTTAAGCAACACATGTTTCATATACAAAGGACAAAGATACAAACAAATTGAAGGAGCCCCCATGGGATCACCACTGTCACCTGTCATTGCAAACCTGTTCATGGAAGAATTCGAATCCAGAGCCCTGGCCAATGCCATACTCAAACCCAAACTATGGTTAAGATATATCGATGACACATTCGTGATTTGGCCCCATGGACAAGAAAACCTAAACAATTTCCTAACACACCTAAACAGCGCACACCCCAAAATCAAGTTCACCATGGAAACAGAAACAAACAAACAACTACCATTCCTAGATGTACTAATCTACAAAAAAACAGATGGCACACTAGGACACACCATATACCAGAAGAAAACACACACCAACCGCGACCTCAACGCCCAATCCCACCACCACCCAGCACAGATAAACTCCGTGGCTAAAACACTAATTACTAGAACCAAACGCCTGGCAGACAAGACACACATTAAGACTGAACTATACACCCTGACTAAAATATTGACAGCCAACGGCTTCCACAAAAGCAAAATCACCAACTTGATCCACAAAAACACACTGAGACATAATAGAGACCCAGAAGATGAACAGACCCATGGAACAGCTGTCCTGCCCTACATAAGAGGCACTACAGACAAAATTAGTAAGATTCTATACAGACACCACATCAAGACTGCCTTCAAAACAGACAGAAAAATAGCAGCCATCCTCAGGAACCCCAAAGACAAAATTGACCTGGAAAACCAAGGCATATACGAAGTCCCCTGTGCATCATGCCCAGCCACATACATTGGACAGACCAATAGAAGAATAAGCACTCGCCTGGATGAACACAAAAATGCAGTCAAAAAGCTGGAACACACTTCCTCACTCGTCCAACACATGGAAGCCACAGGTCATAGCATCAACTTCAATGGCACCAAAACCCTAGCCACTATAGAAAATCCCAGCCACAGAATCATCAGAGAAGTCATAGAGATTGAAAAAAGACCAGAAAGCATGAACAGAAGAGATGATTCCACCAGGCTGTCAATCATTTGGAAGCCTGCACTCACAAACAAAAAAATCTCCACACCACAAGCCAGACAAACACCTGGGCACAAACAGATCCCCCCTGATACCTCCATCTCAAACACACCCCAACCAGGCACCCAGATGAAACCCAGCTTCCTAACTAATGATAGCCGTCCACTTACCCGAAGCACTAAAGGCCTCCAATAAAGTAACACAATGTTGCCAGCCAATCAAGATACAAAAAGAGCCCCCCCCCAAAAAACAGACAGAAGATATTAGAAGCAGAACACAGCAAACTCCAAGACCAATAAACACAGACCAAGACTCTCAACCAATCAGGTGGAAGAAAAAAACCATTCTGACACAGCAATAGGCTGCCCCAAATTTAAATCTGAAACCATTGTAAAAGTCTGACTCACAGACAAACACTATACAGAAGCCTGATGATGGCAGATGAGATTCTGCTGAAACGTTGCTACAACTTTAAAAGCACCACTATTATGACGTGGGAAAATACCCGAACAAAGCTGAATGCCAGACATGGAAGTACCCGCGAAAACTTAAGAATATATATATATATATATATATATATATATATATATATATATATATATATATATATATATATATATATATATATTTGTTTTCTGAGGTTCTCGCGGGTATTTGTATGTGGATCTTTGGTTATTCGGGTTTTCTCCCGCGTAAGATTGGAAGTATCTAGGCAACGTTTCGATGAAGTCTCATTCATCATCTTCAGGCTTGGTCTTCAGCTCTGTGCTTCTCAGAGTGAGAAGCTCACTCTGAGAAGCACAGAGCTGAAGACCAAGCCTGAAGATGATGAATGAGACTTCATCGAAACGTTGCCTAGATACTTCCAATCTTACGCGGGAGAAAACCCGAATAACCAAAGATCCATATATATATATATATATATATATATACAGTGTGTCAGTTGGTTTACAAATTGTATATATATATATATATATATATATATATATATATATATATATATATATATATATATATATATATATATATATATATATATATATACAGTGTGTCAGTTGGTTTACAAATTGTTTTGTGCTTCCACTTCGTAGTCTTCAATTACAATTACATTGTACATATTCTCATATTGTCAACTATTCCTAAATGCATTAATATAATTATTAATCAATCATTTGACTATACTATTATTCATTCATGTTTTACAAGATAATCCATATTTTATTTAATTTGTTTTGTGACAGTTCATATTATCATCTCAGATCTATCCTACAATCATTTTGTAGATATAATAAAATACATTTTTATACATTCATTATGTTCTAAAAATCATATTTCATTACCATGTTTTATTGTCTAACCATTGATAGAATAGATCCCAAATTTTATAAAATTGTTTATCATCTTGTTCTCTAATTTCAAATGTCAATCTACTCATTTCAGCACATTCCAGTATTTTCTTAATAATTTCCTCCTGTGATGGTACTTTCTCATTTTTCCAGTTTTTGGCAAATACAATCCTAGACGCTGTTAATACATTTACAATCAGGTATTTCAATTCTTTACTATATATTTTAGGTAAAATTCCCAATAAAAATATCTCTGGTTTCAAGTCTATATGCTTTTTTGTCATTTTTTCCAACCATGTGTGGATTTTAGTCCAGTATTTTTTGGCATCTGCACAAGTCCACATATGGTAGTATGAGCCAGGTACTTGATGATATTTCCAACATTTTTCAGATTTGTTCTTGAACATTCTTGCTATTCTTGCTGGGGGAAAATGCCACCTGTAAAACATCTTATACAAATTTTCTTTATATGCTGTTGACAATGTCATTTTATAATTTTGAGACCACAATTTTTGCCATTTCTCTAGATCAATCCGATATCCGAAATTCTTTCCCCAAGCAATCATTGTTTCTTTAACTTGTTCTTCTTCTAGTTTAATTTCTAATAGATATCCATACAATTTTTAAATCACCTTTTCATCAGTAACTGTCAAAATCTTATCTAAATCAGTCAATTTATCATAGAAACTTTCTGTTTTAGAATCTTTATCATAACTTGAATGTATTTGCGCATATGAAAACCAATTCATCTTTATACCTCGTTCTTCTAATTTTTGCATAGATTTTTCACCCTTTTCATTCAATATTTCACCATATCTAACTGTTTGTTCCTTTTTGTATATTATAGGATTGGAAAAAGCTTCAATAGTGGATAGCCAGACTGGAATTTTCAAATAACATTGCCTTTTAGTCTTCTCCCAGTTTAACCACAGAGACTCCCATATTTCATGTCTTCTAAAATACCCCTTTGTTTTAGTTCCTTTATACCATAAAAAAGCATGCCACTCCAACAACAGATCATGTCCTTCTAGTGTCAACAATCTAGCATTTCTTAATGTTATCCATTCCTTAACCCACATCAAATTTGTAGCTTGGTAGTACAACTCCCAATTAGGCAAACCAAATCCTCCTCTTATTCTAGCATCATGCAAAAGCTTTAGTTTTATTTTCGCTTTCTTACCTTGCCATAAATATTTCAACAAAATTTTATTTAAATCTTTAAAATAATCTTTTCCAAGCCTAATTGGAATTGTTTGGAACAAATATAAAATTCTGGGTAATATATTCATCTTGATTGTTGATATTTTTTCTATTAATGATAGTTGTAAATTTTCCCATTTTGCCAAATATAGCGCTATCTGCTGCTTAAGTTTAATATAGTTATTCTCTTTTAGTGCACTACATCTTTCTGTCAAGTATATCCCCAAGTACTTGATCTTATTTGTGACCTGGATTTTTAATACATCCACCAGTTCTTCCTTTTGTCTTGATAACATATTCTTTGTCAAAATCTTTGTTTTGTCTTTTTTTATTTTCAAACCAGCCACCTTCCCGTATACCTCTATCTTTTCTATCAATTTTAATGCTGTTTCTGGTGGGTCTTGTAAGATGAAAACCAGATCATCTGCCAATGCTTGCAATTTAAATTTTTCTTTTTTAATTTTCATCCCTTTTATGTCCTTTTCTTCTCTAATATTTCTGTTTAGTACTTCCAAGGTTAACACAAACAACAAAGGTGACAGTGGGCACCCTTGTCTTGTTCCTTTTCTTATATCAAGAGTCCGTTAATTCTCCCTCTATCATTACCTTTGCTGTTTGCTTATGGTATATAGCTTTTATTGCTTGGATGATTTTTTTTACCAAAACCCATCTCTTCCAGCTGTAATAACATGAATCGCGAATTCACATTGTCAAATGCCTTCTGTGCATCTAAGAATACCAAAGCCATTTGTTTTTCAGGGTGTGCCTAGTAGTGTTCCAAAGTGTCCAAAATTACTCTCATATTGTCTTTAATTTGTCTCTGGCAGAAATCCATTTTGGTCAGAGTGAATAAAATTATTTAGGTATTTTTTTAAATCTTTCTGCCAACATTGAACCAAAAATTTTATAATCTGCATTTAGTAGGGAAATAGGTCTGTAATTCTTGATTTGTAATGGGTCGGCCTTCTCTTTTGGAATAAGTGTAATATGAGCTTCTGACCATGATTTAAGTATCTTCTTCTTTAACATAACTTCATTCATAACTTCTAGCAATGGAAGATTCAATGATTCATGTAGTGTTTTATAAAATTCTGCCGGAAGTCCATCTGGGCCTGGTGCCTTTCCATTGTTTTGCTTCTTGTGCTTCAGTTAACTCTATCATCGTTATATTGCTTTCTAACATTATTTCAATCTCTTTAGGTATCTGGGGTAGGTCAGCATTCTGTAAGTACTGTTTAACTCTTTCATCATCAATATTCTCTTTTGTATATAGTTTCCCATAATAGTCTCGTATAATTTCCTTCTTCTCTTTACTTCCATAGCAAACTTGGCCTTGATCATCTATTAATTGCAATATTTTCCTTGATTCTTTCTCCTTTCTCAGTTTATATGCTAACCATCTACCTGGTTTATTTGCATCTTCAAAATAATTCTGTTTCGCGCCTTTAATTTTCTGTGCTAATTCTTCTTTTTCCATTAGTCCCATTTTATGTTTAATTATATCCATTTTTAACTTAATGTCCTTTTTCTGTAGCATTTTCTGTAACTCTTTTTCAAGTTCTTTATACTCATTCTCTAATGTCTTAGAGGCTCGTCTTTTCATGGTATTTCTTTTCCTTGTATAGTCTATTATCAAGCCGCTGGCATATGCCTTCATTATATCCCATACATTCTGCGTTGATGTGTCTTCTTTATTTTCTTTAAAGAAAAAAGCCAGTTCTTTCTCCATCCTCTGTATGAAGTCTTTTTCTTTTAATATAGTATTATTTAACGTCCATCTAGATCTTCTTCTTTGTCCTTTCCATTTAATTGTCATTGGATTATGATCTCCCCCAGTACTTGTTTCAATATTTATTTCTTGCATATTGGCTAACAATTCTGTTGACATCCATATCATATCTACTCTGGACCATAATAAATATCTGTTTGAATAGAAAGTGTATTGTTTAGTGTTAGCATTTCTTTCTCTCCATGCATCTTTTAGGTTTATTTCATCTGTCATTTTAAAGAAGGATTTAGGGAGAGTCTTTCTATTTTGCTTTGTTGTTTTCTGTGTTGTATCGTCCAATTTATTGTCTACAATTCCATTGAAGTCTCCCTTCATAACGATATTAGTATAATCCAGTTCAATTATTTTCATATGTAGTTTTCTATAAAATTCTTCTTGATTGTCATTCAGGGCATATATTGTGATCAGGAATGTTTTCATATTATTGTCCATTATTTCCACCATTAATCACTCTTCCATCATCATCTGTATCGATCAATTTCACTGGGATAATATCTTTAATGTATAAAACCACTCCTCTTTTCTTGCATTGTTTCAAAGAAATAAATATTTTCCCTAATTTTGGCTGTATCAACAGTTGTTCATGTTGCTTTTTAATATGAACTTCTTGTAGGGCAGATTATATCAAATTTTAATTTCTCTAATTTATGGAAAGTTTTCCTTCTTTTAGCAGCTGAATTAAGTCTGTTTATATTAATTGTAATCAGTTTTTTCTCTTCCATGTTTATACTTTATAAGTAGGTTTAGCAGCTCTTGTTGAACTTGGTTCACATTGTTTTTTAACTTCCACCTTTCCACCTACTGCACCTTCTTCTTTTTCAGTCATTATTTGGCAATCCTCTTGGAATTCAATTAGTGACATTTTTTTTCTGTCTCCTCCTCTCTCCCTCCAAAGTATTCAGTATAAAATGATTCAGCTTTCTCAATTAAGTCAATTCTGTGTCTCTGTTCTTGCCATGTGAAGATAAGATTAAACTTTCTGGAATCAGCCATCTATAATTCACCTCTTTTTTAAGTAGGATTTTAGTCAGGAATCGGTATTCTCTTCTCATTTCTCTCACACTTCTGGGCACTTGTTTCAGGACCACAATCTCCTTATCTTTATATTTCAATGTTTTCTCTCTTGCCACCTATAATATTTGTGTTTTAATGGCTTTCTTTGCAAATCTGATGTGAACTTCTCTTGGTAAGCTATTTTTTATGGCATATCTTGTGAAGACTCGAAAAACCTCATCTATTCCATCCATCATCTTCTCTTTGGTTATTTCCAGAGCTTCACCCAAGATTTCTATCATTATCTCAGCTAAGTTTTGTCCCTTTTCTTCCTCTATGTTTTGAAATCTGAGACAAAATTCTGATCTGTCCATCTCCCATCTCAGCATCCCACTTTTATCTTGTTCAACCACTGTTAATCTGTCATCAACATCTCCAATCTTCTTATCTCTTTGTTTATCTTCTTCTTCAATTTTTTTGAATTTCTCTCATACTTCATCATCATTTGTTGAATATTCTCCACCTTTTCACCAGTTTTTTCTATTCTCCTTTCAATATTCTCTGTTCTTGCTTGTATGCTTTGAATTCCTTACATTATCATCTGCAATGTCACCTTTTCCTGTTCTTTTTCTTGCTGTAACATCATCTGTATTGAGTGTTGTCCTCCAGATGGTGAAGAGGAAGAAGTAGGAATTGAAGAACCAGCCACTGTTAGTTTCCTGCTCATTTCAGATAATTCAAAATCTTCAGGTTCTTCTAGACCTTAATCCACTCGTGAAATAGCCAATTGTAAATCCAAGAAAAATTGTGGAAAAAAAGAAGCAAGATAGAAAAAAAAATCTTCAGGTTCTTGTATATCTTAATCCAATCGATTAGTTAAATAGCAGCAAAAACTCAAAAAAGGAAGGGGAAAAAAAACCATGAACAGAGAAAGGAAAAAATTGTTAAATCTTGCAGAAGACAGAAAAATAAAAAGTAAAAAACTAAAAAGAAAAAGAAATTTCTTCAGGTTCTTCAACACCTTAATCCAATTAAAAAGCCTCAGGTATGAAAAAGTATACAAAAAAAAAAAGAAGCCACAAAAAAAAAAAAAAACCCAATATGGAGGGTAGATAAAAAATGCAGGAGAGGGAGAGAGAGAAAAAGAAAAAGCCTACTCCCTTTAAAGGGAGGTTTAATAGCTGTCAGTAACTATTACAGTGTGATGAATAAGGGATAAAAGTGATTCCTGGGTGTTAGTGGGTTTTTTTCCTTAGAAAAACAAAAGGTTAGGTGCTGTTGAGAATTTATAACTTGTACTTAGGCCTATTAAATTTTTTATAGCAGTGGTCACAGTGTCCCAGATCAGTCAACATCAATGCTCCTGAAGGATTAGCATAGGTTTTAGAGTTGAGTGTGAAGAATACATATATTTGATATAAATAAAAACACAGGCATTTCATTTTTCATAGCAGGGAAGAGGGATGGCAGCCTTTAAAGAAATGCAAGGCTTTATGCCCAGATGAAAATGTGTTTGCATTACAAGTGATTCTTGGCTTTTCAATTCTATCTCTGCCTGCTCCTGTTCTTTGAGAGAAAACAAATAGACATCAGACTTCAATGCTTTGTTTGGCTTTGTCTGCTCACATTCAATGACACACCTGTAGCTGGTCTCACAAACTGGAAATGATGGTGCTCAAAGAACTGATAGGATCATCAGGCTGTATATGCAGATAACAGCCATGCAGAGGCTGAATACCCAGAACATCACAGGAAGTTCGCTGTTGAATGACCAGTTTGTGATAAGCCTGTTCACCTCAGAACTGTGGCGTCTCATGTTCAAGGATGGACAACATGTCTTTTTGACAGAGCGGAGGTGCCATCTGAAATACTGCAGGTGGGAGAAGAGACACTTGCATCATATTTACAGACAGTGGCTTCTGACATTGCTGATGGCTCTGGCTGATAGGAGATCTGTTTTGCTCATCTCCCCTCAGAGCTGTCCTTTCAGCAGCTGCCCTCCATACAAAAGGAGTCTGCCTCTGCTCGCCCTCTCGAACTGCCTGGCCTTTCAGTAGCACAATCAGCTCTTTCACTCATTTCAACTCTTTTCTGTCATACAATGCTAAGAAGAGCTGATAGGATAGGCATTCTAAGAGTGGCTTGTCTTTGTGGCATCTTTGGTTTCAAAAGCCATAGAAGAGGAGTGGGAAGAGGTGAGGCAACAGGAGACTCTAAGAAGAAGTCTGGTTTCTTTGAAAACACAAAGCAAGACTGAGCCCTTTGCTTAAAGGCCTTCAAAGGAACTGAGATTTCTTTTTTTCCTTCTTGGCGTGTGCTGGAAACAAGAGAGGAGGTCTCTCTTTCTTCTAAGCATAACAAAAGAGAATGTATCAGGCAATGATAATATTGCAAGCATCTTCCAGTAGCTTCTGGAACATTAGTTTCCCAGTATAATATACTTATAGATTAAATCAGATTTGCCATTAACTACATTTAACAATCAAAGTGCTGCCTGGAACACTGTGGCTTTGCAACGCTACCCTATCATGATGACTGTATAGCTGTATCCTGCATAGGCAAGTGAGAAGCATTCTCTCCTACTTAAATTGCAGGGCTCATGGGCATCCTAAAATGAGAGACTGTTCTGAGAGACAATGTATATACCCTGGATGTTCCCAGTAATAAACATACTTTTCTAGAAATGCCTGAAAATGCCTCTCCTAGATTGAGACCAGAAGCAAGAAATCCTATTATTGTTGTTGTTGACAGCCCTTCTTCAGGAACAATATACTGGGGGTGTTACATTATATGCTGGTAGACAGTGAAATTAATGCAAGGGTAGCATTGTGGGCAGGATGATATGGTAGTAGTATTACCAAAGCCCTTCTTCCTCTTCCTGGCAATTCCCCCTTAATTTTAGTACACTTTACAGTATGTTGTATCTATTTGACATCCACTTTTCTGTCTTTTTTTAAGCTGTAGTTTGTTGGGGGAAGAGACAGATTACTGCCACTAAATCTGAAGAATTCACTTGTCAGAACTAAGGACTGCATGAAGTTGAGATGTGCATATGTCACAGAGCCAAGCCAAAGCTACTAGGTAGTTTCTAACTTTTTGCTGTCATCTAGCGGACATCTGGGTTTTCGCAGCGCAGATCAGAAGTGCTATTCAACTGGTTTGCACCGGTTCTGGAGAACTGGTAGTGGTGATTTGGTGTGGCTCGCCAAACTGGTAGTAACTTCTGGTTGGCCATGCCCCCAAACCGATTGCCTGGTCACTGGTCACTCAGTTTTCCCACCCATCTGATGCTCGCTTGCTTGCACCACTCATCCACCCACCGCTTGCCCCACCTAGTCACTCCTCCCTTCCTATGCAGCAAACTGGATCCTTGTGGCTTGCCTTTCTAACCTGACTTCCCCACATGGTGCCTGCATCCCAAATAAGCAGCCCTGATCTGCCTGCTCACAGGTAAGCCTGTGAATTATGCTAGGACCTCGCCCACAGCCTGGGACCTTTCCAGGCCTCCTCCCATTGCCCGGGGCCTTTCCGGGCCTTTCCCCACTGCCCGGGGCCTTTCTGGGCCTCTTCCACCTTGTGCCCATCCTGAGCTTCCTCCCATCTGGCCACTGGCTTTATAGGAGCAGAGGCTGCTGGTTGGATTGATGGAAACAGCAGTGTTGAGCTTCCGTGGCGATGAGTGCTAGGGCATAGCTAGAATTGTAAGAAAAGGCTGCGCGTCTCTGGTGGAAGGAACCAGAGGTTCTTGTGCAAGAGCAGCTGCCGCTCCCCTTGTATCTGCTCATCCAGGTTGCCCGTTGTTGCCCCAGTTCTTTCCGCCACAGCTGCATAGCCTTTTATTCCAATTCTAGCTGCAATCAGCAGCCTCTGCTAGCATCAAGAAGCCGGTGGCCAGGCGGGAGGAGGCCAAGGTGGGGCGCTGTTTCCATCGCCACCTCCCCACCCCGCCGCCACCCATGTGCTCCAAAAGAGAGGGTGGATGAATGTTCCGGGGCTGCTGCTTTCTTTGTTGTCCTGCCGCTTGCTGCTCTGAAGTTCACCCAATAAGTTCTTCCCAGAACAGGTATGTGTGTGTGTGTGTGTGTGTGTATGTGTGTCACGAGAGAGAGTTTGGTTTGTGTGTGTGTGTGAAATGGAGACAAAGAAGGAAAGGAAGGAAAGATGGAAGGAAGGACAGGGAAGAAAGAGCAAGAAAGGAAGAAAGAAAGAGCAAGAAAAAGGAAGGGAGAGAAAGAAATAAAGAGGAAAAAAGAAAGAGAAATAAAAAAAATAGGAAGAAAGAAAGAGCAAGAAAGAAAGGAAGAGAGAGAGAGAGAGAGAGAAAGAGAAAGAGAAAGAGAAAGAGAAAGAGAAAGAGAAAGAGAAAGAGAAAGAGAAAGAGAAAAAGAAAGAGAAAGAGAAAGAGAAAGAGAAAGAGAAAGAGAAAGAAAAAAGAGAAAGAAAGAGAAATAGGAAGGAAGGGGAGGGAGGGAGAGAAAACTCTGCTATTATTTTTAATTGTTCCATTATTTATCATATATTAATATTTTACACTGTCCCTATACCTACAGTGATTTTACTGCCTTTCTTTTGCCCAGGTATTTTTCAGGGTTTACATGTCAATAGTCCAGAGCATAAATACATGTGTGTTTAACAGAGTTGAAAGGGACTATGGAGGTTTCTACTCCAACCCCCTGCTCAGGCATGAAAAACTGAGGATGCCAAACTCTGAGTAGAGGTCCTGGGAACAGTTTCAGAATAATAGAATAACACTTAGAAGGGACCTTGGGGGGAACCCAATACCATGTCAGAGAAATGGCTGTCCAGTCTTTTCTTAAAAACCTTCAGCATTGGAGTACCCAGGACTTCTAGAGACAAGCAGGTCCACTGGTTAATTGTTCTCACTGTCTGGAAGTTTCTCCTTAGTCTTAGTTTGCTTCTCTCTTTGTTCAGTTTCTATCCATTGCTTGTTGTTTGGTGCTTTGAAAAAATACATTGCCCCCCCTTCTTTCTGGCAGCCCCTTAAAAGCCTGTTGCCTATCATACTCTTGAGCAAAGCATCTGAGCCATTTCCTTCTTTCAGTGGTCCATGAAAGTACATCTATAGTATGTAGATAATAAAGTAAAAAAAAGATGAACAGTTTTGTAGAACTATAGGTACGTTGAGGCTGGGTGTGACAAGGAATGGCTGGGAGGGGAAGGGCCAGGTGAGGCACCCCTTGATGTGAGTGACATTGAGTTGGCCACACCCTCCCAGTCACATGACCACCCAGTCACATGATCACCAAACATGCCCACCCAGTCACATGACCACCAAGCCAGGCCCACTCAGTCACATGACCACCAAGCCACATCCACCAAATAAGCCACGCCCACAGAACTAGTAGTAAAAAAAGTTGAAACCCATCACTGGTGCAGATATATTATTTTAATCACAGTTTCCTTAGCTTAGGATGTTACTTTGACTTCTACTGTATTTGAAAATCTTGATTTTTGACTCAGATGTGCTTTCATTTGCTTGAAAGGTAAAAGGAACACACCTAGGTTAAATACATTGTCATTGGCATTCAGATCACATTTCTATATTTATATTTGAAGGGGATTGTAAAAAATCTTCAAGCACCTTGCCAATTATAAAGCTGAGGTTAGAGTTAAATCTCTTTTGTTATGCTCTGTTTCTCTTAATTGACCTGGAAATAAACCTTTGCTTGCTTTCCTTAATTATGAACTCATGAAGGAATTTTCAGAAGAAGCTGGATTTGATTTAATATTTTAAGTTCTTTCCAAATATTCTTCTTAATTAATATGTATAGAAGCTGCAGTCTTTCAAAATGATTTCTACTTGGACTGGGTCTGCTATCTCTTTCCTTTGTGTAAGTAGACAGAGAAAAAGCAAAGCCAAAATAACCTCAATGGAGCCAGAGAGCAGAACTATAACAGAGGGGTGACATAGAGCAGGAAAGGCCAATATTTATTGTTTTGCATTGGTCTGTAGCCCAGATGAGAGCTACTGCATAAAATTTGAAGTTTTATAAAATTTAGTGAGCTTTCTGGTTGGAAGATCTGAAAGCAAGACCAACAACAAAATAACTAAATGCCCTCTTTGGGGTTGCTTTACTGGCTTTATTTTTAATAATTCCAAAATACTACATTTCTACATACTTGGAGATATATGTCTCTTTCAGTGTCCAGGTTTTTTTAAAATGAGACTCGGTATATGAAATATTTTCTGGAACAGGTAAACACTGTTTATGGTGCTATAGTGTCATGCCCCTGTCGGAGTCTGAATTCGAGGAGGAAGATGAACAGCTGACATGGAAAGGAAGTGTGGCTCCATTGGCTGGGGAAAGCAAAGTCCAGCTGGGCAGAGCAAGGAAGAGATAGAACAAGGGAGAGGGAGTTCAGAGGAAGACCCAGGCCCACCCCCTCTTCATCCTAGGGCATGCAGGGAGGAATGGAGAAGAGAGCAATGTGGGTTGTGTGGCTTATGGGGGAGGAAAGGGTCCTGATTCCCTTCATTAGCCACACTTGGGAATGAGAGTTTAAAGGAACTGAATGCTGACTGTGGTAGCTTCTGGGAGCAAACGTGATTTTATCTTGTGTTGACTGCTTATCTGTGCTCCTGGAATCTTCCCAACTTATGAATTTGGGATTCTTTTTTTTTTTTTTTGAAAAAGATTTTATTAATTTTCTACAGACAAGACAAACAAGACAAACAAAACATAAAAACATCAACTCTTATATGTACATCCAGTGTGTCAGTTGGTTCATCATTTTTGTGCATTCATTCTGTAGTCTCAATTACAATTATGTTACATAACAACTCATATTGTCAATCCAAACTTATATATCCTAATATCACTAAAAAAAAAAAGTTTTTGACTATATTTTTAATCATTCATGCTTTATGAGCTAACAATACTTTAAACCAGTTTACTCTATAACAAATCATATAATCATATCAAATCAATCCTAAAAAACCCTTTATAAATATAATATCGAATAACAAGATAATAGCAAAATAGCAAAATAAAGATATTCCTTACTGTCTAGCATTCTAAATATTCTATTATCGTATTTTACCATCTAACCATTGATAAAAAAGATCCCAATGAATTTGGGATTCTTGTTCCTATCCTGCCAAATTAATTACTTCATTTTGGTTTGATTTGATTTAAAGTTACAGTTTTTGTTGATCATGTTTTGGACTTGATTCTCTGCAGTCAAAGGCTGTTCCTGGGAGTTTTTATCCAGCCAGAAGGTAACCTGGACATTGGGGGCAAAGTTGGAGCTAATGAAAGGACTCTTATTGATTATCTGACTGTGATGCCTTTGTGCCATGCCCTGAGTCATCACATATATACTTGCTGGGCTTGTGTTATCAGAACCACTATACAGACACTTACCAATTGGCAGTTTAGGACAAATTTTCCTATTCTTGATAATGATGAATTGCCTATACAGAGGTGCTAGACCAGATTTAGCTGCTTTTTAAAACCCTGGGTGGAATTCCCTTCTGTGTAGCAGTGGGTTGAAATGCATGGAGTTTATGTCAGGGTTGGGTTTTTTTTTTAAACCAGGACCCAGTATATTGAGCCTGGAAGAAAGGACCTGCACTTCAAATTTAAAGAATTCTGACCTTTGGAATGTCTCTTAAGTCCAAGATTTTAATATATTAGTTACTCTATTTGGTACTGTATATATTTACATCTAAATAAAACATGGGGAGCATTTTTGGTGCAATGCTTAAGGCATCAGGTTAGAGGCTGGGAGGCCAATAATTTGAACTATACCTGCCTTGGAACAGCAAATCTTTCTAAAAAAATCTTTCTGAAAAATCTTGCCAAAAACATGCTCCATGGACTAGTCCAGGTAGTTGTTAGAAGTAAAAAACTGACACAAAAATATACACACTGAGACACACAAAAACAATAGCATCACAACACAAAAACAGCCGATCTCATCATTTACTACAGTATGATCATTCAAAAACCGCACTCTAATCCCAGTACAACCGTAATTAAAAATTATATTGATTTGTGCAACTAAAAGGAAAGGTTCTTCTGTCTTCATCAAGGTCCTGAAAAAACTGTTTTAAGAGCCTTTTTAAACCTCAGGAGATCGAACTTGTAAAGTAGTTCAAAGGAGAGTCAATTTTAAAGAGTAGGGGGTAGCTGGGAGAAAGCTCTAAATCATTTGGACAGGAAGAAAAAGCAAGTGACCCTGATTGCACAGCAGAGTTCAGCACACAGAAACCTGAATTGCAATCAGGTTATTCAAATAATGGGGTATTCTTGTATGCATGGCCTGGAAGGTCACCAGCAGCAATCTGAACTGCTAATGTTTCTAAACTGAATTTAAACTGAATTTATTCAATTTAGGCACCATCTGATTACACAAAACAAACCCACAGTTTATGAAAACAAAACCAACAAAACCAGATGTTAAAATTATCAAAGAGCAAGATAGTGAGTCCAACAATAATAGAACTCACAAGGTGGTCCATCCATCCTAGCCCAAGGCCTGAGAGAATAGCCATGTCTTCAAGATTCTCCAAGATGCTATCAGGTTGAAAGCCACACAGATTTCTGGGGGAAATTCCAGCCAGTGTAAGTATTGGCAGACAGAACAAATGGTATCTAATTCTTAGTTGTGTAACAGTAGCAGCGTGAAATTAGATGTCTCCACTGATTCACTGCAAGTTGTATAGAGATTTATATACATACATAGCTCTACCATTTGCCCACATCTATCCAATTGACAACTGATTGCTCCTTATCTGCAGTACCACCTCCTTGCTGATAGAAAGCTGGATGCCTGCCAAGTCCAGTGACAGGCAAAGCTCAGGCAGAACTTTTAGAAGAAAAGAATCTTTTCAACCAGGGTCTTAAGATGGCAGTTGCAGACATAGTCCACAGAGTCAATGCCAAGAATCTTGTAAACAAATTCTGAATCTAAGCAAAAAGGCAGCAAATAGTGAAGTGAAATCTGGCTGAATATAAAGACAGTCTCAGGCAAACTCTACAAGTGCTTCCATACAAAGTTTCTTTGTTGGATCACAAGGCATCCTGAAGGTATAACTCACAGTTATGTTGAGATTCATCAAATGTCCAAATCTTTGCATGACTTCATAGTGTGAAATACAGTTATCTTCATCCCATAACGATGGAGCAAAACAGCACAATGCTGCTGGGGTCCAAGAATAATGGAAACTCCCCCAACCCAACCAAGGGCCTATTCAGTGACCAATCAGGATTACAGATGTGACCTCATGACATGAATTACATTTCCCATGATGCATTAACTACATTTCCCATGAGGCATTCCCTTAAGGGGACAGCTCCCAATTCCCAATTAACTATCCCAATTCCCAATTAACTATAGACTGTATGAACAGCACATCAGCCATACTGAGCCTCCATCCAGTATATAGATGTGGTAATTTAATTCTCAGCATTGGCTCTTCTGTTGGCTTGTTTTGCAGAAAGTCTCTCAGATCTGTGGCGTTTGGCTCTCTATTGATGATTTCTTATCATTGCACCTCTTAGGAATGAGTGGCTGAACCTCAGAACCAATCAATGGGCAAGGAGTTCTAGAGGTTGACTGAATTTGCCTCAATCAGAAGAATCATCAGCTCCAAAACTATTAGAGCTACCTATATCAGGACTATTTGTCCTTATATGCACCTGACTCCAGATCCTCCCCATCCTTCTCATCTGACCAGTAAGGCTGTGACACCTATCCTTTGTGTGCCTTGGGCATTTTACAATAAAACATGAAGGTGGGGGAGATCTCTGGAACTCTCTTCTTTGCTAAAATCTGCAATAAGGAGAGGCTAAGAAAGTTAACACTCCAGGTCTGAGGACTTTGGCTTTTTGCAATAGTTACTGGTCGCCCTTGACTGATGTTCACAGTCAGGACCAGAAAATTAATTGTTAAGAGATGCAGTTGTTTGGAGACATCACATGACCACACCAATTTTATAATATTTTCTTTGCTGTAGTCATTAAGTAAATCACTTGTGTTTGTCAATGAGACCTCGCATGACTATGACTTGCAACTTCCATTTGACTTCCCTATTAACTTTGCTTGTCAGAAGCTTTCTAGGAACGTCACAAATAGCAATATTTGACCATTGGATTCTGCAAAGATTGGAAATCTCAGATGGTTGCTGAGCACTGAGATCGTGATCATGTGATGTGACTGTGTGGATACTGAGAAGGTTATAAGTGTAAGGATTGGTTGCAAGTCACCTTTTTACCATCATTATAACTTCGAACAGTCACTAAAAATTAGTCATTAAGCAAGAACCACCAGTAATCCAATATTTTACAACTTAGACCTGGAATGCTGTTTTAAACCAGGTACCTTCTAGATAACAATGCCTGCAATCCCTAGTCAGGCTATTCTGACTCAGAATTCTTTAAGTGGAATTTTACATCTGGTTGGTACAGAGATCAGTCCTGGCTCTGCAGATAATAGAGATACAGCAAATTAGTGAACTAATTACCTCTTTCGGTACAGTCCATGCGGTTTTACTTTGTATTCTCATTAGGTGGCCAAATACAAATGAAAGTTGTCCATGGGGCCACGATGGGTCAGACATGACTTAGCAACTAACAACAACAACAATAATAACCTATTTAGTGAAAAAAAAATAAGAAAGCAAGCAAGAGAGAAAGAAAGAAATAAAAGAAATAAAGTAAGTTTCATAATTTTTTATGTAAATAAAGCAAATATTTAAACTTCCTTCTCCTTTCAGGGGTACAAAGGAAGAATCTATTTACAAGAATCTCTCGGACTACATATTAAAGCTGTCAGTGTAACTTGTCTAAGATTTCATCCCCAGCTTATTCTAAAGAATTGCCAAAATGATAGCTGAGCAGAACTTGGCTGACTGCACAAAATATTATCAACAGTAATTTGGGTGAAGTTTTTATTTTAGGATTTTGGTGGTTGCCTTCAGCTCTGTTTATAGGTAGCTTAATGCTCTCACCCCATTATGGATAACTGAGTAGAAAGCTAGGCATAATTCTCTTTTGTTCTCCTCTGATAGTTCTCTTAATTGGCTTGGAAATAACTTTTGTTTGCTTTATTATTAATTCAGAAATTGGAAATAGCTCAGGTTTTTTGATCTAGTGTCTCGCTTCTTTCAGCATAGGGTTAACAGGTCAGAAACAGTGAGGAGTTTGAGAAGAACATTCTAGTCTATTTTGCAATCAACAAAGGAAGCTGAGGCAAGTCTTGGATACTGTAGGAAACAATGCAATATTCCCAAAATTTCAAGATGTTCTGTTCCATACTTCCCACAATGTCTTGCTAGGATAGTCAATGTCTGTGCCGGCTGAGAGCAATGTTTGCTAAGGATGATGAGAATGGGAAAAAAAGGGAAAAAGTTTCATAACACCTGATCTACAATTTTTTTCAGGATGAAAAAGATATAGTATATAATTAGGTAGAATATATACAATTATAACTAAGCAATGAACAACTCAAAATCACAGTTTTATTTGTCTAGGATTTTTATAAACAAAAATTAACCCTACTTGTGACTCAGAAGAGTTGCTAGCCATTTTTTTTCAAGCCAACCCAGATGGAGAAATTTGTTCGGTGTATATTTTATATGAACACCCCAAATTTTTTACTTTCAAATTTGTACATTTCTAATGCAAATAAATTGCATATACTAGAACTGGAATTTGCACATACATGTGCTGATAATCTTACTTGGCAATGCAGTACGCAATTTCAAAATACCACAGAAATGTCGATTATATGGAGAAACTTAGAAAACCGCATTTTATAAAAGTGATTAGGGCAGAGGTTTACAAAAATGTTTGTAACCTTTCACATGACTTCTTTTTTTGACAAATGGGTAAAGCAATGCAGAAATAGACTATGGTTAACTAGGATGGGAAAGTGAAGACCTGAATAAAATTGACTTGGACAGCATTGTTTTTTCCTATTCTCTACAGCACAGGGAACCAATCTACATAATGCTGCAGTTGTTTGCTAGAGTAAAATGAACTCTACTTCTACTTCTAGATGCCAAGATCAAGAAAGTCAAAGAAGTATCATAAAATAAAATTCTTTTCTATACTTTGCTATGTGCTATGAATTTTCTTTGACCCTGTAATTGCCCTAAATGTACAACTATCATTGAAATGGCCATCATGAATGAGGTTTCCCATACTTCTCTGTAAAATCTAGTACACTTTAAATTCTGAGTTTGATGCTTGGCATTTCAACATAAATCTCACCACTGTCAGTGACCAATGCTTTGTGTGTGTGTGTGTGTGTGTGTGTGTGTGAGAGAGAGAGAGAGAGAGAGAGAGAGAGAGATTGTCTAGAAAGTTTTCCCTATAGTCTTCCTGTTTGCCAGAATATGGAGTCTTGAATTTAAAGTTTTAAGCTCTATAAAATATGATCTTGCTATTGACACCCTCCATTTCTGCCACTTGACAAGACAGTTTATGATACTTGAAAGCAGTTGAATTAGGTTTTCTTGTGGATTATTTTCCTGAATCAGGTATGGCTTTGTGCCCTTTTTATGACATGAATCCAATTTGTGATGTTTAAGTGGAAATGCAGAATGGTAAGCTGTAGTTATGAATATGATTTGCAAAGAATTCTCAGGATGACATGCTATTCTGTAGGTCTCTATGCTGGCCCTGGGGATTTACAGAGCAGTGAGTTATTTGTTCACTCTTTTCAGTCTTGAACACAATGATTCTTTCTATATTCATAGAAAGAATTAGGAATCTATCTCCTAAGCAACATTTCTCAACATTCCCTCAGAATGGAGCCACTAATATTATGATTATACAACAGCTAAATCATCTGTGACCATTGGGCACATTGGGTGACCGAGAAAAATCTGAAGGACCATGGCTTTTCTGCTCTTGTATACACGTGCTATACAGTTGAGCACCTAGGAAAACAGATATGTTATGTTCTGTGCGTGGCGCAAGAAGCGGGGACGAGTCAACAAACAGTGAACTTCAACTCTTAATTTAACATGGTGCAACAGCTCTCAGAATGGCCTCAACAACCCCCTTTATATAGGCAAGCTCTTGGGTATTTAGTCAATGAAAACACAGGAATGTTAGCTCTTTTTAACCAATGGGAAGGGCTCATTAATAGCCAATCAGATTCTCCTGAATGGACCAATCCGATATCGCTATTCTCGGCCAATCAAAAGTGCAGGGCCAGAACCCTGCACTTTGCTTTAAGGTTTCAACAACTTTATTCAAGCACTTTTATTAATTCACAACACCCCTTCACCCCGGGTTCCATTTAAGGGGTGTGGTAACGTAGTCTTTGAGGTAGGCAGGTTGTTTTGATTGTCTGTTTGATTTACGCTGTCCTCCCGGTATTTGTCTATAGTCTTGTTGGGGTAGGACATTATCTGGTGAACAGGGTGCCTCTGATTCTGTATCTAAACTTCCATTACCATTAATGTCCTTGATATCTCTTTGAGGCGAGTTAACCCCTGTCCCCGATCCTTCTTCACATGTTGAGTCTGAGCGGTCGTTTGTTCCATTTGTGCCTTCCACTGTTCCAAACTCAGCCTCCTCGGCATCTCCTCCCCCCTCAGTTTGGAAATCACCCGAATCGCAGACCCCAGACTGCAGCCTTGAATGCAGCTGATCAATATGGCGCTTCCATATTCTACCGTCGTGACATTTCACTTGGTACGATCTGGGTCCGGTTACTTGGATTACAGTTGCCTCGACCCACAATGGGTCGCCATAAAAGTTTCTCGCGAAAACCAAGTTGCCTACCTGGAAATTTCGGCATTTCCCGCTGGATCCATGTGGTTTTTCAGGTTCGTACAATGGGTGTAGTCGGTCCAAGTGGGAGCGGAGTTTCCGTCCCATCAATAACTCAGCGGGAGTTTGTTGGTGACGCTGTGTGGGATGATGTGCTGCAAAAGGAGTATCCGGTTAATCTTGTCTTCGATATCGCCATAGTCCATTTTATGTAGGGTTCTTTTGATGAATTGTACCATGCGCTTGGCCCTTCCATTAGCCGCAGGATGTGCCGGTGAAGTTAGCACATGGCGAATACTGCGGTCTGCCAGGTACTGTTCAAAAGAAAGCGTGGTAAACTGGGGCCCATTGTCGGATACCAGAATGTCCGGTAATCCGTGTTTTGCAAATAATCTGTCCAATTTCCTGATGACCGATTCAGTTGTTGTATTTTTCATCTCATGGATTTCGAGCCAGTTCGAGTAGGCATCCACTGTTAATAAAAATTCGTAGGTCTCGCAAAGTCCAGATGAATATGGGACCATGGTCCCCTGGGTGTTTCCCATTCTGTTGGGGTTGCTTTCGGTGGGGCATTGCTGACTTCCTGGCATTTGGAACAAGTCTTTACCCAGGCTTCGATCTGCTTGTCTATGCCCGGCCACCACGCATAGCTTTGTGCGAGTGCTTTCATGTGCACGATGCCAGGATGGCCATCATGCAAGGTTCTCAGTACCGCTTGCTGTAATCGCTCTGGGACAACGACTCTATTGCCCCAAATGATGCAGCCCTTCTGGGAAAACAGTTCTGTCTATCGATTTTTGAAGGGAGCATAATTGTCAGGGTTTTGGTCCAATGGCCATCCACGTTCTACCCAGCTGAGGACACGTGCTAAAACGGAATCGTGTTTAGTTTCAATCACGATATCACGAGCTGTCAGCGGCAGTTTTTGGAGTGTCTCGATCTGCAGTGTTGTGACGGTCGGAGCAGGGTCGTCAATGGTTTCTGGAAGCGGTTCACGGCTTAATGTGTCGGCGTGGGGAATGGCTTTCCCCGGGTGGTGTTGCAACTTATAATTATAGGCAGCCAAGAATTCTGACCAGCGAGTCATTCTGGGAGATAATATATAAGGGTGTTAGGGATAACATTGTTTACCCTAACTGGTTTAGGTAAAATAATAACTAAGTAATCATAGTTTGTTTGTTAAAGTGTCTGCAACTTTAAATATTGGAATGTAATTAGGGGAGTGGTTGTGAAAGCACTTTAAAAGAAGCAAGACGACAGCTTGCTCTCTCTCTGGCTTTGATGATCCCTGATTACTGCTTGGAATCAAGACTGCATTGCTCGAACGGGAGAGAAAACAAAGGACTGATTTGTAAGTGAACTGACATAGGATATTCTGCACGGACTTTGCTAACTGAATATCCCTGAATGGACTGACTAAATGATACATGACTAATGGACTGTTATTTTGACTATGCTATGAACGCATAATGGAATAAAATATATTTTTGATAGCACAAGCGTATCTGTTATTTTTACTGTATGTTAATGAACATACAAACTAATCTCACTCATTTATCTGTGTGCCTATCTGACTAACGCTGCACATTCTGTTTAGCTTGTCTCCCTAACCCTGGTTGGGGAAACCAGGCTTAACACTGGTTATGGGCCCAGAGGCTGCAAATTCAGTTTAATTAGGATAAAACAGATTTATGTAAAAGTGAGAGTTTGTGTTGTTATACATTACAGTAAACAGACAGCTGTGTTTTATTAATTATAGTTTTATATCCATACAAAGAAAACATGGCATAAGTCAATCTACAAAGTTTGTCCCTTATATCCAAGTTGGATGGAACAAACTATGTATCATGGTCTATGAAATGTAGTCTACTTCTACGAAGAGAAGGTTTGTGGAACATAATTGAAAATCCACCAAACGTAGAAGAATGGGATCCTGAGGATGATGAAGATAAACTAAAGATAGAAGAATTTATGCATAAAAATCAACAAGCTATTTGCATAATTGCTTTAACCTTAACTGATCAGCAACTTGTTTATATCCACGGAGAGAAAACGGCTGTTGGGTGTTGGCAGAAGCTGAAGAGGATTTATGTTCGAGATAATGTTGGTGCTCACATAAATCTAACACGGAAGCTTTTCAGTACGCATCTCCAGATGAATGGTGATATGCTGAGTCATTTGAAAACTATGCAAAGCATTTTTCAAGAACTGCACGAGAAAGAGCTTATTTTCTCTGAACTACACCAAGTCTACATAATTCTATCTTCCCTTGATGAAAGTTATGACAACTACGTAACTTCCCTTGAAATATTGCCAAAGGAAAGCCTAACTTTAACTGATATAACTGGCAGATTGATTGAAGAGGCCAGAAGAAGGCTTGAAAGAGATGAGTTAAGGAGGCAGCAACCTCAAAAAGAAGATAATGAATCTCCTACTGCATACGCAATTAAAAAGTGCTTTAATTGTGGAGGAAGAGGACATTTGGCAAGATTTTGTAAAAAAGCAAAGTACCAGAACGCTGGCCAGAATACTAAAAGTCATCAAAAGATAAATAAAAATTTAGAGTTAGCCATGTATACTAACGGAGCTGTAAAAAATAATTTATGGGTGGTTGACAGTGGAGCATCCCACTGTATAACAAATGATAACAAAAATTTTATTAAAATGTCCAAGAGTACACAGCAGATATCGTTAGCCAATGGCTGGAAACTGAAAGCTAAAGGTCAAGGTATAGCATATTGTTCTTTTATAAAAGAGAATGTAAAAATGTTATATGTACCACAACTTAAGTTTAATTTAATTTCAGTTAGAATTTTGGTTAAACTAGGATATGTAGTTACATTTAGGGGAGATAACTGCATAATTGAAAAACAAGATAAGAAAATTACTGCATCTTTAAGAGGTGAATTATATGTGTTAAATGATGATGGTTTAAAAGTGGCTAACACAGTTTATGAAAATAAGAAACCTCATGATGAATGTATTCACTTGTTACATCGAAGGCTAGGGCATTTAAATTTTAAAATGCTTAAGAAAACTGTTGAATTATCTAAGGGAATAAGTTTAAAACCTTGTAATAAGTATTTGCAATGTAATGCCTGTAATCAAAGCATAGCAAGGGTCATACCAGCTAATAGAGTTGATGGATTTACAACCAAAGAGCCTTTAGAGGTAGTATTTGCAGATTTAATAGGTCCGAAAAAACCAAGTGTAGGAGGAGCTCGTTACATACTAAGTATAATGGACCATTATTCTAGATATGGGTTTTGCTATTTAATGAAGAGCAAAACTGAAACGTATCAAAATCTCTTTAATTGGATAAAATTTGCTGAAAGGAAAACTAAAAAGAAATTAGTAACTCTTATAACAGATAATGGTACAGAATTTACAAATAATAAATTCCAGAACAGACTAAGAATGTTAGGTATTCAACATAAAATGTCTGCACCATATAGGCCACAACATAATGCCTTTATAGAGAGAAGAGGCCAAACATTACAATCAATGACACGAACTATGATGTCTGATTCAGGATTACCTGACAATTTATGGGGAGAAGCAATAATGTGTGGTAATCATATATTAAATAATGTTGTTAATTCAACAACAGGTGAATTACCATTCACACTGTGGCATGGTACAAAACCTGATTTAAATTACATGCACACATTTGGAGCACCAGCATGGGTGCATATCCCTTCACAACTTAGACAAAAAGGACAGCATAGAGCTAAAAGATTATTTTTTGTAGGATATACATCTAATCATAGATCTTATAGATTCTGGGAACCAGGTACATCTAGAGTTTACACCAGTGCTAGTGCTAAATTCCTAGAACATGTAGGATGGAATAGATTAGAGCAAGATTTAAATAATGAAGTAATTATTGAACCCTACAAAAGGCAGAAAGAACAGATTAATTATAAGAAGAGTCCAATTAAAGAAGAAGTCCATGAAGAACAAATAGGACCAGAACAAGAGGAAACAGTTGATCAGGAAGAGTTAGATAATCAAGAAGAGTTAATAAATGAAAGTCCACCAGTAAGTCCTTTATACCTAGACATACTACACGTATAACTAGACCACCTGATAGGTATCAAGCAAGTATAGTTTGCCAAGTAACTAAAGTTCCAACTAGTGTAGATGAACTTAGGATGTATCCTGCTAAGGATCAGGAGAATTGGCAAAAGGCAATGGAAAAGGAACTAAATTCATTAAAGGTAATGAAAGTTTATGAAGATGCTAAATTACCTCCAGGAGAAAAATCCATTGGGTGCAAATGGATATTTAAAGTAAAAACTGGAAATGATGGGACTGTTACCCATAAGGCTAGATTAGTAGCTCAAGAATTTAATCAAACTGCATCTGATTACGATGAAGTTTTTGCACCAAGTCTTAAAGCAACATCTTTAAGAGCAGCATTAGTGTGGGCAGCTAAGAAAAACTATGTCATTAACCATTTAGATGTAGAAACTGCTTATCTGCATGCACCATTGCAGCACACTATATATTTAAGAAAACCAGTAGGTATAAAAGACAATAAAGTAAATAATAATGATTGTTGGAAACTCAAAAAGAGTCTTTACGGGTTGAAACAATCTGGGTTTGAGTGGAACCAATATATTGTGAAAGAGTTAAACAATATAAGTTTTAAATCTGGTTTAGCAGATCCATGTGTGTTTAAAAGAGAAAATAATGGAACGGTGTCATTATTGTTATTATTTACAGATGATATTGCTTTGATAACTAAGACTAATAATGAAGCTAATGAGATTATATCATTATTAGCCAAAAAGATAAAATTAAAGCATTTAGGTGAAATTAAAAAGTATCTAGGATTGACAATTAACAAAACAAAAAATGGTTTTAAGATATCTCAAGAAGATAAAATTTGCCAATTAATTAAAACGTTTAAAATGGAACTTTGTAAACCGGCAAAGACTCCATTGAGTCAGGAAGTTTGCCAAACTAATGATCAAAGTCCCAAATTTGATAAGTCCATATATCAATCTTTGATTGGCAGCTTATCATATATAAGCAATTGGTCAAGACCAGATATAGCTTATAGTGTTAATCAGCTGGCACGTTTTAATTCGGATCCACATCAATGTCATTGGCAATCATTAAGAGAATTTTAAGATATCTTAAAGGAACAATGAACCATGTATTGTATATAGAACCAAAGGGTGATTTGAGTCTTAGTGCCTATGCAGATGCAAGTTTTGCAACTGATATAAACACAAGAAAATCAACATCTGGGATGGCTATATTATTTGGTAAGACACTAATAGGATGGAGGTCAATCAGACAACAGCATATCAGCTTGTCCACGATGGAAGCAGAATTTTCATGTCTGTCATTACTATGCACTGACTTAATTCTGTACAAACAGTTATTATTAGACATGGGTATAACTGTTAAAGATTCCATTATTGTGTACGAGGATAACCAAGCAGCCATAAAATTCGCTACTAGTATTGCTTTAAAAACTAGATCAAAGCATACTGATTTAAGATACTTAAATGTTAGAGAATCTGTAAAGAATGGGCTAATTAAATTGGAATACTGCATGACGGAAGAAAACATTGCAGACCAATTTACAAAAGCTCAAGGAGTAATTAAGTTTAAAGAAAGTTGTAACTACTATGATTTAAAGATGTAAATAGTTACATATTATTATATTTATTATTATTTAACCTAAAAGGGGAGAATGTTAGGGATAACATTGTTTACCCTAACTGGTTTAGGTAAAATAATAACTAAGTAATCATAGTTTGTTAGTTAAAGTATCTGCAACTTTAAATATTGGAATGTAATTAGGGGAGTGGTTGTGAAAGCACTTTAAAAGAAGCAAGCTTGCTCTCTCTCTGGTTTTGATGATCCCTGATTACTGCTTGGAATCAAGACTGCATTGCTCGAACGGGAGAGAAAACAAAGGACTGATTTGTAAGTGAACTGACATAGGATATTCTGCACGGACTTTGCTAACTGAATATCCCTGAATGGACTGACTAAATGATACATGACTATTGGACTGTTATTTTGACTATGCTATGAACTCATAATGGAATAAACTATATTTTTGATAGCACAAGCGTATCTGTTATTATTACTGTATGTTAATGAACATATAAACTAATCTCACTCATTTATCTGTGTGCCTATCTGACTAATGCTGCACATTCTGTTTAGCTTGTCTCCCTAACCCTGGTTGGGGAACCCAGGCTTAACAAAGGGGTTGGTTTATCTCCCGCTATTATTTCCAGTAAAGATTTGTGGTCAGTTATTATGGTGAAAGCTCGCCCATAAATATCTTCATGAAATCGTTTAACAGCAGATACAATAGCAAGAGCTTCCTTATCAATTTGATGTAATTGCATTCTGCTTTTGACAGTGTTTTTGAAAAATAGGCAACAGGGGCTTCACTTCCGTTTGGTAAAACGTGGCTCAAAATGGCGCCCACTCTGAAGGGTGATGCATCACAAGTAACAGTTAAAGGCAAAGTTTCATTATACTGCATCAAAACTGTGTCGGAGGTCAATAAGTTTTTTACTTGTCGAAACGCCTGTTCCTTTCGGTGCTCCCAAACCCAGGTTGCTTTTTTGTCTAATAAACGATGTAGGGGTTCGGCTACAGTTGCCTTGTAAGGCAGGAAAACATTATAAAAATTGATAAGGCCTAGGAACGCTTGAAGATCCGCCTTATTTCGGGGTCTTGGGGCATTTTTGATTGCCCTAAGTTTGCTATTGGTGGGGTGAATGTCCTGTTTATCTATTAAATATCCTAAAAATTCTACTCGATCAGTACATAGTTGACACTTGTTTTTCTTAACTTTGAGACCTGAATCTTTAAATCTCTGAAGAACCAACCCCAGGCGCTCCCTTAGTATTTCTTGAGTCAGAGCAGCAATTAAAACGTCATCAAAGTAGAGGACAACGCCTTTTATCCCTTGTAATAGTCTTTCCATCAAACTTTGAAAGATTCCCGGGGCCACGCTTACTCCGAATTGGAGTCGATTACATTTAAACGCACCTTGGTGCATAACGATTGTTTGGGCCTCTGCCGTTTTTCTTTCTACAGGCAGTTGTTGGTATGCCTGGGCTAGATCTAGTTTAGCGAAGACTTTTCTGCCCCCCAGGGAATGGAGAAGGTGTTGCACCACTGGTACCGGGTAAGCGTTTTGCTGCAGGGCATGATTCAGGGTGGCTCGGTAGTCTCCACAAATTCTTAACGATCCATCCGGCTTGATGAGTGTTACGATTAGGGTTTCCCAGGGAGAATGGTCAGTTGGTTCTAACACCCCCTGGGCTATTAATTTATCAAGCTGCTCGTCAATCTTTGGTTTAAGGGCGAATGGGACTCGACAAGGCTTAAGGCGGATGGGAGCTATTTCGGGGTTGAGGTTAAATGATATCGGGGTCCCCTTGTACTCACCTAGTTTGTCTGCAAAGACATCCTGGAATTCTTGGACGAGAGCCTCTTCCCAATCATTGCTGCTGGTTCGGTGAATGCCGGCCACTTCAATTCCAAGTGGAGCGAACCATTGGAGGCCTAACAAGCTAGGCTGATCCCTGTCGACTACAGTCAAGGGTAGAGATGCAGTACGATTTTTAAAGGAAACATGGACTTGGCTGGATCCAATGACTGGAATTCGATTTCCTTCATAATCTTTGAGTATGATTCTTTAGAATCGGAGGTCTTGTCGCCGGACGGTAGGGATGAGCTGCTTGAGGGTCTTCCAGGAAACCATTGAGAGGGATGATCCTGAATCAACTTCCATCATACAAGGCTGGTTTTCGATGGCCACCTTCACCCGGATCTTCTTGGCGTCCAGTGATGAGGCGTGACCAATCGTAATAGTTTGGTGTGCCTCTTCTCGCTTCGTTGAGTGGTTTAGGGGTCTGTTTCTGTAGGAGTAGTTGTTCCATTGGTGGTTCAAGGGTTCTCGCTTTGCAGGACAGCTTCCTGTAGATTGGTGATAGTTAACCCCCCTCGGGGTTTGGCTGGGTCCTTGCTTGCTTCTACAGACCCGTCCGATGTGGCCTCTTTTCCTACACACATGGCAGAGCGCGTCGAGGAATTTGCAGTCTGATCGGGGGTGGTTTGCCCCACAACCAGCACATTGGTATTGCGATTTCTGGCGTTGGTCTCGTTCAGACTGGAGCTGGTTGACCTCTTCTTCATCGCTTTCTGATGATGATTCAAGGTCCTCGTGGTGGGCTGTTGTTGCCAGTTCTTCTAAGTGAGGTGAAACTTCGCTGGTGAGTTGGCGAAGTGGAGCGTGGGTGCGGTGCATTTGAGCAGCCGACTTCCTGGTTGCTTCTTCTGCAGTAGCATCAGCGGTGGCATCTGTAAGGCTAATGTCGCCTTTCACCATCAGCTTACTCTGCACGCCTGGAGCATCTAATCCCAGAACTATTCTGTCTCTCAGGGCTTCTTCAAGGTCGGCAAACCTGCATAGGCTTCCTAGATTCCGGAGATCCGCTATGAAGTCTGCAACGCTTTCCCCCTTCCGCTGATCTCTCTGGTAAAATTCATGCCTTCTCACGAGCGTTGGTACGGTCGGTGCATAGTGGGTCCTTAGCAGGGGTTTGAGGACGTCCCAGTCCATAGACTTCACTTCTGCCAGTTTCGCTAGTGCTTTGGCCATCTTGAATACGGTTGGCCCTCAATGAGTTAGGAATACCACCCGTTTCTTTCCGGTAGTGGCGTCCTTCAAATTGTTGGTCTCCAGAAACATCTGGAAGCGATCCATAATTGAGTCCCAGTCTTCTTGTGCCGGGTCGAATGGAGCGGGTGGTATGACGCTGCCGGACATGGTCCCGCCGTTGGTACGTTTCAGCCACATGCTCTGTTTTCACTTTTGTAGTGTTCAGTCAGCTCTGATGTCTCCACATCCCATCCTCATCGCCAGTGTTATGTTCTGTGCATGATGCAAGAAGCGGAGACGAGTCGACGAACAGTGAACTTCAACTCTTTATTTAACATGGTGCAACAGCTCTCAGAACGGCCTCAACAGCCCCCTTTATATAGGCAAGCTCTTGGGTATTTAGCCAATGAAAACACAGGAACGTTAGCTCTTTTTAACCAATGGGAAGGGCTCGTTAATAGCCAATCAGATTCTCCTGAACGGACCAATCCGATATCGCTATCTGATATCGGCCAATCAGAAGTGCAGGGCCAGAACCCTGCACTTTGCTTTAAGGTTTCAACAACTTTATTCAAGCACTTTTATTAATTCACAAGATACATACTCTTAAAATGCAAGAGACAGATGCTCTGGAGTCTAGAGGACTGGAGATATAATTGCAGAATGGATCCCTGGCACAGAAAGTTGGAACATGCAAGAGGATTTCAAGGGCAAGGGGACATTATAATAAAGGAAGACACTAGCAGAGACTGAACATAGGAATTAAAATAACCGTGCCACCTGAGGCTTCCCAGCCACTATAAAGTGCAGACTTGTAGGTATAAGCTCTATTCAAGGTAATTGGATAGATCAAAACATATTATATCTGGGAGTGTTAAAAAGAAAAAAAAGTCATCATAGTTTTACTTGGGAAAAAGATTTGGAACACAGAAAAATACATAGAAAAATAAACTGATAATAGAAATCAGTTAAGAAGGCATGGTATATTACAAAATAAGAACTTCTTGCTGTTGTTGCTTAGATCTATTGGGAGTTTTCTAATATTTTCATTCCATCTCTGGATAATGTTACTGAATATTTATCCACATCTATTTGGGTTAAAAAACCCAATTTTCTTCTTTTATTCATTTCCCATAGTATTAGGGTTTTATTTCTGCTTTTTATCAGAGTCTAATGTTATGAGACAGGGAGAAAAAATATGCTTTTTTCTCATGATATGTAATATTATACAATTCTATCAAATCCCCACTTACTCTTTTCTTAAGTTAAGATGCCCCAAATATAACCTTTCCAGATACCAAAGTTGCTTCACTCCCTTTAACTTAATCCAATACAGTTTTAATCTACTTTTGTAGCTCTAAAATATGCCTTCTGAGGTTTGGTGGCCTCAACTATATACCACTGATTTATGTAAAGAAATTGTGATATTGGCAGATTGATTTTTGATTCTTTTTATAATTATCCTCAACATAGAATTTGATCATTTCACACAGGTTGTGTACCGATCTATCTACCACAGTTTCAGCTCCTGTGTGTGATCAGTTAGATCCAGTAACAATATATTATTCTATGTAAGATATTATTCTATGTATGTTTTTCATTATGGCAGACTAGAAAAATGTTAAATATATAAAATAAAGAAATAAATATGCAAGTCTGTCTGTACACTCAAAGTGAAATGTATTTGTCATTTTAATCCCATTTATGTAATTTGAAAAGATTCTGTTAGAGCACGGTATTATATTTTTCTTTCTTAACCATTCTAACCACTTCAGTGCTATCACAAACATGGCCGATTAACTGCATTTCCTTAATCTTAATACAGGTTTTTAGAATCTTGTTGTTTGCCATGCAGAAAATTTCCTTCCTACCTTCTCCATTTCTATAACTTTCCATTTTAATCCGATTGATTATGGGCAGCAAGTATTAGTGTGGGTATGGTATTCTCCTTTGTAGCTCCTTGATTAGGGTAATAAAGGAACTGATTAGATAATTAATTTGGTATCCTAATCAAGGAACTATCAAAAAGAAAATCATACTTCCATCAAAACTAGGAGGGCAAGCTATAAATAGAGTACAAATCCCACGGTCATTAGTACTGATGATGTTACCTAGCTGGGTAATGAAATGTCTGTAAGCAACAGCCAAGCTCAGAGAGCACTAAGGACTCCACAGTTAAGATAAATGTACAGATTTCTTTTAGCTTTTTCTTTTGATATTCTTTTGATATTTCTCAAAGTCCTTTATTCTTCCAAGATGGTTTCTTGCTTATAAATATAAATAATCTATTTTTACTGTAGGATTTAATGCTATTATCTATAGGCTTCATGGAACCCTTTTTAGCAGCCCTTAGTATCTTTTTGCTTCATTATTTTGTGCAGGCTCTTTTATGTCTGGCATTTTTCTTGGTGCTGCTGATTAAGTATACTGTGATTTTTGCAACTTGGCGGTCTATTCCTGCTGATAGGAGTAGTCCAATCTGAAGAACAAAAGTGAATGGAACAGCTCTGTAGCCTTCATTAGGTGTCTTTTCCAATCTTTGTTGGACAGCACATTCCCATCCTGGTTGAACATTTGGGGAGATGTAGCTTAATGCACATGAAAATCCTTAAATTGGGGGCAATGTGTCTAAATGTTCAGTCCATTCATGAACAAACATTTTGGTTATCCTGCTCATTCTATAAGTGTCAAAAATATATTACTTTCTTGGTAAAGTGTTCTAATACTTCAATTTTATGCAAATTTTAAGTCTTGTTATTTCCTTTGGAAATAAGCTCCAGAGTACTGAAAGCGTTCTGCTGAGGTTAAGGCATCCTTAGTTTACGCCTGTTAATCTCACGTCAGAAGAGAAATGTTTTACAGGATTTAATAAACTGCAAATGAAATTGCATAAAATATTTTCCCCAGGTGGTTTAGTTTTCAGTGATTAAGAAAATACACTTTCCTGTAATTAAATCTTAACAAGAAACATTATTAAAAACACTATCCCAGCTTTAACAATAATTGTCCATTCCCTCAGAACAGTAAACAGGATTACATTTTGCAACATATCTGTAATCCTTGTATCATTTTGATCAAATTTACTTTAATAATTTTATCTTGAAATAAAAGTTGAATCTAGAAATCTGAAGCAAGAAGCCACTCTCCTAAGCTTAAGGGCAACTTGTTTCTTTGAAACAAATAGAATTTATTTGGTTCCAAAACAGCTATTACCTGATTGTTTTTGCAGAACCACCGACAACCAGATTTTATTTATTCCTTGCAATGGATATTGAGATTTCAATGCAAGTCCTGGTGCATTAAAATCTTCTTGGTCTTTTTTGGCCTGTGGGCAAAAAGAGTGGGGAGGCAGACAGGAGACCAAAAATAATTAATCAGCAGCTATACCTATCCCTGTACCAGTGAGAAATTACTTTATCCATTGTTGCTGTTTTCAATTTCCCTGTACTGTTGCTTTTTGTATTGTTGCTATACCTTCAGTCAGACCTTTTGAGACCAATGGAAGGATGTTCTTCTACTATTAGAATTATCTTTATCAATCATTCTTCATAATTCAGTCACTCTGTACCAAGTGTAAGATCTGGGAGAGTGGGCGCAAGAACGGAGATGAGGCATCGAAAAGTGACTCCAACTCTTTATTAGTGACTTCAAAACAGAGCGAAATACTAGGGCAGTAGCAGCACCTTTTATAGAGCTGGCTGCTGTCACAACACCCAATGATTTGAGTTTGCCACGCTGGAAGCATCCAATCAGCGGCGACTCACTAACAGCCAATCAGATTAGCCAACAACGACCAATCATGATCCGCTATCAGTGGGCCAATCAGAAGTGCAGGTTTACGAGCCTGCTGTGAAAGGAAAACTATTAGAATTGCAAGCTTGCTTAGTTTGCTTAGTTTGCTTAGTTCGGAACACCCCTTCCCCCTAGGTTCCGTCTCAAGGGTGGGGTGATGTATTCTCGCAGGTAGGCAGGTCGTCTCACCTGTCTACCTGATCTACGTTGCTCCACCAGTCTTTGCCCAGACTCCGGTTCCGGTGGGCTGTTTGTTGGATTCAGCGGTAATGGTGATCTGACTTCTCCGTTGGGTGACTCAGGGTTGTCATCTCTACTCCCGTCAAGGCTGTCATCTGGATTCTCTGGGTTTGCTGATGCTGCCGTGCTGCTTTGTGGAGAGATGACCATCTGCCCCAGCTCTTCTTCAGAAGGTGAATATTCCAGGTTTGGTTGCGCTGATTGCTGGGTTTCGAGTACTGGGTCGGGTATTAGTTCGTTTTCGGCCCCCTCGATTTCCCTACCCCCCCCCCGGTTTGGAGTTCAAGGCTTGTGAAAGGGGTAGGTGCCAGCCTGGAGTGTAGCTGGTCGATGTGGCACTACAGTCTCTCATCAGTAGTTTGTAAGCGGTAGGATCGGGGATCCGTAAGTTGAGTTATGGTAGCGGGGATCCACAATGGGTCACTGGTAAAGTTTTTTGTAAAAACCGGGTCGCCTACCTTGAACATGCGATACTTACTGCTGGACCCCAGGGGCTTTTCCGGCGTGTAGGCAGGGTGTAGTTGATCAAGATGTGATTGAAGTTTCCTGCCCATCAGGAGTTCGTCTGGGGTTTTGTTTGTGGTGCTATTTGGAGTAATATGTTGGAAGAGAAGCATCCTGGTCACCTTGTCGTGGATGTTCCCTTGTTCCATCTTGTGTAAGGTTTTCTTTATGAACTGGACCATTTGTTCATCCCTACCGTTGGCCGCAGGGTGAGCCAGCAATGTTAAAGCGTGGCGTATCCCCCGGTCTGCTAGGTACTGCTCAAATGCCAAGGCAGTGAATTGTGGGCCATTGTGTGAAACCAAGACATCTGGCAAGCCGTGTGTAGCAAATAGTCTTTTTTTTAACGACTGCCTCTGTGGTGGTGCTCTTCATTTTGTGGACCTCAAGCCAGTTGGAATAGGCATCCACTGTTATGAGAAATGTATGCCCCTTGGTGGGTCCCGCAAAATCGATGTGGATACGGGACCAGGGACCTCGGGGTGCTTCCCATTCAGTTGGTGGTGCTTTTGGTGGAGCTGAGTGTGTTTCCTGGCACTTGTTGCAGGTGGCCACCCAGGTTTCTATTTGCTTATCTATACCTGGCCTCTTCTCGTCTGGTAGAAGTGGCTGATGCTCGATTTCTGTAGTTGTGGTTCCATTTGTTGCTTGGGCGGTCCGGATTTACTGGTGGGGTGCCTGTTGTCTGCTGGAAATTATTTTCTCTTCGGTTTGGGCTGGATCCTCACTTGCTTCTACAGACCTTTGCAATGTGGCCCCTCTTTCCACAGGAACGGCAGAGTGCGTCTAGGAATTTGCAGTCTGATCGCGGGTGGTTTCCCCCGCATCCAACACACTGATATGAGGGCTTACGACTCCGTTGATCTCGCTGATCATGTTCTGACCTGAGTCTGTTGACCTCCTCTTCCTCGCTTTCTGATAGGATTTGAGGATTCGAGGTCTTCATGGTGGGTGGTCGTTGCGTGCCTCTCGGGACAAGGCATAGTATCACTGGTGAGTTGGAGGTGCAATCCGTTTGCTCGGCTCATTTGAGCTGCCAACTTCCTGGTTGCTTCTGCTGCAGTAGCATCGGCAATGACATCTGCGAGCCGATGTCTCCCTTTGCCATAATCTTGCTCTGGGTTGTGGGGTCTCTTAGACCCAGAACGATTTGATCTCTCATGGCTTCTTCGAGATTGGCGAAGCCACAGAGTCCCCCCAGGTTTCTGAGGTCCGCGATGAAGTCTCCAACACTCTCGCTTTCCTGTTGGTCCCTCTGGTAAAACTCATGTCTCCTGATGAGTGTTGGCACCGCTGGGGCATAATGGGCCCGGAGGATTGGGGCGAGGATGTCCCAGTCCATCGTCTTGACTTCAGCTGGTTTTGCGAGTGCCTTTGCCATCTTAAAAATGGCGGGCCCATAATGGGTCAGGAATACAGCTCGTTTCTTGCCAGGCGTAGCATCCTTCAAGTTGTTGGTTTCCAGGAACATCTGAAACCTGTCCATATACGAGTCCCAGTCTTCGTTAGCCGGGTCAAATGGAGCGGGTGGTAAGGCGCGGCTGGTCATGTTGCCGTATTGGTGCGCTCTCAGCCACATGCTCTGTTAGCGTTCAATGAGTGTTCAGTCAGCTCTATCGTCTCTGCATCCCACCTTCGTTGCCAGTGTTAGATCTGGGAGAGTGGGCTCAAGAACAGAGACGAGGCATCGAATAGTGACTCCAACTCTTTATTATACAGAGCGAAATACTAGGGCAGCAGCAGCTCCTTTTATAGAGCTGGCTGCTGTCACAACACCCAATGATTTGAGTTTGCCGCGCTGGAAGCGTCCAATCAGCAGCAACCCGCTATCAGCCAATCAGATCAGCCAAAAATGACCAATCACGATCCGCTATCAGTGGGCCAATCAGAAGTGCAGGTTTACAAGCCTGCTGTGAAAAGAAAACTATTAGAATTGCAAGCTAACAAGTTTGCTTAGTTCGGAACACCAAGAAAGAAGGAATAAATACTGGTAGGAAAAAAACTAAAGTCAGATGCAAAACAAAGCAAGATATATTTTTATCTGATAAGAATAAATACTTCTATTTGTTTATTTCAAGGGAAAATTTACATGCTCTTTAGACAGAGCTTTGCTTCTTTGGAAATCTCTGGGTCTTTTTAATCCTATTGGAAGGAAAATCCTTCTGGGTTTAGTTCCAAATGGGGAAAAAGACACTGAAAACATGTAGGCTGTTTGGAAGGTTTAATGGTGGACAGGAGGACCACATGGCTTGAAGCTCCAAAGTGAAAAGGATGATCACATGCTTCAAGATGAAGGAAAAGATCAAGAAGAACTGATATGCTAAGAGTGCCTGGGTTTTATAACCTTTGTTGGGATTTGAATTGAAGTTTGTTTCTAATTGTTTGTCAGACTCCTATGAAGCCATGCAGGGGCAACTCTGTAGGCTGTCCTGAGTTCCAGGCTTGGTTGAGCCTTGCTGGATGATGATGCACTGAAAGGGCTTTTGAGCAATTGCTATAGCTTTACCTGGAGATCTTTGTTATGTAAAGTATTCTGGCCCAGGCCTTAATGGCCCACCCATTAACAAAGATGGGGGTGAGCTTCTACTTCTGAGGTGAGTTTCTGCTTCTGAGTTTCGACTCTTTTTAGAGGAAATATTCTGCCTTTTTAATAATTCCTAGGATATTTCAATTTTCTAGGAGAGGCGTGGGTGCTAATTTCCTACAATCCATAGACATACAGAGAAGATACCAAGTTAAAACACCTCATTATTGGCACTCTTTGGTATTTTTTTTTAAATATTAATTTTATCAGTTATTTTGTGTTAATTTACCAGATCCTGAAATCAGCCATATAGGGTCAGCCCTTAATAATTACTGATTGACTTTAAATTAGTAATAACTTTTCCCTTATAAAATATTATGAGGTAAAGTATTTATATCATATTGGAACATGCTCAATTGTTTCTAGAATAACAGATGAAGTAACTCTAGAAAAATACTTTATAAATATTATAACATTTTCTGTTTTAACAAAGCATAGCTGGCAAAGGCTCCCCTAGGTGGCCTGACAGAGAAAGTGCTTGGTCTAAACTCATCCAGTCAACTTCTGTAGCTGATGGCACTCCCAAAAAAAGAAGATAAATAAATAGATAAATAAACAGGTTCTCTAAATATTTGGTAAAATTTAGTCTTTTTCAAATGATAGAGAATCCTTTCCCACTCACTCTTATTTTATCAGGGTAAATTAATTTCACAATATATATTGCATAAGTTATGTGTGTGTAGCTTTTCTGGGTAATCTGTGGAAATTTCACCCTGAGACCATCAACATCTCACCACATAGATATATTTGAAAGATAATTTCAACACACTAGAACTGTAATGAAAAGTCCATTGAGAGAGTTTTCTACAGCAATGGTTTTAGATATCAATCCGTTCGGAATATGTACACTGAACATTTTTGGACAGTTTAAGCATCATGGCTTTTTTTAAAGTGAGGTAAATGAAAACAAGCCTAGTAATTGTAGTTGAATGTGAATGCTACAAATTCTTTTTTGAAAATCTCACTCTCCTGAATTGTAGTTTCCACAAATATATTTATTTTAGTATTTTTATATTTCTTGGGGTTTACCATGTATCTTATAAATGCCCTTACTTTTTCAGTATATCTAAAGAAAAACAAAGTATAATTTCATATGCCCCTATATGGACTTTTCATTCCTTGGGGAAAAAAATGTGTATGCATAATAGAACTTTAAAATTCTACAAATAGCAGAAAATTTTGTATTGTTTGTAATTGTTCAATTTTATGTTTCTCTACAGTTCGTTTGGAAAGCATTCAACAAATAGTTACAGGCTGTCCAAGTTGTGAGAAGATCCATGAAAGTAAAAGACCATTACAAAGACCTGCACTGTCTTTCTAGAGTTTATTTTTAAAAATACAAGCAGAGTATAAACTGGGTAGAGTTTCACAGCCCTGTGAAACCTTGCAACTCCCATTTCAGCTACAACTTCTACCTCTTACCAGTTTGTCCGCTTCTCTCTGTTAGTTTCCAACTATTGCCTCTATGCTGTTTTTCTGATCCATTACTCTATTGCTGGAGGATTGACAGTGTCTCCAAATTTAGATGGCCAACTCCACAAATGTGTATCATAGTTCCCACTGAAGAAAGGTCACCTACTATACTATGTTATTAGACAAATAATGCATATTGGATTCAAGACCCAATGCCAGAAATATGTTTGACATCTGCTTCTTTCCCATCCATAGCTATTTCTTATCCATAGCATATTTTGGTTTCTTATCTATGGCATATTTTCCCTTTTGATTTCTATTTGCTTCTTTGCAAGCCAGGAAAAAAAGCTGATGCTTTAATCCTGGACACCTAACATGGATGTCTCTTTAATTGAACTCACTGGGGCTACCCTTCCCATAAATATAATTTGGATCAAGGAATAAGTAACTATTTATTGACCTATCTGTTGATGGTGAAATCATGTCAGCCTTCAAACTGAAGGAATAAAATAAGAACTGAGTTCCTTTTCAGCCACAACTCTAGCATATCCAGTACTGTAGAGGATTGACTGAACCAGGATTCTGTCAGCTGGCTGACAACCTGAAATCAGGCTGACAGCAGCTAGGTTGCCTGTCCACCTGGGGGCTAATTTTTAAAGCTGGTAATGGGATTGCATCACTGTCATGTCAGATTATGCTATTCATTCTCTGGCAGGTCTAAAAACATGGAGGGAGTGAAATTATTTCTGGGATACTTATTTCTCTTTCTCTCTCTTATTCATGCACATTATTTATCAGTATGGTCAGTCTAGCCATACTAGGCCATGATTAAAAATATTAAATGTTACCAATGGCAGAGTCTATCATTCTGGGTTATGTGAGTCTGCATGACAACAATCTTCAAGAAGCACCTGTTTCCACAGGTCTCTGAGAGGCATGTGGGGGTGGGGAAAGTCTCAAATGGAATTGATCATTGAAATTTTAGGTGCGGAGTTGTGCAGCTGGTATGGAAATGATAAAATAAGCATGGTGATTGGATCTCAGCTAATTTCAGGTTAAATTCTACTAGCCCTTTGGCAAAAAAGGCCCTCTTTGTTTCAGCCCAGCTGAAGAGAAAAAGATCTAAGGTTTCAGGGGATCCACTGTAGAGTAACTTCCAGCAATACAAGCCAAACCTAATCAAAGAGCAGCAACCATGGTATTAGCAACTGTGCCATTTGGTCTACTGAGAAATTCTGCCCATACACATCCCTGCAAAAGTGAAGGTTATATTTAGAAAAACTATGTGCACATGTGGGAATTTAAGCTCTGGTGCCATTCCAGATTGAAGTCATGACTGCAATTTACTGCTGAAAATTCATTCATGCAATTGATAATTGTGTTGATAGTAGAATATTTCCAATTGGACAATGTCAATTTCAGGACATGGAATATATAACTTGGCAGCATCTTTTTCTGGCCTTCATAACTCACAGAATTAAAGGTTTGCAAGTGACTTGGACATTTTCTTGCGTAGTCTCCCTGCCCATGGCTGGAGTCCTCAGGCTACTCTGGACAGATGGCTGTCCAACTTTTCTTTTAAAACATCTAATGAAGAAACACACATGACTCTAGAACAGGGGTCTCCAACCTTGGTAACTTTAAGACTCGTGGACTTCAACTTTCAGAACTTTGGGAATTGAAGTCCACAAGTCTTAAAGTTGCCAAGGTTGGAGACCCCTGCTCTAAAACACAGGTGGTTCTACTGCTTTATAGTTCTCACAGTCAGGAAATTACTCTTTGTTTGAGTTTGGATCTCTGTAAAGCTTCTACTTGTTGGTTCTAGTCACATCTTTGGGCACTATAAAGAATAATCCATACCTCTTCCCTATGATAGATGTACAAGGTTTGGAACGCTACTATCATGTTTCCCCTTAGCCTTCTCTTCTTTAGGCTAAATATACCCAGTTCTTTTAAGCATCTTAATAGGATTTAAATTCCAATCCCATCATCATCTTTGTTGCTTTTCCTCAGCATCTGTACTGATTGCAGCAGCTAAATGTAGACACAATATCCAGATGTGGTCAGACCAGTAACAGCATAGGATTGGAACTACCAGTTCCTGTGACCTCAACATTATATTTCTGTTGATGCAATTTAGAATTGCATTTAATTTAGGTAGCCATCTACTTCATTGTTGTGACTCTGAGTAGCTTACAATTGAAGCAAGCCAAGTGCTACCTATTTAATATCTATAAAACTGATTTTTCCCAAGTGCAAAACTCTACATCACTGAACTGTATTTAGCGAGATCAGTGTTTAACATGTCAATACAGATAACTTTGGACCTTAAGATCTCTTCTGATCATACCATTTCTTACCCTACTGTCCGCTTTTGAGTGATCTACAAATTTGCTGAATATTTTTTCTATCCCCTTGTTCAAGTGAAATTGTGGAAGACCTCTGAACTCAGAACAGAGGTCCCCCATTGCATCTCTCTCTATATATGTAAATATCAACCATTACAAACCATGCATTGGGTATAGTTCAACTAACTGCAAAACCATCTGGTAATAGCAATATAGATCTCAAATTGTTCCATTTTGTCAGAAAGGAGGCGATGGTTAATTTTATCAAAAGCCTTACTGATGATTAAATTCTGCTTTCATAACATTCCTTTATTAAACAGATAAATAAAAGAGCTAATAATGTAAACCTAATAATCAGCAGACCATTGATTTATTAATTTTGTTATGCTTCCTTTAGTTATGTTCAGTTCAGCATATCTATCAGCATATATTCCTACTTCCTATTTTTTTCATAACAACTGTCTGAGGTAGGTTTGGCTGAGAGAGAATGACTGGCCCAGTTCCTTTGATCTACTAATGTAATTAGAAAAAAGGAAAGGAAAGAAAATAAATGATTCTTTTGTTACAACCTACTTTTTGCAAATCCTGGCTTCTACTAATTAACTTTTGCCTTTCTAAGTGCTGGGAAACCCACCACTTGAGAATCTTTTCTATAGTTTTCTTGGGTATTGATGTTAAGCACTAAGGCATAGTCCATAGTTTACTGGGTTGACATTTCCCCCTTTTAAAAAAGAAGTTTAGAGTAAATTTAGCTCTTCTTCAGTCTTCTGACACCACCCCTTTCATACTAGGTGTTCTCAAAAATTATAGTAGTGGTTTTGAGATTGCAGAATCAGCATCCTGGGATGTAATCCATCTGGTCCCAGCAACTTGAATTCATCAAAGCAGTTCAATGTTCTGTCAATTTTTTCTTAGCCATTTTGACCTGCATTTCTGTTCTGAACCCCTTGATACAGCTTCTGACAGATTGAACCACTTTTTCCTTTTGTAAAAGAACAGATGCAAAATAAGACTTAAGCAGATAAGTCTTCTTTTTGTTGTCCATTACCATCTTGCCAATTTCTCCAGCCAGTAAAATCCACCATTTCCTCATCCAGGCAGTTGCCAGGAGTCAAGACTGACTTTAAAATATGTCTAGAAAATGTTAAGTAGTCACAAATATTTGTATCATTTCTGATGGGAAAGACAGGAGAGGGTTTTATATGTTTTGGGATTTAGGTTGCATTTAATTGGGGGTGTGGAATGGGGAGGAAGGGGAGGGGAGGCATACACAAAAGCCATTGCGGTTGGCTAAGGCTATCAGATCCTGGTTACAAAAATCTGGACAATTACTTGATTGTCTAGATTACTCGCTGCAATTACTCGCTGCAAAAAAAATATTCTGCATCTCTTTGCTATCACAATAATTACCTGGAAATTTGCAGCCCAGATAAGCCAGCATTATTACTTAGAGATTCCATGGAATTTTACTTTTCTTGTAAAGGGAGTTGCAGTTTAACAGTTTTTTTTTAAAAAAAATAAATTTTATCCTAGACTTATAAAATAGTGAGAAACTGCCTTGATTTTTGACAATTGCAGTAATATTTTATAACTTCAAGAGATGTAGAAAGGGGATGCAGTTTTGCATGTCCTTGCCAAAATGTAAAATAACATTTTGATTCATACAACTTTGGGGGCAAATGGCTTGGCAACCTTAAGCACAACTTTATGCATATAATTTTCCCCCCAAAATTCATCATAGATGAATACTTCAGGATTATTTTATATCATAGTTTTGAGATATATCAGGGGTGATTTTAGCCAATAGACTTTGTGATTAGTTGATGTCTGTTGATACCAAGTTTTACATGTGAATTTCCAGTAGAATCTGCCACTCATCCACTGGTTCTTCTTTTCAGTTTTTCACTGCTTTTTGACTTTTCCTAACATTTCTCTGGTCCTAGCTGCTCTATTTGTCTTATTTTGTATTTACATTTCCTCCCATTACTCTCTTCACTACTTCTTACCTGCTGTACAGTTTCTTCATTTTCTCAAGAGGTCAGGACAAATATTGCATTGGTCTGATAGATGGGGAAACCCAGATTATTTATAACATGTCAGCAGTGATAATTGCTGCAGTATTTTGGCATTCTCCATACACTTGCAGAGAAGATCAGATTTTTAATTCACCATTGGAAATGTGGCAGAGAGCCCATTTGTTTACACAATTCCTTTTTCTGCCTGCTTGCCTGCAACAGATGTTCTAATTTTAACCAATGGATATTTGAAATATGTAGTGGCTTCAATTGTTATTCTTCCCTAGCAAAAGCTATTAGCTTTTTCTGGAATCAGTCCATATTATTTCAGGAAGGTGAGAAACCCATTTTCCTAACTAGTTTCTTATCTATTGGATTTTAAACTGCCTAATGTCAATGAAGTTGTTGAACAAAGTGCTCTCTGTGTCTGACACCACAGACACCTGCTATTTGTTCTAGAGAAAAAAATAATAATGAAGTAAAACCCTCATTTTATACAGATAATCACAAATCCCTCATACTAGTTTGGGAAAGTATAAGCTGAAAAAAATATTAACAATACAAGAATAGAAAAAAATATTAACAATCCAAGAATAGGTGTCTGCAATACGACAGTGGGAGACTATTTGGAGAATTAGTCTTTACAGTAAGTTGTACCATTGGTACAATACAGATACAGTATGCGTCTTTCTAGAAAAGTTGACCAATCCCATTCATCTTTCATGAAAATTGGTGGCTAGATTTTAGGGTTTGCAAGACCACACAAGATAGAGGGAATTAGACATAGAGTTTCTTTCTTAAGAAATAATTGCCTTCATTGGTATCGTGTCCGCTTGGAAGGAGGCCAGGAGTCGGTGACTTTGTATCAAGCTCTTTATTGAAGTAGGAACCGAACTGGCTCTTTGGAAAACCTTGCGGCTTTTTATTTCCAAGCTGCGGCGGCCGCGGCCAATGACACCACTTTGAATCTCCCGTGATTCGAATCTACCAATCACGGGAGATTCTCAGGGAGCCAATCGGTGCGGGGATTCCAAAAATTCAAATTAGGGTACAGAACACCCCTCCCCTCTTGGTTCGGTCCTTACGTAGCATAGTCCCGTAGGTAGGCGGGGCTCCATCTTTGCCTACTGACCTGCGCAGGTCAGTTGTAGGTTGGATCCCGACCGGTTTCTCTCGGGGTCTCTGTTTCTCCGGACTCCGTCGTGGGAACCACCTGGTATGTCTGGCCGGGCCACTTTTCGCATCTCCCTCCTGGGCTACCTGGGTTGGTTGAGCTGCGGGTTTCACCGCTCCTGCTCGGTCTTCCCGGGTTGGTTGAGCTGGCCTGGCTGTCTCTTCCTGGCGAGGTTTCATGCTGGCTGCTTGCAGGTGAGTATGGCTGGTTTCTTTCTTCTGAGTTTTGGTTCCCGGGGTATCCCCTCCCCTCTTGGTTTGTGTTTTTCGAATTCCAGCAATGTGAATTGGGGCCCCTTGTCGGATACGAGGACGTCTGGGAGGCCGTGTGTTGCAAAGAGTTTGCAGAGTTCTTTGGTCACGGCTTCCGTGGTGGTTGTACTCATGTTGCTTACCTCCAGCCAGTTGGAGTAAGCATCTACAGTAATTAAGAAAGTGTGTCCTTTTGTGGGCCCGGCGAAATCTATGTGGATCCTAGACCAAGGTCCCCTGGGGGTTTCCCACTCTAGGATGGGTGCTGTGGGTGGGCTTGGTCTAGTTTCCTGGCATCGTTGACACCTTGCTACCCAGGCCTTGATCTGTTTGTCCATCTCTGGCCATCAAGCGTAACTTCTGGCCAGGGCTTTTGTTCTAACGATGCCCGGATGCCCCTCGTGTAACAGTTCCAAAACCTTCCCTTGTAGTTTTTCCGGGATGACCACCCTATCCCCCCATAGTATACACCCTTTTAGTAACGAGAGTTCCGTTTGCTGGTTCCGGAATGTCCTGAAGGTCTCGTCATTGTCCTTTTCTGGCCACCCTTACTCTACCCAATGCAAAACCCGCGCCAGACGTTTGTCTTTATTAGTTTCTCGGGCAATGTCTGATGCGGTTATGGGTAGGTTGGGTAGAGTCTCTATGCTGAGGGTGGTCGTCGTGGGTGCTGGGTCAGTGTCTGGTTCGGGTAACGGTGAGCTGCTTAAGGCATCCGCATGGGAGATAGTCTTACCGTGTCGGTGTGTGAGCCCGTAGTTGTAGGCGGCCAGGAATTCAGACCACCTTGTCATTCTGGGAGACAGAATGTTCAGGGTGGCCCTGTTCCCTGCGACTATTCCCAGCAGCGGTTTGTGGTCGATGATGATGGTAAATGTCCGGTCGTAGAGGTACTCGTGAAACCTTTTTACTGCGGCGATGATAGCCAAAGCCTCTTTGTCCAGCTGGCTGTAGTTCCGCTCCAGTTTGGTGAGGGTCCTTGAAAAGAACGCGATGGGTGCTTCCTTTCCGTCGGGGAGAGTGTGGCTGAGGACAGCGCCTACGCCGAAGGGTGATGCATCGCATGTGATGGCTAGTGGTAGGGTCTCATTGTACTGGATGAGGATGGCATTCGAAGTGAGCAGGTCCTTGGTTTTCCTGAAGGCAGCTTCCTCGCGTTTCCCCCAAGTCCAGGTAGCCGCCTTGTCCAAAAGCCTATGCAAAGGCTCCGCCGCGGTCGCCTTTTGGGGCAGGAAGACGTTATAAAAGTTAAGTAGCCCCAGAAACGCTTGCAGTTCTGTTTTTGACCTGGGTGTGGGGGATTCCTTGATGGCTTTAATTTTTTTGTCGGTGGGGTGAATGCCGTGTCGGTCTAGGAGGTATCCTAGGAATTCGACCCGCTCTGTGTACAGCTGGCATTTTTCCCTCTTCACTTTAAGCCCGGTTTCTTTGAATCTCGTTAGCACCTCCCTTAGGCAAATCTCTAGCTCAGCCTGGTTGTTGCTGATACTAGTACATCATCGAAGTAGGGTACCACCCCCTTGATGCCTTGTAAGAGTCTTTCCATGAGGCTCTGGAAAATTCCAGGCACCACGCTGACTCCGAATTGGAGTCGGTTACATCTAAAGGCTCCCCAGTGGGTGACTATGGTTTGCGCCTCTGCAGTTTCCTCGTTGACCGGCAGTTGCTGGTATGCTTGGGCCAGGTCGAGTTTCACGAAAACTTTGCCCCCTCCCAGTGAGTGTAGGAGATGTTGCACTACTGGGACGGGGTAAGCGCTTTGCTGCAAGGCGCCATTAGGGGTGGCCTTATAGTCCCCACAGATTCTCACTGACCCATCAGGCTTGATTGGGGTGACGATTGGGGTCTCCCACCGGGCGTAGTCTATGGGTTGTAGGACCCCTTGCTTGACGAGCTTGTCAATTTGCTCGTCGATTTTCGGTTTGAGTGCGAAGGGTACCCGCCTTGGTTTTAGGCATTTCGGGGGAACGTTTGGGTCTAGGCTGAAGGATATAGGGTGCTCTCGGTACTTGCCTAGGGTGCCGTCGAACACTTCTTGGAAGTCCCGGGCCAGTTGCTGCTCCCAGTTGGCTTCGGCGATGTGGTCGATGCCCGTGACTGCGATGCTGAGCGGTGCGAACCATTGAAGTCCCAGCAGGCTAGGTCAGTCTCGATCGATGATGGTCAAGGGAAGTCTTTCGGTGTGCCCCTTGTAGGTCACTGTGAACTGTCCTGTTCTGACTACAGGGATGTGGTTTCCCTGGTAGTCTTGGAGGATTAGTCTCTGGTTTTCTAGTTCCCTTCTCTGGATGGTAGGCACCAAGCATTTAATTTCTTGCCAGGCTACCATTGAGAGGTAGGACCCAGAGTCCACCTCCATTTTACAGGGTTCGCCTTTGATGCCTACCTCCATGTAGACTTTTCTGGCGTCTGAGGTTGTTGCGTGGCCGATGGTGACCGTCTGATGTGTCTCTTCTCTCCGCTGGGTCTCGCCCCCTCGTTGGGCTCGTCCATTCCATTCCCAATGGTTGTCTGCTGGGCGGTCTCTGGTCCTGGGGGTGTGCTCTCTCGTCTCCACTTGCTCAGGTCCCATCGTCTGGGGCTGTGGGTTTTCTTGAGGCGGCAGACGCGGGCGATGTGGCCCTTCTTGTCGCAGTGCCGGCAAACTGAGTCGAAGAACCAGCATTCGGACCTGGGGTGGTCGCCTCCGCAACCGGCACACATGGTCCTCGACTTACGACTCCGCCGGCTGTGCTGGTCGCGGCCTGCCTATAGACGGTGGATGTCTTCCTCCTCGTCTGAAGTGCCCAAGGTGAAGTGGAGTTCGCCCTGGTGGGTGGTAGTTTCAGGTTGGGCCTCGGTCAACCTTGCAGGGTGGTTGTTTGTGGTGCGGTCCCCAGCATTCGGTCTCTGCATGCGGTCTGCTGATTGTCGGGTGGCTTCGGCTGCCATGGCTTCTGTGATGGCATCGGCGAGGGCGATGTTGCCCTTGGCCATCAACCGACTTTGGAGAACGGGGTCCCAAAGGCCGAGCATGATTCGGTCCCGCAGGGCCTCGTTCATATTGGAGAACTCGCATAGTCCTCCAAGGTGCTGCAGCTCTGCAACGAAATCACTGAAACTCTCGCCCGACCGCTGGTCCCGCCGATAAAATTCGTGTCGTCGGATGAGGATGGGTACGGCTGGAGCGTAGTGTCTCCGGAGTAATGGCTCGAGGTCATCCCAATCCATCGCGGTAACATCGGTAGGCTTGGCAAGCGCTTTTGCCATCTTAAACACTGCGGGCCCGCAGTGCGTTAGGAAGACGGCTCGTTTCTTCGGTCCGGTGGCATCCTTCAGGTCATTGCATTCGAGGAACATGCGGAATCTGTCCGTGTAAGATTCCCAGTCCTTGCTAGCAGGGTTGAAGGGGGTTGGTGGCGCGATGCTGGCCATCTCGTCAGTTGGCTGGCTTCCGTTGCACACGTTCTTCGGTTCAGGATCAGAATCCCACCTTCGTCGCCAGTGTCGTGTCCGCTTGGAAGGAGGCCAGGAGTCGGTGACTTTGTATCAAGCTCTTTATTGAAGTGGGAACCGAACTGGCTCTTTGGAAAACCTTGCGGCTTTTTATTTCCAAGCCACAGCGCCCGCAGTCAATGGCACCGCTTTGAATCTCCCGCGATTCGAATCTACCAATTGTGGGAGATTCTCAGGGAGCCAATCAGCGCGGCTTGCCTAACCAATCCGATCGCCCTGCGCTTTGGCCAATCAAAGCACGGGGATTCCAAGAATTCAAATAAAGGTACAGAACAATTGTATTGGGAAGATTTCTTTTTTAAAAAGTCATTTAAAAAAGGAGTATGGATATTTATTTATTTGTTGATTGGTTAGAGTTTTCCATTCTTTCCCAGTTTACTTTCAGGAGCCCATTATGTTTACATAGTACTTCTTTGCCTAATATCCACCTCAAAAATCCTGTGAAGTAAGTTGGGCCAAGAAAGTGACTGGCCCAAAATCTCCCAGTGAGCTTCTGCAGCTGAGAGAAGACTTAAATCTGGGTCTTCCTGGACCTAGTCTCATACTTTAACTACTTAGGTTACACTGACACTCAGTAAAGAACTTACTTTAAGTTCTTTTAGAAAGTTGGGATCTAATCTTCGATGCTTAACTGAAAATGACAAAATGCTCTGAGTTGCACATCTGAAGACTGAAAAGGGAAACAGGACATAAAACTGACCACACTACTAATTAAAGACACCAGGTTAAACAAAAGATGGAATATGTCAGCTATATAGCATCAAAAGCAGATAGAAAGCAACCAAAATCCAGCCTTTTGATTCTCCTGTAGCCTGGCCGACAGATCCAGCAACAAATAAGCTGCCCATAGTCACAGAGTTAGTTGGGTGGTGTTATATATTTCAACAAACAAACAAACAAACAAATAAATAGTAGACTGAAGGATGGGTCTTTATACAAAGTTAAGCAACATTGGGCAAATTTTTGCAAACATTTGGAATTTTGAGGACAGTCATATTTTGTCTGTGCTATAATCAAATGCCTGCTGTTTTGGGGTTATTTCACACCCCAAATGTTTGCTAGGTTGATTGGTTGGTAACACCAACTCTTTATGTGTTATGATTGGTAACATCAACGCTTTATGTGAGTAGTGTGATAAACCTCTAAAGGTTTATCTCACATCTCCCTAGATTCTGCATGACGATCAACATAGATATTATACTGATGTCATAGCCAAGCTGTGTCATTGGAGTGGCTACAATATCATATCAAGACCGCAAAAATGTAAGTTACTGCTAAATAACAACAAAGGGTTTTTGCACCTCTCCACTGCTAACTAGCACTGTCATGCCCCTGGTGGAGACTGACTCTGAGGAAGAGGAGGAAGAGCCAACAGGGAGTGGGAGTGTGGCTCCAGAGGTGGTGGAGGAGGCTGGGGAAGGGCAGAGGCTGGCTAAGCAGTCAGAGGAGGATCCAGGCCCATCCCCTATCCATCTTAGGTCATGCAGGGAGGAGAGGATCAGGGAAAAGCGAGGTCTACTTAAGAGGAGATTACCATGATCCTCCTCGTGGCTTGCAGGTGGGAGCTATGTATATAAGTTTGCAACTGCGCAGTTAGAATTTGCAGGAGTCAATTTAATGTTCACCTTGAAAGAGGTTTATCTTGGCTGGCATTCTTCCCATGGACTTTTCTCGGCTATTTTCCTGAAGTTTATGATTAGTTATCTTGGCTTGCTTTGGAACTCTCATCAATGCGGTTTGTTTTGGTTTTCTGTTGCCTCATTATTTACTTTTGTGACTTTAAACTGTGCCTAATAAACAGTGAAGTTTAAGTTGAAGGCCTTACCAGACTTTAATGTATGTTTTGGGTTTTGGGCTATTTTGAGAGACTATGGGTCATCACAAGCACAGACATGGTATGCTCATCTAAATCTGACTGTGATGTCTCCTGTGGATGATGGCTCTTCCATGTCTTCCTCAGAGGCCTTGAGAACATTCCTGGCATGCCAGGTATTGCTGACCCCAAGCTGCAGGCAGAACATGCCTCGGCTGGGGAGAGCTCGCAGGCCAATGAGGAGGAGGGGGAGGAACTGCTGCTGTTGGTGGATGCTAGAGTGCACAGGGCAAAGAGGTGGAGATCTGCTAGATTGATGAGGAAAAGGCCCTGCCTCTTAATGGCTGCATTGGGAGGCTATTTAGCAAGGCAGGCAGAAGAAGGTATTCCTGGAAGCAATGTGTGTGGGTTGTGGCCAGATAATTGTTTGTGTTTCTGGGGCTCTGCAGCTTGTCAATGTAATTCAGTTGTGGAGAGTGTTTATGTTTGTGTTTGGAGCAGCTGGTTACCTGTAGGGTGGACTAATTGGCCATTGCCTGGAAAGTTAGTCTGGATCTTGTTCGTGGCTGGCTTCACCAAAAATGACCTCCTGCATTCCTTGGACAATTCCTGTGACTTTTCCTTGCAAGCCCTGAAACCAGACCACTGGACATGTTGACAAACCTCAGTGGCAGCCCTGGATCTCAGAGGGGATTTGTGCTGTTTATTTTTGGAACCTACCCAGGCAAAACCTTTATTTCTAAGACTGTTTGTGGTTTGGCTGTAAGTTTGTTTTGCTTTTGGTTATCTAATTGGTCGCAAGCCAATTCATGTGCTAATCTTGCAGCTGGGGGTTAACTGAAAACCTGAAATAGAACCGTTGGGAGAACAGACTGAAAAAACCTCTCTACACCAATCCTGATGTATGGGTGAGTGAGGGCAGCACACTGACCAAGCAAAGTTGAGAATTTTTATTAAGAATTATCTGTGGCATTAAGGGCAGTGTGTACTGTACTTATTTATCTGTCCTTATTGTTCTGCAGATAACTTACTGATCCTGTTCCAGTAACCTAGATTCTCCCAGATAAAAAAAGGTCATGGAATGCTTGTAAGACCATTGTGAGGATTATTTTAAAAATATGTTGGATGGACAGGTTTAGATCTAGTCCGAATTAGGCTTTAGCTGTGCCAAGTCCAGTCCAGTTACTGAGTTTTGACTAGTTCTTACTGAGGAATGGGACTCAGGTCTGTAACTTGTATGTTAAATCAATATTCTTCCTTGGCTGGGTCTAAGCAGTGGTGAATGAATCTTTGTAGGAGGGGATGCTTCTATTTATCTTACAAGAGCCAGCAGTCTATCCCATCGTCAAGAGACTCTTGTTTGATACAGCAGTACAGCAAACTCCCAGGCAGAGTTGGTGTGCAATCTGGGGGGTCTTCTTGGACTTATGGCACTTACTAAATCGCAGATGGTGGCTATGGCCAAAAGGACATTTGCACAAATATAGTACATCTTTCGTATCAGTTGTCCCCATTTTAGATTGGAGGCTCTATTCTTATTTCCCAAGCAATTCCTAAATGGATGTTGCAATGTGCTCTATATGAGGTTGTTCTTGAGCAGGGGTGTCACATCGTCATGCTGTCATTACATGATGTATCAGGACTTTCCCCTCCTTCGCTAAACAAGGCATGGGCATGGCCAGCATGTGATGCATCTGTTCTGCAGGCTGGAAGTGTGACAGCCCTGCTCTCGAGGAACATTTTAAGCTTTACCTGGTCCAGAATGTAGTGGCATATGCAGTATTAAACACATCATGTTGCACCATTGTTATGTGAACTACCATTGGATTTTGGGTCCAATTTAAGATGTTGGTTGTCACCTTTAAAGCCCTATTTGAGATGAGGCCAAATTACTGACCCATTGTATGATGGCTTTTCCATGAAGGTTTCTACTCAACCTGCTCCAGTGGACAGGCTTTGCATCTGTTACCTGGTGGTTCCTAGGAAACATGCTTTCTTTGTCATGGCACCTGCTTAAGGAACAGTCTCATCTTAGAGATTTGGATGGCCTCAACTCTGTTGGCCTTCTACAAGGTCATAAGGGTGTATTTTTTTCTCCCAGGCACTGGGGTCAGGATGCTAATGGAACCTTGGCATGTGTGTGTTTGCCATGTTGGTAAAGACATTTTTATATGGGCTTTAGCTTGTTTTTTCTTAATATTGTGTATTTTTAACATTCTTTTTTTTCACTGTGCCAAATTTCATTGAAATGAATGGGTAGTTTAGTGAAACTACCCATTCATTTCAATGAATGAACAGCAGACTAGTGGATTTAGTAACAGCAGACTAGTGGATTTAGTAACAGTTGTATATCCTAAATTGGTTGCATAAACTGAAGCAGGATTGAATTGTTAGACATCTTAGATTATAGTATCTGCAAATCTATGTACAGCAGAAGGGCTGACTTCCTAGTCGTTTCTCACTTTCCAGAGTGGATAGAAAATTTGCACATCTTCCCTAAACTGTCTAAAAAACCCCAGCAGTTTAGAAGAACTCATATTTGCAAACATCTAATCTTGAAATAATCTAACAAGCTGTTGTGAGATAACTGTCTAGGCTTTTCTCTTCTTAAATTTTGAGAGGATAAACAATATCGAGACATCTGACTCCTACACGGTTTCTTTCTTTTTCTCCCTAACAGGCGCCACATCATTATATTTTCCAGGAGTTTGTCTGCTTCAACGCAAAAAATAATTTTTAGCTTTTGTGTCCTTTTGAGAAGATATTCTCTGCATTTTCAGATGTGCATTTCTTGTAATTAATTGGATTATTCTTTTTACTCTTTCAACATAATTTATAAATCCATCTTTGCAATGGAGAGAGAGAGAGATTGAGAGAGAGAGAGAGAATTATCAGCCTTGGATTTCAATCTGGTCCTAACTATCTCCACAAAGACTGACTATCCTCCTTTTTATGAACTTTGCAAACTTCTTCTGCACACATTCAGGGAAAAGTTGGCCACTCACATTTACACAAAATGGAAACATCCTGGTATAGGAGGAAAAAAGTCCTCTGCTTATACAAACAGGACATGGGCAGTATAATTATTTTTACAGACAACGCTATTCTTTTAAGTAGATAACACATTTGAAAGTAAAATTTGCTCTTATTTTTGACCTTTTGCATACTTCTTCCTTCAATTCTAATTCTAATTCTTTTGTTCTTTTGTTCTTTTTCTGTATATTCACAGAAATTTTTTTTAGTGATACATGATTAAAGGCTTTATGCATTGTCACATTAAAATTTCATAATTGTCACCTAATTTACTGTCGCTGGTTGCTCACATCCATAGTTTGAAAAAATCTTTTCCATAGGTACACTCCACCCCACACAGAGACCTTTGGCATGAGCCAATCAAGGTTAAATAGGGGAATCCAAGAGAAGTCAGAATCTCTACTTCTTGAGAAAGCTTCTCAACAAATCAGTGAGTAAGTTCATCGTCTCATGGTCCTGGCAGCATCAGGCTACAATGTCACCCTTCAGCCCAGTAAAGATGGATGATCTGAAAAAAAGCAGGAAGGCATAAACGCAGAATAATGAATCAATATCTACTGTATATGGATAATAAATGAGAATGTGAAAGATATTTACACATGACCTCTCCTTTGGAGACAATGTTTTTGTACCTTGGCTCTTGTTTAATAAATTTCATAAACGTATGGAGATGGAGAACTATCAGTTTCTTGAATTTGAGTATACTCAACTCTACAGTATTCTGTATATGCATGTATATGTTTCAGTGGTTTTATCTGGAGCTCAACTTCAAACCTATGGATAGTCTGTCAAATTTAGCATGTAACTCTGAATTTTCTAAAATTCATAAAGGAGGCAACCCAGACTTCATGATTTTAAACCTTTCACCAGTAAGGGAAAAAAATGGTAATTCTTCAAATACCCGTGGCCTGGAAAGGAAGCGATATATTTGCAACCTATTTTTAAGTTATTATTTTTCCTCATCTGAATTGTGTTAGATTTTAATAAACCAAGGAATGTGAAGGTGCCTGATGAGAAGAATGCTAATAGGGGTGTATTTGCCATGAGGATGAGCATGAATGAAGAAATGTCCTTGCCTTGTCATATGAGATATGCATCTATACTATATATTCTAAACTGCCCATTTTATTTTCAAGATACAGGCAAACCCTTTTCAACCGCCTCTGATACTAAGGGAAGTATCTGATTTGGATTTAGCGTATTTTTAATTTCATTATCTTGCAACAAGTACTTCATGTAATATTCAGTGGTTGTCTATGATTGTATCACTAGTATTGAGAAATTATGTTTTCTCTATACAGGCCAATATGTATGTAGAATGAAAATCATGCATAAAATATGTTCCTATTCATATATTAAGATGTTTTATCTCTTCTGGCTCATTTTCATAGGCCACTTGGATTAAATTGGTTGAATCAGGACAGACAAGCAATAGTCTCACTTTATGTAATACTGGACAAAGCTCAGTTGATTGGTATTGATTGAATAAGCTTTTTGCAGAACATACGTTTATGTGTTTGCATGTGCAAGTGTATTTGAGGGCAATAGCATTCTCATGTTTCTTACAAGCCCTGAAAGCTCTAGCAATTTTTGAGTTGTGAATTAGAATGCCTGTCAAATAGTTTAATATAAGTTTCTCTTTCAAGGTCTTGTTTGATATCACGTGTTCTAGATAAGAATCATTATTTTCCTAGTTTCTTATTTTGCATAAGCCACAAAACGTGAACATACTTTTCATTGTAAAATAATATTTTACGTTCTGCCATATAGCAAGCCTTTATCCTCTGTAGCCCAGTTGTATGACAATGTGATATAATTTAGCCAGCTATCCCATGACAAAAGCATTACCTCTTTAAAAGTAATGCTCAAAATCTCTTTCATCATACTAAGGGCTACTTATCTGATTTGGGCCACAAAACACCAGATCAACATTAGATGGCTTGTTAGGAGTGCTAATTGTGGTAAGGGGGTAAAGGAGTTCAATTATCTGTGGGAAAAATTCTGGAAAGATGAGCATGTTTTTGGCTTTCCCTTTACTTCATGCAACAGTCTAAAGAATGAGTAATGAATTTGTTGGCACTAATAAGGAAAAAAACTAAAACAAATATGAAACTCTGAATTTTCAGTTGTTCAGCCTGAGTAAATGAATATTAAGAATTAATGTTTGAGTTTGAAAAGCATTATTTGATTAATCTCGTGAGAAGTGTTTTCACTCCTTCCTTTCTTTGTGGTTTTTATGTCAGAGCTAATGCTTTATCTGGAGTGACAAATGGAAGCATCCCTGGGACATTCATTGGTTATGCAGTATTTCACATTGAAACAGTTAGGTGAATGGGCTGTGAAACACATTTCTTTTAACTTAGTTTCCAGTTGTGAGCTCCAAGACACCTGGAAAAAGAGAGGGGAACAGGAGCAAGGAGAAGTGTGTGTGTTTGTTTGCGTGTAGAGAGAGAGAGACAGAAAATTGAGAATGAAGGAAAATTAGGAAGGCACTGTTGGAGAAAGAATATAGGATTATTATGCTTTTTATGACTTCTGAAAACCACTCAAGTCTGTGTACTTGAGCCATTCCATATGGAATGGGTAGTGCAATGATACATACAGGACCAAGGCCACGAACTGAGATTGAGGGATCATGGCTGCCTAGAGAAGATGCTAAATCTCAAATGCTATCTTAGGTACAGAAGAAACTTAAGCCTGGTTTAAAAAAACTCTTCCAGCCTAAATCCCTCAGATTGTCAGCAAGCTTATCTGTATGGGCTTTATACTTCAAGGAGTTTTAGAAAAGTATGCAGAGCATTACATGGAACCAGATGCAGAGTACCACAATCGTCTAGAAATTAACCAGGTTTGCACACGTCTTTCCTGCCCTATCCACTTCCTTCCTTCTTTTATCTACCTATCCTTGCTTGTCCATTTTTATAAGAAAGTCACAGAACTGGCATCATCATAGCACTATAGCAATAGCACTTAGATTTATATACCGCTTCACAGTGCTTTACAACCATCTCTAAGCAGTTTACAGAGTCAGCATATTGGGTCCACAATCTGGATCCTCGTTTATTGACTTTGGAAAGATGGAAGGCTTAGTCAACCTTAAACCTGGTGAGATTTGATCTGTCAAATTGCAGGTAGCTGGCAGTCAGCAGAAGTAGCCTACATTACTGCACTCTAACCACTACACCACCTTGGTTCTGTTAAAGAAAGAAGAACAGAATTTGAAAAAGTAGAAAGAAAGCAGAAGAAATACTGAAAAATTTGGGTACTTGGCATCATGATCCCCTTTTATGTTGCTCTTTAAGAAATAAACTGGATTTTTTTAAGAGCCGGATCAGCATAGTAGTTCTCCTCAATGGGGCAGCCGGGGTGGGGAGGAGATGGGATGTACGCCTCCTGCAGTACCCTGCCAGCCAAAATAGGGCATGGGGACTGTTATGTTTGGAGCATGGGCAAGAAAGAATGGAGACAAGCCTCTGGAATGGTGAACTTCAGCTCTTTATTTACATAGTGACTTCTCAACTCAATGGCAGTTATAACCCTCCTTATATAGGCAACCCCAGTAACTATTAACCAATAACAATTGAGGAGCGCTAGCTCCCTTAACCAACAGAAACTCTCTGTTAATGGCCAATCGGATTCCCCGGAACGGGCCAATCCGATGTTGCCGTTAACAGCCAATCAGAAGTGCAGGGCCAGAACCCTGCACTTTACTCCAAGCTCAGTTCTCTTTATTAAATCTTATGCATTCACAACACCCCTTCCCCCTGGCTTCTGTTTGCAGGGCGCAGTTACATAGTCCTTTAGGTAGGACGGTTGCTTTATTAGTCTTTTTGATTTTCACTGTGTCATTTGACTGCAATCACGCTGCGGTAGATCGTTGTTTGGCAACGGGGTCGCCTCTGGTTCAGAGTTCATTTCTTCATCGTTGCCATTATTCTCGGTGATTCCCTGAGGGGCATCTGTTTCCCTCTCTGGTTCCACTTCCTGTGTCTCTATTACGCCACCGTTTCCTTTGAACGGGTTTTCATCTACTTGGAATTCATCCTCTTCCATATCTCCTCCCCCCCTCAGTTTGGTCATAAGGGAGTTCAGGAATGCCCGACGGGAGCCACGATTGTAATTGATCGATATGGCGTTTCCATAGTTTATCGTCAAGGCATTGTACAAGGTAGGATCTCGGGCCGGTTACACGAATTACTGTCGCCTCCACCCACAGCGGGTTTCCCAATAGGTTTTTAGCGTATACCAAATCGCCTACCTGGAAGGCACGACAGAGGCCGCTGGATCCTAGTGGTTTTTCCGGTTCATATGCTGGGTATAACCGGTCGAGGTGGGAGTGGAGTTTTTGTCCCATTAGCAGTTCGGCGGGAGTTTTATTGGTGACGCTATGAGGTGTGATGTGTTGTAGGAAAATAAGTTGATTGATCTTGTCGTCAATGTTATCATAGTCTACCTTCTGCAAGGTTTTCTTAACAAATTGGACCATGCGCTCTGCTTTGCCATTGGTCGCAGGGTGCGCAGGCGCAGTGAGCGCATGTCGGATGCTGCGGTCAGCCAGGTACTGCTTGAACAACAGCGTTGTAAATTGGGGCCCGTTGTCGGATGCCAGGACATCTGGTAATCCGTGGGTTGCAAATAGTCTTTCCAAGTTTTTGATAACCGCTTCAGTGGTTGTGTTCATCATGCGGTGAATCTCGAGCCAATTCGAGTAGGCGTCGATGGTTAGCAGAAAGGTGTGGCCTTTGGTCGGTCCCACAAAGTCCAAGTGAATACGGGACCAGGGTCCCCGTGGTGTCTCCCATTCGGTAGGGATGGCTTTAGGTGGGGCGTTGCTCACTTCCTGGCATTTATGACAAGCTTTAACCCAATTTTCAATTTGCTTGTCGATGCCCGGCCATAGCTTCGTGCGAGGGCTTTCATTCGCATGATACCAGGGTGGCCATTGTGCAAAGTTCTCAGCAGCGCTTTTTGGAGTCGTTCTGGGATAACGACTCTATCGCCCCAGATGACACAGCCTTTTTGAGAGAACAACTCCGTTTGTCGAGTTTTGAATGGTGTGAAGTCATCTGATAATTGGTCCAATGGCCATCCGCGTTCTACCCAGCCTAGAACTCGCGCTAACGTTTGGTTTCTCTCGTGATATCTCAGGCAGTCAAAGGCGGCGAGTTGAGTGTTTCAATTTGCAATGTGTTTACCGTTGGTGCTGGATCATCAAGAGTCTCTGGAAGCGGTGCTCGGCTCAATGTGTCGGCGTGGGGAATGGCTTTCCCCGGGCGGTATTGCAGCCGATAATTATAAGCAGCCAAGAATTCTGACCAGTGAGTCATCCTGGGGGATAATATGTAGGGAGTTGGCTTATCCTCAGCTATTATCCCTAATAACAGTTTGTGGTCAGTCACGATAGTAAAAGCCCGGCCATATACGTACTCGTGGAATCTTTTAACGGCCGATACAATTGCGAGGGCTTCTTTATCGATTTGGCCATAATTTTGCTCAGTTTTTGAAAGTGTCTTTGAAAAATATGCAACAGGGGCTTTGTTACCATTAGGCAGTACATGGCTCAGAATGGCGCCCACTCCAAAAGGCGAAGCATCACATGTGATATTTAACGGCAAAGTCTCATTGTACTGCATGAGTATAGAGTCAGAAGTCAGTAGTTTTTTTACATTATGGAACGCCTGTTCTTCTCTATGACCCCATAACCAGTTTGCTTTCTTGTCTAACAATCGGTGTAATGGTTCAGCGACCGTTGCTTTATGCGGTAGAAATACATTATAAAAGTTGATGAGGCGGAGGAATGCCTGGAGGTCGGTCTTGTTCCGAGGCCTGGGAGCATTTTTTATTGCTCTTAGTTTACTGTCGGTAGGGTGAATACCCTGACTGTCAATTAGGTACCCTAAAAATTCAACACTATCTGTACACAATTTACACTTATTCTTTTTTACCTTGAGCCCAGCGTCTTGGAATTTTTGTAGGACTGACTTTAAACGATCCCGTAAGATTTTTTTTGTAGGTGCAGCAATTAATACATCGTCAAAGTAGGGAACCACGCCTTTAATCCCTTGTAATAGCCTCTCCATCAAGCTCTGAAAAATTCCTGGGGCTACACTGACTCCGAATTGGAGCCAGGTGCATTTAAAGGCACCTCGGTGCATCACAATCATTTGTGCCTGTGCCGTCTTTTCATCAACAGGTAGTTGCTGATATGCCTGAGCTAAGTCTAATTTAGCGAAGACCTTTCCGCCCCCCAGGGAGTGGAGGAGATGCTGTACCACCGGCACCAGATATGCATTCTGCTGTAGGGCGTGGTTCAGGGTGGCCTGGTAGTCCCCACAAATTCGGATCGACCCGTCTGGCTTAATGGGTGTTACGATTGGGATTTCCCAGGGAGAGTGATCGGTAGGCTCTAGCACCCCCTGAGCTATTAGTTTGTCGAGTTCGTCGATTTTCGGCTTTAAGGCAAACGGAACTCGACGGGGCTTAAGGTGGATGGGAGCTATCTTTGGATCAAGGCTGAACGAGATTGGGGACCCCTTGTACTCACCTAAACATTCCGCAAAGATGTCCTTGAACTCATGGATGAGGTCCTCCTCCCAGTCACTTTCGCTGATTTGGTTTATGCCTGCCACTTCAATGCCAAGTGGCGCGAACCACTGGAGACCTAGAAGACTAGGCCGATCTTTGTCGATCACAGTTAGCAGTAAGTACGGTGTGTGCTTCTTGAAGGAGACCCGGACTCGGCAGGAGCCAACGACAGGGATTCGATTCCCTTGATAGTCCTTAAGAATAAGTCTTTGGAAACGGAGGTCTTGGCGCTGAATCGTGGGGATGAGTTGCTTGAACTCATGGATGAGGTCCTCCTCCCAGTCACTTTCGCTGATTTGGTTTATGCCTGCCACTTCAATGCCAAGTGGCGCGAACCACTGGAGACCTAGAAGACTAGGCCGATCTTTGTCGATCACAGTTAGCAGTAAGTACGCTGTGTGCTTCTTGAAGGAGACCCGGACTCGGCAGGAGCCAACGACAGGGATTCGATTCCCTTGATAGTCCTTAAGAATAAGTCTTTGGAAACGGAGGTCTTGGCGCTGAATCGTGGGGATGAGTTGCTCCAGGACACCATCGAGAGGGACGATCCCGAGTCGACTTCCATGGGGCAAGGCTGGCTCTCGATGGCTACTGTGATTCGGATTTTCTTGGCATCCAAGGCTGAGGCGTGACCGATAGTGATAGTATGATGAGCCTCTTCTCACTGTAAGGCTTGGTTTCTGTAGGAGTGGCTTACTGGTTTTCGCCTTACAGGACGGTTTCCTGTTGTTTGGTGATAGTTAGCCCCCTTTGAAGCCTGGCCGGGTCCTTGTAAACTTCAGCAGACCCGTCCGATGTGGCCTCTCTTTCCACACTCATGGCAGAGTGCATTGCGGAATTTGTATTTGGACCTGGCATGGTTGGCTTCACAGCCAGTGCAAGGGCGTAGGGACTTCGGGTGGGGGTCCCGGTCGGACCGCAGTCGATGGACCTCTTCTTTGTCACTGTCTGACGATGAAGAGAGGTCCTCGTGGTGTGTCGTGGAAAGTTGCCCTTCTGCCTTGGGTAAAATGTCGCCTGTCGGTTGGTGTACCGGAGCATGGTTGCGGTGTAATTGTGCAGCTGACTTCCTGGTTGCTTCTGCTGCAGTAGCATCGGCGATGGCATCGGCAAGGCTGATGTCGCCTTTCGCCATCAGCTTGCTCTGTACGCCTGGTGCATCTAATCCCAGAATTATTCGACCTCTCAGTGCCTCTTCCAAATCGGCGAATCCGCAGAGGCCTCCCAGGTTTCGGAGGTCTGCTATGAAGTCGGCGATGCTTTCTCCTTTTCGCTGGTTTCTCTGATAGAACTTGTGCCGTCTCACGAGCGTAGGCACGGCCGGTGCGTAGTGATGTCTAAGTAGAGGTTCGAGGTTGTCCCAATCCATCGCCTTCACTTCTCTAGGTTTTGCTAGTGCTTTAGCCATCTTAAATACGGTTGGACTGCAATGCGTTAGGAACACCGCCCGTTTCTTCCCAGCTGTGGCGTCCTTTAAGTTGTTAGTTTCTAAGAACATTTGGAAGCTATCCATGTAGGACTCCCAATCTTCCTGCACTGGATCGAACGGAGCAGGTGGTACGACGACGACGGACATAGTTCTGTTGTGTAGCGTCGTCAGCCACGTGCTTGGTGTTTCTTCTTAGTTCCGTCGGTTCAGACGTCTCCATATCCCATCCTTGTCGCCAGTGTTATGTTTGGAGCATAGACGAGAAAGAATGGAGACAAGCCTCTGGAATGGTGAACTTCAGCTCTTTATTTACATAGTGACTTCTCAACTCAATGGCAGTTATAACCCTCCTTATATGGGCAACCCTAGTAACTATTAACCAATAACAATCAAGGAGTGCTAGCTCCCTTAACCAAAAGGAACTCTCTGTTAATGGCCAATCGGATTCACCGGAACGGGCCAATCCGATCTTGCCGTTAACAGCCAATCAGAAGTGCAGGGCCAGAACCCTGCACTTTACTCCAAGCTCAGTTCTCTTTATTAAATCTTATGCATTCACAACAGGGACTGCATCCGTTCCATTTGGGCTGCTGGAGGCACCATGGACTGATCCTTTGCTATTTCCAGGCTAGTCCTGCAAGCCAGGTTTAAGCACCTCATGGGCCGAATCTGGCCCACGGGCCTTGAGTTTGGCACTTTTGGGATAGATGGATTGAGGGTAGGAAGCACCAGCGCTGTAGAAGGTGCGATAGAAGAATGAGAAACAGAATACATAAAGACCCAAACGAGAGCATCTTGCCTAGATTCTTCAGCCCTAGAAGTATCAAGGGTAAGATAGGCCATTTTGATAATTGGCATTAGAAAGCTTTCTTTCTCCTGTTTAGTTGAGTAATTTCTCCTACAATAAGAGTAGATAATGTAGTGCTATGAGCACCAATATGTCCTCTAACATCTTTGGTGCTTACCAAGCTCCCTGCCCATTTGATTTTTTAAAAGAGTGGCTTCTTTAAAAACAAAACTAAATCAGAAGTTACACTCATGTAAAATAAGCAGGATCTAATGTCATCTTTACTAACTGGAGTGCTTCTGTAATGCAGGGCTGCCTTTGGTATGGTTTGCATGAAAAAACAGAAACCATTTTGTAGGCATGGATGTATATGAGAGAGGGATGGTGGTAAGCAAGAAGTAACGTTCAACTTGAGAAGTGTTAGTTTGACAGAACGTAAGTTAGTTTCAAACAATTTGATGGGCCCAACAACATTTTTTCATTTTTAATAATCTTATTAAATTTTTACAAAGAATACAAATAAAAAACCAACTTAAATAACAATCAAGAAAAGAGAGAAAGAGGAAAATACCACCATTCTTAGAAATATGTTAATAACCAGAATATTGTTTTCATCTAATGCTTTCTGCAGCATCAACAAAGTGATTGATGTCCTGAAAAATCATATCATACACAGTATTTTCTTTCCTCAGAGATGGAAAATACAACTGAACTGATTCAACAAGGTTTGAAAACCTCAATAATTAATCAGCCCTGGACTATTAGTTATATTTTGGGGATCTGTGTTTTGGCACTTTGTGATCTCACAAAGCTTCTGCTAGAAAAAATCATTGGTTGTTGCGACAGCAGCCAGCTCTATAAAAGAGCTGCTGCTGCCCAAGTATTTTGCTCTGTTCCGAATTTACTAATAAAGAGTTGAAGTCACAGTTCGATGCCTCGTCTCCGTTCCTTGCGCCCATGCTCAGGACATAACATAATCCTAAAAAAAAAGAGTCAATAAATCCATACATAATTTGGAGATTTGTATTTAAATGTGAATCAATGTCCATAATTAAGCAAGCATATAGATAGATAGATAGATAGATAGATAGATAGATAGATAGATAGATAGATAGACTGACCATGTTTCTCATAAAACAAGGCTGGGTCTTATTCTTTTTGAGCTCCCCCAAAATGGCTAGGACATCTTTTCAGAGGTGACTTAATTTCCTCCCCCCCACACACCCCAACCTAGAGCACTCCATGTGCACTCACCTCTCCACAAGGCTGCTTCTATCGGCCGATGGAAGCTCCCTGAAGGCAGAGTTATCAGCTACTTCTATCAGCCAGTAGAAGTGGCGTCATGGAGAGATGAGTGTGTATGGAGTGCTCTAGGTGGGGGTGTGCGTGGGGGGAAGAAATCTATTGGCCGGTAGAAGCACCCTCGTGGTGAGCACCCACATGCACTCCCCTTGTCACAAAGCTGTTTCTATTGGCCAATGGAAGCTCCCCAAAGGCAGAGTCACCAGCCGCTTCTATTGGCTGTTAGAAGTGGCCTTGGGGTGAGCGCCCACGCGCAGTCCCCTTGCCACGAAGCCATTTCTATCGGCTGATGGAAGCTCCCTGAAGGCAGAGTCACCAGCTGCTTCAGGGCGAGGCGCTGCTGCCCACAGAATGCTCCTGATAGTTCCGCCCCATGTGTACTTCCCTCGCCACAAAGCCATTTTTATTGGCTGATAGAAGCTCCCCAAAGCCAGAGTCACCAGCTGTTTTATTGGTCGGTAGAAGCGGCCTCAGGACGAGCACCCCACGCATACTCCCCTTGCCACAAAACCAATTCTACCAGCCAATAGAAGGGGCTGGTGACTCTGCCTTCGGGAAGCTTCTATCGGCCGATGTTCTATCGATAGTAGATTGGGGTATTCTAGCCTAGGCTACCTGCAGGGCTCTCCTAAAGGCAAGTTTTCTCCCTCCCCTTTCCCCCCCTTTCTCTTCACCTCGTGTAGATTTAACGAACAATGTGAGAAATGGCAGGGAAATGTATGGATTAAATAGGCCTAAATTTTGGGGGCGGGGCTTAATTTCACCTCATGCCTAGAAATCATGCTGGGCCTTCCTATTGGTGGAGACCATATTATTGGAGAAACACGGTAGATTGATAGATAAATAAAGGTAGATATATAGATATAGATAGATATAGATACATAGATTTAGATATAGATAGATAGATAGATAGATAGATAGATAGATAGATAGATAGATAGATAGATAGATAGATATAATATAGTCTATGTGACGTTTTGTTCCTAAACTTTGAAATTTTGATCAGATGAGGAGAGGTAGTTTCCACATTAATGTTAAAGTAAAAAATAGCTTGGGAATGAAAGTAGTGATGAAGCAAGATGAATCAGGGGATCAGTTTTCAGTATGAGACTGGTCTGGATAAGGGATCCAAGGAGGTGAAGCTCTAGACTAGAAAGATGAGAGATGGTTTTGATATATTTTTGAAGTTGCTGCCACTGACCTCTATTTCCAAGCTCTCCTTCCTGGATGAAACTTACAATGCAGGGTAGATAACACACTTCTAATTGCCATTCTTTATTGCCCAGCCTCTCCCACTCAAGAAAGATAACGAGGCTGGTATTGGTCTGTGGCAGCTGCTTTAATCATAGCATTTTTATGTTTGATAAATACTTTCCCCTTTGCATCTCACCTATCTTTTTCTGGCAAAGTTACAAGGTTAAAAAAAATGGCAAGCCTGCATAGATGAACGCCATGGAATATCTAAAAATAACCATTCCCCCCCTCCAAGTGAGAGATAAAAAAATGAGATTAAGTGTGAAGCAACACCAAACTATGTAAATCATATAAAGGAGGAATGGATGTGCTTTATCTGGGCTAAAGCCACAAACAATTACTTATTCAGATAGCAGTTTATCTCTTTTCACCAATAATCAGTTTTGAAAGACATAACTTACTGTCATAGGATCTGTATGAAAATGCTTAGCGCACAGTGCAGCTATTCCAGATGTTTCCATCTGGCACCATGTCAGTTGTTTGTAAAACAAAAACAAAAATAAAAAAAGAATTATTGAGACATAATAGTAACAATATCATTATTTTTATGTTAACATGGTGTTGCATTCAAGGTATACATAAGAATTGTTGTTAATTTCTAGGACCAGATCTAAGGGTTTTCCGGTTTCGCGTGGCTTCGGGGCAGCAGGAATTCGCGACAGCTCGCGATTCCTGCTGTGCTAGCCGTCGAGGTACCCCCGATCCAGATGGGTCAGGGGGATATGGCTGCCCTGTAGGGACAGCTGAAGAGAGAGGGGAGTCGGATAGGGAGGTGGGGGTGTCACAGACACCCCCTTCTCCGGAAAAACCCCTTTTTCCCAAGGCGGTGGAGCGGCGGTCAGCAATGGCCGCCACGAAGAAGCCAGCAACCGGGTAAGATTGTGCTGGAGGAAGTGTGAAGAGTGAAAGTTTTGTCTGAGCCGGGTCAAGTAACATCTTTTAAATTGCCTGGAACTGAGCTGTTTGAATTGCTGGAGGATACATTGTATCCCTAAGAAGAGCAAAAAGCGGCGGAGAAGCTGTTAAAGGGAACTTTTTTTTTTTCTTTACTCTCCCACCCCATGGAAACAGCAGAAATATTTGGATATATTGGACATTGAAAGTGAATTGCTTTGAGAGTTGAAGCTAAGAGACAAAAGGATTCTTGGACATCGAAAAATTTAAGAAATTGGAAAATCCTTGTTGGAGGTATGGATTTCTGATTATTTAAAATTGACATTGCAAGTGGGAAGGGAGAGAAAAAAAAAATTGGAGCAGAAGCTGAAAAAGGAGGAGATTGCCTAGAATCCCAAAGGAAGATATATGGTAATTGGACCTCTTTGATTAAAAATTAACCCCAGAAAGAGAAAGAGAAGAAGGAAGAAAAGTATTAACTTTTGGAACTTTTTTTTAATTGTTTTTGATTGTCTTTGATTAAAAATACTTGTGGTTGTTTTGGAAAAAGTTTCCCTTTTCATAATGGCATCGTTTGTGGATGAACTAGAGATTGAATATCAAAAATATAAAAAAGAAGATACTTTGGGCACTTTGTTTCAATTCTTAGAAATGGCGTTATGTACTTATGAAAAGTTGATTACGCAGCAGAAGGACTGGGACAAGGAAGAAGAGGAAGAAGAAGCCATCTTTGATGAACAATGGGTCCCTTCCGGAGAGGAGGAGAAAAAGGATAAGAAAAAGGGGATTTTAAGAATTATAAAGACAACCAAAAGAGAGAAAAATGAGCGAAAAGGTGGAGGCAAGGTTAGAAAGCAAAGGAAAAGGAGCAAGAAAAGCGAGGAGAAAAAGCAAAGGGGTAAAAAGGGCAAGGAGCAGAATAAGCAAGAGAGAAAGGGGGGGAGGAGAAGCCTTAATGGGGGGAAGCAAGACCTAAAGAAAAAAAGTTTATTTAGAGACAATGGGTGAATTTAATTTAGGATAAAAGAGGGATTCTGGAGGGTACATAAGTTTGTGTTTTTATATGTGTATTTAGAGTATAAAATTCATTATGTAATCTTAGAATCTTTTAAACAGAATCCCAAGAAAAATTGCTATACGAAGTATTTTTAAGTTAGGGTAATGAGTTATAGACGTTACTCCAATTGGTGTATAGGAGAAGTATAGTAAAAGAAAAAAGAGGAATGGATAATTGGAAATAGAACAGACAAAGAATGTTGTTGAAAATGGTAATAAGATATGGAAGGATATATATGCTTTTTTTTTTTTTTTTGGATTTTGTATATTGATAAAAGGCAATAAAATTTTAATTAATAAGAAATAATTTGGATGAAAAGGAGAAGTAGGGATAAGATATGAAGTTAATATTATATGAAGTATTGATACTATAATTTGGAATTGTTATGCCTTATTGGTCTTTTATTATTATTTTTTCCTAGAAAAGAATTTATAAGCTGTTATGCCTTGATTCTTTGTGCATTGTTTTTATAAAACTGATAAAAATGGTTTTTATATATATATATAAAAAAGAAAATGAAAATAAGATATGGAAGGATATATGGGATGAATATGATGTTTGAATTTGTGTCTGTGTGAAGAGTTTTAACCCAGGAACAGACAACCTTCAGAAAAGATCTTTTAGTTTTGTTTATGTTTTGTGTTTTGTATGTTTGTGTATTGTGTTTTTTGTAAAACTAATAAAATTTGTTTTTTATAAAAAAAAAAAAAAGAATCAATAAAACCTTGGAGGAATGTTAGATGAGAATAATTGTAAACAAGCCAGAAAGAAATGAATATGATGACTATAAAATGGATAAATATAGAAAAGAAATGAAATTGAATAAGAGTAAAGAGAAATAATGAGAAATTTGCTGAAAGATATTTATGTGTCCATATGGAAATGGGATAAATTAGAATTATGTTGTATAAAAATAATGTTTTATTCGACTTGTAAAAATTTATAATGTTAAGAGGTTTTATGTACTTAATGGTTAATGATGTGTTGTTTGTCTTTAAAATTAATAAAATTTGTTTCAAAAAAAAAAAGAATTGTTGTTAATTTCTTAAAATGTGGAAACAGCTGATCTCAGTCATGTAGGTAGATTGGGAAGGGAAGATATTTATTTCCTGGATAGTACTTGCAATGATGATCTGAACATATTGTTTGAAAGAAACCTAGAGTCACATCACACTCCTACTGAGATTTTGCCATTTTGTTGCAGTGGGTGGAAAGGGAATGATTAGTACTGGAACAATAAATTTAGAGAAGTATGTCTTCTCACCACACACATCACACTGCAGATGCAATATGCTACAGTATTTCAAACCTCAGAAAATAGATGGATGGCTGTTCACTTTAAAAAAAAACAAACCCAAATGTGTGCTGGAGAAGCTGCTGCTGCTTTTGTGCAGGAAGTGCTTCTGGGTTGAAAGGATTAGCAGTGACATCACTATTGCCAGAGCGGTGGTCCCCAACCTTTTTTGTACCAGGGACCAGTTTCACGCAGGAACACTTTTTCAAGGACCGGGAGGGGGGGGGTGAGTCTGAGTTTGGTGGTTTGCTTGCAGACGTTTCAGTACCTGACTAGGTAACATCTGATGTTATTACCTAGTCGGGTAATAAAATGTCTGCCAGCAAACCACCAAGTTCAGGGAGTGCCAATGTCTCCTCATTGCAACCCTGAGCAACAGATATTCTTTTCTATTGGGACATTTAAACGGAGGGTTTCAGCTGCAGATTCAGGAACTGCGCCTAGCTGAGGAGCACCTTCAAAACTGAGTGCTGGGCGGTGGCGGCCCACGGCTGTCTCCGCGGCTCAGGACAAGTCCCTGCAGGATGGCTGAGAAGCCCCACCACTCGGCCCTGCCTTCCTCAGCCTCATCCCTCAGGTGTCTGCCTTGTTCCTCTCTCAGTCGCTCTCTCGCTCCTCTACCACCCCAGGAAGGAACTGCTTCAAAGAAGCTGGCAGGGTGGCTTCCTGTTGGCGCAGCTCCTTCGAAGCGCCCATTCACCTCTTCCCTGGTCCAACACCTCAAAGCCACAGGACATGAGATTGATACCAGAACTAAAATACCAGAACTATCGCCAAAACCGAACACTTCAGCAGCAGAATAATCAGAGAAGCCATAGAGATAGAAAAACGCCCACACAGCATGAATAAATGAGATGATACCTCCCGCCTACCAGCCTTTGGAAACCCACCCTCATGAACAGACAAGTACCTAACATGAAGAATGACACCAGACCCACACCCCTGAGAGCCACACAAGATGCATGGCTGCCAACTCTCACGCAATCAGCGTGAGACTCACGCAATTCAACCAATTTTGACTGTCTCACTCTGATAAACGAAATCTCACGCTAAACCCCCAAAATGGAATGTACAAAAATAAATATATCTCTACATTCTCTGATATTCCGAATATCGATATGCCCAAGCCCAAAGTTTCGAGAAGTGAAGCCTCCGATCCTGGGCGGCTTCAGAGGGCGAACAGAGCATGTGCGAGAGGACGTTGCCCGCATTGATTTCTGTACTGGGATGAGGAGAGAATTCCACGCTGCAGGAAGCGGTTGCTCCTTTCCGCTCTAGGATGTCACAACTCTCTGGGCTTAACCCTTGCGCTGCACTCTGCTCTGGCAGGCGGAGATGAGAGAGACGAACTCTCTATCCCCCATGAAGTACGACTACAGGGCATCCCTGGGCCTTTCTCAAGAGCTGAGCTCCCATCATCCCCTCCCCGCACCCGTCTGGTCTCAAGGCCGCTGGGATTGGGGCGCAAAGGCGCGTCCCTCTCCGGCCTCCCTCTCGCAAGGGGAGCTGCCGTGGCTGGCCTCTTGCGCGCCTCGGCTTCTCTCGCTCCCCAGCCTGATGGGAAGTCCCTGGAGAGGGAGGGGGAAGAGGGGGGGAGGGCTCCTTCCCGGGTACATTGTGTCCCTCCCCCTGCCCTTTGCACCTAGATATGCGCCCCCCCCAGCCTCCCCTGGGTCCAAGAGGCTGCAAGAGGGTCTGGCAGGGAGGAGCCTCTCCAGGAAGGGGGTCCCGCCAGAGGGCAGGCTGGAGCGGGGTGGGGTGGGGCTCGCAAGGAGGGGGGGTTCCTGTCCCCTCCGAGCCCCAATCGCAGCCGGTGCAGGAGTTTCTCTCTTTTTAGGCTTCTTTCCCCACTTGATGCCAGGAACGTTTGGATGCTCTTTGGGAGCCCCTGGGAAGGAATCTCGCCTTGAGGGGTCTCCCCACAAATGCCAAGGAAAGGAGGGGGGGAGTGGCCACTGTCCTCTCCTCTCCTCCCCCAGACAATCCAGGACTTCCCTGCAGGGGAGCAGCTGATGGCAGCATTGCTGGGGGTCTCATGCACAGACTGGGAGGGGGGCGTTTGGGGAGTGAAGGACACCAGCCTCCCCCCCCATTCTGTGTGTGTGTGTGTGTGTGTGTCCATCTGCCTGCCTGGCCCTTTCTGACCCTTCAGCTGGACTGTGAGGCTGGTGGGTCCAAGACTCAGCCTGGATCCCCCTCCCCTCCACAGGTGGGAGGCCCAGAGGGTGGGAGAGGGCTGGGAAGGGCCGTTTCTGCCCAGCTCCAAGGCCGGGAACCCTGGCAAGGCCCCCTCCACCCCCGGGGCCATGTGAGGGAGGCTTCTGTGGCCCTGAAGAGGCAGCCTGGAGGGGCCGGATCCCAGGCACTTGGGACGCTCCTCTCAGCCAGGGACCCTGGAGGAGGAGGAGAGCCGGAGCAGCCCAAAGGGACGGAGCAGATGGGCAGAGGCCCAAGAATGTGGACCCTTTCCGGCCAAGATGGTCAGTGAACTGCATTATTAATATCTTACAAATCCGGTTCAAGTACATTGGTGCTGCTTGCATGTATGTATGTATGTATATGTCCAAATCATGACTAAAGTATGCATCAGATTGCACCATTTAAAATGTAAAATTGTCAAAGCTCCCTACCGTGGAAGGGGGGACACCCCCCTTCCACACCATCCCCCCCTCGGTCGCTTCGCTCCCTCGCAGTGTCTCACTCCGAACTATCACTCAAGGTTGGCAGCCCTGAAGATGCCACCACCACACTTCCACATAGAAAGCAGACTCATACCCACACAGAAGATGAGACACAACCATGGACCAGAAGCCGCACTGCAGCTGCATCACTACCCACTTCAAACCCCTCTGAGCCATACATGAAGCGAACTGACCCCCACCATGAAGATGCAGGCACGACCATGAACTCGAAGCCAAACAGCAAGATCACAGCTCAAATCCCCCAGAAACTAAGACTAACCTGAGCACAACCAAGACCCCACCTGAACAGAACACGCCTCCAGCCAATCAGAACACAGCCAACCCCCCAACCAATCAGAACACAGCCAAAAAAGAACACTATCTCAAAAAAAAAATTCATTTTTTATGTGGACCAGTGATTATTTGCTGACATATAATCTTACCTGACAATAAAGATTGTCTTATCTTACTGGTTGTGGCAAAATGTCTCCTTTCAGGGGTGTGGCACAGCTACAGACAGAAAGTAGAACCCTCACTCCATTAACCTCAAACTATCCACTACTAAGTTCATCCCATTTCTAAGAGGTCTGTAAGGGGCGTACATAAGTGCACAATTGTGCCTACCATCCCTGTCCTATTGTCCCCATTTATTCGTACCTATTTCCTGTATTCTTACTCATGTGCATACTTACACCTATTATCTTGTAAGCAATTGACAAATCAACTCAACTAAATGAATAAATAAAATAAATAAAATGGGGAGATGCTTTCCATTCCCTTTCTAATATCTATTCATAGACAGAAGGTCTATGGATAAGTTATAACTGTGTTCAATTAAACAAGTGTTTTGCATAAAAACAAAGTGATAAACAAATGGGCCCTTGTTTTTACCATTTGTTAGGAGTCAAAAGCATAAGTTCAGTTGAAAACAATTTTAAGGCATTTTTTCATGTCAGTGTGGAAAACTGGGGCTACAACTGGGCCTATTCCATATACACATTTCCTGAATATGTCTATCCATCCATTCCAAAGAAACATTCATTCAAATTACAGTGGCAAGAACAATCCATGTGATAACTTTGGAAAAAGAAACAGCCCCTTAGATGAAAAATATTGCAGATCAGCTCAGGGAAATCTTGCTGCCTACAGAATCACAATCTTTGTGAATAGTGTTTGTAGTGTCAGCAGTAAACAGACAATAAAGGGTTTTTTTTTTTTTTTTGGCCTTCTAATAAATGAATAACCTAAAAAAAAGCTTCTCAATTGCATCAGTGGACACTGATCAGAGGGATGCAGATTGTAGTCTCATTTCTTAACTTTATGCTGGTGGCTCTCAGCTTCTGTTCCTTACTGCTACACTGGGAATAGTAGTGATCTGTTTCATTGAGTTGTGCTAAAGAGATGCTCTGTAAATTAAAAAAGCATGCTTCATTGAAGAAGGGTAAATGTATTTTTTGGCTTTCCTGCCAAGAGAAGGAAGATGCTAGACTTGCTTTAAGCAAGGAGATGTAGTGATCTGGTAGTACAGTTATCACTTGATACTTGACACCGCCAGCAGAGAATGTGAATGAGAACTGTCCTGTGCTGAATGCCTTTTGCAGAGGGTGAGCTGTGTTTTACGTTTGCAGCATGAGAGCTGATCGGGATAAATAGAGCTCCAATAAAGGCTGTAGCAGTTACCATAGCTACCCAATATCACGTTTAACTGAGCAGTGCCTTTTCTGTGGTGCACTTGCTGTGCAACTGGGATGGTGTGAAAAATACGGTATCTACACTGGGTGGCAGAGAGCTCCTGGATTAAAGGGTATTTGCTTGGCATGGGAAGCATCTGGCAATGCTCATCCTGGTTAACAAGGTGAAATGGAGACATGCTCTGCCATGCTTTTGCCTTTATTCAGAGACCAGTTGGAGACAAATGCAACTCTGGGAAACTGTCTGTGCAACATGTCATGAAATTGGCAGCCCCTCTAAGAGCACAAAGGTTGCTAGGTCAGAAATTGAAAGTTGGATCCCCCTTAAAGTAGATTTCTGCCCTTTTTATAAGTTTCCCCCGTCTAAAGAACTCAGTGCATGGATGAGATAGCATTGTAAGGAGAAAATGTTCAGTTTTATTAAGCACAGAGTACATTTGGGGATTACCCAGAGTGGGAACTAATTGGATAGATATCCTTTGAAACACCATGTTTGACAATGAAAAGGAGACAAGCAGAGCAGCTTTTAAGACAAACAAAAAAGAATGTAAGGAGCTACTGCATCATGTTAGATCTTGTACAGTAAATAATGACAGATATGTCTTTTAATTGCCAAATGGAATGGAAGAGGGATGGGCTTTGATTATACAGTAAATAGTCTGTTCTATCTAACTTCCTCCTAATTTCTTGGGCAAACAATAGTGTGTCCATAGAATTCTCAAGTATTACAGGCAATATCAGTAGCCCATGTGGATTGGTGAAAGCAGCTGAAAAGCTCCTTTAAGGTTTCTTCAGGATTGATGTCAAGTAATCTAGACCAGGAAATAAACATAACAGGGATACTAGAAATATTTAAAAAACCTAGAACCTGTGTCATCTGCTCTGCTTTAGAAACTAGAAAAACTAGAAATATGCCTTGGGACCTATTTGAAATGACAATTTGAGACTGAATTCTTCATGGCCCATCACTGGTTTTCCCTTAAGCTGGCCCCAAGACAAAACAAAACACAAAAACTATTGGCTGACTTTTCAAATTAACTTCCATTGTTACTGACCTTGGATAGATATTAGAGGTACCCCAAAATAACAGTTTCATCTACATGTCATCAGATCCTTTTCTGATCTCCCCAAGTTTAGTCAGAGATCATTGTCATTAGATTAACACAGTTGAAAGGGACCTTGTAAGTTATCTAGTCCAAACCCTCACCCAAGCAGGAGACCCTACACCATTTCTGACAAGTGGCAGTCCAGTCTCTTCTTGAAAGTCTCAAGTGATGGCGTTCCCACAACTTCCGAGGGCAAGCTGTTCCATTGGTTGATTGTTCTCACTGTCAGAAAGTTTCTTCTTACTTCCAGGTTAAATCTCTACTTGTTCAATTTCAATCCATTATTCCTTGTCTGACCTACAGGCGCTTTAGAAAATAGCTTGACTCCTTCCTCTCTGTGACAGCCCTTCAAATATTGGAAGACTGCTATCATGTCTCCCTTGGTCCTTCTCTTCTCTAGACTAGCCATATCCAGTTCCTGCAACTGTTCATCAAAAGTTTTAGTCTCCAGTCCCCTAATCATGTGTAATATTCCTAATGGAAAACATGCAGTGTCAATGTAATAATGTGATAGTTAAAAAGCTTAATAATTCATCAACCCTCAAAATCTTAGTCAACACATTAGAAAAAGTGCATTGAGGAATATGGTAGAAAAAAGATATGAGCACTGTGGTAGTAGCTTTATTGCTGCAGTTGTTAAGAGAGAATGCATGCATTTAGTTTAAAGCCTTAGACACTGTGCAGAATTGGGAAAATTTGCTGAGGTAAAGTATCAGTCAGTGTACAGATGTAAAACAGTATGTGGAATCTATTCTCCAGAAGCACCAGCTTATTTTTTTCAGAGCCAAAGCATAACCATTGTCAATTTAGTTTTCTTTGCATCTTCATTAAACCATGCAGAGATTCCCTGTGTCTAATTGTTGCAAGATCTGTTGCAGAAGTGTCGAACTTCCATGCATGGAACAATGAAGGAGGCCATGCTGCTTGATGTAACCCTGAGTGTTATTCCACAGAAGATATTAGATAATGAGCATAGTGTAACAGCATACCTTGGGATAATGGCATGGATAGCTCTTTGATCAACATAGTCACTCCCTTCAACCTGTGAAATGGGCTGCAACACTCTAAGGTACATTTCCTCATCTTTTCCATATTGACTGGCTGCAATGTAAAATAGAGGCATGTCATTCTGCTCTTGGAATCTGATTTGGAGGGGGAGGCCGAGCAGCTGACAGGGAGTGTGAGTGTGGTTCCATTGGCTGTGGAAGAAACTGGGGAAGGGCACAGTCAGGCTGGATAGAGCAGAGGAGAGGTAGAGCAAGGGAGAGGGAATTCTGAGGAAGAACCAGGCCCACTCCCTCTTCATCCTAGGGCACACAGGGAGGAATGGAGAAGGGAGCAATGTGAGTTGTGTGGCTTATGGGGGAGGAAAGGGCCCTGATTCTCTTCATTAGCTGCAGCTGGGAACATAGTGTTTAAAAAGGGAAGTTGTGCACAACAACTTGTTGGGAGTAAATCATGAATTATCTGGTATCGTGGTATCTGTGTTCCTGGTGTCTTCCCAACTGTGTGTGTTTTGCTGTGCCTTTAAGTCTGCAATTCCTTCTCTTGTCCTGTCAAATTAATTACTGCAGCATGGCTTCTTTGGATTTTTAGTTACGGTTTGTATGTACTTTGTTTCTGGACTGAATTTTTTCCCCTTAAAGACTGTTCCTAGGAGAGTTTTTCTCCAGCCGAAGGTAACTTGAACATTGGAGGCAAAGATGGAGATAATAAAGGGACTCTTCTTGCTTATTTGACTGTGTTGCCTTTGTGCCACATCCCAGATCATCACTAGGCATCATACAGAACTGTGTACCTTTAGATAGTCTATAATGGTGTTTAATGAATTCATGAAGAATATAAGTAATTCTTCCATACCATTTATTAATCATCAATCTGATTCTAGCCGATCAATGTGTGCAGAGCAGGAGAGAGCAGACACTATTCTGTTCCTCACCATGGGCCTATCTTGATGGTACACAGCATTGTTTGTTCAGGGCTCATGCCAAAAACAGCATAGTTAAATCCTGTAAGACACAATATTGGGTAACAAAAAGGGGCAAATCCAGTGGCTGCTGTTGGCACCCAAAACCTACTAATAAATGTTTGGATTTCAATCAGGCAAACAAGTTTTGTAGGCTGCAATCTGGATCATAAAAGACCACATTTGTGGCAAAAAACAAAAATAAAAACGCAACCTCAAGAACAGGCAGATTTTCACAGCGCAATTTTCTGTCTGTCTATCTGTCTTGCAATTGCAAAGATGTACGTGCATTTGAGTTTAACTAGAAGTGTAAAATGCCTCTGAGGAATGAGGAGCTTTCAGTATGTAATTCTGTGGCTCATTTTCTTGCTGTAGAGGAGCAAGAAGAAGGAGTGGGGAGGATCAGACTTAAACATAGCAACACATAAAGTGCTATTTAAAGTTGTAATGTTTCATATTATCAGTAACCGCTCCTTAATAAATATATTTAATCAGATTAGTGCCTCATCAAAACATAGAGTAAAATATAGGAAAAAAACATACAAGAACAATATCTCCCTGCTTATTGACTCATCTTTGTACATAAATCTGAATACTATTATGCTATTATGCTGAATACTATTATGAATAATATTAATTGCTTTTGAAACACATTTTGGTTTTAAAAAAATCTGTCAGCTTTGGAAGCCATATTGAGATCAGATGCTCCCACGCTGCCACATCTGAGCCTGGGAAAGTGGGAGGGGGAAAATTTATTGGAGTATGTATAGTTAGACATAATAACATTCTTTATGATTCAAGGTCAGGTTGTGTTGCACATAAATGAGAGGAAGTCTTAATTTGGGACAGATGGTGATTGGGCCATGTGTTGTGATGATGGGTGAAGGGGATGGATTTTGTAGTTTTACTTATTGTAAGGAAGTTTTACTTCCTTACTTGCCCATCATGTTCAAGCTAAACAAACTTAGTTTTACTTATTGTAAGGAAGCCCGGAACTTTCAGATTCAGGATTCCGCAGTTGTGCCAGTTACTATCCAAATAAAGAGGAACCTTTGAGAAGATGTCTGTCTCAGAGTTATTGGGAGGAATGGAGAGTTGCTGGAACATTGACAAAATCATTTGTTCTTTACTAGGAAAAGATGTGTCTATTCGAGAAAGAGAAGTCTAAGGTCATTGTTCAAACTTGAGAATTATTTCTGATTTTTTTTTTTTTATTATTCCAGTACTGAAAATGTATCATCACTTTCCTCTGAATCCTAGAATACTAACTGAAGCTGATAATAGCATTATTAATTTTAACACAATTCTTTTATTTATTAGCATGGCATTGATATGACATCCAATCTCAAAACATCTTTGCTATGAAGCTGAATTGTAAAATTGAGAACTGAAAGGTTCTTTAGAGGGTTGCTTATCAGATAACAGAGTCATTATTAGAATAATATACTTTTATGATAAGTTGGTTAAGACTGAATGTCACAGAAAGTCTTCTTGGAGTCAATGTTTTTCTTTGCATTATGACATGTACATCCTTAAGTCAAGGGCAAGCCACATGGAAGAAATGATTTCTAGCATTGGGTGGGCAACCCTAGCTCTCCAGATGTTGATGAATCATTGTCCCTAGCATTGCCCATGATGATTGTTGAGGATTTAATCCTGAAACATCAGGAAGACCCAAGCTCTATGAAGTGGAGCAGCATATAACATATGACTACTGAGCTGATTGCATCAAAAGAAAATCACACCCAGCCTGCTTAAACGCAAACAAAACCTAGCTGATATGGTTAAAAATTCAGATATATTCTTTTATCTATGTCCATCATGTTCAAGCTAAACAAATTGAGTACCCTACCTTACAGAGTTGAAAGCATAAAATCACTCATTTACTCAATAGAAGAATGCTTAGCAACTCATTTTGAAACAATTATACAAGCAAGCCTAATCTCTCTTGAAAAAAAAATACAGCACAGATAAGTGAGTACCTATCAGCTCAAAATCAAACCCACAACAACCACAACCACTATCTCAACTACAATCACAACTACAACCAAAAATAATTATCAAACCACAGCAACAAACAATTACTATCCCTTCAAATAATTCCACAAATAATATCTCCTTACTCATCAGAGAAACCATGGAACGTGAACAGAAATGTCCAAATGCCATCTTATTTGGTCTTGAAGACACCAACGAATCAGATGACATCACCAAAGTTCGTGATATCATAAGTGTTAAGTTTTGAGCATGGGTGTTAGGGATAACATTGTTTTACCCTAACTGGTTTAGGTAAATAATAATATGTAATCATATTTTGTATGTTAAAGTGTCTGCAACTTTAACTGTGGGATAGTAATTAAGGGAGTGGTTGTGAAAGCACTTTAAAAGAAGCAAGGTTGCAGCTTGCTATCTCTCTGGCTTTGATGATACCTGATTACTGCAAGGACACAAGATTGCATTGCTCGAACGGGAGAGAAAACAAAGGACTGACTTGTAAGTGAATTGACATAGGATATTTCTACACGGACTTTGCTAACTGAATATCCCTGAATGGACTGACTAAATGATACATGACTATTGGACTGTTATTTTGACTATGCTATGAACTCATAATGGAATAAACTATATTTTTGATAGCACAAGCGTATCTGTTATTTTTACTGTATGTTAATAAACATACAAGCTTAGCTCACTCATTTATCTGTGTGCCTATTTGACTAAGCTGCACATTCTGTTTAGCTTGTCTCCCTAACCTTGGTTGGGGAAACCAGGCTTAACACTGGTTATGGGCCCAGAGGCTGCAAAGTCAGTTTAACTAGGATAAAACAGATTTATGTAAAAGTGAGAGTTTGTGTTGTTATACATTACAGTAAACAGACAGCTGTGTTTTATTAATTATAGTTTTATATCCATATAAGAAAACATGGCACAAGTCAATCTACAAAGTTTGTCCCTTATATCCAAGTTGGATGGAACAAACTATGTATCATGGTCTATGAAATGTAGTCTGCTTCTACGAAGAGAAGGTTTGTGGAACATAATTGAAAATCCACCAAACGTAGAAGAATGGGATCCAGAGGATGATGAAGATAAATTAAAGATAGAAGAATTTATGCATAAAAATCAGCACGCTATTTGCATTATTGCTTTAACCTTAACTGATCAGCAACTTGTTTATATCCATGGAGAGAAAACAGCTGTTGGGTGTTGGCAGAAGCTGAAGAGAATTTATGTTCGAGATAATGTTGGTGCTCACATAAATCTAACACGGAAACTTTTCAGTACACATCTCCATAAGAATGGTGATATGCTGATTCATTTAAAAACTATGCAAAGCATTTTTCAAGAACTGCACGAGAAAGAGCTTATTTTCTCTGAACTACACCAAGTCTACATAATTCTATCTTCCCTTGACGAAAGTTATGATAACTACGTAACTTCCCTTGAAATATTGCCAAAGGAAAGCCTAACTTTAACTGATATAACTGGCAGATTGATTGAAGAGGCCAGAAGAAGGCTTGAAAGAGACGATTTAATGAGGGAGCAACCTCAAAAAGAAGATAATGAAACTCCTACTGCATATGCAATTAAAAAGTGCTTTAATTGTGGAGGAAGAGGACATTTGGCAAGATTTTGTAAAAAAGCAAAGCGCCAGAACGCTGGCCAGAATACAAAAAGTCATCAAAATAAAAATAAAAATTTAGAGTTAGCCATGTATAGTAACGAAGCTGTAAAAAATAATTTATGGGTGGTTGACAGTGGAGCATCTCATTGTATAACTAATGATAAGAAAAATTTTATTAAAATGTCCAAGAGTACACAGCAGATATCGTTAGCCAATGGCTGGAAACTGAAAGCTAAAGGTCAAGGTATAGCATATTGTTCTTTTATAAAAGAGAATGTAAAAATGTTATATGTACCACAACTTAAGTTTAATTTAATTTCAGTTAGAATTTTGGTTAAACTAGGATATGTAGTTACATTTAAAGGAGATAACTACATAATTGAAAAAGAAGATAAGAAAATTACTGCATCTTTAAGAGGTGAATTATATGTGTTAAATGATGATGGTTTAAAGGTGGCTAACACAGTTTATGAAAATAAGAAACCTCATGATGAATGTATTCACTTGTTACATCGAAGGTTAGGGCATTTAAATTTTAAAATACTTAAGAAAACTGTTGAATTATCTAAGGGAATAAGTTTGAAACCTTGTAATAAGTATTTGCAATGTAATGCCTGTAATCATAGCAAAGCCAGGGTCACACCGGCTAATAGAGTTGATGGATTTACTACCAAAGAACCTTTAGAGGTAGTATTTGCAGATTTAATAGGTCCGAAAAAACCAAGTGTAGGAGGAGCTCGTTACATACTAAGTATAATGGACCACTATTCTAGATATGGGTTTTGCTATTTAATGAAGAGCAAAACTGAAACATATCAAAATCTCTTTAATTGGATAAAATTTGCAGAAAGGAAAACTAAAAAGAAATTAGTAACTCTTATAACAGATAATGGTACAGAATTTACAAATAATAAATTCCAGAACAGACTAAGAATGTTAGGTATTCAACATAAAATGTCTGCACCATATAGACCACAACATAATGCCTTTATAGAGAGAAGAGGCCAAACATTACAATCAATGGCACGAACTATGATGTCTGATTCAGGATTACCTGACAATTTGTGGGGAGAAGCAATAATGTGTGGTAATCATATATTAAATAATGTTGTTAATTCAACAACAGGTGAATTACCATTCACATTGTGGCATGGTACAAAACCTGATTTAAGTTACATGCACACATTTGGAGCACCAGCATGGGTGCATATCCCTACACAACTTAGATACAAAGGACAGCATAGAGCTAAAAGATTATATTTTGTAGGATATACATCTAATCATAGATCTTATAAATTCTGGGAATCAGGTACATCTAGAGTTTACACCAGTGCTAGTGCTAAATTCCTAGAACATGTAGGATGGAATAGATTAGAGCAAGATTTAAATTATGAAGTAATTATTAAACCCTACAAAAGGCAGAAAGATCAGATTAGTTATAAGAAGAGTCCAATTAAAGAAGTCCAAGAAGAGCAAATAGGACCAGAACAAGAGGAAACTGTTAATCAGGAAGAGTTAGATAATCAAGAAGAGTTTATAAATGAAAGTCCACCAGTAAGTCCTGTAATACCTAGACGTACTACACGTGTAACTAGACCACCTGATAGGTATCAAGCAAGTATAGTTTGCCAAGTAACTAAAGTTCCAACTAGTGTAGATGAACTTAGGATGTATCCTGCTAAGGATCAGGAGAATTGGCAAAAGGCAATGGAAAAAGAACTAAATTCATTAAAAGTAATGAAAGTTTATGAAGATGCTAAATTACCTCCAGGAGAAAAATCCATTGGGTGCAAGTGGATATTTAAAGTAAAAACTGGAAATGATGGGACTGTTACCCATAAGGCTAGGTTAGTAGCTCAAGGATTTAATCAAACTGCATCTGATTATGATGAAGTTTTTGCACCAAATCTTAAAGCAACATCTTTAAGAGCAGCATTAGCTTGGGCAGCTAAGAAAAACTATGTCATTAACCATTTAGATGTAGAAACTGCTTATCTACATGCACCATTGCAGCACACTATATATTTAAGAAAACCAGTAGGTATAAAAGACAATAAAGTAAATAGTAATGATTGTTGGAAACTCAAAAAGAGTCTTTACGGGTTGAAACAATCTGGGTTTGAGTGGAACCAATATATTGTGAAAGAGTTAAACAATATAGGTTTTAAATCTGGTTTAGCAGATCCATGTGTGTTTAAAAGAGAAAATAATGGAACGGTGTCATTATTGTTATTATTTACAGATGATATTGCTTTGATAACTAAGACTAATAATGAAGCTAATGAGATTATATCATTATTAGCCAAAAAGATAAAATTAAAGCATTTAGGTGAAATTAAAAAGTATCTAGGATTGACAATTAACAAAACAAAAAATGGTTTTAAGATATCTCAAGAAGATAAAATTTGCCAATTAATTAAAACGTTTAAAATGGAACTTTGTAAACCGGCAAAGACTCCAATGAGTCAGGAAGTTTGCCAAACTGATGATCAAAGCCCCAAATTTGATAAGTCCACATATCAATCTTTGATTGGCAGCTTATCATATATAAGCAATTGGTCAAGGCCAGATATAGCTTATAGTGTAAATCAGCTGGCACGTTTTAATTCGGATCCACAACAATGTCATTGGCAATCATTGAAGAGAATTTTAAGATATCTTAAAGGAACAATGAACCATGCATTGTATATAGAACCAAAGGGTGATTTGATTCTTAGTGCCTATGCAGATGCAAGTTTTGCAACTGATATAAACACTAAAAAATCAACATCTGGGATTGCTATATTATTTGGTAAGACACTAATAGGGTGGAGGTCAATCAGACAACAGCATATTAGCTTGTCCACGATGGAAGCGGAATTTTCATGTCTGTCATTACTATGTACTGACTTGATTTTGTACAAACAGTTATTATTAGACATGGGTGTAACTGTTAAAGATTCTATTATTGTGTTCGAGGATAACCAAGCAGCTATAAAGTTAGCTACTAGTATTGCTGTAAAAACTAGATCAAAGCATACTGACTTAAGATACTTAAATGTTAGAGAATCTGTAAAGAATGGGCTAATTAAATTGGAATACTGCATGACAGAAGAAAACATTGCAGACCAATTTACAAAAGCTCAAGGAGTAACTAAGTTGAAAGAAAGTTGTAACAAATATGATTTAAAGATGTAAATAGTTATATTATTATTATTTCCTAAAAGGGGAGAATGTTAGGGATAACATTGTTTGACCCTAACTGGTTTAGGTAAATAATAATATGAAATAATATTTTGTATGTTAAAGTGTCTGCAACTTTAACTGTGGGATAGTAATTAAGGGAGTGGTTGTGAAAGCACTTTAAAAGAAGCAAGGCTGCAGCTTGCTATCTCTCTGGCTTTGATGATACCTGATTACTGCAAGGACACAAGATTGCATTGCTCGAATGGGAGAGAAAACAAAGGACTGACTTGTAAGTGAATTGACATAGGATATTTCTACACGGACTTTGCTAACTGAATATCCCTGAATGGACTGACTAAATGATACATGACTATTGGACTGTTATTTTGACTATGCTATGAACTCATAATGGAATAAACTATATTTTTGATAGCACAAGCGTATCTGTTATTTTTACTGTATGTTAATAAACATACAAGCTTAGCTCACTCATTTATCTGTGTGCCTATCTGACTAAGCTGCACATTCTGTTTAGCTTGTCTCCCTAACCCTGGTTGGGGAAACCAGGCTTAACAATGGGCGAGAAAGAATGGAGACAAGCCTCTGAACGGTGAACTTCAGCTCTTTATTTACATTGTGACTTCCTCATTTTAACAGCAGTTAAACCTGCCTTATATAGGCAAACCCTGTAACTTTTAACCAATAACGAGCTAGGAATGCTAGCTCTTATAACCAATAGGAGCTCTCTGTTAAGGGCCAATCGGGTTCCTCGGAATGGGCCAATCCGGTCTGGCCGCTTAACAGCCAATCAGAAGTGCAGGGCCAAAATCTTGCACTTACTCCAAGCTCACACTTTATTAATCTTATTGCATACACAACACCCCTTCCCCCTGGCTTCTTATTTGCAGGGTGCAGTTACATAGTCCCTTAGGTAGGACGGTTGTCCTATTAGTCTCTTTGATTTCCGTTGTATCAGCTGGCTGCAATCATGCTGAGGTAGATCGTTGTTTGGCAGTGGGGCTGTTTCTGGTTCAGAGTTCACTTCTACGTCGTTGCCCACATTCTCTGCAATTCCCTGAGGTGCAACCGTTTCTCCCTCCAGCTCCGCTTCCTGAGTTTATATCAAACCGTCGTTTCCTTCGAACGGGTTTCCTAGGAATTCATCTTCTTCCGTACCTCCCCCCCCTCAGTTTTGTCATAGGGGAGTTGCGGACTGGCCGCTGTAAGCTGCGATCGTAATTGATCGATATGCCGTTTCCAAAGTTTATCGTCAAGGCATTGTACAAGGTAGGATCTGGGGCCAGTTACACGTACTACTGTCGCTTCCACCCACAACGGGTCGCCCGATAGGTTTTTAGCATAAACCAGGTCTCCTACCTGGAAGGTACGACAGCGGCCGCTGGATCCTAGTGGTTTCTCCGGTTCATAACCTGGGTGCAACCGGTCGAGGTGGGAGCGGAGCTTTCGTCCATTAGCAGTTCGGCGGGAGTTTTGTGGGTGACACTATGTGGGGTCATGTGTTGCAAGAAGAGGATTTGATTGACCTTGTCGTCAATGTTGTCGTAGTCTACCTTTTGCAAGGTTTTTTTCACAAATTGGACCATGCGTTCTGCTTTGCCATTGGTCGCAGGGTGCACAGGCGAGGTGAGCGCATGGCGGATGCCGCGGTCAGCGAGGTACTGCTCGAACACTGGTGCGGTAAATTGAGGGCCATTATCAGATACCAGGACGTCTGGTAATCTGTGGGTTGCAAAGAGTCTGTTTAAGATTTTGATAACCGCCTTGGAGGTCGTAGTTGTCATGCGATGGATTTCGAGCCAATTCGAGTAGGCGTCGACGGTAAGCAGGAAGGAGTGGCCTTTTGTTGGCCCCGCGAAGTCCAGGTGAATTCGGGACCAGGGTCCATGTGGTGTCTCCCATTCAGTAGGCATGGCTTTTGGTGGGGCGTTGCTGACTTCTTGGCATTTGGGACAAGCTTTAACCCACTGTTCGATTTGCTTGTCAATGCCTGGCCACCATGCGTAGCTTCGCGCAAGGGCTTTCATTCACACGATGCCAGGGTGGCCATCGTGCAAGGTTCTCAGCAGCGCTTTCTGGAGTCGTTCTGGAATAACGACTCTATCGCCCCAGATGACACAGCCTTTCTGGGAGAAGAGCTCGGTTTGTTAAGTCTTGAATGATGTGAAGTCATCTGATAACTGGTCCAATGGCCATCCGCGTTCTACCCAACCTAGGACTCGTGCTAGGGTGTGGTCGCGTTTGATTTCTTCGTGATATCTTGGGCGGTTAGTGGCGGCAAGTTGAGTGCCTCGATTTGCAACGTGGTTACCGTTGGTGCAGGATCATCGAGAGTCTCTGGAAGCGGTGCTCGGCTCAATCCGTCAGCGTGGGGAATGGCTTTCCCCGGGCGGTATTGCAGCTGATAGTTATAAGCAGCTAAGAATTCTGACCATTGGGTCATCCTAGGGGATAATATGTAGAGAGTCGGCTTATCTCCAGCTATTATCCCCAATAAAGGTTTGTGGTCAGTCACAATAGTAAAAGCCCGGCCATACACGTATTCGTGGAATCTTTTCACAGCTGAGACAATTGCGAGGGCTTCTTTATCAATTTGTCCATAGTTTTGCTCAGTTTTTGAAAGAGTCTTTGAAAAATATGCAACAGGGGCTTCGTTCCCATTAGGCAGTACGTGGCTCAAAATGGCACCCACCTCGAAAGGCGATGCATCACAGGTTATAACTAATGGCAAAGTCTCATTATACTGCATAAGTACAGAGTCAGAAGTGAGCAATTTTTTAATATTTCGGAACGCCTGTTCTTCACGGTAACCCTATAGCCAATTTGCTTTTTTATCTAACAACCGGTGTAACGGTTCAGCGACAGTTGCTTTGTGCAGCAAAAATACATTATAAAAATTGATGAGGTCTAGGAACGCCTGGAGATCGGCCTTGTTTCGTGGCCTGGGAGCGTTTCTGATCGCTTTTAATTTACTTTCGGTAGGGTGAATGCCCTGGCTATCAATCAGGTACCCTAAAAACTCAACACTGTCAGTACACAATTTACATTTGTTTTTTTTAACCTTAAGATCGGCCTCTTGGAATTTTTTAGGACTAATTTTAACCGGTCCTGTAAGATTTTTTTTGTAGGGGCTGCAATTAATACATCGTCAAAATAGGGGACCACGCCCTTAATTCCTTGCAATAACCTTTCCATAAGGCTCTGAAAAATCCCCGGGGCTACACTAACTCCGAATTGCAGCCAGGTACATTTAAAGACACCTCAGTGCATCACAATAGTTTGGGCCTGTGCTGTTTTTTCATCTACTGGTAATTGCTGATATGTCTGAGCTAAATCTAATTTAGCAAAAACTTTCCCGCCTCCCAGGGAATGGAGGAGATGCTGCACCACCGGAACTGGATACGCGTTCTGCTGCAGGGCGTGGTTCAAAGTGGCCGGGTAGTCCCCATAAATCTGGATTGACCCATCTGGCTTAATGAGTGTTACAATAGGGGTTTCTCAAGGGGAGTGATCGATGGGCTCTGATACCCCCTGAGCTATCAGTTTGTCGAGTTGTTCATCGATTTTCGATTTTAAGGCAAATGGAACTCGACGGGGCTTTAGGTGAATGGGAGCTATTTTTGGATCTAGGCTGAATGAAATCGGGGTCCCCTTGTACTCACCTATGCTGTCTGTGAAGACGTCCCTGAACTCATAGATAAGGTCTTCCTCCCAGTCACAGCCTCTGAATTGGTTTACGCCGGCCACTTCAATGCCGAGTGGCGTGAACCATTGGAGGCCTAGTAGGCTAGGCCTATCTCTATCGATGACCATTAAAGGTAAGTACACTCTGTGCTTCTTGAAGGAGACTCGGACTCGGCAGGACCCGACGACGGGGATTCGATTCCCTTGGTAGTCCTTGAGGATGAGGCTTTGGAAGCGGAGATCTTGGCGTTCAATTGTGGGGATGAGTTGCTTGAGTGTCTTCCAGGACACCATCGAGAGGGACGATCCCGAGTCGATTTCCATGTGGCAAGACTGGTTCTTGATGGCTACCATGACTCGGATTTTCTTAGTGTCCAAGGCTGAGGCGTGACCGATAGTGATAGTATGGTGAGCCTCTTCTCTCTGCAAAGCTCGATTTCTGTAGGAGTGGTTTACTGGTCCTCGCCGTACAGGATGGTTTCCTGTCGATTGGTGATAGTTAGCCCCTTTTGAGGCCTGGCTGAGTCCTGGCAAGCTGCGGCAGATCCGTCCAATGTGGCCTCGTTTCCCGCACTCATGGCAGAGTGCGTCGCAGAATTTGTATTCAGACCTGGCATGGTTGGCTCCACAGCCAGCGCAAGGGCGTAAGGGCTTCGGGTTGTGGTCCCGGTCGGACCGCAGTCGATGGACCCCTTCTTCGTCACTGTCTGATGATGAAGAGAGGTCCTCGTGGTGCGTTGTCGCAAGCTGCCCTTCTGAACTAGGCGAGATTTCGCTGGCCGGTGGTGGTACCGGAGTGCGGTTTCAACGTAGTTGTGCAGCCGACTTCCTGGTTGCTTCTGCTTCAGTAGCATCGGCGATGGCGTCGGCAAGGCTGATGTTGCCTTTCGCCATCAGCTTGCTTTGGACGCCTGGTGCATCTAATCCCAGAACTATGTGATCTCTTAGTGCCTCTTCTAAATCGGTGAATCTGCAGAGGCCTCCCAAATTTCGGAGGTCTGCAATGTAGTCGGCCACACTTTCTCCCTTTCGCTGGCTTCTCTGATAAAACTTGTGGCATCTCACGAGCATAGGCACGGTCAGGGCGTAGTGGTCTCGTAGGATAGGTTCGAGGTCGTCCCAATCCATGGCCTTCACTTCTCGGGGTTTGGCTAGTGCTTTAGCCATCTTAAATATGGTTGGACCGCAATGCGTTAGGAACACCGCCCGTTTCTTCCCAGCTGTGGCGTCCTTTAAGTTGTTCGTCTCTAGGAACATTTGGAAATGATCCATGTAAGACTCCCAGTCTTCCTGTGTTGGATCGAACGGAGTGGGTGGTACGATGCCTCCGGACATGGTTCTGTTGTTGGCGTCGTCTGTCACGTGCTCGGTGTTTTTTGAAGTTTCGTTGGTTCAGCTTTCTCCAAATTCCATCCTCGTCGCCAGTGTTAAGTTTTGAGCATGGGCGAGAAAGAATGGAGACAAGCCTCTGAACGGTGAACTTCAGCTCTTTATTTACATTGTGACTTCCTCATTTTAACAGCAGTTAAATCTGCCTTATATAGGCAAACCCTGTAACTTTTAACCAATAACGAGCTAGGAACGCTAGCTCTTATAACTAATAGGAACTCTCTGTTAAGGGCCAAGCAAATTCCCCGGAACGGGCCAATCCGGTCCAGCTGCTTAACAGCCAATCAGAAGTGCAGGGCCAGAACCCTGAACTTACTCCAAGCTCACACTTTATTAATCTTATTGTATACACAACAATAAGCAACTCAAATAATACAAACATCTCTCCTGAAGATATCATTGAAATAACGAGACATGGCCATGGGTACAAATACAATGATAGCTCTGTGGCCCCAGGATTTTTTAGAGTTGTATGCAAAAATGAGTCCAGCAAATTCATATTCATTCATACAATAAATGCCATTGCAAAAACCAATCCCAACCACAAAAAACTTCACTCCAGATCAGATTTATCCATACTGCAAAGAATCCGCTCCCATGAAATCCACGGAGAACTCAAAAACCATCTAGACAATGGAGAGAAGGACCTATATATTGACTACAGAGCTGATTGCATCAAAAGAAAGTCACACAACCCACAACTCCGCATCCAACCCTACCCCATCCAATCCAACATCACTCAAAACTAGTCATGCATGCCCCTAACTACCTCTATTCCAACCACAATGGGCCTTAAATGCAAGCTACTCAATGCAAGAAGCCTTGTAAATACCTGAATATCTCCTCTTACTAAATACGGCTAAATTTGACATTATATTTGTCTGTGAAACATGGCTCAGTGCATCTCTCCCTGACTCCATTACCACAGTAAGAGACTATCATGTTTACGATCAGATTGTGAAATTCGTAGAAGAGGTAATGTTGCTATCTTCTATAAAAAGTCCCTACATGTAAAAAACATCCAAGTTACCCAAGAGCTTGCTATTCCTGAGACGATTATCTGTGAACTGTCCTTAAATATCACATTTTGGTTCTTACTATGTTACAGAGCCCCTGATAATGACATTGAACATGCAAACAAGCTAAATACACTACTAACATGGGCAGCATCCTGCCCACACACTTTTATCTTTCTTGGTGATTTCAAACTACCTCATATTAACTGGACCCTTAATGAATGTACAACTGAACCCACACATGCAACCTTGTGCAATGCAGTAACAAATCTGCAACTAGAACAACTAGTAACCAACAACACTAGATTTAACAACTGCCTCGATCTCATCTTCTGCAATAGTTTGAATTCAATTTACGGAATACAATTTAAAGAATCCTTTTCCAACAGCGACTACAACATGATTGACTTTTGTCTCAACATACATCCACACAAAAATCATCACAACGGACTCTCCAATTATAACTTCAAAAAAGGCAACTATGATCTTATAAACAATGATCTCTCATCCCTTGATTGGCAATTTCTATTCACTGGATACAATACTGTAGAAGACCATTACAACATATTTTTACTTGAAGTCAAAAGAGTCATCAAACTATATGTACCATTAACAACTCCCAAAACCAGAAAAAACAAGTTACCCCAAACAATAAGGAAGCTTCAGTCCAAAAAGAAATCACTTTGGCAGAAAAACAAATCTGGTCACATTGCCAACTTCAAAAGCCAATACAAAAATTTATGCCACCAGATAAAAACTGAATGCACCAATTATCACATTAAACAAGAAGAAAACCTTCTATGCACCAATTCCACCCGTGCTTTCAACAATGTTGTAAACAATAAAGTAAAAGACTCAAGGTCCATCTCACCCCTGAAAGGACCTAATGGTAAAGACCGCAACGACGAAACTATTAAAGCCAACTTCTTTAACACATTCTTTGGCTCAGTATTTGTAAACAGCAATGGATCATGCCCAGTATTTCCTAGTCGAACCACAGACAACTAGTCGAACCACAGACAACTACAGTGAATAGAATACATATCAATTTTACAGAAGATAATGTTGAAAAAGCACTACGCAATCTAAAACCATCTCTATCTATTGGACCAGACGGAATATGTGCCTACTTCTTAAAAAAGCTCTCCACTACCATAGCCGAACCTCTAAGCATAATCTTTGAAAAATCTTTCAGGACCAGCTCCTTGCCAAAACTATGGTCAGAAGCCATGGTTATCCACATCTTCAAAAAGGGAGACCCCAGCCTAGTTGAAAATTACAGACCAATCTCTTTATGCTGTGTCACCTGTGAAGTCATGGAATCAATTATTAACCAACCCATCATCTTCCACTTAGAAACCAACAACCTACTCTCTAATAAACAATTCGGTTTTAGGAAAAAACTATCATGTAATCTGCATCTCTTACACTGCAAAAACATATGGACTACACAACTCGACCAGGCAAAGCAATAGACGCAATCTACATAGACTTCTGTAAAGCCTTTGATTCAGTGGTACACAACAAAGTACTCCTAAAACTAAAACGTTACAGTATCTCTGGACAGCTGCATAACTGAATAGAAGTATTCCTGTCAAACAGACAAAAAATGGTCAAAACTGGGAGCATCCTATCAAATTCTGTACCTGTCAACAGTGGTGTCCCCCAAGGCAGTGTTCTAGGACCAACTCTTTTCATACTCTACATAAATGACCTCTGTGATGATATCAACAGCGACTTCGCTGATGATGTAAAACTATTCAACACCACAGACAATACTGCTACCCTTCAAAAAGACCTTGACTATATATCAGAATGGTCAAACAAATGGCAACTTCAAATCTCAACAAATAAATGCTCTGTATTACATACTGGCAAAAAAATCAGAAAATAAAATACAGGCTGAATAGTCAAGACCTTGTTGATGATCCAAACTCTGTAAAGGACCTTGGAATACCCATCTCTAATGATCTAAGTGCTAGAGCCCACTGTAACTACATAGCCAAAAAGGTGTTAAGAGTTGTTAACCTAATCCTACGTAGCTTTTTCTCTGGTAATATCACACTACTAACTAGAGCATACAAAACATTTGCTAGACTAATACTTGAATACAGCTCATCAGTCTGGAACCCACATTATGTATCTGATATTAACACAGCTGAGAAAGTCCAGAAATATTTCACAAGAAGAGTTCTCCACTCCTCTACTCATTGTAGAATACCTTATGCCACCAGACTCGAAATTCTAGACCTAGAAAACTTTGAATTACATCGTCTTTGGTCTGATCTAAGTATGGTATATAAAATCATACATTGCAATGACTTACCTGTCAATAAATACTTCAGCTTCAACCATAACAACACAAGAGCACACAAATAGATACAAACTCAAGGTTAATAACACCAAACTTGATTGCAGGAAATACGACTTCAGCAACAGAGTGGTCAATGTCTGGAATACTTTACCTAACTCTGTGGTTTTTTCCCCAAACCCCCAAAACTTTAATCTTAGATTGTCTACTACTGACCTCACCCCTTTTCTATGAGGTCTGTAGGGGATGTGCATAAGTGCACCAACATGCCTACCATCCCTGTCCTATTGTTTTGTTTTTTTTCTTATATGTATCCATGTTTTCATAACTATGTTTTTACTTATACCTATTATCTTGTAAGCAATTGACAAAAATAAATAAATATAAATAAAATAAATAAAATATAAGCATGTACTGAGGAAGCTGCCAGGCAGTGCAGATTCTTTACATTTATGTATAGTTTTATATATACTGTAAACAGTATATTGGTTCCCTATGCCAATGGTTCATATACTATGGCACAAGGGCATATATTTTTAACTAAAGTCTTGGAAACAGACTCAAGGGCCCTATGCAAAAGTTGTCACCATATTGTAATATTCAATGTAATGGACAAGGATTAATTCTTAAAATGACATGTAGAAAAAACTTAGTAACTCTATTTAATCACTCATGTTTTTATGTATTTCAATGTATAAGCTACATAATTGGGATAACTCAAGGCAACATACAGAAAATTTTAAAATACTTCATAAAAAGCCAACTATAGGGGAACTTGTAAAATCAAAATACCACATTGGGAAATAGAGAACCAGTCAAAAACATTGAAATATGATTCTGATAAGCCGTCTGACAAAACATTTTGGCTCAGGGCCTGGCAGAGGAGTGGTTCTGTAAAAAAAGATAGAATGGTGGAGGCCAGCAAACCTTGCAGAAAATGTTATTCCAGAGGACAGGGCCAGCAACAGAGAAGACAGACCTACCAGGTTCCTTGCCTACTAAAGGATGCCTATTAAAGGCATCCTTTAGTAGGCAGGACTTGGAACACGCCAACCCTACCATATCTTTTAGGAAAGGCAAAAATGATTGGAGAAAGGTGACCCCATAAATTCCAGCCCTTAAGTAGTCATTCAAAATTAATAGAATGTTAAGTTTTGTTCCAAAGGTGCTTTTTCAACAGGCAACTGGATTTTGTTTTTCCTTGAAGATGTTTTGCTTCTCATTCAAGAAGCTTCTTCAATCTGACTCAGAATCAGAACTAAAGAAGCTTCTTGGATGAGAAGCAAAACATCTTCAAGGAAAAACAAAGTCCAGTTGCCTGTTGAAAAAGCACCTTTGGAACAACCATGATCTGGATTATTGAGAATCTCCTTAAACGTTTTGTCTTGATTCCATTAGATTCTATCCTGCTTTTATAGGCTAGTAAGAGACAAAAAGAAAATTACTGTATGCTAAAATCTGTTTTTTATAATCTTGCTTCTGCCCTGCTTTGTGCTTGTCTGCCTTGTAGTGTTCGGGGTATGCAATGTTGACCTCAACTGACCCGGCTCAACACTGTCTACAAATTGTAGCTGGTGTTGTTAGGTGGAAAATGTCAGCATGAAAGCAACAGCAGCTATATTGTTACAAAAACAATTTTATTAAGCTTAAAAAATAATTTTTATTAAGAAAAAAATGATCAAAAGCCATAATGATTACAAAAGGAGAAGAAGTCTGATTTCTCCATTTTGGGGGAGGGGAGGGGGGCTAGCTTGGGAACAGCCGTGTGGAGAGCACTAATCAACAAGTCATGGTTAGAGGAAGCTTAACTTGGTGAAATTGCTTCATTGCTATTCACAGACTTAGTGAAGCAAGTTCCAGAATAGGATGCTAACTGAAGAAGCAATCAGCATTCCTGTAACTTCTCAGTATTTCTGAATAATTCTCCACCAAACAAGAAAAACAGGCCTGCGTGAAGGAGGAAAATGATTAAATTATTGCTAAGCGGCATGTTATGTCATGAAGTTGAGGTCTGCGGTCGATTTTTAAAATTAGGTTCTTTTTCTAACTCTTCTTATTAATCTTTAATTCTCATGACATTTTTTTTTCCTCATCTGGGTTTCTTTGATATCAATTTGTCACCTCTGAGACTGGGAAAGAATGGGAACATGACTGATTTCTCAAGCAGAGCAAATGAGACAGGTTTGCAGCCTTCTTATGTGACTCATGGCATATTATAGCCAAGTTAATCCTGTCATCTGTGGTGCAGCCCCACTGCCTAGCTTCTGATTTACTGCTCCATTGTTGCCTGAGGAGAGACTCAAGTAAAATCAGATCAGGAAGAGGCAGAGCCTCATGCTTGGCTGTGTAATCAAGACAGAACTGGTAGAGCCAAACATCACATCTGTAGCTCAGGGCTCTGTCAGACTAGGGTACTTAGGTATTGTGGTTGCCTTGCAGTTAGCTTGGTTCAGATATTGGGGTTGCCATGAAACATATATGCAATATTGTCCTTAGAGCAGTATCTGCAAAAAGGGGATAATATTTTGAAATAGTGTGTGTGTGTGTGTGCAGACAATAATCTGCACATACACACTATTTCAAAGTTCACTACGAAGGCTATATATTCATTTCACTACTTTTTGTGCAGTTGACCTGCAAAAACTCTTATTAACCAGATGTGCCAAATCATGACAATTTTAAAATGCTATCATTATCTCCAATGAATATGTGATTTGGAGAATTGGATCTTGCAGACTGTCAAAAAGAATATTGTTTGTTTTTAAATGCATCCCTTTAATTCCATTTTTGTCTTTCTTTGTTTCTTTGTTTCTTTGAAATCTCTATTTCTTCTCTCTTCTCGGTCCCTAAGACCGAGTGTTTTTTTTTTCTTTATTTTTCTCTTTTCTGTGTATGTAATGTTAATACGTTTTTTAATTGTAAACTTAATAAAATTTATTTATATAAAAAAAGAATATGTGATTTTTTTTTCCCCTGGATGAAGCCTGGCTTTTTAAATACCTGTGAGGTATGAAGCTTACTACTATTAGTTTGCTGCTTCATGATTTTATTAACTCAAATGCAAATGTTGATGCAGGGTCTCATTAGGAAATGACAGATGTTTAGCCAGATATATGCATGGGCATCCACGAGAGGGGGACAAATGACACATGTGTCATAACATCATCAAGTAATGGTGCAATTTAGACTCTTGCATCAGACCTTGTGACACTGTCACATAATTATGCCATGTTTATTAATAGCTTGATGCTTATGTTGACTTTCTAATGTTATTGTGGCTTACTAACACACACACCTCCAAAAAAAATATATGACCTCTTGTTTTCCCACCTCACACATAAAGACCAAGATTTGTGTGAAAACTCCATTAAATATGTATCTACAAATTGATATGAATAATTTAAAACTTGTTCAGCAACCTGTAATGTTGGGTTCTGTTGAGTTCTTCTAATCCAATATTATGGGCGTAGAATAGAGCAGGTCCCTGGACTTTCAAGCAGGAGTTTTCTAGTTCTGTCTCAGATGTTGAGGACTGAATGTGAGGTTAACTGCATCCAAACCATGGCCCATGGCTTAGAGATACTGTTCTGTACCTTCATTTGCATTCTTGAAACCGCGCGTTTTGATTGGTCAAAGCGCGGGGTGATCTGATTGGTTTAGCGAGCTGCGCTGATTGGTCCACTGAGAATCTCCCACGATTGGTGGATACAAATCACGGGAGATTCAAAGCGGTGCCATTGGCCACGGCCGCCGCGGCTTGAGAATAAAAAGCCGCAAGTTTTCCCTTGGAGCCAGATCGGTTCCGGGGGCTTAATAAAGAGCTGAAACCACAGTCACTGCCTCCTGGTCTCCTTGCCGAATGGACACGACAGATATAGCACATGTAAAGATCTCAGATTCAAACCCTGGTATCTTCAGATGCCCTCAAAAATAGTCTAATAAAAATATACATGTCATAGTGGTGTGTCCTGGTGATTTTTATCTCTACTGCACAGATGCTAACAGTTGATAGATTATTTTAATGTTCCTGGTCTGATTATAATATTATTATTATTTTTAATCTTTCCCCTGGTCTTATATTAAAAAATTCTTTAGATAGATGACTGCTTTTATTATAGACCTGTCCTATATAAAGTAGGATACTTGGGCATCCTAGTCGGTATTGGGACAAAGATGTTGAATAATAGTTGTGGCCATGGCTGATGATATGTGTCAAGTTAAATTTGAAGCAAATCTAGAAGCAAGATACACAAGTCTGAAGTGGATTGGTAAAAGTGCTGAGAGGTCATATTTAGTTGATTGAAATGCTTAGGAAGAAGCAATTAAGGTATTGGGGGGCAGTTGAGATATTTTTCAATATAGGGAAAATTTTATATGTTCTTGTGTATTTATACCTTGTTTTTCCTTGTTGTCCAAAGATGAAACTTTCAATTAATAGTCTTTGTAACTATATAGCTCAGTGATGGCTAACCTTTTCAGCTTGGTGTGTCGAAAATCAGGAAAAAGTGTAGCCTTCCTCTGGTCGTGTGTCACTTCAAGAAATATCAATAATTTGGTTTATGATGGACTGGGCTGGGGTGATCACACAGGGCTGTGAAACTCGTCTCCCTGGTCTCAGGGCTGCAGGTGCAGGATGTGGGGATCGGAAGGCCACCTTACAGGGCTGTGAACCTCATGGATCTCCTTTCCTCCTGTAGCGTTCCTGAGGTAATGAAACTGACAAACCTGTTTATGGTGGTTAAAACTGGTTCTCTGCTGGAAAGATCTTGCTGCAGCGGTGACACCACGCCTCCATGCAACAAGCAGGGAGCAGGGATTGGAGCAGAGCACAGGCAGCCTCTAAATGTGCAGGTTTTCCCCACACCAACAGGCGTGTCAGTCAAAGTGCCTCAGCGTGTCACAAGTGACACACATGTCATAGGTGTTAGGGATATACACCCTAGCAGAACATGCAATGGCAGTCTAGCAGGCAGGCAAATGATGTGAGATAAACGTTGTTGTAGTTTACACTCAGTAAGACAGATACACTGTGCCAGTTAAATAGTTTTTTATTCCAGCAAGAGTTATAGCATAGTCAAAATAGTCCATATGTTATACACTAGTTCAGTCCATCCGGGGATTAATCAGTTGCAAAGTCCAGTGTCAAAAATAGAGGTCAGTAAACTTACAAATAATCAGTCCAGCAATATATCTCTTTTGCAGTCAGAGATATGAAGAAAATCAAACCCCTTTTCTTCGTTTCAGCAACAGCAGGGAAACACACAGATATCACCATCAATCCATCATTGTCAGCTATCCAGTAAAAACCAGCAAACAGTGAGCTCTCTTGCTCCCTCTTATGGTGATTTTACAACTGCACCCAAAATACATGTTTTGCAGTTAAAGTGATACATACAGTTAAACTCACTAACATAGTTTATATATTATTTTTACCCAAACTAAGTTAGGTAACCAATGTTATCTCTAACAATAGGTTAGCCATCACTGATATAGCTCCTTGAGCTTTGGAAAGCAGTCCATAGATCCATAGGAAAAAATGTTTTCCTATAAGGTATATTTACTGCATTTTTAAAAAAGAAAACATGTACTCTGAAGTTGGAATTTCTCTCTCTCTTTCTCTCTCTCAACTTTGATTCTTTTCTTGTGCATGCTGAGGATCAGCTTCTAATTCCCAGTTACTCAATTCTCTTCAAGTGTAGAAAACCAACACAGACTACAGTTGAGTGCCTGAAGCACGATGACAAGGTTGCATGCAGCTTCATGGGATGATATGTTCTGCCATCTACAAAAATGAACAGGGAACTCTTGTCAAGATCAAGGCTGCATAGCTATGAGAGCAGCCAAATTTATTTCATTATTTTGTTTCCTTTGTCTCATTTTGCATTCAGAGCCCAACTGTGTTTGGCTATAAGCCCCTTCCCTCAGGACTGTGCAACATAAGTAGATAAAGCATAACAAACTTACCTCCTTCCTTTTCAACAAGGAAACAAAGAGAACAACAGCGAGGGGTGCAGAAACCAAATCTCTTTGTTATCTGCATTGTTTTCTTTACTTAAGACATTTTGCTACTTGATCTATTAGGAAAAAGAATCTTTATTAAGAGAAGAAAGCTAAATGTAATATTCTACTTCCCTTTCTTCTTTTGATATCGCCTTTTTCCATTACAGAATATCCTGATAATGAAACAGATTAAGTGGAGAACATGAATGTATGAATTCATTCTGCATACCAATTTATTAGTTTGGCCATGGAACAAATCCTTTTAATAATTCATTGTAGACATGGCACTATCAAATTACGTATAAAAGTGTTTTTATTACTGTGTATATTGTATCCCTTGAAGCAGTTCCTTTCAGTTTTAGGGTTTTTCTGTACTGTGGCCTTAAACTGCTCCATTTTCATGCATAAACTGACTGGAAATGAAGCTGGCTCAGGAAATCTCTTTCTCAACTTGAAGAGCATTTTTCACTTTGGCCACTCTGCTGGTCTGGTTTTCTGTCTAGCCCATGCTTACCAGAGTCCCCATTTGGTGGATTCTCCTGTTTCTTTACCTCATCCCTCGCGCTGGAAAAACGTGCACTTTTTGTTGGTATTCCTTGAAGACTCATGCCTTTAATTGCTGTTGTATGAGGCACCTTTGTATTTGACACCTTCCTGTCTGAGGAGAGGGAGAAGTGGAAGGAGGAAAATCACTGTTTTACAGTCTTTCCTCTTATTTGGACTACAGGGGGAAAGTTGACAGAATTGTCAATTTCACTTAGTTTTAAAAAAGAGAGTTCTGTTCCACTAGTGAACATGTAAAATAAAAACATAGATGAGCCCTCTGCTTTCTTTTTAAAGGGCCAACGTTTAATCTGACTCAGCAACCCAGCATACAATATTCCCTTTTAATCTTAGGCTCCCTTTCTACCCAATTAATCATTGGGGATTCAGAAATACCACAAACAGGTGGTGAATGGAGTTGATGGGTGGGGAAAATATGGATGGAAAAAAAAACACCCAGCTAAAAGGTTCATTGCTTTACTGGTACAATAAGAAAAAAACCCTCACACCCCCTCCTATCATCAACTGAGGTCCAAGCAAACAAAGTTGTTAATTTAGCACTCAAGAAAATTTAGCTGTTGAAGGCAGTGACCACCAGTTACAAGGAGAAGAACGTTCCTGCCATAGAGCATGTTAACCCAAATGGAATATTGGGATCCCTAATTTTTTCTTCTTATAATAAGCTATGTTGAATATTTTATAGAAAGTTTAAAGAATACATGCTCAATATAGCAAACTACCAAGGTCAAGAAGTCCAAGAGAATTTAGATATAGACTCCAAGCCCATCACCAAGAATTAGGTAAACTAAAACAGACCATAGTTGAAATTGTTGATGTTTGTTACATACACTCAAATACACACTCTCTTGTGAGGTTTGCTGCAGCCAGTCTGAGGTTATTGGGCCAGAAGGATAGAGAAGCATTGTAAGAATTATGGACAATCTATTTCTGGAGTGAGTGTAATCCTATTCACAGAAATGGCACAATCTCTACAAATAGTGGATACTGTCTAAAATGAATTTGTTATATAATAAACAGTCGCAATAATCATCCATGTGTTGTAGGAAATATAAGCCAGACAAATAGAAATTAGAATCTTGAGCAGAGGGAACTATGTAACTAAAGTATGTAAACCAAATATTTAAATTTGAGGGGATACTTTAAAAGTGGGATCCGGAGATTTGGACACCATATGGAAAAGAAAATGTGCATTAATCAGCTTCCCTAGTTGGTTGCTTAAATATGTGTAGACTTTACTACTCTCCCAGTTTCAAGCTAGTACGTTTACCGAACAGTCTTCCTGGGAAATCTGTGATTTATAGTTCAGAGTATCTGGAGGATGCTTGTATGTCCAGATGGGTCAACAGCTGTTTCTTTCAGATTAGGAAACATGTAACAGAGGAAATATGGTTTCCTTATCAGGGTTTCTATAGAACCATTGAGATGCTTTGAAGTGTAGTAAAAAGCCTGGATAAGGAGTGGCATAAACTTCAATGTGCTATTTATGGGACAATCCTTAAAAGCTGATTGACTTGGAATAACTGGCTTACAAGGAGGCAAGGAATGTAACTTCCAATAAAGATGTCTTTTCCCTGAATGGAAACACTCCCCAAATAGCACCACTTTTCCTCTTGAGTTCTCATTCAATCTGCGGTCATTAAAAATTAACCTCAAATCTGTTCTTCATTAACAACTGCCAACTTCATTCTTGGAGCTTCTAATATCCATTTGCAGGATATTACATCTGCTCTGTTTAAGCAGTTTGTCTCTTAACACTTCACTCTCCTCTGACACATCCAGTTGTAGTGTAAGAGTGTCAATTCTCCTGGGTAAATCAGGCAGGAACACGACTAGGTGAGTTAAATCTACTTTATTGTAAAGAAACATTAACCGAATCTTGCAGGTCTGAAAGTACAAAACTTCCCACCACCACTTTTAATTGCTTGATCTCAGTTTCTTTCTATGACCATGAAGGCTTGGGGGGGAGACACTCTTGCCTCTCTTGCTTGCTTGTTTCCTAGGCAACATCTCTTCCCCTTGTCCCACAATGTCATCCATTCCACAGGTTCCATTACAGAGAGCTGATTAACACTAGCTTAGCTTGTTAGTTCATTAATACAGATCAAACCTATTTAAATGACCAAAAATAACCAAATTCCCATTCTACTAACTGCAAAGAGGACTTTCAAGCAAATGCACTTAGAGCAGGGGTGGGCAGACTTTTTGGCTCGGGGGCTGCATTGACTTTTAAAATTAGACAGACGGGCCGGGTCAGCACAAGATTTTTGGGGAATTGCCTCCCCCCCTTTCCCCCCCTCTTATCCTCCTTCCCCTCCCCTTGGAGGCCCCCTGAGTCAGGAGTTGCTACCGGCGGCGTGGCTCTGCGCGGCTCCAGTCCTGTGTTGCCTTGGGAAGGGAAAGGCAAAAAGGAAGAGCCGCGGCGGTGCTTTGCAACGGCAGCAGTGGCACCGGAGGCTCAGGCTCAGCGGCTCCTGGTTTTGCCTTTTCCTTCCCAAGGCAACGCAGGACTGGAGCTGCGTGGAGCTGCGTCGGTGGTAGCAACTCCTGACAGTCCCAGCTGGACACCTGAGTGGAGCCTGGGCGGAACTGCCTGTTGCTGCTGCTGGAGCACTGCCGGGTCGCCTCCTCCAAATAGCCCGCCCACCGGGCTTCCCCTCCACCGCATGGCTTGGGGCCAGGCACGAGCACCTGCAAGTTAAAAGGAAGCCGAAAGTTGCTGGGAAGTTGCTCGGGTTTCCGGGGCTTCCAGGCTTAAACTTTGCACAGGCAAAGTTTGCAGGCAGGAGCATCTTCCTGCCAAGGAGCGGGAAGGGTTCCGCCTGGTGGGCAGGCTGCTTGGAGGAGGCGACCCGGCAGTGCTCTGGGTTTCCCCTCCACTGTGCGGCTCGGGGCCAGGCACGAGCGCCCACGAGGAAAAAGAAAGCCGAAAGTTGCTGGGACGTTGCTCGGGTGCTGGGAGCAGGCTTTTAAAGTGCCACCCAAGCAGGATCGCCGAGCCGGGAAACGGGGCACCAAGACAGGGCAAGGCTTCACCAGCAGTGGCCTAGCTTTAGGTGGCTCCAAGCAGCCCGATCCAAGCAACCCACCCGCCCGCAGGGCGGAACCCTTCCCGCTCCTTGGCTGGAAGACGCTCCTGCCTGCAAACATTGCCTTTGCAAAGTTTAAGTCTGGAAGCCCCGGAAAAAGAAGGGGGTTTGGCGGGGACTCATCTTCGGAGAGGTCGCACTTGAAGGTGAAGGGGACTCATCTTTGGAGAGGTCGCACTTGAAGGTGATTTCGAACTCCCAGCCGAGGCCTTTGCAAAGTTCTTCTTTTCTTTCCTACCCCAAGAGCGCTCCACACTGTTTTATAGCTTTGGGGGCCATGCAGCACAGGGCAAATTGCCATGCCCAGTGATTTTTTTCAGGGGCGGGCCGGATTGGACAGGCCAACGGGCCGGATGTGGCCCGCGGGCCGTAGTTTGCCCACCCCTGACTTAGAGGTTTGTTATTTTGACTTGTTATTTCTATTTGCCACAATTTGTCTACTGACCATGGATTCTACCTTCCAATGTATTATCTTATTTGATTTATAGATCATTAAAGATGACTTTTTTATCCAGTATCTGTACTTTGGGGCAGAATTAAGATGGTTTTAGTTCTGAGATAAATTATTAAATTAGATAATATTAGTTCTGAGATAAATTATAAAACTAGTTAACTAAACTGTTAAGTGGAGAAAAACATGCATGGGCTAAAAGTGTCCTAACCCCCTGTCCAGGGATGGCATGATAACAGCATAATTTCAAGAGCACTAAAATTGCTAAACTTTGATATATGGTACATAAACTTACAATAATTCCACCATAAATTGCTGGGGAACAACCTTTAGCACTGGACATTGGGAGTTCTTTTGTGTGGATTAGTTTCAATTCGTCCAGCTACTGGATTAGGTAGGGTGACTGTCGTCACAACCTGCATGATGGAGGCTAGTTGTCAGAAACTCTTGGGATTAAGTGTGGGCTCCATGTGGGAGTGGAATATTGAGGAGCAGGTGGCAGCCATGGTCATGGCTTTGCTCAACTTCATATTATGTATTGGTTATGTTCTTTCCTAGATTTTTCAGTCATTTATGGCCTGGTCATCTCCCATAGGGATTATGACATTGTTCTGCATGTGGCTAAATTTGAGGAGTATCCCAAACCTACAACTGGTGCAGTCCAGGGCATTCTAGGGTTGCAGATATAATACCTCTGCTGTGAATTGCATTGTGCCAATTTACTTCTGGGCCCAATTCAAATGTTGTTGATAATGATCTTTTAAAGCCCTTCATGGCTTGAAACTAGATTACCTGAGGAACTCTCTTGTTCCAATTACTTCTACTCATCTCAAACAGGCAAAGAAGGTATGCTGTGGATCTCATAAGTTAAAGAATTCTGACTGGTGGGATTCAGCAAGAGAATCTTCTCTGCCACTGTTTTCACTCTTTGGAAATGGATCTCCACTTTACAGGCCTTCTGGAAAAACATCAAGTTCTAGCTCTGCCAGTTGGAATCGGGGCCTAAGGTGATATGTGTTAAGTCCTGGGCATGGGCGCAAGGAATGGAGACGAGACATCAGATGGTGACTTCAACTCTTCATTAACAAGAAAGAATGGAGCAAAATATCTGGGCAGCAGTAGCTCTTTTATAGAGCTTGCAGCCATCAAAACAACCAATGAACTGAGTCTATCGCTTTCACAAGCGTCCAATCAGAGGGTCCCGTTAACAGCCAATCAGACTGGTTAAACCTGACCAATCACGACTCGCTATCTATGGGCCAATGAGAAGTGCAGGATTACAAGCCTGCTGTAAGATGAAGCTGTTGAGGGTTGTATCACTGCGTTGGTTTAGTCCATAACACCCCTCCCCCCTTGGTTCCATCTGAGGGGTGGGGTGACGTATTCTCACAAGTAGGCAGGCCGCTTCACCTGTCTGCTCGACCTGCGGGTTCCACCGGGTTCTGTCCCGGTTCTGGTTCTGGTTCTGGTGGGCTGCTAGCTGGGTTGGATGGCAAAGATTGTGGTCCCAGGCTGCTTTTGTCAGTGCTATCTTCTGGGTTCCCTGGATCCGCTTCTGTCGCGGTGCTGTCATGTGGCGAGGCCGCTCCCTGGCTCGGTTCTCCCTCGGATGGTGAGTATCCCCTGGGCTGTTGGGTTTCGATTTCTTCTTCATCCTCCTCAATGTTCCTTCTCCCCCCAGCTAGAGGTTCCGGCGCTAATCTGGAACGGAGTTGGTCTATGTGGCGTTTCCACATCTTACCGTCTGCCGTTTATAGGCAATAGGATCGGGGTCCTGTAAGTTGCGTTATTGTCACGGGGACCCACAATGGGTCACCCGAAAAGTTTTTTGCAAACACAAGGTCCCCTTCCTGGAATGCCCGACACTTGCTGCTGGATCCCAGGGGTTGTTCTGGCGTGTAATTTGGGTGAAGGCGATCGAGATGCGAGCGAAGTTTCTGGCCCATCAGGAGTTCAGCTGGGATTTTGTTCATGGTGCTGTTTGGGGTTATGTGTTGGAGAAGAAGCATTCAGTTTATTTTGTTGTCAATGTCGCCGTGGTCGATTTTGTGCAGGGTCTGTTTCACAAATTGAACCATTCGCTCAGCCCTACCATTGGCCGAAGGGTGAGCTGGTGATGTTAAAGCATGGCAGATGCCCTGATCTGCCAGATATTGTTCGAATGGCAGGGCAGTGAATTGGGGCCCATTATCTGAGACGAGGACATCGGGAAGTCCGTGGGTAGTGAATAGTTTATTCAGTTTTTTAGTGACTGCGTCTGTGGTGGTGCTTTTCATTTTGTGGACTTCAAGCCAGTTTGAATAGGCATCCACTGTTAGGAGGAAAGTGTGTCCTCTTGTGGGTCCCGCAAAATCGATGTGGATACGGGACCAAGGACCTCGAGGCATTTCCCCCTGAGTTGGGGGAGTCTTTGGAGGAGCGGAGCGAGTCTCCTGGCATTTACTGCATTTTGCTATCCAAGTCTCTATCTGTTTATGGCCACCATGCATAACTCCTGGCTAGTGCCTTCATCCGCACGATGCCTGGATGTCCATCCTGCAGCATTTTCAATACCCTATATTGCAATTTCTCCAGGACTATGACTCTGTCTCCCCACACTATGCAACCTTTCTGGGAGAATAGTTCTGTTTGATGATTCCTAAATGGCTTGAACATGTCATCGGTTGCACTGACTGGCCAACCCCGTTCTACCCAGCTGAGGACTCGTGCCAAAACTGGGTCCTTTTTTGTCTCTGAGGCTATGTCTCGAGCGGTTAGTGGCGGTGATTTGAGGATTTCGATTTGTAATATGGTTATGGTTGGAGCAGGGTCCTCTATAATGTCTGGTAGTGGAGAGTGGCTCAAAGTGTCAGCGTGGGGAATGGTTTTTCCTGGGCAATGTTGCAATTGGTAATCGTAGGCGGCTAAAAATTCTGACCAACGTGTCATTCTTGGTGATAAGATATGGGGAGTTGGTTTGTTTCTCGTCAAAATACCAAGTAGCAGCTTGTGGTCTGTAATTATGGTAAAGGGTCTCCCATATACATATTCATTGAAGCATTTAATTGTGGATACAATAGCGAGGGCCTCTTTATCAAGTTGACTATAGTTCCTTTCGGTTTTAGACAAAGTTCTTGAAAAGAATGCAATGGGTGCCTCATTTCCATTTGGTAGGACATGGCTTAAGATGGTTCCTACTCCAAATGGTGAGGCATCACAGGTAACCATCAAAGGGAGAGTCTCGTTGTATTGCATTAATACAGCATCGGAGGTTAAAAGGTCTTTTATCTCTTTGAACGCTTTCTCTTCACGCCGTCCCCAAACCCAAGAAGTCTTTTTATTGAGAAGTTTATGTAGGGGCTCGGCTACGGTTGCCTTCTGGGGCAAGAAAATGTCATAAAGTTAATGAGTCCCAGGAAGGCTTGGAGGTCTGTCTTATTCCTAGGTCTCGGGGCTTTTTTGATTGCGATTAGTTTTTTTTCGGTGGGGTGGATTCCCTGTCTGTCGAGAAGGTATCCCAGGAACTCCACTCTCTCTGTACAAAGTTGACACTTGTCTCGTTTTACCTTAAGACCCATGTCTTTGAATTTCTGCAGGACTTTTCTGAGTCGTTGTACTAATAACTCTTTAGTGGGGTCAGCTATTAGGACGTCATCAAAATAAGGCACGACGCCTTTTATGCCTTGTAATAGTCTCTCCATTAAACTTTGGAAAATGCCCAGTGCCAAGCTTGCTCTGAATTGGAGTCTATTGCACTTAAAAGCACTTCTATGTGTAACTATTGTCTGGGCTTCTGCAGTTGCTGCGTCTACAGGGAGTTTCTGGTACGCTTGAGCTAAGTCCAATTTCGCAAATATTTTTCCGCCACCCAGGGAATGAAGAAGGTGTTGAACCACCGGTACTGGATAAGTGCTCTGTTGAAGAGCATGATTTAGGGTGGCCCGATAGTCCCCGCAAATTCTTAACGAACCATCTGGCTTCATGGGCATTACTATCAGGGTTTCCCAGTGGGTGTGATCAATCGGTTCCAATACGCCCTGGGCTATCAGTTTATTTAGCTGCTCGTCGATCTTCGGTTTTAAGGCAAAAGGTACTTGATGGGGCTTAAGCCGAATGGGAGCTACATCGGGGCTGAGGTTAAACGATATAGGGGTCCCCTTGTACTTGCCTAATGTTCCTGTGAACACGTTCTGGAATTCCTGGATGAGAGTCTCTTCCCAGTCATCGTTTCTGGTATGGTGTATGCTGGATAGTTCAATTCCGAGTGGGGCGAACCACTGTAACCCTAACAAGCTGGGTCGGTCACGATCGATGACAGTCAGGGGAAGCATTGCTGTGCAGTCCTTAAAGGATACTTGGACGTTGCTGGAACCGACAACTGGGATTCTGTTTCCCTGGTAGTCTTTCAGGATGATTTGCTACGTGCTGAGGTCCTGGTGGGAAATGGCAGGGATCAGCTGTTTGAGGGTTTTCCAGGATACTATCGATAGAGACGTTCCCGAATCGACTTCCATCACGCGTGGTCGATTCTCAATAGTAACCCTTATGCAGATCTTTCTTGCATTGAATGATGAAGTGTGGCTGATGATAATGGTTTGATGGGCTTCTTCTCGTCTCGTTGAAGAGGCAGGTGCTTGGTTTCTGTAGTAGTAGTGGTTGTTCCATTGGTGGTTCAGACAGTCCCGGTTCTCAGGAGGTTTGCCTATCTCCCGACAGAGGTTGTTCTCCTGTCGGTTGGGACTGGACTCTCGTCTGCTTCTGCAGACCTTCGCGATGTGGCCTTTTTTTCCTCAGTTACGGCAGAGTGCGTCAAGGAATTTGCAGTCCGATCGTGGGTGGTTTGCCCCGCAACCCGCACATTGGCGTGGACGTCTCTGGTTCCTTTGCTCTCTTTCCGAGCGGAGCTGGTTGACCTCCTCTTCATCACTGTCTGAGGATGACTCGAGGTCTTTGTGGTGGGTCATGGTAGCGTGCTTCTCAGTGGCGAGTGGGATCTCGTTGGTGAGTTGGCGAAGCGGTGCGTTCACTCGGCGCATTCGAGTGGCTGACTTCCTGGTTGCTTCTGCAGCAGTAGCATCGGCAATGACATCTGTAAGGCTCATGTCGCCTTTCGCCATCAGCTTACTCTGCACGTGTGGTGCATTTAAACCCAGAACTATACGGTCTCTTAGGGCTTCCTCTAAGTTTGCAAAACCACAAAGGCCTCCTAGGTTCCGGAGGTCGGCTACAAAATTACCAACACTCTCGTCCTTCCATTGGTCCCTCTGGTAAAATTCGTATCTTCGTATCAGTGTAGGTACTGCGGGTGCATAATGGGATCGGAGGATTGGAGCGAGGATGTCCCAATCCATGGTCTTCACTTCTGCTGGTTTTGCTAATGCTTTAGCCATTTTGAAAATGGCGGGGCCGCAATGAGTCAGGAACACTGCTCATTTCTTGCCAGGCGTAGCATCTTTTAAATTGTTGGTCTCCAGGAACATCTGGAAGCATTCTATATATGAGTCCCAGTCTTCGGTTGCTGGGTCGAATGGAGCGGGTGGTATGGCGCCGCTGGTCATCTTGCCGTCTGTTGCATGCGCTCTTTCGCCACGTGCTCTGTCTTGTTCAATTTGTTCTAGTCAGCTCTATCATCTCCGTATCCCATCCTCATCGCCAGTGTTAAGTCCTGGGCATGGGCGCAAGGAACGGAAATGAGACATCGGATGGTGACTTCAACTCTTTATTAACAAAAAAGAACGGAGCAAAATATCTGGGCAGCAGTAGCTCTTTTATAGAGCTTGCTGCCATCAAAACAACCAATGAACTGAATCTATCGCTTTCACAAGCATCCAATCAGGGGTTCCCGTTAACAGCCAATCAGACTGGCCGAACCAGACCAATCATGACTCGCTATCTACGGGCCAATGAGAAGTGCAGGATTACAAGCCTGCTGTAAGACAAAGCTGTTGAGGGTTGTATTGCTGCATTGGCTTAGTCCATAACAATATATACCATGGCTTGAAGGTGCTTCTCCTGCCTGTTTTAACTATTTAGCATCTTCATTTTGAGGCCACGGAGGTGCAGTGGTTAGAGAGCAGTACAGCAGACCACTTCTGCTGTTTGCTGGCTGCCTGCAATTTGGCAGTTCAACTCTCACCGGGCTCAAGGTTGACACAGACTTCCATCCTTCCCAGGTGGGTAAAATGAGGACCCAGATTGTTGAGACAATATGCTGACTCTGTAAACCGTTTAGAGGGGGCTGAAAAGCACTGTAAAGTGGTATATAAGTCTAAATGCTATTGCTATTCATTTTAATTGTGTTTTTATATGTTTTTCACCATGCCTTTTTTTACTACTACTGTATGTCAATCAGTCAAAATGGGCACTGTCTATCTGGTGCTTCTGTGATTCAGCTGTACCTTACAAGTAGGCATTCAGATATGTCTTCACATTATTATTATTTTGGTTTCTTGCACTGTCAGCCTGATGTTCAGACTGGATTTGACATTTTTGTCCATCTATTGAGTCCTTCCCAAGGACCTGAGATAGGCAAATGCGGATGCTAAAAGTATTGTCCCAGGATGTAAGTTGTTTTGAGTAAAGCTGCCTTTTGTGATTGTGATTTTGTCAATGCCAATGGTATTCAAGTGGTGTTCCAGTTGTTTTGGGATTGCACACAACATGCCTATTAGTGTTGGTATTATCTTTACTTCTCTTTTGCCACAGTTGTTCTATTTCTATTTGAAGGTCTTTACATTTTGTTATCTTCATCATTTTTTCCTCTTCCATTCTGCTGTCTCCAGGTTGTGCCACATCCATTAACCAGACTTTTTTTTGTCTTTCTTATTGACAATTGTTGAGTCTGGGATGTTATAGGGCAACCGCCTGTGTGTTTGAAGTCTAAAATCTCAAAATACTTTAGCTTTGTCATTTTTGATTACTTTCTCTATTTTATAGTCCCACCAGTTCTTTCTGCAGGCAAATAGTATATCTTGCAGATCTTTCAATGTATCATTGTTGCTACTTTGTCATACTGTTATACCCAGTCAATGCAGCAGCAGCAACCAGGGGATCCACTATTTCTTCAGCTTCTTTGCAGAGGTGGTACTTGCTGTCTGTTGCTGTCTTCTCAGTTCTGGGTTTGTATGCATTTATTCTTCAGGCAGTCAGCATTAACCCCCCTCTCTCTTTTTTCAACTTTCCTGCTCTTACCCATTGCTAGATTTTGTTATTATCAGATTTGCCTGCTATTTTTTTAAATGTACTAGCCATGTAATATTATTATTAAATTTATTTGCCACCCTTCTTGCAGTTTGAAATGACTCTGAGTGGCTTACAGTGAGATAAAATATACAAATACACAAACAATTATAAACGTAAAGCCAGATTAAAACTTACAAAAATAAAATAAAATAAAACAAACTAAAAGCACAGGTTTGGAGTGGAGACATGTATATATGATTCCTGATATAAATTTGCATAACATTCTGTACCATTTGGGGCAGCCAAACATGACCATTCATTGCTAGGGTGAAGCAAGATCATACCTTAATTACCTTTGCAGTCTAAATAAAGGGGGGGAGGGGGGGAGGGACGGAAGGAGGGAGAAAGAGAGAAGGGGGGTGAGGGAGAGGCAGAGAAGGGAAAAGAAGAGAGAGAAAGAGAGAGACACAGGAGAGAGTAAAAGCCAAGCCTTGTGATGAATTCTGGCATCTAAAGTCACCTGGCTCCCTTGGGTGTTTGCAAGCTAAATTAACATATGCTGGCTTTTGATTTAAATTGGGTATATTGGTAGCCAGATTAATGTTGGCATTTTCAGTTGGTATAATGTGAGTGCTCATATGTCCAAGGTTTAATTACTAAAAATACCTTCAGAGAGATAGCTCTTGATTATCTCATACTATACAGAAACATAGGGCAATCTATTTGCTAACTGGAAATAGGAAGCAACAGCCTTTCCCTAGGGAAGGGCTAATTCAAGAGATGCTTTTGATATGTTTCTTTGTTATTGAATTAAAGCAGCCATACACATTTCCAATTCCTTGAGGATTATGTATATTTCCAACAATAATTTCTGAAATATTACCATTTATTTAGGAAGTAGTTGTGAAACCATTTCATTTATTTCTTCTACATCTGTCTTTTTAATAAGTATATGTACCAATACCTTTTATGAGTAATTTTGATTTTGGCATCAGACTCATCCACAGTATGCACATTTGTTTGGTCATACCAGTGGTACACTGGTTGTATCATTTGGGCACCTGGCCCAGAAGCAGCTGTTCCTTGTGATGTCCCTGTTTCTCTCTTCCTGCTGTGTCTACACCAACAAGGGTTGATGAAAATCATATATTATTTGCAGATGAACAAGAGGTAGTCGTTGAATAATTTTGGAGGGTTTCAGAATGTTTTATTTACCTGATTGATATAAAAATAAAAGCACAAAATTGGTTAACTGCTCAAGAACAGGCCACATTTTCCCAGTTTCCCTTCACAGAGTATGCATTATCATTTTGGTCAGTATGAACAGAGCAATTCAAAGTAAATATGGAGAAACCTATAAAAAGAAAATCTGCAGTTATGATTTTAAAATAACAGGGTATTATTCCCTCTAGAAGAACCTCACAGTTTTGGAATAAAGTTAACTCCAAATGATACATTTCAGACGAAAAATGATTCCCAGACAGAAATCAAGGCATTTGAAACTATTCATGCTTAAATAGCCTAAGGAGGATAGCTGCTATCCCACACAGTGAAGCAAAAATACAGCCTTCTTCTTAAGTATCAAAAACTACGTACAGTTCTTCCAGGTGCAGAATTGCAATGGCAGCTTCTGGTGAATAACCTTTCAGAATTGAAATGATGCCATTCTCATGTATAGTTTGGCAAGTCTTTTGTGCTGAAACTAGCTAGAAATGAAACCAGAAAGAATTGCTGGCTGGAGTTCAAACTGTTCTTAAGCTTTGGCAATAATGCTGGCATTCTGTCCTGACACAGTTACTATGGCTCCTGAATGATGGATTCCCCTGCTTCTATACCTCTTTCACTTGTGCCAGGAAATCAAGTGCTATTCACTTCTTCTGGGGTGTGTGTATATATCTTTGGTGTTGCATGATTCCACTGATATATGTTTGCTATATATACCACATCTGCCACATGGGCTGGAAGGGGGAATTGGTAGAGCTCTTTACAATTCTACCTTTTTAAAAATAAAGTTATGTCATTTCACTGGTCCACTGGGAAAACTGTTTTTTTTTTAAAAAAAAAAAAAAACTTCCCATTTTCACCAATCTATCAGTGAATCTGCTAATTAAAAGAAAGATATAGTGTTTCACTCTCCACTGATAGAAGTAGAAACCTAAAAGGTCCAGTGATTCATCAACCCTCACTTATCAGCTGCTATTGCTACACTGGTAGCTTCAAAGGATGGATTCTTGGAAATATGGCTGAGACGCATCTTCTCAGAGGCAGACCTCCTGAAAATGACTATAAAGAGCAGAGGAAGCAGATGGCAAGCTCATGCCAGCCTAAGTTGGAAAACACCACTCTTGATATGGAGCAGGAAAGCACAATTGAGGCGGCTGCTGTCAGGAGAGGGTTGAGCTATGGTTGATGTCATCCATTTGAGCCCTCCAAATGACACTGCTGAAGCATTGCCCACCAATGGTTCGTGGGTACTGCAGAAAGATTCTGGCCTGGCCAATTGATTTTTCTGGATAAGAAGTAGAACTATTGCAGCACATGTGTTGTGCAATAAACGTACCTGACATTTGGAATACCTTAGATTTTTAACCTTTCTTTTTGGTACTGATTTTTAATTTGCCTGATATGTTCTGATTTTTTTTTTGTCCAGAATGACTTTAAATTGCTGCCTACAGCCTGACACTTTCCATCAGTTTCCATCAACTATTATTCCTCTTTATTTGCCTAAAAATGAATATTGTTAAAGTGAAGCTATCTAATGTTCTATGATCCAGAACTTATATGGCAATGAAGCAGCTCTTGTAGGTCAAATCACTTTGACATTAATAATTATTAATACTATTTTAGGTGCTTTTCTGATAAAATGTTCATAGAATTGAAAAATGGTCAAACCTTTTTAATAACAAAAAAAATCAAATAAAAAAAATGACACAAAACATATAAACAGTAATTGCAGCTAAAAGTAACAAATGTTTTGGGAAGGAAAAGGAACAAATTTATTATAGACCAGTCCTCCCCAATCTAACTCTTTCCAAAAGAATAAGACTGCAGTAACTATCCTCCTTGGCAAGATGAGAACTTCACTCCAACATATGTGGAAGGCTGGGAAGGCAGGGCTGATTGGGAGAGGTAGCGATAGAAACCATGGAAAGAGGAATCAAAATTAGTCATCCAAAGAGGACTTCCAAAGATTGGGTGACAGGATCATCAACTTGTGCAATTTTGTAACCTCTTTTCTTCACACTGCTGATAAATGGACCTTCACATTCTGCACGACTTGAAATTCCCAAACAACTTTCAAAGGCACTTCAAAGTAAAGGATATTACCCAAATCCTGATTAGTGATTAGATTTCCAACATTTAGTCAATCCTGCTTGATCTCAAAAAGCAAAACCAAGTTTAGATCTAGTTAAAGCTTGAATGGGAGATCATCAGAGAATCCCAGGACTATAGAGAGGGAAATGAAACCAACCCAACCCAACCCAAAACCCCAAAACCTCATATTCTAGGAGAAGGCAACAGCAAACCACTTCTCCACTGTTGCCAAGAATATCATGTAGACATTGTCATGAAGCCACCAGGAGTCTGGTTCACCTTTAAGGAGACATTAGCTTTCACATTAAATATGAAAGCATATGTGCTATTTTAGGAATTAAAATAGCACTTGTTTTAATAAAACCTCACTTGTTTTAATAAAAAATAAATGTACCCAAACTTTGTTGTGTCTCACTTTCTGACATAACTTTATTGACCCTCACATACTGTTCTTCTATCAGATGGTTTCATAAATATATATTTTTATCAATATGAAGAATGCATTTCCTTAGGTACACATACAACATAACAGAGAAAGACTCTCCCACCAACTTGTGAAGCCCTCTGAACTGGAACAGAATTATTCCTGTGTTTTCTACAGCTCCTAGCATACCATCTAGCAATTTATTTCAGTTTATTCCAGATGGGCTCTCAGCGTGGCTTAGAGTCAGGCATTATAATCAATTTAAATCAGCCAATATTAAAAAAAAAAACCAGATTAAAATCACCAAAGTCAGGTGAACTATAGCTGCTGGAATTATGAAACAATATTAAATTCCTTTAGCTATATTAAATAAAAGTCATCATAATGACTACCTGGTTATTTACAAAGCTATTGTAGTCCAAAGATTTGTTTTCATCCTAGCTATGGCAACTTCTTAGAGGCCTGGACCAAATTAATTTCCACATACTTTTCTTGAAAATTGAAAATAACAAAGATCTATGTGATGAGGTCAGTAGGGTAAAATGAGTTCAGGTTTGAATGAAAAGTTATGCAAGCTATGCTCAAAAAGCTAGATCAGTTATCCAGTTCAGATAGTGTCTCATACATATCCAGCATTTCCATGATAGGGTCTACAAGAAACTTCTCCAAGGATAGGGACTTTTGAGCAGCATGCTTTATGGGCCCTAGTGGAGGAGAGTAACCCTGTTTTAGTATCAGTTTTCTAGTTTCCTAAGCCGAGATCTTCCCTACTTGGTGAAGTACCTCCCAGAATTCTTTTGCAATTCTCAGCCTACATGACAAAAGTCTAATTTTCTGACAGAAGTATGGCATCATCTTGTAGAATATGTTGCAATCTTTCAGCTCTACCCCAGGAAATCAAATGTACAAATGATCTTGCATAAAGTCTTCCTTGAATCAAATTTTCTTATCAATATTCATTGGATTCTGGGATCCTGAGATTCTGGGATCTTGAGGTCTCCCATATAAGTTCCCATGTGGTTTTACCCTGTTTAGCTTTTTTTGTGATCAGCTCTAGTCCAAGAATATAGAGAGAAATAGGAAACATCAAAAATCCCTTAAAAATGTTTAAGATGAAGGTTTTGAGAATCTTATTCTACTTTATCAGTGGCATTGATCTTTGAAGAGCTGCAAAAATATTTATGTTGGTTATGCAATCACAGAACCAAAGTAAGTAATTTACAGAGTTAAAAAGCTTGCATAGGAATTATTGTGTGCCATGCATCGTATGTAAGCATCTCCATAATTAATAATTATGGAGATGCTTACATATGATTTCTGTCTGCATGTGAAGGTGTGTGTTTAATCATCTATCAATGTAAAATAATAAACCATCCAATAATTAATTGATAAAGTCCAAACTTCATATTCTAAAACTATGGCTGAGGCTGGGCACTCAACATTGGCAGACAAATGATGTGCAAAATAATTGCTTGATGAAGAAAAGAAAGATATTAATATGCAATTTCCTAAGTTCCTCACAGGAATTCATCACAGTGAGTCTGAGGCTTTGGATAGGATTTACAGCAGTAATTCATCACTCATTAATGTTTTAAATTGGACTAGATGTGGGAGGGGTAAACTTTAAGTATTTCAAAACAAAGAGGTAGGATAATGGCTGACAAAAAAGGCTATCCTTCCTTTTGAAGATTTGAACACTATGGCTTTGCAGACCAGGAAGATAAATTCTGTCTAACTTTTCAGTTCAGAATGCTGTTTAGTTAATTCCTGAATATAAGGCATTGTATCTCTCCTGCAATGGAATATTAGCATATTTCAGATATTCAGTTGCGATCAGAAGGAAATGTTAGGTGACTGAGAGTGTTCCTGTGAGATATGACCAATTATTAAGTGAGGAGTTGCCGTTTACCTGAGAGGTTTCAAGAGCTAGTTCTTGTGGATTAATTCATTGACTAGTGGAAATGAGGACGAGTTAATTAAGAGCCACAACACTACAGCCATTTCCATCCTTCAATGCACATGTCTTTAGTGAGTTAAAGTGGGTTTTTATTTTTTGCAAGCCACCCAGAATTGCACAGAATGAGTGGGTGGTCATACAAATTTTCTTAAATAAATAAATAAAAAGTCTTCCACACAAATTGATTTGGTACAAAAGGAATCCTTTTGAGCCATATTGCACCATTCCTGCAGGAGAAGGTCAAGGGACAATTCATTCTGGTCATAGTCATGCTTGGGAACAGTCCACATATTTTATACTAGTCTGTCCTAAGAAATGTGAAATTTCTAATAATTGAGAACTGTATTTTCAGCATTGGCCTCCTTCGTGTAACCTTAATATCACTTATCACTTGCTGCATCTTACTTATTAAGTCATCAGATTTATATCTGGCCTTTCATTCTTTCACTCAGGATTATGAAATGTCATCAAAAATATGAGAGAGGGACACTCCTGGGTTTCTTTGTTAAATGACAGCACATAGCTACTGTTATGTATGTAAATAGTTGAATAAAGGCAAGCTTGGGGTAAAGTGCAGGGTTCTGGTCCTGCACTTCTGATTGGGTGTTAAGCAGCTAGATCAGATTGGTCGGGTTCTGAGAATCTGATTGGCCCTTAACGAAGGATTCTTATTGGTACTGGAGCTAGCGTTTCACAAGCTCCTATTGGTTATTTCACATTAGCATTGCCTATATAAAGCAGAGTTGTTGTTATACAAGTTAGAAGTCACTATGCAATAAAGAGTTGAAAGTTCACCAACTAAGACTGTCTCCATTCATTCTACCCATGCCTGAATATATGACAGCTACCTCTTAGAAGCATCACCCGTGGATTATCAAGTCCAGTCACTGACATAGGTTCCAATCAGAGCATGCCACTGCAACCTAAAGGCATCATTGCTATAATCTCAGGAGGAACTGTCCCCTGCACAGTCATTCAGAATTAGGGACAAGGAAGTCAGGATGAAGGTAGGAAAGGTAAGCATTTAGCATAGCAAAATAGGCTGACTGAAACTTCCTGGTGGGTGTTAGTAATGGGTCTTTAATTCTTCCTGTAAAAATGCTCACCTATGTGCAGGCCACTTTGATAGGAAATCCAATAAGCATTTACAAGCTGCAGTCATGAACGAATGGGTTCATAAAGCAAGAACCAAAGATAATCAATATGCTCCTTATGGGCAAGCAGAGAGAACCTTTGCTAATCATAGGCACAGCTGTTGGCATTATTTCACTGGCTTGGTCTGCATCACCGGAGCAATATCCAAGCCTGGGCTGGCTTTTCACCTCACCTATTCATGCCCAGCTATATATACCTCTCTTTGTAAAGACGTGGCTGTTACTTTTTTTTCCCCTTGGCATAAGAGTGGGGCCGGGGAAGGGGCAGAGAGGAAGAAAGGAGAGCCACCTCTAATGGCAACTTACAGCAGTGGTCCATAGAAGGCTCTCTGGGGCAAAAGCTTACCAATAAGAACTGTGGTTTGGAGATAAGTCCAATTGCACAGCACTGCCACTTCATAAATATCACAAAACCATGATAACCAAAGGGGGTCAGGTGAAAGCCCCTGAGACAATTCACTGCATTGATCAGCCTTCCTTCAAAAGCAATGTAGGTGAAATTCTCCTAGTTTTCATCACTTAGCAAACCTGCTGAAGTAGCCAAATTGGAGAATACTTGCTGTGACTCAGACCACCCAGTAATTTCTATAGCACCACAGGACTTGAACCTATGTCCATTCATTTTGTTTTCTTCTCCTTTAGAGAGTTTAAGCAGGGTCAAATTGCCATTTTAATCCCCCTACTTGCTGTGAAATTGGACCATCCATTCTATAGTTCTGCCCTTTCAGAGCTACCATAACCTTGCAAAAGTTTATTTCAGCCCAGCATGGCTCCCTAGGACTGAGAAAAAACAAGCTTGTAAGAGCATAAAATTAGAGCCATGAGATCTGGGTTGCAGAAAGGCCATTTTTGTGTGTGTGTGTCCCCAATTCAGTTGCTCTAATAAAAAAGATATAGGTTCCATAGGTGTGTAGAAAATGAAAGCTGGCAAAGAAATGCAAGAACAGATTAAAAAGACAGTAATGACATCTCAGTCCTGAGAAAGGAGCGGGCATGGGAAACAGAATCAAAACAATCTTGCCTTTATTCTCTATGGCAGTGATCCTTGACCTGGGAGTAATTTTGGCATATTCTAGGGGGAATGAACCAATTTGTAATTGTCAATTTGTAAGTCAAGGATCCAGTTTGGGATTGCTGTCGCCCAGATGCTTTTGTAAAACAACAGAGTTTGGGATTATTTTATGCATGGGAGTAATCATATTATTTGAAACTGGGAAAAAGTAATTGGCTGAAACAATTGAAGAACCACTTCTGCAAGCAATAAGAGAGGGAAGAGGAAATTCCAACAGACTTTCAGGATTATGCTAATATACCATAGGCAATAAGTAATTTTTATAACACTGATAGTCTTTGTTTAATGGATAATCACTTAGTGACTGTTGAAAGTTAAAGCAGACATCCCCAGAACTACTTACAACCTGGTTCCAGAGTTCTCATGGCTTCATGCCCCCCACATCACGTGATCATAGTTTGGATACTTGGCAATTGGATCATATTTACTGCTGTTTGCAGTGTCCTATGGTCACATGATTGCAGTTTTCAGTGTTTCTTGACATTTTTTAGCATTTACTTCTGTTTTCCAGAAAAAAAAAAGCCCATTGAAGAAAACAGGTTTGCTTAACAACTGTGGCATTTACTTAATGATTATGGTGTTTCCTTATAATTAGGTACAATCATGTAGTGACCTGCTTAAATACTGCCACAACTTACAGTCATAATTCTGAGCTCAGTTTTGGTTGTAAGTCAGAATTAGTAGTTCATATAATGTCTATTGACTGATTTGGTCTACTTGAAGGGCTGGCAATAGATTTGAAGATTCTGTTTTTTCCTTATAAAAATTATCTGATGGGGATGTGGGAAAGACTTTTCCAGTTCTTATCCCCACTCCCCCAATGAAAAAATAATTGGGGTCAATTTAATTAACCCACAGTGAATCTGAGGAAGCAAGATATTTAAGAGCTAATAGTGAGGGGAGAGGGAGAGAGAGATTTGAGGGAATGGATTACTCTTACTTTGAAATTGATAGAAATAAATATTTCTGTATAACAGAACTGCTAAATTACAACTGTCAACAAGGGCAGGTCCATCATGTTCACCCATAATTTCCAGAGCCTTAATTTAAACATGATGGACCATGCTGCATTTAGTGGATCATCCAACTGTTGTATAGGAGGTCTGTTTCATGTGGTCAATACTTTTGTTTGTTAATTATTGCATTTAAAATAATAATAGAAAAAGAGAAGAAACAAAACACAAAGATAATTTCAATACAAATATATACATACATTCTTAAAATAATGCATTAAAAAGTGCTTAAAATGGTAAAAATGCAAGAGAAAAAAGAAAACAACATATCATTATAACAGTTAACATCCATAGCATAAACCTAGACCAATGGCAGCAAATTTGTGTGCGGAACAAAAAGATCACGCTAGCTACATCTTACAAAGAAAATCAGTTTAAGATGTTTTATAGATGGCATCTCCCACTGGGCAGACTAACAAAAATGTATGGTTCTCAATCGCCCACATGCTGGAAACATCTGAAAGAATGGGGTACCTATTATCATATGTGGTGGGACTGCAAGAATATACAACAGTTTTGGTAAAAAATCTGGACATGGCTGGAAAAAATGTTGGGTTTAAAAATTAACTTTATACCTGAGATGTTCCTATTAGGAATAATAAAAAAGAATTTTAGTAAAGCAGATATTTACCTAATTATTCATGTTACTACAGCAGCAAGACTATTGCTTGCCCAAACTTGGAAGTCAAAAGAAATCCCAAATGATGAAGCAATAATAGACAAGATTTTTCAATGCACTGAACGAGACAGTTTGACATTAGAATTGAATGAACGAGACATATCAGAATATTATAAAGTATGGAACAATTTCTATGTATGGAGGGATATGAAAGGAAGTCTGTAAAATGCAAGTTAGAATCTAAGATGTAGTTGAAATGAAGCACAATGACGCTTTCCAGTTTCCTCTGGTTCCTCTAAAGATACCATATCATCAGCAAATGTTTATATTATTTAATGAATCTTTTCTAGTATAATAATGTATGTCAAAGAAAGTCTACCATGATCAAGATTTTAAATGTTTATTTTCAAAAAAAATTTTTTTTAATTATAACAGTTAATAGTTACAATTCTACATATATTTATCTGATATAAATATTCAAGCATGTATATTTAAATTTCAAATACATTTATATAACTATTTTTGTTTTTTAACCAACTGTGTTTTGTATAAAACAAGTTCCAAATTTCAATATATTTGTCTATACAAAGTCTACACCTATAGGCAGTCTGTTCCTAGGTGACAAGTATAATCAGGTCTTCAATTCATTGAGTAAATGGAGCTATACATTTATTTTCCCCCCAATTCTGCAATATCAGCCTTTTGGTTCTAGTAAGAGAACGAAAAATCCATTAGTTTCCCAGTTGTAAAATTCCATGTACTAGATATGTAATTCAAGAAAATATTATCTTCTGGAAAGTTCAGTTTCTGATCTGCATGAGGAATATGTAGGAAAGGTGTCCTGGAGAAACCTTGACATATCCTATTGTTATGACTGGGAGAACCACCAATCAACATATTTGGGAAAAGGTTTTATTGCCTCAATTTAAACATGGTCTTTTAAAATACATTTGGAATCAAACTAGAGGAAAGATGAATTCTTCCATAATTACTTCTGTACATCATTTTTTTTGGAAAAAGCAAACATGTATGTACTTAAGTTGATCAAATTCTAACTGATATCCTCTTTATCCCAAATTCTTTCCTTCCACTGTGTATCTAGGTAGGCAATACATGAGTAATAAGTAGTAGTCACTGTTGTGAATTAATAAAAGTACTTGAATAAAGATTATTAAGAGCTTGAAGTAAAGTACAGGGTTCTGGTCCTGCACTTCTGATTGGCCGATAATAGCGACATCGGATTGGTCCGTTCAGGAGAATCTGATTGGCTATTAACGAGCCTCTCCCATTGGTTAACGGAGCTAGTGCTCCCTGTGTTTTCATTGGTTAAATACTCAAGAGCTTGCCTATATAAAGGGGCCGTTGTGACCATAGAGCTGAGCTGTTACACACGTAAATAAAGAATTTGAAGTTCACTGTTCACCGGCTCGTCTCCTCCTTAGCGCCCATGCACAGAACGTAACAGTCACCAGTCCTCAAATTCCATAATACCTATTTAAGTATCTTATACTCGTCATGGGCCATTAAAAAAGGTTTAACCTTTAATTGTATAAAAGACCAGATATGATGACACTGTTATAACAATAAGTAAGAAATGCCCTTTTAGTGTGTGTGTGTGTGTACCTGTATGAGAGAGAAGAGCATTTACTTCTCAACCCATGACTGATCTAAGTAGAATGAGCTTATTGTGCATTCTGAAATGTGTAACATTCTAAGAAATTGCACTCTGCAACCATAGTTGGGACTGCTAATGTGGTAACCCAGAGGAAGAAATTGCACTCTGCAACCATAGTTGGAACTGCTAATGTGGTAACCCAGAGGAAGAAATTGCTTCCAGTCAATTGGTATGGAATCCCAGCTTGTGAAAGTGCTTCTCACCTCTGCAGGAGGAAGGTAAAATAAAGATGTCTGATTAGGAGCAGCTTATCAAAGTGAAGGTGGATAAGGCAGCAATTCCATTTATTCCTCATTTCAATTGACAGGAGCTATAATACTAGGCTTGGTGAAAACTGAGGAAAATCTGTATCCAGTTAGATTTGGTTGGGCTGCATATTATTGCATATAACATAATATAGAATAATATAGAAGTATGGGCCAATCAGAATATTGGAAGAAAAGGAAGAAATATCCAGGAAAAGAGACCAAGAAAGATATGCACAAAGGTAGACAATATGTACACATGTAAATTAAGTTTCTTCATCTAGTTTGTTCCCTAATACAAGGTCTTCCATTGACTTACAGGGAGTTCTGGGACAGCCTCTTGACACCAGCTTATAAAAATCCAAACAAAGTCCTCAAGAGAGAGATACCCTTAGATATTTCATATATTTTGAAGTTCAAGATCAAACTATATCCCCAAATTACTTAACAGCCAAAGAATGTGACCATGTGACCATCAGTTTATTACATGTCTAGCTGCTGCTCTCTGACATATTAAATAATAATAAAAAAAAAACTATGTTTTCTTGAACCTTTGTGGGAAATCCATGTCTTGCATGCTCCTTTTAGAAGGAGCAAAAACAGAAAACCAAAAACAAAGAAAACTCCCCCAACATCACAATATATGCTGTACTTTTGATGTCATACAGAATCCTAACATATAAGAAATTCCATGATAAATGCATCTCCAAAGGAGAGTAAAGAAAGCCTTTCTTACCACTGAGAAAAAGAGAAATGGCAAAAAACTTTGCAAATCATTGCAGATGCTTTCCATTTAATATCTAGGATTAGAATGAGTGAGTAGAAATATGCCAAGACCCAATATGTTATGAACTAATAAAAACACTTAAATAAAGTTTATCAAAGCTTAAAGAAAAAGCAGGGTTCTAATCCTGCACTTCTGATTGGCTGATAATAGCAATATCAGATTGGTCCATTCTGGGCAATCTGATTGGCTGTTAACGAGCCACTCTCATTGGTTCAAGGGTTTAATGCTTCCATGTTCTCATTGGTTAATAGGTCAGCAGCCTGCTCTATAAAAGGGCTGTTGCTGCCGCAGGTTTTTGCTCTGTTCACGATGATTAATAAAGAGTTGAAGTTCACTGTTCACTGCCTCGTCTCCGTTCCTTGCACCCATGCGCAGAACTTAACACTGGCGACGAGGATGGGATGCGGAGACATCAGAGCTGACTGAACACTACAGAGCACCAAACAGAGCACGTGGCTGAAGGCACATCGACAACGGAACCATGTCCGGAGGCGCCATACCACCCGCTCCATTTGACCCGGCACAAGAAGACTGGGACGCGTACATAGACCGGTTCCAGATGTTTCTGGAAACCAACAACTTGAAGGATGCTACTACGGGGAAAAAGCGAGCAGTGTTCCTGACCCATTGCGGGGCTGCCATCTTTAAGATGGCCAAGGCACTAGCGAAACCAGCTGAAGTGAAAACCATGGACTGGGACGTCCTCAAGCCCCTTCTATGGGCCCACTATGCACCCGCCGTACCAATACTTGTTCGAAGACATGAATTTTACCAGAGGGACCAGCGGAAAGGAGAGAGCGTTGCACATTTCATCGCGGATCTCCCGAACCTGGGAGGCCTCTGTGGGTTTACAGACCTTGAAGAAGCTCTGACAGACCGAATAATTCTGGGATTAGATGACCAGATGGTGCAGAGCAAGATCATGGCAAAAGGGGACATCAACCTTGCTGATGTCATCAAGGATGCTACTGCAGTAGAAGCAACCAGGAAGTCGGCCACTCGAATGCGCTGCACCAACGCACCGCTCCGTCAACTCGCCAGCGATACCTCATATCGCCAAGAGAGGCACACAACAGCGACCCACCACGAGGACCTCGAATCGCCATCAGAAAGTGAGGAGGAGGAGGTCAACCGGCTCTGGTCTGAACATGACCCACGCCACCAGCAAAATCAAAGACTACTGCACCAATGCGTGGGTTGTGGGGCAAACCACCCGCAATCAGACTGCAAATTCCTCAACGCGCTCTGCCATTTCTGTGGGAAAAGAGGCCACATCGGAAAGGTCTGTAGAAGCAAGCAAGGATCCAGCTCATTTCAGAAGGGAAACAACTACCGCCAGACCACAGAGAATCGCCCTGTGAGTCGGGAACATTTGAACCGCCAATGGAACAACCACTCCTACAGAAATAAAACACCGGCCATTTTATCGAGAAGAGAAGAGGCACACCAAACCATCACAATCGGTCACGCCTCATCGCTAGATGCAAAGAAGATCTGAGTGAAGGTCGCCATTGAAAACCAGCCTTGTATGATGGAAGTCGATTCAGGATCGTCCCTCTCGATGGTTTCTTGGAAGACTCTTAAACAATTAATCCCTGCCATCCGGCGTCAAGACCTCAGAGCCCAAAGAATCATACTCAAGGATTATCAGGGGAACCGAATTCCGGTCGTTGGATCCAGCCAAGTCCAAGTATCATTCAAAAATCGTACTGCGTCATTACCACTGACCGTCGTCGACCGTGACCAGCCTAGCTTGTTAGGCCTCCAATGGTTCGCCCCACTCGGGATCAAGGTAGCCGGCATTCACCAAACCAGAAGCAATGACTCGGAGGAGGCCATCGTCCAGGAATTCCAGGACGTTTTCACAGACAAATTAGGCGAGTACAAGGGGACCCCGATATCATTTAACCTTAAACCTGAAATAGCCCCCATCCGCCTTAAGCCTCGTCGGGTACCTTTTGCCCTTAAACCAAAAATTGACGAGCAGCTCGATAAATTAATAGCCCAGGGTGTTTCAGAACCAACTGACCACGCTCGTTGGGAAACCCCAATTGTAACACCCATCAAACTGGATGGATCGTTAAGGATTTGTGGGGACTACCAGGCTGCCCTTAATCACACTCTTCAACAGAACGCTTACCCGGTACAACACCTTCTCCATTCCCTGGGGGGCGGAAAAGTCTTCGCTAAATTGGATTTAGCACAGGCCTACCACCAACTGCCTGTAGATAAAACAACCGCAGAGGCACAATCGTTATGCACCAAGGCGCCTTTAAGTGCAACCGACTCCAATTCGGAGTGAGCGTAGCCCCAGGGATTTTTCAAAGTCTGATGGAGAGACTTTTGCAAGGGATCAAGGGGGTCGTGCCATATTTTGATGATGTTTTAATTGCTGCCCCGAATAGAGAAATACTAGAAAAGCGGTTTAAACTGGTTCTCCAGAAATTTAAAGACTCTGGTTAAAAAAAATAAATGTCAACTGTGTACAGACAAAGTAGAGTTCCTGGGGTACCTAATCTATAAACAGGGCATCCACCCCACTAACAGCAAACTGAGAGTAATCAAAAATGCCCCAAGACCCAGAAATAGAACTGATCTCCAAGCTTTCCTGGGGCTCATTAACTTTTACAACATCTTCTTGCCCCAGAAAGCGACCATAGCTGAGCCCCTCCATAGACTTCTCGACAAAAAAGTAACCTGAGTCTGGGGACACCGCGAGGAGCACGCATTCAGACAAGTGTAAAACTTACTAACCTCAGATGCTGTTTTAATGCAGTATAACGAGACTCTGTCTTTAACAATTACATGTGACGTGTCACCATTTGGAGTAGGAGCCATTTTGAGTCATGTGTTACCAAACGGTAGTGAGGCCCCTATTGCCTATTTTTCAAGGACCTTGTCAAAGGCTGAACATAATTATAGCCAGATCAACAAAGAGGCTCTTGCTGTTGTATCTGCTGTGAAACGGTTTCATGAATATGTGTATGGACGAGTTTTTACTATTGTTACCCACCACAAACCGTTGTTAGGGATTATAGCGGGAGACAAGCCAACCCCCTATATATTGTCACCGAGAATGACTCGCTGGTCGGAGTTTTTAGCTGCGTACAACTATAAATTACAACACCGCCCGGGGAAAGCCATTCCCCACGCTGATGCATTGAGCCGCGCCCCACTTCCGGAAACCGCCGACAACCCAGCTCCAACCCTTATGACACTCCAGATTGAAATGCTACAGTCACCACCGCTAACAGCCAGGGACATTGCAATTGAAACAAAACGAGATCCTGTCTTATCGCGAGTTCTTAGCTGGGTCGAAAGAGGATGGCCAATAGAACAAACCTCTGACGATTTCACCCCTTTCAGAAACCAGCAAACAGAACTGTTTTCTCAAAAAGGCTGCATCCTATGGGGAGATAGAGTCATCGTCCCAGAGCGGTTACAATGAGCAGTATTGAAAACATTGCATGACGGTCACCCCGGCATCATGCATATGAAAGTGCTTGCACGAAGCTACGTGGTGGCCGGGCATCGACAGACAAATCGAAGCCTGGGTAAAGACTTGCTTAAAGTGCCAAGAAGTCAGCATTGCACCACCTAGAGCCACTCTAACAGAATGGGAAACCCCCCGGGGGCCATGGTCCCGCATCCACGTTGATTTTGCGGGACCTTCTAAAGGACATACATTCCTCCTAACAGTGGATGCCTTTTCCAACTGGCTCGAGATCCACGAAATGAAGAATACTACAACAGAGTCCGTCATCCGAAAATTGAACAGGCTATTCTCAACGCACGGACTGCCAGATGTCCTGGTCTCCAACAACAGACCCCAGTTCACTGCCCTGGCGTTTGAACAATACTTAGCGGATCGGGGCATCCGCCATGCGCTAACTTTGCCTGCGCACCCTGCAGCTAATGGCAGGGCCAAGCTCATGGTACAATTTTTTAAAAAAACTCTCCATAAAATGGACTATGGGGACATTGATGAAAAAATAAACAGAATACTCCTACTCCAACACATCACTCCGCACAGCGTCACCAACAAGATGCCAGCTGAACTATTGATGGGACGCAAGCTCCATTCCCACCTCGACCAGCTTCACCCTTCCTACGAGCCAGAGAAACCCTGCGGATCCAGTGGGAAATGCCGCGAGTTCAAGGTAGGCGACTTAGTTTTCACTAAAAACCTCTCCGGCGAACCCTTATGGATCGAAGCAACCGTAATTCAAACCACTGGGCCCAGATTGTACCGTGTGCAAACCTGCGATGGAAAAATATGGAAACGCCATATAGATCAGTTTCGCTCTAGGCTACAACCCATTTCCCGCGACTCCTGGGACTCCCAAACTGAGGGGGGAGGGGATGTCGAAGAAACCGAATTTGAGATGGGGGAGAGCAGAAGCGAAGGAAGTCAGTGAGCAGGCGCGATTAATGAAGAAGAATCAGGGAGGGGTGTGGCCTCTCCACAGAGGAATACCTCAACGGAGGCTAGCCCGCTAAGATCGGAGGACAACAACAATGACAGAATTAGCAGCACCGAGTCGTCCAGTGAGAATGAGGAACCGCTGGTACCAGATATATCCAAAAACGTCCCACCGAAGCTGGACTGCAGACGGGAACCAGTGGGACAGCACAAATCTAATAGACAGTTAAAACAACCCACATATCTGAGAGATTACATCACTGCACTCCTCAAATGGAACCCGGGGGGAAGGGGTGTTATGAACTAATAAAAACGCTTAAATAAAGTTTATCAAAGCTTAAAGAAAAAGCAGGGTTCTAATCCCGCACTTCTGATTGGCCAATAATAGCGATATCAGATTGGTCCATTCTGGGCAATCTGATTGGCTGTTAACGAGCCACTCTCATTGGTTCAAGGGTTTAATGCTTCCATGTTCTCATTGGTTAATAGGTCAGCAGCCTGCTCTATAAAAGGGCTGCTGCTGCCCCAGGTTTTTGCTCTGTTCACGATGATTAATAAAGAGTTGTTCACTGCCTCATCTCCGTTCCTTGCACCCATGCGCAGAACTTAACACAATATATTGCTTATGGATTTGATTTGGGCTTCTGGTACTTCTACTTACCATCTTACTGAAGAGGGAGAAGTAGCTGATAGTTTTTTTAAAACAGAAAAGGCGATGTTGTTATCGTTGGATATTATTTCAAACACATACTGCTTATTTTCTGTTTTTAATTATTAAAAAAGAATTGGGGGGGGGAATTGAATCTGTGCCTTTTCTCTATTGTTGAACTACAGTTCCAGCTTTTTTTAACCAAGTCCATGTGTCCTGGAGCTTCTGGGGATTGCATTTCAGCAATATCAGGCAGGCCTAGATGCCTCCACCACTCTTTTAGTGGAAGACTTAAATACCACTATGTTTGAGAGGAATATTTGAGAGAAAAAGCTTAAAAAACAGTTTTTAAAAAACTGTCTAGTCCTCTTTCGAAGCCAAAACCAAACTTTGAAATCACCACCAAGCCTGTGACCATATGTAGAAAGAGCTTCATCAACAGCGCCATCATCAGCACTTTGTGAAGCTGAGCCCAGGCATAATTATCCACCAACATCTCCTCATGAATTACAAACAGTTTTGTGTGGAAGCGGGGTTTTTTTTTTGGCAAGATAGTAGTGATGGGGAGAGGCCTATTTTCATGTATGCAACCTTCAGGCAATTTCCATATAAAAATCCTGAACATTGCTTCCATGCCTTTAGCTCTGGCTGGTAGTGATGATGCTGGGATTATTGTATTGCTGGCAACAGAACTGGATGTTTACAATGTTGGGACAACTTTAATTTCTAGCATAAGAATAGCTAGGGAACATAATCCATCATTATCATTTTTTAAAAAGCTCTCCATTATTCGACAATGCTTTTAGGAATGGGATTTATGTTCAGATTTATTTCGGTAGTAATAACCGTCATTGCTAACTTTTCTCCAGGCTGATCTGTATGGTATTGACAGCTTTCATCAACTGGATGGCAGGATTCTAAGCTAGCTCTTTTCATCCTCTTCCAAAGCACAGAATATAAAGTTGTTTGCTGCAGATCCACTGGTAAGCTTGAGTCAAATTTAATTTGCAACCCTTCCCCTTCAATGTTTCTTGCCACTAGTTTCTTGGTGAGCTGCCCAAGCAAAATAAAATAGGATGATCTTGACATCGAGACTCAGGCATGGCTGAGACCTAATAGAACACGTTAACTTACATCAGGAAAGGAAAATAACAGGCAGCTGAAATAAAAATGCAACTAGAGATGCAGTATCTGTTTCCCACCTTAGGGAATATTACCACTCAGACAAGTTAAAAACAGCTCTGCTGAGTCAGACCAAGATCCCTCTTACTTGAACATTTTACATCTCACTGGCCAAACTTGAGCCACAATATTTGCAAGCAGGAAATCCCCTCTGCCCTATACCCCCTTTCCTTGCACCTGGGTTGCTGGAGTTCACAAGTGCTCCCAGCCCAGAGGTAACTCTGAGTTTTTAAGACCAATAACTTTTGACAAACATATCTTCCTGATACATATCCAAAAATCCTTTCTGAAACTATCCAAGTTAGTGGCTTTTGCCACATCTTATAATGAAGTTCATGGGTTAATTATACAATTAATTATGGGTTAATTATGGGAAGAAATGCTTCACTTGTCCATTTAAATATCCTTTCGCTCAACTGCATTGGAAAGCCCTAGTCCTAATTTTTAAAAATCATTTCTCTTGTGCTTTGCATGATTTTACACACTTCAATCATGTCTTCCTTTGGTTGTTTTTTGTCTAAGCAAAAGAGTTCTATATATTTGATTTGATTTTGATTTGATTCATTTGATTCGTCAATCGCTTACAAGATAATAGGTATAAGTATATACATAGTTATGAATACATGAAATGGGTACATATAAGAAAAATAGAAGAAACAATAGGACAGGGAAGGTAGGCACATTGGTGCGCTTATGCATGCCCCCTACAGACCTCGTAGGAAAGGGGTGAGGTCAATAGTAGACAGTCTAAGGTTAAAGTTTTTGGGGTTTGGGGAAGAAACCACAGAGTCAGGTAAAGTATTCCAGACATTAACCACTCTGTTGCTGAAGTCGTATTTCCTGCAATCAAGTTTGGTGCGGTTAACCTTGAGTTTGTATCTATTGTGTGCTCTTGTGTTGTTTTGGTTGAAGCTGAAGTATTCATTGACAAGTAAGTCATTTCAATGTATGATTTTATATACCATATTTAGATCAGACCGAAGACGGCGTAATTCAAGGTTTTCTAGGTCTAGAATTTCAAGTCTGGTGGCATAAGGTATTCTAAAACGAGGAGAGCAGTGGAGAACTCTTCTTGTGAAATATTTCTGGACTTTCTGAACTGTGCTAATATCAGATACGTAATATGGGTTCCAGACTGTTGAGTGTATTTGAGTATTGGTCCAGCAAATGTTTTGTATGCTCTAGTTAGTAATGTGATATTACCAGAGAAAAAGCTACGTAGGATTAGGTTAACAACACTTAATGCCTTTTTGGCTATGTAGTTACAGTGGGCTCCAGCACTTAGATCATTAGAGATGAGTATTCCAAGATCCTTTACAGAGCTTGGATCATCAACAAGGTCTTGACTATTCAGCTTGTATTTTATTTTCTGATTTTTTTTTTGCCAATATGTAATAAAGAGCATTTATTTGTTGAAATTTGAAGTTGCCATTTGTTTGACCATTCTGATACATAGTCAAGATCTTTTTGAAGGGTAGCAGTATTGTCTGTGATGTTGAATAGTTTTACATCATCAGTGAAAAGAATGCAGTTGCTCTTAATATGATCACAGAGGTCATTTATGTAGAGTATCAAGAGAGTTGGTCCTAGAACACTGCATTGGGGGACACCACTATTGACAGGTACAGAATTTGATAGGACGCTCCCAATTTTGACCATTTGGTGTCTGTTTGACAGGAATGCTTCTATCCAGTTATGCAGTTGTCCAGAGATACCATAAGATTTTAGTTGTAGGAGTAGTTTGTCGTGTACCACTGAATCAAAGGCTTTACAGAAGTCTATGTAAATTGTGTCTATTGTTTTGCCCTGATCGAGTTGTGTAGTCCATATGTTTTTGCAGTATAAGAGTTGCAGATTACAGGATAGTTTTTTCCTGAAACCAAATTGTTTATTGGAGAGTAGGTTGTTTGTCTCTAAGTGGAGGATAATGGATTGGTAAATAATTGATTCCATGACTTTACAGGTGATACAGCATAAAGAGATCAGTCTGTAATTTTCAACTAGGCTGGGGTCTCCCTTTTTGAAGATGGGGTTGACCATGGCTTGTGACCATAGTTTTGGCAAGGAGCTGGTCCTGAAAGATTTTTCAAAGATTATGCTTAGAGGTTTGGCTACGGCAGTGGATAGCTTTTTAAAGAAGTAGGCACATATTCTGTCCGGTCCAATAGATAGAGATGGTTTTAGATTGCGTAGTGCTTTTTTAACATTGTCTTCTGTAAAATTGATATGTATTACATCATTGCAGTTGTCTGTGGTTCGGCTAGGAAATACTGGGCATGATCCATTGCTGTTATATTTTTGCTCACGGAAAAAGTATTAAAGCCTCTGATCACTTTTGGTTACCTTTCTTGGCACATTTTTCAGCTACTACATTATATTCTTTTTCAAGGATGGCAATCTGAATTGCATTTCAGATGCAAATGTATCACAGATTTGTGTAAGAGCATTATACAAGAGCATGATAGCATTTTTACTTTCAATCTATTTCCTAATAATCCCTAGCATAAATTTGCTTTTTTCATAGTTGCTGTACTGAACTCACACAGACACACACGTTGGCAAGGTGGTGATTGAGAGTGCCACTATTTTGTGTTTGTGATAGACAGTGTATATTAGATGATTGAAAATTAGATAATGGAACAAAAGTAGAAGTGAGAGATTGTTGCATGAAGGAACTCTGGGAGTAAGAGAAAGTGATTTGGAAGAAGGATGGAATTGGATTATGGTTGATGGAGTTTGGTGAGTATAGTAGAGATAACATGTTGGAAGAAGGTGAGTTGTGAGTACATTGCTGTTTGGAAGAAGTGATTTCACACAGTGGTGCTGGAAGCTAAGATTGCTTCCTGATTGAGATGTGTGTAGAGCGTATTAGAACAATTAGCATTTAGGCAATTCAATATAGTGTCCAATAAAATTATTATAAGATCAATCATTTGAAGAGACAACTGGCATTGTGTCCAGAAAACAAACTGTGACAGAGTTCCTAGATTCCTGGAATGTTAGATCACTTTTGAGGGATACTGATGAGAGCAATGATCCATGTGTGGGTTAACAACTTGGAAGATAGTTTGGGTTGAACTATTATCCTGTATGGAATCATTCTCCCAGGGCCAGAAGAGAAAGCCAAAGGTAGCAGCTGAGATGAAAATATAGAAGAAAGACAGGATGGCCTGGAGTGGCAGAAGTTCTTGACTTCCATTTCATTCAAGAAAATACTGCAAAACTTGACATGTAGTTTAATCATTGGCATGTTGTAGTAAAAATAAACATCTGGAGATTAGTACTGCTGGGTTGTAGGAAGAAAAAGCAGATTCTTGCACAGCTGTTTCCCCAAAGAAGAATTATAAAGAGTAGAAAGGTATCTGAACCTAGTGAGAAAGACCTTAGGACTTACATGAGAGACAACTTTTCAGCTCTGGTCTGTGGTCATGTTTTCAAGTATGAATCCAGATGATATATGCACATTGATTTGTGCTACAGTGGTGGAACAACGGTATTGACTTTTAATTTCAGAGAAAACCTAGAATATGAACATAAGAAGTAAATAATAAAAGTAAAAATGAATACCTGAGCTTTTGAGATTTTTCATTACATCAAATTTGATTTTCATTGATATGGGGCTTTTATGCTTTTCATCATTCTCTGTTTCTTCTCATGGCAGATTAAGCTGGATAACACAACACATGTATTTCATTTGTATAATTTATTTGGGTTACAAATAAACCATTTTCTTTTTTGATGCCCAACAAGTATATGACTTTTGTTCAGTTTCTGGTTTTTGTTTTTTGTTTTATAAAATCCTGCTTTGGAGGAATTTGTGTTTCAGCTGGAGTGAATGAGGACAAAAACAGTCACTGTAAAAAGATGATACTTGTCCCAATTAAGCAGCCACTTAATATTTTCCTCATTTTCATCATGCCCTTTCTTAATGTTTCTGCCACTTCTTCATCTCAGGTCTCTCTCCTTTTCCCTCCCTTATTGCTCTGTCTCCCAGTCTTCACCCTTCTCCATGTCCTGATTCTTTTTCCTTTAATCTTAATGGTATTCCATTAAGCCTTATTTATTTTCCAGCTAAGACTGGAAAGCAGCATTCGGATGTGAACTGCCAATAGAAACATTAACTAGAAGCAAAGTGGGGGGCCTGTGAGGCTGTAAACAAAGGGAACCCATTATTAAGGGCTGCTGGTGAAGAGCAGGTCCACTCTAAGTGGCTCTTTATCACCACGAATAGAGAGCATCCTCTTTCCTGCATGTGAATCATAGTCCATTTGCAAAATAGGTTTCATTTAGCCAGTCCTATTTACTGTCCTGGTAAATGTTGATGTGAACCCCTGCTGGCTCTTGTGTGCCCAGGTTTCTCTCCCCCTCAACGCAATTTATTAATAGCAGTGCTTGAAGTTCTCAATGAAAACCATTCTCCTTCCTTTTCTTTGCCAGAGGATTGAATGGAGAAATCAGAAAAACAATCTCAAGCAAAGGTTGGGAAGACTTGAGAGGCTGCATAGCATACATTCATCACCAGAAGGTTCCAAACTTCTGTTTGCTTTGTTCCACTAATGAAATGTGATAGTTTACACTGTAGGGAGGAATTCCTCAGTAGAAAGTAAGAACCTCATCTCTCCCCCTACCCAGTTTATTTCTAGCCTTTTCAATTATATATTTGTTTGAGTTGATTGCTAACATTCTGTAATACATTTCTCTCGTTGTTTCACAATAAGGTAAACCATTTCCCCTTCAACCCAAGACATGGCAGCACCTAGAAGGGTTAGGAAAAACACTCAATTTTTCCTTCGACTTGCAATCATTGGCTGTGAATTTTAAGCTGGAAAGAAGAACATTGGGTTGAGATTCCATGGTGCTGGAGATGGCAGGGAAAAAGTTGTGCAGCTGGATAATGAGAAGGTGAAGGTAAGGAGTTGCTGCAGATTTTACTTTGCTAGTCATTGCCAAATATAGGGGTGGTGGTGCTCATTTCCATTTCAAGGCCATTGAGCCAGTGCTGTACAAAGACATTTCTGCTGTCATGTGGTCAATATGGCATCATGAAGTGGTGCTATTTATCTACTTGCATTTGCATGTTTTTGAACTGTTAGGTTGGCAGGAGCAAGGGCAAGGATGGGAGCTCACCCCATCCTGTGGCACTCAGATCTCAAGCCTGGGTTACCTGCTTTCCAGCCAACAAGCCTAATGTCTTAATTGCTGAGCCACCATGCCACCCCAGATAAATGAGAAAGAGTAGCATTTGTTTTTGCTGTAATTTGAATAAAATGCAATTCAATGAAGAGGCTTAGAGTCCACAACTGGGAGTCCATAATGCATAGTTTGCATTTAAGATGAGTATTAGTAATTCATGATGGTTAACAGTAGGTAGAAGCTGTGTGACTTGACTGTTTAGCAATAGAGACATTCTGCAAGAAGAGTAAAAAAGAGTTTATTTAACCTAGACATATTTATTCTAAACTATACATAGGAAACTATATAAGGAAACAACTCCTAGGTGGTAAGTAACAAATTTTCATTGTTTCAGCAAAGATCTAAAGTCAACTGGAGGTAAGGGCAAATACGTTCTGCATAGGAGTGCTAAGTTCCAGATAAGTGTTCTAAGAGATCTGAATATTGATTAGCAAGGAAGGGTTATTTCAACACACATAGATAGGACAGTGGAAATTTCCCTGACCTTTATGGAACCCAAAATCAGAAGAATCATAATTCTATGGGATGATTCCTTGTTGCTTGATGATTCCTTCAGTGGCACTGGCATTGTGGAACCATATCTCATTTCAAATGCTAAATCCTGAGATATCTACTCAAGGAATTTCTACTTTATGCCTGAATCAGATTCTAATATTTTGTTGTCTACACAAATGAGTCTCCTTTCATCTCATCATGGCTGCTGATTTTTAAATTGTTATGGCACTATTAACTGACAGTAGTTCCAACCACTCAGTAGCTTCTCAATTTGGAAACAGGCTTCATATATCAGAAAGGAAAAGAGCTGTGACCCCTATGCCCCAAATAATTCATCCAACTAACTATTGTGTGATAAGTTCATGAGTGGTAAATATGTCAATTAACATTACAATCAGAGCTATTAACCTTTGATTCATTAAATGCTAGGATTCCACAGTGTAAGGCTAGTTTCTTAATTAACCTGCAGTTAGGGGTGAAGCCAAAGCAAATTGTGAAACAGATCCTTTTCACTGTTAAACTCCAAAAGGAATGAATTGGAGTAATGAACAAGGATAAAAACACACATTTTCTTTTGATTAAGGCATCAGGCTAGAAACTGGGAGTCTGTGAGTTCTAGTCCTGTCTTAGGCTTGAAACCAGCTGGGTGACCTTGCACTAGTCCTTCTCTCTCAGCCCAGGATGGAGGCAATGGAAAATCTTGCTGAGATAATTGCAGGGGTTTATCCAGGCAGTCTTTGTGAATTGAGTGGAAGAAAACACACACACTTCCTGTTATCATTTCATTTTTGTTCCATCCTATCTCAAAAGAATGCATAGGAATCTTAATGTTGAGGCTTGTTTAGACAGTTCATAGAGTAGGGATAGAGGAGCAACAGGGAAAATAAGAGGGAGCCAGATAGTTTGTCCATAGAGTTAGCATAACATGCTAAACCAAAGTCTGCTTCATTATGGCTTATTGAATTTCTATTTATCCCCCCATTCAATCAGATCTGAAGAAAGCTTCTTGGGTGAGAAGCAAAAGGTATTTCAAGAAAAAACAAAGAAAGTCAGGATTCCAAGTAGTACCCCAACCAAGTAAGACTTTGAGGCAGGCAATTCCTCAAAGCTACACTTTATTACAGATGTCATATTGGCACATCTGGGAAAACCAAAATATGAAAGTCCACTGGATTTTCCCCACCAAAGGAAAGTCAAAGTTCTTTTCCCTGCACCCACATGTCCATCACATGGTCCAATCCATCCACAGTCCCAACTGGAGAGGCCTCCCAGTCATGCTTCTCCAGATGCAGGCTGAGCATCCTTGAATCTCAGAGAAAGAACTGTTGTTGTGACTATCTACCTCTACCTGCTTCATGCATCCCCCCTCTCCCAGTTTCCTACAGCAGGCATAGGCACTAAATATGGCAGCCCTGAAGATCCAAAGAGAAAGATGGTTTTTCTTTAGAGCTGACACTTGCTTTTTGGAAAAGCCCCTGGGTAACAATCATGATCTGGGTAACTGGGAATCTCCATAAACAAGTAATAGGATTGTTTGAAGCCTTGAATGGGTAACTGGATTTGAAGGACATTTGACTGAATCACCACTTTGAATCAAATTTTCAAATCAAATCTTTGGTTTTGATGCTTGGAAAATTTAGGGGCAAAAAAGAGGTTGGAGTTTTGATGCATGTTTTACAGAGCTTTACAGAGCTTCAAATAGTGTTGCTGCTTTTCTCCATGTGTAGAGACAAAATTGAGGGAGGCACTCAGTGGAGTGATGGGCTCCCTAATACCAATGAGCAGTTGGCTAATTATTTATTCATTCTGCAAACCCTGCCTATCACAGTGCTTGTGGCAGATTCTTCCATTCTTTGATTAGACTTTATATTTAGAGAAGTTGAGTTAGAGGAGGAGAGAAAAAGAGACTCAGTTTTCGTTGCAGAAGTATGTCTGAGACAGTTGGCTTGTTGTCAGTCTACTGTGTATGTATGTACATTCTATTTATTTATATCATGCAGCCTATAGTAATAGTACGCTTTTCAGATTAAAAAAAAAATGTTGAAGAAGCAGCACATAACAAATTATTCCAAGAAGAGTCCAACCGTGCTAAGATCCTATCATCCCAGAAAAATTAGTGGCCTGACAGATGTTGTAAGGACAATTAACCAGTGGAACAGCTTGCCTCCAGAAATCATGGGTGCTTGCTCCATCACTGGTTGTTTTTAAGAAGATTCTACAGTCACTTATGTGAAATAGTATAGGTTATCCTGCTTGAGCAGGGGGCTGGACTAGAAGATCTCCAAGGTCCCTTCCGACTCACTTATTCTATTCTATTCTATTTAGTAATGTTTGGTAAGAACTTTTGAATAACTTTTGAGAGTTCTGATGTTTAAATTAAACACTGTCTACATGCCTGGTGGCCCTGAGAGGTAATGCAGAAAAGTATAATCAGGAGTACTAGCTCTGTTCTTTATTGTTACATCAACGTAATCTTGCAAGTCTAAAAATATTTCTCCCCTCCTTTCTTTTTTATTCCTGGTGTTAAGTCTGGAGCATGGGTGCGAATGATGGAGACGAGCCGGTAGAAACAGTGAACTTCAAACTCTTTATTTACATGGTGTGACAGCTCAAAACTGGATGGCTGCTATAACCTACCTTATATAGGCAACTTATTAACTATTCAACCAATAGGAATCCGGAAGCACTAGCTCCGTTAACCAATGAGAATGGCCTGTTAATGGCCAATCAGATGTTCCTGAACGGACCAATCTGATCCTGCCATTAACAGCCAATCAGAAGTGCAGGGCCAGAACCCTGCACTTGACTTTAAGCTCAAGATAACTTCATTTGGCATTATTCATTCACAACACCTGGAAAATCTAGGAAGGTCCATCCTGAAATGCTTCTCAAACCCTCCTTCCTTCCATTGGCTGAAATGTCTTTCACACATCAGTTTTCCTGTCTGCAGCTCAATCTCCTGTCTCCAAGATCATTTCTACATACATACATTTCAGCAATAGCTGGATAGGCTTTTTGCAGGACAGTTTGGAGATTACTGTGCCATGCTCATCCCTGCTACCTCATTCTTAAAAATGATACTGGAAGGAATTTTTTTTAAAAAAAGATAATTGCAGTTAAATCCCTGGGCTATTTGAAATGCAGTTTTTAAAGAATCTGTCATCCTTGCTATTTCATTCCACTCAGGTGAAACACCAGAATATATTTTGATTCTTTGCCATTATAATCTATGGTCAAATCTTTTCTTGAACTGAATCGCAAATCTGCTTAAACCATTAATTAAATGTTGCCTTTGAAATCCTGAATCACGCATTTAACCAGAATTTTACCACCCGTAAATTGTGAATTCAAATCAGATCATGACTGATTTGTACCTTTGTTACCAGATATCTGAACAGACAAAAGGAGGACTCGAACAATTGGAAAGGAGGACAAAATGGGAGAGAGGGTATACTAAATTGTTTAACTTTCTTGGCATCTGCAACAAAAATTTACAGTGAAAAATTATATGGATACAAATATGAGTATCATGATACATAAAAGTTTGAATGACTACTGTGGCAGGAACAATTCTTTTTTAAAAAAAAAAACACTCAAAAACCTGATACCATTTGATTTTAAGATTTCTGTTGGACAAAGTGTTGTGTATGCAATATAATTAATAAAGTGTGAGCTTGGATTAATTGCAGGGTTCTGGCCCTGCACTTCTGATTGGCTGTTAAGCGGCCGGACCGGATTGGCCCGTTCCGGGGAATCCGATTGGCCCTTAACAGAGAGTTCTTATTGGTTATAAAAGCTAGCGTTCTTAGCTTGTTATTGGTTAAACGTTACAAGGTTTGCCTATATAAGGCGGGTTTTATTGATGTTAAAGGAGCAAGTCACGATGTAAATAAAGAGCTGAAGTTTACCGTTCAGAAGCTTGTCTCCATTCTTTCTCGCCCATGCTCAAACCTAACACTGGCGACGAGGGTGGGATGTGGAGACATCTGAACCAACGAAACTTCGAAGAACACTGAGCACGTGACAGACGACGCCAACAATGGAACCATGTCCGGCAGCATCGTACCACCCGCTCTGTTCGATCCATCACAAGAAGACTGGGAGTCTTACATGGATCGTTTCCAAATGTTCCTAGAGACGAACAACTTAAAGGACACCACAGCCGGGAAGAAACGGGCGGTGTTCCTGACGCATTGCGGTCCAACCGTATTTAAGATGGCTAAAGCACTAGCCAAACCCCGAGAAGTGAAGGCCATGGATTGGGACGACCTTGAACCTATCCTGCGAGACCACTATGCCCCGACCGTGCCTACGCTCGTGAGACGCCATGAGTTTTATCAAAGAAGCCAGTGAAAGGGAGAGAGCGTAGCCGACTTCATAGCAGACCTCCGAAATTTGGGAGGCCTCTGCTGATTCACCGATCTAGAAGAAGCACTAAGAGATCGCATAGTTCTGGGATTAGATGCACCAGGCGTCCAAAGCAAGCTGATGGCGAAAGGCAACATCAGCCTTGCCGACGCCATTGCTGATGCTACCGCAGCGGAAGCAACCAAGAAGTTGGCTGCACAACTATGCCGAAACCGCACTCCGGTACCACCACCGGCCAGTGAAATCTCACCTAGTTCAGAAGGGCAGCTCGCGACAACACACCACGAGGACCTCTCTTCATAGTCAGACAGCGACGAAGAAGGGGTCCATCGACTGCGGTCTGACCGGGACCCTCGCCTGAAGCCCTTACGCCCTTGCGCTGGCTGTGGAGCCAACCATGCCAGATCCGAATGCAGATTCCGCGACGCACTCTGCCATGAGTGCGGGAAATGAGGCCACATCGGACGGGTCTGCCGCAGCTTGCCAGGACCCAGCCAGGCCTCAAAAGGGGCTAACTATCGCCAATCGACAGGAAACCATCCTGTAAGGCGACAGCCAGTAAACCACTCCTACAGAAATCGAGCTTTGCAGAGAGAAGAGGCTCACCATACTATCACTATCGGTCACGCCTCAGCCTTGGACACTAAGAAAATCCGAGTCATGGTAGCCATCGAGAACCAGCCTTGCCACATGGAAGTCAACTCGGGATCGTCCCTCTCGATGGTGTCATGGAAGACACTCAAGCAACTCATCCCCACAATTCCATGCCAAGATCTTCGTTTCCAATGCCTCATCCTCAAGGACTACCAGGGGAATCGAATCCCCGTCGTCGGGTCCTGCTGAGTCTGAGTCTCTTTCAAGAAGCACACAGCATACTTACCTTTAACGGTCATCGATAGAGATAGGCCTAGCCTACTGGGCCTCCAATGGTTCGTGCCACTCGGCATTGAAGTGGCCAGCGTAAATTGAGTCGGTGGCTGTGACTGGGAGGAAGACCTTATTTCTGAGTTCAGGGATGTCTTCACGGACAGCTTAGGCGAGTACAAGGGGACCCCGATTTCATTCAGTTTAGATCCAAAAATAGACGGATCCCATCCGTCTAAAACCCCGTCGAGTTCCGTTTGCCTTAAAATCGAAAATCGACAAACAACTCGACAAACTGATAGCTCAGGGGGTGTTAGAGCCCATCGATCACTCCCGGTGGGAAATCCCTATTGTAACACCCATTAAGCCAGACGGGTCAATCCGAATTTGTGGGGACTACCGGGTCACTTTGAACCACACCCTGCAGCAGAACGCATACCCAGTTCTGGTGGTGCAGCACCTCCTCCATTCCCTGGGGGGCAGGAAAGTTTTTGCTAAACTGGATTTAGCTCAGGCATATTAGCAATTACCAGTAGATGAAAAAACGGCACAGGCCCAAACTATTGTGACACACCGAGGTGCCTTTAAATGTACCCGGCTGCAATTCAGAGTAAGTGTAGCCCCGGGGATTTTTCAGAGCCTTATGGAAAGGTTATTGCAAGGAATTAAGGGCATAGTCCCCTATTTTGACGATGTATTAATTGCAGCCCCTACAAAAGAAATCTTACAGGACCGGTTAAAATTAGTCCTAAAAAAATTCCAAGAAGCCGGTCTTAAGGTTAAAAAAAACAAATGTAAATTGTGTACTGACAGTGTTGAGTTTTTAGGGTACCTGATTGATAGCCAGGGCACTCACCCTACCGAAAGTAAATTAAAAGCGATCAAAAACGCTCTCAGGCCTAGAAACAAGGCTGATCTCCAGGCATTCCTATAGGCCTCATCAATTTTTATAATGTATTTTTACCGCACAAAGCAACTGTCGCTGAACCGTTACACCGATTGTTAGATAAAAAAGCAATTTGGTTATGGGTTTACCGTGAAGAACAGGCGTTCCGAAATGTTAAAAAACTGCTCACTTCTGACTCTGTACTCATAACATTGTTTTACCCTAACTGGTTTAGGTAAATAATAATATGTAATCATAGTTTGTATGTTAAAGTGTCTGCAACTTTAACTGTGGGATAGTAATTAAGGGAGTGGTTGTGAAAGCACTTTAAAAGAAGCAAGACTGCAGCTTGCTCTCTCTCTGGCTTTGATGATCCCTGATTACTGCAAGGACTCAAGACTGCATTGCTCGAACGGGAGAGAAAACAAAGGACTGACTTGTAAGTGAACTGACATAGGATATTCTGCACGGACTTTGCTAACTGAATATCCCTGAATGGACTGACTAAATGATACATGACTATTGGACTGTTATTTTGACTATGCTATGAACTCATAATGGAATAAACTATATTTTTGATAGCACAAGCGTATCTGTTATTTTTTACTGTATGTTAATAAACATACAAGCTTAGCTCACTCATTTATCTGTGTGCCTATCTGACTAACGCTGCACATTCTGTTTAGCTTGTCTCCCTAACCCTGGTAGGGGAAACCAGGCTTAACACTGGTTATGGGCCCAGAGGCTGCAAAGTCAGTTTAACTAGGATAAAACAGATTTATGTAAAAGTGAGAGTTTGTGTTGTTATACATTACAGTAAACAGACAGCTGTGTTTTATTAATTATAGTTTTATATCCATACAAAGAAAACATGGCACAAGTCAATTTACAAAGTTTGTCCCTTATATCCAAGTTGGATGGAACAAACTATGTATCATGTCTATGAAATGTAGTCTGCTTCTACGAAGAGAAGGTTTGTGGAACATAATTGAAAATCCACCAAACGTAGAAAAATGGGATGCAGAGGATGATGAAGATAGATTAAAGATAGAAGAATTTATGCATAAAAATCAACAAGCTATTTGCATAATTGGGTTAACCTTAACTGATCAACAGCTTGTTTATATCCACGGAGAGAAAACGGCTGTTGGGTGTTGGCAGAAGCTGAAGAGGATTTATGTTCGAGATAATGTTGGTGCTCACATAAATCTAACACGGAAACTTTTCAGTACACATCTCCAAACAAATGGTGATATGCTGAGTCATTTGAAAACTATGCAAAGCATTTTTCAAGAACTGCATGAGAAAGAGCTTATTTTCTCTGAACTACACCAAGTCTACATAATTCTATCTTCCCTTGATGAAAGTTATGACAACTACGTAACTTCACTTGAAATTTTGCCAAAGGAAAGTTTAACTTTAACTGATATAACTGGCAGATTGATTGAAGAGGCCAGAAGAAGGCTTGAAAGAGACGATTTAAGGAGGCAGCAACCTCAAAAAGAAGATAATGAAACTCCTACTGCATATGCAATTAAAAGGTGTTTTAATTGTGGAGGAAGAGGACATTTGGCAAGATTTTGTAAAAAGGCAAAGCGCCAGAACGCTGGCCAGAATACTAAAAGTCATCAAAAGAAAAAGAAAAATTTAGAGTTAGCCATGTATACTAACGGAGCTGTAAAAAATAATTTATGGGTGGTTGACAGTGGAGCATCCCAATGTATAACAAATGATAACAAAAATTTTATTAAAATATCCAAGAGTACACAGCAGATATCGTTAGCCAATGGCTGGAAACTGAAAGCTAAAGGTCAAGGTATAGCATATTGTTCTTTTATAAAAGAGAATGTAAAAATGTTATATGTACCACAACTTAAGTTTAATTTAATTTCAATGAGAATTTTGGTTAAACTAGGATATGTAGTTACATTTAGGGGAGATAACTGCATAATTGAAAAAGAAGATAAGAGAATTACAGCATCTTTAAGAGGTGAATTATATGTGTTAAATGATAATGGTTTAAAGGTGGCTAACACAGTTTATGAAAATAAGAAACCTCATGATGAATGTATTCACTTGTTACACCGAAGGCTAGGGCATTTAAATTTTAAAATGCTTAAGAAAACTGTTGAATTATCTAAGGGAATAAGTTTGAAACCTTGTAATAAGTATTTGCAATGTAATATTTGCAATCAAAGCAAAAGCAGGGTCACACCGGCTAATAGAGTTGATGGATTTACTACCAAAGAACCTTTAGAGGTAGTATTTGCAGATTTAATAGGTCCGAAAAAACCAAGTGTAGGAGGAGCTCGTTACATACTAAGTATAATGGACCACTATTCTAGATATGGGTTTTGCTATTTAATGAAAAGCAAAACTGAAATGTATCAAAATCTCTTTAATTGGATAAAATTTGCTGAAAGGAAAACTAAAAAGAAATTAGTAACTCTTATAACAGATAATGGTACGGAATTTACAAATAATAAATTCCAGAACAGACTAAGAATGTTAGGTATTCAACATAAAAAGTCTGCACCATATAGGCCACAACATAATGCCTTTATAGAGAGAAGAGGCCAAACATTACAATCAATGACACGAACTATGATGTCTGATTCAGGATTACCTGACAATTTATGGGGAGAAGCAATAATGTGTGATAATCATACATTAAATAATGTTGTTAATTCAACAACAGGTGAATTACCATTCACATTGTGGCATGGTACAAAACCTGATTTAAGTTACATGCACACATTTGGAGCACCAGCATGGGTGCATATCCCTTCACAACTTAGACACAAAGGACAGCATAGAGCTAAAAGATTATATTTTGTAGGATATACATCTAATCATAGATTTTATAGATTCTGGGAACCAGGTACATCTAGAGTTTACACCAGTGCTAGTGCTAAATTCCTAGAACATGTAGGATGGAATAGATTAGAGCAAGATTTAAATAATGAAGTAATTATTGAACCCTACAAAAGGCAGAAAGATCAGATTAGTTATAAGAAGAGTCCAATTAAAGAAGAAGTCCACGAAGAGCAAATAGGACCAGAACAAGAGGAAAATGTTAATCAGGAAGAGTTAGATAATCAAGAAGAGTTAGTTAATGAAAGTCCACCTGTAAGTCCTATAATACCTAGACGTACTACACGTGTAACTAGACCACCTGATAGGTATCAAGCAAGTATAGTTTGCCAAGTAACTATAGTTCCAACTAGTGTAGATGAACTTAGGATGTATCCTGCTAAGGATCAGGAGAATTGGCAAAAGGCAATGGAAAAAGAATTAAATTCATTAAAGATAATGAAAGTTTATGAAGATGCTAAATTACCTCCAGGAGAAAAATCCATTGGGTGCAAATGGATATTTAAAGTAAAAACTGGAAATGATGGGACTGTTACCCATAAGGCTAGGTTAGTAGCTCAAGGATTTAATCAAACTCCATCTGATTATGATGAAGTTTTTGCACCAAGTCTTAAAGCAACATCTTTAAGAGCAGCTTTAGTGTGGGCAGCTAAGAAAAACTATGTCATTAACCATTTAGATGTAGAAACTGCTTACCTGCATGCACCATTGCAGCACTCTATATATTTAAGAAAACCAGTAGGTATAAAAGACAATAAAGTAAATAGTAATGATTGTTGGAAACTCAAAAAGAGTCTTTACGGGTTGAAACAATCTGGGTTTGAGTGGAACCAATATATTGTGAAAGAGTTAAACAATATAGGTTTTAAATCTGGTTTAGCAGATCCATGTGTGTTTAAAAGAGAAAATAATGGAACGGTGTCATTACTGTTATCATTTACAGATGATATTGCTTTGATAACTAAGACTAATAATGAAGCTAATGAGATTATATCATTATTAGCCAAAAAGATAAAATTAAAGCATTTAGGTGAAATTAAAAAGTATCTAGGATTGACAATTAACAAAACAAAAAATGGTTTTAAGATATCTCAAGAAGATAAAATTTGCCAATTAATTAAAACATTTAAAATGGAACTTTGTAAACCGGCAAAGACTCCAATGAGTCAGGAAGTTTGCCAAACTGATGATCAAAGTCCCAAATTTGATAAGTCCATATATCAATCTTTGACTGGCAGCTTATCATATATAAGCAATTGGTCAAGGCCAGATATAGCTTATAGTGTAAATCAGCTGGCACGTTTTAATTCAGGTCCACATCAATGTCATTGGCAATCATTAAAGAGAATTTTAAGATATCTTAAAGGAACAATGAACCATGCATTGTATATAGAACCAAAGGGTGATTTGAGTCTTAGTGCCTATGCAGATGCAAGTTTTGCAACTGATATAAACACTAGAAAATCAACATCTGGGATAGCTATATTATTTGGTAAGACAGTAATAGGATGGAGGTCAATCAGACAACAGCATATCAGCTTGTCCACAATGGAAGCGGAATTTTCATGTCTGTCATTATTATGCACTGATTTGATTTTGTACAAACAGTTATTATTAGACATGGGTATAACTGTTAAAGATTCCATTATTGTGTACGAGGATAACCAGGCAGCTATAAAGTTAGCTACTAGTATTGCTATTAAAACTAGATCAAAACATACTGATTTAAGATACTTAAATGTTAGAGAATCTGTAAAGAATGGGCTAATTAAATTGGAATACTGCATGACGGAAGAAAACATTGCAAACCAATTTACAAAAGCTCAAGGAGTAAGCAAGTTTAAAGAGAGTTGTAACAAATATGATTTAAAGATGTAAATAGTTATATTTATTATTTAACCTAAAAGGGGAGAATGTTAGGGATAACATTGTTTTACCCTAACTGGTTTAGGTAAATAATAATATGTAATCATAGTTTGTATGTTAAAGTGTCTGCAACTTTAACTGTGGGATAGTAATTAAGGGAGTGGTTGTGAAAGCACTTTAAAAGAAGCAAGACTGCAGCTTGCTCTCTCTCTGGCTTTGATGATCCCTGATTACTGCAAGGACTCAAGACTGCATTGCTCGAACGGGAGAGAAAACAAAGGACTGACTTGTAAGTGAACTGACATAGGATATTCTGCACGGACTTTGCTAACTGAATATCCCTGAATGGACTGACTAAATGATACATGACTATTGGACTGTTATTTTGACTATGCTATGAACTCATAATGGAATAAACTATATTTTTGATAGCACAAGCGTATCTGTTATTTTTTACTGTATGTTAATAAACATACAAGCTTAGCTCACTCATTTATCTGTGTGCCTATCTGACTAACGCTGCACATTCTGTTTAGCTTGTCTCCCTAACCCTGGTTGGGGAAACCAGGCTTAACACAGTATAACGAGATTTTGCCGTTAGTTATAACCTGTGATGCATCGCCTTTTGGGGTGGGCGCCATTTTTAGCCACGTACTGCCTAATGGGAACGAAGCCCCTGTTGCATATTTTTCAAAGACGCTGTCAAAAACGGAGCGGAACTATGGACAAATTGATAAAGAAGCCCTCGCAATCATCTCAGCTGTGAAAAGATTTCACGAATACGTGTATGGTAGGGTTTTTACTATTGTGACTGACCACAAACCTTTGTTAGGAGTAATAGCTGGAGATAAGCCGACTCCCTACATATTATCCCCTAGGATGATCCGATAATCAGAATTCTTAGCTGTTTATAACTATCAGCTGCAATACCACCCGGGGAAAGCCATTCCCCATGCTGACGCATTGAGCCGAGCACCGCTTCCAGAGACTCTCGACGATCCGACACCAACGGTAACCACGTTGCAAATCGCTGCCACTGACCGCCCGAGATATCGTGAGAGAAACCAAATGCGACCACACCCTAGCACGAGTCCTAGGCTGGGTAGAATGCGGATGGCCATTGGACCAGTTATCAGATGACTTCACACCATTCAAATCTCAACAGACCGAACTCTTCTCCCAGAAAGGCTGTGTCATCTGGGGCGATAGAGTCGTTATCCCAGAATGGCTCCAAAAAGCGCTGCTGAGAACTTTGCACGATGGCCACCCCGGCATCGTGCAAATGAAAGCCCTTGCACGAAGCTACGCATGGTGGCCGGGCATTGACAAGCAAATCGAACAGTGGTTAAAGCTTGTCCCAAATGCCAAGAAGTCAGCAACGCCCCACGAAAAGCCATGCCTACTGAATGGGAGACACCAAGTGGACCCTGGTCCCGAATTCACCTGGACTTCGCGGGGCCAACCAAGGGCCACACCTTCCTGCTTTCCATTGATGCCTACTCCAATTGGCTCAAAATTCATCGCATGATGACTACGACCTCCGAGGCGGTCATCAAGATTCTAAACAAACTCTTTGCAACCCACGGATTACCAGATGTCCTGGTATCTGATAATAGCCCACAATTTACTGCACTAGCGTTCGAGCAGTACCTCACTGACCGCGGCATCCGCCATGCGCTCACCTCGCCTGTGCACCCTGTGACCAATGGCCGAGCAGAACGCATGGTTCAATTTGTGAAGAAAACCTTGCAAAAGGCAGACTACGACAACATTCATGACAAGGTCAACCAAATCCTCTTCTTGCAACACATCACCCCACATAGCGTCACCAACAAAACTCCCGCTGAACTGCTAATGGGACGAAAGCTCCGTTCCCACCTTGACCGGTTGCACCCTGCGTATGAACCAGAGAAACCACTAGGATCCAGCGGCCGCTGTCGCACCTTCCAGGTAGGAGACCTGGTTTATGCAAGAAACCTATCAGGCGACCCGTTGTGGGTGGAAGCGACAGTAATATGTGTAACCAGCCCTAGATCCTACCTCGTGCAATGCCTTGACGATAAACTTTGGAAACGGCATATCGACCAATTACAGTCGCGGCTTGCAGCGGCCAGTCCGCAACTCCCCTATGACCAAACTGAGGGGGGGGGAGGTACGGAAGAAGATGAAGCCCTAGGAAACCCATTCGAAGGAAACGACGATTTAATAGAAACTCAGGAAGCGGAGCCGGAGGGAGAAACGTTTGCACCTCAGGGAATCGCAGAAAATGTGGGCAACGACGTAGAAGTGAACTCTGAACCAGAGACAGCCCCACTGCCAGACAACGATCTACCTCAGGGGATTGCAACCAACCGATACAATGAAAATTAAAGAGACTAAAAAGACAACCGTCCTATTTAAGGGACTATGTAACTGCGCCCTGAACTAAGGAACCAGGGGGAAGGGGTGTTGTGTATGCAATATAATTAATAAAGTGTGAGCTTGGAGTAAGTGCAGAGTTCTGGCCCTGCACTTCTGATTGGCTGTTAAGCGGCCGGACAGGATTGGCCCATTCCGGAGAATCCGATTGGCCCTTAACAGAGAGTTCTTATTGGTTATAAAAGCTAGCATTCCTAGCTTGTTATTGGTTAAACGTTACAAGGTTTGCCTATATAAGGCGGGTTTTACTGATGTTAAAGGAGCAAGTCACAATGTAAATAAAGAGCTGAAGTTCACCGTTCAGAAGCTTGTCTCCATTCTTTCTCGCCCATGCTCAAACCTAACACAAAGGATATGTTTTCTTTAGCCAGATGTTTCTTAACTCTACTCATGAAGCAGCAGGACCAAACCTGTAGAGGGCTACTGCAACACTGCTCTCCCAGAAATTCTCCAAATTTTCCATGTTTTAGGTCTCCTTGGTGTAGCTGATTCAGGGAATAGCTTTGCCTGGTGCCCTTCCCGTTAATCCAGGTGTGTGGCATGCCTGTGTATGTGTGCATGCACACACATGCATGTGAGGACCTCCATGGCCTACGTACGCTTACAAGCAAATACAAAAGATAGAAGGGGATAAACCTGAAATAAATTCTATAGCACCACATCTGAGACACAAGCCCTGTGACTGAGAAAATCAGACCCCCTTCTGTTGGGAGATAGATCAAATTCACCCGTAATAAATAAAATGACTTTTTTTATGAGTGCAAATATGTCTTTTAAACTTTTAAACTCTTGCTAGTCGTAAGTACATCCAATAAATGGTGGATAAAATAAAAATACTGCACTGCTAATATCACAAATAGCACTTCTTGTAAAATTTCTCATAAAAACCAATAACAAGAATAAAATCTTGGTATGGAACTCAAGGTATGTTGGATCTGTTCTTCAGAGATCCCAAGAGGCATTTAACCTATAATAACTAAGCTTGGATAGATAGAATATACATCAGAGACAATAAATTACCAGAAACAATAAAGATTTTTACTTGCACACGAACATCAAACTAAAGACTTTGTTGCAGTTCTCTGCCTGAAACACTTACCTGCCCTTTACAGATCAACTGAAGCAGAAGATTCTTCTTGGCTTTCCTCTGCTGGATTCTTCTGGAGCTTCTAATCAAAAATTTAGGAGAGCAATCTTCTTTTCCCCAACTTTGGTTATCAGCATTCATTTCCATGAAAATTTGCTTTCTGGGTTTTTTTTTTTTTTTTTTTAACAGTCAAAAGCTTTTCTAACTTGATTAGAACAAATGAGGTGGGTGGAATTTCTTCTTGCTTGAGTTTTACATCAAGTATGCCTGCAGTCCCACAATTTGGACCTGAAATTCACTAGTGACTTTGTTGTAGGCAAAATTCTAGTTGCATTTTTATCACTATTTTAATCTAAATAGAAAGTTCAAAAAGGCATCTCTACCAGAACAGAGGAAACTATAATACTAGGATGCATTTTTTTGCTTTCATCATGTTCCTACCGAAGTGGCTTCTTGGGAAATATCATATCATATTTTCTAATACCATATATGATCCCCATTGACACTCTCATTAAATACATGATACATTTGCAAATCTGTGTCCGTGAGAAAGCAAAATGGTTGCACTAAGGACTATCATGAAAGAGTCGTCGTCATCATCATCATCATCATCATCATCATCATCATCATAATCTGAACACTGGCCAAGGGACATAATCCTCTCTTGCATCTGAAGAGAACTCCATAGAAGTTGGACAGTATGGCAGATAAAGTTCTCTCCTACTCCCACAATCTATCCCCCCTCAGAATTTGCCTCCTAAAGCAGCTTCCTTCATTTATGTAACAATAGGACCAACCCTGCCAAGGTCATTGTTTCCCCACTTGTCCTTTCCTACAAGGCTGTTATGGTGATAACAAATAGGATTTGCAAAGGAAACAGTGAGCACTGGGATAAATAGTTTGAGGATATGGTAATATATGGATAAAATATTGACAATCTGTGATGGATGGATTATAAGTCACATCAGTATATGTTAGTCTTCTGTGGGCGAAGGTATGAGTTCACCTTTTACATAGGCAGAATGGTTCTGAGTTGTATTCCATAAGAATAGGAGGGCTAAATAAACATAAGATGCTGGAAATATTCCAATGAATATCCTGTAACACATTTAAGGGTACATTTCCACTACATTAGTAAAAATAATAATAATACACATATTCCTTGTGTTGAGAGATTATAAATATATGTTAATTAATTGAACATAATGCATCAAGCTCACAAAGAACTTGAAAATGTGTCTGGATAATTAATAGCATATCTTCAACAATTTATTTGTTTTTTAATGCACCCTTGCTGGTCCATGCAGAAAATAATATTGTTTAACTAACCACCATGTTAATATGGAAGGCTACATACAAAGCACTCCTTTGTGGTAGGTTTTATTTATTTTTAAATTATTTATTCTTAGTTGTTTATTCAGCCATTCATTCTGGAACTCCAAGCAGTTTGCACAGTGCCTCCTGCATGGGTTTTGTGTAGAGACAATGCCAGGTTTAAGCTTCATTTCCATGCAGAGCTAGGAAAGCTTTTCAATCTTGTGTATGCAGTACATGCAATGTAATAACATTCAGCACGTGCAGAATTGACCTGGAAGAACCAACGGTTTGATATAGTATAAAGTGGCTATCTGTGTTAGGTAAGGACATCATATGGCTGACTTTGTCTGCTTTAAGCAAAGCCAGACCTAATTAATACTTGGATGAGGAACCTTCAGGGAATATAAGGACTGTAGGCCATACTAGAAAGTTCATAGAACATCCCCAAAGAAAGCAATGACATGCAACTTTCATATTATTACCAAGAAAATTGCAAAGATTTTGCATGGTTACTAAGAATTGGCAGGTTCCAGTTCCTAGCTACAAAGCACTGTCATATGGTAGGACTTTGGAGAAGCATTGTGTCTGTAATTGTGCCTATCCTGTATGCCTCCAATCTTTATGGAAGATAATTGTAAATCAACATGGGTTAGGACTAAAACCTCTAACATTCTGGCCTCTCCAAGGAAAATATTTCTACTGATGAGTATGAATATGCAAGCCAGTGCATTTAAACAATATATTAAACATTGGGAAGTCCAACAAGGCCTGTCTACTCTACCCATGAATGTTTTCTTCAGCAATCATCCTTCTTCACAAATCAGTGAAATACTTATATACTTTTTCTAAGCTTCAGAAGGCATTAACTTCAGCACATTGAAATGCTCTCCCCACAGCAGCTTTGTTGGGAGAGCATTACAATATAAAAAAGTCACATATGAGTTGAGATTGTGCCTCTGTGGACAAGAAGCCATTGAAACCACAGCTCCTGTTATATTGTATGCTCTATATGAATTCATAGACTCATAACTCCTGACCTGATAAAATATTCCAGAAATTCTTATCTCTTTTATGTACAGCTGTTAATGTCAGTATGATGCAGTTTCTTTGAACAAAGCTAAATTCTGCTATACTGTCTGTAAAATTAGGCAGACTTTGGCTACCCATTGATGATCTCACCACTAACCGTAATATACTGTTATGTCTTGTCCTATTCTGTTCTATTTTATTTTAATGTTTTAATTTTTCATTCTAGTCTGTAACCATAAACTAAGACAATAAAAGCTTGATTGATTCACATGGCAGGGATATTGCACAATAGGAGCCTTGGAAATGTTAAAACCAACTCCCTGATCTTCTGCTTCCATGTGAACAATATATCCATATCTTATGTATGTCTTATGTTCCTTATTTTACAGCATACATGAAACATTACAGTATATTGTAAGGCAGTTTGTTTTTTCTACAAGCAGTAAACAAAGTGCCGACTAGCCAAAGGGCAGAGACAATGACTGTGAACACAAAGGAGGATAGAAAACCCAAGAGGCTGGCTGATATGTTAGACACCAAGGATATAATACTATAACAACACAAGAAGCCGGGGGGTAGTTCTGAAGAACATAATCACAACCCAGATTCAGAAGGGAATAATGCATAATTGGTATGCTATCTAGTTTGTCTCTGAAAGTTTAAAAAAAACAACCACAATTGACAGAAGTAGAAAAGACTCCATGCTTAAAACTCCCAGTTCTGTAGTTTATTCAATGCCTCACAAATGGCAAAAGCTGGCCACAAATCCATGCCACAGACTTTCAAATCTTTACAATTGTTTTTTTGAATTTTAACATTTTCCTCCTGCTGTGCTGTTGTAGATATTTCCGAAATATTTTCATTTTCCCCAGGAACTGGAGTCTGATGCTCCTTAGAGAATCACATGGCAGAAGGAAGTTAAAGAGACAATAACATGGAACTTCAATTTAAAAAGAATCACTGAATACTAATGGGAAAATAATTGAGCTAAATTGAAACATAATTGGAAAAATTATGTGACAAGCCTCGGTATAATACATTTTATTTTAATTTGAATCTAAGAGTTTATGACTTCATGCTTTAACTCTGTGAATGCAGTATTCACCCAAAGGGATGTTTTCTCCTGTGGGTTGGAAGTTGAAACCAAATTCTTCACATAAAAGGAAGTTTTTAAAATTTCTTTGGACCCTTCTAAATAGGATGTGGAAGTGGAAGAGGGTGTGTGGGTAAAATAGCCAATGCTGTGTAAATGTGACGCTGAATTTGTGCAGAAACATGCAACTTCCATCAACATGAAGAATGCTTCAGGCTTTGGCATGTTTAGGGGAATATTCCAAAAATGAACAGGGGCAATTCTTCCTTTCAGGGATACTGCTTTTTGGTACCTTTGAGTATTGACTCCTGGTGACAAATTGTATAAGTCCTTGCAGTTTTCTTAGCAAGACTTTGGAAGCAGTTTGCTGTTGCCTCTTTCCTAGGGCCGAGAGAGGGATACTGGCCCAAGGTTATCCAGCTACCAAAGGTGACTGAGAACAGTCTCTAGCCTGTTGCTTCATCATTAGACCAAACTGGTGGTCTCACTCTCTCTTTTTTAAGGGACCGAGAATCCTTCAATCCTGAATTCGCCGTGATGTCAACTAGCATCCTACTTTCCAAATTCATCAATTTATCCTCTACAAGTGCCAACCTCATTAAGTCTTATTTATGCTCTGTCTTTCTGGGTTTTAGAATTATATATTTCTTCCAGACCGAGGGCTAGACAGTGCAATCTGGCCAACCTGATGCACTTGAGTAGGCCGCTAATCCAGGCATGTCTGCCACATTTTTCCTTTCAGTCTTGTTCTTATGCTACTTTAATTATTTTCAGCTTTTTAATGTATGAACTAACATCCCTGAGAGCTCCTTTATACTGTGCCATGTTTTATTCAGGATAGTTTTCAGATGAGCTCTCTGCACACTGAGATGGCCAGCGAGGATTAGATAATTGCCAGGTTTGATTGTGCCATCCATTCAATTCACTGTCCTCTTGCCTACATTAACCTTTCCTTCCCACTGTTTCCAGCTCCTACTTGCATATGCCTTCATTTCCATTCCCTTTCTCCTATTTTATCTGGGGAGGTATCACAATTCAGTTGGACTTTCTGACACTTTGCCATTTGAGCTCTTGTCATAACAAAGATGTTCTCTATCTGTTTTTATCCTTTAGCAAAGTCAATGGGTTTGGTCACAGGAGGAGCTGCTGTGGAATGTGTTACAGACCCTTTGGTCTCTCCTTGTAATTTGAGACAGAGAAACAGAAGAACTCATGCAAGAAGTTTGGAGTTTTGCACTAAAGAAGTCAATTTAATTGGCTTGCAAGTAAAACACACACAAACAGACAGAGAAACACACAAAGACAAAGACAGAAACGCAAAGGAAAAAAAACACACACACACACGTTCAATGTTTTCCATAGCCCTCCTGCATTAAGGGGAGTGCCACAGTTCACTGTAGAGTACATTTACAAAGCCAACATTATGAAGAATAAATACAGAAGGCTCATTAGCATTATGCCCTTCTCCATTATTGTTCTTCTGAATATTGAACTCCTGATTAGGATGTGAATAATCTAGTTCATGTTAGCACCCAAACTTGGAATAAAAATTCAGCAAATCAAAGATGCCTTCTATGGAAACATTGGTTTTTGAGTTGCGTATTACTCAAATTTAAGCTGCTGGCAAACGTCGACACTTAATGGTGTGACATTTATGTTTAGTTGGCAGGGTAGTTTCTAGTTATATTGTCTGCTTGATATATAAAAGATACTTGCTGTGAACTCTCAACATATACAAGGTATTTCATGGCTAATAACTGTAAGCTTTTGATCTTTCAGCAATCTAACAATTCTGTTGGTGCTCAGCTTAGGTTTTAGGCTCTTCCTATAGTCTTGTCCAACCTCTTTTATTCCTTCCTGCCTTTGTTGTTGTTTATACTCAATGATTACCACACCTTTATGAAAACCTTAAAGGGATCAAATTATTACAACATAAAATCACAACCCATACAAAGCTGGTTAAAACCTAAACCAAACAGAAAGATCAACCTCATATTTTACAGACTCTTGCAGCATACTAAAATTGTGTGAAAGTGTTTCCAAGCAACTAGGCAGCTTTAAAGCTCCGATCTTACCTTATTTTCAGAACCATCAAGATCAGAAAACTGCTGGGTTTTTTTTTCTGGGTGGGATTGGAAAGTGAAGGAAGATGGCTAACAAGTTATCTTGCTCTTGAGATAGGAAAAGGATTAGTTTCAGAACCTTCAGTGGCAAGCTGTAGCCATTTTTTTATTTTTATTTTTATTTGTCAATCGCTTACAAGATAATAGGTGTAAGTATATACATAGTTATGAATACATGAAATGGGTACATATAAGAAAAATAAAAGAAACAATAGAACAGGGATGGTAGGAACTTAGGTGCACTTATTCAAGTCCCCTACAGACCTTGTAGGAAAGGGGTGAGGTCAATGGTAGACAGTCTAAGGTTAAAGCTTTTGGGGTTTGGGGAAGAAACCACAGAGTCAGGTGGAGTATTCCAGACATTGACCACTCTGTTGCTGAAGTCGTATTTTCTGCAATCAAATTTGGTGCGGTTAACCTTGAGTTTGTATCTATTGTGTGCTCTTGTGTTGTTTTGGTTGAAGCTGAAGTATTCATTGACAGGTAAGTCATTGCAATGTATGATTTTATATACCATACTTAGATCAGACCGAAGACGGCGTAATTCAAGGTTTTCTAGGTCTAGAATTTCAAGTCTGGTGGCATAAGGTATTCTGTAATGAGGAGAGGAGTGGAGAACTCTTCTTGTGAAATATTTCTGGGCTTTCTCAACTGTGCTAATTCAGATATGTAATGTGGGTTCCAGACTGATGAGTTGTATTCGAGTATTGGTCTAGCAAATATTTTGTATGCTCTACTTAGTAGCGTGATATTACCAGAGAAAAAGCTACGTAGGATTAGGTTAACAACTCTTAATGCCTTTTTGGCTATGTAGTTACAATGGGCTCTAGCACTTCGATCATTAGTGATAAGTATTCCAAGGTCCTTTACAGAGCTTGGATCATCAACAAGGTCTTGACTATCAGCTTGTATTTTATTTTCTGTTTTTTTTTTTTTTGTCAATATGTAATACAGAGCATTTATTTGTTGAGATTTGAAGTTGCCATTTGTTTGACCATTCTGATATATAGTCAAGATCTTTTTGAAGGGTAGCAGTATTGTCTGTGGTTTTGAATAGCTTTACATCATCACCAAAGAGAATGCCGTTGCTCTTAATATGATCACAGAGGTCATTAATGTAGAGTATGAAGAGAGTTGGTTCTAGAACACTGCTTTGGGGACACCACTATTGATAGGTACAGAATTTGATAGGACGCTCCCAATTTTGACCATTTGTTGTCTGTTTGACAGGAATGCTTCTATCCAGTTATGCAGTTGTCCAGAGATACCATAAGATTTTAGTTTTAGGAGTAGTTTGTCATGTACCACTGAATCAAAGGCTTTACAGAAGTCTATGTAGATTGCATCTATTGTTTGCCCTGATTGAGTTGTGTAGTCCATTTGTTTTTGCAGTGTAAGATTACAGGATAGTTTTTTTTCTGAAACCAAATTGTTTATTGGAGAGTAGGTTGTTTGCCTCTAAATGAAGGATAATGGATTGGTTATTTTTTTAAATTATTATAATTATTATTATAATTATTATTATTATTATTATTATTATTATTATTATTATTATTATTATTATTATTATTATTATTATTTCATTCATGCTTTTCTTCTTTTCTGCCAGCTTTTCCAACCTGGCCCAGATGTTTTGGGATTTCAGCTCCCATGTCAGCAAGGTAATTTATAAGAACTAGAGTCCAACTAGAAAGCCAATTGAAAAGCACAAGGTGGAGAAGTCTGCTTTAGGAATAAATGTGTAGTATAAAAGCTCTCTCTCTCTCTCTCTTTCTCTCTCTCTCTCCCCTCCCTCCCTCCCTCCCCCTTCCTTCTCTCTCTTACTTTATTTCTATGCCTAATTGCTGACATCTTTCTCTGCTTCCTGTTCCTTCCACCCTCTTGTCCCCCCCACATAAATTTTCCAATCTAGTTTAGTTAGGTGGGCACTCAATCTGTGTTTATCAAAAATGAATCGAATAAAGTGGCTGCAGCACTTTTATTACTTACAAATGCCTTTGGGTTCCTGTGTATAGGTAGGAAGCCTGCCTGTAAGCTTAGGCTGTTCTCTTTTAGAAATAGGACTAAATAATACTAAGGTGAACAAAGATTAAGACTGAAACCACAGTGGGCCATTTTCATCACAGGGAGCTGCTCACTTAACTTAATAGCCATCTGGTTTTGGGCTCTAGTGAGGAAAGATTTCTGGCAGGACATAAAAAAGGAGAGCTTTATGGCAGATGTTTTCTTGTTTTGTACCAGCTTTCCCAATGTGGTACCGTGCAGATGTTTTGAGATATTAACTCCCATGTCAACTTAGCCAATATGAATCAAGTTGCAAGGTAGTTATAAGAACTCAAGTCCAATATGCATCTGGAGGGCAAAAGGTGGGAAAAGTCTTCTTTAGGGAATAAATATGTAGTGTGATAGGTATGTCCCCATCTCTCTGTCTCTCTATCTCTTTGTCATCTGCCTGTCCATCTATCATCTATCTATCATCTGTCTGTCTGTCTGTCTGTCTGTCTGTCATCTATTACCATCTATTTCTATGCCACCCTAATCTTGATTTAGAATGGTTTATAACCATTCAAACACATAAAAATATAATTGCAATAAAATAAAAGCAATTATATATATCATGCTGATTAAAAAAATATTAAGAGCAACCCCCCCCCCCCAAAGATCAAGGTCAAAAAGCCAGTAAGGACAGAATATTTCTGTTCCTAAAAAGAGTGGGGTGGGTGCAGTCTATTCCATAGAACTGTAATCCTTGTGGAGCAGCAAAAGAAAAAGCACATTTCTGATCCCCACCAGGAAAATAGGATGGGCAGATTCAGTTTGGAGCAGGCAAACTTTTGGGTAAAGAGTGGATTCATGAAGGACTTTACACATGATAATCAATCTTTTGAATTTTGCCTGGAAACCTATAGGTAACCAGTGCAGGAACTGGAAGAGAGGTATTGCTCTCCTAAATTGTTTTTCACCCTACTGCTTCATCCTACACCAACTGAAGTTTCAGAATAGTCTTCTAAGAACTATTCTAAGAACACTTTGCAATTGTCCAAGTGTGAGCTGATGGGAACTTGACTGACTGTAAACAGAGCGTCTAGTTCCAGAAATGATATGTAAACCAATAGTTGTACCAGCTGAAGATAAGCAAAGTTCTCTTAGCCATGGCTTCCACCTATAACAGCAGGAGCTATGCGTCTAAGAGAACCCATAGAGTAGTGATGGCTTATCTTTTTGCTGTCGTGTGTGTGCCCGTACCCATAATGCAATACCCACATGTATGCGCCAGGAAGGGCAGGGCTTCATCTCGTAAGTGGCAATGCTCGTGCAGCCAATGACCTTGTCCACTTGCTTAATGTCCACAAGATTAAACAAATCTAAGATAATCAGACAGGATGTCACTCCAGTCATCAGACTCTGCATAAGAAGTGTCAACCTCTGGGTGAATATGAATGATTTTATCTTTAAAATGCTTCACAAAAAGGTCACAGCACCCTGCAGGGAAGTTTTCCTGCCTGCCAATCCCTTCTCTTCACTCTGAACAGAGTAGCTGGATGGCATTTCAAAGAAGCAACAAGAGCAGAAAAGTACTGATGTTTCAGTGCTTTATTGCCATAGTGTAGGCTCAGACATAAGTTCCTACCCGTGAGCTGTCAGATTCACTCCTTATTTTTCATAACTGTCACTCTAGGAATTTCCTCTCTAATTTTCTCTCCTGGGAGATAAAAGTTCCTTAGAAAATCAAAAAGTAGCCCCAGATTAAAAGGGAGGGGCATTCTTGTTGATTTAGAATTCAAATAGTCAGTATGAAACACTGCGGAGTGGCCCATGTGATTGTTGTAAAACTCCCCAAGTGTCATCCCTTCAGACTAGACACCTCAGGAAACAAACACCACAAGGATTACATGTGTGCTGCTTTATTTTTGTAGATTATAATATCAGAATCTGACAGAGTTTCTCTCTTTGCCCTCTGTGATATCAAACAGAATCAAGGCAGGTTTATTTTGAGTATTTTTTCCCTCAGGCTTTCCCTTTTCTCTGAATGAAGCTTCTCCTCCCTTAATGTCTCCTGCATTCCTTCAGATTATCTCTGCATTCCTCCATATCACATGCCCACTGGAAACCAATCATTGGGACAAACCATCTTAACTAGTCCTGCTGTCAATAACCTAGAGTGACCACAGAATAGTCCAACAAGGACCAAGAATGATAGAAATGTCATTTTCTCATCATGAACCAATTACTCTGATGTAAAGATCAATGTTTGTATGAGTTGGACTAGATATCCCATGAAAGCTATGATCTCCTGGACTTCAGCTGACCCTGTCCTCAGAATATGGAGTTTGAATTACCCAGCATCAATACCTGAAGGGGATCAAGCCTCAGCAAAGAGAAAGAAATGGAAAGAACACAATAGGACAGTTAGTATACCAGTAGTTACCCAATTGAGTCAAATCTGGTTGGAGAAGGGGATAGCAATAGCAATAGCACTTATATACTGCTTTATAGTGCTTTTCAGTTCTCTTTAAGCAGCTTACAGAGTCATCCTATTGTCCCCAACAATCTGGGTCCTCATTTTACCCACCCCAGAAGGATGGAAGGCTGAGTCAACCTTAAATCTGACGAGATTTGATCTGCCAAATTGTAGGCAGCTGGCAGTCAGCAGAAGTAGCCTGCATTACTGCATTCTAACCACTGCACCACTGTAGCTCTATTAAAAAAGAAGAAGAACAGAATTCAGAAAAGTAGAAAGCTGAAGAAATAATGAAAAATTCAGGCACTTGGTATCTTGATCCCCTTTTGTGGTGCTCTTTAAGAAATAAAGGAGGTTTGTGAACACATTTTGAACATATCGGAGTGGGTAAAATTAGAATAAAGGAGATGAAGTGAATACTGGAGTGAGAATGGATTAACAGACAAGGCATTGGGGTAGATGGATTGATGATAGAAGAAGGGACAGAAGAATGAGCAGGAGAAACAGAACACATTCTGTAAAGACCTAAGTGACAGCATCTTGCCTAGCTTCTTCCGCCCTAGAAGTGCCAATGGTAAGATGGGCCAACTTGATAACTGGCATTAGAAAGCTTTCTTTCACCTGCTTAGTTGAGTAATTTCTCCTACAACAAGAATAGATAATGTGGTGCTATGAGCACCAACATGTCCTCTAACAACTTTGATGCTCACCAAGCTCCCTGCCCATTTGATTTTTAAAAGAGTGGCTTCCTTAAAAACAAAACTGAATCGGAAGTTACACTCATGTAAAATAGCAGAATCTAATGTCATCTTTACTAATAGGAGTTAGTCAACCTTGAGCCTTGTGAGATTTGAACTGCCAAATTGCAGGCAGCTCACAGTCAGCAGAAGTAGCCTGCAGTACTGCACTCTAACCATTGCACCACCATTGCTCAGGTGATTCAGCATGCACATAGTTATCGAGCCACATAAGGCTTTATAAATCAAAATATTACTGTTATGATGTTATTGGGTTAGACTCAACTCCTAATAGCTACCAAGGCACTTCAGTACATGAGTTTCCTGCTGTCTTTTTCTGGGAATTCACTGATTGTCATCCATCCATGTACTAACCAAACATCACCCTCTTTAGCTTCCAAGCCAACTTGAGACAAGGTCAAATGATTGAAATTTCAGCTATATTTTATATATATATACAATATAGATAGAATTGGATTACAGTAATTCTTTGCCTGTATCTCTCTTTTTTCCTTAGGTTGATATGAAATGTCATATTCACATATATGGAGGGTGCCTGTTTGGAGAGCACTTGCAATGTGTACTACAAACTACTAAAAACAGGTAAAGTTGAAAATTTGGATTATAGTGGTCCAACAATATTCACTGGTAGAAAAAGGCAGATCTTAGTGGTTTTTCAAATATGAAAGCTTGCTGTTGATTTTGATTCACAATTACAGAAACAACTTCAGTTAATCAATATGCTCATGTAAGTCTTTGTAGCTTGGGCTTTTTCTAGGAAGAGAGGCAGCCAATATCTTTTGTAGGATTGAAAAGAACTCCTGTGAGCTATTTTTCTTTGTGTCACACACTACAAAGTTGTAACACTAATCAAGGAAGTTGTAACACTGCCAGCATATAAATATGATCATGGAAATGTATGCTTAATCTTTCCACAAGGTAAGAATATTGGTCTTCTAATGAAACTCTCATCCCAGACTATGAATCTAGGCAGTCTCTATGTCTGCTTTTATGAAGCTTGCATTCAGTCATGGGTAAGAAGTCTCTATGTTGAAGGAAAGGTCCATGACTATAATAACTTAGGGAATTGGCATGGCTCCAGAATCTATTCCCCTCCACCTCATCCCTTATACCTAGTGCTAATGTAGTAAGTGACTATTTAAATTATTGACAGTGCTCTAATATTGCATTATTTTGACATGGTGCTGAAATTAAGATGGAAGAACAGCCCCAAAGAACAAGCAGGGGCATCTGTCAGAAGAGTCATAAAAAAAGTCCAGGGAGGATGCAAGAGTGTGATAAAAGGCCATTTCAATATTTGCATTGCTCATGTTGCATGCAAGTAGTTTCAGTTGTAGTGTTGGGTCCACCCTTTTTTTTTTTTTTTACACTCCTCTCACCATTGGCTGTGGCAGCAGTGAGCACTTTGCTAAGATTCCCCACAGTGTGGACCTAACCTTTGCTGCCTTATCCTTTCACACTATAGTGCAATTGTGATAGTCCCACTTCTGAAAATAACTCCCTAGTTCCCTGAATGTTTCCTACCCCTGGCCGTCACAATTTCCCAAGAGAAAAAATGTTGCTTTTTCTGTTATGAACTCTGAATCTAGCAACATGTTAGAACTCAAATGAGAGTCCTGATTCTCTCAGTGATGTAGGCTCATATATCCCTTTTTTGGGTATCAACTAGATTTTAGAACCTCCTCCAGGATTGCCTTGCTGGAATTTCCTAATAAATTGCTGAGCTTCTCAGTTCCCAGCAAGAGAAATTAGAAGTAGCAGCAAGGCCTTTGCAAACAGCAAAACCACACCACGCCAAAACAAAACACTCCCATTCAGAGAAACTTTCTTTGTGTACTATTATGATATCCTATGGCTGCCAAAAAGAACAGTGAAAAGTGGAAGGGGGTTCCAACTGCCCAAATATTGCCCACTGATGCCCACAATTAATCTGCTGTCCTAGATCAGTGTGGAAGTAAAATAAAGCACAACTAATTATAAAAAATAACCACTATATCTTACCATTATATCTTATTTCCCATTTAATTAAATAAAGAATGTGTTGATTTCATTTATACGCCATTTTTCATTCAGGAACCCAAGATGGCAAACACAGTGTTCCCTCTTCTGTCTTTTGCTCACAATGACAACCAGTGATAGGATACTGCCAGTTCACACCGGTTCTAGCGAACCAGTAGCGCCAGTGGGCAGTTAGCCCTGCTCACCTGTTCCAGCCCTTTCCTGTGCTTTATTTCCTTGTTTGTGAGCTCAGCTGATTTGTGCAGCAGAATGGATTGCCGCACCTCAGGTGTTTTACTCACCAGAGCTGAATACAAGGTCAGTTTTGAAGCTTAAAATCTGTGGTTTATGGATGCTGCACACATGCGCGAAGTACACTCTCATAGAATCATTAGTTAAAAGAAGGGTGAATCTCACCACTAATGACAATCCTCTGAGGAAGACTGGACAAAAAAAAGAGGGGAGTGACTGGCCCAAAGTCACTTTGTGCTCTTTCATGTCCGAGTGCGACCTGAAACCTGGAGCTTCCTAATCTCAGTCCAAGAGCTTCTCTAGCTCACCCTACTGATTGTAACCCTGTTTCTCTTTCTGCCCCTTTGCTAAATTTCACTGGTGATATGTAGGATGGAGCAAGTATCAGTTTGAAAGACAGAAAGGTCTGGAAAGGTAGAATGAATGGAGTCAGTGTCAACTAGAGAAAGCTAGGTTTTATTTCCATTTTTTTATCTGTTCTGTTTAACTTACTTGATTTTCTATTTCTTAATCCTTTCCTGAGCAATGCATAATGTTGCTTATCCTGCAATGGAATTGTCTGCTGGGCAGCTACTGTATATAGATTCATATCCATAATTAATTCTCTGCCTCTTTCTTTCTTTCTCTTCTTCCACCCTTCCCGCTTTCTCTCCACACCCACACCAATGTACATATGCACATATAGACAGCTACATTTATGTTTGTGCGGATGTACATAATTAGATTTTTCACTTTACAATTTGCAGTAGATAGATAGGTGTCTGACCTTGCACATTAATGTTTAGTTCAGAGCTGAGGGAGAAAAAGGCTGTTATGTCTGGAGCATGGGTGCGAATGATGGAGACGAGCCGGTAGAAACAGTGAACTTCAAACTCTTTATTTACATAATGTGACAGCTCGAACTGGAGGGCTGCTATAGCCTTCCTTATATAGGCAACTTATTAACTATTCAACCAATAGCAAACCTGGAGCGCTAGCTCTATTAACCAATGGGAATAGCCTGTTAATGGCCAATCAGATGCTCCTGAACGGACCAATCCGATCCTGCCATTAACAGCCAATCAGAAGTGTAGGGCCAGAACCCTGCACTTGACTTCAAGCTCAAGATAACTTTATTGGCATTATTCATTCACAACACCCCTTTCCCCCGGCTTCTGCCCATGGGGTGCGGTTACATAGTCCTTAAGGTAGGACGGTTGTTTTGTTAGTCTTTTCGATTTTCGCAAAGTGCCTGGTGGTTGGCTGCACTTCTGCTGAAGTAGATCGTTGTTTAACGGTAGGGGTGCCTCTGGTTCCAAGTTCGCGTTCCCGTCGTCACTAATATCACTGGCCACTCCCTGAGGTGAACCCACTCCGGTCCCCGGTTCCTGTTCTGCATTTCAGTTCCGTTATCAGTCTCTTCAAAAAGATTTTCCTCGAATTGCAATTCGTTTTCCTCTGCATCTCCCCCCGCTCAGTTTGGTCATAAGGGAGTTTGGAATTGCATGAGGGTAGCCGCGATCATAGTTCATCTATGTGGCACTTCCAAAGTCTATCGTCAGGGTACTGAATGAAGTATGATCTTGGGCCGGTTACGTGGATTACGGTCACTTCTACCCACAGCGGATCACCCGATAAGTTTTTAGTGAATACTAAATCGCCTACCTGGAAGGTACGGCATCGGCCGCTGGATCCGAGTGGCTTTTCCGGTTTGTAGGCTGGGTGTAACTGATCGAGGTGGGAGCGGAGCTTTCGTCCCATTAGCAGCTCGGCAGGAGTTTTGTTGGTGACGCTGTGAGGTGTGATGTGCTACAGGAAAAGGATCCGGTTGATTTTCTCATCGATGTTGTCGTAGTCTATCTTTTGTAGAATCCTTTTGACGAATTGAACCATGCACTCAGCCCTATCGTTGGCCGCAGGGTGCACAGGCAAAGTGAGCACATGTCGGATACCGCGGTCAACCAGGTACTGTTCAAAATACAGCGCGGTAAATTGGGGCCCGTTGTCGGATACCAGAACGTCTGGTAATCTGTGGGTTGCAAACAGTCCTTCCAGTCTTTTGATGACCGCTTCGGTGGTTGTGTTGCTCATTCGATGGATCTCGAGCCAATTCGACTAGGCGTCGACGGTTAGCAAAAACGTGTGGCCTTTGGTCGGCCCAGCAAAGTCCAGATGGATGCGGGACCAGGGTCCCCGCGGCGTTTCCCATTCGGTTGGGGTTGCCTTTGGTGGAGCGTTGCTTACTTCTTGGCATCTCTGGCAAGTTTTAACCCACGATTCAATTTGTCTGTTGATGTCTGGCCACCACACGTAGCTTCGTGCGAGGCCCTTCATGTGCACGATGTCAGGGTGGCCATCGTGCAAGGTTCTTCGCAATGTCTGTTGGAGTCGTTCTGGGATAACGACTCTATTGCCCCAGATGACACAGCCCTTCTGCGAGAACAACTCTGTTTGATGACTTTTGAATGGTGCAAAGTCGTCTGGTACTTGGTCCAATGGCCATCCGCATTCCATCCATGTGAGGACTCATGCTAAGATGGGGTCGCGTTTTGTTTCTCTTGCGATGTCATGGGCAGTTAATGGCGGCGTATGGAGTGTCTCGATCTGCAATGTTGTAGTGGTTGGTGCATGATCGTTGATAGTTTCAGGAGTGGTCCATGGCTCAACGCGTCGGCATGGGGAATGGCTTTACCGGGACGATATTGTAGCTGATAATTGGAGGCAGCCAAGAATTCTGACCAGCGGGTCATCCTGGGAGAAAGTATGTAGGGAGTTGGCTTGTCCCCAGTGATGATCCCCAGCAATGGTTTGTGGTCAGTTACAATAGTAAAAACCCGGCCGTACACGTACTCATGGAATCTTTTAACAGCTGATACAATTGCCAGGGCTTCTTTATCGATCTGGCTGCAATTTTGCTCGGTTTTCGAGAGCGTTTTTGAAAAGTAAGCAACAGGGGCTTCGCTACCGTTAGGTAATACATGGCTCAAAATGGCGCCCACTCCAAAAGGCGATGCATCACATGTAATGTTTAACGACAAAGTCTCATTGTACTGCATTAGTACGGCATCAGAAGTCAGTAGTTTTTTTACATTACGGAACGCCTGCTCTTCTTTGTGACCCCATACCCAAATTGCTTTTTTATCTAATAGGCGATGTAAAGGTTCAGCAACAGTCGCCTTGTGCGGCAAGAATACATTATAGAAATTGATGAGGCCTAAGAACGCCTGGAGATCAGTCTTGTTCTGGGGTCTGGGAACGTTTTTTATTGCTCTCAATTTGCTATCGGTAGGGTGAATACCCTGACTGTCAATTAAGTATCCTAAGAATTCAACACGATCTGTACACAGTTTGCACTTATTTTTTTTTAACTTTCAGGCCTGCTTCCTGGAATTTTCGTAAAACCAATCTTAAACGATCCCGTAAGATTTTTGGAGTGGGGGCAGCAATGAGCACATCGTCAAAATAGGGGACAACGCCTTTGATCCCCTGCAATAGTCTCTCCATTAGGTTCTGAAAGATCCCTGGGGCTACACTGACTCCGAATTGAAGCTGCGTACACTTAAAGGCACCTCGGTGTGTTACGATAGTCTGTGCCTGTGCCGTTTTTTTCATCAACCGGCAATTGCTGATAAGCCTGAGCTAAGTCTAGTTTAGCGAAGACTTTTCCGCCCCCCAGGGAATGGAGGAGGTGTTGCACCGGATATGGATTTTGTTGCAGGGCATGGTTTAGGGTGGCTCGGTAGTCGCCACAAATTCTAATGGAGCCGTCCAGCTTAATTGGTGTCACAATTGGCATTTCCCATGGGGAGTGGTCGGTTGGCTTTAACACTCCCTGGGCTATCAACTTATCAAGCTGTTCGTCGATTTTCGGCTTTAGAGCGAACGGAACTCGACAAGGCTTAAGGCGGATGGGAGCTATCTTTGGATTAAGACTAAAGGATATCGGGGTCCCCTTGTACTCGCCTAGCTTTTCTTCGAAGACGTCCCTGAATTCATGGGCAAGGTCTTCCTCCCAGTCACTGCTGCTGATTCGGTTGATGCCTGCCACTTCAATGCCGAATGGTGCGAACCATTGCAGGCCTAACAGGCTAGGCCGGTCCTTGTCAATCACCGTCAGGGGTAAGTACGCCGTGCAGTTCTTGAATGCAACCTGGACTCGGCTGGATCCTGCAACTGGAATCCGGTTCCCCTGGTAGTCCTTTAACACGAGCCGTTGGAATTGAAGGTCTTGGCGCCGGATAGTGGGAATGAGTTTCTTGAGGGTCTTTCATGAGACCATCAAAAGAGACGATCCCGAGTCAACTTCCATTTGGCAAGGCTGATTTTCAATGTTCACATTGACCCGAATTTTCTTAGCGTCTAGTGAAGAGGCATGGCCGATAGTGAGTGTTTGGTGGGCCTCTTCCCGTATCGCTAGGTAATTCACGGTTCAGTTTCTGTAGGAGTGGTTTGCTGGTTCTCATCTTACAGGGCGATTCCCTGTCGATTGGCAGAGATTGGTACCTTTTGAGGTCTGGCTGGGTCCGAGGAGACTTCTGCAGACTCGTCCGATGTGGCCTTGTTTTCCGCACTTGTGGCAGAGCGTGTCGCGGAATTTGCAATCGGAGCGGTAATGGTTGGCCCTGCAGCCAGCGCACGGTTGCTGGGACTTCGGGTCACGGTCCTGATTGGACCGCAGGCGATGGACCTCTTCTTCGTCGCTGTCTGACGATGAAGAGAGGTCCTCATGGTGGGCCGTCTGTAGCTGCCCTTCTGCGTTAGGTGAAACTTCGCCAGCCGGTTGGTGTGCTGGAGCGCGATTTCGGCGTAGTTGGGCAGCCGACTTCTTGGTCGCCGCCGCTGCTGTAGCTTCAGCTATGGCGTCTTTAAGGGTGATGTCGCCCTTTGCCATTATTTTGCTCTGTACGTTTGGAGCATCTAACCCGAGGACTACTTGGTCTCTCAAGGCCTCCTCTAGGTCGATGAAATCGCAAAGGCCTCCCAAGTTCTGGAGGTCTGCAACGTAATCGGTGACGCTTTCTTCTTTCCGCTGGTTTCTTTGATAGAACTCGTGTCGTCTTACGAGCGTTGGAATGATCCGTGCATAGTGGGCCCTTAGTAGTGGTTCGAGGACGTCCCAGTCCATGGCCTTCACTTCAGCCAGTTTCGCTAATGCCTTAGCCATTTTGAATACTGTCGGGCCGCAGTGCGTTAGGAATACTGCCCGTTTCTTCCCAGGTGTGGCATCCTTCAGATTATTTGTTTCCAAAAACATTTGAAAATGGTCCATGTAGGACTCCCATTCCTCTTGAGCTGGATCGAACGGAGTGGGTGGTACTACGCCGCCGGACATGGTTCCGCCATTGTGCGCTTCAGCCAGGTGCTTAGTTGTCTTAGTTGGCTCTGATGTCATCCAATCCCACCTTCGTCGCCAGTGTTATGTCTGGAGCATGGGTGCGAATGATGGAGACGAGCCGGTAGAAACAGTGAACTTCAAACTCTTTATTTACATAATGTGACAGCTCAAACTGGAGGGCTGCTATAGCCTTCCTTATATAGGCAACTTATTAACTATTCAACCAATAGCAATACTGGAGCGCTAGCTCCGTTAACCAATGAGACTGGCCTGTTAATGGCCAATCAGATGCTCTTGAACAGACCAATCCGATCCTGCCATTAACAGCCAATCAGAAGTGCAGGGCCAGATCCCTGCACTTGACTTCAAGCTCAAGATAACTTTATTGGCATTATTCATTCACAACAAAGGCACTTCCCTGCTTTGACTTTATCTGCTGAGATGCAAAGATGTAAGGTTCTCTATATGAAAATTATCTGTACTGCCTGTTAGGGGAAAATATTACTGTGTGCGTTGGGCTGCAGAGAAAATGAGGTGTACAAGTGAATGAATACAGAAACTCTTTTAAATTTGAAAAACAGGATGTAAAAAGAGCCAAGCTTTCCTTTAATAATTCCGTGCTATTCCATAATAACACCTGATACTTGAATAGCACAAGTAATTTGCAGCAAATGGAGAACACCTGTTTGTTCTGGTTTTGTGGCAAAAGGCAATGGGCGAAGAGAGGGCTGGGGAGGGAATCCTCAGGTTGGAAAGGGCAGCCATACTGTGCTATTCTTTTCCTGGGTATTGCCATATTACAAGGACAGAAAGCTCCTTTTGTCCCCTCATCCATTGCTTGGTGAGTTAACGAGGTCACTGCAGGTGGCACTGGTCAGCCATTTTGGCACTCCTTTCTCCATTTTAGGATGAATTGAAGATTCCTCCCCCGACACTTAGAGGTGCATTAAGCCTACTGGAGATATGATGTCTTGCCAGAAATTGGTGGGTGGGAAACCCCACCCCCAGTTCTCAACATTTTGCCTTCAAATTTTAGTGGCAGAATTGTGCAAGGTTTTAAAGGCTGGAAATAAGAGTTTGAGGTTTGAAGTCGGCCAATAAATTCTGGTTGCCTGCTCATGTCATATAGGGACTTCCGTGAATGACCAATATTGGATAGACTTGCCTATGCAACTTATACTATGTTTGATATATTGGCACAAAAAGTGACATTTCCAAGTGTGTATGAAACATTGTTTGTTTGTTTGTTTGTTATCTATCATCTCACCAGACAATTCACAAATATACTGCAGCTTGCAGGCAAAACCAAAATGTATGAAACCATCTTTCTTTCCCTCTGTCCTGTATATATAAACAAAGTGAGGCTTTGCCCATGTTCCTGACCCTCTCAATTGCTTATCATCTGAGTCTGTATCTGGTTGACAGACTTCTTCTAATCAAAGGTGTTATCTATTTTTATTGGCTTTAAACAATAGTTTCCTAGCAAGAGCAGGAAACCTGACTCCAAGAGAGCCTTCTCGGTCTGTGGAATGGGTTGCTAGCAGAACGCTTCTCAGGGAAATGGGTGGATAGGAGAAAAATCATGGAAGAAGAAGACATTATATAGGGGAGTCTCTGTGGTTAAATTGGGAGAAGATTAAAAGACAATGTTATTTGAAAATTCCAGTCTGGCTATCAACTATTGAAGCATTTTCTTATCCTATAATATACAAAAAGGAACAAACAGTTAGATATGGTGAAATATTGAATGAAAAGGGTGAACTTAAATCTATACAAAAATTAGAGGAACAAGGTATAAAGATGAATTGGTTTTCATATGCGCAAATACATTCAAGGTATGATAAAGATTCTAAAACAGAAAGTTTCTATGATAAATTGACTGACTTAGATAAGATTTTGACAGGTACTGATGAAAAGGTGATTAAAAAATTGTATGGATATTTGTTATAAATTAAACTAGAAGAAGAATAAGTTAAAGAAACTATGATTGCTTAGGGGAAGAATTTTGGATATGGGATTGATCTAGAGAAATGGCAAAAATTGTGGTCTCAAAATTATAAAATGACAATGTCAACAGCATATAAAGAAAATTTGTATAAGATGTTTTACAGGTGGCATTTCCCCCCGACAAGAATAGCAAGAATGTTCAAGAATAAATCCGAAAAATGTTGGAAATGTCATCAGACACCTGGCTCGTATTACCATATGTGGTGGACTTGTGCGGATGCTAAAAAATACTGGACTAAAATCCACACGTGGTTGGGAAAAATGACAAAAAAGCATATAGATTTGAAACCAGAGATATTTTTATTGGGAATTTTACCTGAAATATATAGTAAAGACTTGAAATACCTGATTGTATTAACAGCGGCTAGGATTGTATTTGCTAAAAACTGGAAAAATGAGAAAATACCATTACAGGAGGAAATCATTAAGAAAATATTGGAATGTGCTGAAATGAGTAGATTGACATTTGAAATTAGAGAACAAGATGATAAACAATTTTATAAAATTTGGGATTTATTCTATCATTGGTTAGACAATAAAATATAGTAATGAAATATGTAGACTGTTAGAAAATAATAAATATATAAAGATGTATTCTTTTCTAATTATATCTACAAAATGACTCTAGGGTAGATCTGAGACGATATGAATTGTTATAAAACAAATTAAGTAAAATATGATCATTTTGGAAAACATGAATGAATAAAAGTATAGTCAAATGATTGATTAATAATGATATTAATGTATTTAATATATTGATTGAAAATATGAGATTATACACAATGTAATTATAATTGAAGACGATGAAATGGAAGCACAAAACAATTTGTAAACCAAGCAGCACACTGTATGTACATATATGGAAGATGATTTGATGTTTTTATGTTTTGTTCGTTTATGTTTGTTTTAAAAACCAATAATTTTTTTTTTTTTAAAAAGGAAATGCCATGGAGCATATCATCATAACTCTCTGCATCCTGCAGGGTGAAAAATTTGATTGGTCCCTGTAATTAGGACACCCCGGTGATTCTTGTCCTCCTTCCCTTGGTAGTTCCTCATCATCACTTTTGCAGGGGCTGCTAGAGAAGGAATTAGATTTCATTCTGCCCTGCCTGAGTGTAACAGCTGTGTAAGCTGTCAGCCTTCAGCAAATTGGAAGAGCCTCCCTGTAGCGCTGGGGCTGTTGATTAAAGCAGCAACCCTTCTTATTGTCATTCCTAACAGATCAACCCAAAATTTCCTCAGACTGGTGTTGCTGTTCCTTCAGTTGGTTAAAAAATTATCCAATATTGTTTCTGAAAGGGAGTGTTTATATTAGGATTTGAGCCTTTTCTTTAGAAATGGAATTGGGTGTGAGAACCTACAGTGGGAGGTGAATAAGGTTTGGCTTAGCAACATCATCTTATTAAAATGATCTGTGCTCATGCATTCTGTACCTACCCCTAGGGTAGACCTATTTTCCTCCCTTCACATCAGTCTTGATTCCTCATGTCTACTTGAACATGTCCTTGCACCTTTCTTGACATGGATGTTTGTAAGTGTTTCACCATTGCTTGCTTCACAGGCCAGAGATAGAGAGAGAGACCCAAGATTACTATGCTGGTTTTGTGCCTATAGTGGGACTAGAACTCACAGTCTCCCAGTTGCTAGCCTGATGCTTTAGCCACTACTCTGAACTGGCTCAGCAGGTGATTAGAGGAAAGTAAATGTTCTATTTTTTTTTAAATGAAAACAAAAATGACCTCAAAAGGGGGTGAAGGGGGAAGAAGACTCAAGGAACCAGTCACCTGACATCAGGAAGATTCTAGAACAGATTATAAAAGAAATATAATCTGTGTCGGAGGCAGAAATGGGGCTGACATCTGACAGTTATCAGCTGCCTTCGGAGTTGGACATCAGTGAGGCAGAAGAACAGCTGGAGCCTGTTCCCAGTGTGTGCATGTGCAGAGCTGTCAGAAGAAGGAAACGGCTAAGGAATAAGGGTTGACTTGGGAGTAAAGCCACAGGTGGATGGTGAAGGCCCCTCCCAGAGGGAATAAAAGAGAAGTGAAAGGGGAGTGGGATTTTTCAGGAGATAATTAATTCATCTGGGTGACCATCTATTCCTGCATTCTTGCCAAGTATTGTCTGCTACAGTGTGGCATCTGAAAGATAGTGGCCTGTCAACTCTCCAGGCCTGATAAAGATGTGTAATTGTGAAATATCTTGAAAGATACACACACACACACAAACACACATATGAAAACACACAATCAGCAAAGCACAAAACAAAATGCTCCTTGGCTTTCTGATTAGCAAATCACTTATGTGTGGGTTTTAAAAAGTGTACTCAAAGAGGTCTTTCCTGAAACTGCAGAAGGAATTGAGTGCTCCCACACTTTTAGTACTGACTGGCAAGAAGATGCAGAGGGAATGTTAACAGGCAGAATAACAAGAGTACTGAAGTAAAATTGGAAAAGTTTTCCATAAGTTAGAGAAATGGCCTGAAAATAACAAATGAAATTTCGTAGAGTTAACCAATGTTTCTAACTTAAAAAAATAAAATAAAAGTCAGATGCATAGATATAGGATGAGAAATACCTCATTTAGTTACAATAATTGTGAAAACTGATCTGGAAAGTGTAGTTAACAGCAGATGGATTATGAGTCACTAGTGTATTATGTGGCTGTAAAAAAGGCAAATACAATGTTATTCCAATGCAATTTTATGCTTCTTAATCAATAGGATGCTGTCATAGGAAGCAGTGCTTCCACTATTTTGTGTTAGTCAAACCTTATCTTAAGTATTATGATCTGTTCCTAGCACCACATTTTAAGAAGCATTCAAACTGGAACAGATTCAGAGAAGGGCAATGAGGATAACAAAAAGAGCAGGACTATCTGGACTTGACAAGAGAAAACCAAAGGAGATAAAATAGTATTCCTGAAACACTTGACAAGACGTCACACTGAAGAAGGTCAAGAGCTGTTCACTATGATCCTTGAATGCAGAACACAAAATGATTGATCCAAATTATGGGAGCACAGATTGTGATTGACTGCTAGGAAAAAAGAACTAGACGTAACAGCATTCAAAGGGGGTATTTATTTGATAAGTTGTGAGTTTCTCTTCACTGGATATATTCAAGCATAGGCTAGAATAGATAGCCATTTGAGAGCCAGTTTAAGGTTAAGGCTAAAAATCAGGAGAACTGTGAGTTTTAGTCATATCTTAGTTACAAAGCCAGCTGGATAACATTGGGTCACTCGCTCTCCCTCAGATCTGGGAAGCAGGCAATGCCAAACCACTTCTGAAATCTTGCCAAGGGAAGTGCAGGCAGTTGCCAGAAGTCACCCTCTCAAAAAGACAACAACAACAACCCTTGGCCAGTTATGAAGGATTTTGATCCCTGAACTGAAGGAGTTGGAGTTGAGGGCCAAATGAACTCTTTGAGCTCTGTTATAGCATTATGATGGAGGAGAGGAATCAAAGCATGCTTATTTCCCCTTTCCTGCTCATGGGCTTCCCTTCCATGGGCTGAGTACTATGCTTGACTACAGTAGAAGAGACTGGATATACCTTTGATTTGATCTAGCAACTTCTAGCAAAGGATATTTGAACCTCAAATCCTAGCCTGTAGCACTGGTTTCTGGCTTTTTTCTTATAGGAAAGGTGCATAGAGAAACACAAGGACAATGTAAACAGCAGTCATGAAAGCAATCATGTTTAGAAAACAGGGAATTTATCATATGAACCAGCTACATTTTCAAGATCTATATATGTGTCTCTACAAAAAAACAAAACAGCACACACTAAACTAATACACCATCATTTTTTGTTTTTAAAAAAGCTATTTTGACATTAGCATAAAATCTTAATTTTAATCTTTCTTGCTTGTTATTTAGCTTATTGTTTTTCTGAGTCAATTAGCATGCTTCCTGGCCTTCCATCCTGCCAGCTAAATATAAATGATCTTCTTATGTATTTTCCTTTTTGTGTAGGAATTGTTAATATCAGAGGTGGTATTCAGCAGGTTCTGACCAGTTCTAGAGAACCGGTAGTGGAAATTTTGAGTAGTTTGGAGAACTGGCAAATCCCACCTCTGACTGGAGATTTTACAGTATCCTTCCCCTGCCACGCCCACCAAGCCACGCCCACAGAACCGGTAGTAAAAAAAATTGAATCCCACCACTGGTTAATATAGCTCTTTGTTCAGATGAAAGATAAAAGGATTAGACATTAGGAAAGCATGCTATCTCTGTATTGTTCTTAGCCATGCTGCCACAATGACATCAGAATCACCCACTGGCTACCACTTTGAATAAAGGCAGGGAATCTTCTCCAACCACCTTGGGGGAAGGAGATTACAAGTCAAAAGTGAGAATGGGATTCATGAATTAACTGCTTTGGGAAGCACAAAAGGGCATCTGGAATAAAAAGTTCAGGAGAATTTTTTTTTTCTGCTTATTTAGGGTGTGTTTTCAAATTTTAGTGTGACATTTTCCCAGTTTGACAACTTTAAGATGTATGGACCTCAATGCATGCTGGATAACAAATTCTGAAAACTGAAATCCACACATCTTAAAATTGCCAAACTTGGAAAACAATGCTTTAAAGGTACTAAATATTCACCTCTCTTGATAACTAGATGGATTTATTGATAGAAGAGAATATTTGTAGCTCAGGGTTGAACTGTGGGGACCTTAGTGTTCTTTGAGCTTGGCTGTTTTCTTGCTTACATTTCATTACCAAACTAGGTAACATCCTCCATGCAAGCAGGGAATGGGGTTTGCTTTTATTTTATATGCTAGTGACTTGTCCTGTCAGTGTTGGTAGTTCCTTGATTGTGCTGCTGTTCACCGATGATGTTTACTGCACTGATAATGTTACCTAATTTGGCAATGAAACATTCGTGAGAAAAGAACGAAGCTCAGAAAGCTCCAAGGACTCCACAGATGGATTTCTTTAGTAACTAAAATGCATCCTGGATGAACTAAAATTAAGATATCCAATAGGAATGTTTATTGATGTTAAAAGCCTAGCAGATATAAAAAGACCAGGTGCTAGAAGAAAAAGAATATAGGTGTTCTGTTCGGAGCGTGGGCACAAAGAACGGAGACGAGGCATTGGAAAGTAACTCAACTCTTTATTAGTGACTTCAGAACAGAGCTAAAATACTTGGGCAGCAGCATCCCTTTTATAGGGCTTGCTGCTGTCATAACAGCCAATGCTTTGAGTTTGCTGCGCTGGCGGCGTCCAATCAGCAGTGCCCGTTAACAGCCAATCAGATCGGCCTAGGATGACCAATCAGGATCTGCTGCTGGCGGGCCAATCAGGATTTGCAGGATTGCAAGATTTCAAGCCTGCAGGATTTCAAACCTGCTGTGGAAGTAAAACTATTTAAGCTTTTAAATTAGTGCAATTGCTTAGTCCATAACACCCCTCCCCCCTAGGTTCCGTCTGAGGGGTGGGGTGATATACTTTCGCAAGTACGCAGGTCGTTTCACCTGTCTGCCCGATCTGCATTGCCCCAACAGTTCTTGCCTTGGCTCTGTTTCCGATGGGCTATTTGCTGGGCTGAACGGCATGGCTGGGTCAACCACTTCGCTGGGCAACGCGGGGCTGTCATCCCTGCTTCCGTCAAGGCTGCCTCCTGAGTTTCTTGGGTTTGCTGTTGTCGCAGTGCTGCTTTGTGGCGAGGCACTCATCTGATCCAGTTCTTCCTCGGAAGGTGAATATCCTGGGGTTGGTTGTGTTGATTTTTGGGTTTCGCGTACTGTGTCGTATGTTGGCTCATTTTCAGCCCCCTCGCTTTTCCTTCCCCCCCAGGTTTGAGGTTCAGGGCTAGAGACAGGGATAGGTGCCAGTCTGGAACGAAGTTGGTCAATGTGGCGCTTCCACATTTTCCCATCAGCAGTTTGTAACCGGTAGGAACAAGGCCCCGTAAGTTGAATTATGGTAGCAGGGACCCATAATGGGTCACCTGAGAAATTCTTTGCAAAGACTGGGTTACCTACCTTGAACGTGTGATATTTGCTGCTGGACCCTAGGGGTTGTTCTGGCGTATAGGCAGGGTGTATGCAGTCAAGGTGTGAGCCCATCAGGAGTTTGGCTGGGGTTTTGTTTGTTGTACTGTGTGGTGTAATATGTTGGAGGAGGAGCATCCTGGTTATTTTATGATCGATGTCTCCTTGTTCCATTTTTTGTAAAGTTTTCTTCACGAATTGGACCATTTTTTCAGCCCTACCATTGGCCACAGGGTAAGCTGGTGATGTCAAGGCATGGCGTATCCCCCGATCCTCTAGGTACTGTTCAAATGCGAGAGCAGTGAATTGGGGACCATTATCGGAAACCAGGACATCTGGTAGTCCATGTGTAGCAAATAGTTTATTTAATTTTTTAACGACTGCTTCTGTGGTGGTGCTCTTCATTTTGTGGACCTCTAGCAAATTTGAATAGGTGTCCACGGTTATGAGAAAGGTATGCCCCTTGGTGGGTCCTGCAAAATCGAGGTGGACGTGGGAACAGGGACCCCGGGATGTCTCCCATTCCATTGGTGGAGCTTTTGGTGGATCTGCATGAGTTTCTTGACACTTATTGCAAGAGGCTACCCAAGTTTCTATTTGTTTATCTATACCTGGCCACCACGCGTAGCTCCTGGCTAATGCCTTCATTCGCACGATGCCAGGATGTCTATCGTGCAACAGTTTCAGGACTTTCTGTTGTAGCCGCTCCAGAATGACAACTCTGTCTCTCCATAATGTGCATCCTTTTTGGGAGAAAAGCTCTGTCTGTCAGTTTTTGAAGGGTTTGAAGATGTCACTGAGTTCGTTGTCAGGCCAACCTCTTTCCACCTAGCTGAGGATTCATGCTAAACAAGGATCTTTCCTCGTTTCTGTGGTGATGTCTTGTGCAGTCAGTGGTGGAGAAGGAAGGGTTTCGATTTGTAGCGTTGTTAGTGTTGGAGCTGGATCGTCTATGACTTCGGATAGCGGTGAGCTGCTCAAAGTGTCAGCGTGGGGAATGGCTTTCCCCGGGCGGTGTAGCAATTGGTAATCGTAGGTGGCTAGAAATTCTGACCAACACATCATTCTTGGCGGTAAGATGTGGGGTGTTGGTTTGTCCCCTCTAAACTGCCAAGTAATGGTTTATGATCGGTAACTATGGAAAAGGGTCTTCTATATACGTACTCATGGAAGCGTTTGACAGCAGCTACGATAGCGAGAGCCTCTTTATCAAGTTGGCTATAGTTCCTCTCAGCTTTCGCTAAAGTCTTTGAAAAAAATGCAATAGGTGCCTCAGTACCGTTTGATAGGATGTGGCTCAGGATGGCTCCTACCCCAAACGGTGAGGCATCGCAGGTGATGGTTAAAGGTAAGGTCTCGTTATATTGTATCAATACAGTATCTGAGGTTAAGAGGTCTTTGCCTTTCTGAAAAGCTCGCTCTTTGCATTGTCCCCAGACCCAGGAAGCCTTCTTGTTGAGGAGCCTATGCAGGGGTTCGGCCACAGTTGCTTTCTGGAGCAAGAAGATGTTATAAAAGTTAATGAGTCTTAGGAAAGCTTGGAGGTCTATTTTATTCCTAGGTCTTGGGGCATTTTTTATGGCAGTCAGTTTTTTTTCAGTAGGGTGAATTCCCTGTTTGTCAAGTAGATAGCCCAGGAATTCAACCTTTTCTGTACAGAGTTGGCACTTGTCCTTCTTGACCTTTAGGCCAGCGTCTTTAAATTTCTGTAGAACCATTCGGAGTCATTTTTCTAAAATGCATCTAGTTGGGGCAGCTATCAGTACATCATCGAAGTAGGGCACAACCCTTTTTATGCCTTGTAGCAATCTTTCCATTAAGCTCTGGAAAATACCGGGGGCTACACTTACTCCGAACTGGAGTCTGTTACACTTGAAAGCCCCTCTATGCGTGACTATAGTCTGGGCTTCTGCAGTCTGTGCGTCTACGAGCAACTGCTGGTACGCCTGAGCTAAGTCCAATTTTGCAAATATTTTCCCACCTCCGAGGGAGTGAAGAAGGTGTTGGACCACAGGTACGGGGTAAGTGCTCTGCTGGAGCGCATGATTTAGGGTGGCCTGGTAATCCCCGCAAATTCTCACCGATCCGTCTGGTTTTATGGGGGTCACAATTGGGGTCTCCCATCGAGCGTGGTCAATAGGTTCCAACATACCTTGTGCTATTAATTTGTCCAATTGTTCATCAATCTTTGGCTTGAGTGCAAAGGGCACTCGACGAGGCTTAAGGCGAATGGGCGCAACTTCGGGGCTGAGGTTAAATGATATAGGGGACTCTTTGTACTTGCCTAGCTTCTCACTGAACACATCCTGGAATTCTTGGATGAGGGCCGCTTCCCAGTCATCACTGCCAGCCTGGTTGATGCCAGCTGGTTCGATTCCTAATGGCGCAAACCACTGTAGACCCAAAAGGCTGGGTCAATCTTGATTGACAATGGTCAACGGTAAAGTTGCGGTATGGTCCTTGAAGGTGACTTGGACGTTGCTGGAACCAACGACCGGAATTCTATTTCCTTGGTAGTCTTTCAATATGATGTTTTGAGTGCTGAGGTCCTGGCGACGGATGTCAGGGATCAGCTGTTTGAAGGTTTTCCAGGATACCATCGATAGGGACGATTCAGAATCGACCTCTATAATGCATGGTCGCTGCTTGATGGCGACCCTCACTCGGATTTTCCTTGCATCAAGGGATGAAGCGTGGCCTATGGTGATGGTCTGGTGTGCCTCTTCTCATTGGGATGAAGTGGTGGCTGCTTGGTTTCTGTATTGAAAGTTCCATTGGTTGTTTTGGCGGTCCCGATTAACTGGTGGGGTGCCTGTTGTCTGTCAGAAATTGCTTTCTCTCCTGGTTGGGCTGGGTCCTTGCTTGCTTCTACAGACCTTAGCGATATGGCCCCTCTTCCCGCAGGAATGGCAGAGTGCGTCTAGGAATTTGCAGTTGGATCGTGGGTGACTGCCCCTACATCCGGAGCATTGGTACGGTGATTTTTGATTCTTTTGGTCCCGCTGGTCGCGTTCTGACCTGAGTCTGTTGACCTCTTCTTCCTTGCTTTCTGATGAGGATTCGAGGTCCTCATGGTGGGTGGTTGTCACGTGCCTCTCGGAAAATGGCGTGGTGTCACTGGAGAGTTGGCGGTGCGGTGCGTTTGCTCGGCACATTCGAGCGGCTGACTTCCTGGTTGCTTCTGCTGCAGTAGTATCGGCGATGACATCTGTGAGGGCGATGTCTCCCTTCGCCATAATCTTGCTCTGGGTCGTGGGGTCTCTTAGGCCCAGAACAATTTGATCTTTCATGGCTTCCTCAAGATTTGCGAAGCCATAGAGTCCTCCTAGGTTTCTGATGTCAGCGATGAAGTCTCCAACGCTTTCGCTTTCCCATTGATCCCTTTGGTAAAACTCGTGTCTCCTGATGAGTGTTGGCACCGCCGGTGCATAATGGGCCCGGAGGATTGGGGCAAGGTTATCCCAGTCCATTGTCTTGACTTCTGCTGGTTTCTCAAGTGCTTTTGCCATCTTGAAGACAGCAGGCCTGCAATGGGTCAGGAATACAGCTCGTTTCTTGCTAGGCATAGCATCTTTTATATTGTTGGTCTCCAGGAACATCTAGAACCTGTCCATATACGAGTCCCAGTCTTTGTTAGCTGGGTCAAATGGAACGGGTGGTATAGCGCTTCTGGTCATTCTGCCGCTTCTTCAGTGCACTCTTAGCCACATGCTCTGTAGGGTTCGTTGAATGTTTGATCAGCTCTTAAAGTCTCCGCATCCCACCTTCATCGCCAGTGTTCTGTTCGGAGCGTGTGCGCAAAGAATGGAGACGAGGCATCAGAAAGTAACTCAACTCTTTATTAGTGACTTCAGAATAGAGCTAAAATACTCGGGCAGCAGCAGCCCTTTTATAGGGCTTGCTGCTGTCATAACAGCCAATGCTTTGAGTTTGCCGCGCTGGCGGCGTCCAATCGGCAGTGCCCGTTAACAGCCAATCAGATCGGCCTAGGACGACCAATCAGAATCCGCTGCTGGCGGGCCAATCAGAAGTGCAGGATTTGAAGCCTGCTATGGAAGTAAAACTATTTAAGCTTTTAAATTAGCGCAATTGCTTAGTCCGTAACAATAGGCACAAGAGGTTGCCTTTCCTGGAGCTGCTAGTTAGTGGTTGAGGGCCAAATTGGTAGCACAAAAGGGACTAGGACAAGAAAACGTTCTTCTCCATAGCATCGCTATTTGGTATTGGCCAAACCCTGGTGACTATTCTCGAAGACACCAAGTTTTGGAACTCAGCATTTAGTAAAAATAGGAAGACTGAAGGGTTAAAGCCATTTGGGACCCCTTAAATCAGGATTCCCCAACCCCTGGACAATGAACTAGTACAGTTCATGGCTTGTTAGGACCTGGGCTGTGCAAGTGGCGGGTGAGCAAGCAAAGTTCATCTGTGCATGCATGGGATCTAGGTTGCATCTGAAACTAATCCCCCCTTCTAGGTCTGTGGGAAAATTGTTTTTCATTTCTGTCTCTGGTGCCAGAAAGGTTGGGGACCACTGTCTTAAATGGCTTCAGCAAGGGAAAGCGGATGGCCTCTTCACTCCCATGAAGTGAATCAGATCATCCCAATTCTTGAATTACTTTCCTATGTTGCTTGAATTACTTTCCTATGTTGCTATGTTATAAACTAAGTAATATATGCTTTATATTTGCCTCTGGAATCTCTTATGTTGATCTTAAGAAGCTGAAGGTATTATTGAGATTGACTTGGTTGCTGACATTTCAGCTGGGACTGAATGGGGATGTGTTGCTGGGCAATTTTTGGAATTCACTCCCAAATAATAATGTACCCAGAGGATAAAGGGCTGCTATGATGATAGTGTAAATAAGATAAATACTGCATTGCATTATAGTAGTAATATTGCAAGTGGGGCTACAGAAATCCAAATGGGCACTGAATTGTAGCAAAGAGTTAGATTTTTCTGTATTTATTTGTTATAAACTGATGTTTGCAGCCCAGATATCATAACCTTTGTGCTAAAGGATAATTACAATAGAACATTATGTACTTTTAGGAGAGATTCTGATTATTATTCTATCCTATGTGTGTGTTTTTGATACACAATAATACACACACACACATATCTGTAAATTTACTTGGTAATGATTGATTATGTAGAAATCTTAAAGGTGCTTTTTCAAGAGGCAACTTGACTTTCTTGTTTTTCTTTGAAGACGTTTCAGTTCTCATCCAAGAAGCTTTTTCAGGTTCAAGAAGCTTCTTGGATGAGAAGCGAAATGTCTTCAAAGAAAAACAAGAAAGTTCAGTTGCCTCTTGAAAAAGTATCTTTGGGACAACTATGATCTTGATGACTAAGAATCTCCATAGATGTGGAAGTCTGAGTCTTATACTAGGCTGTAGCTTTTAGAATAGGGGAAAAAAATATTCTAAAATATTTTTTCCAGATGTGAGCAGACTATGCATAATCTATTAATTTTTACACAGTTTTGCTGACATTTTGTGGTTATGCTGTTCACTTTATATTGTTGCATTTGTTCAGAGAACTGTCATATGAATAATTTTTCTGAAGTCAACTGAACATATTGAAATATGCAAACTAATTATTGGTTGTTAGGCAGATTGGTAGCTTTAGCACCTTTACTGATTCTACTTGTTTATGAGAATTGACCTCAGGAATAATGAAATTATTTGATCTCTGCCCTAATTATAGCTGTTGCTTTGATACAGAACCCTATCACCTTCAAAGCAGTAAATTTATCCTCTGAAAATCATCTCTATCATGAATTTATGGTTTAATGGCTAAAATATCTTATAATATAATCTGAATATTTCTGTCTTTCTAGATTTAAAAGGAAAAGAACTTTAGAGAAAACGTTACACCCTTTGGTCTATTTCATTTTATTTTTATTTAACAAGTTTAACCAAACCAAAGTGTTCAGTTTACATTCTTGTTCTACAGGAATGTGTTAAAACAGGATTCATTCAATGTTGTATCAGGATTCTGGAAGTTACTGTTATAGAACAAATGAAGGAATCAGATTGAGGAATGCAAAAATATTTGTATACTATGGTTATTTTCTTTCTTTCTTTCTTTCTTTCTTTCTTTCTTTCTTTCTTTCTTTCTTTCTTTCTTTCTTTCTTTCTTTTTGTAATATACTGTTTATGTACCATATATATTGTATCTATGTGGGTATATGTATTTTAAATTTTAATTTTTGTACATTTTTAACTTTGTGTTTTTATGTTAATATGATTTCTTTTTTTTTTATGAATATTTTTATATATTTATTGTTCTTACAGATTGTTATATGCCATCCAGAATCTCTTTCTGTGAGCTACATAAATGTGATTGATAGATAAATAAATATATAGATTAATAATTTGGAGGTTCACTTACCCTCCCTTTGCAATTTAAAATACATTTTAACACCTTGACAAAAAAGAAATATACCATAAAATTAAACAAGAAAATAGGCACAAGGTGAGCCTTCTATGTAGGAGTCCTTTAGAGCAAATTAGAAGATATAAAAGCAAATAAAGAGCAGTGAACCATGATGAAATTAAGTAGCCAAACAGCAGTAAATTAAAACCAGTGATAGTTTTACAGAGAGATGCTGTTGTAGCAGTTAGCTCTTTTTACTGCATGCAGACCAAAGAGCTGTTAAAAGTATGCAGGAATCCTGAATGCAGGTTTATAGATTCCTCTTGGGAATTCTTTGCTTCTTTCATAAGAAGTCAGGTAAAAGGCAATGAGCAAGAAATTTGGGTCTGTCCATCCTGTATTTCTTATTTCCACAGAGGTAGAAGAATTGCCTGCTTATAATGAACAGAATTATAGCTTTTAGTGCCAGAGTCAAATCCCAGTCAATAGAGATGAAGTTATAAAACACTCAGCTTTTAAGAACATCTAAAGCATATGGTATAATTTGAAAAAAATGCATCTTGTATGATCAGTGCAAGTAGATAGAAAACTCTTTTCTATCAGGTTGGATTATCTGTCCATGCAGCCTAGTATTGTGTATGCTGAGAGCTAGCATATCCCTGGGGGTCTCCAGCACATTTTTAAAAGAAAAACACATGGAGATCTCATGGATCAACCTGAAAGCATCTGCATGCAATGCATGTGCTCATGGAATGGAATTCATCTTATACAAAGGATCTTTCTCTCCTCCCCCCCACCCTGCAGCCCTCCAGTACCCCCTAAAAAACTTGTCAAAAGATTATTATGTATGACGAGAGGGAAAATCCCTTATATTAAGCTGACAAATCTTGTGAACTTTCTCTTCTACTGCAGGCATAAGAGATGATCCATATCTTTTCGTTGATTTCTCCAGTTTCCTTAAGACTGGGAAGGAGAAGGGTTGCAAAAGGAGAAAGTTTCTTTGCCTGAGCATTTTCTTTATACCATTATCTCACATTTATTGACAAACTGTGAAACTCTGAAAAGGTTCCAAGCTGGAATCCATATATTTATAATTTATTTGAAATCAGTTAACAAAATATTTCTATGCATAGCAATGAAAGAATCATGTACTATTTCCTGGTATACTTGCATTTTATTTATTTATTTATTTGATACGTCAATTGCTTACAAGATAATAGGTATAAGTATAAACATGAGTAAGAATACATGAAATAGGTATGAATAAATGGGGACAAAAGGTCAGGGACAGTAGGCATGATTGTGCACTTATGCACACCCCTTACAGACCTCTTAGGAATGGGGTGAGGTCAGTAGTGGATAGTTTGAGGTTAAAGGAGTGAGGGTTAGATGATGTAACAACAGAGTCATCTAGTGCATTCCAGGTATTGACTACTCTGTTGCTGAAGTTGTACTTTCTGCAATCAAATTTGGAGTGGTTTACATTGAGTTTGCATCTGTTGTTTGCTCTTGTATTGTTGTGGCTGAAGCAGTCATTGACTAATAGGACATTGTAACAGATAATTTTGTGTACCATGCTTAAGTCCAACCATAGGTGGTATAGTTCAAGGTTGTCCAAGCCCAAATTCTTAAGCCTGGTGATATAGGGTATTCTGTTGCGAGCAGAGGAGTGGAGTACTCTTCTTGTGAAATACTTCTGGATTCGCTCAATTGTATTAATGTCTGATATACAGTGTGGATTCCAGACTGATGAGCTGTATTCAGGTATTGGTCTAGCAAAAGTTTTGTATGCTCTAGTTAGAAATTCAATATTTCCGGAGGAGAAGTTTTGTAAGATTAGATTTACAAACTCTAAATGCCTTTTTGGCAATGCTGTTACAGTGAGCTCTGGTGCTTAGATCATTTGATATGAGTGCACCAAGGTCTTTGACAGAGTGAGGATAATCCACGAGGTCATATTTGCCTTATTTGTATTTGGTGTACTGATTTTTTTTAACCAACGTGTAGGACAGAGCATTTGTTGGCCAAGATTTGGAGTTGCCAATTGTTTGACCATTCAGACACATAATCAAGGTCGCTTTGAAGGACAGTAGCATTGTCGGTGGTGTTGAATAGTGTATGTCATCCGCGAAGAGGATACAGTTGCTAATAAGGTGATCGCAAAGGTCATTCAAATAGAGTATAAAGAGTGCGGGTCCTAGAATGTTGCCTTGAAGGACAGGCTGTTAACTGGAGCAGGGTTTGATATAGCGCTCTCTATTTTTACTATTTATTGCCTGTTTGACAGGAATATAGTAATCTACTTATGAAGGGATCCAGAAATGCTGTAAGAGTTTAGTTTTAATAGTAGTTTGTCATATACCACTCAATCAAAGGCTTGGCAGAAGTCTATTTAAATTGCATCTAAAGCTTTAACCTCGTCAAGTAGAGTAGTCCATATGTTTTTGCAGTATAGAGTTGAAGATTGCAAGACAATTTTTCCCTGAAACCTAATTGTTTTTGAGAAAGTAGTTTATTTGACTCTAAGTGGAGGGTGATTAATTGGTTAATGATTGATTCCACGACTTTGCACGTGACACAACACAGTGAGATTAGTCTGTAGTTTTCAACCAGGCTAGGGTCACCTTTTTTGAAGATAGGGATGACCGTAGCTAAGGACTAGGTTTGGTAAGGAGCTGATTCTGAATGATAAATGTTAGGAAGTCACCTAATAGTTGGCTTGGAAAATATATAAACCAGGATAGACATTTTAATACTGTCTCTTTAAGAGAATGCTAAAACTGTAATTGGGTGTGGTTCCTCAAATGGCCATAAGATGGAGCCAGAAACCTGGGTTGTTTAGTCCTGTTCTGTTCTGCTGAATGTTGCCATTCCTATTGACTGTTGCTGATCATAGTTGGATTTGATGTAAGTCTGTTACTGAACTGTTTTTTGATAGTGGACTTTGTTATTTGGATTATCCCTGGACTGAAAACTGACTGCTTGGACTGTGAATGACTTGGACTGCTTGTTTGGACTTTGCTTAAACATTTATTGGAAGTAAAAACCTACATTTTACTATTCAGTGTATCTATGTGCTAGTGTGTTATCTAGTGTGTTATCAGTGTATCTGTGTGCTAGTGTTAGTGTGTTATTCTTCACTACTCTCACTACGTCTCCCTGCGTGCGCTCATTCTCCTAATGGGGAATTACCTCAGCAATATCTCATATATAATGCTTAGGGATTCTGCTATGGCAGAGGAGAGCTTTTTAAAGAAGTATGCACATAATCCATTGGGGCCAATAGATAGGGATGGTTTTAGGCTACGTAGTGCCTTTTCTACATAATATAGTTCCTTCTCTTATAGCACTCCCTAGATCTGTAGATGACCAGTTGATAGCTTTTTAAAAAAGGTCAGGATAAAATATCTCACCTGTCCGTTATGATAGCTAGAGGATTTCCATATTCAGAAGTAATATAAATATTGAGGACATGCAATGAGAGAGCACGCTGGCCCAGATGTGCTGTTTGTGAATTTTCCAGAAGCAATTGGCTGATTGCTACCAGAATCAGAAAGCTAGCAGAATCCCTAACTCTTATTAGGTGAATATTTTCTGCCCCCCCCCCAAAAAGGCTGGGGTGATGAGGTGAGAAGGCTGATAATGTTAAAACAGAATCCAAATGTGAAAACTGAATACAAAGAATGGCTTCTTCAGTTTCTCTGATAAATTTTAGGTTGTTTTCCTCACTTTGCTGACAATCATTCCATCTTTTTTTCTGCCATGATATAATGTCATCTTTTATTTTATTTATTTATTTGATTTGCCAGTCGCTTATAAGATAATAGGTATAAGAATAAACAGGAGTATGAATTCAAGAAATAGGTACGAATAAATGGAGACAATAGGACAGGGATGGTAGGCACAGTTGGGCGCTTATGCATGCCCCTTGCGCACTGATGCACATCTTCATCTTGAACGCATCATCCTTAGCTGTTCTGGTGTTAAGGCAATCTCTTCCTCCATTTTCAATCTGGCAGGATTGGCCAGCTCTGGGTTCCATTGATTAAACATTGCCCTCTGTTGGGATCCCTGCTACTCTATGGTAGCTCCTTTTCTCTGGAACAAGACCTCCTCTCCAAATTCAAATGACTCCCACTCTACTGATATCTTTGAGGGCCTTTAAAGAGCCAATTCTTCATCCGGGCTTTTGGAGAGGGTGACTTCCTTTTTACTCCCCTCTGGCTTTGTTTTCTTTGGCATTATTATTCTTTGGCTGGTGCTGTTTGTGTGTCTTTTGCACTGTTCTGTGTTTTGCACCATTCTTTATTTTAACAATTGTAAAACACCCAGAGCCATTGGGAGTTGTGGGTGTACACATACACCCACAAACATATACACTGTACATATATTTCTATTTATTGTTGTTATTCCAGCACTATCCAAGGCCTTTCCCAAGATATATAAAAACACTTTGACTTTGACTCCCTTTCTCCTGGAGGGAAGTCAGCTGACTTGAAATGGAAGCCATTAAGGCTACAGCAATTTTCCTGCCACAACAGTTTTCTGTCAACTCAAGGATGGGCAATGGCCCCCCAGAGTCTCCTCAGGAACACCAAGCTAATAGGGAGTCCTCACTTATGAAAAGATATAACTCTGGGTGATAGCTCAGAAGCAAAAATCTGGGGATCTTATACATTTGTGCTCTCACCCAAAGCACAAATGAAAGCCATCTTTTCTTTAAAACAGGGCAGCTATATACTTCTACACACCAATAGGATGGGAGAATGCTGCAACCTTTTTTCTAATCCATGGTAAATAGATGTATCCCATTTCCCTCTTTCTGCTTGAAAACAACAGCTTTATGCTCACTGGGCAGTTACTAATTTTCTAGTTTTGCTTTTGAAATAGAGGCTTCACCACAGTGGCTTGCAGTTATAATGGCTTATATGTGCTCTCTCCCCCTCTCCCTTTTATTCATAGAAACAGAAATGGCTTTAGTTTTACAATCCAAGCAATCCAAGAGCTGACCTAATGGCTAAGGAAGCATGCTAGCAATTGGGGATGGCAATAGTTGTTTAGAGTCAATATGCAGCACTTGCAGGATGTCATGGGAACACCCTATTAAAAGGGATGCAAATATCCTGAAAATGAGAGACAGAGAGATAGCTTGGCTCAATTCTCGTATGGTGAAATAAATATGTGAAGGAGTGTTACAAAATAGAATGTAATATTTTTTAATACCACCAAGTATATTTAATAAGGAGGACTGAAGAGGTCTCACTGCATAGTACAGAGGTTTAAAGGCATATTACATTATCCATGTCTAAAAATGCATTTAGAACAAGAAAGAATTTGGGCATGAGAGAGCTTTTCCATTTGAAAAATTCTGATCTAAACATCAGACCTTTCTATTTCTACTTAGATTAGCTTTGTTCTCAGACTGCCATATCTGGTTTGCACAAATCTGAGTGACCACTAGATGACCGCATTAGCTATATCAAATGTAGATTCCAATCTATGTAAGTTTCATAACCATTCATCTACTGTATTGGTTTTTTGCATTTCAGAGGCAGTCCTATGTAATTTAGAATATTAAAAAATATTACTGAATTTACTTTAAGAAGCATTAAAATAATTCCTAAAGGCTGTTAGATCAGAAGCTGGAAAGAATAGGAAGTGGAATTTAATAGGAATGTGAAATATATAGGGTATCTAGACACCAAATTAAATCTTATATGTGAAAAACCCTTCAAGAATGCTAGTGTTTTTGGCACGACAACTTTTTTTTTTTTTTTTAACCATTTGGGCTTTCACTATACATTATATAATGTTCCATTGAAAGACAGAAAGAACATTTTCAACAGTAAAGCTGTATCAGAATTTTTTTATTGGTATCTCCAATACAAGACTTTCATTCTCTGAACATTTTTTGTTTAAGAAGAGGATGAAAAAGAAAATATATAAAATTACTGTGGTTGAGTTTCACACAGTGTCAAGTTTCTATATGTTGATCATTCCATCTGTTGTAGACAGCTTTCTAATTATCTATGAGCTCTGTCGTATTGAGTTGACTGATTCTATTGATTATCAACAGCACATTTCTTTTTCACATCTTCTCTAATCCTTGTGGAATTCTTTGCCACAGGAAAATTTGCAGTAAGAATAGCTGCAAATTTAGAAAGCATTATATTAATTCACACGATGTGTCAAATTTTAGTTTACTTAAAATGCAGCTTCCATATTCAGATAAAATATATCTCTGAGTACCAAAATAAGGTGCTTTTTTTTAAAAAAAAAAATCAAAACTTTTCTAGCAAATTCTTTAAGAGTCTTTAGCTCACGGTTGTATACAACTCTCATCCTAGTCCAGAAGTCTTCCACAAGCACAGGGTTGAGTTACATAACCTCTAAGATTCCTTTCAATATCTTAATTCTATGATACTATGACTTCATAGCCATGTTGGACCTGAGAGTAAATGAGTGCAAGTAAAGTTGAAGACATAAAAGCACCATCTCACAAGGTTGTTTTTGTGGGAAAATAGATGGAGGAAGATCTGTTGGATATGTTCACCATCTTGACTTATTTATCAAAATATTAAAGGAGAGATAGATAGATAAATAAATAAATATACCAAACTGTATCAGTGTCTGAAGCCTTCAGTGCAAACTTGAAGGTCTGGATCATTCTTGAACAAGTAATATTATACTTACTGTCAAAAGCTTTCATTAGACTTTAGTCAACTAAATCCCATCAGTGTCTCTTATGCCACTGCAATTCTAAGCAGAGGGGATGAGTAGTCATGATCTCAGGCAACTTTATTTCAAGGACACAAAATGGTCCATTATGTTATTTATTATGATTGTATGTGTATTACTTAGTGAAATTTGTTGCTTCAATTGTTCAAATAACTTGATTAGCCTTGGATATGATGCACTTTACTTTGGGAAGTGAAAGATGCATTTGCTGCTCCATTTCAGATCAATGATGTTTCAGTAATTAGAAAGATCCCAAGAGGCATCTAGTTGCTAGATGAAAGCAGTCTTCGTTCTACTTTTTCTATGCAGCTCCCTGATAGTTCTTTGCTTTCCTAATGCTCCAAATTGTGTTGTGCTGTTTTGAAAGCTGCAAGGGTACCGGCAGAGAGGGCTGGGCAATAGCTGCCTGTCTGTAACCCTTGATAAACACTATGGTGCAGCCAGCGTGAAATGAAGAAATATTGCTCCTGGTAAATATTTATTTTATAACAGAAATTAGCATACCAAATGTAATTAAAAACAACTTTATGCGTACATTCCCCCTTCCTCCGGTCTGTCAAATGACAACTTGGAATAACTAGTCATAAAGAAATGTAGCCTTAATTAGCAAGCACTAGAGCCTACTATTGCCATCTGATAATTACACTGCAATGAGCTTCTGAAATTAGATCTTCTCCTTCTCCTTCTCCTTCTCCTTCTCCTTCTCCTTCTCCTTCTCCTTCTCCTTCTCCTTCTCCTTCTCCTTCTCCTTCTCCTTCTCCTTCTCCTCCTCCTCCTCCTCCTTCTCATCTTCCTTTTGAACTTATCTCTCAGACAAAATTTTCATAAATGCTTTGCTGATCATATCACCTGAGTGACACCTGCTTCTTTTGTTGATGAGGTGACATGATGAATACGGAGGAAAAGTTTTCCCCATTGTTACAGCCTATTCAATCCATGCAAGGAGCACCCCCCCCCCATCTGTTACACCATGCAGCCATTTAACAGGTGTCTCAGATGTTTCTTCTTTGTTGATGTTTAGTTTGTAAGATTTGTTTTGCAGCACAAATTGGCCCTTTTCTACTTTTTGACATGCCATAGGTAATGACGAATGTATAGGAATAAATTATGAAACCTAGAAGAAAAAGTAAAAGAAAGTGCCCCAAAGACTTTTAAAAAAACTTCCAGTGGTAAAGATAAAAGAGCATTATATACATCTTCAATGGAAAAATCTCTTATTAAGCAGAAAGAGAGTTGTTGATTTCAGTCTCTTGCAAATCAAGACATTTTCTGCTTTTCCATAACAAGGGGTAGGGTTGGGAAACAATAAAAAAAGAGAAAAAAGATTAGGGAAGATGTCTATTAGTCATTGTGTTTAGAAGAAGAACTTTCTTCCTAAAGTAGAAATAAAAATAGTTTATAATTAAATTCAAGTCTCATCCTCCTAAAATGTCTTTAGATGCCATTTGTAAGAGATAGCATGATACAGTGAAAACTGCAGTCTTAAATCAGAAGAATCAAGGCAAAACTGCAAACTCAGCTATCAAGATACTTAAATAATTCTAGGCAGTCAATAAACTCTGAGTTTGTTCAAGGTACATACAGCTGAAGGGAAGAAATTCACTTGGGGCTTTGAAAACATTCAAACTCTTTTTAGGCTTGATGTTCACCATAAATAGGTGAAGGGTTTAAAGGACAGTGGTGTGCAGAAGGACATAGAGGGTGACCCTTTCTCCCACTTTTGATTGACTTCCCACAAGTCCCCTCACTTGAGAGGATAATTGGCTTGATCAAGTTCCTTTACTTTGCTACAGTATTAAGGTTGAACTAACATTACGGTAAGAACTGGAGATGCAGGACTGAACAGGTGGTTTGACTGATTGCCATATTGAAAAACATCTAAGACTTGTTCCATTTTAATAGAGTGGAAAGGATCTCCCCATTGTGTTCCATAAAAATGAAAAGGAAGCGTGCTATGGGATTGAAACCCAGAGGTTGATGTATCCAGATATTGGTTGAACATAGGAGAAATAGACTCACTAAAAAAACATGAAGGCTTGTGTGAAAACAAAATGCCATTCATAAATGAAAGTTGAATCTGAAAATTCTTATCTTTTGTTGAAAACAAGAAATAGGGAGAAGAATGTGTGGTAAAGAGTTGTAGAAAGTAGATCATCTGGAGTTGGGGATGTTCAGTCCATTATTTTGTTAAAAGGTCACCCTAATAGTACTTAATCTATTATCTTAAAGAGAGGACATTTCAAATAAAACCAAATTTGTAGACTGAGAAATTCATATATTTATTTATAAATGAACACATACATACTATATTTATTTATTTAAAATTTTATTTATTTATTTGTCAAACATTTATTTATTTATTTGTCAAACAGGTCTAAGTATAAACATAAAGGGAGTAAATACAGATAAATGGGGACAGTAAGACAGGGAGATAGGCACCCTTATGCACACCCTTTTACGGACCTCCTAGGAATGGGGTGAAGTCCGTGGTAGACAATTTGAAGTTGAAGGTGTGAGAATTTGAGGCTGTAACAAAGGAGTTGGGTAGAGCATTCCAGGCGTTGACCACTCTGTTGTTGAAGTCGTATTTTCTGTAAATATAGATAGACATATCCTTATGATATATATATATATATGTGTGTCTGTGTGTGTGTGTGTGTGTGTGTGTGTGTGTATGTATGTGTATGTGTATATGTATATGTATGCATATGTATATGTATATATGTATGTATATGTATACTTTAAAAGCACAACTATAATGACGTGGGAAAATACCCAAACAAAGCTGAATACCATACATGTAAGTACCCGTGAAAACTTAAGAAAACACACACACACATACACACACACACACACGTGTGTGTGTGTGTGTGTGTGTGTGTGTGTGTATGCATATGTATGGCATTCAGCTTAGTTCGGGTATTTTCCCACGTCACTGTAGTTGTTCTTTTAAAGTTGTAGCAACGTTTTGGCAGAATCTCATCTGCCATCATCAGGCTTCTGTATAGTGTTCATCTGTGAGTCAGACTTTTACAGTGGTTTCAGATTTAAATTTGGGGCAGCCTATTGCTGTTCCAGAATGGCTTTTTCTTCATCCTGATTGGTTGGGAGTCTTGGTCTATGTTTATTGGTCTTGGAGTTTGCGGTGTTCTGCTTGATTGGTGTTTCTAATATCTTTTGTCTGTTTTTTGGCTCTATTTGTATCTTGATTGGCTGGCAACATTGTGTTACTTTATTGGAAGCCTTTAGTACAGCTTGGCTCCAGGTAAATGGATGGTTATCATTTATTAGGAAGCTAGGTTTCATCTGGGTGTCTGGTTGGGGTGTGTTTGAGCTGGAGGTATGAGGGGGGATCTGTTTGTGCCCAGGTTTTTGCCTGGTTTGTGGTGTGGATATTTTTTTGTTTGTGAGTGCAGGCTTCCAAATGATTGAGTTGCTTTTGGGTGGTTTGCTTGTGTATAGGATGTTGGTAACTTGGTGTCTTATTTTATCAGCTTCATCTGTATTTAATTTAGTTAGGCTGGATTCTACTACACATATGATAGATTCTGTGGGGATTTTTTGGGGTGCTATAGCATCATTGAATCCTTTGGTTAGAACATCTGTTTCTGTTTTGGTGAGTTCTCTGTTGGAAACGTTGTACACCAATTGTTTCAGGTGTTGTTGTGAGTTGTTGGGGGTTTTCTTATCATGTTCTAATTTCTTTACTTTTTTCAAGAGTTTTTCCTGTTTGTAAGTGGTTTCAGATTCAGCTCTCCAAGTTGTAAGTTGTTTTATCTTGTCCCAAAGTAGAGGGTGGATTTTGCTGCTCAATTCTAGGTGTAGTGCAAGCAAATCTTTGTTTAACTGATCTAATTGGAATCTCTTACTGTGGAGCTCGTTCCTTAGTAGAGCCATTTCAGTTCTTTTCAGGATACATTTAGTGGCTGCTGTGCTTTGATGAAATGTTAATTTGAAGCAGGTTGGTGTAGTATTGTTGTCTCTGCAGCTGCGTAGGAATTGAAGGTCACATAGTATTCCTGCTCTTTTAATTTCCAGTTTCTCGTAGGTTTTGATCTGGCTGTTTATTTCTTCCCCATGGAGGTTTGATATTTGTTTTCTTAAGTTTTCTCGGGTACTTACATGTATGGCATTCAGCTTAGTTCGGGTATTTTCCAACGTCATAGTAGTTGTTCTCTTAAAGTTGTAGCAACGTTTCAGCAGAATCTCATCTGCCATCATCAGGCTTCTGTATAGTGTTCATCTGTGAGTCAGACTTTTACAGTGGTTTCAGATTTAAATTTGGGGCAGCCTATTGCTGTTCCAGAATGGCTTTTTCTTCATCCTGATTGGTTGGGAGTCTTGGTCTATGTTTATTGGTCTTGGAGTTTGCGGTGTTCTGCTTGATTGGTGTTTCTAATATCTTTTGTCTGTTTTTTGGCTCTATTTGTATCTTGATTGGCTGGCAACATTGTGTTACTTTATTGGAGGCCTTTAGTACAGCTTGGCTCCAGGTAAATGGATGGTTATCATTTATTAGGAAGCTAGGTTTCATCTGGGTGTCTGGTTGGGGTGTGTTTGAGCTGGAGGTATGAGGGGGGATCTGTTTGTGCCCAGGTTTTTGCCTGGTTTGTGGTGTGGATATTTTTTTGTTTGTGAGTGCAGGCTTCCAAATGATTGAGTTGCTTTTGGGTGGTTTGCTTGTGTATAGGATGTTGGTAACTTGGTGTCTTATTTTATCAGCTTCATCTGTATTTAATTTAGTTAGGCTGGATTCTACTACACATATGATAGATTCTGTGGGGATTTTTTGGGGTGCTATAGCATCATTGAATCCTTTGGTTAGAACATCTGTTTCTGTTTTGGTGAGTTTTCTGTTGGAAACGTTGTACACCAATTGTTTCAGGTGTTGTTGTGAGTTGTTGGGGGTTTTCTTATCATGTTCTAATTTCTTTACTTTTTTCAAGAGTTTTTCCTGTTTGTAAGTGGTTTCAGATTCAGCTCTCCAAGTTGTAAGTTGTTTTATCTTGTCCCAAAGTAGAGGGTGGATTTTGCTGCTCAATTCTAGGTGTAGTGCAAGCAAATCTTTGTTTAACTGATCTAATTGGAATCTCTTACTGTGGAGCTAGTTCCTTAGTAGAGCCATTTCAGTTCTTTTCAGGATACATTTAGTGGCTGCTGTGCTTTGATGAAATGTTAATTTGAAGCAGGTTGGTGTAGTATTGTTGTCTCTGCAGCTGCATAGGAATTGAAGGTCACATAGTATTCCTGTTCTTTTAATTTCCAGTTTCTCGTAGGTTTTGATCTGGCTGTTTATTTCTTCCCCGTGGAGGTTTGATATTTGTTTTCTTAAGTTTTCTCGGGTACTTACATGTATGGCATTCAGCTTAGTTCGGGTATTTTCCAACGTCATAGTAGTTGTTCTCTTAAAGTTGTAGCAACGTTTCAGCAGAATCTCATCTGCCATCATCAGGCTTCTTTATAGTGTTCATCTGTGAGTCAGACTTTTACAGTGGTTTCAGATTTAAATTTGGGGCAGCCTATTGCTGTGCCAGATTGGTTTTTTCTTCATCCTGATTGGTTGGGAGTCTTGGTCTGTGTTTATTGGTCTTGGAGTTTGCTGTGTTCTGCTTGATTGGTGTTTCTAATATCTTCTGTCTGTTTTTTGGCTCTTTTTGTATCTTGATTGGCTGGCAACATTGTGTTACTTTATTGGAGGCCTTTAGTGCAGCTTGGCTCGGGGTAAATCACAACAACACCTGAAACAATTAGTGTACAACGTTTCCAACAGAGAACTCACCAAAACAGAAACAGATGCCCTAACCAAAGGATTCAATTATGCTATAGCACCCCAAAAAAATCCCCACAGAATCCATCATATGTGCAGTAGAATCCAGCCTAACTAAATTAAATACAGATGAAGCTGATAAAATAAGACACCAAGTTGCCAACATCCTAAGCACAAGCAAACCACCCAAAAGCAACTCTATCATTTGGAAGCCTGCACTCACAAACAAAAAAATATCCACACCACAAGCCAGGCAAACACCTGGGCACAAACAGATTCCCCCTCATACCTCCAGCTCAAACACACTCCAACCAGACACCCAGATGAAACCTAGCTTCCTAACTAACGATAGCCGTCCATTTACCCGGAGCCAAGCTACACTAAAGGCCTCCAATAAAGTAACACAATGTTGCCAGCCAATCAAGATACAAATAGAGCCAAAAAACAGACAGAAGATATTAGAAACACCAATCAAGCAGAACACCGCAAACTCCAAGACCAATAAACACAGACCAAGACTCCCAAACTCCAAGACCAATAAACACAGACCAAGAGTCCCAACACAATGTTGCCAGCCAATCAAGATACAAAAAGAGCCCCCCCCCAAAAAACCAGACAGAAGATATTAGTAGCAGAACACAGCAAACTCCAAGACCAATAAACACAGACCAAGACTCTCAACCAATCAGGAGGAAGAAAAAACCATTCTGACACAGCAATAGGCTGCCCCAAATTTAAATCTGAAACCACTGTAAAAGTCTGACTCACAGATGAACACTATACAGAAGCCTGATGATGGCAGATGAGATTCTGCCAAAACGTTGCTACAACTTTAAAAGCACAGCTACTATGATGTGGGAAAATACCTGAACTAAGCTGAATGCCATATATATATATATATATATATGTCTGGCATTCAGCTTTGTTCAGGTATTTTCCCATGTGGTGCTTTTAAAGTTGTAGCAACGTTTCAGCAGAATCTCATCTGCCATCATCAGGCTTCTTTATAGTGTTTGTCTGTGAGTCAGACTTTTACAGTGGTTTCAGATTTAAATTTGGGGCAGCCTATTGCTGTGTCAGAATGGTTTTTTCTTCCTCCTGATTGGTTGAGAGTCTTGGTCTGTGTTTATTGGTCTTGGAGTTTGCTGTGTTCTGCTACTAATATCTTCTGTCTGTTTTTTTTGGGGGGGGGCTCTTTTTGTATCTTGATTGGCTGGCAACATTGTGTTACTTTATTGGTGACCTTTGGGTAAATGGACGGCTATCATTCGTTAGGAAGCTGGGTTTCATCTGGGTGCCTGGTTGGGGTGTGTTTGAGCTGGAGGTATCAGGGGGGATCTGTTTGTGCCCAGGTGTTTACCTGGCTTGTGGTGTGGAGATTTTTTTGTTTGTGAGTGCAGGCTTCCAAATGATTGACAGCCTGGTGGAATCATCTCTTCTGTTCATGCTTTCTGGTCTTTTTTCAATCTCTATGGCTTCTTCTGTGGCTGGGATTTTCTATGGTGGCTAGGGTTTTGGTGCCATTGAAGTTGATGTTATGATCTGTGGCTTCCATGTGTTGGACGAGTGAGGAAGTGTGTTCCAGATTTTTGACTGCATTTTTGTGTTCATCCAGGCGGGTGCTTATTCTTTTATTGGTCTGTCCAATGTATGTGGCCGGGCATGATGCACAGGGGACTTCATATATGCCTTGGTTTTCCAGGTCAATTTTGTCTTTGGGGTTCCTGAGGATGGCTGCTATTTTTCTGTCTGTTTTGAAGGCAGTCTTGATGTGGTGTCTGTATAGGGACTAATTTAGGGACTAATTTTGTCTGTAGTGCACTATAGACAAAATTAGTAAGATTCTATACAGACACCACATCAAGAAGATGTTGCCAGCCAATCAAGATACAAAAAGAGCCAAAAAAAACAGACAGAAATATTAGTAGCAGAACACAGCAAACTCCAAGACCAATAAACACAGACCAAGACTCTCAACCAATCAGGAGGAAGAAAAAACCATTCAGACACAGCAATAGGCTGCCCCAAATTTAAATCTGAAACCACTGTAAAAGTCTAACTCACAGACAAACACCATCCAGAAGCCTGATGATGGCAGATGAGATTCTGCTGAAACGTTGCTACAACTTTAAAAGCACCACTATTATGACGTGGGAAAATACCCGAACAAAGCTGAATGCCAGACATGTAAGTACCCGCGAAAACTGTGCTTCTCAGATTGAAGTGAGCTTGCAGCTGCTTCTTCCTTTTAACTGCTAGTGGGGGTGTGACTTGATTGAGTGGGGGCTTGGCTGTGTTCTGATTGGGTAGGGGTGTTTTCTCATTGGTTGCGGGTTTGGTTGTGTTCTGATTGGTTTGGGAGTTGGCCGTGTTCTGATTGGCTGGAGGTGTGTTCTGTTCAGGTGGGGGCTTGGTTGTGCTCAGGTGAGCACCAGTTGTTAACATTCTAAACACTTCGGAGAACCGGTTGTTAGAAGAAATTACTGGCCTTATCCTTTCAGGAAGTCAGGAAGGAAACACTCTGGTGTTGCTTACAAAAAATTCCTCTCCATTGACCCTTATTACATTCTTGACGGGACTAGACTTCCTGTCTCAGGAATGTCTCTGGAGTTTCTTTCCACCTCTGCTGGTACTTTGCTTGTGTGGAGTGACCATTCAAAGTTACAATGACACTGAAAAAAGTGACTTATGACCATTTTTCATGCTTACAACTGTTGCAGCATCCCCACAGTCATGAGAGGCCAGGTGAGGAGATGCATGCCTCAATGTGAGTGATATTGAATTGGCCATGCCCAGCCAATAACATGACCACCAAGCCATGCCCACCAACTAAGCCATGCCCACACAACCGTTTGTTAAAAAATTTAAATCCCATACCTGGTCTCAACATCTTTTTTATAATGTGGTGGATGCAAAAACTGGATGCAGTACTCTAGGTGTGATCTTACTAAGGCTTTATAGGGTGGTATTAGTACTTCCTTTGATCTTGATTGTATCCCTCTGTTCATACAATTTAGGATTGCATTAGCTTTTTTGGCTGCTGCTGCACACTGCTGGCTCATATTTAGCTGGTTGTCCACTAAGACTCCAAGATCCCTCTCACAGTTACTGCTATTGAGCCTGGTTTCACCCAGTCTATATGTGTACTTTTGGTTTTTCTTGCCTAAGTGTAGGACTTTACTTTTCTCTCCATTGAATTTCATTTTGTTAGATATGGCCCAGTGTTCTAGTCTATCAAGATCTATCTGGATCTTGAGCCAATCTTCTTGGGTGTTAGTTATTCCTGCCAGCTTAGTATCATCTGCAAATTTGGTAAGTTCCCCTTCTATTCCCTCATCTAAATCGTTAATGAAGATATTGAAGAGTACTGGGCCTAAGATGGAACCTTGTGGCACCCCACTGCTTACTTCCCTCCATGTAGACTTAGACCCATTAAGCTTCCTAATAAACAATAGCCGGCCATTCACTCAAAGCCAAACCGCGCTGAAAGCCCCAATACACAAAACACAATGTTGCCAGCTAATCAAGACAAAAAAACGCTACAAAACAGACAGATATTAGAAACACCAATCAAGCAGAACACAGCAAACTCCAAGACCAATAAACACAGACCAAGACTCCCAACCAATCAGGATGAAGAAAAAACTATTTTAACAAATTTTAACAAAGCATGAGGCTAGCACCAAATTTAAAACAGAAATGGCTGTGAATGACCAGCAATTTGAATTGCCCCTGGAAATCTCAGTGTAGCAATCTTAAAACAGATATTATTCTTCACTGGTGGGCCTTGTTCCACCAACAGTCTAACTGCTGAATTTTGTGCCAGCTGCAGTTTTCAGTCACTCTCAAAGCAACCATGCTTAGAGCACATTGCCAAAGTCCAGTCTCATGCTAATCAAGGCATGATTGACTGTCATTGGGATTCCAAAGTTGATGGAGACTGAAGAATCCCTAAGGCTTTTGCGACCATCACTTTTGCGACCAAGCAGACACCAGCTTTTAAGTTTTGTTTGTCACCTAGCTTTTGTTTTGCCTGGGTCCCTTTTTTTCTACTTTTTCTGCTCAGCTGCATTGCAGTGTTGACTGCTGATGAATGTGCAGGGCACCTTTATTTATTTTAAACTATAGATCATAGCAATTTTCAAGTATCAAGTACAGAATAAAACAGCTTATAAATTGAGAGTGTATTGGAGCTGAAGTTGTTTACCTTTTGTGCTGATCCAATTTTTTGGTATATGTGTGCCACCCTAAACACAAAATAAGATATCTTTTCTATAATGTTCCTGTCAGTATTAGCTAACAAAAGTATAGGTTCCTTTCTTGGTTCAACCAATAAGTAATTCTTGACAGCTGATATTATAGAAATTAGTGTCCTACCTCCTTATAAATAGAGCAGTTCAGTGGGAAATGTTTTCAGCTTCACATGCCTGACAAGTACACTACTGTATTTCACATCATACAGAAATCCTCATTTAGCAACTGTCTTGTTTAGGGACTGTTTGCAATTACTAGGTGATGTAAAAGTACCTTTATGACCAATCCTCACATTTATGACCTTTGCAGTCATAATGTAAAACTGTAATGCCCTATAAGCACAGTTGTGGTTCTGCTTAGTGACTGTTTTGCTTTATAATCAAGGTACTGTCCCCATTATGGCTGCTAAATGAGAAATATCTATAATACCAAAAACAGTCAAGAATACCTGGGAGACTCTCCTGAAAGGCAATCCACATATCAGATCTATGAATACTTACTTCAAAAAAAAGTTTACTCCTCAGAATTCTCCCCAGTTAAAAAATCATTCGAGCACAATCTTCACAACATCCAAGAAATAACCCATGGTTGTAGGTTAATTCTAACTTTGAAAGACAGGCTGGATTACATCAAGGCCTTTTTATTAAGTGCACTCCATACATAATTACTTGAAATAATTCCAGCTGAGACTTGCTTCTGAATTCCTGGGATTTTTTTTTATTTCAGATAATATATGTAATAGAGTCATTTCCCATTGGCAATAAAAAGTTCTCCCTCCACTGTGGCTTTCTTGAGATTTTTCAGAATGTTAACCTTTAATGTCAGATGTTTGTCAGAACATGAATGGGTACTTACAAGTATGTAAAACATTTGGGATAACAAGGTGGTTTTGTGTGGAAGGTATTTTCAGTTCAACCCCAACCCCCATGCCACAGAAAATGGGGTGAATTTTTCCACCCCCAGTACCAGGGTTACCAGATGACTCCCAGTGCATGAATTAGTGTTATTAGTGTTATTTGCAAATCAAGTTGCAATGGTTTAAGGAACATGGTTAACATCTGGTTGGTTGAACTGTTAGAATATCGCCATTCTAACCTTACCTTTTAAAATTTTTATTTGTTTTGTTCTAATTGGGCACCCACAGAATTCCAAATATATTCATTTCAATGAAAGACTTAGCTACAGTAATTACTTGTCCTTCATATAAGAACTTTTTGGCTTTTTCTATTGATACCACATTTTATTTTGCGCTTCCACAGTGTCCACAGCTCCATTTAAGCTTTGAACTGAAGCATTTTCTTGCCTTGAGTTATGTGGCTATTTTGATTTTCTCACAAGTGCCTGGTTTTAGCTATTAGCTTTGATTTTTTTAAAAAGCAGATTTTGGGTTGACTTCAGAGGCAATGAGTGTAACCTGTACATCATCTTTGCTGCTGAAAGAAAGAAGCTGAAAATTAGAATATATGCTGCAGGCCTGTTTGTTGTTTATGCATTATTTTATTGTCACTTGGAGATGGGGGCTTGCTTTTCACTGTTTTTCCTTTCATTGCAGGCACTGGAGGGTGCTATGGAGGTTTAATAAAATCCTTCCAGTGAATTGAGAGCAGAGTACTGTATGGCTTAATTGCTGGAACTCTGAAAGATTGTTACAGTTCTGTAGCATGAACTTCAGTAAGTGAGGGACAGATTCAGCTTAATTGCTCTCCCAAGGCAAATTCATTTCTTAATTAGTAGATATTTTAAAGTCCTTCTCCGTCTGATAAAAATGCCCTTTAGCATGAAATAAAAAAGTACTATTTTTAGTTGCTCTATAGTCTTTGTTAAGACAAACAAATTATGAATTGTGCTGCAATAGAATGGCAAGGTGCACAGTGCCTTTCCACCTTTTGTTTTTGATGCAACAGTAGTTCTATACTGATATAGAATATGCTGATGTTTCAGCTAGGGATTTTCCTGGGGCATCCCTCCACAAACAGAACAGTTTCTCCTCCCATTATACAGCAATCTGAAGAAATAAAATGCTTATGGGGATAGACAGGAGTGGGACACAAAATTGGGCCTTTGGCTGTTACTTCTGCCTAATTGCTTTATAGCAGGGGTTCCCAACCTTTTGGACTCAGGAACCCCCAAACTCATAATTTTAAATCCTGCAGACCACTAATATGAATTTTGACTGACAGTGGCTTGCTGACATTTTCCTAGGGTCTCTGCAGCAGAGACCCTAGGAAAATCCCAAAAAAGTCTGTAGGAAAATTCCCCACCCCATTTTCCTACCAATCGATCATATATTTATTTGAGATCGCAGGATACCATTCGCCCTCCATTCTCAGAAGGGCGGGAAGAAGGGGGGGAGAGAGAGAGACTTTTGGCTTCATGCAAGAGAAGCAGCAGAAGTCTTTCTTTCTCTTTCCCAAACTCTGCCAGAAATGAGTCTTTGTGAGACTTCTTGCGCTGGCACAGCCTCTTGGAGCAGGATGCCTTGCAGGGTCTCAAAGACTCATTTCTGGTGGTGTTTGGGGCAGAGAAAAACAGACTTTTGCTGTTTCTTTGTGTGAAAGCGGAAGAAAGCAGTCCGGTGACCAGGCCAGGTGCGTGGAGCAAGTGGGGCAAGTTCCCTCCTCTGCCCTTTCCCCCCTCCCTTCACTACCTAGTGTTGTTCGCAATGCAAGCAACACAAGCCTTGTGTTGCCGCGGGCCATGTGGGCAGCACAGCCTTGTGTTCCTGCGCAGCCTGGATTAATTGCTTTTGGGGGTGCTTTGGGGGTGACATTTCTCTGCGGATCACCAACATTTTCTCATGGACCACCACCAGCCCACTGGTTGGTGACCACTGCTTTATAGAACAAAGAGCTTAAACAGAAAGGTTGTACACTCCTAATTGTGGGTGTTTTTTTTTTCTTATTACCTATTTGTTCTTTGAAATTAAGCAAAATCCAACAAACTTTGGTAGATGCAGGATCTTTTTGTCTTGAGCCACCATTAAATTTTATCTTGTTCAGGATTTATTTTCTTTTTTCCCTTTATTTTCTGTGATGATGGCATGATATAGGACAACAGAGACATTGGTTAATTTTTAAACAAAGAAACAAGGTGACATTTATGAAATAATTTAGTTTCATTTATTTTTACAATGTGTCTATCAATACTTACCTATATTGGCACTATAGATATTTGTGAGAGCAATTCTAAGAGCAATTGCAATTCAGAGAAACTTCATTGCTTTCCTGGAAATTCCAGAGGCGACACCAGCAAGCAAACAACAATCAATGTTATTAGTTTGGGACCAGTGTGCACAATAAGTAAGAAATGGGACCACGAGCTTTGCACACCAAGTGTGACAGAGAGGGACATGATTCTGGGTTACTTCTGTAAATGAATTTAGTGCTAATCTTGAAGAAGGTCTAAATAATTAGGAAGGTCAAGAGTTTATTTAGTCCAAGGATAGAAAGCAGTTCAAAATAAGTCCAATGTCAGTTTTGTTTTGTGCATTCAAGATTTTGTCATTATACCCTAAAATAAGAGTGTTAAACTTGCGTCGTCGTGGTGGCATCATGTGACATATCGCAACTTTTTTTCCTTTGATAAACTGGGTGTGGCCAGTGTGTGGCGCATCCAGCCCCTGGGCTGTGAGTTTGAAACCCCTGCCCTAGATCAATGAAGCAGTATTCCTGGAATCCCTGTGCTACACTATCTATTTTTTTTCTTATGCTTCTTTCAGGATCTGGACTGTGTAATCTCTTGTCCACGTTCTTTTCTATTTTTATATAGTGCTGTTAGAATATTGTCATGAATCTGTAACCTGCTTTTTCTTGTGCACTGTTGTTTGATCTCTTGACATAAATTAAGAAAGCTATATTCCTAATCTTGTCTCCTAGGTATATGCAGGATTTCTCAGGATTTCTCTCAGATATGAACATCCACTTATACTTTGGAAATCCTTCTCTTTGTTTATGTTCTCCTTTTATAATATGGTGGGACAGTGATTAGAATGCAATATTGCAGGCTAACTCTGCCCACTACCAGGAATTTGATCTTGACAAGCTCAAAGTTGACTCAGCCTTCCATCTTTCCGAGGTTGGTAAAAGGAGGACCCAGATTGTTGGGGCAATATGTAAACCACTTAGAGAGGCATGTAAAGCACTATAAAGCAGCATATAAGGCTAAGTGCTATTGCTATTTCTGTAATATAAACTGGGACAAGAGAGCCCCTGTGTCTATGACTGGCAAATCTACTAACCATTCATCAAATCCATTAATTCTCATTAAAGATAGCTTGGTTACATTTATGGGTCCTTGTTTGATGTGAGTCATGATTCTTTGCCCAGTCAAGATATTTTTAGAGGGCACAGTTTTATTTGTTTCTGCTGCACATAAATTTCTATTGCAGCATGCCCAAAAGGTGGCAGACACCTGTAATAAAATCACATAAAAGGTCAAACCATAATCAGCAAAATTCTTTCTTCTATGATATGCATTAAATACATAGCAATCTGACATTGTACACCTATCAAGTAACTTTGTAACAGCAACAATTGTTGGGCCATCTCCCTAACTCACCTTTGCTAACAGCCCACTTCCCTCTCCCCCATTTTTTCTTACCCTTAGTTTATTCTCCAGTTGAATGTCTAAATAATGATCTCACCTTCTGTGAAGCTGGCTGAGCCACCAGGTAACCCTAAGTGGCATGCTTTGTGTTTGTGATGCAATCTCCCGGGCATTCTATTCTCTGGCATAAAAATATCTGAAACTACTTCTCTGTGGTCTCTGCATTTGCTAACCATTTTTTCCCCTGCAAGCAGTGAAAAAGATGAAGTTTGTAGGGTAATTTAGAACCTTTTACTGAAGTAGACATCTTAATTAGAAAGGAGGTACTTCATTTATTTAGAGATTGTGATCAAATATTTATGTTATAGGATTTATCGTATATGCAGTCTACCCTTATATATGACATATCAAAATTGCATGTTGTACAAACTATAGTAAACATAGCAAACTTTGTAAGAGATGTATTCTTCCAAGCGCTTACTAAACTATTACTTAAATTTCATTTTTCATTTTTTGAAAGGAGGTTTGTGTTTAGGGCAATTTAAGTTCTCATATTAAAAAAATATAAAATGCTAAACCAATCTGGGAAGAAAAGTAGCATTGTAGTTTTTACTAATGTATTGTTATGGGTCTATAATTGTCTGGCATCAACCAGAATTGTCATGATTTTTAAAGTGGGATATAGAAAATAGCATATTTTCTTTGTTTCTTTGTTCTTTGTCACTTGTCACATGTATTCCTATGTTAGCTAAAGTCCAAGAACTAGATATAAAAAACAACCTCACAAACATGTACATACCTCACAAACTACATGTACATGTAGTTTGCGTCATGACACATGATGTCAAAACTATAATTGTGCAATCACATAGGTATCTAAATCAAGGAAAAGAAATACTATTAATTTCTAACAGATATTGTTCTCTTAAAATGCAAATGCTGACCTTTCTCCCTCTGGCATGTGATAAAATGGGTTCTAGCTCATGAAAGTTTATGCAGTAATAAATATCAGCCTTGTTTTTTTTTTTTTTGTTTTGTTTTGCTCCTGCAGCAGATTAACACAACTGCTCTTCTGGGATTTGATAATTTAAACCAAAAGGCTTCTTTCTTCTTTTAATGGAAGTGGACCATAAGCTTGATCTTCTCTCACTTTTATCTATTAACACTTAGAATGTGCATAAATGTTTCACCCAACTCATCAGCTTAGCCAATTGCTATAAAGAGTTTTCTTGCCATGACTGCAATGCAAATATATGTATGTATGTATGCATGTATGTATGTATGTATGTATGTATGTATGGCATTCAGCTTTGTTCGGGTATTTTCCCACGTCATAGTAGTAGTGCTTTTAAAGTTGTAGCAACATTTCAGCAGAATCTCATCTGCCATCATCAGGCTTCTGTGTAGTATTCGTCTGTGAGTCAGACTTTTACAGTGGTTTCAGATTTAAATTTGGGGCAGCCTATTGCTGTGCCAGAATGGTTTTTTCTTCATCTTGATTGGTTGAGAGTCTTGGTCTGTGTTTATTGGTCTTGGAGTTTGCTGTGTTCTGCTTCTAATATCTTCTGTCTGTTTTTTTGGCTCTCTTTGTATCTTGATTGGCTGGCAACATTGTGTTACTTTATTGGAGGCCTTTAGTGCAGCTTGGCTGCGGGTAAATGGACGGCTATCATTAGTTAGGAAGTTGGGTTTCATCTGGGTGCCTGGTTGGGATGTGTTTGAGCTGGAGGTATGAGGGGGGATCTGTTTGTGCCCAGGTGTTTGCCTGGCTTGTGGTGTGGAGATTTTTTTGTTTGTGAGTGCAGGCTTCCAAATGATTGATAGCCTGGTGGAATCATTTCTTCTGTTCATGCTTTCTGGTCTTTTTTCAATCTCTATGGCTTCTCTGATGATTCTGTGGCTGGGATTTTTCATAGTGGCTAGGGTTTTGGTGCCATTGAAGTTGATGCTATGACATGTGGCTTCCATGTGTTGGACTAGTGAGGAAGTGTGTTCCAGCTTTTTGACTGCATTTTTGTGTTCATCCAGGCAGGTGCTTATTCTTCTATTGGTCTGTCCAATGTATGTGGCCGGGCATGATGCACAGGGGACTTCGTATATGCCTTGGTTTTCCAGGTCAATTTTGTCTTTGGGGTTTCTAAGGATGGCTGCTATTTTTCTGTCTGTTTTGAAGGCAGTCTTGATGTGGTGTCTGTAAAGTATCTTACTAATTTTGTCCGTAGTACCTCTTATGTAGGGCAGGACAGCTGTTCCATGGGTCTGTTCATCTTCTGGGTCTCTATTATGTCTCAATGTGTTTTTGTGGATCAAGTTGGTGATTTTGCTTTTGTGGAAGCCGTTGACTGTCAATATTTTAGTCAGGGTGCATAGTTCAGTCTTAATGTGTGTCTTGTCTGCCAGGCGTTTGGTTCTAGTAATTAATGTTTTAGCGACTAAGTTTATTTGTGCTGGGTGGTGGTGGGATTGGGCGTTGAGGTAGCGGTTGGTGTGTGTTTTCTTCTGGTATATGGTGTGTCCTAGTGTGCCATCTGTTTTTTTGTAGATTAGTACATCTAGGAATTGTAGTTGTTTGTTTGTTTCTGTTTCCATGGTGAACTTGATTTTGGGGTGTGCGCTGTTTAGGTGTGTTAGGAAATTGTTTAGGTTTTCTTTTCCATGGGGCCAAATCACAAATGTGTCATCGATACATCTTCACCATAGTTTGAGTGTGAGATGGCATTGACCAGGGCTCTGGATTCAAATTCTTCCATGAACAGGTTTGCAATGACAGGTAACAGTGGTGATCCCATGGGGGCTCCTTCAATTTGTTTGTATCTTTGTCCTTTGTATATGAAATATGTGTTGGTTAAGCAGTGTTCTGTTAGTTCCATGAGGTGTTTAGTTGGTTGGTATTTATTTTTGATAATTTCAAGGGTCTCTTTTATCGGGACTTGAGTGAATAGTGAAACCACATCAAAACTTACAAGCAGATCTTCTTTCTCCATGTGTAGATCTTTGATCATTTCCAAGAAGTGGTATGAGTTTTGTACATGAGAAACTGCTGTTTCAGCATGGGGCTCTAGCTCTTTTGCTAGGTGTTTAGCTAGGTTTTGTAGTGGTGCTCCTCTGGAGCTGACTATGGGTCTGAGAGGTATGCCTTCTTTGTGTATTTTTGGGAGGCCGTATAGTTTGGGGCATCTGGAAGATTTTTCTCTGGGTATGATCGTGTGTTGGATCTCTTTGCTTATGTGGCTGGTTATAATTTTCTTCTTGGTTAATTTTTCCAGATATGTGGTTGGGTCTGTGTTTATGGGTTTGTATGTGGAGTCTTGGGGTAGGTCTGTCAATTTTGTTTCATAGTCTTTTCTGTCCATTACTACAGTGGCATTCCCTTTTGTCTGCTGGGAGGATAATTATGCTGCTCTCTTTTCAGGGTTTGTAGCGCTTTAATTTCATTTTGCTGCAAGTTCTTTTTGGGTGGTTTGCTTGTGCATAGGATGTTGGTAACTTGGTGTCTTATTTTATCAGCTTCATCTGTATTTAATTTAGTTAGGCTGGATTCTACTGCATATATGATGGATTCTGTGAGGATTTTTGGGGTCCTATAGCATAATTGAATCCTTTGGTTAGGACTTCTGTTTCTGTTTTGGTGAGTTCTCTGTTGGAAACATTGTACACTAATTGTTTCAGGTTTTGTTGTGAGTTGTTGGGGTTTTTCTTGTCATGTTCTAATTTCTTTAATTTTTTCAAGAGCTTTTCCTGTTTGTAAGTGCTTGCAGATTCAGCTCTCCAAGTTGTGAATTGTTTTATCTTATCCCTAAGTAGAGGGTGGATTTTGCTGCTCAATTCCAGGTGTAGTGCTAGCAAATCTTTGTTTAACTGATCTAATTGGAATCTCTTACTGTGGAGCTCGTTCCTTAGTAGAGCTATTTCAGTTCTTTTCAGGATACCTTTAGTGGCTGCTGTGCTTTGATGAAATGTTAATTTGAAGCAGGTTGGTGTAGTATTGTTGTCTCTGCAGCTGTGTAGGAATTGGAGGTCACATAGTATTCCTGCTCTTTTAATTTCCAGTTTCTCGTAGGTTTTGATCTGGCTGTTTATTTCTTCCCCGTGGAGGTTTGATATTTGTTTTCTTAAGTTTTCACGGGTACTTACATGTATGGCATTCAGCTTAGTTCAGGTATTTTCCCACGTCATTGTAGTTGTTCTTTTAAAGTTGTAGCAACGTTTCAGCAGAATCTCATCTGCTATCATCAGGCTTCTGTACAGTGTTCATCTGTGAATCAGACTTTTACAATGGTTTCAGATTTAAATTTGGGGCAGCCTATTGCTGTGCCAGAATGCTTTTATCTTCCTCCTGATTGGTTGGGAGTCTTGGTCTGTGTTTATTGGTCTTGGAGTTTGCTGTGTTCTGCTTGATTGGTGTTTCTAATATCTTTTGTGTGTTTTTTTGGCTCTTTTTGTATCTTGATTGGCTGGCAACATTGTGTTACTTTATTGGAGGCCTTTAGTACAGCTTGGCTCCAGGTAAATGGATGGTTATCATTTATTAGGAAGCTAGGTTTCATCTGGGTGTCTGGTTGGGGTGTGTTTGAGGTGGAGGTATGAGGGGGGATCTGTTTGTGCCCAGGTGTTTGCCTGGCTTGTGGTGTGGATATTTGTTTGTTTGTGAGTGCAGGCTTCCAAATGATTGACAGCCTGGTGGAATCATCTCTTCTATTCATGATTTCTGGTCTTTTTTCAATCTCTATGGCTTCTCTGATGATTCTGTGGCTGGGGTTTTCTATAGTGGCTAGGGTTTTGGTGCCATTGAAGATGATGCTATAACCTGTAGTAGTAGAATCCAGCCTAACTTAATTAAATACAGATGAAGCTGATAAAATAAGGCACCAAGTTACCAACATCCTATGCACAAGCAAACCACCCAAAAGCAACTTGCAGCAAAATGAAATTAAAGCGCTAGAAACCCTGAAAAGAGACAGCAGCATAATCATCCTCCCAGCAGACAAAGGGAATGCCACTGTAGTAATGGGCAGAAAAGACTATGAAACAAAATTGACAGACCTACTCCAAGACTCCACATACAAACCCATAAACACAGGGGGAAGGCGGAGCTTCGTTTCGGCAATACAGCTGCGATCTCGGGGCTCTGAGATCGCAGCCGGTATTTTCACCCCTGGTCGGTCCTAACGGACCTAAACCGTCCCGTAGAGACAGTGATTGTGAAGGGCACTGTTCCAGGATCCCAGAGATATCGCAAAATCTCTGGTTTTATCCGGAAGAAGCCCTTTCGCTGGCGGCGGAGAGGCAGCCTCCATAGCTGCTGAAGTCGGGACAGCTCCGGAAAGAAAGTGATTGGAGTGAAAGTGTGTCGGCTGGGTGAGAAAAACTCTTTTGTGTTGTAAATTCGCTGAGGTTGGAAAGTTCATCCGGAATAAAGAAGAAAGCTGTGAGATTTTTTTTTTTTGACTGAAATTGTTTGAGCGGCGTTTGATGTCAAATTGAGGCTTGGGTTTTTTTTTCTTTTCTTTATATTTTTTGGGAAAGATTTTACTGTGACTTTGTAGGTAACCGGATTGAATTTTCTCTTATATATATTTTTATGCTCCCTTTGATTTTTTAACTTTCTTTAGGATAGAGGCTCCCTTTGGCTATTTTTTTTTTTTTTGTATATATTATTCCTTTTTTCCAGCTGGGGGGGAGGAAGAGCATTAAGAAACTTTGTAACACTGCCAACTAGAGGCTTGAAAGTATTTTATTTGAATGGGAGAGAATTGCAAAAAGACCTCTTCTCAAGGACATTTTAACGTGATAAGATAGAGGGAGAGCACAGCAAAATATTATTGCAGGTGCTTTCCTGGACTGTTATTAAGAACACTTGAGGTTTGGCTTTGAAGCTGCTGGAGAAGAGAGTCATAACAAGAGCCTTGGATAAATAAATAAAGTGCAGTGTGCTTTCTTATACCCCACACGCTAGCCTTTTTTAAAAAAATTTCAATTCTAGCAATATTTTTATTTTTGTTTGTTATTTTTTTTAAAGGGAAAGCCTCAGGGTTTGTTTTTGTTTTTGTTTTTGCTTTATTTTTCTTTTCTTTTTTATTGGGACTTTTTTGCTTTTCCTATCTATGTTCTTGGACCACTTTGTTGTTGTTTCTTTTTATTATTATTATTATTATTGAGATTTTTCAACTGGATTAAGGTGTGAAGAATCTGGGAACTTTTTGTTTTTCTTTTTTTTTGCTCTTAATCAATATTATTATTTTTGGATTTGTTTTTCTTCTTTCTACTTTTTTTCTTTTTTTTATGGTGGACTATTTCGTAATTGGATTAGGGTCTAGAAGAACCTGAAGATCTTTCTTCTTCCTTTTTTGCTGTTTCTTCCTTGGTTTCGTGTTTTTGACTATCGGAGTTTTCCATTTTGGATTATAATTGGCTGCTTTACTAGTTGGATTAAAAGTTAAGAAGAATTTGAAGCCTTGGAAGCATTGAAATGAGCAGGAAACCAATATCAACTGGCATTTCTGCTTCCACCTCTGCTTCCCCACCAGCTGGAGGACAACGCTTAATCCAGACAATGTTGAAGCAAGATAAGGAACAAGAAAGAGTAACTTTACAGACGATTATGCAAGGAATCCAAGATCTTAAGATAAAATCAGACATCATTGAACAAAGAACAGAAAATATTGAACAAAGAATAGAGAAGACTGATGAAAAAGTGGAAGACATCAAACAAATGATGGCTAAGTATGAGGAGAGATTTCAAAAAATTGAGGAAGAAGGAAAACAAAGAGAGAAGAAGATTGGAAATATTGATAGTAGATTAACAGCGGTTGAACAAGAAAAAGGTGGGATGCTGAGGTGGGAGATGAAAAGGTCAGAATTTTACCTTAGATTTCAAAATATAGAAGAGGAAAAAGAAGAAAACTTGGTAGCGCTAATGATAGAAATTTTGGCAGATGCTTTGGAAATTACAGAGGAAAAGATGGATGGAATACATGAGGTATATCGAGTGTATACAAGATATGCGATGAGGAATAAATTACCCAAGGAAGTCCATATTAGATTTACCAAAAAATCCATTAAAACACAAATATTACAAGTGGTAAGAGAGAAAACATTGAAATACAAAGGTAAAGAGATTGTGGTTTTAAAACAAATACCCAGAAGAGTGAGAGAGATGAGAAGAGAATATCGATTTCTGACCAAAATGCTACTGGAAAACGAAGTGAATTATAGATGGCTGATTCCAGAAGGATTAATGTTTACGTGGCAAGAGCAGAGACATAGAATTGATTCAATTGAAAAAGCAGAACTTTTCCATGCAGAATTTTTTGGAAGAAGAAGAGAGGAGGCAGAGAAAGAGGTCTCATTAATTGAGTTTCAAGAGGAACAACTGGAGACTGAAAATGAGAAAGGAGCTGTAAGTGGACAGGTGGACAATAAAGAACAGCGTGAAGTGAGATCCACGAGAGCTGTTAGACCTAAATATAAAGCATAATCATGGAAGAAAGAAAACTGATTACAATGAATATAAATGGACTTAATTCAGCTGTTAAAAGAAGGAAAACTTTTCATAAATTAATGAAATTAAAATTTGATATAATTTGTCTACAAGAAGTTCATATTAAAAAACAACATGAGCAATTGTTAGTACAGCCAAAATTGGGGAAAATATTTACTTCTTTGACTCAATGTAAGAAAAGAGGAGTGGTTCTATACATTAAAGAGGCTATCCCAGCAAAATTGATTTACACAGATGAAGATGGAAGAATATTAATGGTAGAAATAATGGACAATAATATAAAAATACTCTTGATTGCAATTTATGCTCCGAATGATAAACAAGAAGAGTTTTATAAAAAGCTACATATGAAAATAATTGGACTGGACTATGTTAATATAATTATGATGGGAGATTTTAATGGAATTGTGGACAATAAATTGGACTATATAGCAACAACAACAAAGCAAAATAGAAAGGCTCTCCCAAGGTCTTTTTTTAAAATGACAGATGAATTAACTTTAAAAGATATTTGGAGAGAAAGAAATGTTAAAGCTAAACAATATACTTTTTACTCAAATAGACATTTATCATGGTCCAGATTAGATATGATTTGGATCTCAACAGAATTAATATCCAATATTAAAGAAACAAATATTGAAACAAGTACTTGGGCAGATCATAGCCCAATGACAATTAAATGGAAGGGACAAAAAAAAAAGATCGAGATGGACATTAAACAATACTATTTTAAAGGAGAAAGATTTTATGCAATGGATGGAGAAGGAATTGGCTTTTTTCTTCAGAGAAAATAAAAAAGAAGATACTTCAACGCAAAATGTGTGGGATACAATGAAGGCATATGCCAGAGGTTTGATAATAGATTATACAAGAAAAAAGAATATTAGGAAAAGGCAAGCTTTTAAGGCCTTGGAAGATGAGTACAAAATTCTTGAAAAAGAATTACAGAAAATGCCACAGAAAAAGGATATTAAATTGAAGCTGGATGTAATTAAACATAAAATGGAATTAATAGAGAAAGAAGAACTGGCACAGAAAATCAGAAACTCTAAACAGAATTATTTTGAAGATGCAAATAAACCAGGTAGATGGCTAGCATATAAATTGAGAAAAGAGAAGGAATCAAGAAAAATATTGAAGTTAATAGATGAACAAGGCCAAGTTTGTAATGGGAATAAGGAGAAAAAAGAAATTATTCGAGATTTTTATGGGCGATTATATAAACAAGAGAATATCGATGAAGAAAAAGTCAAACAGTATTTACAGGAAGCTAATTTACCAAAGATACCTAAAGAGACTGAAGAAATGCTAGAAAGCAATATAACAATGATGGAATTAAATGAAGCATTTAAGAGACAAAATAATGGGAAAGCACCGGGTCCAGATGGGCTTCCAGCAGAATTCTATAAAACATTTCAAGAATCATTGAGCATCCCATTGTTAGAAGTTATGAATGAAGTTATGTTAAAAAAGATGATACCTAAAACATGGTCAGAGGCTTACATTACACTTATACCGAAGGAAGAGACTGACCCACTGCAAATTAAGAATTATAGACCTATTTCTTTATTGAACGCAGACTATAAAATCTTTGCTTCAATTTTAGCAGAAAGACTTAAAAAATATCTAAATAATTTTATTCACCCAGATCAAAATGGATTTCTGCCAAAGAGACAAATTAGAGACAATATGAGAGTAATCTTGGACACTTTGGAAAACTATGAGGCTCATCCTGAAAAGCAAATGGCTTTGATATTCCTAGATGCTCAAAAAGCATTTGACAACGTGAACTGGAGATTTATGTTATTATTATTGGAGCAGATGGGTTTTGCTAAAAAATTTACTCAAGCAATAGAAACCATATATAATAAACAGACAGCAAGGGTAATGATGGAGGGGGAACTTACAGATTTTATTAATATAAGGAAAGGTACAAGACAAGGATGCCCCCTATCTCCATTGCTATTTGTGTTGACCTTGGAAGTGTTGAATAGAAATATTAGGGATGATAAAAGCATAAAAGGAATGAAAATTAAGAAGGAAGAATTCAAGCTACAAGCTTTTGCTGATGATTTAGCTTTTATTTTGGAAGACCCGCTAGAAACAGCTCCAAAGTTATTGGAAAAGATAGAGACTTATGGAGAGGTGGCTGGTTTGAAAATAAATAAAGATAAAACAAAGATTTTGACAAAGAATATGCTATTGAGACAGAGAGAAGAACTGGCAGATCTTTTGAAAATTCAAGTTACAAATAAGGTTAAGTATCTGGGGATATATTTGACAACAAGATGTAGCACATTAAAGGAGAATAATTATATTAAACTTAAACAACAGATAACTACAGATTTGAAGAAGTGGGAAAACTTGCAATTGTCATTAATAGGGAGAATTTCAACAATTAAGATGAATATTTTACCTAGAATTTTATTTTTGTTTCAAACAATACCAATTAGGCTTGGAAAAGACTATTTTGAAGATTTAAATAAAATCATGTTGAAGTTTATACGGCAAGGTAAAAAAGCAAGAATAAAGCTAAAGCTTTTGCAAGATGCTAGAATTAGAGGAGGTTTTGGTCTGCCTAATTGGGAATTGTATCATCAAGCTGCAAGTTTGATGTGGGTCAAAGAATGGATTACATTAAGGAAACATAGGTTGTTGACATTAGAAGGGCATGATTTGCTGTTGGGTTGGCATGCTTTTTTATGGTATAAGGGAACTAAAACACAGGGTTATTTTAGAAGACATTATGTACGGGAGCCTTTTTGGTTAAATTGGGAGAAGATAAAAAGACAATGTTATTTGAAAATTCCAGTTTGGTTATCGACCATTGAAGCATTTTCCTATCCTATAATTTACAAGAAGGAACAAACAGTTAGATATGGGGAACTTTTGGATGAAAAGGGTGAACTTAAATCGATCCAAAACTTAGAGGAACAAGGTATAAGGATGAATTGGTTTTCATATGCACAAATACATTCAAGGTATGATGAAGATTCTAAAACGGAGGGATTTTATGATAAGCAGACTGATTTAGATAAGATCTTGATGGGTACTGATGAGAAAGTGATTAAAAAATTATATGGTTATTTACTGGGAATGAAATTAGAGGAAGAACAAGTCAAAGAAACTATGATTGTTTGGGGGAAGAATTTTGGATATGGGATTGATTTAGAGAAATGGCAAAAATTGTGGTCTCAAAATTATAAAATGACAATGTCAACAGCATATAAAAAAATTTATATAAGATGTTTTACAGGTGGCACTTTCCTCCGACAAGAATAGCAAGAATGTTCAAGAATAAATCTGAAAAATGCTGGAAATGTCATCAGATACCCGGCTCGTATTACCATATGTGGTGGACTTGTGAGGATGCTAGAAAATATTGGACTATAATTCGCATGTGGTTGAAAAAAATGACAAAGAAACATATAGACTTGAAACCAGAGATCTTTTTATTGGGAATTTTACCTGATATATATAGTAAAGATTTGAAATATCTGATTGTAAATGTATTAACAGCGGCCAGGATTGTATTTGCTAAAAACTGGAAGAATGAGAAAATACCATTACAGGAAGAAATTATTAAGAAAATATTGGAATGTGCTGAAATGAGTAGATTGACATTTGAAATCAGAGAGCAAGAGGATAAACAATTCTATGAAATTTGGGATCTTTTTTATAAATGGCTAGATGATAAAATACGATAATAGAATATTTTAGATAGTAAGAAATATCTTTATCTTTTTATTTTGCTATTAATTTGTTAATCGATATTATATTTATAAAGGTTTTTTTTTTTAGGATTGATTTGGTATGATTATATGATTAGTTGAATAATTTGGTTAAAGTATTGTTAGCTCATAAAGCATGAATGATTAAAAGTATAGTCAAAAAAAAATTTTTTTTTTTGTTTAGTGATTATAGGATATATAAGTTTGGATTGATAATATGAGTTGTTATGTAACATAATTGTAATTGGGACTACAAAATGAATGCACAAAAATGATGAACCAACTGACACACTGTATGTAAATATGAGGGGTGTATGTTTTAATGTTTTGTTTGTCTTGTCTGTTTGTAGAAAATTAATAAAAAAAATTTTGTCAAAAAAAACAAACAAACCCATAAACACAGACCCAACCACATATCTGGAAAAATTAACCAAGAAGAAAATTATAACCAGCCACATAAGCAAAGAGATCCAACACACGATCATACCCAGAGAAAAATTTTTCAGATGCCCCAAACTATACGGCCTCCCAAAAATACACAAAGAAGGCATACTTCTCAGACCCATAGTCAGCTCCAGAGGAGCACCACTACAAAACCTAGCTAAACATTTAGCAAAACAGCTACAGGCCCATGCTGAAACAGCAGCTTCACATGTACAAAACTTATTCCATTTCTTGGAAATGATCAAAGATCTACACGTGGAGCAAGAAGATCTGCTTGTAAGTTTTGACGTGGTTTCACTATTCACTCAAGTCCCGATAAAAGAGACCCTTGAAATCATCAAAAATAAATACCAACCAGTTAAACACCTCATGGAACTAACAGAACACTGCTTAACCAACACATATTTCATATACAAAGGACAAAGATAGAAAAAAAAAAAAAGAAGGAGCCCCTATGGGTTCACCACTGTCACCCATCATTGCAAACCTGTTCATTGAAGAATTCAAATCCAGAGCCCTGGCCAATGCCATCCACAAACCCAAACTATGGTTAAGATACATCGATGATACATTCGTGATTTGGCCCCATGGAAAAGAATACCTAAACAATTTCCTAACACACCTAACACACACCCCAAAATCAACACACCTAACACACACCCCAAAATCAAGTTCACCATGGAAACGGAAACAAACAAACAACTACCATTCCTAGATGAACTAATCTACAAAAAAACAGATGGCACACTAGAACACACCATATACCAGAAGAAAACACACACTAACTGTTCTGTCCTAATTTACATACTCAAAATCCCCGCGCTTTGATTGGCCAAAGCGCGGGGATATCTAATTGGTCAGGCGAGCCGTGCCGATTGGCTCGTTGAGAGTCTCCCGCGATTGGCTCGCTCCAAGCGCGGGAGACTCGAAACGCTGCCATTGGCCGCGGCTGCCGCGGCGAAAAGAATAAAAGCCGCGGGCTTTTTTCTTTTCGCCGGTTCGGTTCCAATCCTTGAAATAAAGAGCTTTGAACGAAGTCACCGACTTCTGGCGTCTTTTTGCGGACACGACACTGGCGACGAGGATGGGATCCAGACCCTGAACCGAACCCCGTGTCCGACGGAAGCCAGACTTAGCACCGAGATGGCGAAAATCGCACCGCCCGCCCCCTTCAACCCCGCCACCGAGGACTGGGAATCGTTCTCCGACCGTTTCCGCATGTACCTCGAGTGCACGGGCATGAAGGACGCCTCGGGCCCGCTAAAACGCGCCGGCTTCCTCACCCATTGTGGAACCGAAGTTTTCCAGATGGCCAAAGCTTTGGCCAAGCCTGCCGACGCAACCGCCATGGACTGGGACGTCCTCGAACCTATCCTTCGGCGCCATTACGCTCCCGAGGTCCCCATCCTGATCCGGCGCAACGAATTCTACCGGCGGGACCAGAAACCGGGTGAAAAATTGAGCGACTTCATCGCCGAGCTGCGGCGCCTAGGGGGGCTCTGCGAATTTGACAGCCTGAACAACCTCCTGAGAGACCGATTCGTGCTCGGCCTGTGGGACCCCGCGCTCCAGAGCCGGCTGATGGCTAAGGGCGACATCAGTTTAGCAGACGCCCTCACCGCAGCCGCAGCCGCAGAAGCCACCCGCACCTCCGCAGACAGCATGCGCAAACCAGACGCGAAGGACCGCGGCGGGAACAACAACCCGGCAAGGTCGACCGAACAAAAAGCCAAAACAAGCACACACCACGGCGATTTCCATTCTGCATTCAGCATGTCCGAAGACGAAGAAGACATACATCGATTGCAGACGGGGCGCGACCAACGGAACTGCAGAGGTCGTAGGTCGAGGACCAACTGTGCCGGTTGCGGCGGCGACCACCCCAGGTCAGAATGCCGGTTTTTTGATTCCATCTGCCGGCATTGCGAGAAAAAGGGACACATCGCCCGGGTTTGCCACCAGAAGAAACCTCGCAGTCCACCTCGATGGGACCAACACGACCGGAGAAGGGAAAGCACACCGCCCCGGCCCAGAGATCGCCACTCGGACAGCCGATGGGACCGGACCGGACGATCCTTGAGAGGCGGCGACAACCGACGGAGAGAGGAGACCCACCAGACGGTAACCATCGGCCACGCCATCTCCGACGGCGCCCGAAAAGTCCACGTCGAGGTTCACATCGAAGGCCAGCCATGCCAAATGGAGGTAGACTCCGGGTCCTACCTCTCCATGATTGCATGGCACGAGATAAAACGGTTGGTGCCTACCCTCCAAAGGAGGAACATAGACGCCCAAAGACTTATTGTAAAAGACTACCAGGGAAACCGCGTCCCGGTAGTGGGCACCAAAAACTTTAACGTGACATATAAGGGGCGCACCGAACAACTCCCCCTCACAATCGTCGATCGCGACCGCCCAAGCCTGCTGGGACTGCAATGGTTCGCCCCGCTCGACATCTCTCTCACGGGAGTCAACCACGTCACCGACGACGGCTGGGAACAGCGACTAACCCAGGAGTTCCGAGAAGTCTTCGATGGAAGCCTGGGCAAGTACCAGGGGCCCCTTATCTCGTTTGACCTAGACCCTAGCATCCCCCCCAAACGACTAAAACCTAGGCGGGTGCCATTCGCCCTAAAACCTAAGATAGACGAGCAAATTGACAAGCTCGTCAAACAGGGGGTATTGCAGCCCATAGACCATGCCCAGTGGGAGACCCCCATAGTGACCCCGGTCAAGCCAGACGGGTCGGTGAGGATCTGTGGGGACTATAAGGCCACCCTAAATGGCGCGCTGCAACAAAGCGCCTACCCCGTCCCAATCGTGCAACACCTGCTGCACTCACTGGGAGGGGGCAGGGTCTTTGCCAAGCTCGATCTCGCCCAGGCATACCAGCAGTTGCCGGTCGACGAGCAAACGGCGGAAGCCCAGACCATCGTTACCCACCGGGGGGCTTTCAAGTGCAACCGACTCCAATTCGGAGTCAGCGTGGCACCAGGCATCTTTCAGAGCCTGATGGAACGGTTGCTGCAGGGCATCAAGGGGGTGGTGCCCTATTTCGATGACGTTCTAGTGGCGGCGCCAAACGAAGCCGAATTAGAAAGCCGACTCAGAGAGGTCCTAACTAAATTTAAAGAAACGGGACTTAAAGTAAAAAGGGAGAAATGCCAACTATGCACAGAGCGAGTGGAATTCTTGGGCTACCTCCTAGACCGGCACGGCATTCATCCCACAAGTAAAAAAGTCAGAGCTATCAAAGAGGCCCCCACCCCTAAATCAAAAACTGAGCTACAAGCATTCTTGGGGTTACTGAACTTTTATAATGTTTTCCTACCCCAAAAGGCAACGGCGGCGGAGCCTTTGCATAGGCTCCTGGATAAGGCGGCAACCTGGACTTGGGGGAAACGGGAGCAAGCCGCCTTCCAAAAAACTAAAGACCTCCTCACCTCCGACGCCGTCTTGATTCAATTCAACGAAACCCTGCCCCTGGCCGTCACTTGCGACGCATCACCTTTCGGCGTCGGCGCTGTCCTCAGCCATACCCTTCCTGATGGAAAAGAAGCACCCATCGCGTTCTTTTCACAGACCCTAACCAAGCCAGAGCGGAACTATAGCCAACTGGACAAAGAGGCTTTGGCTATAGTTGCCGCCGTAAAACGGTTCCATGAATACCTATACGGCCGCCCTTTCACCATTGTAACAGACCATAAGCCGTTGCTGGGCATCCTTGCAGGGAATCGGGCCACCCCGAACATTCTGTCTCCCCGGATGACAAGGTGGTCCGAGTTCCTGGCAGCCTACAGCTACGAACTTATACACAGACCGGGTAAGAAGATTTCACACGCGGACGCTTTGAGCCGCTCGCCGTTACCAGACTCCGACCCTGACCCAGCACCAACAACGACCACCCTCAGCATCGAGGCCCTACCCAACCTACCCATAACCGCGTCAGGCATTGCCCGGGAAACTATTAAAGACAGGCGTCTGGCGCGGATTTTGCATTGGGTGGAAAAAGGGTGGCCGGAAAAGGACAACGACGAGTCCAGCAAGGCATTTAGGAACCGCCAAACCGAACTCTCGCTGCTTAAGGGGTGCCTCTTATGGGGTGACAGGGTGGTCATTCCGGACAGACTACAAGGGAAGGTTTTGGAAATGTTGCATGAGGGGCATCCTGGCATCGTATGGACTAAAGCCCTGGCCAGAAGTTACGCTTGGTGGCCAGGGATGGACAAGCAGATAGAGGCCTGGGTAGCTAGGTGCCAGCGATGCCAGGAGACTAGACCCAGCCCACCCACAGCACCCATCCTGGAGTGGGAAACATCAAGGGGGCCCTGGTCCAGAATCCATTTAGACTTTGCTGGTCCCACGAATGGACATACCTTTCTCATAATGGTTGACGCTTACTCCAACTGGTTGGAGGTAAGCGACATGAAGGCAACAACCACGGAGGCCGTGATCAAAGAACTTTGCAAACTCTTTGCAACACACGGCCTCCCAGATGTCGTCGTCTCCGACAACGGGCCCCAGTTTACCTCCCTCGACTTCGAGAAGTTCCTGGCGGAAAGAGGCATCCGCCACGCACTAACAGCACCGGCGCATCCGGCGGCGAACGGTAGGGCGGAACGGATGGTCCAATTTACCAAAAAAACCATCCGGAAAATGGACCACGGGGAGATCCAAGACAAAATTAACAGACTCCTCTTTATACAACACATAACCCCGAACACCACTACCAACAAAAGCCCAGCCGAATTACTAATGGGTAGAAAGCTGAGGTCCCCACTCGACAGGTTACACCCAACATATAACCCGGAGCGGCCCCCAGACTCAAGTACAAAATACCGAACGTTCACACCCGGGGAGCTCGTGTATGCCAAAAACCTGACGGGGGACCCCCTATGGATCCCAGCCATCATCACCCAAGTTACAGGCCCACGCTCGTACCGGCTCCAAACCACAGACGGGCGAGCATGGAAAAGACACATTGACCAACTCAGGTCTAGGACAGCAAAAGAACCCACCTCCCAAAACGCAAACCAAGGGGGGAGGGAATACCCGAGTAACCAAGCGCAAGAAAAAATAAACCAGCAGTACTTACCGAGACGCAGCCATCGCGACCCCTCGCCGGAAAAGAACTGCCAAGCCAGCTCGACCGACCCGGAAAGACCGAGCGGGAGCGGCGAAATCCGTAGCTCAACCAACCCGGAAGGCCCAGGTGGGAGCCACGGAGAAGGAACCGGCCCGATCAACCAGCCGGTTCGCACAGGAACAGGAACAACCAAAAACCCGACCGAACAGGCCGGGATTCCGCTGACGACTGAGTTGCGCAGGTCATGTAGGACCCGACGGAGCCCCGCCTACCTACGTGACTACGCAACGTAAGGACTATACCAAGAGGGGAGGGGTGTTCTGTCCTAATTTACATACTCGAAATCCCCGCGCTTTGATTGGCCAAAGCGCGGGGATTTCTAATTGGTCAGGCGAGCCGCGCCGATTGGCTCGTTGAGAGTCTCCTGCGATTGGTTCGCTCCAAGCGCGGGAGACTCGAAACGTTGCCATTGGCCGCGGCCGCCGCGGCGAAAAGAATAAAAGCCGTGGGCTTTTTTCTTTTCGCCGGTCCGGTTCCAATCCTTGAAATAAAGAGCTTTGAACGAAGTCACCGACTCCTGGCGTCTTTTTGCGGACACGACACTAACCACTACCTCAACGCCCAATCCCACCACCACCCAGCATAGATAAACTCAGTCGCAAAAACACTAATTACTAAAACCAAACGTCTGGCAGACAAGACACACATTAAGACTGAACTATGCACCCTGACTAAAGTACTGACAGCCAGCAGCTTCCACAAAAGTAAAATCACCAATTTGATCCACAAAAACACATTGAGACATAATAGAGACCCAGAAGATGAACAGACCTATGGAACAGCTGTCCTGCACTACATAAGAGGTACTACAGACAAAATTAGTAAGATACTACACAGACACCACATCAAGACTGCCTTCAAAACAGACAGAAAAATAGCAGCCATCCTTAGAAACCCCACAGATAAAATTGACCTGGAAAACCAAGGCATATATGAAGTCCCCTGTGCATCATGCCCAGCCACATACATTGGACAGACCAATAGAAGAATAAGTACCCGCCTGGAGGAACACAAAAATGCAGTCAAAAAGCTGGAACACACTTCCTCACTAGTCCAACACATGGAAGTCACAGGTCACAGCATCAATTTTAATGGCACCAAAACCCTAGCCACGATAGAAAACCCCAGCCACAGAATAATCAGAGAAGCCATAGAGATTGAAAAAAGACCAGAAAGCATGAATAGAAGATATGATTCCACCAGACTTGTCAATCATTTGGAAGCCTGCACTCACAAACAAAAAAATCTCCACACCACAAGCAGGCAAACACCTGGGCACAAACAGATCCCCCCTGATACCTCCAGTTCAAACACACCCCAACCAGACACCCAGATGAAACCTAGCTTCCTAATAAATGATAACCGTCCATTTACCCGGAGCCAAACTGCACTAAAGGCCTCCAATAAAGTAACACAATGTTGTCAGCCAATCAAGATACAAAAAGAGCCAAAAAACAGACAGAAGATATTAGAAACACCAATCAAGCAGAACACAGCAAACTCCAAGACCAATAAACACAGACCAAGACTCCCAACCAATCAGGATGAAGAAAAAACCATTCTGGCATAGCAATAGGCTGCCCCAAATTTAAATCTGAAACCACTGTAAAAGTCTGACTCACAGATGAACACTATACAGAAGCCTGATGATGGCAGATTGAGATTCTGCTGAAACGTTGCTACAACTTTAAAAGCACAGCTACTATGATGTGGGAAAATAACCGAACAAAACTGAATGCCATACATATATATATGGATCTTTGGTTATTCGGGTTTTCTCCCGCGTAAGATTGGAAGTATCTAGGCAATTGGTCTTCAGCTCTGTGCTTCTCAGAGTGATGTGAGCTTGCAGCTGCTCCTTCCTTTTAACTGCTAGTGGGGGTGTGACTTGATTGAGTGGGGGCTTGGCTGTGTTCTGATTGGGTGGGGGTGTGTTCTCATTGGTTGAGGGTTTGGCTGTGTTCTGATTGGTTAGGGGGTTGGCTGTGTTCTGATTGGCTGGAGGCATGTTCTGTTCAGGTGGGGGCTTGGTTGTGCTCAGGTTAGTCTTAGTTGCTGGGGGATTTGAGCTGGTGAGCTGTGATCTTGCTGTTTGGCTTCTAGTTCGTGGTCGTACTGCATCTTCATGGTGGGGGTCAGTTCACTTCATGTATGGCTCAGAGGGGTTTGAACCAAGCCCCCACCTGAACAGAACATGCCTCCAGCCAATCAGAACACAGCCAACCCCCAACCAATCAGAACACAGCCAAACCCCCAACCAATGAGAGCACACCCCCACCCAATCAGAACACAGCCAAGCCCCCACTCAATCAAGTCACACCCCCACTAGCAGTTAAAAGGAAGAAGCAGCTGCAAGCTCACATCACTCTGTGAAGACCAAGCCTGAAGATGATGAATGAGACTTCATCGAAACGTTGCCTAGATACTTCCAATCTTACGCGGGAGAAAACCCGACTAACCAAAGATCCATATGTATATTTTTTTTTTCTTAAGTTTTCGCGGGTACTTACATGTATGGCATTCAGCTTGGTTCAGGTATTTTCCCACGTCATAATAGTTGTGCTTTTAAAATTGTAGCAATGTTTCAGCAGAATCTCATCTGCCATCATCAGGCTTCTGTTTTGTGTTCATCTGTGAGTCAGTCTTTTACAGTGGTTTCAGATTTAAATTTGGGGCAGCCTATTGCTGTGCCAAAATGGTTTTTTCTTCCACCTGATTGGTTGGGAGTCTTGGTGTGTCTTTATTGGTCTTGGAGTTTGCTGTGTTCTGCTTGATTGGTGTTTCTGATATCTTCTGTCTTTTTTTTGGCTCTTTTTGTATCTTGATTGGCTGGCAGCATTGTGTTACTTTATTGAAGGCCTTTAGTGCAGCTTGGCTTCAGGTAAATGGACGGCTATCATTAGTTATGAAGCTGGGTTTCATCTGGGTGCCTGGTTGGGGTGTGTTTGAGCTGGAGATATTGGGGGGATCTGTTTGTGCCCAGGTATTTGCCTGGCTTGTGGTGTGGAGATTTTTTTGTTTGTGATTGACAGCCTGGTAGAATCACCTCTTCTGTTCATGCTTTCTGGTCTTTTTTCAATCTCTATGGCTTCTCTGATGATTCTGTGGCTAGGGTTTTCTATAGTGGCTAGGGTTTTGGTGCCATTGAAGTTGATGCTATGACCTGTGGCTTCCATGTGTTGGACTAGTGAGGAAATGTGTTCCAGCTTTTTGACTGCATTTTTGTGTTCCTCCAGGCAGGTGCTTATTCTTCTATTGGTCTGTCCAATTTATGTGGCCGGGCATGATGCACAGGGGCCTTCGTATATGCCTTGGTTTTCTAGGTCAATTTTATCTATGGGGTTTCTAAGGATGGCTGCTATTTTTCTGTCTGTTTTGAAGGCAGTCTTGATGTGATGTCTGTGTAATACCTTACTTATTTTGTCTGTAGTACCTCTTATGTAGGGCAGGACAGCTGTTCCATAGGTCTGTTCATCTTCTGGGTCTCTATTATGTTTCATTGTGTTTTTGTGGATCAAGTTGGTGATTTTGCTTCTGTCGAAGCCACGGAGTTTATCTGTGCTGGGTGGTGGTGGGATTGGGCATTGAGGTAGCAGTTAGTGTGTGTTTTCTTCTGGTATACGGTGTGTCCTAGTGTGCCATCTATTTTTTTGTAGATTAGTACATCTAGGAATGGTAGTTGTTTGTTTGTTTCCATTTCCATGGTGTACTTGATTTTGGGGTGTGTGTTGTTTAGGTGTGTTAGGAAATTGTTTAGGTTTTCTTTTCCATGGGCCAAATCACAAATGTGTCATCGATATATCTTAACCATAGTTTTGGTTTGAGGATGGCATTGTCCAGGGCTCTGGATTCGAATTCTTCCATGAACAGGTTTGCAATGACAGGTGACAGTGGTGATCCCATGTGGGCTCCTTCAATTTATTTGTATCTTTGTCCTTTATATATGAAATATACAATGTGTTGGTTAAGCAGTGTTCTGTTAGTTCCATGAGGTGTTTATCTGGTTGGTATTTATTTTTGATGATTTCAAGGGTCTCTTTTATCGGGACTTGAGTGAATAGTGAAACCACGTCGAAACTTACAAGCAGATATATATATAATATGACAAATAGTAGGAGAAGTTGACAATATGTGGTTAAGGTAAGCTAGTGAATTCATATACAACTATTATATTTAAATTTGGACTTTATTTGAAATGCTTTATATGTATTTTGGCTGACATGATAGCTAATAACTCTGCAGTTATGTTATATTTATATTTTCATATAAATGGAGAAAACATGAAAGTGGATAGATCATGAACTTTCAGTGCCTTAGTATCTACAATGAACCTGGATTACCTTGATAGTTTTCATTTAAATTACCTTATTAATTTTCAATAACAAAATAGCAATGGCACTTATACTTGTATACAGCTTCACAATGCTTTACAGCCCTCTCTTAGCAGTTTACGAGTCAACATATTGCCCCAACAGTCTGGGTACTCATTTTACCCACCTCAGAAGGATGGAAGGCTGAGTCAACTTTGAGCCTGGTGAAATTCAATTTACCAAATTGCAGGCAACCAGACGTCAGGCAACATAGCCTGCATACTGTATTTTAACCAATGCACCACCATGGTTCTTTTAATGCTTTATTAAGATAGAATCTTTCAAGTTTGCCTATGTTTTTCCCCTCCTTCTGCCTAAAGCCCAGTGAGTTGGTGGTGAGGACCCGGTCTCTTTTTCTAATATTTTTCCACCTCTATGGGCTTAAGTCATGCTTCAAGCAAAATACAAATACAGGAGTTGTACACAACTCTTGTATTTGTATTGGCTTGTAAATAAATCATCCCAAATCTCAGGAAATAGGTAGTACCAAGTGACTATATAAATACAAAGACAAATCTATACTAGCCCTCAGGGAATGGGATCTATAGGAGACCATAGAGGAGGGCAAAAGTATTAACAACTGACTAGAATTAATTGCTGAGGATAGAGAAAGTTATAACTGTATGCTATAATATTGAAGAACTTGGTGATGGTCTATTAGTCCTTTATTCATTATCTTTAAGAAGTGCCAGATGACTGTAAGAGGGCATGTGTTATCCATACTTTCAAAAACTAGAGAAAAGAAGATTCATTAAATTACGGACCAAATTATTCTGATAGAAAAACATGGGTAGATTTTCAAATAGATGATAAATTAATGCATAATGAAATTGAAAAACAAGAAGTAATTATCAAAAGTCAACATGGTTTTGTCACAGACAAATTTTGCCACATTAATGTTTGCTCATTTTTTAAGCAGATGACTTTCTTGATAGTTTCGGGAATATATCTTGATTTTAGCAAAACATTTACAAGGTAATTTTTGACATTCTGATTAACAAAATATGTAAGTGTGGGTTGAGGAGATTGACAAATATGCAAAACAACAAAATAAAATGTAGAATTTTGTAATCAGTTAAATAGGAAACAACTCCTTGCAAATACTAAGTAATGTAAAATTTGATTCAAAAAGCTTTTATATTAGTTCCTTATCAAATTGAACAGAGATATTGAATATAGTGCCACAAATTTCAATCCTGGATTTGTGTTTTTCAACATTTTAATTAATTATTTGAATTATACAGTGAAGGCAATGCTAATCTAAAACATTGCATCTACTCATATTCTACTCACAAAAATGAGTAAAGTAGTCAATACCTGGAAGAGAAAATTAACATTGAAATGAACTTTATCAGAGAAATGAACTGAAAATAACAATAATATTTTGAAATGCAGCATTTTTAGGAAATCTAGGAAGCAAGTCAAATGGAAAGAATGGAAGTTTCTTGGCTTAGGAACACTACCTTTGGGAAAAAAATATCTTGAAATAGTAGTAGTTTATTATGGATTAAATATGAGTCAGCAGTATATAAAAAGGGGAAAATCAATTTCAGTTTTCATTGACACAATTATAGGTTCCAAGGGAAAGCAAAACATTGTTCTACTCTGTCCTGGGCACCATACTGAATAAAGGATTCTCACAAAGTTGAACAGGTTCAGAGAGGATGAATAGACAGTGAGAAACTCAGTAATGTGAATGAAGGATGGGGAAGGTTTAGCTTTGGAAAGCAAAGTGAGGGCAAAGAAATGATATGATATAACCCTATGAAATGGAGTTATGAGATAGGACTGAAGATTTCCAATGAATATGAGAAGAAACTTTGTCACTGGGAGAAATTAACAAGAAAATTGGTGGGCTCCATTTTCCTGGATGTGATATAAAGCCAATGGACCGATATCTGTTTGAGATGCTTTAATTTTGTTTCCAGGATTGATTCAATGCTCTCTTGCAGCACTTTTATTCTATGGATTTGTTTGGATGCTTTAACAAAACACAATAAAACCTGAAGAGTGCTTGCTTGCACACTTGCTTGCCTACCTGCCTGCTTGCTCGCATAAATAAACAAATAAGTAAACAAATAAAAAAAACAAATCATTTTTGTATTTCCATCAAAGCCAGGACTATTTTTTATTTTTCTCTCTTGATTTGGCAACTGTATTTTTAAGATCCTTTCCTTAGCAAGGCAACATATTGGTTCCAGGCAGAAAAGTGGAAATGAAGGGTCCTCAGCTGTTTAGTTTTTAGTATATATTTGATTTATCAATCGCTTACAAGATACAGGTATAAGAATAAATATAGTTTTGAATGCATGAGATAGATACTTATAAGAAAAAGAAAAAAGCAATAGGACAGGGATGGTAGGCACGATTGGTGCGCTTATGCACACCCCCTGCAGGCCTCTTAGGAAGGGGTGAGGTCAATAGTAGACTGTCTAAGGTTAAAGTTTTGGGGGTTTGGGGAAGAAACCACAGAGTCAGGTAGAGTATTCCAAACATTGACCACTCTGTTGCTGAAGTCGTATTTTCTGCAGTCAGGTTTGGTGCAGTTAACCTTGAGTTTGTACCTATTGTGTGCTCTTGTACTGTTATGATTGAAGCTGAAATATTCATTGACAGGTAGGACATTGCAATGTATGATTTTATATACTATATTTAGATTGGACCGGAGGCAGCGTAGTTCTAGATTTTCTAGGTCTAGAGTTTCAAGTCTGGTGGCATAAGAGTAGGTTGTTTGTCTCTCAGTGGAGGTTAATGGATTTTCTTTCTTCCCAACAACACCTGCCATTCCCTATATTCAGCCCTTTTCCACCCAGCAAACCCTGCAAACATTTTAATTTGGAGCCCTGGTATTGTTTGCTGGTTTGTAAAATATCTGAATTATATTTTAAAATGTGACAGATTGAGGAACTGCCACCACTTTTGGTTACTGCTTATTCCAGAGGATTAAATGAGAGATCTCATTTCTGATGTCTTAACTAAAGAAGAAAGGGGAAGAAGGGAAACTTTCCAATAAATAGCATGCAGGTGCCTGCTGGGTCAAGCTGTGTTTGTAATTGGGGAGCGTAAATAGGTGGATTAGAATGCACAGAGGACTCCTTAATCACTGTAGCTCATTATGCCTACAAAAGCCTTCTGAGGAGCAAGTAGAAGGTCCTGAACTGTTGATCTCTAGAATTGGAAATATGTCCTTTGTGCTAAAAATGATTGCTTTGCTCCAATAGCCAGGTACAGTATGCAGCGTTAATACCGAACAATGAGATGTTGTATAATTTGGATAGAAAATGGTTAAATAACGTTGGATTCTTTTTAATAGTAACTTTATTAAAGTTTATAAGTATAACAGTAAAAACGAATGCAAACTAAAAAATAAAAATTAAAAGGAAAAGGGAAAATCAAAAACATAGCGAAGAAAAAGGAAATATATAAAGAAGTGTCCTCGCCATTCATTATAAGTACAAACAATTTTAGTGACATCATCTCTAAAATACAACAAATTATCTCTTCTCATATCTTATATAAACAAATCCTTAAAGGCTCATCACTTCAGTCCTGATGTTAGCAAAAGTCCAGTAAGGGATACCTGAGGTAATAACATATCTTAATTAACTTTAATTAAATAAACCATTTTTATATTCCTTCTGTTTACCTCTAACAATCTTGATCTTTAGTCCATTCAAACAATGTTGTTGGACTTGATTTTTTTTTTTCATTTTTTCCTTCTCACAAAATTCTTCAAAACTTTAAAATGTCTTTTTGTAAATCTAACATAGGAAAATTATTCAGATCAATATGTTGGTCTGTTATTTGTATATCCCTTTTAATTATTAAACATCATCTGGCTTCTTTTGTTATGTTCAGTGTAATATTTTTCCATCTCGTTCTTGTAAGACTACATTAGTCATTTTTAAATCCACTTTTAACTCAATGCCAATCTTGTCAGGTAGAACTTGTTGATCTTCCATTAATCTTTTTTAATTAAGCATTTCCCAATAGGAAATGGGATAACTAATTCAATATCTTACTTCAAATTTATCTGGACCCCCCAGTCTATTTGTAACTTTCCAAAATCAAAATTTTAACCTCCTTTTTGCTGTTTATTTTAAAGAAAATGTTTTTGTTCTTAAACTGGTAGTTAAAACTTATTTTTTTTTGCTAAGGATTGAAGGAAACTCACCTGTAAAACATCTGGATTCAAACATTCCTAATATGGCAGCTGAAAACCAATTAACAAGCAATTTGCTAAATCAATTTGAAAAGGAAGTATGTTAACTTCTTTCAAATGCATCAACCACAGCTTGAGCAACAAAGTTATTCCATCAACTCCCAGAGCTCAAAACCCACTGGATATCATTAATTTGTGGTCTCCTCATGAGGAGCAACTGTCTGAAGCAACTTTGGGGCAATCTCAAGTCCTCTCCTTATCAATAAAGAGCCACCAACTTTTCATTCCACCATGGTTGTCAGCTCCAGATTCAGCCCACAGTTTCTTTCCAAAGTTAAGTCCATAACTTTGGATTATTGGTTTAATGGAGTTATTGGGAGCCTTTTATATGGTAAAAAGTATTTCTATATTTGTAGTGTTATTGTTCATTGGTTGTTTACATCCATTACTTCTGACTCATAATTCTGGCAGCATCATTGTAGTCTCAGCCCTGCCCTCAAATGTTCACAGTGATCATACAAGGCTGCCAATTAATGGCTCAGTGTGGAACCAATCATTGCAGTGAAATAGGAGACTTTCAAACACGGCATGAGTACTTTGGTTCAGGATTCCTGAAAGCAAGTTGCTTAGCTAAGCCACAGTTACGGGAACAGAATATACATATTGCATTATGAGCGGTAGAGAGTACGATCTCTTTGGATTTTCTGTGTCCTACTTGAAGGTCAATTGTTCTTGTCCTGTCTAGAAGCTTATTGTTTTACTAATTGCATAGACTACTGCTGCACATCACCTACACAAGAATTTCCAAAGAAACAGCACATCTTGATCTTTAGTCCATTCAAACAATGTTGTTGGACTTGATTTCTTTTCATTTTTTCCTTCTCACAAAATTCTTCAAAACTTTAAAATGTCTTTTTGTAAATCTAATGTAGGAAAATTATTCAGATCAATATGTTGGTCTGTTATTAGTATATCCATTTTAATTATTAAAACATCAGCTGGCTTCTTTTGTTATGTCCAGTGTGATATTGGTGACACATCACCTACACAAGAATTTCCAAAGGAACAGCTAGCTCCCTGGTACATACTGGCCTCAGATTTTAAAGTTCTCAATTAAACTAGAGATTCTTGATGGAATCATAGCAGTTCCTTGCAAGATATATAGAAGTACAACCATGGAAATATTGATTCACTCATTCAGTTATATTTTCCAGCAAAGCCATGGGATTTGTGAACATGTGTGGCATTCAAAACCAATCCTATACGCATACATCTTGTGTGGAGAATCGATTCAAATGTAATAAAGTAGGAAGCCTCTTTGAAAAAAAAAAGAGTTTATTTTCTGATTCTTTTTTCCCTCCACTAATTGCCTGCACATTTATAGCTTCTACAGAAGAAGCTCTGCAATGCAAAGAGCTGTTATATACTTAAAGTTCTGTTTGTTTTTAAGATGCTAAAATGAAAAATTAGGCCAGTTGGATTATATAAAGTTTTGTAATAAAATACCTTTGTGCTTCAGAAATGTCAGTGTTTAATTAGTTTAGAGAAATGATGGTCCCAGAAGGAAGAGAGAAGATCAGGTGTATAAGGAGAAGAAGAATCTAAGATTAGCTCTGTTGTTTTATCTTTCTTTTATTATTATTTAAAAGAAATTTATATGCGTAATAATTAAAAGCCTGAATGGGTGATTGTATGGCAAGATCCATAGCAGGCAGGTCCAGAAATCCAAACAAATGGATTTACTGTTGGGCCTCTGGGAGATTTGCAGTAGATTAGAAAGAATTTCTGTTTAACGATAGTAGGAACAAAATATCTTTTTGTTGTAAACTATTTTGCTCTAAATAACAGCAAGAAAACTGTCCTCTTGCTTTAACTTTGGAGTCTACCCATGCATAGTCTTCAGTTTACAGATATTTTCACGTAGCAAGGTTGTTACGCAAAAAGTATTGCTTACTGGAACTTGACAAAAAAGAAAGCATCTTAGAAATAGATAATTCAAAGTTTATGAATTGATCCCAGTGGTGGTTGATACATTTCCCCAATCCAATCTTTCTTAATTTCTTCAATGATCATTGTTGCTTGCTGTGGAAAATAGGTTAGAAATATTGCCAAGCTATTGAAAACTACTTAGAAATTTACTGTAGAATCCAAATTCGCTTCTTCAATCCCTGTTGTAAACCATCAAGGCTTATAATATAATGTATTTGTTAAGTTTTCAAGATGCCCTATTGCTCTCACTTGATACTGCTGAAATAAATATAGCTACCTTTTTAAATGAGGCTATTTATGGAGCAAATACATATTTATTTGGAAGTAGATCTTACTTTAAAAATAATAATAATATAGGAATACAGTTTAATGATTCTTTCATAAACAGTCTTGTTTTGTGTTTTCTTCTTGGGTTTACAACAAAATGTTGTGCACACTTTCTGATAGAAATTGATTTGAACAATGATGCAACTATTACTAACCTCTGTTTAAATTTCAATCATGCAAGCAAAATTAATTATTTCTCTGTAGCTTTCCTTGAACTCCAACTTCCTTCTATCCTTCTAAGATTTATTACCAAACTGTTCACTGCAGAGCTGCTTGGAAATAAGAAAAGTCATGGTTCCAGTCCCAATCTCCAAATATTAAGTTGTTAGCATAATTGAGAGATTAAATGTCATGAGCTTAGCATTGCTTACCAGGACTTAAAGAAAATAATAATGAAAGAGCCAAATGTAAGACACTCAGTTTTACTTTCACTTTTTCTTTGTTTACCTTCCACAAAATTTCCTTTGCTTTGTGTTTTCCTCTATCTCACTGTGGAAAACCTGAGTACTCACTCTGAACCTGTTATTTGTTTATATTTGTTATTTGTAATAATTAAACAATTATTTATTTATTTTATTTATTTATTTGATTTGTCAATCGCTTACAAGTTAATAGGTATAAGTATATGCATAACTATGAATACATGAAATGGGTGCATATAAGAAAAATAAAAGAAACAATAGGATAGGGATGGTAGGCACATTGGTGCGCTTATGCACACCCCCTATAGACCTCTTAGGAAAGGGGTGAGGTCAATAGTAGACAGTCTAAAGTGAAAGTTTTTGGGGTTTGGGGAAGAAACCACAGAGTCAGGTAAAGTATTCCAGACATTGACCACTCTGTTGCTGAAGTCGTATTTCCTGCAATCAAGTTTGGTGTGGTTTACCTTGAGTTTGTATCTATTGTGTGCTCTTGTATTGTTATGGTTGAAGCTGAAGTATTCATTGACAGGTAAGACATTGCAATGTATGATTTTATATATTATATGGACCAAAGGCGGTGTAGTTCTACGTTTTCTAGGCCTAGAATTTCAAGTCTGGTGGCATAAGGTATTCTGCAACAAGTAGAGGAGTGGAGAACTCTTCTTGTGAAATATTTCTGGACTTTCTCAACTGTGTTAATATCAGATACGTAATGTGGGTTCCCAGACTGATGAGCTGTATTCGAGTATTGGTCTAGGTAATGTTTTGTATGCTCTAGTTAGTAGTGTGATATTACCAGAGAAAAAGCTACATAGGATTAGGTTAACAACTCTTAATGCCTTTTTGGCTATGTAGTTACAGTGGGCTTTAGCACTTAGATCATTAGAGATCCAAGGTCCTTGACAGAGTTTGGATCCTCAACAAGGTCTTGTCTATTCAGCTTGTATTTTATTTTCTGATTTTTTTTGCCAATATGTAAGACAGAGTGTTTATTTGTTGAGATTTGAAGTTGCCATTTGTTTGACCATTCTGATACATAGTCGAGGTCTTTTTGAAAGGTAGCAGTATTGTCTGTGGTGTTGAACAGCTTTACACCATCAGCAAAGAGAACGCAGTTGCTCTTAATATGATCACAGAGGTCATTTATGTAGAGTATGAAGAGAGTTGGTTCTAGAACACTGCCTTGGGGGACACCACTATTGACAGGTACAGAATTTGATAGGACACTCCCAATTTTGACCATTTGTTGTCTGTTTGACAGGAATGCTTCAATTCAGTTATGTAGGTGTCCAGAGATACCATAAGATTTTAGTTTTAGGAGTAGTTTGTCATGTACTACTGAATCAAAGGCTTTACAGAAGTCTATGTAGATTGTGTCTATTGCTTTGCCCTGGTCGAGTTATGTAGTCCATATGTTTTTGCAGTGTAAGAGTTGCAGATTACAGGATAGTTTTTTTCTGAAACCAAATTGTTTATGAGAGAGTCAGTTGTTTTTCTAGTCCATGTGAATAATAGCAAATGAATTAATTATTAAAGAAACAAGAAAAGTAAAAGCTACAAAAATACAAGAAAGATTCCAAGGAAATTAAACTCAAAACAGTGACAGAGCTCTGAACAGCCCAAATGGCTACAAAGCTTGAGTGTTAGTGCCACATCTTTTCAAAGGCTTGGTACTTAATCACTTTGAGTGCCTCCCAACATCACTGAATGATCATACAGACAATTAGTCCATCAAAGCAAAATAGCCGTGAGAAGCCCTTGAGAGGATAAGACACTTTAACAACTCAAACAGTGATTTTGGAGAAGGCTTTGCTCACTTTATTTAGTTTATTAAATATATTATGACTACCCACTCCAAAAGATTCTGGGTGGCACTTTGTCAAACACCCCTTTGAATGATTTTGTATAGCTGTAATAAATATATGAAAGATTTCTTTTTTTATAAAATGGCTCCAGTATCTGTTCTTAGAAAGAAATTGGCAAACATACTGTGTGTCTATCATACATACAGATAGCCCATAGCTGAGACAAGTGAAAGCAAATAGAATATTAATGGGCTCATTCCCAAGCCATAAGTGGGATGAAAAGCAAAATAATGATGACATTTGTAGACTAGGGCAATAGCATTTCCCTTTATTAAGCAGGGGGATTGTGGAAATGAAAGAATGCCTATTGATTGATTTCAATATGGCCCATTACATATATCATCTGGATATTGACATATTAATAGTGCTATTCCATTAAAGAAAGAAGCCAATGAATTCTCTAGAGACTTCTCTAATTAGAAGCTACATGCTTACAGGTGGCATTTAGCAACATAATGAGGGAACAAAATAGCATCACTTCTCTGACTTCTTCCTTGACGACTGGAAAAATGCTGCACTGAAACAGACAGCTAGATGGCCCTGCCTGAAAATAAAATATGTATAAAAATGTTTTTGATGGTGCTTTACCTATAAACCTTTCCCCATTGCTCAGAAAGCTCTACACACCCATCCCAGAGGCAAATGATCGCTGTTCCCATTGCCATAGCTGTCCCTGGCTCTGTCGACTTGGTTTCAAGGCATTACAATCACCTGGCATCCCTTCAAGGTAATACCTCAAATCCCAACAGATTTTATGTACCTTGAGGCAAGGTAATACCTGTCAAATCCCAACAGATTTTATGTACCTTGAGGCAGTTTTTAGACAGCCTTGAAAAAAGGGAAGAAATTCAATTGTAATATTGACATGCCTGCAGACAACTTAAGGCTTGTGTTCCTCATGAGCTGAGAATGAGATGGATGCAATGTTAGAGTTATACAGTAGAGAAAAAGATGTTGCCAGCACACAATCATCCTTTGGTTAAGTGCAAGTATCTTCGGCAGTCCATTTGTGAAAGACTATTATACTGATTAGGGTTCACAAGCTCCTATTCTTTAAAGGTTGTTCCTGGGTCTACAAACATGATAACAGAACACATTTTCTTCTGATTTATTAATCTGGAGTAAGAAATAAGGCAGTCCATGTTACAATACAATGTAACTTGCTCCCGTCAATGCCAATTCAATGGTTATGGTGTTGGTGCTTCTATAGCCAGAATAATACCAACTGCACCTAAAGAAGAGCTATTGGCAAAGCTCAAGAAAACACTAAGATTAAAGACAAGATTTAAAAAATCTTCAAGGGAAAAAAAAGAAGGAGCTGTAAATACTTCCCAATAATTAAATGGCATAAAAAATTGAGATACACTGAGAAGAGAATAATCCAGCCAATTGGAAAGGAAGTGGAAGGGAATGGATATATATATATGCCTACTGTCCCTGTCCTATTGTTTCTTTTTATTTTTTTATATGTATCCATTTCATGTATTCATAACTATGTTTATTGTTCTGTCCCCTCATTTGCATTCTTGAGATCCCCGCGCTTTGATTGGCCAAAGCACGGGGCACTCTGATTGGCTAGGCGAGCCGCGCCGATTGGCCCGCTGAGAATCTCCCGCGATTGGTCCATTCGAATCGCGGGAAATTCAAAGCAGTGCCATTGGCCGCGGCCGCTGTGGCTTGGAAATAAAAAGCCGCGAAGTTTGCCTTTAGCCTCAGTTCGGTTCCTGTACCCAATAAAGAGCTAATGTACAAGTCACCGACTCCTGGCATCATTCCGACGGACATAACACTGGCGACGAAGGTGGGATTCTGATCCTGAACTGAAGCACGTGTCCAACGAAAGCCAGACGAAACCCCAAGATGGCAAACATCGCGCCACCCGCACCTTTCAACCCCGCCAGCGAGGACTGGGAATCGTACTCAGACAGATTCCGCATGTTCCTCGAATGCAGTGACCTGAAGGACGCCACCGGCCCGAAGAAGCGAGCCGTTTTCTTAACCCACTGCGGGCCCGCAGTGTTTAAGATGGCCAAAGCGCTAGCCAAACCCGCTGACGTGACCGTGATGGACTGGGACGACCTCGAGCCAATACTCTGGCGACACTACGCTCCAGCTGTGCCCATCCTCATCCGACGACATGAGTTCTATCGGCAGGATCAACGGTTGGGTGAGAGCTTCAGCGACTTCATCGCAGAACTACGGCACCTAGGGGGGCTGTGCGAATTCGCCAACATGGACGAAGCCCTGTGAGACCGAATCGTGCTCAGCCTTTGGGACCCCGTCCTCCAGAGTTGGCTGATGGCCAAGGACAACATCGCCCTTGCCGATACCATCACCGAAGCCACAGCAGCCGAAGCTACCCGACAATCCGCCGACCGCATGCGCAGACCGAACGCCGGGGACCTCAGTGGGAACAACTACCCTGCAAGGTCGACTGAGGCCCAACCCGAGACGACCACCCACCAGGGCGACGTCCACTCTGCATTGGGCACTTCCGACGAGGAGGAGGAAATCCACCGTCTCCAGGCAGGCCGCGACCCACGGAACCGGCGAGGTCGTAAGTCGAGGACCACCTGAGCCGGTTGTGGAGGCTGTTAAGCCTGGTTTCCCCAACCAGGGTTAGGGAGACAAGCTAAACAGAATGTGCAGCGTTAGTCAGATAGGCACACAGATAAATGAGTGAGCTAAGCTTGTATGTTTATTAACATACAGTAAAAAATAACAGATACGCTTGTGCTATCAAAAATATAGTTTATTCCATTATGAGTTCATAGCATAGTCAAAATAACAGTCCAATAGTCATGTATCATTTAGTCAGTCCATTCAGGGATATTCAGTTAGCAAAGTCCGTTTAGAATATCCTATGTCAGTTCACTTACAAGTCAGTCCTTTGTTTTCTCTCCCGTTCGAGCAATGCAGTCTTGAGTCCTTGCAGTAATCAGGGATCATCAAAGCCAGAGAGAGAGCAAGCTGCAGTCTTGCTTCTTTTAAAGTGCTTTCACAACCACTCCCTTAATTACTATCCCACAGTTAAAGTTGCAGACACTTTAACATACAAACTATGATTACTTATTATTATTTACCTAAACCAGTTAGGGTAAAACAATGTTATCCCTAACAGAGGCGATCACCCCAGGTCCGAATGCCGGTTCTTCGACTCAATCTGCTGGCATTGCGACAAGAAGGGACACATCACCCACGTCTGCCGTCTCAAAAAGAACTGCAGCCCTACACGATGGGACCAGAGCGAACGGAAACAAGAGAGCACACCACCCCGGACCAGAGATCGTCCCCCTGACAACCAATGGGACTGGAATGGACGATCCCAATGAGGCGGCGAGACCCGGCGAAGAGAGGAGACCCATCAGACGGTCACCCTCGGCCATGCCACAACCAACGATGCCCGGAAGGTCTACGTGGAGGTAGGCATCGAAGGTGAGCCATGTAAAATGGAGGTGGACTCCGGGTCCTACCTCTCCATGGTAGCATGGCAAGAAATAAAACGCTTGGTGCCTACCATCCAGAAGAAAGGCCTAGACAACCAGAGACTAATCGTGAAAGACTACCAGGGAAACCGCATCCCTGTAGTCGGAACTGGACAGTTCAAGGTAACCTACAAAGGGCACACTGAAAGACTTCCCTTGACCATCGTCGATCGTGACCGCCCAAGCCTACTGGGACTCCAATGGTTCGCACCACTCGGCATCGCAGTCACGGGCATCGACCACATCGCCGACGATGACTGGGAGCAACAAGTAGCCCGGGAATTCCAAGAGGTGTTCGACGGAAACCTAGGCAAGTACCGAGGGCCCCCTATATCATTCAGCCTAGACCCAAACGCCCCCCCCCAAACGCCTAAAACCAAGGCGAGTACCATTCGCGCTTAAACCCAAGATTGACCAGCAAATTGACAAGCTCGTCAAGCAAGGGTCCTACAACCCATAGACCACGTCTGGTGGGAGACCCCCATAGTCACCCCGATTAAGCCTGATGGGTCGGTGAGAATCTGTGGGGACTATAAGGCCACCCTAAATGGCGCCTTGCAGCAAAGCGCTTACCCCATCCCAGTAGTGCAACACCTACTACATTCACTGGGAGGGGGCAAGGTTTTCGCTAAACTCGACCTCGCCCAGGCATACCAACAATTTCCGGTCAATGAGGAAACGGCAGAAGCGCAAACCATAGTCACCCACCGGGGAGCCTTTAAATGCAACCGACTCCAATTCGGAGTCAGCGTGGCACCTGGAATATTCCAAAGCCTAATGGAAAGGCTGTTACAAGGCATCAAGGGGGTGGTACCCTACTTCGACGACGTCCTAGTGTCGGCAACCAACCAGGCCGAACTAGAGAGTTGCCTAAGGGACGTGCTAACCAAGTTCAAAGAGACCGGGCTCAAAGTAAAGAGGGAAAAATGCCAATTATACATGGAGCGGGTTGAATTCCTAGGATATCTCCTAGACTGTCACGGCATTCACCCCACCAACAAAAAGATCAAAGCCATCAAAGAAGCCCCCACACCCAATTCAAAGACAGAACTGCAGGAGTTTCTGGGGCTGCTTAACTTTTATAATGTCTTCCTGCCCCAAAAGGCGACAGCGGCGGAGCCTTTGCATAGGCTCTTGGACAAGATGGCGACCTGGACTTGGGGGAAACGTGAGGAAGCCACCTTCAAGAAAACAAAGGACCTACTCACTTCGGATGCCGTCCTCATCCAGTACGAGACCCTACCACTAGCCGTCACATGCGACGCATCACCATTTGGCGTCGGCGCTGTCCTCAGCCACACTCTCCCTGACAGAAAAGAAGCACCCATCGCGTTCTTTTCAAGGACCCTCACCAAACCGGAGCGGAACTACAGCCAGCTGGACAAAGAGGCTTTGGCTATCGTCGCCGCAGTAAAAAGGTTTCATGAGTACCTCTACGGCCGGACATTTACCATCATCACCGACCACAAACCACTGCTGGGAATCCTTGCAGGGAACAGGGCCACCCCGAACATTCTGTCTCCCTGAATGACAAGGTGGTCCGAGTTCCTGGCTGCCTACAACTACGGACTCACACACAGACCGGGTAAGACTATCTCCCATGCGGACGCCTTAAGCCGCTCACTGTTATCGGAACCTGACACTGACCCAGTACCCACGACGACCACTCTCAGCATAGAGACTCTACCCAACCTACCCATAACCGCGTCAGACATTGCCTGAGAAACTATTAAAGACAAATGTCTGGCGTGGGTTTTGCATTGGGTAGAGAAAGGGTGGCCGGAAAGGGACAACGATGAGTCCGTCAGGACATTCCGGAACCGGCAAACGGAACTCTCATTACTAAAAGGTTGCATACTATGGGGGGATAGGGTGGTCATCCCAGAAAAACTACAAGGGAAGGTATTGGAACTGTTACACGAGGGGCACCCGGGCATCGTTAGGACAAAAGCCCTGGCCAGAAGTTACGCTTGGTGGCCAGGGATGGACAAACAGATTGAGGCCTGGGTAGCAAGGTGTCAACGATGCCAGGAAACTAGGCCAAGCCCACCCGCAGCACCCATCCTAGAGTGGGAAACCCCCAGGGGACCATGGTCCAGGATACACATAGATTTCAAAAGGACACACTTTCTTAATAACCGTAGACGCTTACTCCAACTGGCTGGAGGTAAGCAATATGAGAACAACCACCACGGAGGCTGTGACCAAAGAACTCGGCAAACTTTTTGCAACACACGGCCTCCCAGACGTCCTCGTTTCTGACAACGGGCCCCAATTCACCTCGCTAGAATTCGAAAAATTCCTAGCGGAGAGGGGCATACGACATGCGCTGACAGCCCTGGCGCATCCGGCGGCGAATGGTAGGGCGGAACGGATGGTTCAATTCACAAAGAAAACCATCCAGAAGAGATCCAGGACAAAATAAATAAATTACTTTTCATCCAACACATAACTCCAAACACCACAACAAATAAAAGCCCAGCCAAACTGCTAATGGGGAGGAAAATAAGGTCCCCACTTGATAGATTACACCCCACGTACAACCCAGAGAAACCCCCAGACTCCACCAGCAAACACTGAACCTTCGCACCAGGCGACACCATCTACGCGAAAAACGGGAGACCCATTATGGGTACCGGCCGTCATAACACAACTGACAGGCCCACACTCGTACCGGCTACAAACAACCGACGGACGAGTGTGAAATGCCACATCGACCAGTTAAGATCGAGGACAACCACCCAAGAGACCACCAACGTGCAACCAAGCAAAACCAACCCCCACAACACAAACCAAGAGGGGAGGGAATACCCAGGGAACCAAAACCGAGAAAGAATAAACCAGCCATACTCATCTGAAAGCAGCCAGCACGAAACCTCACCAGGAAGAGACAGCCAGGCCAGCTCAACCAACCCGGGAAGACCGAGCGGGAGCGGCGAAACCCGCAGCTCAACCAACCCGGGTAGCCCAGGAGGGAGCTGCAGAGAGCGGCCCGGCCAGACAGACCAGGCAGTCCCCATGACGGAGTCTGGAGGAACAGAGACCCCAACCGAACTGGCCGGGATCCAACCTACGACTGACCTGCGCAGGTCCAGTAGGCAGAGATGGAGCCCCGCCTACCTACGGGACTACGCAACGTAAGGACTGAACCAAGAGGGGAGGGGTGTTCTGTCCCCTCATTTGCATTCTTGAGATCCCCGTGCTTTGATTGGCCAAAGCGCGGGGCACTCTGATTGGCTAGGCGAGCCGCGCTGATTGGCCCGCTGAGAATCTCCCACGATTGGTCCATTCGAATCGCGGGAGATTCAAAGCGGTGCCATTGGCCGCGGCCGCCACGGCTTGGAAATAAAAAGCTGCGAAGTTTGCCTTTAGCCTCAGTTCGGTTCCTGTACCCAATAAAGAGCTAATGCACAAGTCACCGACTCCTGGCATCATTCCGACGGACACAACACTTATACTTATACCTATTATCTTGTAAGAGATTGACAAATCAAATCAAATCAAAACAAATAAATAAATAAATATACAGCAAATTATACTATTACCTCACAGTGATCAGTATTTTGAAATGCCCATAAAAGAAGAATTGAAAAATTCAACTAACAAATGCCATTGTGGTTGGATTAAGGCAGCAGTGTATTAATGGACATAAAAACAGGTCAGTGGGGATTTAACTGTTTAATGAGCAATGTGGACTGACTTGTTGCAGAAAAGGGAATAGAATATTATGGAGCAACTGGAATTTGAGTACATGAACTCTCCATCGCATGACCATATTAGTAAATGTTCAACCAATGCTTTTTGGATTGCGATATCTCATTACCCCTTCAAGTCTCTATTTGCTAATACAGCAACCACATTCAGTAAGTGCATATTTGAAATTAGCCACCCTTGTCTGTAATTACAAAAAGCATGCTGAAAATAAATTAATTGACACTGAATGATCCTGAGTATCTATCCAGCCAGTGGCTATTTTACTAGATTTTGATAAGTGATATTTGACAAGAATAGATTTGACAAAACCATTTGTTTATTAATATGACCTGCCTTGCACTTTGGGGAATATATTAACTACAGTTTTTATAGAATAAGTGTAATTACAGGTTTTATCTGGGATAAACAGAACGCGGTATGCAAGTTTTAGAGTCATACGTTATTTTTCTTTGGGCTTTATGCTAAAAGTATTTTTTTAAAAAAATATATTGTTGAATCATGTTGTTGCTAGGTATTCATTCCAACTTTGGTTCTGGCATCTCTCTGTTTTCTTGTGTGGTCTATTAAGAGCTTGATTTTATAAAGCTATAGAGATATCCTGAATTGCTAGTGCTATAGAAAACACCTCTGTAGAGCCGGCAAAATTTATTCTGAAATATGTTTTGGCAATGGTATTTTGGACCTGGTATTAAAGGTTAAAATGTAATTGATTTTAATTTTTTTTTAAAAAATGTAGGTATGCTTTATGTCATTTAATATACTCTGAATGCATTTCTACCTGAATGTGATCAAGGAATGGTAGAAGCTAGAAAAGATCAGAAATCAAGTATATGTTAGCTATATATTAATAAGATCATGGAATTGGAAGTGGTCAGTTAGATAATTGAATCCAGCCACCTTCTTAGTGTGGAAATCAGATTTAAAGTACCTTTAAAATCAGATTTAAAGTACCCTATTTTTTCTGAAATGATCTATTGGTGATCCATTGGTTTTTTTCTCTAATAAGGAGGTTATTTTCAGAAAGATCATTTAGTGGTTCTTGCTGGAATTCGTGTTCACCAGCATTCTAATTGTGACTTCATTTTGTTCTTGATCTATATGAAATCACTAGATTAAATTAGCTGGAAATTTTAAGGTAAAGTATTAATGTAAAAGTCTTTGCTATGGTGGTTAAAGTATCAGACTAGAAACTGGGAGACAAAGTTCTAGTTGAATTTTAGGAGTGAAGCCAGCTGGATGACTTTGTACCAGTCACCCTCTCTCAGTCCTGAAAAGAAAACAATGGCAAACTACTTCCAAAAATGTTGCCAAGAAAACTTCAGGGAGTTGTCCACATGATTACCAGGAGTCAAGACTATTTGAAAATATAAATTAATATGTACACTGTACCTCCTTTCTCTCAGATTAGCTGAAGCCTGAAGATTCGGAACTGATGTTTTGTTTTTTAAAAAATAGATTGAAAGCCAATAAAGTAAAAATAAAACAAAGGAGACAAAACTCGTTCTGATCTCACTAATGAGTGATTTATTTTAATGGACTTATTTATTTTAATGGAGTCGAACTCCCTTTAAACAGGGATGGGTGATCTGTAGCCTATGGGCCATAAGTAGCTTTTAAAGGCCTTTCTTCAGTCTCTTTCACTGGCCTTGCATTTCCTTCCCTTTTCTTTAGTTGAGATTGTTAAGCCTGTGTTCCCCAACCAGAGATTAAGGAGACAAGCTAAACAGAATGTGCAGCGTTAGTCAGATAGGCATACAGATAAATGAGTGAGATAAGCTTGTATGTTTGTTAACATACAGTAAAAATAACAGATAAGCTTGTGCTATCAAAAATATAGTTTATTTCATTTAGAGTTTATAGCATAGTCAAAATAACAGTCCATTAGTCATGTATCATTTAGTCAGTCCATTCAAGGATATTCAATTAGCAAAGTCCGTGTAGAATATCCTATGTCAGTTCACTTACAAATCAATCCTTTCTCTCTCCCATTCGAGTAAGGAAAAACGCAGTCTTCATCCAATAATTAGGGATCATCAAAGTCAGAGAGAGCAAGCTGCAGTGCCTTGCTTCTTTTATGGTGCTTTTTACAACCATTCCCTTAATTACATTCCTACAGTTAAAGTTGCAGACACTTTAACTAACAAACCATGATAACATATTTATTATTTTACCTAAACCAGTTAGGGTAAACAATGTTATCCCTAACAGAGATTACTTCCTATGTTGGACTGGATGGACTTTTGGAATGAAAGATATCCAAAATCTGTGCTTTAGAACTACTCTTTCTTCCTCCTCCCAGTTCTAGGATCTCATTTGAATCATCAAGGTTTAGTTCTCAGTACCAGGGCTCACACTTGAGATATTGGAACTGAGGAACAGAATGCATAAAAATAACTTTTCTCAGATAACCTTTCTCCAGCATGATAGGACTCTTGTCAATTCATCACTCAGATCTGTAGTGATCTGTTGGAAACCTGCATGAAGCCACTAAATGAGATCATATATCACTATGGGATGAAATATCAGTGTGCACATGATATCCAATTGAATATGCCATTCCAGGTGAATTAAGTGATACAATGAATGTTCTTTCAGGATGCTTGCAGGTTGTGAGGGTCTGGATGGGAGATAATCTGTTTCAACTGAACGCTGATAAAAGGAGTGGCTATGGGGAACTCTTCTGTATGTGGAGGTTTACCATCTTTGTTCTTGGATAGGGTTGCACTGTCCCTGATACACCAGATGCACAATCTAGGAGTCTTCCTGAACTCACAACTCCTGCTCATAGAGCAGGTACCAGTCATGGCTACGAGGGCCATTGTTCAACTATGTGTGGTGTACCAGATGCATCCTTTTCTGGACTGGGAAACCCTTCTCTTAGTCACTCATGCTATGGTCATCTCCCATCTGGAATACTGCATTGCACTCTATGTAGTGCTACCCTTAAAAAGTATCTGGAAGCTACATCTAGTGCAGAACAATAGATAGCCTTGAGTGCCTTTACACTTGCACATATAATACCTCTACTGAGTGAGTCACTTAGGCTGGGAGATGGATGGTGTATAAATTTGATTAATAAAACAAACAATCTTACAAACAAACCAACTCATCTACTGGGAATGGGGGCATATAAGAATATGAACTCATATTGAAGTATATGAATTCATATTGAAGTATATTGAAGAATATGAACTCATATTGAAGAATATTGAAGCTGTCTTCATTCTCGCATACATTCTTTGCATGTTGCATATATTCGCAGCCACCAGCCACTTCCCAGGGAGATGAAGGAAGGGAATGACGTGGCCGACGCGGCCGCCTCAGCCATGTCCTGTCTCTCGCTTTCCCCTGTTACTCCGTGGGACTCACAAAGTTATTTTCATCAAAATGCCAAAGCTCTTCATAAACAATTTGGGCTCACTGCTGCAGAAGCAGCAGCTATTATCCAGCAATGTCCTAGTTGCAATGCCCAATCCATTGCTATTCCTCAAGGAGTAAATCCTTGCGGGACATCTGCTTGTCAGCTGTGGCAGATGGATGTCACACAACACCCTCCTTTCAAACCATGGCACCATCTGCATGTCACCATTCAGGATTTATTATGGCAACAACTCAATGAGGAGAGGCTACAAAACATGTAGTCAACCATTGTCTCCATACCTTACACATGTGGGGCCACCAATGGAGATAAAAACCGATAATGGCCCTGCTTACGTCAGCACTGCCTTTGCGGAATTTTGTCATCGATGGTCAATTATACATAAATGTGGCATTCCCTACAACTCCACTGGTCAGGCCATTGTGGAATGAAATAATCAGACACTCAAACAAGCGCTCCTTCATATAAAAACAAAAACGGGGGAAGTGGATGGATATGGTTTGCCTTACATACAAAACATTCTTTTTTTTTTTTTTTGAAAAAGTTTTTATTAATTTTCTACAAACAAACAAGACAAACAAAACATAAAAACATCAACTCTTATATGTACATCCAGTGTGTCAGTTGGTTCATCATTTTTGTGCATTCATTCTGTAGTCTCAATTACAATTATGTTATATAACAACTCATATTGTCAATCCAAACTTATATATCCTAATATCACTAAAAAAAGAAGTTTTTGACTATATTTTTAATCATTCATGCTTAATGAGCTAACAATACTTTAAACCAGTTTACTCTATAACAAATCATCTAGTCATATCAAATCAATCCTAAAAAATCCTTTATAAATATAATATCAAATAGCAAAATAATAGCAAAATAAAGATATTCCTTACTATCTAGCATTCTAAATATTCTATTATCGTATTTTATCATCTAGCCATTTATAAAAAAGATCCCAAATTTCGTAAAATTGTTTATCCTCTTGCTCTCTAATTTCAAATGTCAATCTGCTCATCTCAGCACATTCCAATATTTTCTTAATAATTTCTTCCTGTAATGGTATTTTCTCATTCTTCCAATTTTTAGCAAATACAATCCTGGCCGCTGTTAATACATTTACAATCAGGTATTTCAAATCTTTACTATATATATCAGGTAAAATTCCCAATAAGAAGATCTCTGGTTTCAAATCTATATGTTTCTTTGTCATTTTTTCCAACCACATGCGAATTATAGTCCAATATTTTCTAGCATCCTCACAAGTCCACCACATATGGTAATACGAGCCGGGTATCTGATGACATTTCCAGCATTTTTCAGATTTGTTCTTAAACATTCTTGCTATTCTTGTCGGAGGAAAGTGCCACCTGTAAAACATCTTATACAAGTTTTCTTTATATGCTGTTGACATTGTCATTTTATAATTTTGAGACCACAATTTCTGCCATTTCTCTAAATCAATCCCATATCCAAAATTCTTCCCCCAAACAACCATAGTTTCTTTCACTTGTTCTTCCTCTAATTTCATTCCCAGTAAATAACCATATAATTTTTTAATCACCTTCTCATCAGTACCCATCAAGATCTTATCTAAATCAGTCTGCTTATCATAAAATCCCTCCGTTTTAGAATCTTCATCATACCTTGAGTGTATTTGTGCATATGAAAACCAATTCATCCTTATACCTTGTTCCTCTAAGTTTTGGATCGATTTAAGTTCACCCCTTTCATCCAAAAGTTCCCCATATCTAACTGTTTGTTCCTTCTTGTAAATTATAGGATAGGAAAATGCTTCAATGGTCAATAACCAAACTGGAATTTTCAAATAACATTGTCTTTTTATCTTCTCCCAATTTAACCACAAAGACTCCCGTACACAATGTCTTCTAAAATAACCCTGTGTTTTAGTTCCCTTATACCATAAAAAAGCATGCCAACCCAACAGCAAGTCATGCCCTTCTAATGTCAACAACCTATGTTTCCTTAATGTTATCCATTCTTTGACCCACATCAAACTTGCAGCTTGATAATACAATTCCCAATTAGGCAGACCAAAACCTCCTCTAATTCTAGCATCTTGCAAAAGCTTTAGCTTTATTCTCGCTTTTTTACCTTGCCATATAAACTTCAACATAATTTTATTTAAATCTTCAAAATAGTCTTTTCCAAGCCTAATTGGTATTGTTTGAAACAAAAATAAAATTCTAGGTAAGATATTCATCTTAATTGTTGAAATTCTCCCTATTAATGACAATTGCAAGTTTTCCCACTTCTTCAAATCTGTAGTTATCTGTTGTTTAAGTTTAATATAATTATTCTCCTTTAATGTGCTACATCTTGTTGTCAAATATATCCCCAAATACTTAACCTTATTTGTAACTTGAATTTTCAAAAGATCTGCCAATTCTTCTCTCTGTCTCAATAACATATTCTTTGTCAAAATCTTTGTTTTGTCTTTATTTATTTTCAAACCAGCCACCTCTCCATATGTCTCTATCCTTTCCAGTAACTTTGGAGCTGTTTCTAGCGGATCTTCCAAAATAAAAGCTAAATCATCAGCAAAAGCTTGTAGCTTAAATTCATCCTTCTTAATTTTCAATCCTTTTATGCTTTTATCATCCCTAATATTTCTATTCAACACTTCCAAGGTCAACACAAATAGCAAAGGAGATAGGGGGCATCCTTGTCTTGTGCCTTTCCTTATATTAATAAAATCTGTAAGTTCCCCCTCCATCATTACCCTTGCTGTCTGTTTATTATATATAGCTTCTATTGCTTGAATAAATTTTTTAGCGAAACCCATCTGCTCCAATAATAATAACATAAATCTCCAGTTCACGTTGTCAAATGCTTTTTGAGCATCTAGGAATATCAAAGCCATTTGCTTTTCAGGATGAGCCTCATAGTATTCCAAAGTGTCCAAGATTACTCTCATATTGTCTCTAATTTGTCTCTTTGGCAGAAATCCATTTTGATCTGAGTGAATAAAATTATTTAAATATTTTTTAAGTCTTTCTGCTAAGATTGAAGCAAAGATTTTATAGTCTGCATTCAATAAAGAAATAGGTCTATAATTCTTAATTTGCAATGGGTCAGTCTCTTCCTTTGGTATGAGTGTAATATAAGCCTCTGACCATGTTTTAGGTATCATCTTTTTTAACATAACTTCATTCATAACTTCTAACAATGGGATGCTCAATAATTCTTGAAATGTTTTATAAAATTCTACTGGAAGCCCATCTGGACCCGGAGCTTTCCCATTATTTTGTCTCTTAAATGCTTCATTTAGTTCCATCATTGTTATATTGCTTTCTAGCATTTCTTCAGTCTCTTTAGGTATCTTTGATAACTTAGCTTCCTGTAAATACTGTTTGACTTTTTCTTCATCAATATTCTCCTGTTTATATAATTGCCCATAAAAATCTCGAATAATTTCTTTTTTCTCCTTATTCCCATAACAAACTTGGCCTTGTTCATCTATTAACTTCAATATTTTTCTTGATTCCTTCTCTTTTCTCAATTTATATGCTAGCCATCTACCTGGTTTATTTGCATCTTCAAAATAATTCTGTTTAGAATTTCTAATTTTCTGTGCCAGTTCTTCTTTCTCTATTAATTCCATTTTATGTTTGATTACATCCAGCTTCAATTTAATATCCTTTTTCTGTGGCATTTTCTGTAATTCTTTTTCAAGAGTTTTATACTCATTTTCCAAGGCCTTAGAAGCTTGCCTTTTCCTAATATTCTTTTTTCTTGTATAATCTATTATCAAACCTCTAGCGTATGCCTTCATAGTGTCCCACACATTTTGCGTTGAAGTATCTTCTTTTTTATTTTCTCTGAAGAAAAAAGCCAATTCCTTCTCCATCCATTGTGTAAAATCTTTCTCCTTTAAAATAGTATTATTTAATGTCCATCTCGATCATTTTTTTTATCCCTTCCATTTAATTGTCATTGGGCTATGATCTGCCCAGGTACTTGTTTCAATATTTGTTTCTTTAATATTAGATATTAGTTCTGTTGAGATCCAAATCATATCTAATCTGGACCATGATAAATGTCTATTTGAATAAAAAGTATATTGTTTAGCTTTAACGTTTCTTTCTCTCCAAATATCTTTTAAAGTTAATTCATCTGTCATTTTAAAAAAGGACCTTGGGAGAGCCTTTCTATTTTGCTTTGTTGTTGTTGCTATATAGTCCAGTTTATTGTCCACAATTCCATTAAAATCTCCCATCATAATTATATTAACATAGTCCAGTCCAATTATTTTCATGTGCAGCTTTTTATAAAACTCTTCTTGTTTATCATTCGGAGCATAAATTGCAATCAAGAGTATTTTTATATTATTGTCCATTATTTCTACCATTAATACTCTTCCATCTTCATCCGTGTAAATCAATTTTGCTGGAATAGCCTCTTTAATGTATAAAACCACACCTCTTTTCTTACATTGAGTCAAAGAGGTAAATATTTTCCCTAATTTTGGCTGTAATAACAATTGTTCATGTTGTTTTTTAATGTGAACTTCTTGTAAACAAATTATATCAAATTTTAATTTCTCTAATTTATGAAAAGTTTTCCTTCTTTTAACAGCTGAATTAAGTCCGTTTATATTCATTGTAATCAGTTTTTTTTCCTCCATGATTATGCTTTATATTTAGGTCTAACAGCTCTCGTGGATCTCACTTCACGCTGTTCTTTATTATCCATCTGTCCCCCTGCTGCTCCTTTCTCTTTTTCAGTCTCCAGTTGTTCATCTTGAAACTCAATTGATAAGGCCTCTTTCTCTGCTTCCTCTCTTCTTCCTCCAAAGAATTCTGCATGAAAAAGTTCTGCTTTCTCAATTGAATCAATTCTATATCTCTGCTCTTGCCACCCAAACACTAGTCCTTCTGGAATCAGCCATCTATAATTCACTTCGTTTTCCAATAGTATTTTGGTCAGAAATCGATATTCTCTTCTCATCTCTCTCACTCTTCTGGGTATTTGTTTTAAAACCACAACCTCTTTACCCTTGTATTTCAGTGTTTTCTCTCTTGCTACTTGTAATATTTGCGTTTTAATGGATTTTTTGGTAAATCTAATATGGACTTCCTTGGGTAATTTATTTCTCATCGCATATCTTGTATAGACTCGATATATCTCATCTATTCCATCCATCATCTTTTCCTCTGTAATTTCCAAAGCATCTGCCAAAATTTCTATCATTACCACTGCCAAATTTTCTCCTTTTTCCTCTTCTATATTTTGAAATCTGAGGTAAAATTCTGACCTTTCCATCTCCCACCTCAACATCCCACCTTTTTCTTGTTCAACCGCTGTTAATCTGCTGTCAATATTTCCAATCTTCTTCTCTCTTTGTTTTCCTTCTTCCTCAATTTTTTGGAATCTCTCCTCATACTTAACCATCATTTGTTTAATATTTTCCACTTTTTCATCAGTCTTCTCTATTCTTTGTTCAATATTTTCTGCTCTTTGTTCAATATTTTCTATTCTTTGTTCAATATTTTCTGTTCTTTGTTCAATATTTCCTGTTCTTTGTTCAATGATATCTGATTTTGTCTTGAGATCTTGGATTCCTTGCATAATCATCTGTAACTGTAAAGTTATTTTTTCTTGTTCCTTATCTTGCTTCAACATTGTCTGAATTAAACGTTGTCCTCCAGCTGGTGGGGAAGCAGAGGTAGAAGCAGAAATGCCAGATGGTATTGGTTTCTTGCTCATTTCAATGTTTCCAAAACTTCAAATTCTTCTTAACTTTTAATCCAACTGGTAGAGCAGCCAATTATAATCCAAAATGGAGAACTCCAATAGTAAAAAACACGAAACCAAAGAAGAAACAGAAAAAAAGGAAGAAGAAAGATTTTCAGGTTCTTCTAGACCCTAATCCAATTACGAGATAGTCCACCATAAAAAAGGAAAAAATAGAAAGGAAAAAACAAACAAATCCAAAAATAATAATATTGATTAAGAGCAAAAGAAAAAGGAAAAAAGAAAAAGCAAAAAGAGAAAAAAGAAAAACAAAAAACAAAAAGTTCCTTCAGATTCTTCACACCTTAATCCAATTAAAAAATCTCAATAATCCAAAAAAAAAGAAAAAAACAACAACCTCAACAACAAAGTAGTCCAAAAACATAAATATGAAAAGCAAAAAAGTCTCATTAAAAAAGAAAAGAAAAATAAAGAAGAAAAGAAAAAAAAACTCTGAGGCTTTCCCTTTAAAATAAAAGGCAAAAATAAAAATATTACTAAAATTAAAATCTAGAAAAAGGCTAGCGAGTGGGGTATATATAAGAAAACACACTGCACTTTGTTATTTATCCAAGGCTCTTGTTATGACTCTCTTCTCCAGCCGCTTCAAAGCCAAACCTCAAGTGTTGTTGATAACAGTCCAGGAAAGCACCTGCAATAATATTTTGTTGTGCTCTCCCTCTATCTTATCACATTAAAAGGTCCTTGAGATGAGGTCTTTTTGCAATTCTCTCCAATTCACATAAAGATACTTTCAAGCCTCTAGTTGGCAGTGTTACAAAGTTTCTTAATGCTCTTTCTCCCCCCCGCCAGAAAAAAGTAATAATATATACAGAAAAAAAAGAAAAAATAGTCAAAGGGAGCCACTATCCTAAAAAAAGTTAAAAAATCAAAGGGAGCATAAAATCAAAGGGAGCATAAAAATATATATAAGAGAAAATTCAATCCGGTTACCTACAAAGTCACGGTAAAATCTTTCCCAAAAAGTATAAAGAAAAGAAAAAAAAAACCAAGCCTCAATTTGACATCACTTTAAAAAACGCCGCTCAAAACAATTTCAGTCAAAAAAAAATCTCACAGCTTTCTTCTTTATATCGGATGAACTTTCCAACCTTAGCGAATTTACAGCACAAAAGAGTTTTTCTCACCCAGCCGACACACTTCACTCCAATCACTTTCTTTCCGGAGCTGTCCCGACTTCAGCAGCTATGGAGGCTGCCTCTCCGCCGCCAGCAAAAGGGCTTCTTCCGGATCAAACCAGAGATTTTGCGATATCTCTGGGATCCTGGAACAATGCCCTTCACGATCACCGTCTCTACGGGACGGTTTAGGTCCGTTAGGACCGACCAGGGGCGAAAATATCGGCTGCGATCTCAGAGCCCTGAGATCGCAGCTGTATCGCCGGAACGAAGCTCCGCCTTCCCCAAAAACATTCTTAATATTACCTTATATACTTTAAATTTTCTAAACATGACAGGATCTCCTGCTGCTAGGCAGCCAGTAGGCATTTGCTTCCTCCCCTTCTGCAGGAGCACCAAGACCGAAAGTTTGGTATAGGAGACTGCCAGATCCAACGTGGAGAGGACCTGTCCCTCTGATAACTTGGGGCCGAGGATATGCTGCCGTTGAAGATGAGGGGACAGTTGTTTGGGTTCCTGCTCGCTGTGTCCTTATCATCAGCCAAATGGGCAAGGGGGTGGATTTGGGGGAATGGAAAAGAAACGTGTTGATCCAGGACATGGGGAAGATAGCAAACCTTCTTAACAAAAGTGATTGTTGGGTATGTATGCACATGCCAACTCACAAAACATCAGGGCTTCCAATGGTTGTAGTACCTATGGCTGAAGGCGACTGGTATAAGGGACAATGCTATGGTTGTTCGGGGATGTGGTCTAACAGTTGGACTCCAAGTAACATAACTACCTTACACCTTGGAAGCCAGATCCAAGAGGTGGCGGGTATCTGTTGGACCCACAATGAGACGGTAGAGAATATGGCTTACTTGGGAGCATATCTGTTTTGCAACAAAACAATTGTTATTGGCAATGGAAGTTGGGTTTACTCGGATGACATGAAAACTAAAAATCTCACTTACTTTGCACATAACATTTCTAGATTTGATATCACATCTTTTGATCAATGAAAATGGGTGTCCATATATTCCTGCCACATGTTGTCCCACCACGAAAGAAAACCAGTTGTCTAAATGTGCGGATGGGACTAACGCACTATCGTCCACTTATTTGGCTATGTGAATGGAGTCCTTTGCAAAACTAATCTATGCTGAGCCAGGTAAGGTTGGTCATCTCCTGGGAGCAAATTTATGGTTTCTATGTGGCCGGATGGCCTATGATCGCATGCCAGCATGATGGAAAGGGGTCTGCACCTTTGGGAAAGTAATCCCATCTCATGTCATTTCAAAATCTTTGGGGACTGCTCATATCCACAATGCACGTTCTGCAACGGAAATAAACTCTGTTTTGACCCATGACTACTGGACACAAATATCAAGGGGAGTTATTCCCCCTTTAGGAATCATGATGAACTATAGAGATTTGCATCGTTTAAACAATTGGACAATTACTATGTTTGATGACACCATTAAAACGCTAAGGCTGCTTGAAGAAGAGCAAGGCAAAATTCGTGACTTTGTCCTGCAAACCAGATATGCGGGAGTTTGTGCTGTGATTCATATGCTGTATTATCCAATGTCTCCCTGCAATTTTAGGAATGCGTCGGGTGAAGCCTCCGGAAGGAGAACTGCTGTTGCAGATGGTGAAAAGCTATTGAGGCATCCGCGATCATCAAAAAACTAAAATGGGAGATGTGGGAATAAAACTTTGGTTTGAGTAATGATTAATCTAATGCTTTATACACACATGCTTGTTTAAAGGTCACTGAGATAGTGCAAGGAAATCTCATCATGAGAACGGTAAAAAACAAACACAAGGATTAAGGAAGCAGCTCGGACGATTGTAAACAAGTCTGTACTATATCTAATTATTGTAACCCATCAGGGGGTCATGCTTGCTATGTTTACCATGTACTAAAATCTCAATAAAAGGGAGCGCTGGATTTTTCTCTGGGCTCTCATCCCGAGAACACTTGCTTGTGTCTTATCCTTTCCATGAGAGACCACCACAGTGCTAGAGCCCACTGTAACTACATAGCCAAAAAGGCATTAAGAATTGTTAACCTAATCCTATGTAGCTATTTCTCTACTGACTAGAGCATGCAAAACATTTGCTAGACCTATACTTTAATACAGCTCATCAGTCTGGAACCCATATCATGTATCTGATATTAACACAATTGAAAAAGTCCAGAAATATTTCACAAGAAGAGTTCTCCACTCCACTACTCATTGCAGAATACCTTTTGCCACCAGACTTGAGATTCTAGACCTAGAAAATGTAGAACTACACCGCCTTCGGTCCGTATAGTATATAAAATCATACATTGCAATGTCCTACTTGTCAATGAATACTTCAGCTTCAACCATAACAATACAAGAGCACACAATAGATACAAACTCAAGGTAAACCACACCAAACTTGATTGCAGGAAATACAACTTCAGCAACAGAGTGGTCAATGTCTGGAATACTTTACCTGACTCTGTGGTTTCTTCCCCAAACCCCAAAAACCTTAACCTTAGAATGTCTACTATTGACCTCACCCCTTTCCTAAGAGGTCTGTAGGGGGTGTGCATAAGCGCACTAACGTGTCTACTGTCCTTGTCCTATTGTTTCTTTTTATTTTTCTTATATGTATCCATGTATTCATAACTATGTTTATACTTATACCTATTATTTTGTAAGCGATTGACAATCAAATAAATAAAAATAAATAAATAAATAAAAATAGAATGAGTAACCTTGGGTATCATGCTCCACAGCAGAAATCACTGTATTGTAGCTTGTAGGCTATAACAGCTACAGGTATTTGGTAATTTGCAAGAATACAATTGTATTGAAGAGGATATGCAAGGACAATCACTCATATTCCTCAAGGTTAAAGGAAGAATTGCAATTGAAGATCGCTCCCCCCAATTCTCTTAATATCTGGAAAAAAATAACCATCTTGATTTAAATCCTGTTCTCCATTCCACATACATGCTGCTTTGGGAACTGAAAATTTCACCACCTTTATTTTCAAAGTCATAGCAGCTTACATGGAGTTCTATTGTTGTTGGAGACTGCTGTGCTAATCTCCATGTTTTGATTTTTACAAAATATTATATGTATCTTTGTATTTAAGGTACACAAAACATACCTCCAATCTTTAAGCAGCTACAAAATCATCTAATTTATTTCTGAGTTCAGTTCAAAGTCTTCATTAAATTATTATCATGAAATATGTATATATACATATGTTTCCCTTATCCAGCTAGGGGTTGGTGCTCATCTCCATTTCCTAGACAAGGCAGCCAGCATTGTTTGAAGATGCTTTTGTGGTTTTGTGGCAAACATGACTATACGCCAAGGTACACAGAACATTGTTACCTTCCCACCAAAGTGGTACCTAGTTATCTACTTGTAATTGCATGCTTTTGAACTGCTAGGTTGGCAGGAACTAATGCAAGAACAGGAGCTCATCCTATCATACAGTACTTAGGTCTCAAACTGCCAATCTCCTGGTCAACAAGCCCCGCATCTTAACCACTAGGCCATGGTACATATATTAAATATAATAGCCTTTTCTCATAAATCTAGCAAAGTAATAAAAATTACTTTGCCTTTGTACAGTTATCTCTTAGGAGATATGTCAAGTGTTGATCAGGGAGAAGACTTTAGTCATGGCCCTTGAATTTGGAAGGACTATCCAATGTCTTTTTAACCTTGGATAAAGGCTTGTTGACTTGTATGGGCTTTAAAAGTCCTGTTAGAAAATTGATCTTTTACTGAAACTTGCTGAAATTTTCCATAATTCCATAATTCTGCTACTTTCCATAAATCTTCTACTGAAATGGCTATATTATATCCTTCTGGACTGAGAAATGAAATATTAAATCTCACATATAAATAAATATTTCCTTTACAAATCAGTGTCACTCACTATTGTCTTTTATTCATACATGTTCTGTTTTAATTATTACCCTGTGGCTTTTAACTACTGGAAATTAATAGAATTTTCTCAGTTGGTGTCAGACTAGCCTGCTGAAATAGTTATGTTGTGTCTCTCCTTAGATTCTTAGATTAATAATAGACTTTAAAACAAAACACATTCATATAATTTTTGTCACTGGTTTTCATAACCTGGTTGATATTTACCTCAAAAGACATTTCTTCAGCTTGGATTACAATTCTTAATATGGACATGATTCCTTAGAATCATGGGAAATGTAGTTGAACACATGTGAACTATAACTCGCCACCCCTGGAGACTTATAGTTGCTATAGTGAGATTATTTTCCTTCACAGTGTAATTGTATGAAATGATCTACACATTGCAAGAAAGCAGCTGTGATCTTTCATTGGCCCCACTCTAAGGATGCACAATCTTTCTGATAGTCACATATTGCTTGTATACCTGAAGCAGGAAGAGCTACATTTATGGTCAGCAATGAACCATAAGGCAATGGAAAAGAGTAGCAGACAATGGAGGAGTGCAAAAATGAAGGTAGACTTCAATTTAAAGTTGGACTGTAAGTTGTTTCAGCATGAACTGCTGAACCCTTTCACTATCTTTTACTGTAGCACTTAGAAACAATACTCTTCCCACTGTGAAATTAACAGAAGCTGTTTTGGAATTCATAGAAAGTGGTTTTCATAATCTGCCATGGTCCTGGCAAGATTTTCTAGTCATGTCAATTACTTATTTTTAATTTGGTGTTTCCTAATTAGATGTGTAATTAATGTGATTCATAGAGATGCTAAATGTGATACAATCTTCATGCTTGGTCTCAAGTTCAAGAAGTCTCTATTGAGCAAACTTTTTAGGCATAAGGGACAGTCAGATTACATCATTTTGCCCCTCAGCCGTCAAGGAAAAAAAAGGGGGTTGCTTGGGTAGCTAAGGATTATTTATTTATCTAAAACATTTATATGGCTGCCCAATTTAAGTAACAAGATTCTGGTGGTCTACAAAACCTGAAGAACAAAAATGCTAAAAACAAAATAACCAATGCAAACTAAATAAGATTGTAACAGTGAAGTAGCATTTCTGGGAATAGTGATAGTCTAGAAAACATGCTTCTAGAGAGAAACAAATAAGAAAAGAAGAAGCATTGGCCCCTGTCTATCAGGAATGGCCAATGAATAATGATTTTAACAAATTGAAAATTATAGGCCATGATGGTACGTGGTATTTCTGGCTATTTTTTTTAATGTGTAACACAAATGGAACGCATATAAATAACAGGCAGAGTTGTAATTTTACCATTGCATTGCACTATCTTATCTTTTCTGGCCACATCCCATGGATGCCCTTCCTGTTTATTGTCCTTTTTTTTTTTTTTTTTTGCAAATCCCCTCTTTAGTTTAGTTTAGTTTACTTCATTGTCATTGCACCTTGTACAAGGAAATCAAACACCATCTTCAGTAAACATCATGACCATGAAAATAAACACAAATAAATAAAAACAAATAAACACTCTTTGCTGACATTATATTCCCAATTCACCTTTTTAAATGAAATACTTAAATTGGCCATTCAAATATTTTCTTGATATTCCTTTCAAGCAAAGAAATAAATATGAAGGGCAAATATGTGTTTACATTGTGTACTAGGTTTGCTAGAATGTCTTGATGTAGTTGGATGGTGACTTGGTGACATTTTAAAAGCTTGCTAGCTTGGGGTCCTAAAGATCAAAGAGTGTGGGGCTAGTAGGGACCTGGCACACATAGCAGATCTGTGGCTCTGGCAATCTTACAGCATTAGTACAACTGTACCATATGTTAAGGGCTTCTGGGATGATGGGTGATCAGTCTGCAGACTAAAAGTTAATAGCTGTTTTCCTCCTCCTTAGGTTACAACCAGATTTCACCATCTAGGTTCCGTGTTGCTGCACATCAAAGATTCTGGGGGAAAGCAAACAAATTGAACTGCTTTGTAGGCAGCCACAGAACACATTACAAAGCCTTTGTAGGCATTCACCCTGCTCACTGACACTTTCAGTTACAAGCAGATATTGAATTTTTTAAAAAGGCAGCTAACAGTCTACAAAGCTCCATCAAAGTTGTGGGAGAGTGTAATAGCTTGCATATTGCCCCTGCCTCTCCCAGAATAGCAGGATAGCAGTGATGTGACTCTCTTATGAAGCTGAGGGAGAACAGACCAAATAGGGAAGGCTGCAAAAGATTTTTTTGAAACAAAACCTTTTTAATAACATGTAGTAACCAGGAGCAGTTTGGCTCCGGGGAATCTTTACCATTTTAATGCTTGGAAAGCTGATTTGGAGTGGAAGCAAAAAAAAAGAGGGGGGGGGGAATAGAGAAGTCAACTCACAAAAAGCACAGAGCAATGCCCCAAGAGAGATTAGACAAGTTACAATGGCACTGAAAAAAAGTGACTTATGATCCTTTTTCACACTTACGACTGTTGCAGCATCCCCACAGTCATGAGAGGCCATGCGAGGAGATGCGTGCCTCGATGTGAGTGATATTGAGTTGGCCCTGCCCAGCCAGTCACATGACCACCAAGCCATGTCCACCCAGTCACATGACCACCAAGCCATGCCCACCAACTGAGCCACACCCGCAGAACCAGTTGTTAAAAAATTTGAATTCCACCCCTGCCTTAAGAAGAAGGCAATGGAAAACCACTTCTGAAAATGTTGCCAAGAAAACTGGATGGACATCAGCAGTGTCAATATCACTGCTGTGGTATATAGGAAATCAATGTTCCAAGAACAAAGAAATGTCTCAGTTATTCACATGATGAAACACTATTGAAGAACTAGCATCTCTAGTTGCAATGGATGAATTACAAATCTGACTTTACCATCCATTGATGGACAGTCCCAGTTACTTGTCTATTCCTATAAGGTATTTGTTATAGGATGAATATGATTGTCAAAATTATAAGAGATTATCAAAGAGATTATTGTTAACTCTGTTATGTAGGTTAAAAGCAGATGGCAAGTAAATGGCAAGAAATCAAAGATTAGAAGCTTGGCATGACTGGATTTCTTATTCCCAACAGAAATGTAACAGGCCATATGTTATAGGGCACATATCTGTTGTTCCTTGTTTTTCTTTTATTCTGATGAAGTGTTAATAGATTTATAAATGGGAAAATGCAGGTAAGTAATATATGGGGGGGTGGGGGTTAGGGGTAATGCTATTCTGATTTCCCTTAGTAATAATTCTATGCCTTGAAGCTTGACCATCAATTATCTTTTGTAGCATTTGTCTAAAATATTACCTTCTTGTCTTCCAATTTGTTTTAATCGAAAATCAATTAGACAGACAATCTGTAGGACAGACAGGCAGAAGACTAGCAGAGCGCATGCATGAACATAAACTAGCAATTAGAAGACACAATAAAAACATCTTAAACTCATAACATAGACTGGCTCAACATACCAGGTAGTTTCAACTGGGAAACTGTGAGCATTCTGGACCAAAATAAATTAAAAAATGCTAGGGAATTTCTTGAATTCTGGCATTCAGACAAATCGGCCATCAATAGAGATAAACCACATTTACATATCATTAAAAAAAAACCAATAAAAAACTAAGAAGGAAACAAGACCAGAACACATTATCTCCAGCAATCAATAGTTATATAAACAAGGATTTCTGTCAGACAAATAATCAAACAAGTAGAAAGCAATACCCTAATCAAGGAACCACCAAGGAGAAAATCACATATCCCACCAACATTGGAAGTACAAGCTAATTTTTTTTGAAAGAAATATCCTTCTGGGTTCAGTTGCAAGTGGGGAAAAGAAATACACTGGAAACATGGTGACTGCTTGGAAAGATGGTTTATTGGTGGACAGGATCACATTCCTTGGAGCTCTGGGGCAAAAAGGGAAGAGATGCTAAGAGTACCTGGGTTTTATACCCTCTCTGGCTTTGAATTTCCAGGGGCACAGGAAGAGTATTCTGATTGGTTGCTGTCAGAGGTCATAGCTAGCTTTGTAGGCTGTCTGTGTGCTAAATTTGGTTGAAACTTGGTGAGTGATGCAATGAAGGGGTTTTGAGCAATTCCTCTTAAGGCTCTGCTTGAAGGATGTAGATCTTTGTCATGTAGAATAGACTGGCCCAGGCCTTAATGATCCATTAACAAAGTTGAAGTGTGTGTGTGTGTGGGGGGGAGTTTCTACTTCTTTTTTAGAGAAAATATTCTGCCTTTTTAATGTATCCCAAAATATTTCACTTCTCTAGGAGAGGGATGGGTTTTAACTTCCAACAATATAAACAGGAAGTGAACCTCACACTCACTAGCTCTGATGATATTACTTAGCCAGGTAATGAAAGTAAACAATCCAGCTCAGAAAACGATGATTCCACCGAAATCCTTAAAAAATGTTTAAGGCTGCAAATATTTCCTGTCCTGAAATATGCCTTACTTTGCTTTGTTTTCAGTCCCATCAAGTCAGACATAACTTTGTCATTTCAAAGATCACCATTGTTTTGATTGACGTACCTTGGAATCCCTGATCTGGTACAGGATATACATTTATGGCCTGCATTCTGCATTCTGGACAAGTCATTCTTCCATACCCTTCCTCTGTAAAATAGGAATGCTTTAGGCCTGTTGTGAAGGGAAAAGAAGGGAGTAATTTTGCAAAATGAATGGCATCTTGTAAAATAGCTCCATGTGAAATGTATTGATCCAAGCATCTAGTTAGCTCTAGCATCTTCAGCATGGTGCTGTTTCCAATACTTTTAAAGTGATTCAGAGGAAGGGACTGAGTGGATTTCAGTGGCACTGAGTGACTTAACCTGAACTGTCCTGGCTCTTTGTTTTGTTTTTTTCCTGCTCATGTCTTGTCTGGAGGCAAGAAATGGCAGGCATGAAATACAGAGACCTGATGGGAACCAGAGGAAGGAGATTAACATAAACCTGGAAGAAGTAAATGAAATGCTTGGCAGAGTTCCCAAGGCAGGCAGGAGGAATCTGACCAGGGAAGCTCCTTAAGGGCTTTGTCTTAACATTGTCAGCAGCTGACTGGCAACAAATCAAAGTCTCGGTATTTGTCAAAGGTTTTGCTATGTTTTCTTCTAACAGAAAGGCAGAGAAGGAAAGGGAGAGATAATTTGAATGATTGGGCCAAGCAATGCCAACTAGAAAAGGGCAAAGAGCCACTGGAGAAACAGGACAGACTGCTCTGAGTGCTGGATAATAGAAGCTTAATCCTCTTAATGAAGATCTTGGTGCAGATCATTAAACTACTTATTGATGTCCACTCTTGATTGTTGACCTTTCAAATCCTGAGGATTATGCTCATTCCAAGTCCACTTTTTGTGAGTGGCATTAAAGCCCTACTTGGGGCCTTCAGTTTAATCAGCAGATAAAGTTATCAAAATTAGGCAATTTACTGATAGTAGACTGACTGTAGCCTGGAAGAGATAATTTTATATAAGCCTCAGGTTTCTCTTTTCTCAATTTTATTTTAATGGTAAATTTTGTAAACTAACCATTGACTTGGCCCTGGAATCAAAGTGTATCCAGGCTTTTGGACAGAACATCCATGATTCTTCTGAAACGCTTGTCTGATGTAGCATTGCAAGTAGTAAACTGTTGTAGAAGAGTCATTGCCGATGCAAGATTTCTTCTGAAGGAGGACAGCCATCAACTTTGGCTGCAGCAGAATCCTTATCTTGGCCCAGTAATTGCCATCTACTGATTATTTGAAATACAGAATCCTTCACATACACAAAGCTTAAATTGCTTTTCAGCCTCTCTTGTGCTATTTATGTTAATGGATGATAATTTTTCATGCAGAAGAGAAACTGAAGGAGAAGCATTTGTAACGCAAATGAGCATTCTGCCCAGTGTAGGCTTTACACTTGAATTACAAACACAATTGAATATTTTATCCTCATGTGCGAAAGAGTGAAAGAGAATTTCAGATAGACACTCCAATCTGCCCACTATTGCTTAAATCCCCTGATCCCCTCATTGTTCCACCTCATTTTTCATGATAAATACCAGACTTTTCAGGATCCAGAGTTTGTCAGTGAAAAGTGGCATGGACTAATTCTAATTACATTGCTTCCTGTATCTCCATAATACACTACTTAGATTAATATGAATGTAAACCCAAATTAGATTAATAGTATAAGGCCCTCAGCAAAACATAACCACTTGTTCCCATCATTTAGTGATGACACCAAACTAAATATAACTCAGAAGAAAGGCATGGCAAGAAGAAGAATGGATGAAAGCCCACTTGACTCTTTAGGTATGGGACTCTGCTCTTAGTAATTGACTGCTGCCTTATTATACCCAGGCATTCCAATCAAAGAAATGCATACTTAGTCAATATTCCTCTTCTCAGGAAATGTGTCATGACTATACAAATTCTCCAAAGGCCATTTCTCTACATTGAGTCTGAAAATACTAAAATCCAAACAAAATCAAAATACGACAATCCAAAGCATAATTTTTGATCCTCCAAAATACTGTACTTGCTGCCAGAATTGGAGAAACTGTAGAGTTGGAAATCCTGCTTCTGTGAAGATTTGGCCAAGCCCAGTCCTCAAACACAACATTAATTGTAAATCATTGAAAACATTCCAAACCTGGTGGACAGCCAGTTTAATCTGAAGCAGCCAAAATAACTAAGATGTTTTGTAGCACTTTTATGACTAATGCCATGTTCAGAATACCATAATGCATCTTAATCTTTAAGAAATTTGTAGCTTTGCTCCTCCACTCTTCCTGGTTCTGCCTTCCTTCTTTTGTTCTTTCTGTTCTTAGATTTCAGGATGCTTAAGTGCTGAGGGACGTGGTGGCTCAGTGCTAAGATGCTGAGCTTGTCAATCAGAAAGGTCAGCAGTTCAGCGGTTCGAATCCCTAGCACCGTGTAATGGAGTGAGCTCCTGTTACTTGTCCCAGCTTTTGCCAACCTAGCAGTTCGAAAGCATGTAAAAATGCAAGTAGATAAATAGGGACCACTTTGGTGGGAAGGTGACAGCATTCCGTGTGCCTTCAGCATTTAGTCATGCTGGTCACATGATCAAGGAGATGTCTTCGGACAGTGCTGACAGTGGCTTTGAAATGGAGATGAGCACTGTCCCCTAGAGCCAGAAACGACTAGCATGTATATGCGCAGGCAACTTTTACATTTACCTAAATGCTGAGGGGAAAAAATTGTCCAATTTTAGACCCTGAACTGTCACGAACATTGATGGCTTCAAATAAATATATAGCATATTGAGGTTTATATACTTTTTTTAGATTAACAGTGATTGTTTTATGAACTTAAAAGTGTTCCTAGCACTACAGAGCCCTTCTTTTTTGCTAGGCAAAAGATGTCTCCATGCTGATGTGTGGGAAGTTTGCCCCACCGTAGGAAAACACAAGTATGCATTCCTCTTTAGAACTGCCAGTTTAAGGCTTTTCATCTGCAATCTTCAAGCAATGAAGAAAGTAAAGTTAAATTATTTTTAAATTGGAACAAATTGTTTTAAAGCTATGGCTAAAATAAGTACTGCTTAGACATTGCAGAGTTTCCCCCCACCTCCATCTCAGAATAACAGGTAGAAATAGTACCTCAAGTATGCCAGTCTAATTAACTGTATTTTCTCTTCAAATACTCAAATCAAATGTTCTCATCTTGTAGCAATTAAAAAAGCATTTGCCACACATTGGAACTTTTAATTAGATCTAATGTCTAATAAAATTAGAGTAAACCAAACAAATATTTTGTCTCATTGGTGAAGAGTTTATAATAACTTGCATTTGGAGGTGTTAAAATTCAAATAATCCAGTGATTTCAATGGTCTGATGGGAGATTTTATTATAATAACTGTGGTGGGACCAAACTGGTTAGAGAAAAGAAACCTCCATGTCCACTTGAGTTCAGGGTTGGGAAATAATCAGGAAATAGCCACGTGAAACTAGCTGGATATGAGGATAAAAGGAATCTTTTTTTAGTAGCCAGAAAGCTATTTCTTCCCCTTTTTTGGTATGTTTTTCATTTCTCCCTGTTTCTGAATAATTCCAGTTCATTATCCATACTCAGTGACTCTCTATATAAATATCAGTTGATCTTTTCTTAATAAGAGGTCATCTTGTACCAAGCCATTGTTATATATTTATGATAAATGTGACACAGCTTTCATTAAAAAGCAAAAATACTCAAAATGATTCACTCTCTCACTTCTCACAACAATCTGGTCAGGCAGACTATGCTGAAAAATAGTATTTGAAATACTATTAGAATGTCCCAAAGGTGCTTTTTCAGGAGGCAACTGGACTTTCTTGTTTTTTCTTTCGAAGAAGTTTCACTTCTCATCCAATAAACTTCTTCAGCTCTGACAGGATAGTGGGGGATGAACCAGGAGCACTAATCAGTGTTCCTGAGCAGGGTTGCCAGATTGCAGCTTGGCTCTGTGGCCAAACTCAAGTCAAAATATGACCAAAATCGGCCAAATTATTTTCTCTCACAGCCAAATTTTCCAGCCAATTTTTTTTATGCAATATAACATGAGGATATATTGTGTTTTTTTTAAACTGTTTTTAAATAATCAAATCATAAAAAATAGTCTTTATTTGACAACGTGATGTGACGTCATGGGGATTTCTGCATTTCTTTACTCACATCCAGGCTAGGCAGCTCACTTCAAATAACCGCTACTACCGTTTGGAAAGCTGGATGACTGAGAATCTCCATAAATCTTTAAAGAGGCTTCTTTGGGGCCAATCTCCTGTTCCCATGCAGTGACCGCTGTGTGAAATCGGAGACTCAGGCACTTTTTAGTAGGCACTAAAAAGAAATGCTCCTCACACCCCTGTGCGCAATGACACTCTCACATTCCGCTTTGCGGCAGAGACGTGAAGAAAAAGAGGATGGAAACGCACGCAGCACTTCTTTGATTCGGTGCACGGGTGCTTTCCTGCCCTGTTGCCATGTCAAGAGCTTCCTCGCATCTCACCTGTAAAACAAACAAACAAACACTTCCCACGACACAGGAACAGCACCGCACACATTTTTGAGGGACAAAAATTCCCGGCTCATTTCACTGGCGTTGGAAGCCAAAAAAAAGACTTCACACTCTTATTCCCGTTTATTGACACATTCACAAGAAGTGCAAAATGGATGGGGCCGGCAGCATTTCCGCATGTTGAGCTGCTCAAAATGGGTTAATCCCCCCCCCACAAACACCCAGTGGGGTTGTAATGGGAACATTACACTGCTTTCCGCCCCTCCTCCAGCCGACTTTTAAGGCGGTTTGTGTTGAAGTGGGGGGGGGCAGAGATTTTGAAGTCTACGTCTATTGCGAGTCCCACGTGTTTTCCCCCTGAAGTGAGACGCTCCTACCTAAGTCCGGCTATGGGTTCCTAGGAGCCAATCGGGGAGTTTTGGTGGCCTGAGGCGAATAAAGTGAGCAAGGGACAGGACCGCACCTGGAGTAAACCTGTGTTGTGTGTGTGTGTGTGTGTGTGGAGACCCCAACAGGAAGACCACACAGCCCTCTCCCTCTCCCTCTGGTGCACAGACCTTTGCATGTCAGGTGTGGCGGAGAAGGTCTCGCCGCGAGAAAACAATCCAATACTGAGATGTTTACATCCGGGTTAACATCCGCTTATATTACGCAGCGCTGTTCACAGTCAGAAGGCTTCGGCCTGTGTATTGCGTCATTTTTCAGAGGTTTTCAGATGATCTGACAGTCACTTTCATGAGAATATATTGTATTGAAAACTGGTATTCGGCCAAAATTTAGATTTTTCTATATGGCCAGATTTCTCGAATTTGGCCTGAAAAATGGCCAGATGGCAACCCTGTCCCTGAGGACACAGATAAACCTTCAAATGCTTCAAAGACCCTCTATAAGAATTCAAATGACCAGCTGTTTGCAAAGAATGTAAATCCTTCCATTCCCCACTGTCCTGTCACAGTTGAAGAAGCTTCTTGGATGAGAAGCAAAATATCTTCAAAAGAAAAACAAGGAAGTCCAGTTGCCTCCTAAAAAAAGCACCATTGGGACAACCATGTTCGAATGACTGAGAATCTCTGCAGATGTTTACTGTTAGAATGGTTTATATTAGTCCACCTTCCTTTAAGCTCCAGAGCAGGGAGAATACAGAAATTATGCTATGGCCTCAGATATAGCTTATTACATGATTTCCCACTCCCTATTTTAAAAAGTGTGTGTGTGTGTGTGGGGGGGGGGTTATCTGTTTTACACAATGTATATCCCGCATGGTGTTTTCAATTACAATGACCATCAGGAGGCACCGCATGTCTAGCTTCGTGCTTATTGGAACTCTTCAGAGATTAGAAGCCAGAAGTTGTTCTGTGAGGTCCAAATCTCTGCTGGGAATTAACCTCACAGACCTTTGCATGTCAGATGATTATATACAGTACATTAGCTTTAGCAGCTATCTAATTCCTGATGCTCAGTAGTTTCAGGAAAAAATATTTGATGTCTCTATATAACATCTCTATCTCTTTGGTCTTACAATTTCAGAGACTACACCATTCTGATAGCACTTTTCTGATACACCATTCTATACACACCATTCTGATAGCACTTTTAAGTTATTCCTTTCTGTAACACCTCTTGAGTGCCAGGACCTGAATTGCTCTTAAAGCTGGTGTACTGTATAAAGGCAAAGATCCATGAGATTGATTTCCTGTAGAAGGTTTGAAATCTATAAAATAACATCTGGATACTTACATCTGAAAAGTTCCCAATCAGAATTAAACTGCTAATCCATGCCCCCTTGGAATTAGTGTAAGTGAATGTGTTAGAGATCTGAACCCGGTTTTCTCAGTTCTCTAATTATTTCCACACTGCTACAATTGCCTCTGCACAGACCTTCAGAAGCAATTTAAAGACGATCCATGAATTATTTTTGACTGACTGAAAATACTAACCAAGAGCAAAAACATATATTTTAATCACCTCTCCACCCTGAAACAATCATAGGTCCCAAAGGACCAAAATCCCCTCAACCTCCTCATGCAAATGGAAAATAAAAGGAAATGCTTGCATTGTCCTCCCAGAGACCTTTCACTTCTTCTTGTGCACATTTATATGGGTGCTTGCAACTAAGAAAGTAAATAATGGATGATAACATCTGAGTGGCTCTTTTGTGAAGAAGCTGGAACCTAGAGGCCAAGGAATCTGGGGAACAAGAGTTCCCACAAGTGGGGAGATGGGCTCTTCATGAGCCATAGCACTGTGAAGAAAATATTTGTTTTTCTGTATTTTTGAATGTGCCTCAGTGAAGCTGGGAATAACTGTTAAACCCAGGGAATGGTGGTCAATCTCCCTAGATGCAGAGGTGATTGCACAACACTGTATTGGTCATGTGTGGAAGTCTCCCCCCTCCCCCCACTCCACTGAAATAAGTGTGTTTGATCTGACACACAGAGTCTGATTTTTGCATTCATATTCACTATTCCACACAATGGAATGCAGAAAGGATCAAATGAAAGCTGAGCCAGTTGTCAAATATTTTATTTAAAAATGCATTTTTGGGATGGAGTAGATGAAGCTGACTTGAAAAATAAATTGGAATAAAGATACGGAGCCTATACTGTAAGCAGATTGCTATTTTCTTGCCTTCATCTATGACATGAGGATAGTCATTTATCTCAGAGGATGCAATGAGATGAATGTATTGTGCTTATCTGCACGCTGCTTCTCTGAGACAGTACTTGGGGCAAAGATGAATAAATTCCCTGGGGATTGGGCTGCAGGACCAAGCAGCTGGAAGGCTATAGTGACATCAGTGGAGAAATGACATTGTATTAAGAAGAGGGGCTCATTTTAATTATACTCCCCGAGTCTTTAAAGACCAGACCTTTAAAAGTGAGAGTAGCAAACATCTCAGATTGTACTGCTGAAATCTGGTAGCAAAAGAGCTGAATCTGGGTGGTTTAGGAGGAGATTTTGAGGAGCCGAACTAGAGGTTCCTTCTGCTTTATTGCTATTCTTATTTCTGATGGAAAAACATCTCAGAATTGTGCCATTGAAAATTGTGGTGCGATTTTGGTGTTCTGATACTGTTTTGTTTTCAGGCCCATTACAGTGCTCTTACCTGGCTGATTTGCACACAGGAACATTTGAATGCAGATAATTAGTATGTTTTTTTTTTTTCCAGCAGCTAGATTTGTAAATGTAGATCATCATATGACAAAATTTAATATCTTTTTTTTTTTAGACAAATTTTATTAATTTTACAAAAAACACAATACACAAAACACAAAACATAAACAAAACTAAAAGATCTTTTCTGAAGGTTGTCTGATCCCGGGTTGAAACTCTTCACACAGACACAAATTCAAACATCATATTCACTTTATATATCCTTCCATATCTTATTATCATTTTCTTTTCTTTTTTTTTATAAACCATTTTTATCAATTTTATAAAAACAATGCACAAAGAATCAAGGCATAACAGCTTATAAATTCTTTTCTAAAAAATAATAATAAAAGAAGAAAACCAATAGAACATAACAATTCCAAATTATAGTATCAATACTTTGTCTCTTTAACTTCATATCTTATCCCAGCTTCTCCTTTTCATCCAAATTGTTTCTTGTTAATTAAAATTTTATTGCCTTTTATCAATATACAAAATCCAAAAAAAACCATAACAAAACCTTTATATATCCTTTCATATCTTATTACCATTTTCAATAACATTCTTTGTCTGTTCTATTTCCAACTATCCATTCATCTTTTTTCTTTTACTATACTTCTCCTATACACCAATTGGAGTAACGTCTATAACTCATTACCCTAACTTAAAAGTACTTCATATAACAATTTTTCTTGGGATTCTGTTTAATAGATTCTAAAATTACACAATGAATTTTATACTCTAAATACACATATAAAAAACACAATCTTATGTACCCTCCAGAATCCCTCTTTTATCCTAAATTAAATTCACCCATTGTCTCTGAATAAACTTTTTTTCTTCAGATCTTGCTTCCCCCAATTGAGGCTTCTCCTCCCCCCCTTTCTCTCTTGCTTATTCTTCTCCTTGCCCTTTTTACCCCCTTGTCTCTTCTCCTCCCTTTTCTTACTCCCTTTCCTTTGCTTTCTAACCTTGCCTCCACCTTTCCGCTCATTTTTCTCTTTTTTGGTTGTTTTTATAATTCTTAAAATCCCCTTTTTCTTATCCTTTTTCTCCTCCTTCCCGGAAAAAACCCATTGTTCATCAAAGACGGCTTCTTCTTCCTCTTCTTCTTTGTCCCAGTCCTTCTGCTGCATAGTCAACTTTTCATAAGTACATAACACCATTTCTAAGAATTGAAACAAAGTGCCCAAAGTATCTTCCTTTTTATATTTTTGATATTCAGTCTTTAGTTCATCCACAAGCGATGCCATCATGAAAAGAGAAACTTTTCCCAAAACAACCACAAATATTCTTAATCAAAAATAATTCAAAAAAAAATTCCAAAAATTAATACTTTTCTTCCTTCTTCTCTTTCTCTTTCTGGGGTTAATGTTTAATCAAAGAGGTCCAATTACCATATACCTTTCTTTGGGATTCTAGGCAATCTCCTCCTTTTTCAGCTTCTGCTCCATTTTTTTTTCCTCTCCCTTCCCACTTGCAACATCAATTTTAAATAATCAGAAATCCATACCTCTAATAAGGGTTTTCCAATTTCTTAAGTTTTTCAATGTCCAGGAACCTTTTTATCCCTTAGCTTCAACTTTCAGAATAATTCACTTTCAATGTCCAATATGTCCAAACATATCTGCTGTTTCCATGGGGTGGGAGAGTGAAGAAAAAAAAAAGCCCTTTAACAGCTTCTCCGCCGCTTTCGATCTTCTTAGGGATACAATGTATCCTCCAGAAATTCAAACAGCTCAGTTCCAACCAATTTGAAAGATGTTACTTGACCCGGCTCAGACAGCACTTTCACTCTTCTTACTTCCTCCAGCGCAATCTTACCCGGTTGCTGGCTTCTTTGTGGCGGCCATTGCTGACCGCCGCTCCACCACCTTGGGAAAAAGGGGTTTTCCAGGACTAGGAGGGGGTCTGCGAGACCCCCAACCCCCTGTCCAGCTCCCCTCTCTCTTCGGCTGTCCCTACAGGGCAGCCATATCCCCCTGACCCATCTGGATCGGGGGTACCTCGGCGGCTAGCACAGCAGGAATCGCGAGCAGTCGCGAATTCCTGCTGCCCCGAAGCCACGCGAAACCGGAAGCCCGACAAAATTTAATATCTTACCTAGCTTCATAATATAAATCTTTGGGAAAGCTTCAGAGTCACACTCGAGAAATTTAGCCACAGTATAATCATTGTTTTCCCATTGTGCTTGTTGCTATACATGCTACCATTACTGTGATGGATTCTAAACTGAGCTCTTTTCTTTCAGCATAGATATAGAAGATATATTTGAAAACAGAAAATATCTATTACTGGAAAAGAATGAGAGGACACCAAGGTTTCCACTAACTGTCTCCTTGATAGGCCGATATCCTTCCCAAAGTTCATGGAGTAAGTAAGACATGCAACAGATTGATTAAGCTGTGAAAAGGTCAAGAAAATAAATCAGCAACTGAATTGGGACTTATTGCTCTAGTATTCTTTGGGCATATTGCTGAGAATCAATTATCTCTTCATCATTATCTCATTTGGCTGCACTTTGAATTGGACAAAAAATTCAGTCCATATTTCCTTTCTATCATTTATACCTTCCTGGTTCTTAGCAGGGACATGGGAGATTTTTATTTCTGGAATGGACCAGAGCAAAGGGATTGCACGGTGAAATTCAGTAGCATCACCACCATTTTTCTATATCCCAAAGGTGCTTTTCCAAGAGGCAACTGGACTTTCTGGTTTTTCTTTGAAGACGTTTCGCTTCTCTAGAACTGAAGAAGCTTCTTGGATGAGAAGCAAAATATCTTCAAAGAAAAACCAGAGAGTACAATTGCTTCTTGAAAAAGCACCTTTGGGACAACCATGTCCTGGATGACTAAGAATCTCCATAGAAATCTTTTTATATGTTTATATAAGGCAGGGCAGAGAACTAAAGTTAGATAGATGATAGATAGATAGATAGATAGATAGATAGATAGATAGATAGATAGATAGATAGATAGATAGATAAATATAGGCAATAGATAAAACTGGTATTGACAAAGGAGAATGTTAGTATTTCAGGGTTGAAATGATGGGTTCTTGGTGTTCTCTGAGCTTGCTTGGTTTTTTGCAGACATCTCATTACCCAAACTAGATAACAAATAAAGCTCGCCTCATTGCTCCCCAAGAATGTTTGACATGGAAGCACCCAATGAAGAACAGGAGGAGGAGTTTCCAAAATAGCTAGTAACATTTTAACTAAGATAATCTCATTCATTGTAAAATGTAATTTATGAGTTAAGCTGCGATCTGCTTAAAGATGCTCATTTGCTATGGTTGATGGATGTATTTGGAAGATCATGTGCATCGCCCTCCAGTATATTTAAGAAAATAGTAAGCTTTAAGTACATTTCAAAATGCATCTTTATTGAGAAACTCATATTGACTCATATTGATTCATTTGTGTGTGCATTTTACTTTCCCCCCTTTTAGATAGTTCTGCATTTGAATCATAGATAGATGCACAGACTTTCCCAAAGTATTGTGGCTGTGATAATTGGAGGTGATGCAAAAATCTTGCCTATAATGGCTTAAGTTCTATATCAGACTACATGTATGTAGTCACATACATGCTTCCTGGAGTCACCTAATAAAGGACATGGTCGGCATAAAAAAAATTAATAACTAAATAAAACTCAATGATGAATATAATTCTATTCCTTTAAATGACTAGGCAGGACATTACATAGCCAGTACAATGTATGTATCAGGCAAACTGAAGATTGAAAAACAATATAAAAACAAATGCCTTGATCAGACACCTAAAGATCCAAATTCTCTTCCTAAGAGTGACTTGGCAAAGTTTTGGGACTATCAGAAGGCTAATATACATGCCATAGTACTTTCCCAGTTGGCTTTCTCAGCAACTGGTCCTGAGGGAGCACGCTGACTAAAGTGCTGATGGAGATAATATAATACTCCCACGAGGAAGGCCGCTGGTGGCCCTATCTTCCTCCATGAATTTATCTAATCAATATTTCCTGCAGTAGTAACTATGCACATGGTGGTGAACTTAAATCTAGTCATTTAATTGAATTGTTGTGGACCACAACTTTCACTTCAGGAAAATTAGCTGCTCTTAACTCTGATAAAAACAAAGTCACCACATTTTAAATGGTCATAAAACAGAACCCCCAAATGCATTGTGCTTGGTTTAAAAAAAACAAAAACCAATTGCTCCAGTGATTTTTTTTTCCAAAAGAGTATTTTGAAATTCATTTTTAGAGGGAGGCATGTTCTAATTATCACCCTAGACTAATGGACTTTATATCACTTGTTCCTGTTCTAATTTTTCCTTTAAAGAATATTTATTTTGCTGTGTTAAAATGCCACTATCTATCAGCCTAAATAGTAATATAATTTCCCATTTTGCATCTGTAGGAGTCAATACAACAACATCAATGATATTTTCCAATGTGCTATATACAGAACCAATCATCCTCCAAATGCAGACTTCAACATTCAGGAACTTCATGATTACCGTAAATCAGCTTTTATGGAATTAAGGCACTCCTATAGGACTGCAGTCTAGTAATATAGTGAGAGAAAACATACCATTCAGAAATCTGGTGCAAATAGCATTGTATTCATCCCTCTTTAATAAAAAGAGGAGAGATGCAGGAAACCTCTGATTTGAAACAGATACAAATAAGAACAAGGCCCTTTTAGGGCTTAAATTGTTTATTGGCATTTTCTCTCATCTTCAATATATGTTTTAAAAAAACAGATAAATGAACATGATTAAAATGTAATTCAAGAATTAATTTCTGAATGATTCAACTGAGTTGAGTGATTATTAGAATAACAACAGAGCATTTGTTTTACAAGGCAAGTAATGTCTGTATCAAACCTTGAGTTTATAGGTGCTGCTATTGCTCTTGGCAATTGTGCTGCCTAAAAAGAGAACATTTTGTAATTGGAGGCCACAAATTTCATTTACTATCATTTGGGGGTGCTGACCTCCTAATCTACTCAGGAATGGTTGGTAACCTTTCGAAAGATCATTTGAGTAATAATACAGAAATTACATTGTATTTACAACAATAATGTATTCAAGGTCTGCAAGAAGATCTGGTTTCCTTACCCTCCCTCACTTATTTAGGAAATCTATAGCTTCACTTACACTATGGATTCTAAATTGGAATCTTTAGGTTTCTGAGTCTGACCCTACAGGAAAAGCAACCACTTGTATATTTCTAGAGATAGCCTGGTTACAAAGATTTGCAAGAAAAAATGTGAGCTGATCGCATGGCACCAAGCATGGGATTCTACCGATTCTGTCCACCTTTGTAGAACCGGTTGCTCTGAAAAGCAGCAAACAGAGAGCATACGTATGCTCTTTGTTCTATGTCTGCTGCTGTTTTTGCCCACCCACCCACCCGGGCTCTTACTTGACCTTTAATTCCTTCTTTTTCAACTGCAGCTGCTTTGCGCGACACAGCTGCGGTTGAAAAAGCAGGAAAAAGTGCTTTTTCAACCGCTGCGCAATCGCGCGCAATGCTGCTCAGCTGTCCAGGCAGCTAGCTGACAATGATATACACGTGCACGCAGCACCTGTCAGGCATGCACGTGCACAATGTAAAATCACCAAACCAGTAGTTACACCAGTTGGATCCTACCCCTGCATGGCACCTGTTGGATTCCCATTCTTTTTTAAAAAAATTATTATTTCTGATTGGGAGCTCCATTAGCTTGCATCTCCCCCAAAACTGACTTGAATAATTCTGGACTTATTTGTGGCAATCTACACCTAACATTTCACAATGGAGCATAATTTTATGAAAAATGTAGTAGCACAATGGCACTAATTCTACCACATCTTACCATTCCTGCTCTTGGTCTTCAGAATAGTTTTTAAGGTGGTGTATTTAGCTCCTCTTAGTCTGTTTCATAAATTGGCCTGGATGGAAGAGTCAGAAGGGAGAAAAGGAAAAGCTGGAGGACGGAATGCCATGGATCACAAGCTGAAAAACCAACAGTATGATTCAACTGCCAAAGAAGCCAATACAATTTCAGGCATAAGCAGAAACATAGAGTCAAGAGAGTCATCATCCCTCTGCATAGCCCTAGAACATTTTACCCAGTGTTTGCACCGCATTTTAGGATGGACATTGACAAACTGGAGAATGAACACAGGAGAGCAGCCAGACTGATAATGATTCTAGAAGTAAAATTTATTAGGAGCACTGGAAAAATTGGGTTTGGAGAAAGTTGTGTTGAAATATGAGAATTGTCTGCAGGTATCTGAAGGGCTATCATATAGAAGATGGAGCAGAGTGGTTTAATGTTATTCTAGGGCAAATTTTTGGTCTGTTTGAATCAGTGTTGACACCTAGAGGCTGCCTGGACTGTCTCCAAAGTTTTTGGAAGTGGCTTGCCATTGTCTTCTTCCTAAGGCAGAGAGAGAGAGACAGAGAGACAGAGACAGAGACAGAGACAGAGACAGAGACAGAGACAGAGACAGAGACAGAGACAGAGACAGAGACAGATTGGCCAAAGGTTACCTAGCTGACTTTGTATCTAAGGTGGGCCTAGAATTTTGGGTCCCCTGGTTTCCAGCCTAATGCCTTAACTGCTATACCAAATTGGCTCTCTAGGACAAGAGGTAATGGGTTATTATTACCAGGAAATGATTTCAACTGGGCATCAAGACAAAAAATCCTAATAGAGTTGTTCAAAAATGGAACAGGCTGCCTTGGGACTTTTCTTCGCTGGAGGAGTTTAACAGAAGATGGATGGTCATCTCCTACAGATGCAGTGATAATGAATATCTGCACAAGGCTGAGGGCTGGCCCAGTTGAACTCCAAGGTCACCTTCAATACTTACTTTCTTCAGTTTTATGAAACAAACATTATAGAACTGAAAACCATAGCATGCTTGTCTGTACTAGTAGGTTTTCTTGTCTCTCAGATGCCAAAAACAATTGTCTCCTTTTCATCTTTATGGACCCTCGACACTCAGAAATGGCATATAACTGCAACATATTGCTTCTCTGCTATGGCACATATCCTATGGAATGACCTCACTGTAATACTATAAACCTTAGTGCCAATATATTAAAAAACCTACAACCACCTTTTAAGATTTGGCTTCTCCAGCTATTAATTCTCTCCTAACATTTGTTTTCAAGGGATTATTTTGAGCTATTCTTTTTACTGATTTGTAAACTGCTTTGGGATTTATTTATTTTTTGCAATGAGAAGTGGCATTAAGTATTTTAATTCATTGCAATCCTGGGAAAGCAGTGCTGAATAAAGTTTGAAAGAAAAAATGGAGGGAGGGTGGACACAACTCTGCCTGAAGGAAAATGATTATCTACAAAAGCCATAGATCTAAAATTGACCCTAAATAGCTTGGCACAGATATTGCCTAACATTCTGACAGTTCATAACTGGGAGGACTGGGATACGTCCTCAGTTTGCCCAGTGAAGTTTCAAATAAGCAAACCGTGCAACTGCTAGTAAGTTCATTTGTACTTTGGCAGAACCTGGTTATGCCAATTTGCCAGGATAAATTTTCTCAAAATTAATAAAATTAAACTACGACATTTCAGCTTCTCTGATAGCCCAGATTAACAGCTTGGTGAAATGGGAAAATTAATCCTATTCATTTTCAGTTCCTGTAAAGTAATTCCTACCTGCACTTTATAGTGAAGTTAAATCTATACTTTTTGAAAGGAAGTGCAATGGAGAGCACTGATGCTATCCAACTTCCAGTTTTAGATGGATGTGCATTCACCTCTAACTGCATCCTAGAAGTGAAAGGAACCCTCATCATTCATTCACATGCCATAAAGTCAAACAATATAAAGCATCTTCCCAAATGTCTTTGAAGACAGCCTCTGTGAAGGGAAATGGGTTGGACTAGGGACCTGAAGCAGAGCTCCACTGGAATGCAACACACGATGTAAGCGGCTGCTTATGAACCCCAGGGGGATGGTTAGATTTAAGACTGGGTTATTAACACCATAAATCATGGAGACAGTCCTGAGGAAGGCTGATGAGGCTGGTCTGGCTGCAAGGAGCATTGCAAAGGAGGGGTGATGGCCAATGAAGTTGTGCAATCTCTCAGTAGTGCTGCGTGTTATTTTAAGAATCTTTCATTTTTATGACTCTGCTGTCACTTATTGCAAAGAAAAAAGAGAGAGATTTCAAACTCTTGAATTTGGCAACCAAGCAAAGTTGCTTGATAGTCTGGGATGTCAGCAGGATGGAAACAACAGCAAGGGACTACAACAAGGACCAAGGCAAGACTGATTCTAGACAGGGCTGATGGTGGGATAGGCATAACATTTGAATAGCCTGAAGGTTGTACTGTGCAAAGCACAAATACAACAAAGATCGAGGTGATTTTTTTTCCTTTATCAAGGAAAAACTTCCTGGGTTCTTTGCTTTTTAAATTGTATTAAGCCTACTGTATGATTTATCTTGTATTTTTTGTATATTTCTTACCTGAAAATTAGAAAAAATTGGCTACTTATTTGCAGTAAATCATCATAGGAAGAAGCAAAAAAAAAAAAAGGACCATCAGACACCCATATCTGCCCAAGAAGAAAGTATTTTAAAGCGTAATCAAAAGTGATAACATTTGTCTGTAATTTTTGCAGGAAATGTTCATTGGAAAAGTGCTGGGTGGACTTGGAAAGGACATTGATGAAACAGATGTAGGAAAAGATGGCCTAATCTTTACTAGACTCATCTCTAGTAGAGATGAGTCTAACAAGTTAATTTGCATCATAATGAGATTGGGAATACAGCTAAAAGCCTCATACGATCTCCTGCAACTCAGCCATTTGTGATCTCAAAGCATCTATGAACGGATTTACTATCACTATATGGTGCTAATGTGTTAAATTTTGGACAAAATCACCCAGTTCCTCTATCATGCTGACTGTCTTCTAGTTTTCTGTAACTGGCTTTAAAAATGAATATTAATTTTTAAATAAATAAAGACAATTCTTCTTCTACCTCCATTTCTTTTTGATGGGAAAGATATTATCAAGCTTGATGTGTAAGTGAAGATGCTTCCAAGAAAAGAAGATAGAGATCGAGAGACAGAGACAGAGACAGACAGAGACACAGAGAGAGAGAGAGAGAGGGAGGGAGGGAGAGAGGGAGGGAGAAAGGGAAAGAGGGAGAAGTAGAGAGAGCGAGAGCATTTGCTTATCAACCTTTATCTATGCTCAAAACAAAAACGGACTCATTCATTTTTTTAAAATATAAAAATAATCTTGTTTGGTTAAAGAATTTTTTTAGGCTTTTGAGAAATTATGAATTGAAAATATCCTCTTTTTAGACTTTTAAGGTAATCAGGATGTACTGCAGTATTTTTAGGACAAATATGCAGCATGTTACACCTTGGTTTTTGGCAGCTGATAATTTATACCTAGTATTTTCAAAAGAGTTCCTTACAGGTTAATGTTTATAACTCCACTACTCCAAAATGTAGTGAGCCAACCTTGATGTATTTTGGAAGCCTTTTCAGCTTTTTGTTCTATAGAAGATGATAATGCCCCAACACATATGCCATCACCCCCCCCCCCCCACCTTTGGCTAGCTGTTAAACAACCTGTGAATGGCTTAACCTTCATGGGCAGTTCTTCTATCCTGTCCAACTGAAAATTCTCCAGAAAACACCACGAAGCTGACTCTGACTTTATGAGACTTAGATGACTAATGTGTTATATCATTTATTATAAGGGTGTTAGGGATAACATTGTTTACCCTAACTGGTTTAGGTAAAATAATAACTAAGTAATCATAGTTTGTTAGTTAAAGTGTCTGCAGCTTTAAATATAGGAAAGTAATTAAGGGAGTGGTTGTGAAAGCACTTTAAAAGAAGCAAGACGACAGCTTGCTCTCTCTCTGGCTTTGATGATCCCTGATTACTGCTTGGAATCAAGACTGCATTGCTCGAACAGGAGAGAAACAAAGGACTGATTTGTAAGTGAACTGACATAGGATATTCTGCACGGACTTTGCTAACTGAATATCCCTGAATGGACTGACTAAATGATACATGACTATTGGACTGTTATTTTGACTATGCTATGAACTCATAATGGAATAAACTATATTTTTGATAGCACAAGTGTATCTGTTATTTTTACTGTATGTTAATAAACATACAAGCTTAGCTCACTCATTTATCTGTGTGCCTATCTGACTAACGCTGCACATTCTGTTTAGCTTGTCTCCCTAACCCTGGTTGGGAAAACCAGGCTTAACACTAGTTATGGGCTCAGAGGCTGCAAAGTCAGTTTAACTAGGATAAAACAGATTTATGTAAAAGTGAGAGTTTGTGTTGTTATACATTACAGTAAACAGACAGCTGTGTTTTATTAATTATAGTTTTATATCCATATAAGAAAACATGGCACAAGTCAATTTACAAAGTTTGTCCCTTATATCCAAGTTGGATGGAACAAACTATGTATCATGGTCTATGAAATGTAGTCTGCTTCTATGAAAAGAAGGTTTGTGGAACATAATTGAAAATCCACCAAACGTAGAGGAATGGGATCCAGAGAATGAAGAAGATAGACTAAAAATAGAAGAATTTATGCATAAAAATCAACAAGCTATTTGCATAATTGCTTTAACCTTAACTGACCAACAGCTTGTTTATATCCACGGAGAGAAAACGGCTGTTGGGTGTTGGCAGAAGCTGAAGAGAATTTATGTTCGAGATAATGTTGGTGCTCACATAAATCTAATACGGAAGCTTTTCAGTACGCATCTCCAGACGAATGGTGATATGCTGAGTCATTTGAAAACTATGCAAAGCATTTTTCAAGAACTGCAAGAGAAAGAGCTTATTTTCTCTGAACTACACCAAGTCTACATAATTCTATCTTCCCTTGATGAAAGTTATGATAACTACGTAACTTCCCTTGAAATTTTGCCAAAGGAAAGCCTAACTTTAACTGATATAACTGGCAGATTGATTGAAGAGGCCAGAAGAAGGCTTGAAAGAAATGAGTTAAAGAGGCAGCAACCTCAAAAAGAAGATAATGAATTTCCTACTGCATATGCAATTAAAAAGTGCTTTAATTGTGGAGGAAGAGGAAATTTGGCAAGATTTTGTAAAAAAGCAAAGCGCCAGAACGCTGGCCAGAATACTAAAAGTCATCAAAAGATAAATAAAAATTTAGAGTTAGCCATGTATACTAACGGAGCTGTAAAAAATAATTTATGGGTGGTTGACAGCGGAGCATCCCACTGTATAACAAATGATAACAAAAATTTTATTAAAATGTCCAAGAGTACACAGCAGATATCGTTAGCCAATGGCTGGAAACTGAAAGCTAAAGGTCAAGGTATAGCATATTGTTCTTTTATAAAAGAGAGTGTAAAAATGTTATAAGTACCACAACTTAAGTTTAATTTAATTTCAGTTAGAATTTTGGTTAAACTAGTATATGTAGTTACTTTTAAAGGAGATAACTGCATAATTGAGAAAGAAGATAAGAAAATTACTGCATCTTTAAGAGGTGAATTATATGTGTTAAATGATAATGGTTTAAAGGTGGCTAACATGGTTTATGAAAATAAGAAACCTCATGATGAATGTATTCACTTGTTACATCGAAGGCTAGGGCATTTAAATTTTAAAATGCTTAAGAAAACTGTTGAATTATCTAAGGGAATAAGTTTGAAACCTTGTAATAAGTATTTGCAATGTAATGCCTGTAATCAAAGTAAAAGCCAGGGTCACACCTGCTAATAGAGTTGATGGATTTACTACCAAAGAGCCTTTAGAGGTAGTATTTGCTGATTTAATAGGTCCGAAAAAACCAAGTGTAGGAGGAGCTCGTTACATACTAAGCATAATGGACCATTATTCTAGATATGGGTTTTGCTATTTAATGAAGAGCAAAACTGAAACGTATCAAAATCTCTTTAATTGGATAAAATTTGCTGAAAGGAAAACTAAAAAGAAATTAGTAACTCTTATAACAGATAATGGTACGGAATTTACAAATAATAAATTCCAGAACAGACGTTAGGTATTCAACATAAAAAGTCTGCACCATATAGGCCACAACATAATGCCTTTATAGAGAGAAGAGGCCAAACATTACAATCAATGACATGAACTATGATGTCTGATTCAGGATTACCTGACAATTTGTGGAGAGAAGCAATAATGTGTGGTAATCATATATTAAATAATGTTGTTAATTCAACAACAGGTGAATTACCATTCACACTGTGGCATGGTACAAAACCTGATTTAAGTTACATGCACACATTTGGAGCACCAGCATGGGTGCATATCCCTTCACAACGAAGACACAAAGGACAGCATAGAGCTAAAAGATTATATTTTGTAGGATATACATCTAATCATAGATCTTATAGATTCTGGGAACCAGGTACATCTAGAGTTTACACCAGTGCTAGTGCAAAATTCCTAGAACATGTAGGATGGAATAGATTAGAGCAAGATTTAAATAATGAAGTAATTATTGAACCCTACAAAAGGCAGAAAGATCAGACTAGTTATAAGAAGAGTCCAATTAAAGAAGAAGTCCATGAAGAACAAATAGGACCAGAACAAGAGGAAACAGTTGATCAGGAAGAGTTAGATAATCAAGAAGAGTTAATAAATGAAAGTCCACCTGTAAGTCCTGTAATACCTAGACGTACTACACGTATAACTAGACCACCTGAGAGATATCAAGCAAGCATAGTTTGCCAAATAACTAAAGTTCCAACTAGTGTAGATGAACTTAGGATGTATCCTGCTAAGGATCAGGAGAATTGGCAAAAGGCAATGGAAAAAGAACTAAATTCATTAAAGGTAATGAAAGTTTATGAAGATGCTAAATTACCTCCAGGAGAAAAATCCATTGGGTGCAAATGGATATTTAAAGTAAAAACTGGAAATGATGGGACTGTTACCCATAAGGCTAGGTTAGTAGTTCAAGGATTTAATCAAACTGCATCTGATTACGATGAAGTTTTTGCACCGTCTTAAAGCAACATCTTTAAGAGCAGCATTAGTGTGGGCAGCTAAGAAAAACTATGTCATTAACCATTTAGATGTAGAAACTGCTTATTTGCATACACCATTGCAGCACACTATATATTTAAGAAAACCAGTAGGTATAAAAGACAATAAAGTAAATAGTAATGATTGTTGGAAACTCAAAAAGAGTCTTTATGGGTTGAAACAATCTGGGTTTGAGTGGAACCAATATATTGTGAAAGAGTTAAACAATATAGGTTTTAAATCTGGTTTAGCAGATCCATGTGTGTTTAAAAGAGAAAATAATGGAATGGTGTCATTATTGTTATTATTTACAGATGATATTGCTTTGATAACTAAGACTAATAATGAAGCTATTTAAATTATATCATTATTAGCCAAAAAGATAAAATTAAAGCATTTAGGTGAAATTAAAAAGTATCTAGGATTGACAATTAACAAAACTAAAAATGGATTTAAGATATCTCAAGAAGATAAAATTTGCCAATTAATTAAAACATTTAAAATGGAACTTTGTAAACCGGCAAAGACTCCAATGAGTCAGGAAGTTTGCCAAACTGATGATCAAAGTCCCAAATTTGATAAGTCCATATATCAATCTTTGATTGGCAGCTTATCATATATAAGCAATTGGTCAAGGCCAGATATAGCTTATAGTGTAAATCAGCTGGCACGTTTTAATTCGGATCCACATCAATGTCATTGGCAATCATTAAAGAGAATTTTAAGATATCTTAAAGGAACAATGAACCATGCATTGTATATAGAACCAAAGGGTGATTTGAGTCTTAGTGCCTATGCAGATGCAAGTTTTGCAACTGATATAAACACTAGAAAATCAACATCTGGGATGGCTATATTATTTGGTAAGACACTAATAGGGTGGAGGTCAATCAGACAACAGCATATTAGCTTGTCCACGATGGAAGCGGAATTTTCATGTCTGTCATTACTATGCACTGATTTGATTTTGTACAAACAGTTATTATTGGACATGGGTATAACTGTAAAAGATTCCATTATTGTGTACGAGGATAACCAAGCAGCTATACAGTTAGCTACTAGTATTGCTGTAAAAACTAGATCAAAGCATACTGATTTTAGATACTTAAATGTTAGAGAATCTGTAAAGAATGGGCTAATTAAATTGGAATACTGCATAACAGAAGAAAACATTGCAGACCAATTTACAAAAGTTCAAGGAGTAATTAAGTTTAAAGAGAGTTGTAACAAATATGATTTAAAGATGTAAATAGTTATATTTATTATTATTTCCTAAAAGGGGAGAATGTTAGGGATAACATTGTTTACCCTAACTGGTTTAGGTAAAATAATAACTAAGTAATCATAGTTTGTTAGTTAAAGTGTCTGCAGCTTTAAATATAGAAAAGTAATTAAGGGAGTGGTTGTGAAAGCACTTTAAAAGAAGCAAGACGACAGCTTGCTCTCTCTCTGGCTTTGATGATCCCTGATTACTGCTTGGAATCAAGACTGCATTGCTCGAACGGGAGAGAAACAAAGGACTGATTTGTAAGTGAACTGACATAGGATATTCTGCACGGACTTTGCTAACTGAATATCCCTGAATGGACTGACTAAATGATACATGACTATTGGACTGTTATTTTGACTATGCTATGAACTCATAATGGAATAAACTATATTTTTGATAGCACAAGCGTATCTGTTATTTTTACTGTATGTTAATAAACATACAAGCTTAGCTCACTCATTTATCTGTGTGCCTATCTGACTAACACTGCACATTCTGTTTAGCTTATCTCCCTAACCCTGGTTGGGGAAACCAGGCTTAACAAAGGGCTTGGAATATTTTATAAGCATTACGCTTGTAGTTTTTCCCTAAATCAGGGAAGCCAGTACAATTATCTGTTCATCCCATGCATAACTGCTTACAAGCAAAGCCCATTGAAAAGTATAGGATTGCGAGTTCTGATTTGAAGGTCATTCTCACTTATTGATGCTCTGTCCATATTTCAAGCTTGAAACAGTGATACCAGTGTAACCTCTCTACAGCAGACACCAAAACTGTTAAGTTTTGAGCATGGGCGAGAAAGAATGGAGACAAGCCTCTGAACGGTGAATTTCAGCTCTTTATTTACATTGTGACTTACTTCCTCAATAGCAGTTAAACCCGCCTTATATAGGCAAACCCTGTAACTTTTAACCAATAACGAGCTAGGAGCGCTAGCTCTTATAACCAATAGAAACTCTCTGTTAAGGGCTTATTGGATTCCCCAGGACGGGCCAATCCGGTCCGGCCGCTTAACAGCCAATCAGAAGTGCAGGGCCAGAACCCTGCACTTAACTCCAAGCTCATACTTTATTAAATCTTTCTGCATACACAACAAAAACGATATCTAAGTATGTGTGGTACTCCAAACAATATCGAGTTACACAGGTGCATATTTATCACCAGAATCTCTTTCCTTTTCTTCCCTCGCTATTGCATTTGCCAAGGTCATGCACTGAGCCACAGATGTAGCATAAATATTAATAGTTTCTGTGTGAAAAATGCCAGGTGTCTTCTTTGGGAAATGTCAGTGATTGCTTGAGTTATGCAGAATTCTTGCTGCGATGGCAATTGACATCTGTCTAAGAAATGAAGAAACACTTGGAGGCTGTTGTGAACTATTGTGGCCTAATCGATCTTTGTATGGATAGCTAAACAAGTCTCTTCTGGCAGAGACCTTTTTTTTTGAAGTTACTGATGGGAGCAACGGGCTGCATCTACTTGCCAAAGTTGATTGGAAACAAGGCACTTCTAACATTGGGCTTTAGAAGAAGCAGCTCAACATAGCTGTAGAATGTCCAGCACAAAAAGGATCTGCTTGTTAAGTTTCTCTGGTGAAGGTGCTGGCCTGTCTTGTTATAGTGCATGCAAAAAAGATACGCTTAAATTAGAGATAAAAGCACTGCTGGAAATTAATGCATTGATGAGAAAATAGCCATCCCAAATTGCATTCCTTGACCCAGAAAGCAGTGTTTATTTTCCTTCACTGAGAATAGCTTTTCCAATAACCAAAGGATATTTTGTATGTTCATAAGAGGAATCCATTTGGATCAAACCAAAGGCATATTTTGTCCAACATCTTCTATCCTACAGTGGCCAACCATCTGCTTATGGGAAGACACAAGGCAATTTTTCTTGAGATGTTGCTGCCCAGTAGCTTCCTCTAAATCAACATTTATTATTTAAACATCTGCATGTTGCCTCTTGAGTGCTTGCTTCTTGACTACTTTCTTATCATCTCAGCAGTGTAAATCTGCATGTTAAATTCTACTTTTGATTTAGATTTCATTCTGGACGCTTGCAGTGTAAGAGTAACCCCTCAGGAAGTTATTTTTATAAAGATGGAAAATGTCTTGAATTACTCCTTAACTCTGTGGTTTTGTACAGTACATCAAAAGGCTTGTGTAAGCATCTGGAAGAAAGTTGGCTTTGATCCTTCCACTGGGAAATAATATTTTGCGTTTGGAGTACAAACGTAGTTATATTGGTCATAGAGACATTCTGCTATCTTTTTCTATATCTCTATGTAAGCAAGTTTAGACATCCAAGTACAAAGTACATCAAAGTTTCTGTTTTAGTCTGGTGTCTGTTTTATTTATGTACAGATGACAATGATGATGATGATGTTATGCATTCAGTCGTGTCTGACTCTTGGTGATTCTATGGTCCAGATCTTGCCACATCTTCTCATCTTGCACTATTTCTTTGAATTGTTTGATGCTCTGGCTGGTGTCAGCTTTGAAGATGTCCAACCACTGTGTTCTTTGATGGCTTGGTTTCCTTTTACTACTAATTCTTGCCAACATAATTGCTTTCTCCAGTGCTATGTACATCTACCTGGTTTAATATTCCAGAATTATCTAATCCAGAGATGGCTAAATTTGCCTTTCTTTTAGATATATTCTGCCTTCCAGACACTCATCTGGTATCTGGAATTATTGCTTGTTCCCTGCACAGATTTGTGATATTGTGACTAAAGCCATTGTACAGAAAGAACACCACTGAAAGCAGAGTAGTATGAGTAATAGCTAGTACCATCTCTTGGTATTTGGCTAACCTAGATTTCAACTCATGAGATTGTGGCTGATTTCATCTTTTTGGTTTTTTTTTCTTTTTTTAGTTTGATGCTAGGTCTTTGAGTAAATGCCATATCAGGGGATGGGGTTTCTCACAGAGATACTTTCTTTTATTGAGCTTCTCAAGGCAGTTAGTTGAAGTTTGTTATTATTGTTATTATCTCTCCAGTCCTTTGTACACCCATTTTGTTGGCATTACCCCAAGTTTTAGGCATTTTCATTTTATAATTCCTTTTTTTCTCTTAGGTCATTATATTATGTGCCACATTTGCCTTTTACAAGATTGGAAAGGAGGGGGTGTGCATTGAAATGGACATGTCTATTCAGGTAAGTCCTCAGAAGGTCAGAAGATACTTACAAGCCAGTGTGGTCTAGTAGCTTTGCCTCTAGGGAAACTCAGGAGGCACAATTGGCTATCTTCCTTATGAACAACCTCCCTTTAGAGAATAAGTAGTCAGGGAGTTTTTCTCCATACTTTTATCTAAGCCTTCTCTTAGAAAAAATAAATTGGTTCTATGGTTAGAAAAAAAATGCTTGATCCAAGATGGAATGAAGACTTTCCGAAAGAAATAATTAGTCACAATCAAGCTTAAGTGAAGACTAAGTGTATTACTTTTTTTTCTTTTTTCAAAAATATTGGATATACTAAAACCAGTATCTGAGGATGATTCCTTCCACAACCATTTTTCCATTAGGTTCATCCTCCCTTTGGAAGGAGCTTGCCTATTGATTTTTGGTTTGTATTTACTCTTTGAATCCAATTCTTTTTTCTCTGTGGCCCATCCATGTTTCTCTTGATTGTTGTGTGTTTTCTAATAAAGCAAATACTTTACTATTTGAAATAGAAATTTTTGTACCAATTTGTACCTTGAAGAATTGTAATCTAGAAACACATCTCTGATGGCTAAAGGCATTGCAAACTAATTTATCAGCTGCTGGGGCTTAAACTGCATTTGTATTTTTTTCTTTCTTTCTCCTTTTAATTCATGGAAAGGAAAAGTTCAAGTTGGTTGGGGTGACAGGAGAGGTGATAGCAGACATTACTAGAGAAGTTACTCTGTTCTGCAGCTACAGCATGTAGACTTATACTACTTCACAGTGCTTTAAAGCCCACTCTAAGAAGTTTACAGAGTCAGCATGTTGCCCCCAACAATCTGGGTCCTCATTTTACCCACCTCAGAAGGATGGAAGTCTGAGTCTACCTTGAGCCGTTCAGGATCAAACTCCTGGCAGTCAGCAGAATTAACCTGTGTTCTAATCACTGCACCATCAGGCTTTATAGTCCTACTTGGGTGGGGAAGGCCAGGTGGGTGAGGTGAGTCGGTGGGAGAGGCCTTCCTTTGTAGGTTCATCTTTATCAGCATCACATTAAAGCTACCTTATCTTACAGATTCTGGGAGATTTACTTCTCCTAATACATTTCCATACTCTGATTTTTTTTTCTTATGAATCTACCTACTGAAACGCTAATGGAATTTAAGGCTTGTATTCACATGTCCTAATTTTCAGTTATTGAGCTGAGGGCTGCTGAAATGAGGAATGAGGCTCCTCACCCCCCTTTCTCCCTTTATGCACTCCAGAGCCATGGCTGTTCCTGCCATCCCTGTGGAGAGTCAGGATTCTTGATTAAAATTTGTCAGACAAACTCTAAAGCAGCATTTTCCATTTCATGCCTCATTAGGCTTATGGTCACCTTTCACCATGTATATAAACTATACCACTTAGTTCTCCTCCTTTATGGGATGACAGATGACTCTCTGAGGTGCCCTATCAACATCTGATGCTCACTGATGGCCACCTTAAATAAGTCACATTTTGTCAGAAGTGGCTTTATTAAAGGAAATTTGACTGGATACACTGGGAAAATGAACACAGGGCACTAATGGAGAGCTGAGAGGGAGATTCTTGGATGATACCAGATCTAGTTCCAGATTTCAGAAATATTTTCCATTCAACAAAGTGACCTGAAGTGAGTCTTAATTAAACTTAATTCATTTTCACTGGGTCTATTTAAAGTAAATTATCATTTTATTACCCACCAAGACTTAACATCAGGCAATGTGGTCGCCATTGTTGAAAATTATAGTGGCAAGGGCAGATCCATCTGGAGTGAGGGGGGGGGAAGGGTAAAGTGCAGGAATCGTGTCCCAATAGTCTCTAGTCACATTATAGGTCGCTAATAAATATATAAGGACTCTAGGGTTTGTATACTAACTGTATATTATTTCCCTTCAGAGTCTGTAGAGATTCTCAGTCATCAGGGTCCTGATTGTCCCAATTTTCCAGGAGGTAACTGGGCTTTCTTGTTTTTCTTTTGAAGATGTTTCATTTCTCATGCAAGAAGCTTCTTCAGTTCTGACAGGCTATCATGTCAGAGCTGAAGAAGCTTCTTGGATGAGAAGTGGAACATCTTCAAAATAAAAAACAAGGAAGTCCAGTTGCCTCCTGAAAAGCACCTTTGGGTTTCCCTTCAGAGGTTTCTTTTTCAGGAGAAGGAACAAAGGGAAGTTTGGACTTTGTTCTCCTGGATACTTTAGTACAATTTTTGCACTATTCATGAGCAGGTTCAGGGGTGGGATGCTACCGGTTCAGCCCGGTTCTATAGAAAGAGCAGCTGACACTAAACTGGTTTGATATTTGGCCCACCCTCATGCCTGGGCTCTAGGCTGTCATTTATTCCCTGCTTTTCCCTCCTCAGCTGCTTTACATGGTACAGCTGAGGTTGAAAAAGCAGGAATCAAGAGGATTTTCAAACGCTGCTGTCAGCTGTCCAGGCGGCACAGCTGATGATTTCTTGCAAACACTGTACACATATGTGTTATGATTGTCTGTAATTCAGAGAACCGGCAAATCACTCCACTGGCTGGCCCTGCCTCTTCCCTCCCAATCACTCCTTTCCTGGCGTGCAAGCCATCCAACTTGCCTTTGGTAAGTTGCTATTTTTCCTAATTTTTTCCCCCAACAATCAGCTGTTCTGCTCTGCCGGGAGATTTAGATTAGCTAGAAAGCAGGAAATCCTTGGATTTCTTGCTTTCTAGCTCATCTAAAAGCAGAGCCAAACCTTTCTTAGGACTGAAGCTTCTACTTTTCAGTGCAGACTCAGGTAGCTGATTGCAGATAGATAGATCTCTAAGTGATTCTGTGAGCAACTCAATCTGCCTGCCTGCTTTGCCTGCTTTTGGGTAAAAGTTGCTCTTTGTTTTATAAAAAAATCAATATTTACATATATGGTGTGTTGTGAGTTAATTTTGTGCGTTTGCTTGCAAGCAAATTTTATGTGAGATTCAGGTAGCCGATTGCAGAAAGATAGATCTCTAAGTGAATCTGTAATTCTGTGAGTAACTTATTCTGCCTGCCTGCTTTGCCTACTTTTGAGTAAAAGCTGCTCTTTTTTATTAAAAAAAATCAATATTTACATAAATATTTCTAATATTTACATACAAGCCACACCCACCCAGTCACATGACCACCAAACCACACCCACAAATTTGGCCACACCCACCAAACTGGTTGTTAAGAAATTTGAGTCCTACCCTTGAGCAGGTTAACATATTTGTTATTACTCTGGAAAAAGTATACATGGGGGGGGGTACGAAAGTGACAGTTTATTGGATCCGATAACACAAAGAAATTGAGTGTTACAAGTGAATGTGAGATGTTGAAATTCCTTCCCACTGTGGGTAGCTTTCAGGTATTATTACAGCATGGAGTGAGGGAATGAGGCACAGAATTTTGCGCACTGCAAGTTGTTGCTCCAGGAAAGGACAGTGTCAAGATGTGACAAATGCAGGGATCACATACATTTGTGGATGAAAGGTTATCACTAGCTACCAGTCCTAATGGCTGTATTATCACCAGTGTCAGTGGCAGAGTGGCTCCTAGCATCAATTGCTGGGTAACACAAATGGGAGGGTGCTGTTCTTCTTGCAAGAAGCATCCAGTTGGCCCTGAGAGGACAGGGTGCTGGCCAAACCACTACTTTGTTTTATGCTTTTATGACCTTGAAAAATAAATGTGGAATGAGGGTGGCAAAATCAAAGACAAACCCTAGTCGTATCTTTTTCCTTATAAAAAGCTGAAAACACAGGCTATTCATTTATTTATTTTTCTGTCCTTTTATTTTTAGTTTATTCTGATTCTTCAAAACTTGATGCTATCTCACAGCTCATAAATCTTTTCCCTGTCCCAGTCACTTGGATTTCTTCTTTTGGGCTTATAAAGCAAAAGGGTCAGAGTATTTGAAATATAGGGTGGTTTCATGTTCAGATTGATGCCTCCTCTCTTTGTGTGTGTGTGTGTGTGTGTGTGTGTGAGAGAGAGAGAGAGAGAGAGAGAGAGAGATGGTTTTGTTGTAACTTCTTTTAAATTGAGTTTAGATCTTAAAGAATGCCATTTTAGCAAACCATTGCTAAAATTGACAATTGTTTCCGTCCATATAGATCATAAAACTGTTTTCTTCCCTTGTTTGTGTTTCTCTGTTATCAAGAAGAATGCTAGGCCTTTTCTATAATGGTGCCGTGTGAGACAATTAGATATTTCACCAAGCAAAACTTTCTTGGTTCAAACTTTGCCTGCTTTTGGTGGATGCTTTGATCTGACTCCTTTTCACTTATCTGGATGTACTTTTTAAAGTACAGGCCTATTTACTTCTCTTTTAAACTTTCAAGTGTAAGTGCGGCCTCAAACAAAATGTTGGAGTGCAATGTTGCTACTCAGCATTCTGGTCAGCCATGTTCTCATCCAGAATACTGTAAACCAGGGGTGTCCAACCTTGGCAACTTTAAGACTTGTGGACTTCAACTCCCAGAATTCCTCAGCCAGCTGGCTGAGGAATTCTAGGAGTTGAAGTCCAAGTCTTAAAGTTGCCAAGGTTGGACACCCCTGGTTTACAGTTCCTCAACTTGGCTCTAGGCCTTACCTGTCAATATTTTGTGGTCTGTTGAACATGTCCTGTCTTCATTCACAAGTTCAGTAAGCTCTTGATTTTCCCAAAGCCTGCCAAACTTTATAACCAGTAAGATTCCATCCTCAGGAAGATGAGCTTGCTATCATTATTTAAAATATTTTTCACTGTATTTTAGGATTATCGAAATATGGTAACTTGGGAACCTATTGCTTTATTTTTGTTGTTATCTCTTGTTTCTTTAAATCTATTTTCCATTAGAAAGGCCACAAAGAAGTAAGCTGCCTGACAGGATAAATTATGGATAAGAGATCATTGTGTTTATTAAAAAAAAAAAGGAATAAATTAGAGCATCTTCCCTAACCATGTGCTCTCCAGATTACTCCCATAATTTTCAGGCAATATGCTGGCAAAGATAGTATTTAAGTTTGTTATAGCTGCCCACTCCAGTAGACTCTGGACAATTTTAGAAACCATCAGTATAGGAGTGGCTAAATTATAGTGACAACACTATGGTAAAAAAAAAAAATCATTGTGTTACTCTAACTTGATAAAACAACCTGATTACTATCTGAATATGTCTTATTGAACTTTATAGACATTGTTCATCAAGGGCTGACACAATAATGATATAGCTGTTTCTTGCAGCCTGCATTTATGGAGATGGTCTTGCTTTCATTCTGCCTGAATTCTAGAAGAACACAATGCATACCTGGATAGGTGAAAGCAAGGAGCAGTGTAATGGGGCATCCAGGTGAAGTCTTAAACTGGTTATCATTAATAGAAATGGCTTTCAGGTCAATAAAGAGAAAGAAGATGTTACCAATTCTTAGAAAACAGTGGTGGGTTATGAACAAAACATTGCACGTGTATTTGGAGGTTTGGGGTGGGGGAGAGGAGAAACAATTGATATGAGACTCTGGTGGCTATCCTTAAAAGTTTTTTATAACATTGGTTATACATTTAGCTTTCCTTTGTCATCTTGCTCCTCGTAATTGGTTCTTGTAGTTTGCGATATTAAATTTTAACTTGTTGAGAGAAGCAGCAGAAACACAGGTGAACTTTCAAATACTGCAGCTTTATTGGAATAAAATAGTCCATGTTGATATTTTCAGGGAACACAACAATGGTCAGAGTATGTATGATGGGGAAGCTTATAAAACATCTCACCTTGTTTCAAACATTCTTTTAGTCCCTTCATATTGTGTGCTTTTATTATTTTAATTATTATTAGATACTTTCTATCTCTGCATGATGATGATGATGATGTCAATGTGATGATAAGCTTCATGAGAAGCAAAGAAGGTACACAAAATGAAGACGAAACTACAGGCAGATAATGGAGCTAGACTTGTCCAATTTATTCTCATGATCTTAGTGAGAAGAGCATCAGGCACTATCTTGCTCTTTCTGTTCACCCACAATCTTTTTGTAGCAGCTCATGGGCTCTGGCTTTCAGGTCCCTCTGAACCAAAACAGCAAGCTAGTTCTAGTAACCTGCTAATTATCTGATCTTAATTATTTATCTTTGAAGACCAGAATGTATAACACTTCTATTTTTCACATTACTTTATCTTGCATTAGGAAATAACAATTATAAAATGTAAATGCAAGCATATGAAATCTGGGTTGAAGGCAGGTTTCATCATCCTCTTCTTAACTGTACAGCAATTTTTTAATGATGCAATTTTAATCTTGTGCAAGTTTGTAATACAAATTTCTTTCAAAGAAGGCAATTTTAGATATTAACATTTTTTTGCACATGGATTACTTAGCTCAACTATAAACAGCTTGTGGCAAGGTAGAAATCCAAACACAGCATGTTACAGAACAATGATTCTATTATTACCCCGCCTCAGTGTTATTCTGTTTAAAATATAAGTTATATTGAGAAGGTTTGAAGACTATGGAAGTGATGCATTGAACAGGAGGGCTACTCCCCTCTCATTTTCTGCTCTGCTCCAGGCAATTAATTTGTGGAAAATAGGAAAGAGACAATTAGTTGTATTCCACTTACCTCTTGAAAGGTTAGTTAGCAGATACTCATGTTATTCCATCCCAACCTGTTCAGCCAAAGAAGGTTTGGAAATGCAATGATGCAAGTATTAGGCTTTTTTTTTTTAAGATTACAATTGGGTGGTGACTGATAGAGAACAGAAAATGCAAGGTGGACTAGATAACTAATAATAAATTTACTAATAAAAATAGTGTAGGAACTGACATTTCTTTATCAGTACAGGAACATTCAATTTCAGATGTGTTTGGCTTTCCAGTTCCCACTATGGACTTTAAAAAGATATATCTGAATTTTATAAATTACATAAGAAGTCACATATGTTTCAACTTTATCTTACCAGATTGCTAATACTCCTGTTAGTAATTTTTTTTCCGACTTCAAAAATGAGCTCCCATCTTATACAACTTATATTGTACCAAGACACAATGTGTGGCAGCGAGACCTAAGGCAGCGAGTCCTAGCGAGGTCATCTAGTGGTATCAGGGAACAGCCCACAATGTTTTGTGCTGTGCTCACCACCCTCCGTGGATAGAAAGACATTACAGAGGGTGATGAGCACAGGACAAAACATTGTGGGATGTTCCCTGATATCACTAGATGGCATCGCTAGGGCTCACTGCCTTAGAAGAATAAGGAAAATTCTCAGGGATGATCACATCCCGATCAGCACTTCTTCATTCTCCTACCATTGGGTAGGAGATATAGAAGCATAGCCAACTGCTCCAACAGCCTGAAGAACAGTTTCTATCCGTGGGCTGTCAGACTACTGAATGGAAAACAACTTCATGTTAACATAGTATGATAGACTTGCAGGGCCGGCGCATTGTGCAACAAGGTCCCATATTGTAATAAGATTGAATCTGGGTTAGGGACTTCTGTCCTCACTGTGAATTGTGTTGGGGGGGGGGCACGAAGGGAGGCTCAGCCAACCTCATTGTACATATGTTGAACTCTGACAATAAAGGTAATAATAATTGTAGTATACCACAAATTCAAAACTGAAAATTAGCTTGAGAATCTGATTGTATAAGAATGTCAAACAGAAATTTCAAGTGCTTCTATGTATGCAGGCTGTCACTGGTACACATCATAATTTACCCCAACACCAATATTTTCGTCTGAGGGCATTTAGTGGAAGCTATTTTATAATTCAATATACCTATAATGTTAATATTAAACTATTGACATTTTTGTAGAGGTCTCCTCCCAAGCAAGTAGGATTCCCTTTCTGTCCAATCACTAGTTTACATTATCTCACAAATAAATTATCAGATTTGAAAAAAAAAATTGCAATACTTTTATTTCACTGATTTTTTTTTTGATTGGAAAAAGAAAATAAGGAATGATGGAAGTTGAATAATTTGGGTGTATTGATGAAGAGACCTCACAACTGTTATTCAGAGCTTCCTGTCCTGTAAAAGCAATTTTTCCTCACCATTATAAACAACACGCATTATCTAAAGTAAGTTAGATTGAAATTACCTGCAAGAATACATCAAAGGTCATTTATTTTTTAATTAAGGGGAATTAAGAAGGGACTGTTTTTGAGCTAACAAAGCAAGCAATGTGATCAAAACTTTGTTGGCTTGTTGGTTTTCCATTGCAGCTCTTTCTCAAATGGTTTTAGACAAGCCACTCTCAACTTGATGCCATTTGTCTGCTACGCCCTCTACTTTCTGAATTTGTACCTAAAATAGTTATTTTTTAAAAAAAACTCCTTTTGAAGACAAACTTCTAGGTTACATCTGTTTTACCAGTTCTCCATCCAACCAGCAGGGGGCAATGGAGCCTTTTATTTACAGGTCTTCTCTATTTGCTCAGTTATGAAGAGCCATATTAAATCTTTTAAAACATGTGTTTTAAAACATGGAGCTTAAGGAAACACACATCATACCTAATATCATATGATTTATCTAATTTATAGCATGTTCCATTGACTGGCTTTCCCAAAATTTCTCAACAGCAAAATTGTTAAATGCCTCCAGAAACATTTGAACAAAGGACTTAAATGAGATTTGAGCCATCTAGGCACCCAAATGAGATAAATAAAGAACTAAAAAAGCAGCAACTGGATTCATCAAAGTGAAACATCCATGTTATAACTTTGAGGACATTTTTGAACACACAAGGCTTATACAAAATGAACATAAGGCAACTGGCTTATACTAAACAAGCCCCGTACATAAAATGCACAAAAGCAAGTACTCTGTGTTGTGAATGCATAATACCAATAAAGTTATCATTGAGCTTGAAGTCTAGTGCAGGGTTCTGACCCTGCACTTCTGATTGGCTGTTAATGGCAGGATCGGATTGGCCTGTTTAGGAGCATCCGATCGGCCATTAACAGTCCATTCCCATTGATTAACGGAGCTAGTGCTCCAGGTTCGCTATTGGTTAAGTAGTTAATGAGTTGCCTACATAAGTAGGGCTAGAGCAGCCTTTGAGCTGAGCTGTCACAATATGTAAATAAAGAGTTTGAAGTTCACTGTTTCTACTGGCTCGTCTCCATCATTCGCACCCATGCTCCAAACTTAACACTCTGAACAACTGTAAATTCAAAAGGTTATTTTTTAAAAAGGGAAGCAGCTATATATAAACTCAGTGAAATTTTCTGCATAATTTTACATCTGAAAATCAGAGAAAATCACTTCCGCCAAGATGAATTACAGCTACATGATTGCTGCTGCTTAAGCCCCATGGTGCTAGGAAAGCCATTTATGCTACAGCTAGTCACCGAGTAAGGTAAACCCTGACTTATGAAAACCTGATACAATGAAAGGGGCACAAGAATGAAAGCCAACATGTTGAAATGTGTGCGGCACACAATACAGTCTGCACAAAAATTAGCTTATGCAAGGGTTCCTGGCACATGCTGCAAATAACCAAAACCCCCCACAAAACCTTCACCTCTTTTTGTTCCCCCAGGATGGATTTTTAAAAGGAAAACATTCCCTGCACTTTTGACTAATATTTGATGGATTAATAGTAGTTGGCATCACCTAGTCAACATTGACTGATCTGCAGAAACCAAGAGGTTGAATTTGTTTAGTGTTTGGGTGAAGAGCAATCAGAAAATTTCTAGGCATGAGTGAACATTGAAAGAGCATCCTAGATAAAGCAGTGGGAAGCCACTTCTGTGCTGCTGTAAGAAAACTACGCAGATATATTCATGAGTCAAGTTCCACTTGAAGGAGGCTTGAAATTTTAAAATGATACATTACAGTCTAAGTCTCAACATCATAGACCAAATATTATTTGACTGATACAATCCTAAGAGTTGTCAACTCTAAGGCAACCAGGGATCTTGTGACTAAACTAAACATTATGCACCCTCTAATTTAGGAGTCTTCACCCCCTGGTCTGTGGACCAGCAGCAGGCCGCAGCATGCTAGCAACTAGGCCAAGCAAACAAGCCAAGCCCCATGTGCAGGATACAGGCAGCACACCCCTCTGGTCCAAGGAAAACCTTTCTCCATGGAACTCTGAATCTTTCTGTCATTAACTAATGTTAGTCTAGCATTAATAATTGCTTGGCTCGATATATGAAATTACCTAGCTCCTAACTTTTGGCTATGTTAATCAATGGAGTGTCAGATGTCTGTCAGAAGTTCTTCTCTGACTTAAAATAATAAATGAGAATCTCTGTTCTCCTGGTCAACATTCAACAGATCAGATACTTGAAATAAGCTATTTTGTAGGCCTGGGCATAAAAATATTAATATTAATGTATTGATTTTTGAGATTTTTCCCATTATATTTTGGGGTACTGCCTAGACTTGTGAGATAGCATCCAAGTTTGCCACAATTTTAATTACTAAAGTTCAACTAAAGTTCTCAGCAAATGAAAGCATACCATCCATGTTTGTGAGCAACAAGAACATGTTTAAAACAGTGGGAATTCTTCTAGTAGACAAGTTCAGCTTCTAGCTATAACCGCAGTCCTTTCAACTGTGTTATTAAAGCTGTGTGATAAGCTAAAGTAACTGAATTCAGTGACTAGGGAGAAACATTTCCTGGAAAAAGTGAAATTGTTCGTGTATTCTCAAGTTTTTATTGGGTCTCTTTGTTTGTAAGAAATAAATCCTGCATAATTTACTATACAAATAGATATATGGAAATTCTAGACCAATTCTGATTCTAAGGGAATCAATGGCAAATTTTCCAAACATAGGATAAAGAATGGGTAATATTCCCAATTCTCTTGCTAAAGCGAGTCACCTCAATCTGCCCAATTTCAGTGTCTAAACTCACAAACAGCAAGTCTCTTGAAAAACATTCATTTCTCTTGCATTGTTATTTTAGAGAATGACATTAAAAGAGTCAAAGGTCATTCCTTCTAATGCTCTGCATCAAAGGTCAATCCACAAGACAATGCTTAAGACAGTTTTCCTAAACTGTATGAACCTATGCAAATTTGTGTTTATGGTACAATTTAATTCACTGGCATATAATACAGGATTGAGGGGCAGAAAAACTCTGTTTATATTCTGTTGGCTGAAATGTAGAAAGAGGTTATCTAATAAATAGGAAAACAAATGATTGGACTAACAAAGGCCACTAACAGATATGGAAAGAAGGCAACAAGATGTTCTACTATGGTACATCTTATTTGCATTTCTTATTTCAGTATGGATCATGGGGAAAATAACATAGTGGTTATGTAAAAAATTAAACTGGGATGCTTATGCCTGAAAGTTTTACAGACTTGCACATTTACCAGGTTATAGGCATAAATAAACTGCAACCAGAGCTTACAAAGAACAGGATGAAACAACTGGCTTCACTTGAATATGGCATCTGAACAGTGCAGAATGAGATTGTTAATGCTTGGTCCTAATCAGTGGCAACCCAACAAAAAAGCAAAAAGAGATGATGGTTGATTAAAATGAAGGTTCTAGATGGGCACATAGTAATAATCTCTTTTCAATAAGCTCATCAAATCACCTAGCAAAAATTTGGAATCTTGTCTTGCCTTATTGTTTATCTGAGTGTTCTTCTGCCTTTCTGCCTGGGGAAAATTGTTCTTTTGTAAGACATTCAGAAGATGTTAGATCAAGAATCTTTCAGCCCTGATCCTTACTGTTTAATTTCCATTTCATTTTGCTGTTGTTGTAGCCCAGGGCTGTCAAACTCATGGTCTGTTGGCTGGATGCATCATGTATGCTGGCCATGCCCACATCCGGTTTGGCGAAGGGAAAAATAGCAGCGCTATGTCAACATGAGTTTGACACCCCCTGTTGTAGCCCAGATTAGAGTGAATCAGGGAAAAGGCTACTATCTAGTTACATAGCCTCTCATGATCCAGCTGTGGTCATTTGAAAACTCTTGATTTGGTGCAGTTCTCTGCTTAATATAAAGCTGAGGACTACTCAAACATGCTTGCCTTCCTCTAAGGATGCCAAGCAGCCTAATGCTGACAGTCCAGTGATAACCACTGTCTCTAGACTGCAGTTTATTACTATGGAATATAAATTGGTCCTCATTAAAATGTAATTTTTCAAGGCACTGTGGGCAATCTTTCTCAGTAAATGTCTTGTTCATTTATTAAGCATCATCCAAGGTCAATCAGGGCAAATGAAAAACACAGAAAATTAAGACAGCACTTCAAAGATTGGCAACTCCTGCATGGAGAATGCGACTCCTGACCTTAGCTGAAGCCTTTGGGAGCATTTGGGAGCTGAGAAGCAGTCTGGGCAGAGGGCTTCAAAGATAAGAAGAATCCAGCTGCTTAAAACCAGAGCTTGGCAAAGAAGAGAAATGTTGGCAGAAGCAAAAGCCAATTCCATAAGAATATTTTAATGTTTTCTTTCTTTTATGATGATGATCATCATCCTCTTCATTTTCATCATCTCAATAAGTTAAATATTTCATTAGGAAGCTTAAGCAATGGCAGGCTAGTTTTTAACAATTCTCTTATAAATGCCAGCTTCTCTAACCTATTATGCTCCATATATATTAGGACTAAAACTCCCAGAAGTCATTGAGAGAAGAGTCAAAGGAACCAGACTGGAAAAGGCTGGGGGATAGACATTCTATTTCTCAGATATTGGTCAACATCAGTGCAGTAATTCCAGTCTTGGGTCAAAACTTTTTGCTTGTATATAAGGTGCATTGTCACTCCAGCTCTTTTACAGCATGATCAGATTGTTTACACTAGAGGTATCTTCACTTACAGTGTTATATAGCACAAAGTATTAAGACTGGAAAGTAGTCCTTTCATTTGGACCATCTCAGGAATAATGGCATCTGTAAATTTTTAAATATTCCCTTTCCTTGTTACTTATGCACAATAAGCGCCATATTTTTAAGTTGCAATTCTACATCATTGACCTAGAATAATACTGACTGAATTAAAAATTACATGTTTCTGAGTAAAAATACACAGAATTACAATAATAATCTACACTTTGCTTTATATTTGATTCAGTCTTATGTTCAGAAATGTTACCAGGATTTCTTATAACTTTTCCAACGTACATTTATTTATTTAAAGGATTTATTGAACTTGTCCATCTGATGTAGCATAATCCCGGACAGCTCACAAGCAATATTTAGACAAATCACATGTGTTCTTTTGATTAGTTTTATATTTGTATTAGTTTCTATCAGTATTAGGGAGTCTGATTCTGATTAGAATACATTCCCTAACCTGAACAATTTAATGGGATGAGTAATAAATGGCACACAGTGCTGAAAAGCTAAATAAAAGCTTTTTTCCCCTTTCTGTCCATGAGTCCTGATGTTCCATTCACCTCTCTTCAATACGTCCTTGACAACCTCACAATGAAAAGAATAGGTTTAATGATATTTTGTAATTATTCTCAACACCTGGATAGATTTAACTATCTGCATTAAAGGGAACTAATGATTCTACATGAATTGACTTTTTAGAGCATGTATTGTGGGTTACTATCATATGTATAAGATTGTATTCATACAACACATTTAATTGGGACAGGCAAGCAACATGGCAAGTGGGAGTTTTGTGTGTGTGTCTATGTGTCATAAAATGGCATGTCCTGGGGACCTTTGATTGGATTATTGTACAAACCCATAAAATTGATTAATTAATTTAGCATGTTGTGGGAATGCCACTATAATGCAACGTATGTATATATCTTAACCTATATCATATATGCTCTATTTAATTGGGTTATATTCTTGTCTCCTCCAATATATATCCTCACTGAAAACAGCAGCACAGTAGGTTTCTATGATATTTTTGTGATGGATGGATCTGTTATTTACAATCATTTTCTTCAGTCATTGCTGAGAAGCAGTGATGCATTTCACTTTGAGGAAGTAAAGACTGCCTTATGGAATAATTGTATCACAACAGTGAAGGGTTAATGCTCGAATACAGAGAACATCCCATTATATAGAGAATCCATCTTTGCCAGATCACAGACTCAGTGGAACTTTTCCATTAAAAATGAACTATTGTTCTAAGCCTGCAGGAAACTTGGGGGAGATGGTGGGATGGGATTGGTAGGCTAGGCTAATTTTTGAAGTTGGAGGCTGGGGAGATCTCTGTACCATGTTACTTATGATGAGTTTCCCAGTGGCCAGGTTGGGCCTCCTGGTTCTCTAACTCTGCTGACAGTCAGTGGAAGTTAATGTCTACCTGTTTGATAAAGAGAGCATCCTCAGTACTTGATCTCAATGGCTTCAACAAGCTGAAAACTGAAGGAAGGCTGAGGCCATTTCTATCTTTTAGAAGGAAATATCAATACCAATCATGGAAAGGATTTTGGAGGTTATTATTAAGGGAGACTACTTTTGCAATCCACTCTCCACTATTTTCCTTTTAGCAAGATATAAGTAGAACATACCTCTTTCATAGGTAGCTTTTTCAATGAATAATCAAAACGTTCTCTCTCTGGGTTGGTGAAAATGATAAACTCACCTGTGCCTTCTATGAGAAAGAAAGTGGGTAATCAGATCAAAATTAAGATAATTTTATACAAATCTGAATCTGGGTTAGCATTAATTATCTTTCATCCTATTAGTACATTTGTAAACCCAGAAAACCCAGAACTACAAAAACATCACCAGACATTTCCCCATCACATTGCTTGCTCTCTTCTACCTTTACAGCCCACTATAGGACTAACAAAATACTCAGGCTACTGGAAATGTAATATTATATATAGGAGTCATTGTTTTGAAACAAAAAGGCTATTATGTTTTTATTGACAGGAGTTTTGAAGCAACATTTAGCATGTATTTGAATGGCTAGCTCAACTTCCCCAGCCTAATGCTCTCAAAGCAAGTTGGACTGCAAAAGCTAGAATTCTCAGCCAGTTGAAGATTATGAGAACTGTAGTCCAGGATGTCTGGTAGCAACTTGGTGTGGAAGACTGTGGATGGAGGAAAAGCTTATGCTGCCTGAAGTCTTAGGGACTCACTAAGATGTATGCAGAGTATGTCATTGCTGTAGTAATGTCTCTCTACTAGGTAGGCCAGTTCTTCTTCATATAATGATTTAGAGTTGGCTTTAATGATCTTGCAGACTGAGGACTACCAAGTGCAAGTTAGACTTTCCTGAGAAAACATTCCTCTCACAGTGGTAAAGTGATGTCCCTGAAAACAGTGTTTCCCCCCCACCTCTGTCTTTCTGCACTGAATGAAATCGAAGTACAGGTTGTCTTTGTTTAGTGACTCATATAGCGACCGTCCGCAGTTACAAAAGTAACTTTGTGACCTATCCCTGCATTTTTTACCTTCAAAGGTCTGTAAAGCAAAGCAAAATTGGTGTCAGTTTATAAGCAATTTTACTTAGTTTTACTTCATTTTACTTTACTTAATCACCAAGTTGCCAATCACAATTGTGATCAACTAAACGAGGACTATCTGTATATTCTTCTTCAAAACTGTAACCGCCTGCCTATCCTGGTTCCTTTATATAGGGACAGTTTTATTTTCTGCTTCCATTTGTCTATCACCTCACTGTGCAGCTGCAATACAGCTACCCAATCCTTCAATAGCAAATCAAGCACCATGGTAGCAGCATCCTTGATTAATAATACGCCAAGAATAGGGACTACAACCAACAAGGAAATACTGCAATTTCAGATGTTATATGGGTGCATCTATGTGCCTCCACTTGCAATTAAAAAGGAAGTGGGGCTGTAAGGACTGAATGACTAAAAGGAAATAGGAAATAGATAAATTAGCAGCAGCAGCAATGACAACAACAATAAAAGGTGGAGGAAATCCTTGCCTTAAGGCTTTTGAAGCTCATGCTTTGATAGTAACTGACTGCGGTGTCACAACTCAGCTTCTTTACTTTGGTCCTCAAACAAGAAGCCTTTTCTTTTAGTCTCTGTGCTGTATTGACAATCTGTCTCTGGGATGGTAGTGGAAAAAAAAAGTCCTAAAGGAAAGAAGTGAGCAGCCTGAAAAAGGAGAAAAGAGATGGGTAGGTGAAGGATGTCAACAGCTGAACCTGCAGCTTATGTTTGCCCTAGATTTCTCCATTCATCTCCATAATCCACAAGAGATCTATCTCTTTGCTTTGCTGAGCTGAAGTTGGGAATGGATGGGTCAAGGCAAATTTATAGATGGACGAGTAAATACATGAGAGTCTTAAAAATGCATATGAAGACTCAGAAGTACATGCAAATGAGGACAAGGTTCTGTGGTCATCAGAGATGAGTGGGAGACGTATGAGGAGGTGGCACTGCAGTAGACAGGTTGTAGGCAAAACCGGTAAGGGAGAAGTTTTAACACAGAGATTCCAAAGGATGGCACTGTGTATGCTAGAATGTCTTCTAAACTGTGGTTTTGCAGCCAAGAAGGTAACAGTTCTGGTAGAAATTTGTGCTTTAATATATTTTGTTTTTGTTTTAAACAAAAGTTCCTACTTCCCTGAGGAAGTCTTGTCCAATGTTCTTAAAGGAACATGCCTTCCCCCATTCCACTGATCCTTTTAAACATCATTTTCATCCTCAGCATTGCCTTTCATTCTTTGCTTCCATTTCTTCTTTCCATTGCTTCCTCCCTCTTTCTTTCATTTGTTTGTTTTTGTCTCTTCTTTATTTATATATATTTTGTTTTTAGACAGTATGACTTCTTCCAGGAATCCCTTAGGTTCTTAGCTGGATCCCTTTTTTGCGTAGTCATGCATGTTAGTCTTTGGTAACATATGGACACTTTGGTGTGCCAGTGAGGAGGGGGAGATACAGGAGCAGAGGGTGACCAAGTAGGAAAGGAGGAGGAATGTCTTAGACAACAGGAGCATTCACTGCTATCATCTGAGCAGCACGTAAAGAATGAAAAGTAGCGGCCTGCAGAGAGAAGCTGTGTGTTGGGTGACACCAGAATTTCCTGGAAGGGCAACTGCTGTAGGGAAAGAAAGAGAAAAGTTACCTCATGAAAATTATCAATGGTTTGCAAAACAAATGACTGTGGAATGAAAGGATAATTTCAAGAATCCCAAGATTATACCCTCCAAAACAAAAGAATTGGATGTAAAGGTAGTCCTCAATTTACAACCACAATTTATGTTGTTAAGTGAACATTTGTTAAGTGAGTTTTGTCCCATTTTACCACAATTGTTAAGTGAGTCAGTTCACAGTGATAAGTTAGTTTGTAAGGTGGTTGTTAAGTGAATCTGGCTTCCCCATTGACTTTGCTTGTCATATGGTTGCAGCAATGGTCATAAGTATGAGTCAATCGCCAAGCATCTAAATTTTGTTCACATTATCATGGGGATACCACAAAGATCATAAGTGTGAAAAATGATCATAAGTAACGTTTTTCAGGGCTGTTGTAATTTTGAATGGTCACTAAATGAACTGCTGTTAAGTCTAAGACTACCTGTATTGAAAATTGAAATCAGATGAAAACAAGAGAACAATTAGAATCCTAAATATCTAGTTTTACTGTGCAAGCTAGAGGTGGTATTCAGCAGGTTCTGACCAGTTCTGGAGAAGCAGTAGCGGAAATTTTGAGTAGTTCAGAGAACTGGCGAATACTACCTCTGACTGGAGATTTTGTAGTATCCTTCCTCTGTCACGCCCACCAAGCCACGCCCACAGAACCGGTAGTAAAAAAAGTTGAATCCCAACACTGGTGCAAGCTGAATGTTTCAGAAATGAATGTGTTATAGAGGCTATTGTACTGCACTGGTTGTTATTGTTAGTTGAGAAGTCATGTCTGACCCATCACGACCCCATGGACAAAGTTCCTCCAGGTCTTCCTGTCATCTACCATCTCCCGGAGTCCATTTAAGCTCACGCTGACTGCCTCAGTGACTCCATCCAGCCACCTCATTCTCTGTTGTCCCCTTCTTCTTTTGTATTGAACTACGGTAACCAATTTCTTGCCATATTAGGCATGCAAAATATATATTTTTAATTTTGTCTCTCTTTCAGATTTTGTATAGAGACAAATCCAGACTGTGAAGAGTAGAACAGATATACAAAATAATGTCCAAGGACAATGGTTATTGAACTAATGTAGTAAGCTTCCTCATATCAGGCTAGATAATAAGTGTATTCTTCTTTGGTCATGTAACACTTGTACTATGTCCACACTTTAAGAAGGATTCAGAAACAGTGGGACGGGATTACTGGAGGCTATCAAAGATGATCGGAGGACTAGAAACTAAGCTCTATAAAGAAAGATGGATGGCATGTTTGCCTTGAGAAAAGATATTTGGGAGTGGAGTGTGGCTGTACTCTTCAAATGCCTGAAAAGATGTCATGTAGAGAAACATCAGGATCAGTCCTCTCTCATTCCAGAATGCAGTACTCAAAATAAAGGCTGAGATCTGACAGGAAGTCAGATCCAAGTAAAACATTAGAAAAAGAGTTCTTAACATTTAGTTCCGTTTGACAGTGGAAGTAATTATCTAGAAAAGGAGATAGCTGCCCCTTTTTGGATGTGTTCAAACAGAAATTAGATAGCCACTTTTCTGGGATGGTTTAATTTGAAATTCCTGCACTGAGCAGAGGTTGGATATGATGCCTTCATCCAAATTAATGATCCTGTGATTTGTTCAATCACTCAACAGTGCCTATTTTAATGAATAAAGACTTTCTGGGATCTAATGCAAAAAGATCACTTTCCTATCATTTGGTATCTGATCCTATTTTTTTGTTTGTTTGTTTGCTTGCTTTATTAAACTAAAAATGCCAAGGATTAATTCTGGATATCCTACACACACATTGTTATTGATGGCCCATAGTTTCCTTTTCTCCATTAAGCAGAAGTTCATAAAAGAATCTAATCAAGTTCTGCTTAAAATAATCCTAAATATATTGACTAAGGATAATTTTCAGACAGTGAGAAGAATAGTCTCTTGATTCTGTTGCCTTTGGCGTAGGATAGATAGGACAATTTGAGACAAATATACCCAAGGAAAAATATATATATTTAGAATTTCAGAAGACATCTCTGTTTCAGACTACATAATAAAAAACAATAGATTCATCATCCATCCATCATCACAGTTTTTTATGCTTATTATTACTGAATAACATTATCTTGTTTTATATGCTATGGCTATCGCTACAATCACCATTTTCCTGGCTCTGTAGATTTTAAAATTCCAACTTGTTTGGTAACAAATTTATCAAAGAGGCTGAGGAATAATAAACATTTCATTATTTTCTGTAGCAAGGTGGTTAAGAACCATGTCAGGCATCGACATTAACCTGGGACATTACAATAAATTAAATGAGCTCGATATCCAGCAGCCAGTAATAATAATTATTTTCTCTCTCTCTCTCTCGAAATATGAACAAGTGTATGCTGATTATGAATAAGTATATTCTTATTATGGATAAGTATATTATTATTATTATTATTATTATTATTATTATTATTATTAATTTGTAAACACACATTGATTAATATTCATATCTCTCCCAATATTTTTCCTTGAATTTGGGATTCACCAAGGATAATTACCTTTATTTGGGACAATTGGCTTTCTTGGACAATCACCTTTTTTCAGAGTAACATCATCAATAGCAATATCTCCCTCAGAACCTGTTCCACGGACACCTTCAAAGATGATCTGAGGGAAAAAGAAGATCAGACTTAGAAAGGTTTTAAACTTCTAAAAAAATTTCAACTCAGCAAAAAGAATGTTAGGTTGCCTTCCTGTGATACTAAAGTCATCTGTCCCAAAAGCCACTAGATCCCATTTAACATATTGTCTACTTGCTCTGAAGTTTCCTGGTCGTTTCAATCTTGAAATGTACCCAAATAGGGCATGATGGGGACAACTGTCTCTCATACTCCCACATGAGATAGAAATTTAGACCAGCTTAAAACAAATAAACAAATGAAAGAGAGAGAGAGAGCGAGAGAGAGGGAGAGGGAGAGAGGGAGAGAGGGAATATGAATTTTTGCCCCAAATGATCTCTTTTATATTAGAATTGCTCTGCAATAACTCTGTTCATTCTTATTGTAAAACCATGAAAAACAGAAAACTGACTTTGGGACAATTAATGAATGTTGGTGAAATTTAAAGAGAAAAGAAAGTTCAGTTGATCTTTGTTACCCTTCACAACTCTACATTTTTTTTAGACAACAGCATCCTTTGGGGTTGTCTATAAGGCCTTGTTTATTTTTCAAAAATGTTTTAGTTTATCAGTGAATTGTCTGCAAGGTGTTGCTGAGCCAATAAGGTAGAAGGCTGGGGGCTTTAAACAACCTCCTGGAAGCCATTTCAAACTTCACATCCTGGTCCTGCCTCTGCACTGGAGCAGAAGCTTGGTAGTACCCTGTGTCACTGTCTAATTCCAGGATGATTTCCCCTGATATCCACCCATAAACTATTTTACAGGGTTTTTTTGCCAATTAATAAGTAAAAAACAAAAAGCAAAAGGATTTCAATATTGCAATCTCTTGGCTGTATAACACGGAGGCATATGATTGAGGCGTTCTCCCCTCCTTAGGAGATAGACAAATAAATGAAACTTTATTTTAAAAGTTACAATAAAATGCAATCTCCCTTTTAACTTTACATATTAAAAGACAGTCAACATGGATAAAGATAAATTGTAGAGCTGTTCCGATACAGCTGGCAACTAAATAAGAGCATTTCCAAACAAATTGGAAGATGGTGCTAGTCTGTTACAAACAGCAGATTCTCCCGGTGAGATGGCAATTGAGTCTTACTGCAAACTCTCTCTCTCTCTCTCTCTCTCTCTGTGTGTGTGTGTGTGTGCATGCGTGCACACGTGTGCATTTCCAGCCTGAAGAATTAAAAAATGAAATCACATAGAATTTACTACCTTGTGCAGAGAAATACAAGATAATTAGTGCAACACAAACAAGCAGGAATTAAATGCCATACAAATGTTGACTTTTTCCTAGAAGGCTGTTGAAGCAGACATTTTCTGTGTTTCAATTATCTGGATTTAAACAAAGACTGTGTGGAGTGATCTTAAATACTACTCCTTTCCAGAGTTGGTCCGACAACTTCTGTCTTTTTTCGAAAAGACCAACCCCTTCTTTCTATCTGCAGGACAGACAGCATCTCCCCCACATGGAAGTGGATTCTGTAATGTCTGAGACTGTGGGAATGTAAACTGGGTATCAGAGTAGGTGGCTTGTTTGGGCTAGTCACAGCAGCTCTATCACATGCAAAGGCATGGTAATACCTAACCTTCTGCTCTGCAGGGTTAGATTGCCTCGTTCACACATTCTGGCTTCATTTCTGTAATGTACAGTAGACAACACACCTATAGCTTGACACAGAACCTCTATTTTGCAATGAAATCCAGCTTTGTGTGTCTTTCGAAGCCAATGTAAAGGGGTGCTAAGGTTTGGGGGATAGGATGAAATCATTGGGAAGTGGTGACTTCTCTTATTAGAATGGGTTGCTGCTCATTTGCCTTTTGTCCCTGCCTTGATATGAGGGAGGCCGTCCCAAAAGTGGATCAAGGGACAAAATGAACTGCATTATTAGCTTGGGTGCTAAAATCTCCGTAACTTGGGCTGCTAGGAAGGCCAGAGCTATCCTTCTCCCCCTGTACTCCTGACTTTGGAATCATAGGGGGCTCCTTCATTCTCTGAGCTTGACAGTTACAGCTTCATTAGCCCATGCCATCCATGCTGTTCCCATGGTTACAACACTTTACAGGCAGTGAGGGCAGAGGCCCATTCACCTCCCATTCCCTCAGGAGCAGAGCCAACCTCTGCATTCATGTCCCATTATGCAGGAGAAGACTACAAGCATGCCATTACCTGTCTTCCGATGATATAAAGCCCTGCACGAAGCCTCCTCACACTGTTCCCATACTCAGTGGATATTCAGTGTAGCCACTTTCCTATTTGCTGAATACTGTGATGGGAGATTTTCAGAATAAAGACCAGATGGAGATCTGTGTATGCAGGCTGCAAAATTTCATTTTCCCCCAACCAACTATGCTCTCTTTTATTTTACCTGAGGCAAGTGTGGCAGGGATGGGCAATTGAAAATGTTAATTGGTAATTCCCTTCTATGCTCATTCTGCAAGTCTGGGTTTGTAAAAAAATCTACACAACCTTGGCACTTACATCTATTTCAGTATGTATCTTTTGAACACCTTAGAAAACAAGCGAGATGTATTCACTTTATCTTCGAATACACAGTTTAAATACTTTCTGATTTTTCCCCTCTGAGCCACAAAACTCCAGTGTAATATTAAGGGAAGTGGAAAAAAATCCATCTGACTGCTAAGTTCTGATCTGCACATTTCTCTAGAAGAGGCAGATCAATTCAAGTTGAAAAGAGATTCCTCCAGCATTCCTAGTGGCAATGATATCACGTGTGTATATTTATCTGTAGGAAGCAAAGGGCAAATTTTTCATGCTCAGCTGCTCTGTTTTCCATAAAAAAGGGACTTTGTCTGTGTATGAATACTATTAATGAACATTAGTTTCCGATTTTCTGACCTGTTCTATTTTTCTATAAGGCAGCATTTCTGTTGTAAGAATATTCCATTCTCTGAGATCAATATGTTGTTCTTGGGAAAATGCAATATTTTCCCCCTAGCTAACACACTGATTGCTATTAAGTTGGCTACATGGAACCTGGCTGGTAACATACTGACCACATATTGCATATGATATGATGTAATACTATTTTCTCTCTGTTTTACTCTTTTTGAATTTTCCAGTTCATTGTCTGGAATTTCTCTGAGGCAGTGTGGCATCTCTCTATATTAATCCTGCAAAGGAATACTCATGTAGAAAAAAAAAATCCCCACATCTCTTTCAGTTATTAGCAACTATTTTCACAGTACAATCCTATATGTAGCTATTTAGAGGGAAGTCTTACTGAATTAAATGGTACTTAAGGCCAGGTAAGCATGTATATGGCCTTAGCCATAATTCTCCCCAGCAAAATGGCTGTATATATCGGTTATGTAGAGCCTGGTGTTACATTTTAGTCACTAAGTACTTGGAAATGTTCCAGTTCTTCTTCAGTTTTCATAGCCTGATGAAGAAGAAATGAACTGGATAGAAGGGAGGAAAATGTTGATTATATAAGTCTCATGACACACCCTCTAATGAAAATGAATCTCTCTCTCTCTCTCTCTCTCACACACACACACACACACTCACACACACTGTACCATTGCTTTTTATGCCTCTCTGCAGAAGGGATACTTCTGCAAAAGGAAAGACCATCCCCAGGCTGTGAGTCAACAAGCTGGAACAAGCTCATACCAACTGAATGATAACAAATTAGTTGCCCATCCCAGTTGTCATTAAGCACATAGCAACAATTGAGCTACAAGCAATAAGCAACAGGCTTACAAGTAACTAGATCATTGTTTTATGGCACCCCAAATTATACTGCACACTTTAGTGCTAAGTAAAAAAAGAAAAGCAAATGCTCATGGCCTCACCCAGTACAAGAAGCGTAACAAATCATTCACCAAAGAAAATAAGATGCCAGGAATAAAATTTGCAACAATACTCCTAGGGAATAAACATCTCTGATTTTAACACACACACACACACACACACAGAGAGAGAGAGAGAGAGAGAGAGCTTAGAATAATAAACAGATATGTATGTCCCTGTTCATTCCTCAATATAGTTCTATTTATTTTGCAGATGCATATCAGTTTTATACTTGTCCAATATTTACAGGTTTGAAAAAGATCCCTGAGAACTGGTATGCTAAGATTTTAGTTTTTTTGAAAAGCAGCACTGTTGATATAACAAAATAATTTGCTTTATACTCTGGGAGTTTAGAGTCTGGATTTCAAGGTATCAATATTAAATCAAACAGTTCACACAAAATTTGAACATAAACAGAGTTCATTTACCCAATAATGCTAAGTAAATATGTTTTTGTGCAACTTTATATGAACAAAAATTCTATCTTTATGCCAATTTGCAACTATAACTCTTCTTTTAAAAGACCATAACCGAATTTTCAACTGTATAATAAAATAACAATCATAAACATGTCCAATTCTTAATAGTAAACATAAACTTTTGTGCAATTTATATATGTTTCATATGCTTCCAAAATAAAATAGACATTTGAAATCCAACCTGCAGATGGAATAGCACTTTTAAACCATCTTTGTAGAATCACAGTATGCAATTGTCTCACTGCTCACAAACAGCTCAGAAAAATTAAAGCATAGTGTTAAATTTTGCATAGATTCAACATACCATCACAGAATCTTTCATGAAGCTATGTAAGATTTCCATAACGTTTAACACACACTTACCTATAGGAGGTAAGATTTATCTAGCTATACAGCTTTACCTCCTATCCAGTCCCCGCCCCCCTCAGATCAAGAGAGAGTTGATCCATTGCAGGGGTCCCTAAACTTGGCAACTTTAAGACTTGTGGACTTCAACTCCCAGAATTCTCCAGATAGCGCTGGCTGGAGAATTCTGGGAGTTGAAGTCTACAAGTCTTAAAGTTGCCAAGTTTGGAGATCTCTGATCCATTGATTTGACAGGAATTGATTAACTGTCACCCAAGTATGATGTTCCAAAGTCACCCAGCCAGCTTTCATGCTCAAAGTGGGACTAGATCTCAGAGTCTCCTGGTTTCTAGCTGGACTACTAGACCAAAATGGCACATCACCCTTTTCAAGACTGTTTACAGCATTTATAGAAACACAGTATGGATCTGAAAATTTCTATTTAACAGATTACAATACGTACATTGGAAGAGACTTGCTATCATGGATTGTTCCACAGCTGATATGTGACATTGCAGTGAATCAGAAGTAATAGTTCTGAATTTCCCCTACATTTCTCATTACTGAAAATGTCTAGTAACATGGTTATAAAACATGGCATCACTGTGCTACAAGTCATGTAATTAGTTGCTGTTTATTGGAGCATGGATATTTGAAGCTGAGTGGTGGTCATCTTAACAATAAGCACCACATCATCCTTGCACGCATTCCCTCCAGCTGAGACTCAGGTCAAGAACATTCTTTGCAGATGACTGCTGGCTGCCTGCAATTTAGCAGTTTGGATCTCACCAGGCTCAAGTTTGACTCAGCCTCCCATCCTTCCAAGGTTGGTAAAATGAGGGCCCAGATTGTTGGGAGGGCAAGAGGCTGACTCTGTAAACCACTTAGAGAGGGCTGCAAGCTCTGTGAAGCGGTATATAAGTCTTGAGGGCTATTGCTATTCTACAAACAAATACTCTGGTGAAGGATTGCACTTGTGACTTCTGCATGCACAGCAGGTACTGCACCACTTAGCCTTTCCATGTCTCTTTCTCACATGAAAATAGAAACAGTACTCTCCTATGGAGCAGGTGGGAGATTATAATGTGAACTTCCTGACTGGGTCACAATTTGCACTGGGGACTCTTAGCCACATAATCCATACTACCATAGGAAAGGGCTGGTGTTTTTGACAGCAGCTACACCAAGTTGCCCACGTAAGAACCCACTCAACAATGACAAAGCTCAAGTAACTGTTCAAGCCACATATTAGCGCTGATGTATGAAGTCCTATTATGAAGTAATGGGGTTTGAGCAGGGAGGGGGAGAGCCATGCCTCCTAAGCTATTTTATTGTAGGAGGCCAGAAAGAGGTATTCTGTTTTTCTTGAACTTGTGTTGCTGCACACTTCACCACTCACCATTCAATCTTTGCCTTAAGGTTTGCTATACTAAATCAAAGACATAATAGCAGGTATTATAGGATCTGCTTACCTGGAAAGGTCCTGCAGGATTGATGGGTACGTGTACTTGCTGCCACATATTTCCTTTGTCTCCTCTGAGTGACAAGGCTTGAGTGGGTTGCTTATTCTTCACGTGAACCAGGAGATTTAAGGATCCTATAAAGGAATGGCATGAAACACTGGAGTCATACTGCTTCTTTGCAGCAATCCTTTTGTCACAGGGATCAATTGACATTTGCATCTATATTAGATCTTGAACATTGGTTCTTTCACTGAATGCATAAGATGTGAGTATGGGCTATTAGCAATCTATATATCTTTCATTATTGCAATCTTGGAGTAGAGGTATACATTTAAAAGTCTTATGCATCGTTTCCCTGAAGAGTTCTAGTTAATTCCCAGTTAATCTTATCCCAACTTGGGTGCTCTTTATTCATGCAGTAAGTAATATCCCAGTTTAATGTATACCTCCATTCTTTCCTCCTCATTTTCTTAAGCTGAAAAGGAAGATCTAAAAGAAATGAACATGTTGCACTCCTTTATTACTATCAAGAAATCTGATCTGGTAGGTATTCTAGTGTCTTGGACTACAATGTCTACATCCAGACAACCTTGGTTATAATTATTCTTCAGACATTTGCCACCATGGGGAGGTTGAGGGACCAATTGTGACATTGATTTAAGAAAGGCAGTATTGAAAATGGACATTGAACTGTTTGTAAACCAAACTGCAAACTAAACTCAACTGCAGCCATGACACTTACTAAACATATGTAGGATAAGTAGAAATCTCTTCACTGAACAGAGGGTTAGATTCAATGGTCTAAATTACCATTTCCAACTCAATGAATATGAATTCAGGTTCAGTTAACACTCCCTGTAGAAATTCTTTCCCAGAATCATCCTGCAGCATACACCTCTATAATAGGCATCTAAGGAGCATTAAAGCTAATAAAATATGTGTTTAATAGGCATTTGGTCTGGCAGACCTTATCAAAGAGCAAGCTTCAATGAGCAAGCTCTTGTCTGCACATATTGTTTTCTGAAATGAATGTTTATTTAATTGATTTCCAAACGATCACCATGGGAAATGTGCTAGGATGGGACAAAGCTATACAAAACTTTGCATAGAAGACAATTTCCAATTGCAAGGCTGTGAATATACTGCTTGAGAGATTCACAGCTTAGCTGCTGAAGGAAGCAGATACTACCAAGTTACTGAACTCATAATTTTATATACATACTTTCCTGGAGGTAAGCTACCTGAAACCAGGAGGAACTAGGGTAACGAGAAGACAACTAGAATGGAATTTGCAACTGAACTTTTTAGAACATGGATGCCCAATTGTTTTGTGCTAATGGTAAGTGCTATATAGTAGCATGATAGCTGGCCTGTGGTTGGACAAATCCAGTTTGAAACTTCAAACTCCATTTAGCCATGAGATTACTAGACATTGTAGTTGAGTCGATCTCACAGAATTACTCATGAAGGTAAAGTAGTGGAAGACATGCCACCCTGAACAGCATAAAAACATTGATAAATCTTATTTTTATTACAAGACAATGTTTCCCTTAGAAATCTATTTGTCTTGTCTCCCTTAACTCTCTAAATTTAATGTACTTTTTGACCTATTATAAATTACTAGTCATTCAAGACATGCTAAAAAAAACACATAAAATCCAGACATTTCATTGGTCTTTTTAAGAAAAAAATGCCATCACTGGGGTCAGGTTTCACCTTGTCTCAGTAATATCCAGAATTAATGATTAAAGAAAGAAGTCTAAACAAAAGAAAAAAATCTGCTTAAACCCACACTATTCTTAGATTGTTTTCCAAGTTTTTTCTATGTCTGTTGGTTGATATGTGAATGGGTGTTGATATGTATAATTTAACTTCACTTATATCTGTAGAATAAACTATTAGTGTTAAACCAAAGAACATAGTCAATTTTGGCCACCTGAGGAATGTAACTTGAAGGAAGGAGAAATAAGTTGCTCTGTGACACTGGAGAGATGGCCAATTATGATTTCACTTGCTTTGCATCATGGATAGGGTGTCTTTTCCTTAAACAGGAAATCTGATTAATATGCTTTAAACCAGAAGTTTTAGGTTTGGTGATTTGCATCCCTAATTTAAATCATTCCACTCTAGAACCAACTACTGTCCCTAACAGCTAAGAAGTAAAAGATTTCCTTGACATTATTCACCAGATTACGGCAGATAGCAATATTACACAGCAGGCAGGTTCTGTATTACCACAAAAATGTGACTGACCATCGCATTTTCATGGCTACACATTCTAATGGAACCCAAATAAAATAAAATGGAACTGCCATATTTAATTATGTCAATCAAGAAATGTATTAATCAGCTCCAAATGGATATTGTAGGAAAGGTGGGCCAACACCCAAATATTTGAGTTGTGGTATACAATGAATATAATAACTCTTCTGCTGAGATCTGAGTTATACATATCCCACATTGGTCCCAGGCTAGTAACAGAGTGAAGGGATCCAGTGGTGGGATTCAAAAATTTTTCACTACCAGTTCTATGGGCGTAGCTTGGTGGGCGTAGCAGGGGAAGGACACTGTAAAATCTCCAGACAGAGGGGTTATTTGCCAGTTCTTTGAACTACTCAAAATTTCCGCTACCAATTCTCCAGAACTGGTCAGAACCTGCTGAATACCACCTCTGAGGGATCTATACTTTGTACCAATATTGCTTTAATTAAATGCACATGCATGTATTTATACACATATAAGTACAGCAAGTTGTCTCATGAACCATAGAAATGGGCATTTTCAGGCTGCATTTGAAACAAGTTCCTTTTCTACAACTTTGGAGCTCTTTCTATCTGAACTACTAGATTTCAGTGTCCTGTGGATTGGGTAGAAGAACACTCAACACATATTTTTTTTACTTTTCCCTTCTGCCTATCCCCTCTCCCTCATGTTTCTCCTGACACAACTCCATCCACATACACCAGGGCCCCTACATCAATGCCCAGGGCTTTGGGCATTGGGGTTCTTGCATCTTTCCAAGCTGTTATGCCCAATTCACAGCCAACAAAAGTTTGCTGATCCTTTATGTTCAGGAATACATTATCTGCATGAAATCAGTTCTCCCACTACTAGAAGAAGTTGGTCCTCAGCAACTTGGGTAAAAGGCAATTATTTTCTTTCTTTTCAGCATCCAGTCTTCTTTAATATCCGATACCTGTTTGAAAGTGGACATCAGACAGAGATCTGGCTAAACTGGCAAGGCAACCAGAGCTGTTGATAAACTGGAGGGGCTTTAGAAGTGTGCAGTGCTGTTGAGAATCCTGTAGCTGTTCCACAAATCAGTGAAAACTTGGCTTTGTTCCCAGGCCTGGGCATAGGGTGGTTGTTGAGGCACTATTAGGTTTTTTTTTTTTTTAATGTATTGGCTTGTTTGTCCTGGACATACATGTTTTTTCCCCTTTCTTTCCCTTTCTTTACTTTTTAGATATAAGCCATCCAGAGTCATTGGCCAAATAAATCCAAATGAACAAACAAATAAATAAAGTCATAACTTGGCTACTATAGTGTGACGGCTGGACTAGCTCTGAGCTAGTGAGTTTAAACAAGAGCAACTTTATGTTAGCAACATTTCTAAGACCATTTCCATCAGTTTGAATGGGAAGCACTAGGTCAGTTCAATAAAAGGATCCCCTCCAGGTCTCAAGCTTTAAGAAATAATCCTGAAAACTATTTTGGACCAAATCTTTTGAACAGAGAAATTGAATTTTAATGGACAACTCTTTCTGTGTCGTCCTTCTTTCAAGCTGGATAAATGCCAGACACTGCACTCATTAACTTGTGAAGACATCTGGAGGACACTTACACTTCCTTCATTATCCGTCCGAGTATCTCTAGCATTTCTGGCTCACGTCATGATTAATAATCAATTTAGCAAAGAAATGCCAGGAAATCAGGCATCATTCAGTGTTCTGATCTTATCTACTCATCCTAACTATAACATTCCAGGCAAAAATATGCCAGCACAGCCAGGAGTGGAACAAATTATCCAGAAAATGAATTCTAATGCCTGTATGAAGAAGGCAAAGAACAAAGGGAAGTGAAACAGCATCTGGAAAGCAATATATATATATATATATATATATATATATATATATATATATATATTTATTTATATATATATATACGCTTTGAAATTTTCACCATCAAGCAAACTGAAACAATGTGTATTTTTTGCAGAAAGTTGCATGTTTGCACCAATCAAGGAAAGAAAAAGAACCAAGAAAATGTCATTTCGTCAACTGGAGGCTCAGGAAGCATTTTGAATAAATTATGGTTTATTGGTTAATCTTGCTCCTCTTTTTTCAATTAAAGTGGAAGAATATAAATGGGAAAACAGGACAAATAAACTGGGGACATACAACTCAGTTCTGTTCTGCTATTCTGTTGTTTAGGATGAGGAAATTATTTTCCTGAATACTGTACATATACAACCACATTTATCTGAATAGCAAGAGGAGGTGGTATGCCTAAATTTGGACAATATGTATTAAAAACTGTAGTCTAACTTTTAAAAATCTGGAGATTAAATCCCTAGTGATGAGATTATATAGGTCTATTGGGTTGTGATAGCAAGATATAATGATTATTAGTGAACTGCTCATCAAAAGGTGAGAATATTTGAATCTCAAAGCCTGGTTCAGATATTACACAGAGCCTGCATTTTAGAGAGAACTCAAAATGTTCAGATATTAAAAGGAGAGAAGTCAAAGTCCTAAGTAAGATTGTAAAAGTTACATCAGGTAGAGAAATCTGCCTGGATTTCTTTCCCCAACTAGTTCTTATTCAGCTTGATGAAAGAAAATGTTCTTTGAAGATGACAATTTTGGAGAAATTTACATCTTTAGCTCTGATATAGCTGAGGGCAGGGGTGGGATTCTACCAGTTTGCACCTATTCGCTAGAACCGGTTGTTAACATTCTAAGCAGTTCAGAGAACTGGTTGTTAGAAGAAATTACTGGCCTAATCCTGTAAGGAAGGCAGAAAGGAAACATTCTGGTGTTGCTTACAGAAACTGCCTCTCCATTAACCCATATTACAATCTTGGCAGGACTAGACTTCCTGTCTCAGGAACGTCTCTGGAGTTTTTTTCCCCTCCTTTGATGGTACTTTGCTTGTGTGGAGTGACCATTCAAAGTTACAATGGCATTGAAAAAAAGTGACTTATGACCCTTTTTCACACTTTCGACTGTTGCAGCATCCCCACAGTCATGAGAGGCCAGGCCAGGAGATGCCTGCCTCGATGTGAGTGATATTGAGTTGGCCACACCCAGTCATGACCACCAAGCCATGTCCACCCAGTCACATGACCACCAAGTCACGGCCACCACTTAAGCCATGGCCACAGAACCAGTTGTTAAAAATTTGAATTCCATCCCTGGCTGAGGGTGTGTGTGTATATGTGTGTTTTGCTTTGTGGAATAATTTATCCAGCAGTCTTTAGCCTTCCTGGCAACCCATCCCTCTGGAGTTTTTAGTAGTGATACTACTGATTATACTACAGGCAGGAATGGAAGGAATGCTGTTGAGAAATTGTTGGGGAATCTCCCCTGGATACAGTAAGTTAAAATATCCTGATTCACCTAAGTTCTCTTCCTTTGGATAATTTTCTTTTTGTTAAGGGAGCATTGGGGTGGGAAGGAACTCTCTCACAAGCACATCTCATTTCCCCCAAAGAACCAATGTACTGTAGCTCAGCTGGCACATTGTACACATGCAAAAACAGAATGTCATTGGAAGCAGTCATGCAAGTTTGGAAAAAGAACTGGCTACCTTAACGATATAAGGAAAGTAGCATCTCATGCCTATACCTGCTTCTCTGAAATACTCCTTTTAAAGGAATATTTCTTCCCTTTTTTTAAGGTTCTTTTTTATTTTGTTGATGTCTTTTAATAAAGATCTCAAGAAACGGAACAATGTCTTTATTAGCTCACAGTCATCTTGGTCATCTTTTCATTTTCTTCTCCTGTTTATCTTCTCCTGTTTGGCCATTTCTTCCCAGACTAAAATGCACTTGGCTTTTCCTTGAAACATCTGCACCGAAAAGGACTGGCTAGGGTTCAGTGCCAATTATGTGCAAAGGATCAAAGCTCTCCATGGCAAGAAAACAGAAGAAATCCCTAGATGCCAATTGCCGTTTTTCACATATGGGGATAAACATGGTATTTGTCTTTTATATAAATATTTAATATGTTTATTTATGTTATTATTATAACTATATTAACCAGAAGACAAATAAAGGGCAATAATAAATGGTGAGGAATTGATCAATGTGTGGGAGAGCTATGCCTGCTGCTACCTCTTTATAAGACTCGAGCTGGCATTTTAGAAGAGCGTCTGGTATACAAAAGAGCACCAGCTGTGATACCAGATACAGTAGCCCAGGGGGATGCATTTAAATGCTACAGATTTCTGGATGAAAAGGTTTGATTTCAGTTTCCATTCAACAGAAAACTTAGTTAGATAGAAGATGTACCTAAAACCTGTTGTAGATAGCCCAGTGATGTTAAAGGAAGCATGGCAAATGGAAACATCAGTAACTCTCTCTATATTTTTCACAATCATGAGTTGTGGCATATTGTTCAATTCTGCAGACATGGAGAGAGGGAGAAAAGATGTAGATGGCTAAATGTATGAGAACAACCTGACAAGAATGCCAGTTTCACAAGTCATCCCAAAGCTGATATCAAATCAACAATTGGGTTGTTCAGTAATATATTTAGGAGAGTTGGAGGTAGATCTGTAGTTGTACAGTGGTTTAGAGGGGAGATGAGGTAGATGGTTCATGGTCAAAAACCCTGGACTGTAGAACACAAGAAAGATCCAGAGAGTCCAAAAGTAGATGGAAATCCATGGAAACTCTGACTCAACTCTGACTCAATTATAAACGTTTACTTTTTTTTTTTTAAAAGTCTATCTATCTATCTATCTATCTATCTATCTATCTATCTATCTATCTATCTATCTATCTATCTATCATCTAACTATCTATCTATCATCTACCTTCTATCTTTCTCACAGTTCAAGGATTAATTTTAACTATTAACATCTATATTTGATATTGCTGAAAATTAACGGTGATAACAACATCTCTTAACAGATAATCAGAATTGGAAGGGACCTTGTTGGTCATCTAGTCCTCTTAATTTAATCTCTTCTGGTTTTCACCAGCTCTCTAGCATAATTTTCTTCTGATGTTCACCAAATATGTTGGAACTACATCTCCCAGAATTCCTGGCTGGAAGGAATTGGTATATGGAAGAAAAATCCCATAATTCTTTTGATTTGTATTGTACACATCTGAGTCACATTCTTTTCACTTGTATTGCAAAAGCTCATACCTCCCTTGCACAGTCTTCCTTAATCCGTTTGAGATGACTGTTTTTGCAGAATATTCCATATTTGGTAACATCATTTGTTTTTTCATTCCCTTTTTTAAAGCACTGCCTGACCAAGGAACATGACATCAAATTTAATGTAACCTTATATATCATGATGTCAGGTTTTAAAGCAACTTAAAATCATCACGATTATTATGCATGATTGCTTAGAAATCATAGCTCTAATGGCCTGAAAGCCACTGCTTCCATCTAGCTTATTAAACTCTGCATTGAGATAGCATCTCTCCAAAGTTTCAAACAAGAAATCCTTGGAAATGATGGCAGCCAAACACAGGACTTTTGACTACATGTAAAACAGAGTGCTACTAAACAATGATTTGTGACATAAGATTTAATAAGGAAGCTACTGTAGCTAAATAATAATCGGAATAGCTAAACTTGAGAATTTACATTCATTTCAGTTGCATCTGTCAAACCTTGGTAAGGGGCTGGCAGTTGGGTTATAAATGTCCCCTTGCTGCCAATCCCATGAAATAAATAGATTGTAAAAAAAAAAAAAATTCCATTCCTTATGATGATGACACCACATCAGTGGATTGTCTCTTGGAAACCTTCCAGAAAATTGGGTGACTGAGTTGCAGTTCTGATTTGCTGATTTGTCAATGGTTGCTCAGCCTTATAAAGGATATTGCTATTTTTTCCAGAATATTTATTTAATTTATTTCCTTGTGTGAACTGCAGGCTTGCATTGAAATCAGCTGCTATAAGCCAACCATGGGAAGTACTTGTTAATTGATAAAAACTTAGTTCATTAACGATATAGTCAAGAATGTTTTTAAAGGTCTTGAGGAGAAGACTGTCTTTTAAACAGGAAGAACATAAAAAAATAGGCCTTTGGACATCACAACTGCTTCAGGATAATTTATAATGAAAAGTTGTAATGAATGGGAAGAAATCCCATTCCAAAGAATTCAAGAACTTAAGATGGATAAATGAGCTGACTTCTTGGTCCAGGTAATGGGCAGCGACAACTGAAGTCTGGGAAAATCAAACAGAGAAACCAATCAGGTGGGTTTCTACCTGACTAGAGTTGGTAAGTGTGAATATTCATTTTTATTTTCTTTCTCGAAAGAAAAATGGGAATATCTCTCATCCATGGCTCTTGGGAAACCAGGTAAGAAAAATAGCTCCAACCATCGAGATCTGAGTTATAGATCAAGGGCATTTTACTTTATTTTTGCCCAGAATTCAGCACAGTGTAATGCACTGTATGGGAAAGGAACAGTACAAGGGAGATAGCAGCAGGATTGTACTACCAAAGAGCTGCTCCCTGGTGTTTCAGGAAGAATCATTCCTAGTGGAAGGCGAAGCCTAAAAGAGCACAGTGACCTTGAATGGGCAAAGGCATAGAAGTGGTTTGTATATAATCAAGAAAGGCAACTGCAGTTTTGGTGGGTAGAATAACATAGCACTTAAAGAAAAAAAATGGAACTGTCAGTGGCCCTTTATATATTTCCAGGTAAATCAGTTAAAATAAATTCCAAGTGGGAAGTTGATAGGTATTCCATTTGCAAAGCAGAACTTTTAATTGCATTTATTAGAGATTTTAATTTGCTTTTATTTTTGATGTTATGTGTTCTCTTGTGATTTTTATTCTGGGAACTACCTTGTGATTTAAAAAATGGATTAAAATGCAAATTAGGCTAATTTGCATAAGACATGAATTAGGCTGCTGCTGCTTGGATATTTAGATTATGGCAATCCTAGGTATAACTTTAAAAAATCCCTGAACTTTTTTTTTTTGGGGGGGGGGGGTTGTTTCTGTTCTTTTCTCTCCCCTCTCCTTGATCTTTGTGTGTTTTGTCATCTAAAATATAAACTTGAAATCTGGGAGTGTCACAGCGCCTATTTGTGCTATGTTACTCTAGAGATTTTTTGGCTCTGCAGTGGGGCTGTAATACTTTATGGTGAGTTAAATAATAATAATTTCAACAGGCTCACAAGCTAGAGATGGAGAAATGTTTTCCCAACAACAACTGCAGAAATGTGACTTTTTGGCACAGGGTTGGTTTCAGGAGAACCCCAACAAGCCAAAAAGCAGCTGCTTAATTTCTGCTTTCCCATTTATTGTCCGTTTCCCTGACTATATTTCCAGGAAAGGTGGCTCTAATGCAACTTGTGATAAAATACTGATTTCACATAAAGCCCCCTGCAGGAAAGTTCCAGGGGTGAGGTAGAGCTCTCAGTAAGAATCTATTACCTTTCGTAATCTTACAAACAAATATGGGGTTCTTTTTCTCACTTAAATCAATGATAATGAAAAGCAATGAGCAACAAGCATGTGTTCTTGGCTATGCAGCACTGGTGGCAAGTTACAGGTCTGCAGAGAAGTAGGGGTATCAAGGGGAAGAAAGAGAGAGAGAGAGAGATGGGAAAAGCCAATTCTCTTGGTAGCAGAGGAAGAAAAATATCATGCAGCTCCAAGCTGAGATTTTTAGTAATGCAATTTGTCTCTATGCCACGGTAAGATGTATTTACTCTTCTCTTGGTTCTAATGATTCTTCATAAAGCAACATGTGTCTAATAGGCACAACTGCAGAATCTCAGCTGCCTCATAATCTCATCGACTTGGTGCATTGTTTTAATGATGCTAGTTGGTATTCTGCCTAAATTGCCTAGCTACTAGCTCAGTCTGCCAGCTTCCTCACAACACATAAAACAGTTTCTATTACACAGAAGCATTTTCTCCAGGTCACTTTTGCTATATAGTCTTGTTCGGTGGCCTAATGAACACAAATAAGTCATCCTGATGGCTAAATGCAGCAGTAAAGCAACACGATGGGAACATGGTATAAAATAGCGCATCCCTTTGAAATAAAACTCTGTTCTCTTGCGGGTGACATTTGCTTAAAACAGGACTTCAAAGCCCCCCTTTTTTTAATGTGAGGAAAGTGCTACAATGTCCTTGTTATGAACTAATAAAACACTTAAATAAAGTTTATCAAAAGCTTTAGAAAATAGCAGGGTTCTAGCCCTGCACTTTTGATTGGCCGATAATAGCGATATCGGATTGGTCTGTTCAGGAGAATCTGATTGGCTGTTAACGAGCCACTCTCATTGGTTAAGGGGGTTAACACTCCACGTCTCTTATTGGTTACTAGAGTGGCAGCTTGCCTATAAAAGGGCTGCTTTTGCTCTAAGGTTTTGTTCTGTTCAGAATGATTAATAAAGAGTCTCGTCTCTGATCCTTGTGCCCATGCGCAGAACTTAACGAGGATGGCGACGAGGATGGGATACGGAGATGTCAGAGCTGACTGAACACTATAGAGCATTCCGACAAGTGAAAAACCTATTAACTTCAGATGCTGTTTTAATGCAGTATAACAAGACTTTGCCTTTAACAATCACATGTGACGTGTCACCATTTGGAGTAGGAGACATTTTGAGCCATGTGTTACCAAACGGTAGTGAAGCCCCTATTGCCTATTTTTCAAGAACTTTATCAAAGGCTGAACGTAACTATAGTCAAATCGATAAAGAGGCTCTTGCTGTTGTATCTGCTGTTAAACGGTTTCATGAATATGTTTATGGATGAGCTTTTACTATTGTTACCAACCACAAACCTTTGCTGGGGATTATAGCGGGAGACAAGCCAACCCCTTATATATTATCACCTAGAATGACTCGCTGGTCAGAGTTTTTGGCTGTGTACAATTATAAGCTGCAACACCACCTGGGGAAAGCCATTCCCCACACTGACGCATTAAGCCGTGCACCACTTCCGGAAACCGTTGATAACCCAGCTCCAACTCTTACAATGCTCCAGATTGAAACGCTACATTCACCGCCGCTAACAGCTAGAGATATCACGATTGAAACAAAATGCAATCCTATCTTAAAGCGAGTTCTTAGTTGGGTCGAACGAGGATGGCCAGTAGATCAAACCCCTGATGACTTCATTCCCTTCAAGAATCGGCAAACAGAACTTTTTTTGCAAAAAGGCTGCATCCTATGGGGGGATAGAGTCATCGTCCCAGAGTGGTTACAACGAGCAGTATTAAAGACACTGCATGAGGGCCACCCCAGCATCGTGCATATGAAAGCGCTCGCACGAAGCTATGCGTGGTGGCTGGGCATCGACAAACAGATCGAAGCCTGGGTAAAGACTTGTTATAAGTGCCAGGAAGTTAGCAATGCCCCACCAAAAGCAACTCTGACAAAATGGGAAACACCTCAGGGACCGTGGTCCCGCATCCATATTGACTTTGTGGGACCTACTTAGGGACATACGTTCCTATTAACAGTGGATACCTATTCAAACTGGCTCGAGATCCACGAAATGAAGAGTACTACAACCGAGTCCATCATCCGGAAGTTGAACAGATTATTCGCGATGCATGGACTGCCAGACGTTCTGGTATCCGACAACGGACCCCAGTTTACCGCTGGTATTCGCCATGTGCTAACTTCGCCAGTGCACCCTGCGGCTAACGGAAGAGCAGAGCACATGGTACAGTTTGTTAAAAAAAACCCTCTACAAAATGGACTATGGGGACATTGAAGATAAGATAAATAGAATACTCCTTCTCCAACACAGCACTCCGCACAGCGTCACCAACAAGACTCCAGCAGAACTATTGATGGGACGCAAACTCCACTCCCACCTCGACTGTCTTCACCCATCTTACGAGCCAGAGAAACCCTGTGGATCTAGCGGAAAATGCTACGAGTTCAAGATAGACGACTTAGTTTTTGCCAGAAACTTTTCTGGCAAACCGTTGTGGATCGAGGCCACTGTTATTCAAGCCACGGGGCCCAGGTCGTACCAGGTGAAAACCTGCGATGGAAAAATATGGAAACGCCATATAGATCAGCTTCGCTCAAGGCTACAACCTAGTTTGCGCGACTCCGGTAACTCCCAAACTGAGGGGGGAGGGGATGTCGAAGAAACCGATTTCGAGATGGCAGAAAGCAGGAATGAAAGAAGTCAACAATCGGGCGTAACTAATGAAGAAAGATCAAGGAAGGGTGTGGCCTCGCCACAGAGGAACACCTCAACAGAGGCAAGCCTTGCAAGGGCCAGAGGACAATGACGAGAACATTAGCGGCACCGAGTCTTCCAACGAGGAACCGCTGGCACCTGACTTGCCTGAATACACCCTGCCAAAACAGGCTTACAGACAAGAACCAGCGGGACAGCGTAAATCCAATAGACAGTCAAAGCAACCTTCCTACCTCAGAGATTACATCACCGCACCCCCCAAACGGAACCTGGGGGAAGGGATGTTATGAACTAATAAAATACTTAAATAAAGTTTATCAAAAGCTTTAGAAAATAGCAGGGTTCTAGCCCTGCACTTCTGATTGGCTGATAATAGCGATCTCGGATTGGTCCGTTCAGGAGAATCTGATTGGCTGTTAATAAGCCACTCTCATTAGTTAAGGGGGTTAACACTCCACATCTCTTATTGGTTACTAGAGCGGCAGCTTGCCTATAAAAGGGCTGCTGTTGCCCTCGGGTTTTGCACTGTTCAGAATGATTAATAAAGAGTTGAAGTTCACTGTTCACAATCTCGTCTCCGTTCCTTGCGCCCATGCGCAGAACTTAACAGTCCTAGCTAGCTTTTTCCAGCAATATGCTTCTCCAGGGAATATTAATTCTTATGTTGCTAGAAATTACTGGCGGTAACTTTCCTTTTATTCATTAAAAAGCAGCTCTATCACCTTTTGTATATATATATATATATATATTTAAAGGAAAAGTCCTGGAGGCTTGCTTTTTGCATTTCATGAGTTGGGCCAAAATCTCCAGGAGATTTTTCTAGAAATAACATTTTAAATTTAGGGTCTTATTGGAGACCCAAGGGAGTACAGAAAAAAGAAAAGAAAAGAAAAGCCCTTAGCAACAACTATTGAATAAAAGATGATCAAATCCTCACACTATATAAAGAGGTGGAGACTCATGGCCCACACCTAACCAGTCTGAAGACCCTTTTGGCACTATCTGGACCAGTCCCAAATTGCACGACCAACACTCAGTGGCAAAGGACAAACAGTGTTGGTGGGCAATAGAACTTCAAATTAATCTTCCTCCCTTTCTGCTAGTCATGTCAGGCCCTGGTCCCTAGCAAAGCTCAGTTTAAAAAAAAATAGTTCTCCCTACAAAAAGGCTATCTACCCCTCCTCTAAATATCTTCAACTTGCCTTTTAAAACCAATTAATTTGGTCTCAACAACACTCCCTTCTTGCAATATGCATAACTGAGTTAATACTACAGACTGTTGTTCTTCGAAGACACAAATGGGAATCTGAGGCTGTGTCTACAGAACATTTGGAGTGGAGTGTCTCTGGAGATTCTCATTCTCCAGGTCATGATTGTCCCCAAGATGCTTGTTCAAGAGGCAGCTAGGCTTTCTTTGTTTTTCCTTGATGGCGTTTTGCTTCTCATTCAGAATTGAAGAAGCTTCTTGGGATGAAAAGTGAAATGTCTTCAAGGAAAAACAAAGAAAGTCCACTTGCCTCTTGAACAAGCACCTTTGGGACATTTGGAGTGGAAATGTATTATATTTCTATTCCAGATTCAGAGTACAGAATAACAGAGTTGGAAGGGACCTTGGAGGTCTTCTAGTCCAACCTCCAGCTTAAACAGGAGACCCTATACCATTTCAGACAGATGGTTGTCCAATCTCTCTTTAAAAACTAGTGTTGGAGCACTCACAAAACTTCTGGAGGCAAGTTGTTCCACTGATTAATGGTCCTCACTGTTGTCAAATTTCTCCTTAGTTCTAGATTGCTTTTCTCCTTGATCAGTTTCCATCCATTGCTTCTTGTCCTGCCTTTAGGTACTTTGAAGAATAGGTTGACTCCCTCTTCTTTGTGGCAACCCCTTAGATATTGGAATATTGCTATCATCTCCCCCTAGTCCTTCTTTTCATTAAACTAGGCATACCCAATTCCAGCAACCATTCTTCATATGTTTTAGCCTCCAGTCCCCTAATCATCTTTGTTCCTCTCTGTACACTTTCTACGACCTCAGCCTCTTTTTTACATTGTGGTGACCAAAACTGGATGCCGTATTCCCAGTGTGTCTATAGAGATTCTTAGTTGTAATTAAGACAAAGAGTTCACCAATTGGTTCATATCTCCCAGGGAAAATTCTCTCTATCTCCTTCTCTCCTTCCCCATTGTGAGAACATTTTTTTTTGCCCCATGCATATTTGAATAATTTGAATAATTATGGCAATCTCTCTTCAGAAAATCTTGCTTCAAACTCTGCAGTATAAAAAGGATGGTTTTAGGAAGATTGATTCACATTACCTCCAAACAGGTGATGCAGAAAGTGGTCGCTGCTTGTTTATTGTGATTAAAATGTTTTTCAGTGGAAATGTGATTCCCACCCCATACACCCATCTTACTGTGCAAAGCAAATTGATCTGATGTGAGGTGAAGCGATTATATGATTGCTTTGTGTAACAGCCAACTCTGATTCACTGTGTATTTTGGATTGATTTGAAATCATATAAATCAATGTTTGGCAGTCTGAAATCTTAATAAGACATTTATAGAAGGAGTAATAGGCCACTTCTGGCATTTTGCCTCTAAATGTTTAATGGCAGCAGCAGCACTATATCTAATCTGATTTATTAATTCTGATCATGTAAAAAGTGATCTTTAGGATGTGGTGTGACCTTTGACACTCTTTTAGTCATCATGTTACTGACATGATGACTATGAGGCTGGAGTTGACTTATAAGTAACAGAATAATTTTCAAGTTAAATATGTGTGTTCAGTATCTTGAACAGAAGAGACCATGAGAACACTATTTGATATAGAATGTCTAATTATTATTTTATGTGTAGTCCCTATTACAGTCCAATTGCTTCTTAGTGACAATACTCCAATAGAATGTTTGTTTAACCCTGATACAATCTTCTTTCAGAAAAACAATTGAAGCCATGCCTTTTTAACCCAGCTACAACAATAGCTTCTGAACTAGACTATTTTAAATTGTGTAAGGTTTTGCTTTATTATTTTTATTATTGTTTTTTTAAAAATCATATTTAGTTTAATTGTTGTATATTTTAGTTTTTAAATTTGATTGGTTATATTGTGATAAGTTTATTTAGATTGTTTTTTTATTGCTCTTTTCTGCACTACTCTGAGACTTTTATAAGGAGTACGAGTAGCATAGATACGAATACACATGAATACATTCATATGAAGAAATGCTCAAGATGATTCTCCTTGTAGCTCTATCCAATCATCTTAATATGTGAGTATCGTTCACTATATGGATCAACCACACATTGGGAACAATTTTCTTGCTGCCTGCATTATTTCAGAGATTGAATGCGACTGAAGACCATCTGTCTTAGGACAAAGATTTTCAGAAAGTAGCTCTAGAGACCTAGGAGATCACTGGGCAAACAGCAGCAAGGAATGTTAATTATTCCCCCCCGAAAGAATTATGAACTCTAACATTTGACTTCAAGATGCACTTGAAATTCTGGTTGATTATAATGTAGATTTTAGAAACCTGGAAGGTCTCCATTCCTGCCCCAGTATGAGAAGCAACACCTAGTTTACAGAATTCCAAGGCTGCTCTTTGAGATTTCTGGATGAGTACAATGAAAAAGGCTTTGTTATCCAAGAAATATTAATGGACCTCTGCAAAACTCTTCATTCTCTACATGAGACAGAAAGCATTTTTCTATAGGCAAACAAATTAAAACATCAACCATGTGTGTGAGAGAAAAAGAGAAAGAGGTACGGGAGCTGAATTTTGTAAGGGAAGGGAGGAAAGCAGAGGAACCTTAAATCTGTAACTTTGCCTGAACAGAAGCCCTTAGTACCATAAGTAGGTGGTGAGAATGGCTACCTTCTTCATATTTCTCAGTTGGATCTGCTTTTATTGAGAATCCAGCAGTGAGGTAAACTAACAGTGGTTTGGATTAAGTGAATTTGCAAACAGCTGCAAGCCACTGAGTTTTTCCTTCCCCTGCAATGAGAGGTTGGAAAATAATGTATCACAGCTTTACTTACCCTTGCAGAAACAGTACTTATACTTTCAAGGCTAGATAGTACAACTCAAATTATTTGCCAGAAACCAAAGATATGCTGCCCTGAGTTAAGAAAAGCTTTAGGATAGCTCTGTGGTATATCACAAAGACTGATGTCATGTCAAACATTCTAACTCATTCTCAAGCCCACCATGTAAGCTGACCAAACAATCAAAACCTTCCCTTGCTATCTACATTCAACAGCTACAGTCCTGAACATAATGCCAGTCTTCCTAATTATCATCTCATCATTGCCATGTAGGCATGTAGGCATGCACATTTCTCATAAGCCAAATAGTATATTTGGCTTTTAAATACCATGCTGGAGGTTGCATTCCAAAAAGGAATACTCAGGCTGATTTTATTTAATTCAATTGTGATTAAAAGTAAATGTAGTTGATACAATTACTCACCATTCATACGTCTCATAAAATCTGTCATCTTAAAATTATATGTCATGACTCCATTGATGAAAGAGATGGAGCCGAGACACCTAAGACTCAATAATTTATCCCGAGGAACGGACTTGCTTGATTGTCTCTGTGTCAGCTGTCTCTGTGTCAACGTTAGAATAAGATGGTCCGATGGGTAGATAACTCCAATGAGACGATCCGATACTTAAAGACTTATGATAACATCCTACTCCATGGATGGATGACAAGTGGACGAAATCATGGGTGGTGGTATAGTTAGGAGGCGGGGCTGGAATGGGACAGGGTAAGAATGTGAGGGTAAATGGAATCGCCGATACGGGACTGAAGGAAAGTTACCGTAATTAATTAGGAAGTTCCGGATGTTAGGCAGCAGTATATAAAAAGCAAACTAAGGATCCAAGCAAAATCCAAATAACAGTAATTTATTTCTACAGCAGTTACACATAAGACGTCAACAATATTAGGTATCTCTCCTCCAGTCATTTAGTTGGATGTATCTTGATCTAAACGGTTGCATACAGTCATCACGACTAGTGGTCCCTGAGTTTTCCATGAATGTGGTTAATTACCACTGAAAACTAGGCCAAATAGTGGCTATCTTTCTGACAGCAAATGCTATTAAAGTAAACTAATTATACATTGCATTGCATTTTGGCTATACCTTTACCAATTATTAATTTGATTATGGGCTTGCACAGTATTGTTAGTTGTTGTTTATAAACTGGGCTACAGCAATTGAGCCAACCCAAGTCTACACTTAGCAGACTTCTGTTCATAATATGCAAGCTTCCCAACCCCTTTTCCCATATTCATGCACATGCACATCTTGCAATTCCTCAAATCTTATGAAACAAGCATAGAGGCCCAGGAGACTCCTGGAAGTCTGGGGAATTTGTCCAGTTAATCTAAAGGAAATAATATGGTTGTATTTTCATATACTTGTATAATGTACACATTATTGTACATATTACTTGCACAGATGAACCAGTTTGTTCCATGGATAAACTATGTGCTTTAAACTGCTCCTTGAGTACAGAAAATTAAGAAGATGGCCTTGAAGGAAATAGGCAAGAACTGTAATATAAGCAAAGAGAGATGAAACAAGCTTGGGAAACAAAATAGTATTGAGAAGAGACAATATAAACAGGCTCTTCCTTGATTGACTGGGATATATATAAAAGAGAGGGGAGATGAAGCATCATCAGGCTTGCAAGGTTTTGTTATCCTAGTTTATTTCAATAAAATATAGTTTTAATCTTCCTGAGGATTCTGTTTCCTGATCATAAGGAATTTACAATGAGATAGCCCCAATTACATAGGTAGTTATCTAATTAATAAACCAATTATTCTTTTGTCAAAGCAAAACAATGTTAGCGTGGAAAGTACTGATTTTTGGGAGGACAGCTTTCTTGAGTTTTTAATTTTTCTTGGATCAGGATAGTCTAGGGTAGTTTAACCACTCCTTTTCTGCATATTGGAGATCAAATATATAATGATACCTTCCTTCATGCTTTGTGAAAGTGTGCTGGTTTAGTTTACAAATCTCTACTTGTTAAGATTTCTTTTCATGATTACCCGGGGAAGGCTGTTACTCTTTTTCAAACAGCACAAACATCTGGACCAGGGATGAAATTCAACCACCTCGGCCCAGTTCGGGAGAGGTGATAGAGACGATTTGAATCGGTAAAAAATTGCCCCTGGTTGGTATTACTGTTATATCAAGCCACATCCACAGCTACGCCCACAGAGCTGGTAGGGAAAAATTTGGAATTTCACCCCTGATTTGGACACAACTCATCTCAAAGAATCTCCACATCCTTTCATCACCATAATTGAACCTTCACTGCTGGATAACCATATTAGGTTTGATGCAGATCAGCAGTTCCATGAATGGAAGGACTTCTCCATTTTTGTGAAAGGGAAGCAGATTCAGCATAAGCACCTACCCTGAGGACTGGTCATTCTCACAGAACAAAGGGATATAACTCACTTTCTATATGTTCCACTTGATCTTCTGACACTGTAGAGTAAACTTTAAGGACATGCTTGTGAATGGGAAAAAATAAAATAAAAACACCTCGGCTACAAGGAATTGCTATTTGAAACAACAATTTACATGTCTTTTACCATAGAATTCTTTGTATTTTGACTTGGAAATAGCACTATTTAGCCTTCAAGAAGTAAAGTAAATGATCTTTGAAAGTTGTGACCTTTAGAATCATATGTCATTGACTAGAAGGGGAGAATCTAGAAGGTGGATAGTCATTTCTTGTAAACCTGACTCATTTGTTTAAACTATTTCCACTTTACCTAAAATCAGCCAGTTATGACTCAAACTTCTGTCTACAGCATTAAAACACCTTTGACAGTAACACTGTTTATTTTTCTCAATATTCTTGAAGCAAAATCTGGAATTGCCTCAGTTCTTAAAACACAGGATATTTAGAGGAAAGGGTGTGCAAGACAGGATGTTAATTTAGTTAATTGGTTTTTTTTTAACAATTTCCTCTGCTATTCAATTCAATCTCTCAGAACTACGAGCTTCCCAGAACCACATGAAACAGCAAACAGAAATAAAGGGAAAATAGAAAGAAAGGAACTCAGCAGAGATAAAATTGAACATAATGTTGCATTCAGGTGAAGTTTAAATAACATTTTAAAAGGGGAAATAAAAAGCTTTTGATCTCTGCCTGGGGCTAAAAATGACGATAAAACACACCTCCCTTATAAAGATATTCCAAAGATATCACAGAAAAGTCCCTCTTCTTAGCTTTATTTTATTTATTTATTTATTTATTTATTTATTTGATTTGATTTGTCAATCGCTTACAAGATAATAGGTGTAAGTATATACATAGTATGAATACATGAAATGGGTACATATAAGAAAAATTAAAGAAACAATAGGACAGGGACAGTAGGCACATTGGTGCGCTTATGCACGCACCCTACAGACTTCTTAAGAAAGGGGTGAGGTCAATAGTAGACAGTCTAAGATTAAAGTTTTTGGGGTTTGGGGAAGAAACCACAGAGTCAGGTAGAGTATTCCAGACATTGACCACTCTGTTGCTGAAGTCGTATTTCCTGCAATCAAGTTTGGTGCGGTTAACCTTGAGTTTGTACCTATTGTGTGCTCTTGTGTTGTTATGGTTGAAGCTGAAGTATTCATTGACATGTAAGTCGTTGCAATGTATGATTTTATATACCATACTTAGATCAGACCGTAGAAGGCGTAATTCAAGGTTTTCTAGGTCTAGAATTTTAGGTCTGGTGGCATAAGGTATTTTACATTGAGTAGAGGAGTGGAGAACTCTTCTTGTGAAATATTTCTGGACTTTCTCAACTGTGCTAATATCAGATACGTAATGTGGCTTCCAGACTGATGAGCTGTATTCGAGTATTGGTCTGGCAAATGTTTTGTATGCTCTAGTTAGCAGTGTGATATTACCAGAGAAAAAGCTACGTAGGATTAGGTAAACAACTCTTAATGCCTTTTTGGCTATGTAATTACAGTGGGCTCTAGCACTTGGATCATTAGATATGAGTATTCCAAGGTCCTTTATAAAGCTTGGATCATCAACAAGGTCTTGAACTATTCAGCTTGTATTTTATTTTCTGATTTATTTTTTTTTTGCCAATATGTAAGACAGAGCATTTATCTGTTGAGATTTGAAGTTGCCATTTGTTTGACCATTCTGATACATAGTCAAGATCTTTTTGAAGGGTAGCAGTATTGTCTGTGGGATTGAACAGCTTTACATCATCAGCTAAGAGAACGCAGTTGCTCTTAAGTGACTCTTTTAGGTGACAAAGCCATTTCCAGTGAAAACCCCAACAAACCATGCGTGTAAAATTGCCTCTTCAGGCATCCAGGTCCCAACGTAATTAAGGTATATTCAAATAACCATGATTTTTTTTTATGTGTGGGCAGCACATAAAGATGTTTCAGTATTTGACAAAATGTTTCCCCAAGCTGTTTCCAGTCTAAACCTAGATGCTGCCTTCTCAACTAATTGCAGCTGCTGAATTCAAAGGGTGCCCTGTATATACTGAGATAAGCCAATCCTCTGTTGAACTTACTGACAAAATAATCTTCAGAAAGGGATTTTGTATTCCCAGATACATTTGTGTCATAAGGTGAAAGAGGGCAAGAGATATCTGGCTGGGTAATCTGACACATCCTGATGCTGTAACTTACCCAGTGTCAATTCTCCAGCATGCATTACTGTTTCCCAGATAGTCCAAGTCTGCAGGGATATCATTTAGCATGAGGACTTTATTTTCTTCTCCTCTGTTCTTCTCCTCTACAGTTTTCATCTCTTCTGTAGGCCTACTTCTATCCATGTCTCTACCTCCTTGAACAAAACTGTGGTCTTCAACTAGTTACTGTCAGACAAAGTTAGAAAGCTGCTAGCTTTGTCTGACATAATGAGGTTCAAAGCAGTATAGCAGACACACTGAAGGGAGGGGGAGACCAGGAAAGAAAACTCACTTGTTCAATTTGCTTTCATGGTGGTCTTAGGAGTTCAAAGTCAGATGGGGAAAAGTCTCTTGGAGTCAGCTACAGACAGAAGCATGGGCTTTTTATTTTTGCAGAATACCTTATGCCACCAGACTTGTAATTCTAGACCTAGAAAAGCTTGAATTATGCCGTCTTCAGTCTGATCTAAGTATGGCATATAAAATCATACATTTACCTGTCAATGAATACTTCAGCTTTAACCATAACAACACAAGAGCACACAATAGGTACAAACTCAAGGTTAACCGCACCAAACTTAATTGCAGAAAATACGACTTCAGCAACAGAGTGATCAATGTCTGGAATACTCTACCTGACTCTAGTTTTTTCCCCAAACCCCAAAAACTTTAACCTTAGACTGTCTACTATTGACCTCACCCCTTTCTTAAGAGATCTGTAGGGGGCGTGCATAAGCGCACTAATGTGCCTAACATCCCTGTTCTATTGTTTCTTTTTCTTTTTCTTATATGTATCCATTTCATGTACTTATAACTATGTTTATACCTGTAATCGTATAATTGCTTGACAAAATAAATAAATGAATAAAAATTTCTTATCATGGTATGGCTTCTACCTAATGCAACCATGATTTGATTACATAATGTTGCAAATATGATGGACACACCAGAGGTGGTATTCAGCAGGTTCTGATCAGTTCTGGAGAACCAATAGCGGAAATTTTGAGTAGTTCAGAGAACCATCCAATCCCACCTCTGACTGGAGATTTTACAGCATCCTTCCCCTGCCATGCCCACCAAGCCATGCCCACAGAACTGGTAGTAAAAAAATTTGAATCCCACCACTGGGACATGCACCTCTATTTTGTAAGTATATCAGAAAACCTGTTATGGTAGAACATCTTTGACTGTCATTTTCAATAGAAAAACTTTTGTGCTGGTTCCTGACCTGAAGGATCTTAGCCTGAGCACCAAATAGATCTTCTACTGCTGTATCAGCTTTTCGTAAGATGGATAAGACAGTTATTAGAATTTAACTGACAATAGGCTATCTTTATCTGTAAGAGCAAATGGAATTCATATCAATTAACATAGTTGACCTGCTATAGATTTATAAATTCCCCTTTTTGTTTGCAGTTATATTAGGCAGAATGTTTATTTCTGGTAATACTAATGAAGCATTAATTTGCCCTATGAGGCAGGAAGCTTGAAAATATTAACTAGAAAACACTGTCCCACACAGACTGACTGTGTTATGATTTGTCTAATCTCTTTTTATGTTGTATTTGTTCTTACAAATCAAATGGTCACAGCCATATGCATTGTGTGATATTTTACTCAGATGTTAGCACTGCTTTTTTCAAATAAATATGTGCAAATCTATGTGCATTTATTTAACATAATAATTCATTATATGTCTTTTTATAAAAGGTCCAAAATGTGTTTAGGATTACTTTTTTTTCAGTCTAAAAATATCTTGAAAATATGGTATCAAGTGATCAACTTGATGGTATTAAGTGATATATGGTGATAAGCATAAAAAATAAATAAATTAAAATAAGGAACAATGAAATAGAGTACACTCTCAAGGATAAACTTTAATTTAAAATGTATATATAAATAAAAAGGTTTTAAAAGCATGATTAAACGTCTCCAACAGTTGCCCCTTTTGTATTATATATGGCAAATATATGAATCGAATAAGAGTAGACAGAACTGGCCATTAAAAGGAAACAGCCTGCTGGTATGAAAGGAAGATTAAAAGAATGGTTTGATAGAGTCAACATGACATGCAGACATCCCCAGTTAAATACTTTTCCACACATGCTCATATTTTTAGTTTTTTATGTTGCTTGCTTCTTATGTCTGCTGAACTGACTTTTTTGTGTGTGTTTTTTCTTTTTTTGGCATTTTGCTTCTCAGAGCAAGTTCAAACTGATTGAAGTTAGAAATTTCCTGCATAAAATCTTGGCCAGGACTATAAAGCATATCAGAGTTTTCAAATATGCTCCTGGACACTGAATACAAAGAGCTACTGATGAAGATGCAGAAGAACTGGAATGAATTTATAGCATAGCCATATGCATATTCTCTGATAAATAAAGCCCATTATACTTCTTCCATGACCTCTGTCCCAGAAAGGAGTGAATTGACTATTATCCTAAGAGCAAGCCTTGATAAAACCAATAGGATTGATTCTGAATATTTTGGATTGTTGTACTTGAAAGCTGTTCCTATCATAGAAATTAAGAAAACTAATACAACAATCCCAAAGTCTATGGAGATTCTCAATCATCCAGGTCATGGTTGTCCCAAAGGTGCTTTTTCAGGAGGCAATTAAGCTTTGTTTTTTCTTTCTTCTTTGAAGACATTCCGCTTCTCATCTAAGAAGTTTCTTCAGCTCTGACTGGATGGTGGGGAATAGAAGGATTTGCAGACAGTTGGTCATACTCTTTACAGAAGCTTCTTGGATGAGAAATGAAATGTCTTCAAAGAAGAAAGAAAAAATAAGGAAGTCCAGTTACCTCTTGAAAAAGCATCTTTCAGACAACCATGACCTGGATGACGGAGAATCTCCCTAGACTTTGGGATTGTTGTATTAGTTCTCTTAATTTCTATGTCAGCTTTCAGGTAAATACCTAGTTAACAAATACACTCCTAAATATATAGAGGGATTTATTATTAAGAAGCAGTTTGAAGATTGCAGCCTAAGTTACTATGGTTAATAATATGGTTCCCATTTATTTCATTATCTTAAAATTAAAACCCAGTAATTAAGAGGCATCATATGGTATCAGAAATCTGATGTGAGCCTATCAGAATTTGCAAGGAATCAAGTAACAGGTCTTTTCATTGTGCAGACAACATATGAAACAATGGTTTGTGAATTTGGTCACTTGAGCAGTTGACAGCAAGGACAGTGATGTCGTGTACATTATGATATTTGCATAATTATATATGATATAGATTGCCCAATTCACAACATTTGCACATTTGTGCCACATATATGGTACAAATACATACACAACGCATACATACACATTATATATGTATCATATATAATTGTATGTTCCAAATATATGGTACATGTGGTACAATTGTACCAGATGCCAATTTGACATATGGCAATTTGACAACTGCAAACAAATCAAATGGCTCCCAATGTCTCCACTCCTAAACCTGATAGTGATTTCCAACAGCAAGAAGGAAAAAAAAACAAGAATAAAGAATTAACCCCTTATTTTGTTTTGTCGATTTTATTTTCCAGGATGCGCCTTTTTCTTGGGGGGGGGGGCACCTGTCAGCTTTGGAAGCCATATTAGAACCAGCAGCTTCCACACTGCCACTTTCCTGAGCCTGGGAAATTGGGAGGGGGGATTTCATAGAGTGTAGGTAGTTAGATATAATAGCATTCTTCCTTTCAGTCAAGGTTAAGTCACTCCTGCAGCTGATTGTCTCCTGTTGGGACGGATGGTGATTGGACCATGTGATGGACTGATGGGTGTAGGGGATGGGTCTTTGAATTTTAGTTACTAAGGGGAAACCTGGAACTCTCAGAGTTGGGTTTTCCCAGATGTCCCAGCATGACAACTCTAATAAAATGGAACTTTGAGAAAATGCCTGTCTTGGAGTTTTGGTGTTGGAGTTTGTTTTTCTGGAACACTGACAGCAAGTTTCCTTCTCACAATGAATGCTATTGTAAGTTGACTAAACTACCCATAATATCAGACTTCTTCCAATTTCATAAATAAAAAATACAGTAAAATAAGAAGTAATGCCTCCATTATGGCTGATATACACATATTTTTCTTTGATGTATTTGCGGTGCCTGGAAGAATGGGTACCTGAAGAGCCAGAAGGACAGATGGAAGGAGGCAGCTGAAGGGATGGAAAACACTTTCCATAATGTAAACCCCTTATTTCAGTTCTGAAAGATTGTATTTTTTTAAAGTCCTGCTTTTACGGCATGGTGTCCAGCAACAAGCATTTCCAATATTAAAAATTCATCTCTCTTTCATATTAAAAAACCCTCTGAATCTTATAGCACAAAATCCAATATGCTTGAATGCTATAAAATCCAACATCACAGAAAATGCAGTGCTGGGTGCTAAGAAATAAAGCAAATAGAATGCCAGGGGCTTATGGTGATATGTGAGCGACCGTGCTTCCCAAGAGCCTGATGATGAGAAATGTACTAAAAACAAATGCCAAGGATTAGAAACAGTAAGAGTAACCAAGTACCCAAATCATAATGGAAGGTATTGCTTAAATAAAGGCATTGAAGGAGACCCGAAGAATGGAATTTTTAGAAAGTGGGGAAAGTACTTAATGGTTTCCGGTCCTAATATATCCTGCCACCTATACAGACAGTACCATGTCTGTTACTGGAGACACAACCTGGTGCCCTAGCATTGTTGGTTATAGTACAACAATGTTGATAGATTATGTCAATCTTTTGGGCACCAGGGACCAGTTCTGTGGATTTCCAACAGCAAACCATAGATGCCAAAACAAGAAGAAAGTTTCCTTCTTACACTGAATGCTATTGTAAGTTAATTAAATTACCCATAATTTCAGACTTCTTCTAATTTCATAAATAAAAAATACAGTAAAATAAAAAACGATGCTTCCATTATGGCCAATGTACATATATTTTACTTTGATGTATTTATGGCATTTGAAAGAATGGGTACCCTGCAGAGCCAGCTGAAGAGAATGAAAACACTTTCCATAAAGCGAAGAGAGTTTTTTTCTGTGGACTGGAGGGGGCATGGTTTTACATGCTGCCTGCATTCGCTTCTTTAGGTGGTCCAATTTCTGACATGCTGCAGCTCAATGCTGGGCCATGGACCAGGGTATGGGGATCCCTGGATTATGTGCCATTTTGTGGTGTTGACCCCTAACAACCACATAGATAGATTTTCTCTGTGACAATGACCCTAACATGCTCCTTAAAGTTATCCAATACTGCAACTGCTGGAAATAAGTATCTATGAAGATTCTCAATCATCCAGGTCATGGTTGTTCCAAAGGTGTTTCTCCAAAAGCTAACTGGACTTGTCATGGTTTTTCCCCCCCTTGAAAATGAAAAATTCAAGAAGTTTCTTGGATGAGAAATGAAAAGTTTTCAAGGGGAAAAAAAAGTTAAGTTGCCTTTTGGAAAAGCAGTCTTGGCTGGAAATAAGGTTCTTTTCTTCCTTGGGCACTTCTTAGTGGAGAGGCAAACTTCAGCAAACATATACCTCCTGGCCTGCCCTATAGTTAGGTATTGCAGAAACTGACTCTATCGCTTGGCCAACTGTATTTGATACAATTGATGTAGAGAAAAAAAACAGGTGGGGTATATATATGTTGTGGGTTGGGAATTGTTTGCAACAGTTTGCCAGCTTCATTGATTTGGGATGTGGCAGGGATCATTACCTTGCAAGGGCTAAGCATTTCAAAACTGCTGCCCTTGTAACTTTTGGCGGTATTTGATTCATCTGCTACAATTCATCATATGCCTCCTTACTGTCACTCAGAAATGGAGAAGCAGAAGGTGGGAAATGGAAAAAGCACAGCTGAGAGGAAAAAGTTGCAGAAGACGGAACATCCACACTATTGAGTTTACAATAGCAAGTGTGTAACAAAGAATAAGGATAACTATATAGGAGAAGTGAATTTATGCTGAGGGTTCCTATAAGGTGAGTATTCCAGGTTGTGTTTCATATTTGTGTGAGTGTGTGTGTGTGTATGTGTGTGTGTGTGTGTGTGTGCAAAAGGGGAATGGAAATTATATATGGTGGAAAGGATGAAAATATAGCACCCACTGCAAATTCTGCAAGGTTTGCATTTATGGCTTTATTATGATTAAAAATGTTACATGGTACCTTGGAGAAGGAAGGGGGAGATTGTCGTAAATATTTGATTAGCTTATAGGTGTTTCTTACCCAGTTTATGGTAGCATCAGAATGAGTGTCTGGACCTTCCCTGAAACCATTTTCTATAGATTCCTATCCTCCTCCTTTTTAGCCCTTCAGTAACCAATATTAGAGTTTTTACTCAATTAGGTTTTCTGGAACAGCTTATAATAAGAATAATGTGTATTATTTATAAGCGCCCCTTGGACTTGGCACTGTATTATAATTAAACCAAAAAGATTAAACCCTTCCTGCAGGCTTGAATTCAAAGAACATAGGAATACCTCAGGGAAGCTGTATCTTTGAATGTAAGCATTTATTTGCCAGAAAGTAGTTTTATAGGCATATAATTTTAAGAAATGGCTGCTATATGTTGTTAGTAGAAATGTTATTTGTATTATTTATTATTTGCTTAATAAATTTATCTGTGATTTCATCATATAATGGTCCTCTGACAAGAAATATTCACTGAACCATCTCAATAGATCAAGTATACAGATCAATGCTGCATGAACAAGTAGGGGATGATAGAAGAAAATGTATTTTCTCTCTCTCCAGGATCTGTTTCTGTTTTCATATAATTACTGTTTTTGTCTAATAGAAAGATGAGGCTTTCCTCCCCCTGCCAAATGATTACCTGTGAATATTGCGTGTACGTGTGCGTGTGTCTTCTTAAATTTACTGGAAAGAACAGATGCCACTGTGAAAACAAAAGAATGGGTGGGATGTGCAAATGTTGCTGCTGTGAGGCATGGATAATGTTCAGAATTAGAGCTGGAGCTGTTTTCCTGCTGTATTTTAAACATGTAATATCTATTTTGCATTTCTTCCCCTCTTTTTTCCCCTATCTCTGTCCAGTTGCCTCTTCTTCTCCTCACCTCCTCTCCTTCCCTTATAGTTTTCCCCTTCACTTTCCAGGGCAGCTTTTTCTTCCCCATCACATTCCTGATTTAGATGGAAGGAGAGGGGCAGAGTGTGTGTGTATGAGTTTTTATTCATTTCTGCGGGTGTGTAAGAGAGGACATTGTTGGTAATTGCAGATAGAAGGTCAATTAGTTTTATTAATTTTACAGGGAATTAATTTGAAGCAATAGCTCTTTACATCAATTAATATTTATTTTTTGTTCCAGCTCTGACCTTTCAGGAAGTGTGTTTTCAAGGCACATGGGTATGAATTTCTGAGGTTTATATACACACAGAGATTAGTCACATGCACATATTTATTGAGAAACTGGAAATTTCTTGGGTTGATTTTGCCAATTGACAAACTGGAAAGATGTCTGTCCTTTTCCCCACTTTATCTTCTCTTTCTTTGGGTGTTTTCTCCTATACACACGGGGTCATATTCCTTTGGGGTTGATAACATTATTTTATAAACTAGACAAGTGAAGGTGAAAGTTGCAGACCTTAGGCATTCCATCTATATTTGTTTATAAAGCTCAGGTCAATAAAAATTGAATCACACATTTGGCAGTCTTTGCAATTAGCTATATCTCTGTGTTTTGCAAATAACTACATACCAAAATAACAGAACGACAGAGTTGGATGGGACCTTGGAGGTCTTCTAGTCCAATCCCTTGCTCAAGCAGAAAGCCCTATAACATTTCAGACAAATGGTTGTCCAACTTCTTCTTAAAAACCTCCAGTGTTGGACCACCTATAACAACTTCTGGAGGCAAGTTATTCCATTGAACTGTCAGGAGTTCAATCCAGCAAGTGAATGAAAGAATTTGAGCAGGGAAAAAAAAATACAAGAATTATTTAGCATTTTCTGTTCATCCAAATGCAATTTAACCATTATCTAGAATACGTGAAGAATTTGAATCATACTGTCTTTCCTTTGACTCATCAGCATGTGCTTGCATTAAATTCTGAGATGCTGAAATTATTGAGAGAGACTAGATACTCATTTTACTTATCCTGCATGGGGCCATTTTCAGCAGACTACCAATAAAGTCAATGTTTTTGTCAGTTTCCACAAAATGACTTGTCTGCTTTCTATATTAATAGGATGTTATATAGTATACTAATATTAAATAGATTCCTACTACAGAATCATATGCAAATCTAGAAGGTAGCTGACACTAGAGCTGAGCTCCAGACAAAGCTGAATTCACTTCATCTTCCATGCCCAATTGCATTCCTCATTCATTCCAGTTACTCAGTGTTAACTCTCTTGTCTTCTCTAGTGGCTTCCTTTATCTGCCTCATGTATTAATTGCTTAGTTAATTAAAACATTTCTATCTCACCCTCAATTGTTTGAAGACAATGAGAGCCCTCAATAGCTAAAACAGTAATGAAGAAAACATTAAGGGCAATCAATAACTAATAGAACAAAAAGTAATAATGATACAGTAAACAATAAAATGCCCTATAAGATGCATACACATCAATAAACATTAGAAACATAAGCATATGGATCAATCTTAGCCTGTTTGAAACGTTATGAACTCTGTGCTGTAAACGCTTTTCAAAGTTGAGTTGCCATGGCAGAAAGATCTCTTTCCTAATCAGCACCACAAATAATTTATCTTAAGAAATCATCAGATCTTGAAGAATCAAACAATGTTTATAGGTACTGAGGGTGTGTCAGGACCAACCAAAGATTGTCCACTGTCTGCCATGAAGAAAAACAGAGAACTCCTTCTCCTATGGTCATATGGAAGCTGATGGAACTGAATATTACTCTATAGTCCATTCTCTTGAGGGCAGGAAGCAATTGTAGAGGGCCAGGTTAAGGTAGCCCTGTGCTGATCACTGTTTTCCAATATCAACCTATCGGTTCACCCAGCAGCCACCACTTCTTTTTACTTAATGATTAGGACAGTTCTGGTACTGCTTCTAACCCTTTTCAGGCTCAAAAAGAGAAAATCAACTCTTTGAATTGTGCCCTAAAGCAGAGGGGCAGTAGGGATATTTCAGCAAACAGGAATAATCAGACAGAATTGTTACAATCAAAATCATACGGAATAGCAGCAATCAAGATACCCTTCGGAGGTTGGTTTGCTAAGGTTGATTACCAATTTCCTTTGGGTTCAATAAACAACTAGCGTGTATTAGTTACAAAAACATAGTATGGGTTCTAAGAGGCTGAAAGAGGTCCATCTTTGGGTTTTTGGACATTTCAAGTCCTCTCTGGAATACAAATCAAGAGAAAGCTATCTATAATTCAGATACGACAAGAAAAACATGGAAAAGAGAAAGAAAGAAAAAGAAAGAAAGAAGTGTGTGCATTTTTGTGTGCATACCCAAGCATGAGAGAGCCCAGCATCAAAAAGCCCAGCAGCCAAATAAATCAGAAGAAATGTGAATGGCCTTCAGAGAGCTCTCCCTAAACCCACAGCCTGCTCAGCTGAGAGATATTCAACATCACCCTACTCTATTAGGTACTGAATATTTTATACTCTGGCTACATTTGCTCCATTTGTATTCTGCGCCTCTCTTTCGTCATATGCATTATAAACGAGCAGTGTCTGGAAACTCTCTCTGGGAAGATTTGCTTGGAAGGCTATGGATATTTTATAGTCAAATTGTGGAGAGCAAACTAGCTTTCTGAGTTATGCTATGAAAATCAGAAAAAGAAAAAAAAAAGGTCATAAAGTGGTTATTAAAAAAATAAATACATGTCAGACTGTACAGCGTTCTCCTTCCATTGTGCAATGAGATTCAGCCACCCAACGATGGGGAGTGGTGATATGCACAATGATAAATCCAAGAAAAGGACATTATGATTTGCTAGGCTGGGTTGTGAAGCCACTGGCAAAAGAATTCAAACAAGTTGAGCAAACCAGCCCCGTTTCATTTTATCTTTGTTACAAACCCTGCAGCCAAAATCATATTTTATGAATGAGAAAGAGGTGTTTTTAGGCTTGAGTAAGCAACTGTTACGTCCAGATGTTTTGGATTACATCAGTGCTTATGGGATTTATAGCTCAACAAAATCCAGTAAGCACTGGGCTGTCTAACCCATTTTCAGAACTGGTATTTTTCTCTCTCTTAAAACAGATAATGTACATGTACTAATTCAAAGAGTTACAGGATAATAAGAAGCATGATTTTTATGCTCAGAATTAGTAGGAATTATGTTTATCTCATGATAATAGAAGCCATCATTTGAGCACTGAAACTGCTATAACAATTATTTTGCACTTATCACCTCAGCCAATTGCTGAACAAGAGGCAAACTGAGAAGGGATCATCACCTGTTTGGGCATACTCACTCAGTTTACTGAAGAAATATATGAAGAAGTATACTTTAGATTTCGTCCAGAAGTACTCAGAAATTAAGAAAAATAATTGGAAACAGAAACAAAAGTGATGTCAGAACTAACAGAATAGAAAGAATGCAGGCAGGCAGGCTTAAATATTGGGATTTTAACCATTTATTTCCTCTTCCTTTGGTATATGCCACAGCAGGTTGTAAAACCTAGCCAATCTTGATTGATCCCCCAAAATTAACCACTTGGATGGAGGGCCACCAGAAAACTCTGGACTGTGGGTTAGATTAGGAAGTAGAAAAACAAACATCGAAGAAAAAGCAATGGCAAAATGCTTCTCTGTGGCTGCCAAGAAAACTGCACTGAAATATCCAAGTAACTAGAATATCAACCTTGACTCAAGGAAGATTTAACCTCAAGACCTTCAGGGACATCTCAAAACATCATAACAAAACAATGCAACACCTTGTGCAAATGTAAGATATTCTTGGAATTGCTTGTAGGAAATGTAGAAATGTCTAAAGTTTCAGTGGAGGAACTTGCCATGTTCTAGAGAGGTTTGGAAGATGATGAAAACAGTACAGGTGGAATTGGGTGGGTGAAAAGATACATAAATGTTTTTCTAGTTTTCTTAGTTATCGTACTCAATACTAAATATATTATTACACTGAAATGGTCCAAAATAATGACCATTTCATTGCACCATTACCAGAACCTCTAAGTAATATTTGAATCAGGGAAGTAAAGATATTCCCCTAATCCAAAGTGTTATGTATGTAAATAGTTGAATAAAGGCAAACTTGGGGTAAAGTGCAGGGTTCTGGCCCTGCACTTCTGATTGGGTGTTAAGCGGCTAGATCGGATTGGTCGGGTTCTGAGAATCTGATTGGCCCTTAACGAAGGACTCTTATTGGTACTGGAGCTAGCGTTTCACAAGCTCCTATTGGTTATTTCACATTAGCATTGCCTATATAAAGCAGAGTTGTTGTTATACAAGTTAGAAGTCACTATGCAATAAAGAGTTGAAAGTTCACCAACTAAGACTGTCTCCATTCATTCTACCCATGCCTGAATCTATGACACAAAGGTCATCATTTTTTATTTTTAGACTAATAGCCATGACTCTTCTGTCTGATTGGTCTTACAAGAACTAAAAAGTTAAGGGCTGTTAAAAGTTTGGGATAATTCGAAGTATTTGTAGAACAGGGTGGAAATGGGAGTGGTTTAATTCCCAAAAGCCCTGTGCTCCCTTCCTAGCCTAATTTTCTGCTCTTAAAACTTAAAAATGGCCACTTCACTACCAAATTACAGTGGCTAGATTCCAGAGTGCCTTGCAAGGTCCCAAAAAGTCTGGGGTAAAAAAAATACTCACAGCCTCCAGATTACCCAGCATTGTCATATTTTTAAGAAATTGTATTCCCATTATAAGACATTTCAAACTTGTTTAAAGAAAAATTTAAAGAACTGTTCTTGGTATCTTTCTATGTTCTTTCTGAGATTAATGCAAGACAGTTACTTAATGGTAAAATTTAACAATTAACGAACAAGTGTCCCAAATTTAGCAGACAGGAGGAAAATAAAACAATTCTGCTTCAGACCTGTGTCTGACTTCTTAAAGGCATTAATGAATGAATGTGAAACAAGACTTTTGCCTGCCATGCTTGGCTAGCTTTCAATGAGGCAGACATGGGCATTCATATTTCAAAGAATCATAGTCTTAACACAGAGATTCCCTTTTTTTCTCTCTGTAAGAAAAAAATGCAAAAAACTAACTTCTACTTGGTGATATTTCACATGCTTAGATAGAGGAAGATGTACATTAACTCTGTTTACCAACCTTGTTTATCAATATGTAGACATACTACTTACTGGGCCCTGATTTCTCAGTCCAGCAGGTGATTAATAACTTAGTGGCTTTTGAAAGAGTGCATTTATTATTCAAATTAATGAAATTATAATCAAGAGGTGACAAATTAGCAATTGCTCCTTGACTGAATATGGAAACACATTAGGCACTTTTGTGGCATTTACCCATGTACAGCTTTATCTTAACAATCAGGGACAGGAGGTGAAGAGGGAGGGAGCAAGATATCCTTTGAAATAACTTTGCCTCATAAAACAATCCTTATTTGCATATGATTTGTGCCATTTTCTGGGTCTTGTTTACTCTCTTTAAAGCAAAGAGGTTATCAGAAAATCCCTACTGCTATCTGGATTGTCCTGCCCAAGGAGTCTATTTACAGTCTCTCCAAACGAGACCCCAAATATCATAATAAACAATTATTGAATCTATCTAATCCAATCCAATCTAATGTCTCAATTAATATAAGAAAATATCTTCTTAGGAAGATTCTTATAGAAGCTGGAATCAGAAAAGCAAAAAATGATGAAGCTGTATCACAGCCTTGGGAAGCAGAGGATAAAGAAAATTAAGTTTGGCCTTAACCATGCCTCTAACAATCATACACATGTAAAAACTCTGCCAATCTTTGTAAGTCTGAAAACACCAAAATCAAGTTTCTACCTCTTATAGTACAGAAATAAATCTATCTGAAAAATAGTGAGGATGTTCTTCTAAAGCTGCCTTCCAAATCTCATATGATGTTTCATAACCCCCAGAATGCTCAGCCAGCACAATGGGCATTGTTGGAGTTTTAGTTCAACGTGTGGCCAGTATCACATAGATGAAGTTTATTCTAAAGGCTTAGAAACTGAATGCAATTTATACAGCTGCTCGTGTTCAGTATCAGACTGACACAGCTATCTGTAAATTGTCTTTCCATTCAACATATCCCACCATTTCTGCTCTGCACTGGAGCTTGAAATGATGAAAAACAGAGATGAAAGAAACACATACACAAATGAGAGAGATGGAGATGTTCTTTCCAGGATTCAACTTTGGTGTTGCTTTCCAAATAGAAAAACAAAAAAGTATTATTTGCTTGAACACCACTCCAGGGCCAAGAAATAAAACGACAATCCAAATTGACAATTACCCCTGTAAAACAGATCTGGCATATCGTACACTTGAGAGCATTATTTCCCTGTAATTTGCAATGAATAGGCAATCCCTTTAAATCTCAGAGTGTTTTTTTCTCCATCCCAATGAGCAACAGTCCTTCAAGGTTACTTACCAATGTGCTTCCCATACATGTGATAATAGAAGGAGACACAGAATCTGGCAGTCATGTTGTACATAGGGCTGATTAATCTAGCTTTGTCATCCTTCACTCGGGGTGCAGAGGCTTCAATGAACATGTAGTACCCTAGAGAGTGAGAAACCAAGAGCAGGAAATACATTGCCACAGCCCTTTTTCATGTCAACAGTATTAAAAGTAGTATGAAGAAAAGCAAGAATTTGACTCAGCTCTTTTGGGGACACGACTAGAATTCTGGGCTGCAGCTTCGTCTTCTCTCTGAAAGTGACAGAACTTGGACTTAGGTTACCTAATTTACCTATTTATATCTACCTTTTCTCCAGGATGTCTAGCTGGCTTATGTGGAATGTACTGATCCAAATCATTAAGTAAGCTTTCATGGCAGAAGATGGACTTGAAATTGGGCCTTCACATATTAGTTCCATTCTTCTACACTATAGCTCTTAGATCTAATCCTACTATGCTCTCCCATCTCAAATATCTCAATATTTTTTCAGGCTGTTCTGGAGATGTTTGATGTTTCTTGGGAGCATAGTTTTGCAACAAGTATTGTATTTTAATTTGTACTAGCCAAGCTTCCATAGAAAGATTGCCTCTGTACCATAAATCTTGTCCTAAAATACACGCATGTTGGAGAATATGATAAAATGCTGATCATGCCAGAGAATCATTTAGCCCAGTATTCTGTGCCACATAGGAGCCAGCCTGTTAGGCATTTAGGAAGTTTCATAAGCAAGGGAGAGAGTCACAGTTCCTTTTCAACAACTATTTTTAAAGGAACATTCGAACAAGTGGGATATACTCAACATCATAGCCTCCATTAGAAAAGAAAATAGAGATATTTTGTTGGGTTTTTTTTTTTTTAAAAAAAATCATTTTCCAGGCTTAAATCATTCTTTGTCATTTCCACATCAATAAAATACCATCCTTTTTTAAAAAAAATAATGAGAATAAAAACCTGAATACATTTTAATAGATACATTTTTACCAGCAAAATTTTAATATGCTCCTTGCAGAATTTGCATATTTTAGGGTGTACTTTCCCTATTTTAGGGATTTCATAAATTGCAATTTCCCTTCATAAAAGTGCTTCTAGTGATGCTTTGTTGTATTTTGTTTTGATTGGGAAATGCAAATTAGATAGGCAGTTTCTACTTTCTCTTTAGTATCTATTCCTTGTTCACTCAGAACATGACAACAAGATCTTATGGAAGCTATAACAAGAGGAAGACAATTTCTTTTAAGCCTACTGAATTTTTTCTTGGTCTTTTTGAGCCTCTACTATCTTGCCCATTTCTGATAGGGATTCCTGGTAATTGAATATTCAAGTTTCTCTATAAAAACTAAAAGTCAGGAATAGAAGGGCTTATATATACTGTAATCACCATGAAACATAGGCAGAAAAGGGTTCTGGATATGAGGTAAAGGGATAGGTTGACTAGCCTGAGTTTCCAAAATCAACTTTGCATCATGACTTATATATCATAATCTTTTCTGAAAAGTTGCATGGAAAAGCTTGGAAAGGTTCTGGAGCCTTGGACTCCTGCTCTACAAGTCAGACAGACATTTTAGGATGTTTAAACTTGCTTCCCCACTTGCTCCTTTCCTCTGGGCATGCATCAATGGAACAAGGACATTTGGCAGCAGTAATTACCCAGTAATAAGGACTAATGTTCTCCTGTTTCCTAATTCCTCTAAACAAAGCTGTAGGAGTTTTAATTGGTTATTTAATGTGAATAAGAACATGCAAATTAGCTTCCTTATGTCTAATATTGATCAAGAGAGTCCGTGCGCACATGAGTGTATATACGTTATGTTATATATGTATGCATGTATATTGTTATAATATCTTAAGATGAAGCATACTATAGAAAATAGTGCAGCAACATATAGTAAATGAATTGTTCTTAGAAAAATCTGGAAAAATCTAGAGACATCAGTTCTATCTTTTGCAAATTCTCAATATTGTAAACTACGCAAAGAAAAGATTGAAGAATTTGGGTAGGATGAAGAGATAGAAAGATGGAGCAAACTGCTGGGTGATGGGAAAAAGCTAAGAATTGAATTGGAAAGTTTGATTCCCAACAAAAATGGCTAAAATTGAAAAGATAGAGATGTATGGTGAGATGGCTGGTTTAAAAATAAATAAAGACAAAACAAAGATTTTGACAAAGAACATATTATTAAGGCAAAGAGAAAAGCTGGCAGATTTATTGAAAATTCAAGTTACGAACAAAGTTAAATATTTGGAGATATATTTGACGTCAAGATGTACTACATTGAAAGAGAATAATTATATTAAGCTTAAACAGCAGATAGCATCTGACCTGAAAAAATGAGAAAACCTACAATTGTCATTGATAGGTAGAATTTCAACAATCAAGATGAATATTTTACCCAGAATTTTATATTTGTTTCAAACAATACCAATTAGGTTAAGTAAGGATTACTTCGAAGAACTGAATAAAATTGTGTTGAAGTATATATGGCAAGGCAAGAAAGCGAGAATAAAATTAAAACTTTTACAGGATGCTAGAATTAGAGGAGGATTTGGCCTTCCTAATTGGGAGTTGTATTATCAAGGTGCAAACTTAATGTGGGTTAAAGAATGGATAACGTTAAGAAAGACTAGATGGTTGACATTAGAAGGTCATGATTTATTATTGGGTTGGCATGCTTTTTTATGGTATAAGGGAACTAAATCACAGGGTTATTTCAGAAGGCATTATATACGGGAATCGTTATGGTTGAATTGGGAGAAAACTAAGAAACAATGTTATTTGAAAATTCCAGTTTGGTTATCAATTATTGAAGCTTTTTCGTATCCTATAACTTATAAGAAGGAACAAACAGTTAGATATGGGGAAATATTGGAAGAAAAGGGTGAACTTAAAACGATGCAAAATTTAGAAGAACAATGTATAAAGATGAATTGGTTTTCATATGCGCAAATACATGCAAGGTATCTTAAAGATTCTAAAATAGAAGGATTTTATGATAAATTGACTGACTTAGATAGGATTTTGACAGGTACTGATGAAAAAGTGATTAAAAAACTATATAGTTATTTGTTGGAAATTATATTAGAGGAAGAACAAGTTAAAGAAACAATGATTGCTTGGGGGAAGAATTTTGGATATGGGATTGATTTAGAGAAATGGCAAAAACTGTGGTCACAAAATTATAAAATGACAATGTCAACAGCATATAAAGAAAACTTGTATAAGATGTTTTACAGGTGGCACTTTCCCCCGACAAGAATAGCAAGAATGTTCAAGAATAAATCTGAAAAGTGTTGGAAATGTCATCAGATACCTGGCTCATATTACCATATGTGGTGGACTTGTGAGGAGGCCAGGAAATATTGGACTAGAATTCGCATATGGCTGGAAAAAATGATAAAGAAACACATAGATTTGAAACCAGAGATTTTTTTTATTGGGAATCGTACCTGATATATATATATAATAAAAATTTAAAATATCTGATTGTAAATGTATTAACAGCAGCTAGGATTGTATTTGCTAAACATTGGAAGAGTGAGAAAATACCAATAGAGGAAGAAATTATTAAGAAAATATTGGAATGTGCTGAAATGAGTAGATTGACATTTGAAATTAGAGAACAAGAAGATAAACAATTTTATGAAGTTTGGGATCTTTTTTATCAATGGTTAGATAATACAATATGATAATAGAATATTTAGAAATCTAGGAAATAATGAATATATAATTTTTCTTGGTTTTGATAATTTTTAAGAACATTTTATTATGATAGATTTGATATGATTTCATGATTTGTCATAAAATAATTTAACTTAATTATAGTTATCTCGCTTAAGTATGAATTAGTAAAATTATAGTCAAATGATTGTTCAATAATGATATTGGGATATTTTATTTATGATTGATAATGTGAGTTATTATGTAATATAATTATTCTGATGACTATGAAATGGATGCACAAAAGGGAGTGGTAAACCAACCGATACACTGTAAATTTATGAAGAATGTTATATATTTTTTTTTATTTTTTTTCTATGTCATGTTTTATGTCTTATATGTTTTTTTGTTTGTTGTTAAAATCAATAAAACTTTTACCAAAAAAAAAAAAAATGGCTAAAATTATTCCATCTTCCAGCAAGAATTCAAGAGACAGAGGTTTTTATGTGCTAGACAGAAATTTGGAGCTGTAGATTCAAAATAAGTAGAAAGATGGCAGATGGCCATTTGCATGAGACTAATGACAAATACCATTTTGTAAATAGTTATAAAATGGGGAATTCCTTTCTCCTTTGTTAGACATCAGAGAGAAGGCAGGAATAGGAAAAAGCAAGGAGCATAACTTTGAATCAGGAAACTGGTGGCCTCCTCACCTTCGGGTGTCCCACTGAAATCCATGGTGGGGCCTGTGTTGGCAGTGCGCTTCGGATCATGGGTTAGACTGCTTTGACGAATCCAATCAAAGTTGTCTGTTGTGTCCTGAATATAACCACAGTTCTTCTCATCTTCAAAGTGGCAGGTGTTACCTGTAGGCAGGTAAGGTGCCTAATAAGTAGATCATTCCAACATGATCTTGTCTGGTGGAGTATACAGGAGACAAAAAAATAACTTCCTTATAATAATGATACTTCTACACTGAGAGAATAACACTAATTTATGGAACAAGTTGCATCTCCCATCCACAAACTGAAGTCAGCAAGAAATCACAAAAACTAATTAACAGCCCTGCCTTTTTCTTCAGCTTTAAATATATACGGGAGAGTATAAAAATCTATACATTGAAAAATGTCCTGCTTGTTTATAGATGAGTTAACAAATCACACTGTGATCATATTTGTGTGATGAATGGATCTAGACAACATGTAGATTTGTTGTGATTTTTTTTAACATTTCCCCAATGACTTTCCAAGCACTTCAAAATGCTGCTGCTGGCCATGCAAAAAAAAATATTCTATTCAGTCTTCACTCACAAGGAATGAAAAAGCAAGGATAAGCATATACGCCTTGTTGCCAGCATCCTCACAGGTTTGACTCCTCTGTAAATCTTCCAATAGTGAATCTATAAATGACTTAGCAAACTAATTATAGATGTAGGCAGAGGTGGTATTCAGCACATTCTGACCAATTCTTGGAGAACCGGTAGTGGAAATTTTGAGTAGTTCGGAGAACCAGCAAATACCACCTCTGACTGGAGATTTTACAGTATCCTTCCCCTGCCACGCCTACAGAACTGAGAGTAAAACAAAATTGAATCCCACCACTGGTGTAAGGATGACCATATAGGCACATTCATTCACTAACTTATTTTCAATAGCTGTGACTCCCTGTAGTCAAGACTATTAAAATGTCCCTACACACAACTCCAGCTTTTTAGCACCTCAGATTATGGGGAAGTACACATACCTATGTTGGAGGCCAGTTCCTCAATGTTTGGGGCTACATAATCCAATTTTGAATATTCATTGACCGCTTGCTGTTTATGAATGGAATTGATCATAAAAGGGACTCAAAAGAGCTGGATAACCTTAAACAAAACTGGGGGGGGGGGGGGAATTGACATGCTGAGCAAAACAAAAAACAAAAAAACCCTGTTAAAACTATGATCAGCTTTGGGATAATGTCAAACTCCATTGATATGAAGAAGAAAATCAGGATGTGAAGTATAGCTGGAAGGAACAAATGAAGTTGATCTTTATATCTTTTGCTGTAGTCCCAAGCTACCTTTTCAAGTTCCTTGTTCAGCTATTTTATAACAATTAATTTGTAAATTTAATCATATTATTTTACTGACAATTTCTGAACTCGGTTGGGATGATGATTTACAGGTATTTGCATAACCACATTTAGCATACTAGCTACAGTCAGTATAATTTCACAATAATTACCCAGGATGCTTTTATATCACAGCTATGCTATTGCAACATATTTTATGGATGTTATGTTTGAAGGCAATCCAGAATTTTAAATGTTTTTCACAAATGTGACAAATTAGATGTTAATTGATGTAATAATGTCAATCTAATTTTTTTAAAAAATCCTATGTTGCTAGCCAATTGAATTCAAGATTTTATCTGTCTAAAGAGCTTCCTGTTTTGTATGAACCTGTCATTCTGTTCTGTTCTGAACCTACCGTGTTATTAAGTCTGCAGAAGAAAAAGAATAACTTCTTACAGACTAACCTTTCTGCTCAACCAGAAAAAGCTTTCTCTTATGACCCCAAAAATGTACCTTTAGAGCTGTGATTGGTTCCACTGACTCCAGAAAGTGTTTTTTTTTAAGAGTATTGTTTCAGCATCTTTCTTTTTAAAAAAGCGTTAATATAAGATATTGGTTTTTTTTCTGAATTCTCAGATAATACCTCCATAGTTCTCAGGAAATTGGCACAAAAATACCTGAAGAAATAAACCCAATGGCCTAAGATGTCATAATCTGAAAGGGAAATAATGGTTTGCAAATTTCTTTACATACGCTATACCCCATCAGTCCAGGATTGGATGAAAAAAAATCTAACTTGATACTCAAGCATAAGGTAGGGAAAGAGATGGAAATTGATCTTATATGGAGCGCATAAAGAAAGATAATCCAATAAGAGAACACCCCCGAATAAAAGGATCAGAGCCTTCAAAACATGTACAAAGCAAAACAAACAAATGCAAAGTCTTAAAAAAACAATTGGTGCCATGATTGTAAGTGAGGTTAGTAATTTTTTTCCTGGTCTCAAGTACTGTAGTTTAATACTCACTGATGCTTTTGACCTAGGAAGTGGGGAGGAGTATGGCATAATCTGTTTATTTCAATTGAACACCATAAAAAAGGGCTTCTATGCATTTCCTGCATTAGATTGTGTGTCTATGAGTGTCAAGGCCTTTTTTAGAATATTGAGCAGATATGTAAACCTTTCCTCTTTCAAGGCCTGTTTTTGGCCTCCTTCATTTTATTTCACATCCATTTTTCTCAAGTTAGAACGGGGCTTAATCTCAATAAAATGGGCAGAGAGTGCATGCTCATTCTTCTTGGCTCTGGGCTGGATATGAAGGACCAGCTTAAAGTAATTTATTGGTTAGAACTGAAGGGCAGCCACTGGTGAAGGTCTGCTAAGTACTTGCACTGGAAGCCCTCATGAAAACTCAGCTGGCTGGTGAAACTCCTGCCAGTGAAGAAAACACAGCAGCCAAAAGGAGCTTGGCTGGCCACTTAACTGCTAATTAACCCTGACTAAGTGCTCTCTATGCGGTCCATTCATTTCTAATTAGCATCCTAATCCAAATTAGCCACAGTTTACAATGCTGAGAGCTGGGGACTGCCCAGCATCTGTAACCGGAGAAGAAGCAGAACATGCATGCAGGAGATCTGAGACTAGGAAATCACAAAAACAATCTGTCTTAGGTCCAGGTCTGAGAGGCTGGGACAGAAGGGAGGTTTTTTTTTTTTTTTTAAAAAAAACAAAAACAGATTTTCCAATGCATTATTGGCATGAAGATGATTGAACTCCAATTGCAGCTATACGGATGAAGGCACAGAAAGCTTTAAAAGTTGTGAGGGAGACTTGGTCATTTCAGTCAATCCCACAGCATAACCTTAGCTATAGATGATGCATTAATTTTGAATTTCTAAAAAGACAAACTGTAATCTCCCTTCCTCCAAGAAACCCTGCCATTATCGGTTTATTTTTGCAAACATTATCAGATAAAAGCACTCTTCCTCATCCCACTGCCTTCAACAAAGCAGAATTTGTCACTTCTTGTTTTGTGTCTGTGTATGGCACCAGAAAGCTTCTTGGCGAGGTTGGGTAAGGTAAAGCCTAGTTAATATTTCTATAAGTTTTCCCCAGAAATTCCCAGGGCTAGACTGTAGGCAAACAACTTCACTACTTCTCTCAAGAAAAATCTCAACAGAAGCTTTGCTCAACTAGAAGGCTTCAATTTGCATCTTCCAGTTAAAATGTCACCGATTTCAATTCTAAACTGAATTTATTGCCAATGCTAAATTAAATTAATATAAAAGTTTAACTTTGCACAGAAGGAAAAGTAAAGATACAGAAATGAAATGGAACTAAATTTGGGCATACCTATTAAGTAATAAACTGTATTTTCAACAGAAAACCTTAGATTCTGCCTGATCAGCATTCATTCCTACCATGCAAGCATTAGGCTGCAATGAACAGGAAAAATAGTCCTCTGTATGGACAGAAACAGAGAACACCCCATTGGTGGCCCTTTCTATCTTCTTTGAAACCCAACAATTTCTGTGATTTAATTTTTGCTTTTTTTACTATAAGGGAGGAGAAGACATGGATGCTCCCATTCATATCCACAACAGTTCTGCTAAATAATTTATTATCAGTGCCAAAGCAGACAACTTCTATTGTCTGTTGGATGTGGTAAGCACAGACACTTGTCAATGTACCTTTGTCTTTTAACTGATTATTTTTACACTTTCCCTTTACTTCAAGCTGTTTTCCATTTTAAGACTGGCATTTGCTTTTGCAGAACCTGTGTTTTATAGCAAGTGGTCTGGAATTAGTTCAACTGCAAGCTCATTAATGAAGAAGATTAAAGAACATGGTACATAAAAGAATGTAAAAGGTTCAAACCACACATATATCTACAATCTGAATTTTTTCCTCCTATATGGATCCACCAGACATGCAATAGCATTTTTTGTTGTTTTCTACAATTATTTACATTTAAGACCATAATGCAGCCAGCACAGTCAAAGCATTCCTTTCACCATTTACTTAGGACTTATAGGTTATGACACAATATCTATTTTAAAAAATCACAAGTAGAGCTAATTAAAAGTTTAAGGGGCAAAAGAAAGAAGGTGTAATAGGCATTAATTCTGGTATTCTTTTTTTATTTTTATTTTTAATTATTAAAAAACTTTATTAAATACAAAAAGTTAAAATATACATACAAAACTGAAAGACAAGAAGTCATCCAAGTAAACGTCACAGCACTTTCTATGATAAAACTGATTAAATTTTCCTTCAATACATTTGATAGTGAGTTAAATATTCCATAATTAATATTAGGTGGCAATTATTTCCTATATCTTATAGGCTATCTGTTGTTTATACTCTATAAAACATAAGCTATTATTGATAATTGTTGTTGGATTATAATTATATGTTTTTACAAATATATTCTATCTATTGCTTAATCAAAGAGTGAGGAGATCTAGAACTAATATTGTGAATTCCTGTCTTTGGTATTCTTTTTTTTTAAGGGTGCAGGAAAGGAAAATGCTCAGAACTTTTATGACCAAAAAACTAGTAAGGAGCCAGTCAAATCAAGAATGGAGGCAAACATTCAAAATTAAATTTAGTTCCCATATCATCACAAAATGTCTGGAAAATAACACTCCATTAACTACGTAGCTTCCACAACTTATGTGAGCAGATACCACATGTTTAGCCCTATATGACATGCAAGCCCTAATAATGCATAAAAATCTTACTAATCAAAGAGAAAACAGATGATGAAATAATTATATTGTTTCCTAGTCTATAGATTAATCAGCATGTGTCCCAAACATCAAGCTACCATAGGAACTAATCTTATCATAGGCAAATTAATCTTTTTCTTTCATTCTGATCCATGGAAATCTGAAGTTTCTTGGAGAGCCATGTGTCCTACTATCCTTAGAAACCAATTGCTCAGCGTCTTTTCTACAACTTCTTACAACTGCTAAATTAGCAGTTGGCCAGTTTAGTACAGGAGTAAATTGAGAAAATTTGCAAAATTCTTCCCTCCAGCTAAGAGCATCAAGAATTGGATTTAGACCAATTTATCTGGGCTTGACTACAAAATTACTATCCCATGGATCTTAGATGTTGTTTTTTTAAATAAATGTGGTACTAATAAAAGAGAATATTTGCAACTCAGGATTGAAATGAGGGGTTCTAGATGGTCTCTGAGCTTGGTTGTTTTCTTGTAGATGTTTCATTACCCAAACGAGGTAGAATCATCAGTACTAGTTTAACATCATAAGTGCTAGTCTAACACTGATGATGTTACCTAGGTCATCCCAAACATAGTGGGAATGGATCACTTCACAATACCAGGGAGACTAGTAACAGATCAAAAGATGGTTGCTTTGACGTAATACTTTCTTCTTTCAAACAATTATCAATGGATAGTTCCCAGATATTATATTTCCAAATGGACAGGACGTGGATTTGGTTAGCTCCAAATCCCAAATCCCAAATCCAAATCCAAATCCCATTAAGTAGACCAGACCAAACATCATGAGCAACAAAATTACTTTTATTAAGATTAGCTATAGTAATATAATCTTGCAACTCTGATTGTGCTCTTCCCTCTCTTACATTCATCTTCACTAGGGAGGTACTTGTCATTTTCACATTTCTTCTCTTGTTTTGGACTTAAGACATATTTGTCTTCTCATTGTTCTGGTAATGTATATTGCCTATCTTTGTCCAAACCAGCTTCTTTACTCTCTCCAGGTCCTAATGTCTATGGAAGCAATCCCCATGCACTGAAAGGGGAAGCAGGTATAGATACATGTGGGGAATTCTTGAGCTAAGGAATGACCAAAGGGATTCCTATCTCTTATCAACTGCCTCTTACCCCTCAATTTATTCCTTCAGATCTGCAAACTCTTGAGGCTGGTGTTCAAAACTGTGGTAGCAGTTTGGGTGATAGATATGAATCTGCTTTCTGACAAATCAGAATGATAAGAGTTATGTTGTTTGATTGCATGGCATAAATTGCCGGAGAGCTGGAACTGTGTTTACATATTTGCTGTATCTTCGGATGGGCTGGAGATTGAAAATCTACCTTCTTCTTCTTAAGAAGTGTACTTTTGTAAGAAGTTATTTTGAGTGCTGTCAACATCCAAAAATGAAAATGAACAAAAAGCTGCCAAATGTTGAAAACTGCTTATTTGCATCATTATAGCTGTTATCATCTCTTAATAGTATTATCGCTAGCATTCCACTTAATGGGCAAATATATCTTGAGGGTCCTTAACAACAGCAGTCTGTAGTAAACTATGATGATGCCAAAATAATAAAAAAGGAGATCACGTACTTAGGTCTTGACATCTGATTCAAGTACTTAAGTGAAACCATTTGCATGATGGTATTTCATCATTTTGTTGCAGTGTACTAACTAATCTATGATGCAGAAGGATTAGCTTTTTAATCAGCGCTAGCAAGTCCTTTAAAAAGGATTTTAGTATTTAGCAGGAGCACCTCAGGATACAAATATAACAAATAGTCCTTTAGGAGGAATATCATTTTTGGGGGGTGGGGGAAGAGGTGGTATTCTGCAGGTTCTGACCAGTTCTGGAGAACCGGTAGTGGATATTTTGAGTAGCTTGGAGAACCGGCAAATACCACCTCTGACTGGAGATTTTACAGTATCCTGCCCCTGCCACACCCACCAAGCCACACCCACAGAACCAGCAGTAAAATGTTTTGAATCCCATCAGTGGTGGGGGGTAGGGGAAACAAAAAACCAAGCAAGAAAACCTGACAGTTTTATAACCTTCGAGAAATTGAAATGTGCTTTTGCCAAATAAATTAAGGAGAAAAAAAGGCACACGCAGAGAAAATGGTTGCCATAATGGCTTAGGTATGTGTTTTACAAAAAACATGGTGGAAATGAACAGATAGAAAGAAGGAAGAAAATGTTTCTAATCTTCCAAGATGGAATCATTTCTTAGTATTATGTATTACAGAATTCAGGGACACATTATGTTAATTTTTTATTTTTATCATTTCCCACAAGGGATTCAGTGAAAGGGTCAACCATATGAATGAGAAATGCAGCAGCATTTACATTGTGGGAACTGAGAAACTGAAGCATGTTGAAAGGACAAAGTTTTTCAGTTTGATGCATGCTACTCTATGGTAATAAAATCCAAGGCCCTGAATTCAAATCTTAACATGCTCAAACAGAAAACCCTATAACATTTCAGATAAATGGTTGTCCAATCTCTTCTTAAAAACCTCCAGCGATGGAGCTAAACTCTCTTGGAATGAACTACCCTCTTTTGCTTATTTAAGGAAGGTCTTTTAGATACCACTAAAGATTCTGGGATAGCCAAGAATATTATTGGGTATGTGGATAAAAAAGATAGATAGATAGATAGATAGATAGTTAGATAGATAGATAGATAGATAGATAGATAGATAGATAGATAGATAGACAGACAGATAGATAGACAGATAGAAATAGACAGATGATAGATATAGATATCAATGTTCATATTAAGTATTTTATAATTTTTTAAAAGACTAAGGAATCCTCAGCAAAACAGAAGTATGTATTGTTTTTCTAAATTATTCATATACAAACATACTTTTTATATGTAAAATATTATTCAAAGTCAACACTCTATAATGGACTATTCCATATTCCCCATTACTTTTCTAGCCTAGTGTCTATTTGTCTAAATAATAAAGAGTTAATATTATTTGGAGAGCACAGTTCTACAGACAAACTCCACAGCTTCCTGAACTGTCCCAAATAATCATTTTCCTTTAGAGTCACTCTGTCAAAACTTTGGGTACATGGCATTTTGAAGATAATGAGAGCTTATAGTTCAAGGCAAATTAATACATATATTATGAATAGAATGAGATTCTAGCATTAAGTACCAGAGCAAATGTTGGATTTCCTAGATGATAAATAGATCTGTAAATAACTACATATATACAACAACAGCAATACCACCAACATGAACTTTCTTTTCTTTCTTTAATTCAATTTCAGATGTGAAGTGAACCATACAACTGAAACAAGAACCTGACTCATGGAAGAACCTAAGCCTGACTAGAATTCAGTATTGTGACTCTTCTGTTCCTACTGATCTTTATGTAGCTGTACATAATTCCAGATAAATATATTAAAGGCTGCACGTTTATAAGTATGGTCTGTGTGTTGTGAGTCAGAGTCTTGGAACAAGTTCAGATAATTCTGCATGGCATCCTCCTCTTAGATTAACTACTTTTGTATTCACTGGCACAACAAATAGAGTGGGTACAAAAAGATGATTTGTTTGTAGATCTCTAGTTAAAAGGATTCGGCAGCAGGTGATGGAATTCTGGAGATGTGTTGCCAATATCATTAGACAACAATGGGGCTTGATGGATGAAGAGTGTAACCTCAGAAAAGTTTTAAGCTACCATAATCTGGACTGTAACAGGCCCAACAACCATTAGATCAGTGGTCACCAACTTTTTGGGCCTCAGGGACCACCAAACTTCTAATTTTAAATCCTGTGGACCACTAACATGAATTTTGACTGGTGGTGGCATGCTGACATTGGTGAAGCTATGTGGGAAACTTCAGCCAGGCTCCTGAAAGACGAGAGTGACTCTGGCTGCTTCTATCCGCAAGCGCTTCTTGAGAGAGAGATGATTTTGCAGGTAGCTTGGCCGAACTCCTGTCCCTGGGAGTCAAAGTGCTGAAGCGTGAGCAGTGCGGGAAACTTCGGCCAGGCTCATCGAGCGAAGGCAGAATAGTGAGGAGCGCAGTGCTCCCACACCTTCCAGCCATCTCTATTGCTGCTTCGGCCCACCTATGCCATTGCCCCCCTCTTGCTGCAACAGCACCATTACCTTGTCCTTGGCCAGCGAGGGCTGCACTGCTTTTTGCATGTTGCCCCACCCACAAATTTGCACATTACACATGCCACCCCCCACAGCGGAGATTTCCAACCCCACCATGGGCCAGTCCCATATTCCAGAGCTGCAGTAGTCATAAGACTAGCCCTTTGGTCATCCCGGAGCAGCTCATCCATAGCAGGCTGGTGCACAGGCCAGTACTGCGACTACTGCAGCTGTGGAATATGGGACCAACTTTCCCATTAACATCAGCAAGCCACCCCATGGTGGATTTCCCTCCCCTGCTGTTGATCTTACCTTCCAGTTCTAGCTTGGATGGCTCTACTCAAGGTAAGATTTGCACTTGGCTGAAGGGTGGGGGCCACTGGGTAGGCAGGCCATGTGGGCGGCGCAGCCTTGTGTTCCCATGCAGCCTGGATTAATTGCTTTGGGGGAGGTGCTTTGGGGGAAGACATTTCTCTGCAGACCACCAACATTTTCTTGCGGACCAGTGCTCCGTGGCCTACCAGTTGGCAACCACTACATTAGATGGCAAGAAAACTGACTCTTTACTGCCATCTAATGGTCAGTTTCTTATTATCAAGTTGTCGGAGAGAGACTGTCACACTCAGGAGAAGGAATCAAGTGGGGGATTAGTCTGGAATTGTTATGTAGACACAAGAAGGCAAGGTCTGACTCTCCTCAATGCTGTTGAACCTTAGTCCTTCTGAGGGCAAACTGCCAGTCTAAGAAGATTGCTGTGAAATATACTTGAGCAATTAAGTAGCACCCAACACAAATAGATCGAATTGTCTTTTTTGGTTCTTCATTACTTTCCTGTTACTTTTTGTTTAAAAACAATAATACTACCTCTAAGTTTAGGCACTGCATCATACATCATACTGTATGAATATAGCATTTTCCTTTATGTCTGGCTGTATTCTTTGACTCAGCTGATTCTTTGGTGGTAAACACTTCATTTATTAGATACATTTAAAAGAATTCCTATTTGAATAAAATTCTTTAGAAGTGTAAAACATATAAAAGTGGCATTGATCCAGAAAACAAATAGTGGCTTGGTGTAAGTGAAAATTATTCTAGGTGTTTTAAATTTGTTTTACTACATGTGGTAAGCAAGGATTTTCAATAAATTTTAGTTTCAAAGTATGTTTTTCACTATTAAGATTTCACTTTAATTCTAAGAAGCAGGATACATAAAAAGATAAAGAAAGCATTGTGAAATAATCACTTACCTACTGGGTTAGGGTAGCTGATTGCTGAGAAAGCAAATAGAAATAGATTTATAAAAATACTTTTATATTAACACATTTAAAGAAGTAAGAGAAAAAACCAAGTACCTGGATTTGATCTGATTAAATACCTGTATCCTTTTGTTCCTGGGCAGATTCAAAGTTGAGATTGAATGCAGATAGTTTATAATTTAAACCTTGAAAATTGCACCAACAGGGACTGGCCACAAGAAATTGTGTTCTTTTTGAGAAATAAGAAATGTATTATATTTATTTATTCTTCATCCATCTATCTACTCATCAAGCAACTCTGTGTGGTTTACACAGAATTGAAAACATCAAAGAATCCCATTCTTTCATGGAACTGGGTGGGAATTAAGATAACTTGAAAGAATGGAAGCCGATATTTGGGAAAAGTTATACCTTCTGTCATATCATTAGACTAACTTTTATATGAAAAGATGTTTGGGAGAAGATTAAATCTTGTAGGTGAAAGCTCCATTATTTAAAGAATTTGATGCCCCTTGTTTTCTCATTAAAATACTATATAGTATGTTTGCATAAAACGATGTCCAACTTTATATTCCATACTAACAAATCAGTAAAATATATGATAGAAAAAGATTTGATATTCATTAAAAACTAAAGTCAAAGCTCACAAATTCTCCTGGACCTTGTACCTTTCAATGGCTAGGATCATAATAAAGATTTGATTGATTGTATCTTTCTAAATTGAATACACTTACCGAAGATGCTATTTGGCCATTGAACTATGTACTGTTTATTTATTTCCCACTGAAAAATGATTCATGGATACAAATCACCAAGTAACCTAATAGTTGGGAGCAAACTGATGACACGTTTACATTAACTACTGTTTTGATGATGGTCAAACACTGAGACTGGTCAAACACTGAGACCAGTTTACTTGGGAGATAGTCTGGGTAGCACATATTGTATATGATATTTTAAAAAATCATCTTGATCTCTGGAGATGTTGAGATATAACTATTACAATTTCCCACCAGGAAATTTTGAGATTTGTTGTTCAATATATATGGGAAAGATCAGTGGGAAAAAAATTCTCTGAATAATGCAGGTCTATTAAGACTTTGTCAAAAGAAATACACTTCCTTCAGTTAATACCTGTGATTGGGGGTTCAAAAACTGTCAAGTAATGGAGAGAAAGAGACACTCACGTTCGATATAGTGGATGATGCGAGTAGCCATGTCCCCCATCCCAAACCGGGTTATGGGTATCAAGCGAAGTTCATAGCCTTGAGGCACCTTCAAGTCAGTCAGGAGGTATTCCTGTAACATGCCCTTTTCCATCTTCCTCACAGAAATGGATTTAGGGGGCAAGTCCCTGTGATTCAGCTGTGATTCAGAGATATAAGGCAGGATTGAATTAGATAAGAGTAGAAAGTTCTGGAATCTCAATGCTGAAGGAATTTCATGAGCTTTGTATTTCAAGTATATCTTCTCTTTTCCTTGTCAATTAGGAGTTGTTTATTCAGGGTAAAAGCTGCTGGTATTTGGTATATTCCTGAATATGCTTGACCTAGTGCTAAATTCTAAAATATGGAAAACGATGTTGAGTCCTCAGAATCTCCCAAGTTTATAAACTAAAATTTTAAAAAGCAGCAATTGTTTTAACTTCTGTAATAATAAAAACTCAACTATTAATGGATTTTGGCTATAGTTTATATCAAATAGATTATGAGAAGTTTGTAAGTAGTATAGTAAGTACTTTCATAAAATTATGGAGCAGATGGTCTATTTGCCACTGTGTTATATGGAAACAAAAAGCTGGACTTAGTCCTGGTTTGCACAATATTAATGTTTTTTTTGTCACAAGGACACTTTGCATTTATAAATATACATGTCTCAAAACTGTCGTGTTTTAAGAAAGTCAATATTAATATCACTTAGACTTATATAATGCCGCATAGTGCTTTATAGCACTCTGTAGGTGGTTTACAATGTCAGTGTATTGCCCCCAACAATTTGGACCTTCATTTTACCAATGTTGAAAAGCTGGAAGACTGAGTCAACCTTCAGCCTGTCAGGATTGAACTTTTTTTTCTGGGTAGAGTTAGCTTGCAATAGTGCATTCTAACCACCAGAGGTCCTATAAGGGTTCCTTATATTATATTATATTAAGACAACATAGATAATCCCATCTTTTCTTGTGCCCTTAAATATATATTCATCAGCTTTGGGACAAAAGTCTATGTTCTGATTCTTCCCTCCCTCAACTCTGTCCCCATTTTAATTCAACCTACAATCGTGAATTTCTCTTGAGAGATTTGGACTGAACTGAACTTGCCACACTGGCTTGGTTCACTTACAATTCTATGTCATGCTTTCTTTTAGTTCTATTTTGTTATAGAACCCATGATGACCTAATTCACACAGGATGCTAAGCTAGGATTTATGAATACAATGGCTGAGTTTGTCCATTCAATTCTAAAATCACACAAAGTCTTTGCACAATTTACCAATCAAGTTTCTGTCCTCAATATCTAGGGAGATACTGTAAATAGGTATGCTTCCATTTATCCATTTTTATTTATTAAACTGTGATGCAGACAAAGGATGAGAAAAAGTCAGAACCAAACAGTGGTGAGAAAGAGTCCCCTTTACTCTTGCTCATAAGTGTATGTATATCTGTCCTTATATCTGCTTGATTAATGATATGAGCCATTTCCTGCCTAGTCTTCTCTTGGTCTCCAACTTTGCTGAAAATCAAATGAAGTTGAATCAGTATTTGATCAACCTAAAAACAAATTGTTCTCTGATACCAATCTACCCACTGAACCATCCTGTCTTTGATATGTTAATTTTCAGATTAATACTTTTAAATTCATCAAGCTGTATTTCCAATATTCATAGCAAAGCATTTGGATTTTTATCCAGCAACATGTCACCGCCTGTGTATAATGCACTTACACTCCTAATCAAGACATCTTTACCACAACCACAATATTTATCCATAAATATATTAAACAAATAAGGGGATATGAAACATCCTTGTCTTATTCCCTGCCCAGTCCTGAACCATTCATTAAGCACTGATGATTTATATTATTCAACAAATTACCTCTCTATAATTATGCAAAACATGCCCTAATTCAGGCCTATTCATTTTATCCTATGTTTTCTCTATATCAACAAGTATAGAATAATTTCCTCTGTATTCATAGATTTCTTAGTTACTTGCTAAAGAGCCAAAATCTGATCAGCATATTCTCAGCATGGATGGTTATAGACACTGACTTCTATATGGTTATTGATGCTTTGGTGAGTCAAGGTTTTCACTGAAATTTTTTTAATAGTACTATGTAGAGAAGGTTACTAGCCTTAGTTGTATATATGTCACATCAGAGGTGGTATTCAACATGTTCTGACCAGTTCTGGGGAACTGGTAGTGGAAATTTTGAGTAGTTCGGAGAAACAGCAAATACCACCTCTGACTGGCCCTGCCCCCATCTATTCTCTCCCTCCTGAGTCCCAGCTGATCAGCTGGGTCTTCTTTGTTGCCCTGCATAGGAGAATGGAGCTGGAAAGCAGGATAGTGGGGTGGAGAGGGAATGGGATTTTGCAATAACCTTCCCTCAGGAGTGGGGAGGGAATGGAGATTTTACAGTATCCTTCCCCTGCCATGCCAACCAAACCAAGCCACGCCCACCAAGCCACAGACAGGGAGTAAATTTTTTTTAATCCCACCACTATGTCACATGTAGCAATCCTATTTCTAATTGTATCACAGACATGATTAAACTGGTCAATACAGTCTAGGATCTTTAACTTAGAGAGTGCCTCACAGGTCAACTTTTTGTTTTCCATAACCCACCAATTCAAAGTTTCAGAAGTATATGTACACTCAAGATGGGTGGTGTTTTAATTTTTTGTGAGGGCTGCAAAAGATGAGCATAGCTACCTCTACATGTTGTTTCAAATGACTTTTAGACACCACGTGGTCAAGATCCTTCTGATACAGGATCTTATATGTATACACTTTGTATGCTTATTTAAGTCTTAATAGAAACTAAAAGGTCTCTGACTTCGATTGGAAATAAAGAGGGAGGAGAAAGACAAAACTTTTTTCCCACTTATCCTGTATCTTCTATAAAAATTGTTGTTGTGTATGTATATAAGTAATAAAGTGTGAGCTTGGAGTAAGTGCAGGGTTCTGGGCCCTGCACTTCTGATTGGCTGTTAAGCGGCCGTACCAGATTGGCCCATTCCGGGGAATCTGATTGGCCCTTAACAGAGAGTTCCTATTGGTCATAAAAGCTAGCGTTCCTAGCCTGTTATTGGGTAAAACGTTACAAGGGTTGCCTATATAAGGCGAGGGTTACTGTTGTTTGATTGAGAAGTCACTATGTAAATAAAGAGCTGAAGTTCACCGTTCAGAGGCTTGTCTCCATTCCTCTTCACCCATGCTCAAACTTAACACTGGCGACGAAGGTGGGATTTGGAGACATCTGAACCAACGAAACTTCGAAGAACACTGAGCACGTGACAGACGACGCCAACAACGGAACCATGTCTGGCGGCATCGTACCACCCGCTCCATTCGATCCAACCCAAGAGGACTGGGAGTCCTACATGGATCGCTTCCAAATGTTCCTAGAAATGAACAATTTAAAGGACACCACACCAGGAAAGAAATGGGCAGTGTTCCTAACGCATTGCGGTCCAACTGTATTTAAGATGGCTAAAGCATTGGCCAAACCCCGAGAAGCAAAGGCGATGGATTGGAATGACCTCGAACCTCTCCTGCGAGGTCACTATGCCCCAACTGTGCCAACGCTGGTGAGACGGCACGAGTTTTTCCAGAGGAACCAGCGAAAGGGAGAAAGCGTGGCCGACTTCATAGCAGACCTCCGAAATTTGGGAGACCTCTGCGAATTCGCCAATTTAGAAGAGGCACTACGAGATCGCTTAGTCCTGGGATTAGATGCACCAGGCGTGCAAAGCAAGCTGATGGCAAAAGGAGACATCAGCCTTGCCGACGCCATCGCCGAAGCCACGGCAGCAGAGGTGACCAAGAAGTCGGCTGCACAACTACACCGCAACCGCGTTACAGTACCTCCACCGACAAGTGACATTTTATCCAAGTCAGAAGGACAGCTGGTGACAACGCACCACGAAGACCTCTCTTCGTCGTCAGACAGTGACGAAGAGGAGGTCCATCGACTGTGGTCCGACCGGGACCCTCACCCGAAGCCCTTATGCCCTTGTGCTGGTTGTGCAGCCAACCATGCCAGATCTGAATGCAAATTCCGCGACGCACTCTGCCACGAGTGCGGGAAACGAGGTCACATAGGACGGGTCTGCCTCAGCTTGCCAGGACCCAGCCAGGCCTCAAAGGGACTAACTATCGCCAATCGACAGGAAACCGTCCTGTAAGGCGAGAATAAGTAAACCACTCCTACAGAAATCGAGCTTTGCAGATAGAAGAGGCTCACCATACTATCACTATCGGTCATGCCTCAACCTTGGACACTAAGAAAATTCGAGTCACAGTAGCCATCAAAAACCAGCCTTACCTCATGGAAGTTGACTCGGGATCGTCCCTCTCAATGGTGTCGTGGAAAACACTCAAGCAACTCATCCCCACAATTCAACGCCAAGATCTACGGTTCCAATGCCTCATCCTCAAGGACTACCAGGGGAATCGAATCCCTGTCGTCGGGTCCTGCCGAGTCCGAGTCTCCTTCAAGAAGCACACAGCGTACTTACCTTTAACGGTCATCGATAGAGATAGGCCTAGGCTATGGGCCTCCAATGGTTCACGCCACTCGGCATTGAAGTGGCCGGCATAAACTGAGTCGGTGGCTGTGACTGGGAGGAAGACCTTATATCTGAGTTCGGGGATGTCTTCACGGACAGCTTAGGTGAATACAAAGGGACCCCGATCTCATTCAGCTTAGATCCAAAAATAGCTCCCATTTGTTTGAAACCTCGTCGAGTTCCGTTCACTTTAAAACCGAAAATCGACGAACAACTCGACAAACTGATAGCTCAGGGGGTGTTGAAGCCCATCGATCACTCCCCGTGGAAAACCCCTATTGTAACACCCATCAAGCCAGACGGGTCAATCCGAATTTGTGGGGACTACCGGGCCACCTTGAACCACGCCCTGCAGTAGAACGCATATCCAGTCCTGGTGGTGCAGCACCTCCTCCATTCCCTGGGGGGCGGGAAAGTTTTTGCTAAATTGGATTTAGCTCAAGCATATCAACAATTACCAGTGGATGAAAAAACGGCACAGACCCAAACTACTGTGATGCACCGCAGTGCCTTTAAATGTACCCGGCTGCAATTCGGAGTTAGTGTAGCCCCAGGGATCTTCCAGAGTCTTATGGAAAGATTATTGCAAGGAATTAAGGGCGTGGTTCCTTATTTTGACGATGTTTTAATAGCAGCCCCTACAAAAAAGGTTTTACAAGACCGGTTAAAATTAGTCCTAAAAAAATTCCAAGAAGCCGGTCTTAGGATGAAAAAAAACAAATGTAAATTATGTACTGACAGTGTTGAGTTTCTGGGGTACCTGATTGATAGCCAGGGCATTCACCCTACCGAGAGTAAGCTAAAGGCGATCAAAAATGCTCCCAGGCCACGAAACAAGGCCGATCTCCAGGCGTTCCTAGGCCTCATCAATTTCTGTAATGTATTTTTACCACACAAAGCAACCGTCGCTGAATCGGTTACACCGATTGTTAGATAATAAAGCAATGTGGTTATGGGGTCACCGTGAAGAACAGGCATTCCGAAATGTTAAAAAACTGCTCACATCTGACTCTGTACTCATGCAGTATAACGAGACCTTGCCGTTAGTTATAACCTGTGATGCATCGCCTTTTGGGGTGGGCGCCATTTTGAGCCATGTGCTGCCTAATGGGAACGAAGCCCCTGTTGCATATTTTTCAAAGACTCTTTCGAAAACAGAGTGGAACTATGGACAAATTGATAAAGAAGCCCTCGCAATCGTCTCAGCTGTGAAAAGATTTCACGAATACGTGTATGGGAGGGTTTTTACCATTGTGACTGACCACAAACCGTTGCTAGGGATAATAGCCGGGGATAAGCCGACTCCCTACATATTATCCCCTAGGATGACCCGATGGTCAGAATTCTTAGCTGCTTATAATTATCGGTTGCAATATTGGCCGGGGAAGGCCATTTCCCACGCTGACGCATTGAGCCGAGCACCGCTTCCAGAGACTCTCGACGATCCAGCACCAACGGTCACCACGTTGCAAATCGAGGCACTCAACTCGCCGCCACTGACTGCTTGAGACATCGCGAGAGAAACCAAGCGTGACCATACCCTAGCACGAGTCCTGAGTTGGGTAGAACGCGGATGGCCATTGGACCAAGTATCAGATGACTTCACACCGTTTAAGTCTAGGCAGACTGAACTCTTCTCCCAGAAGGGCTGTATCATCTGGGGCAATAGAGTCGTTATCCCAGAGCGGCTCCGTAAAACATTGCTGAGAATGTTGCACGAGGGCCACCCCGGCATCGTGCGAATGAAAGCACTTACACGAAGCTACGCATGGTGGCCAGGCATTGACAAGCAAATCGAACAGTGGGTTAAAGCTTGCCCCCACTGCCAAGAAGTCAGCAACGCCCCACCAAATGCCATGCCTACTGAATGGGAGACACCTCGCGGACCCTGGTCCCGAATTCACCTGGATTTCGTGGGACCAACCAAGGGCCACATCTTTCTGCTTACAGTCGATGCCTACTCAAATTGGCTTGAAATTCATCGTATGACGACTATGACCTCCGAGGCAGTCATCAAGGTTCTCAACAGACTCTTTGCATCCCACGGACTACCAGACATCCTGGTGTCTGATAATGGGCCACAGTTTACTGCACGGGTGTTCGAGCAGTATCTCGCTGATCGCAGCATCTGCCATGCGCTCACCTCGCCTGCGCATCCTGCGACCAATGGCCGAGCAGAACGCATAGTCCAATTTGTGAAGAGAACTTTGCAAAAAGTAGACTATGACAACATTGACGACAAGGTCAATCAAATCCTCTTCTTGCAACACATCACCCCACATAGCGTCACTGGCAGAACTCCCGCCGAACTGCTTATGGGACGAAGGCTCCGCTCCCACCTTGACCAGTTGCACCCTGCTTATGAATTGGAGAAACCACTAGGATCCAGAGGCCGCTGTCGCACCTTCCAGGTAGGAGACCTCGTGTATGCAAAGAACTTATCGGGCGACCCATTGTGCGTGGAAGTGACAGTAGTACGTGTAACCGGCCCCAGATCCTACCTTGTGCAATGCCTTGACAATAAATTTTGGAAACGGCATGTCGACCAATTACGGTCATGACTTGCAGCAGCCAGTCCGCAACTCCCCTATGACCAAACTGAGGGGGGGGGAGGTACGGAAGATATGGAAATCCTAGAGAACCCACTCGAAGGAAACAACGATTTAAATGTAACTCAAGAAGCGGAGCTGGAGGGAGAAACGTTTGCGCCTCAGGGAATTGCGGAAAATGTGGGCAATGACTTGGAAGTGAACTCTGAACCAGAGGCAGCCCCACCACCGAGCGACGACCTACCTCAGCTGGATTGCAACCAGCCAATACAAAGGAAATCCAAAAGACTGAAAAAACAACCGTCCTATTTAAGGGACTATGACTTGGACTAAGGAACCAGGGGGAAGGGGTGTTGTGTATGTATATAAGTAATAAAGTGTGAGCTTGGAGTAAGTGCAGGGTTCTGGCCCTGCACTTCTGATTGGCTGTTAAGTGGCTGTACCGGATTGGCCCATTCCGGGAAATCCGATTGGCCCTTAACAGAGAGTTCCTATTGGTCATAAAAGCTAGCGTTCCTAGCCTGTTATTGGTTAAAACGTTACAAGAGTTGCCTATATAAGGTGAGGGTTACTGTTGTTTGATTGAGAAGTCACTATGTAAATAAAGAGCTGAAGTTCACCGTTCAGAGGCTTGTCTCCATTCCTCTTCACCCATTCCCAAACTTAACAATTGTACCATCTCCAAATAGTCTGTACCTGTTTCCTGTTGTTTAATAAGCAATTTGGAACTGCATGATTCTGATTGAAGAAATACTTTGCATGTATGAAGTGAAATATCAGTGCTCTTTTGCCTCTATGTAATAGTCTTATTCTATAATCCTTGGCCCACTCTGCATTAATACTTAAAGGCTACACAAGTAATGCTAATATTTTATATCAATTCTGATTTGCAATTCAGCTGTATAATTTACAGATGGTGTTATTTCGCACGATGATTAAACTCCAAGCTCCTTGAGTAACTATGTTCTTCTTCATTCATCTTCAAGCAGGTTATACTCTTGTTTTCCACTTTGCTTGCTTGCTCCTACTCTTTTAAATAGAGCTTAAGGAAGTCTCCCTTGACTGCATGACTGCTGCTTAGGATAGAAAAGCTTCTCAGGGACTGAAACCAAATAAGGAAGAATTATTATGCTCCTGGAATCTTGCTAGGGTTCATTTTAATGCAAAGGGGATTCATATGACATCCTTAGACTCCAGGTTTTTTTTTTTCTATTGATCTCCTACCAAGCAAAGCACACATAGAAGCAAAAACTGTTAGAGCACACATATGTGTCTCTTTATTGTTTTCTGGAAACAATATCAGCGCTCATAATAAAAGCAAGGTAAGTTCCCGCATCAAAGAAGAACCTCCATTTTACAATATTGAACTAAGCATTTCTGATAGGGAGACAGCTGTCCTACTTTTAGGGACAATTGTTCCTTTATATTTGATATACTCAGCTGTGTGAAGTCCAATTCACACAGCATAATTTGCAGACATGGAATGACTTTGATTTTACTGATGGCTCCTCTGTGCTTGCTCTGTTTGCAAATCTGTAGAATAAAAGACTTGTAGAATTTCATTTTACTTTTCAGTAATCTTCTAATCTGCAAGCTTGGTTTTATAAACTGTATTTCATGGTCTTGTAGAAAAGTGAACTGCATGCATGATAAAGTCATATGATTCATTTATATCTAGGCATCCATAGAGGCCATCTGGCCTTTAGATAAAGATCAAACCTTATAGCATTTCCCCATAGTTTGGAAGTTTTCTTCCATTGTTTGGATGATTATAAATGCATACGTGAAAACAAACACTGATGCAAAAAGCATCATTAGAATTAAAATCACATTGTTACAAATATTACATTAAAATGTTAGCTAATTTAATATAAGTGGGAAGCTGTTAACCCCAATTATTGTGGTAGGCTTGTTTTCAAAAGCCCATCTTGCTTAGATTGTCTCAACCAGTCTGCTCCTATTATATCTTCAGGGAAACTTAATTCAGACTGGATCAATAAATAATTAAAAATTGTGAAATTGTGGAAAAAAAATCCTTACATGGGTCTAATGTCCCATGAAAAATTTGTGAACTATGTCATTTTTTTAATGGTATCCCTACTTTCTATAATCTGTGAAAAAAAAAAAAACTTATGTCACACAAACACATAAAAGCATCATAGAACAGACTTACAACAGCAGATAAATATACTTTCTATATAAATAAACTTCTGAACTGTACACCTTTATTCTTTCTTTTGTGAAGTATCAAATTTACCAAGACAACTTCTGGAATATAATCTGGGAAACTATGATTAATAACTTTTGAACAAGCCATAGTGTTCTACCATTTTAAACCATTCTCAAATGTGTAGCCTTAGTTCTTGATGTGGAAATTATAATGCAAGATTATCTCTTCATGTTTGCTCACATGAAGACAAAAGGCAAGGGACTTCCTATATCTGAAGTCTCACTGTACTTTGGTCTTATAACATCTTTATTCACTGAATAGACCAGGATTTCTCAACCTTGGTAAATTTATGGATTTTAATTCCCAGAATTCTCAAACCAGCATTAACTGTTCAATTAATTTCTTCTAAGCCCCAGGAACCTGAACCCAAACAAAAGTTTAGGGTAACTATAGGGGGATCCTTTGCAAGACACTTTTAATCCACAAGAAGCTTCTTATTCAACAGATCTCTGCTAATGTATTATAGTTGAAATTTAACTCCTGCAAAATGTTTCTCCTGCATGATTGTTGTTGGTATTTCAATATTGAAACAACAGTATCAAATCCCCCAATCTGGGAGATTTTTCTTCATACAAGGCTTCTGACATTATCTCCTACCCCCCCTCTTATTATCTTTCTATTTTTCCTTCCCCCCACACCTCCTCCCCCCCTCCCCCAAAAAATCCTTTCTTTCATAAACACACCATCCTGGAGCTGTGGTCCTATATTACTCTGGTTGACTTAATAAAATACACAGCCAGGGCAAGAATGCCAGAGAAAATGGAGGTAGCCTTATTAGAGATTCTCATTCTTTGGTGGAGGAACCTGAGCAGGACCCAGCAATGAGCTCATTCATCACTGCTGCATTAGCTGCCTCCAATGGCAGCTAACTAAAGGAGAAGCAGATAATAGTCCTCCGTCTTGACTCTTTCCCTTTACTTCCTACTTCCTCTGAGGAAAGTAAGACTGGGTGGGAAACCACATCATTTCCCATATCCACAAGCAGCATGCTATAGACATTAGAAGTGAAACTCTAGGAAAAGAAGACAAAAAGTAACCAAATGATTTGTCTATGGAGATTCACAGTCATCCAGGTCATGGTTGTCCCAAAGGTGCTTTTTCAAGGGGCAACTGGACTTTCTGGTTTTTCTTTGAAGATATTTTGCTTCTCTTCCAAGAAGCTTCTTCAGTAACCAAATGATTTGACTCACACAGGTAAAGGGACTGAGCACCCATTACCCAGAAGAGAAGAAGAGTACAGCTTCAGTGCAAGAGAGCGTCAATTACCTCTCTTTGCTCATTAGAATTATAGTGGAAATTCTTCCTTCTTCTCAACTGCCTCCTCATTTATTTATTTAGCATATGGTCTCCTTAGAGCAACCTTTATGAGTAATGTCAAATCTCTACCCATCTCATGATATTCAGAAACACTTGGGTCTGTATTCTGTGGAGACTAATTCCCATTGAACTGCCTTCTTGAGCTTCTCCAAGTTTCTGAGGAATTATACATTTAAGTATCCTTGAATCTTTGTCTTCACAGATGCTCCTTTTCTGTTCTTGTAAAGTATTTCCACTAAAACTGCTTTGTGCACTGAATATTTCCCAGCCTAATAAGGAAACAAGAAATTGGTTGTCTAGTAGATTCTGTTTTTTTCAAATGTTTTCTCCCAATGTTGGGCTCCAACCATATCTGGGTACATCTATGGCATATATCTTTAACTTGGAAGAAAATCTATTTAGAAAAGCTGTTGATTTTGTTGTTTCATTATTTTTATTTGTCAATTTTAATTTGCTTTTTTAATCCTAAAGTATATGCTATATAGAATGACTTTGTGATTAAGATGGCATATGTGTTGATAAATAAACCAAATAGTTAAATCTGAATTTTCATGGAAATTATTTTCATAGTATAGTGTAAATGAGGAAACAATGAATGTATATGTAAAGAGATATAAAAGAGAGGGACTGGGAATAGATCCATTCATGTCACTATAGGCTACATCAGGGCTATCAAATTCCCGGCCCATGGGCCAGATATGTCATGTTCTGATCATGCCCATGCCTAGTTTAGCGAAGGAAAAAAGTCCAAATATGTCACGTCATAATGATGTGAGTTTCATACCCCTGGTCTACATGAATGCTACCATACTATCTAGTATATGGAGTCAGAATTCCACAGAGGTTTTAGTGGAAATATTAAATTGATACTGGCATCACCTTCAACTTTTAAAATGTTTTATTTTAAGGCTAACATGCCATTCCCATTGTGAATCAGCTCTGAACAGTTTAAATTCTATCATACATCCACAGGATTAAAAGAATGAAAAAAAGAACACACCCAGCTAAATAACATGTATTAACAGCCTTGAATTTCACCCAATAACATCAAAATATTCTTATAGTAAGGACCCATATAGTTATATAAAGAAGGTTTCTTTCTCAATTCATCTTTCTCACAGAATTCTGTTTTTGCTAAGTAGGTATGGAGTTTTCACATGTGCCTGTTAAGGCAATGTGGTTTTGGGGGGAACTGGAATGTTTTTTTGGGGGGGAGATGGGGAGATGAACAGTTCTCCCCTCAGAGCCATTCATCTTCCCCTAATTAAGCAGTGAGACACATACATTTCACAGTCATGGAATGAAAGTTCAGAACATATTTTTTTTTCTCTCCCTATTAGTTGACAAGAAATAATAGTCAAAAGCATTGGAAGTTTGGAAGGAAACACTTATGAAGCATACTGTAAATGGTAGTATAATGGGAATAAGATAGCATATTTCTCTATATATTTAGTAACAAGTGTATTTCCTGAAATAGCTTGTTTACATGACATAATTCTTAGTTAGGCCTAAATGTTCTTCATGTTGCATTCTTAAATTATCTGCCTGAGATCTCTTGTAAAACTAATTGGCTATAAACAAGCAAGCATCAATTATCTGGATAGAAATCAGATTTATTGCCATATATAACTCTAGACAGAGAAACTAGAGATACCATGTCTCAATGGGCTCATACTATGATTGAGTCAGCTTAAGCCACACCAAGCTTGGGATGGCATGTTGAAGGTCCACTCCAAAAGTTTTGTTGATTTGGGAGAGGATTTATAAACAACAGGACTTAAGCAGTTTTGGGACTTACTAAAATATTCTTGGGCCCATAAATTCTTCTATATCAGTCTGCTGCAGTGGTGGGATTCTACCAGTTTCCTTACTGGTTCGGTGATTGTGCACTTCACAGGTGCATGAGCACATGCATCTAACACAGGTTTCCAAACACCAGCTGAGGCTCTGCCCTGCCAATCAGCTGAGAGGATAAAGAACAGAAAAGTACAGGGAGGGCTGATCCTGTGCTTTTCTCTTCTTTCTCCTCTTAGCTGATCATCAGACTTTTTTTTGTTTTTTGTACTACCGGTTTGGGGAAACCGGTAGCGATTTTTGCTACCAGTTCAGGTGAACCAGGTGAAAACGGTAGCATTTCACCAATGGTCTGCTAGCCTTTTTAGAAAGGTGATCTGGGACAGAGATTCCCTGGTTTAGTTCAAAAACTTCTCAAAGACATTAGAAGAAAAGCCTTTTGCTCAATTATGATTAAGCTTCAGAATATTTTTCTTTGCTCTTTCAATAAGTCTCCATTCTTTAATATGTTTAGAATATTTTTATTGCTATATACTGTTTCCTGATGCAATTTTCAAGTTTCTTATGATGTTGCAATTTAGAAATATGATTTTAATTGTAAATTGACCATTGGAAGCTTCCTAAAACACTTAAGATGTAAGGCAAGAAAGGCATCTTTTAAAATAAAATAAAATTTTGCATAGGATGCTGAAGAAATATTTTAGTATTCATAAAATATTTTAGTATTAAACATATTTTACTCCAAGATCCACCCTAGAGAAAGTTGCATGGATAGCCAATCTAATACAACTTTTACAAGTGATTCCATGTGTCCTGAATATTTTAGTGGAATTGGCTCATATTGTGAGTAGAGAGAATAAATAAGAATGTTGGCCTTCAAATGAGAATATATAAGACAAGGAAAGAAATGGAAAAGTATCAATGGGATTCATTCATACCTAGAAAATAGCAAAAGACACTATAGAAACACTTCAATAAAACAGTGGAAGTATGGACTACTAAGGATGAAAAAGACATCAAAGTGTTTTAAGGTGTGGGGCCTCTATTAATTTTTAGTGAGTACTATATGCTCTATGGAACAGGAATAGAACTATTGATCGAGAGTGAATTGAAATGTGGTAAAAGATTTATAAATGAATTGTTAAAAGCAACCACATGGAGAATTGGAGAAGGAGAATTAAAATATTCTTCAGAGTAGATCGCCTTTAAACTCTCCCCTTCAGAATTAATAACAGTATTGTCCTGTCTTTCCCTTCCCACACCCTTCTCTATTATTAGCAAAAGTTTTGGAAAGAGGAATTAAAACAAGAAAATTGTATTGAATAGATTCTGTCAATTTCCCTTTGATGGAACCATAGACACACTAAAAATAATCTCTGGTAGTATTTAACCAAAGGAGAAAAGGCACAAAATGGATTGCCCACATTCAGGGGTGGGATACTGCTAGTATAACAACCTGTTTGGTGATTGTGCGCTTTGCGCATGCATGCACACATGAACAGCAATGCAAAAATCCTTACTTGCTATGTTACTTTGGAAGAGTAACACAGCTGAGGAGCAGCAATCCACTCTTCTGCACTGATCAGCTGAGATGATAAATGTCAGTACAGCGCGCAGGCAGGCCCACATGATCGTCGGAGCGAACTGGTTGGCTCCCAACTGATCTTTGGAGCTAGGGATTTGCCCAAACCGGTCCAAACCAGCAGAATCCCACCCCTGCCCACATTACAACATGCTGACCTTGAGAAACTATCAATGGTAAACAATGCTGGTGAAACAGAATGGGAAGATCTGAACTTATGAAGAACCATTTAATATGTATCAACAGCATAAGCTATGTCTTAAAAGTTGAATATAAAGTACAATATTTTGCAAAGCTTTCAAATAAAATAATATGGAGAGGGTAAATTTTCCATGATTGGTAATTAGACTTGAGTTGTCATCACCATCACCATCACCATCACCATCAAACTTTCTTTGTTTCTATGGCAGGCAACCCCCTCCTCCAACAAGGTAGGAAAAAAAGCACAAAAAAAAAATAAAATTGCAATTGGAACTTATTGCAACTTCTGGAGGAGGCATGTTGAACTGAAGATATATCCACAAAAGTGGAGCCAAAAAACTGTGGCAAATACTAAAAAAGTGGGGAGTAAGCCAGTTCTTTGGAACAGTTCTAGACAAAGAGACGATGAGATGCATGTGCACCAGACAGCTGTTTTTTGCAAGGAGACCACAGAATACCAGTCCTCTGTGGATCTGAGCATCAGGAGATAAAGGGGTTAGCTATCTTTGCTCACAGCCATGGTACAGCAATTTTAAAAATTTAGTGGAATTCAGCTTCAACTCTGTGCAGAAGAAAAATTAATTATAAACTTAAGAAGTTGAAGAATTTGAAATAAACAACAAAAAGTTAAATCAGATTTTGAACTAAAAAAATTATAGATTAACGGTCCAGATAAATTTGGAAAATTAACTGTATAGTTTTGGAGTATTTTGAAAGTAGCTACAAAAAATAGCTTTTCATGGGAAGGTTTATTTGTCTACCTTAGGTTATTGTCCATCATAACAAAAATAATCAAATTTACAATGTAGAAATTGGACATTAGAGAGGATTAAGTAGAAGGGGGAAAATATGTGCCTGCTTTTGGTGTTAGTTAGGGACCTACAAAATGACACAAAACAATCAGACTGGAGCTAGAAAATAGCAGCTGCAATATCAACATGTCAGTAATGCAGTCTGACACTATGGATGAGCTATGTCAAAAAGATGTTAAAGAGGGAATAACAGATGTGGAACAAATTTTGTCTGACAAGACAAAGAAAGTACCAAAAGTACTACAAATGATGGACCTAGAGAATGATTTGGAAAAGGAAACTTTATTGAATGTGCAAAAGAAACTGGCTGAAGTTTTTAAAATTATAAGGGAAATGCAAATGACAAACCAAGAGAATGAACTGGAAAAAAGTTTTCTTATTTAATCTAGAAGCTTATTAAACCCTTGAAGAAGTCTTTGTAGTGGGATAATGAAGAAACGAAGAGAAATCAAATCCTAAAATAATGTAACAATATTTGAATAAACTAAATATGAATTCTCTTAGAAGTAAAAGGAAGGAATATAAAGTTAGTTTATTTAATCAAGATTGTTAGGGATAACATTGTTTTACCCTAACTGGTTTAGGTAAATAATAATATGTAATCATAGTTTGTATGTTAAAGTGTCTGCAACTTTAACTGTGGGATAGTAATTAAGGGAGTGGTTGTGAAAGCACTTTAAAAGAAGCAAGGCTGCAGCTTGCTCTCTCTCTGGCTTTGATGATTCCTGATTACTGCAAGGACACAAGTCTGCATTACTCGAACGGGAGAGAAAACAAAGGACTGACTTGTAAGTGAATTGACATAGGATATTTCTACACGGACTTTGCTAACTGAATATCCCTGAATGGACTGACTAAATGATACATGACTATTGGACTGTTATTTTGACTATGCTATGAACTCATAATGGAATAAACTATATTTTTGATAGCACAAGCGTATCTGTCATTTTTACTGTATGTTAATAAACATACAAGCTTAGCTCACTCATTTATCTGTGTGCCTATCTGACTAAGCTGCACATTCTGTTTAGCTTGTCTCCCTAACCCTGGTTGGGGAAACCAGGCTTAACACTGGTTATGGGCCCAGAGGCTGCAAAGTCAGTTTAACTAGGATAAAACAGATTTATGTAAAAGTGAGAGTTTGTGTTGTTATACATTACAGTAAACAGACAGCTGTGTTTTATTAATTATAGTTTTATATCCATATAAGAAAACATGGCACAAGTCAATCTACAAAGTTTGTCCCTTATATCCAAGTTGGATGGAACAAACTATGTATCATGGTCTATGAAATGTAGTCTGCTTCTACGAAGAGAAGGTTTGTGGAACATAATTGAAAATCCACCAAACGTAGAAGAATGGGATCCAGAGGATGATGAAGATAAATTAAAGATAGAAGAATTTATGCATAAAAATCAACAAGCTATTTGCATTATTGCTTTAACCTTAACTGATAAGCAACTTGTTTATATCCATGGAGAACAAACAGCTGTTGGGTGTTGGCTGAAGCTGAAGAGGATTTATGTTCGAGATAATGTTGGTGCTCACATAAATCTAACACAGAAACTTTTCAGTACACATCTCCATAAGAATGGTGATATGCTGAGTCATTTGAAAACTATGCAAAGCATTTTTCAAGAACTGCATGAGAAAGAGCTTATTTTCTCTGAACTACACCAAGTCTACATAATTCTATCTTCCCTTGACGAAAGTTATGATAACTACGTAACTTCCCTTGAAATTTTGCCAAAGGAAAGCCTAACTTTAACTGATATAACTGGCAGATTGATTGAAGAGGCCAGAAGAAGGCTTGAAAGAGATGAGTTAAGGAGACAGCAACCTCAAAAAGAAGATAATGAATCTCCTACTGCATATGCAATTAAAAGGTGTTTTAATTGTGGAGGAAGAGGACATTTGGCAAGATTTTGTAAAAAGGCAAAGTGCCAGAACGCTGGCCAGAATACAAAAAGTCATCAAAAGATAAATAAAAATTTAGAGTTAGCCATGTATAGTAACAAAGCTGTAAAAAATAATTTATGGGTGGTTGACAGTGGAGCATCCAAATGTATAACAAATGATAACAAAAATTTTATTAAAATGTCCAAGAGTACACAGCAGATATCGTTAGCCAATGGCTGGAAACTGAAAGCTAAAGGTCAAGGTATAGCATATTGTTCTTTTATAAAAGAGAATGTAAAAATGTTATATGTACCACAACTTAAGTTTAATTTAATTTCAGTTAGAATTTTGGTTAAACTAGGATATGTAGTTACTTTTAAAGGAGATAACTGCATAATTGAGAAAGAAGATAAGAAAATTACTGCATCTTTAAGAGGTGAATTATATGTGTTAAATGATGATGGTTTAAAGGTGGCTAACACGGTTTATGAAAATAAGAAACCCCATGATGAATGTATTCACTTGTTACATCGAAGGCTAGGGCATTTAAATTTTAAAATACTTAAGAAAACTGTTGAATTATCTAAGGGAATAAGTTTAAAACCTTGTAATAAGTATTTGCAATGTAATATTTGCAATCAAAGCAAGAGCAGGGTCACACCTGCTAATAGAGTTGATGGATTTACTACCAAAGAGCCTTTAGAAGTAGTATTTGCTGATTTAATAGGTCCTAAAAAACCAAGTGTAGGAGGAGCTCGTTACATACTAAGTATAATGGACCATTATTCTAGATATGGGTTTTGCTATTTAATGAAAAGCAAAACTGAAACGTGTCAAAATCTCTTTAATTGGATTAAATTTGCAGAAAGAAAAACTAAAAAGAAATTAGTAACTCTTATAACAGATAATGGTACGGAATTTACAAATAATAAATTCCAGAACAGACTAAGAATGTTAGGAATTCAACATAAAAAGTCTGCACCATACAGGCCACAACATAATGCCTTTATAGATAGAAGAGGCCAAACATTACAATCAATGGCACGAACTATGATGTCTGATTCAGGATTACCTGACAATTTATGGGGAGAAGCAATAATGTGTGGTAATCATATATTAAATAATGTTGTTAATTCAACAACAGGTGAATTACCATTCACATTGTGGCATGGTACAAAACCTGATTTAAGTTACATGCACACATTTGGAGCACCAGCATGGGTGCATATCCCTACACAACTGAGACACAAAGGACAACATAGAGCTAAAAGATTATATTTTGTAGGATATACATCTAATCATAAATCTTATAGATTCTGGGAACCAGGTACATCTAGAGTTTACACCAGTGCTAGTGCTAAATTCCTAGAACATACAGGATGGAATAGATTAGAGCAAGATTTAAATAATGAAGTAATTATTGAACCTTACAAAAAGCAGAAAGATCAGACTAGTTATAAGAAGAGTCCAATTAAAGAAGAAGTCCATGAAGAGCAAATAGGACCAGAACAAGAGGAAACAGTTGATCAGGAAGAGTTAGATAATCAAGAAGAGTTAATAAATGAAAGTCCACCTGTAAGTCCTGTAATACCTAGACGTACTACACGTGTAACTAGACCACCTGATAGGTATCAAGCAAGTATAGTTTGCCAAGTAACTAAAGTTCCAACTAGTGTAGATGAACTTAGGATGTATCCTGCTAAGGATCAGGAGAATTGGCAAAAGGCAATGGAAAAGGAACTAAATTCATTAAAGGTAATGAAAGTTTATGAAGATGCTAAATTACCTCCAGGAGAAAAATCCATTGGGTGCAAATGGATATTTAAAGTAAAAACTGGAAATGATGGGATTGTTACCCATAAGGCTAGGTTAGTAGCTCAAGGATTTAATCAAACTGCATCTGATTACGATGAAGTTTTTGCACCAAGTCTTAAAGCAACATCTTTAAGAGCAGCATTAGTGTGGGCGGCTAAGAAAAACTATGTCATTAACCATTTAGATGTAGAAACTGCTTATCTACATGCACCATTGCAGCACACTATATATTTAAGAAAACCAGTAGGTATAAAAGACAATAAAGTAAATAGTAATGATTGTTGGAAACTCAAAAAGAGTCTTTACGGGTTGAAACAATCTGGGTTTGAGTGGAACCAATATATTGTGAAAGAGTTAAACAATATAGGTTTTAAATCTGGTTTAGCAGATCCATGTGTGTTTAAAAGAGAAAATAATGGAACGGTGTCATTATTGTTATTATTTACAGATGATATTGCTTTGATAACTAAGACTAATAATGAAGCTAATGAGATTATATCATTATTAGCCAAAAAGATAAAATTAAAGCATTTAGGTGAAATTAAAAGGTATCTAGGATTGACAATTAACAAAACAAAAAATGGTTTTAAGATATCTCAAGAAGATAAAATTTGCCAATTAATTAAAACGTTTAAAATGGAACTTTGTAAACCGGCAAAGACTCCAATGAGTCAGGAAGTTTGCCAAACTGATGATCAAAGTCCCAAATTTGATAAGTCCACATATCAATCTTTGATTGGTAGCTTATCATATATCAGCAATTGGTCAAGGCCTGATATAGCTTATAGTGTAAATCAGCTGGCACGTTTTAATTCAGATCCACATCAATGTCATTGGCAATCATTAAAGAGAATTTTAAGATATCTTAAAGGAACAATGAACCATGCATTGTATATAGAACCAAAGGGTGATTTGAGTCTTAGTGCCTATGCAGATGCAAGTTTTGCAACTGATATAAACACTAAAAAATCAACATCTGGGATGGCTATATTATTTGGTAAGACACTAATAGGGTGGAGGTCAATCAGACAACAGCATATCAGCTTGTCCACGATGGAAGCGGAATTTTCATGTCTGTCATTACTATGCGCTGATTTGATTTTGTACAAACAGTTATTATTAGACATGGGTGTAACTGTAAAAGATTCCATTATTGTGTTCAAGGATAACCAAGCAGCTATAAAGTTAGCTACTAGTATTGCTGTAAAAACTAGATCAAAGCATACTGATTTAAGATACTTAAATGTTAGAGAATCTGTAAAAATGGGCTAATTAAATTGGAATACTGCATGACAGAAGAAAACATTGCAGACCAATTTACAAAAGCTCAAGGAGTAATTAAGTTTAAAGAGACTTGTAACAAATATGATTTAAAGATGTAAATAGTTATATTTATTATTATTTCCTAAAAGGGGAGAATGTTAGGGATAACATTGTTTTACCCTAACTGGTTTAGGTAAATAATAATATGTAATCATAGTTTGTATGTTAAAGTGTCTGCAACTTTAACTGTGGGATAGCAATTAAGGGAGTGGTTGTGAAAGCACTTTAAAAGAAGCAAGGCTGCAGCTTGCTCTCTCTCTGGCTTTGATGATTCCTGATTACTGCAAGGACACAAGTCTGCATTGCTCGAACGGGAGAGAAAACAAAGGACTGACTTGTAAGTGAATTGACATAGGATATTTCTACACGGACTTTGCTAACTGAATATCCCTGAATGGACTGACTAAATGATACATGACTATTGGACTGTTATTTTGACTATGCTATGAACTCATAATGGAATAAACTATATTTTTGATAGCACTAGCGTATCTGTCATTTTTACTGTATGTTAATAAACATACAAGCTTAGCTCACTCATTTATCTGTGTGCCTATCTGACTAAGCTGCACATTCTGTTTAGCTTGTCTCCCTAACCCTGGTTGGGGAAACCAGGCTTAACAAAGATTAAGACATTTTTTGTAAAGTTCTGGTAACTCTTTATGAACTTTTTTCTGATTCAGAATAGAAAAGCTGATGTCCTATGGATTTGCTTATAGATAAAGGATTAAAGGATAGGATATGGACTGAAGAGATATCTGCTTATAACCTTATGGGGAATGAAAAGTTACAGAATTCGTCTATACTTATAATTAAGGGTGGAAGCCTTCCTTCCTTCCTTCCTTCCTTCCTTCCTTCCTTCCTTCCTTCTTTCCTTCCTTCCTTCCTTCCTTCCTTCCTTCCTTCCGTTTGTTCCTATACTTTTTTCTTACTATTTTCTTCTCTTTCTAGAACTAAACATTTAGTTTCTATTGTAACTAGTTGAGATGGGTGCCTACATAAATCAAGTAAATACATAAATCAAAATCCTTAATAAAAAGGGGAAATAACAAGGGGAAAAATAAAATTGAAGTTGAATAGCAAGCATCATGGATTTATCAGAAGAGGTTATTGTGGGGAAATAATCCAAATAAGGCTAATATGGAAAAATTCGGTTCTGGTAAAAATGAATATACATTGAAAGAAATAGAGAAAGTTGAGAGAAAATAATAGAAAACCTGGGAACTTGATATATTGTAATAATAAAACTGACAGAAAGGAACTTTTTTGGGGAAAAAAAGGAAAGTAGTGACTTAATCATGCAGCATCAAAAAGGCAGTTTTAAAGAAAGACATATGCAATTTCATATTTCAGGTCTGGAAAATGTTTATATTTTTTATTGATGATGGCTGACATTAAATTTCTGTTTGAATTTTGTAGAATTCAAAAGTAAATTCACATAGAGTGAGACTATTGAATTGTCTAAAACAGAGCTAGACAATTAATATCCTCCGAATGCCTTGGGCTTTAGCTATTATCGGTTTCAATTACCATGGCTAAAGGTAGCAGATAATAATTCTAAAATTCCAAATAATTACAATTTGGAAATTATAATACAAACTATCTGAAGGCCATTTAGTTTTTTACCTTTGATCTACAACTATCAGCTAGCAAAACCAAGAGTATTTCTATTAAAATTGTCTTCTTGATTTGTTGTCTTACCACAACCATGTCATAGCCACTGAAACACTAACTGAGATTTCTGAAAGGTGTAGTCCAACGTATTTGGAAGGCATGAAATGGGGTAATTTGTAGGACAAGACATTATCAGTGAAGTTTGAAAGCCTTGTTGTGATATACAGTATCTGCTATCAGTATCAAGTGGTAAAAGACAGGTACAATGTCTAGATACGATGTGTCACTGATGCTAGAACAAATGAAGTTCTTGTTTGCACTGAACTCGAGAATAGACTGCACAGTGATGCTTCCTGGGATCATCAACCCTCTTGATGCACATCAGGAGATTTGTGAAAGGCTTACTTTGACCTTTCATAAATCTCTTTTGTTAGGGTCCATGTGCTCTAAGGTGTCCAAGCCAAAGAAGTTTTTAACGAAGTCTGCAGTCCTTAGTTACCCCAAAGGCCTTTGGACATGGGATGAAACTTGAAACCTAGGATTCTTCGCCTCTAGCATTCCCCATCTTGCCACACAGAATCTTGTTGGTAAGTAATTTGGAAACCTGAATTGAATCATCTCCATTTACTTGTCCAATCTTTAGGGTTTGCAGCAATAACAGAACAAGGGATGAGAGTCTGGAGATAAGAATAGAGTCTAATTGGGATTCAGGTTTCTTACAGAGATGTCAAAAGCTTTGCAAGAGGGTTGTTGGTTAAAAAAATGTTCATAACTTTAGCTGCCCATATGACAGAGTGGCTAAACAACAACTAATTAAGGAGAGTCTGAAATTGACCGGTTTTAACTAAGCAGCCTCTTTATGTAAAAGTATAACTATGAGATGAAAAAGGAGACGGTGACATACAACCAGTGATGGCTTTTTTTAGCCATGAAATTAAGACAAGGGGTAGTAGTTATATTCCAATCAGCTAAGAAATACAATACATAACAAAGCTTGAAGTACACTAGCCATGCAAATTATTATTTTCTTAAATGTGAAGGCAATAATTTCTGCAGAACATTTGCACAGTGTTTGTATCCTGCATAGCTATGAATCACAGCTGAAAAGCTTATTAAACTGTGAACCTAAAGAAAATAGAAAATAAAATGTTATGTATTCTGAGCAACATATACTTTTCCTGAGTTTCTCAATCCAGAAAGTATTTTTTTTCCAACACAGAGAAGTAAACCAGTAAACATGAGAAGTAAACACGTAAATCCATTAGAAGTAAACAAGTAAATCCATGTAATTTTCATGTGCTCATTCATACATTTGTTCTGTCCTATTTCTATATTCATCTGTGAGATTTTTAATCAGCAGGTGTGTCCAAAGCTCTGTATGGGTATAAAATCTTGATTTCAGATGTAATTTTAACAAACTTGAGGGGTTTACTCTGAATTTTTTGGATACCTTCAATGTTACCCAAATTCAATCTTAACTATTGCAACTTTGCTTTAACCCCAAGTCTTTATTATATAATTCTAATTCTAGTTCTAAAGAACAAAGGCAGACTCTTCGTCCAAAATTGACACTGAGGTTTGTAAGATCAGATCTTTTAAAAAGAGCTGGTCAAGAGAGAGAATTGTCTTGGCAGAATTCCAGAAGGACTATCCATGCAACTTTCTCTAGGGTGGATCTTGGAGTAAAATATGTTTAATACTAAAATATTTTATGAATACTAAAATATTTCTTCAGCATCCTATGTAAAATTGATGATGAAAGTACAAATATTTGTGGCTTTAGTAAACTCTTCTGCATTTTCTTACTTTCTTTCCCCAAGGATTCCTCCCCCCACCTTTACAGACTTAGCAGTTTCAGATTTGCATGCCTCAAAGAATTAAATGCATTCAAAATGCATAAAGTTGAGACAAAAGCTTGATTTAATGGCTCCAGTATTAGAGACTTGTGTATTTATGGCAGGTATTCTTTCTCACCCTGATTCAAACCCCTAAAAGCACTGAAGGAGCAAATGAAATATTAGCTGGAGACAGTTTTGATAAAAGATGACTCATGCAAAATTGCACTGCAAGCAACACAAATTGCTGGCTAGTGTACACAGAGATGATGAATCTTGAGAAATTGCATTTCAGGTAAAAGATACTTCTTGCCAATACTGAAAGTCCTCCTTTACCTATTGAACCAAGTGACTGTCACCAAGAGATACATTTTGAATATTTGTACTAACCTACAAAGCAAAATGAGATACATTAGCATCATGGTTTGATTATATTGTTAGTTGTTATACAGCAGTTGTCAAATAACAGCAGTTGTCAAAACTTCTACATATCCAGTTTTATATATACTACCTCCAAAATTTGATTCAGTACTAGCACAATGGGCAAAGATCATGCCTCCACTTTAATCCAAAGACCTGGTATTCAAGGTCATTTTCAGCCATGCAAGCATAATTCATGATTTCGGCCCAGCTACTATTTCTTAGCTCAATTAGATATTTTTAGAAATGCTGGGAGACAAAGCTATATATGTATGCTGCTCTGAGTTTATCGGGGAAATACGTGCTATAAAACTAACAAATAATATCATCACATTTACTTCTACTTAAATTCCCATCCATCCATTCTTCCATGCTTCCATCGAGATCTTGCTAGCATCAAATGTTATGCTAGCATCAAATTCTATATATCTTACCTATCCTAGGTATGCATTTTATGCATTTTATGCTTCATATCTTATTTACTAATCATACTCTTATTGCATAATGGTCTGCTAGCATCTATATGTGCATATTCTGAAAGTGAGCCCTGAATAACAAATGCACAAAGCAGCAAATCACATTTATTACATGAACATGCTTTCTAAGGAAGCAATTTAGATATATCTGCAGTGCCTACTCTATAACTGCAAATGGGAAATTTATGCTTCGGAGGATTTTTTTTAAAGCTGTTGTCACATATAGACTTCATTCCCAGCAGAAATAATTTTTCTTTACATTCTTTTTTTGAATCAGCGACTTCACTTTTGTGAAGTACACTCGTACTTCAGTACACTTATTTTCATCTGACAAATGTTGCTGCACATTGACTTTTAAATACAAACCTCCAAGTCTGGAAAAAGAGGCTGAATCAATACAACATTCTGGGAGAGAAATGTTGGTGATGTGTTTGTTTACTTGAATCAAGGATATGGAGTAAATGCAAGAGTCCTTCAAAGAATTTTGGAGTCAGAGAGGACAATTGCAACAACAAATATTATAGTGAAGTATATTCTGTGGAACTCAACTGAGCAGAATGTGAATGTCTGAAAACAGCAGTTAACCACTGTATGCTCAGCTATCATGTACTGCAACAGCCTTCCCCAATTGGGTACTTTCCAGATATGGGATATGCTGAGAATGTTGACAATTCTGGGAAGCTGTACCCCAGTGTATCTGCAGAGAACAATATCTTAGCCATAAAAAATAATCCTTTGAAAGTTGATTCCTCTTTTAAAGTCAGACATCTCAGCCAGGGTGGTTGAAGGGAGATCTTTAGTGGCTGTGTTTCCTTAACTGTGACTGTAATGACAAAGGCTTTCAATTCTTTCATGTAGAGAACACAACAGAAGCAAAACATCAGCAACAATGAACTAGAGTTGAATGGTCAAATTTCTGCTCCTTCAATAATGGACCCATGAGGACAGGGCAACAGAAACAAGTTCATCTAAGAATGCTGCCTGTACAGAGTTTTGATGCAATTTCTTTGCAAACAGGCAAACAAAGTCGCCTCTTCCATCCTCTGATCGCAGTGCAAGTTCTGAGAGAAGAAAAACATTCTTACAAGGATGGAAACCTCCTTGGGGTTTACAAAGAAGCTTGATTTTTTTTTTTAAAGGCTGGAATTTTGCCACACCGACAGCTTCTCTGCAGTTTCTTGTCTCCTTGGGGCTTTAATGTGAGGTTCAGACCTAGAGACAAAATAGAAGAATGTGTTCTGTGGCAAGGGAAAGTTGATGTGGCTTAGTTATGAAACCAATCCCTGGGAGGCTTCTCAAGACTTTGGCTTAACTTTCTATATCCACAGCAAGTGGATGGTAAAACTTCTCAATAAAGAACCTGAGCTTTTTACTGCATATTCATTCTCTCGTGGAAAAAGATGTCAGAAATAATGGCTGTAGGTTTAAATGATATTTTCTGTCCAATTATATATGCTTTCATCCATCAGAAAAATCATGATTAATGGCAGCTTTGCAGAGGAAACAGCCACAGTTTCAAAATATGAATCTGTTTACTACAATTTTGGGTACAGGTAGGCTTAAAATTCATGTGCTTCAAAGAAGACATCTGATTCTTCCTTTTTCTTTTCTTTTCTTTTCTTTTTTTAAAGATGGTCACTGTAAGCAAAACCAAATCAGAATGCTACCTGAGTATTGTTGTGTATGCAATAAGATTAATAAAGTGTGAGATTGGAGTAAGTGCAGGGTCCTGGCCCTGCACTTCTGATTGGCTGTTAAGTGGCCGGACCGGATTGGCCTGTTCCGGGGAATCCGATTGGCCCTTAACAGAGAGTTCTTATTGGTTATAAGAGCTAGCGTTCCTAGCTCGTTATTGGTTAAACGTTACAGGGTTTGCCTATATAAGGTGGGTTTTACTGCTGTGGAATTGAAGAAGTCACAATGTAAATAAAGAGCTGAAGTTCACCATTCAGAGGCTTGTCTCCATTCTTTCTCACCCATGCTCAAAACTTAACACTGGCGACGAAGGTGGGATATGGAGATATCTGAACCAACGAAACTTCGAAGAACACCGAGCACATGACAGACGACGCCAACAACGGAACCATGTCCAGCGGCATCGTACCAGCCGCTCCGTTCGATCCAACACAAGAAGACTGGGAGTCTAACATGGATCGTTTCCAAATGTTCCTAGAGACGAACAACTTAAAGGACGCCACAGCCGGGAAGAAATGGGTGGTGTTCCGAACGCATTGCAGTCCAACCGTATTTAAGATGGCAAAAGCACTAGCCAAACCCCAAGAAGTGAAGGCCATGGATTGGGACGACCTCGAACCTATCCTGTGAGACCACTACACCCTGACCGTGCCTACGCTCGTGAGACGCCACAAGTTTTATCAAAGAAGCCAGCGAAAGGGAGAAAGCGTGGCCGACTTCATGGCAGACCTCCGAAATTTGGGAGGCCTCTGCGGATTCACCGATCTAGAAGAAGCACTAAGAGATCGCATAGTTCTGGGATTAGATGCACCAGGCATCCAAAGCAAGCTGATGGCGAAAGACGACATCGGCCTTGCCGACGCCATTGCCAATGCTACTGCAGCAGAAGCAACCAGGAAATCGGCTGCACAACTATGCCGAAACCGCACTCTGGTACCACCACCGGCCAGCGAAATCTCACCTAGTTCAGAAGGGCAGCTCACGACAACGCACCACGAGGACCTCTCTTCATAGTCAGACAGCGACGAAGAAGGGGTCCATCGACTGCAGTCTGACCGGGACCCTCGCCCGAAGCCCTTATGCCCTTGCGCTGGCTGTGGAGCCCACCATGCCAGGTCCGAATGCAAATTCCGCGATGCACTCTGCCATGAGTGCGAGAAACGAGGCCACATCGGACGGGTCTGCCACAGCTTGCCAGGACCCAGCCAGGCCTCAAAAGGGGCTAACTATCGCCAATCGACAGGAAACCGTCCTGTAAGGTGAGAGCCAGTAAACCACTCCTACAGAAATTGAGCTTTGCAGAGAGAAGAGGCTCACCATACTATCACTATCGGACATGCCTCAGCCTTGGACACTAAGAAAATCCGAGTCACAGTAGCCATCGAGAACCAGCCTTGCCACATGGAGGTCGACTCGGGATCGTCCCTCTCGATGGTGTCTTGGAAGACACTCAAGCAACTCATCCCCACAATTCAATGCCAAGATCTCCGTTTCCAACGCCTCATCCTCAAGGACTACCAGGGGAATCAAATTCCTGTCGTTGGGTCCTGCAGAGTCTGAGTCTCCTTCAAGTCTCATTCACACAGCGTACTTACCTTTAACGGTCATCGATAGAGATAGGCCTAGCCTACTGGGCCTCCAATGGTTTGCGCCACTCGGCATTGAAGTGGCTGGCATAAACCGAGTCGGTGGCTGTGACTGGGAGGAAGACCTTATCTATGAGTTCAGGGACGTCTTCGCGGACAGCTTAGGCGAGTACAAGGGGACCCTGATCTCATTCAGCTTAGATCCAAAAATAGCTCCCATTTGCCTAAAGCCCCGTCGAGTTCCGTTTGCCTTAAAATCGAAAATCGACGAACAACTCGACAAACTGATAGCTCAGGGGGTGTTGGAGCCCATCGATCACTCCCCGTGGGAAACCCCTATTGTAACACCCATTAAGCCAGACAGGTCAATCCGAATTTGTGGGGACTACCGGGCCACTTTGAACCACGCCCTGCAGCAGAACGCATATCCAGTTCCGGTGATGCAGCACCTCCTCCATTCCCTGGGGGGCGGGAAAGTTTTCGCTAAATTTGATTTAGCTCAGGCATATCAGCAATTACCAGTAGATGAAAAAATGGCACAGGCCCAAAATATTGTGACGCACTGAGGTCACAATTAAATGTACCTGGCTGCAATTCGGAGTGAGTGTAGCCCTGGGGATTTTTCAAAGCCTTATGGAAAGGTTATTGCAAGGAATTAAGGGCATGGTCCCGTATTTTGACGATGTATTAATTGCAGCCCCTACAAAAATAATCTTATAGGACCGGTTAAAATTAGTCCTAAAAAAATTCCAAAAGGCCGGTCTTAAGGTTAAAAAAAACAAATGTAAATTGTGTACTGACAGTGTTGAGTTTTTAGGGTACCTGATTGATAGCCAGGGCATTCACCCTACCGAAAGTAAATTAAAAGCGATCAAAAACGCTCCCAGGCCACGAAACAAGGCCGATCTCCAGGCGTTCCTAGGCCTCATCAATTTTTATAATGTATTTTTACCGCACAAAGCAACTGTCGCTGAACCGTTACACCGGTTGTTCGATAAAAAAGCAAATTGGTTATGGGGTTACCGTGAAGAACAGGCGTTCGGAAATGTTAAAAAACTGCTCACTTCTGACTCTGTACTCATGCAGTATAACGAGACTTAGCCATTAGTTATAACCTGTGATGCATCACCTTTCGGGGTGGGCGCCATTTTGAGCCACGTACTGCCTAATTGGAACGAAGCCCCTGTTGCATATTTTTCAAAGACTCTTTCAAAAACGGAGCGGAACTATGGACAAATTGATAAAGAAGCCCTCGCAATCATCTCAGCTGTGAAAAGATTTCACGAATACGTGTATGGTAGGATTTTTACTATTGTGACTGACCACAAACCTTTGTTAGGGATAATAGCCGGAGATAAGCCGACTCCCTACATATTATCCCCTAGGATGACCCAATGGTCAGAATTCTTAGCTGCTTATAACTATCAGCTGCAATACCGCCCGGGGAAAGCCATTCCCCATGCCGACGCATTGAGCCGAGCACCGCTTCCAGAGACTCTCGATGATCCGGCACCAACGGTAACCACGTTGCAAATCGAGGCACTCAACTCGCCGCCACTGACCGCCCGAGATATCGTGAGAGAAACCAAACACGACCACACCCTAGCACGAGTCCTAGGCTGGGTAGAACGTGGATGGCCATTGGACCAGTTATCAGATGACTTCACACCATTCAAGTCTTGACAGACCGAGCTCTTCTCCCAGAAAGGCTGTGTCATCTGGGGCGATAGAGTCATTATCCCAGAACGTCTCTGAAAAGCGCTCCTGAGAACTTTGCACGATGGCCACCCCGGCATCCTGCAAATGAAAGCCCTTGCGCGAAGTTACGCATGGTGGCCGGGCATTGACAAGCAAATCGAACAGTGGGTTAAAGCTTGTCCCAAATGCCAAGAAGTCAGCAACGCCCCACCAAAAGCCATGCCTACTGAATGGGAGACACCACGTGGACCCTGGTCCTGAATTCACCTGGACTTCGCGGGGCCAACCAAAGGCCACACTTTCCTGCTTACCATCGACGCCTACTCGAATTGGCTCGAAATTCATCGCATGACGACTATGACCTCCGAGGCGGTTATCAAAATTTTAAACAGACTCTTTGCAACCCACGGATTACCACTCGTCCTGGTATCCGATAACGGCCCACAATTTACTGCACTAGCGTTCGAGCAGTACCTCGCTGATGTATCTCACTCACACACATACACACCAAACAGCTCACAGAATTGGCTGCCCATCCTCATTAGGCTCAGAGAACTGCAGTTTACAGCTTCCCTGAGAATCAAATTGCTGCTGTCATGAATTGCTGTAGCTGCATGTCCTACACATTTCAATAATGTCTTTCATTAGAGGATGATAAGGAAACAATGCGCATTTTATTAGCATATGTTTTGCCCCTCTTCCATGTTGGAGAAGATCAAAACTCATCTTTTATTTGTCAGGAAGAAAGTTCAAATGAAATCCACAGCTAATTCAGGGCCTATTTTATCAGCTATTTAAATATCAAGGTCCAGCACAACTCCTCCTTATATTTTTTGGAATTTGATCCTTATTTAACTTGCTCTAAATTTTCACCATTTATCTACTGGAACTTAGTCATTCACTTATTTTTTTGCTCTCAGCTGGAATGATTTTATGCATTAATTTTCAGACACATAAGTCATTGTTAAGTTATACACTCAGTAATATTTACTCTAAATTGTAGGATTCTCAGGCAATACCACCTCATTGTCTGTATACAAAACTATGCGCAAAATTTACATTCCAAACCAACACTTTTCTAAGGTTACCACAAGCATTCAGTAGGCATTTATCTACAACTAGGGCATCAGGCTAGGAAATGGGAAACTGCACCTGATTTTAACATCTTTTTTGTGGTAGTTATAAAGTGAATACTATGGTCCTAAAGCAGGGTATCAAACTCACGTCATCATGGCAGCATCATGTGACATACTGGGACTTTTTTCCCCTTTTCTAAACCGGGCCAGGAGTTTGTCAGCCCTGTCCAAAAGCAACCGCTTTAACAGTTGTTAAACAAATCCATTGTCCACAATGGTTGCTTTTGCCAGAAACCAGAAGTAAATTTCCATCCAAACCTGCAATAAATCATGTGACCACTGGATTCTACAAACAGATGTAAATGGCCAAGAAACCAAAATGAATCATGTGACCATGGAAGACCCACCTGGCCATTGTAAATTTGAATCTGGGTTGTAAGTAGACCTGGAGAGGTGCATCATAACTTTGAATGGTCACTAAGGAACCAGTCATGAGTCAACAATTAATTGTAATATGTTACTGGGGAAGCAGGAAGGCTACATAAAACTAAAAGCATATAACTGTGGAGTCAAAATAAGACTGAATATAAAAGTAATTAGAAAAGAAATTTTGTCTTGAAAGTCAAGGGTGATATGAAAAAATGATATGCTAAAAGCTGCTGTGTTGATTTTGAAGCAGGGAATTTTTTTTATTACCACTTAGAGCTGAAAATAGATTAGAGGTTAGAACTGAGTCTGTTGCCTCACTAAGTTTATACCCCAACTTTTCTTTTTAGTAAAATAGATTTGTAAATATTTTAGCATTTGCATATTTACTAGGATCATTCATGTCTCTTTATAAGTAGCAAAATAATTATGGAAATTTATTTGGTATATTGGAAAAAATATTTTGATATTTAAAATCTAAGTAGGATAAACATATTAAATCTGCTTCTTTATATCAGTTAACCTATTTTCTTTAATGGTTAATATTTATCTTTTTTTCTGAATTTTTATGCCTCCATTTCAGGTCTGATTCCTATTTATGTGCTGTGATTCATTTTTTTTTCTAATTTTGAGTCTCATTCTTGAAAAAAATATATCCTTTCCCCCCATTCTCTTCATAATAGGATCCATATAAGACCGCCCAAATTTTTTTTAAAGTGAGAATGGACAAAATAAAACCCTGATGCTACTGGACTGTAACTCTCATCAGCCAATGGCCAATGATAAGAGTTCATGGGAGCTGTCGTCCAATGACTTTTGAAAGGTCACAGGCACCATAGGAGTCACCTGTCACTTCAACACATTACATACTGCATAGCCTTCCACATATTACATTGAGGGATACTTTTTCTGATTTTGAAATGTTGGTTTGGATCAGGCCCATGGTCTGAATCCAGCCCACAGGGTGCTTAGATCTGGCCTTTGGGGCTGCCCTGAAAACCAGAAGGACTGGCCCGTGGTTCCTCTGCCAGAAAAATGGAGCTCAGGAGGGCCTTGTGAGGACCTCCCGAAATCCATTTTTGCTGGCAGAGGCTTGCAGGAGGCAGTTGCACCTGAAAACGGAGCTTGGGAGCCCATTTTTTCTGGCAGAGTGCCCAAGCCACTACAGGCATCCATGACATGAGTTCTGGCCATGCCCAGCTGGACACGCTTCCCTGCCCACCTGAAGTCAAATACAACTTTGATGTGGCCCTCAATGAAATTGAGTTTAACACCCCTGATCTGGATGCTACAGTTTCAGGGTTCTAAAGATTTATTGATATACCTTCTACAGATGACCTGCAGAAAAGTGCTAATTCAAATCAAACAGTGCTGGGGGGAAGTTCCTTTATTATTTGGACTTGAGATTGAACACCCAAATCAAGAGTTCCATTGTTCCTGCAAATAAAAATGACCAGAGGTCATTAATATGTTACATTCTACAGATATACTACTCAGAGCTTATTCTAGCAAAATACATACAAGCAGTCCAGTTTTGTCATGGTGGTTGGTCCCTGTGTAGTTAAAAGCACTGTAATTTAGACATGGAAAAACTAAATGCAAATTGCTGTATTGCTGTACTGTTTTCAGAAGGAGAAGTACAAGCAATAATGACTGAAATGTCTCTAAGAGATAAGAGGCAATGTACCCCTTATGAAAACATATGCATTTTCATTTATAATAGAGAAGATAAATAACACAGGAGATTTTATTCCAGAATTCTGTGATTCTGGAATAATTTAAATATTAGAAAGTGGAAACTAGATTGGCTGAAGAGGGGAGAGGTTAATATGTTCCCATGGAAGGGGGAAACAGACTGAAAAAAACAGAAACAGCAAAAAAAGCAAGGAAACAGAAAAGCAAATTTTATATCTTTATTAAAAAGGTTTTTATTGTTATTTATGCCTGTTTATTGCAAGCTGATTTTAGTCTCTTCACCTTAGAGTTGTAAATAGTCCAGACTCACTTAGCTGAGTTGGAAGGCTATAGAAATGGGACAGATAAATAAAATGGCGAATCGAAGTTTTTTAAAAGTGAAACGAACTAAAAGATTCTTAAAAAAGAAATGATCCCAACTGATCAGAGACATCTGCTAATTAGCTTTACTACTTCAGAATTCTAGCAAGTTGGCCTTCTAATGTTCTCTCTTGCTAACACTGAAGTGGGCCTTTCCTTCCTTTTGATAAAGCGACATGCTGTTGATGTTAAGTTCTGAGCGAGGGCGCGAAGAATGGAGATGAGCCGGTGAAACGGTGAACTTCAAAACTCTTTATTAACATGGTGTGACAGCTCCCTCAATGGCTGCAACGGCCCCCTTTATACAGGCAAGCTATAGGCTTTTAACCAATGAAAACCAGGGAGCACTAGCTCCTTTAACCAATGGGCGAGGCTCGTTAATAGCCAATCAGATTCACCTGAATGGACCAATCTGATGTCGCTATTAATGGCCAATCAGAAGTGCAGGGCCAGAACCCTGCACTTAACTTCAAGCTCTTAATAACCTTTATTAAACACATTTATTCATTCACAGCACCCCTTCCCCCCAGGTTCCGTTTAAGGGGTGCGGTTACATAGTCCTTGAGGTAGGCTGGTTGTTTTGTTAGTCTATTTGATTTTCGTTGTACCCCCGGTATTTGGCTGCAGTCTTGTTGAGGTAGGACGTTATCTGGTGAAAAGGGTGCCTCTAGTTCTGTATTCGAATTTTCATTGTCGCTAACATTTTCGGCATCTCCATAAGGCGAGCTCACCCCCATCCCTGATCCTTCTTCACGTGTTTCCACTGCACTGTCATTTCTTTCGTTAAAGCTTTATGCTATTTCAAGTTCATCTTCCTCCATATCTCCTCCCCCCTCAGTTTGGAAATCAGGGGACTCGGAGATCCCTGACTGCAGCCTTGAACACAGCAGATCAATATGGCGCTTCCATATTCTATCATCGCAACATTTCACGTGGTACGATCTGGGGCCGGTTACTTGGATTTCAGTTGCCTCGACCCACAACGGATCGCCCGAAAAGTTCCTAGCGAATACCAAGTCGCCTACCTGGAAGTTACGGCATCGCCCGCTGGATCTGTGTGGTTTCTCAGGTTGATACAATGGGTGCAGACGGTTGAGGTGAGAGCAGAGCTTCCGCCGCATTCATAACTCAGCGGGAGTTTTGTTGGTGATGCTGTGCGGAGTGATATGCTGCAGAAGGAGTATCCGGTTAATCTTTTATTCGATATTGTCATAGTCCATTTTATGTAAGGTCTCCTTGACAAATTGTACCATGCGCTCAGCCCTTCCGTTGGCCGCAGGATGCACCGGTGAAGTCAGGGCATGGTGAATACTGCAGTCCACCAGGTACTGTTCAAAGGACAGCGCGGTAAATTGGGGCCCGTTGTCGGATACCAGAACATCTGGTAATCCGTGTGTTGTAAATAGTCTGTCTAGTTTCCTGATGACCGTTTCGGTTGTTGTACTCCTCATTTCATGGATTTCAAGCCAGTTCGAGTAGGCATCCACTGTTAACAAGAATGTATGGCCTTTGGTAGGTCCCGCAAAGTCCAGATGAATACGGGACCACGGTCCCCTCGGTGTTTCCCATTCAGTTGGGGTTGCTTTCGGTGGGGCGTTGCTTACTTCCTGGCATTTGTGACAAGCTTTGACCCATGTCTCGATTTGTTTGTCGATGCCCGGCCACCACGCATAGCTACGTGCGAGGGCTTTCATGCGCACAGTGCCGGGGTGGCCATCGTGCAAGGTTCTTAGTACCACTCGTTGTAGCCGCTCTGGGACAACGACTCTCTCACCCCAGATAATGTAGCCCTTCTGGGAAAACAGTTCCATCTGTCGACTCTTGAATGGGGCGTAGTCGTCAGGTATCTGGCCCAATGGCCATCCACGCTCGACCCAACTGAGGACTCGTGCTAAGATGGGGTTGCGTTTTGTTTCCATCACGATATCTTGGGCTGTTAATGGCAGTGTTCGAAGTGTCTCAATCTGCAACATTGTCACTGTCGGAGCGGGGTCATCAATGGTCTCTGGAAGTGGTGCATGGCTCAATGCGTCTGCGTGGGAAATGGTCTTCCCCGGGCGGTGTTGCAACTTATAATTACAGGCATCCAAGAATTCTGACCAGCGAGTCATTCTGGGGGATACATAAGGGGTTGGCTTATCTCCTGCTATTATCCCCAGCAAAGGTTTGTGGTCAGTCACTATAGTAAAGGCTTGGCCGTACACATACTCATGAAATCTCTTGACAGCAGACACAATGGCAAAGGCTTCTTTATCAATTTGACTGCAATTACGTTCTGTTTTGGAAAGTGACTTTGAGAAATAGGCAACAGGGGCTTCACTACTGTTTGGTAAAACGTGGCTCAAAATGGCGCCCACTCCAAAAGGCGATGCATCACACGTGATTGTTAAAGGCAAAGTCTCATTGTACTGCATCAGCACAGCGTCAGAAGTCAATAATTTTTTTACATTTCGAAACGCCTGCTCTTCTCTGTGTCCCCATACCCAGATTGCTTTCTTGTCCAACAAACGATGTAAGGGTTCGGCTACGGTTGCTTTGTGAGGCAGGAAAATGTTATAAAAGTTGATAAGGCCTATAAACGCCTGGAGGTCGGCCTTATTTCGGGGTCTTGGGGCGTTCTTGATTGCCCTAAGTTTGCTATCGGTGGGGTGAATGCCATGACTATCAATTAAATATCCTAAAAATTCTACATGATCTGTGCACAGTTTACACTTGTTTTTCTTAACTTTAAGACCTGCGTCTTTGAATCTCTGTAGAACCAACCTCAGGCGATCCCTTAATATTTGCGGAGCCGGGGCAGCGATTAACACATCATCAAAATATGGGACAACACCTTTTAACCATTGTAATAGTCTTTCCATCAAACTTTGAAAGATTCCCGGGGCTACGTTTACTCCGAATTGAAGTTGGTTACATTTAAACGCACCTTGGTGCGTAACGATCATTTGGGCCTCTGCCGTTTTTTTGTCTACAGGCAGTTGTTGGTATGCCTGGGCTAAGTCTAGTTTAGCGAAGACTTTTCCGACCCCCAGGGAATGGAGAAGGTGCTGCACCACCGGTACCGGATACGCGTTTTGTTGAAGGGCATGCTTCAGGGTGGCTCGGTAGTCCCCACAAATTCTTATCGAACCATCCGGCTTGATGAGTGTCACGATTGGGGTTTCCCAGGGAGAGTGATCGGTTGGTTCTAACACACTCTGGGCTATTAATTTATCAAGCTGCTCGTCAATCTTTGGTTTAAGGGCAAATGGTACTCAACGAGGCTTAAGACGGATGGGAGCTATTTTGGGATTGAGGTTAAATGATATCGGGGTCCCCTTGTACTCACCTAGTTTTTCTGCAAAGACGTCCTTGAATTCTTGGACGAGGTCCTCTTCCCAGTCGCTGCTGCAAATTCGGTGAATGCCGGCTACTTCAATTCCAAATGGAGTGAACCATTGGAGGCCTAACAGGCTAGGCTGATCCTTGTCGATTACAGTCAGGGGTAGGAATGCTGTGCAGTTCTTGAACGATACCCAGACTCGGCTGGATCCTATGACTGGGATTCGATTCTCTTGATAGTCTTTGAGTATGAGTCTTTGGATTCTGAGGTCTTGCCGCCGTACAGTAGGGATGAGCTGCTTGAGGGTCTTCCAGGAAACCATCGAGAGAGACGATCCTGAGTCAACTTCCATCAGGCAGGGCTGGTTTTCAATGGTCACTTTCACTCGGATCTTCTTGGCATCAAGAGAGGAGGCGTGACTGATCGTGATAGTTTAGTGAGCCTCTATTCGCTTCGTGGGGTGGTTTAGGGTTTTGTTTCTGTAGGAGTGGTTGTTTCATTGGTGGTTCACGGGTTCTCACCTTACAGGATGGCTTCCTGTCGGTTGGCGATAGTTAGCCCCCCTAGAGGGCTGGCTGGGTCCTAGCTTACTTCTACAGACCCGTCCGATATGGCCTCGTTTCTCGCACACATGGCAGAGCACATCGAGGAATTTACATTCTGATCGGGGGTGGCTTGCCCCACAACCAGCGCATTGGAGTTGAGATCTCTGGCGTTGGTCTCGTTCGGACCGAAGTCGGTGGACCTCTTCTTCGTCACTGTCTGACGACGAAGAGAGGTCCTCATGGTGGGCCGTTTGAAGCTGCCCTTCTGACTTGGGTGAAATTTTGCGGGTCGGTTGGTGAAGCGGGGCACGGTTGCAGCGCATTCAGGCAGCCAACTTCCTGGTTGCTTCTGCTGCAGTAGCTTCAGTGATAGCATCGGCAAGACTGATGTCGCCTTTCGCCATCAGCTTGCTTTGGATGTATGGTGCATCCAATGCCAGAACTATTCTGTCTCTCAGGGCTTCCTCGAGGTCGGCAAACCCACACAGGCCTCCCAGATTCCAGAGATCCGCTATGAAATCAGCAACACTTTCGCCCATCTGCTGACTTCTCTGATAAAATTCATGCCTTCTGACGAGCGTTGGCACGATCAGTGCATAGTGGGCCCTCAGTAGGGGTTCGAGGACGTCCCAGTCCATAGACTTTACTTCTGCTGGTTTTGCTAGTGCCTTGGCCATCTTGAATACGGTCGGTCCACAATGGGTTAGGAATACCGCTCGTTTCTTCCCGGTAGTGGCATCCTTCAAATTGTTGGTTTCCAGGAACATCTGGAAGTGATCCATATAGGAGTCCCAGTCCTCTTGTGCTGGGTCGAATGGAGTGGGTGGTATGACGCCGCCGGACATGGTTCCGCTGTTGTGCATTTCAGCCACGTGCTCGGTTATTGTTCTTCGTTGTTCAGTCAGCTCTGACGTCTCCACATCCCACCCTCGTCGCCAGTATTAAGTTCTGAGCGAGGGCGCGAAGAATGGAGATGAGCCGGTGAAACGGTGAACTTCAAAACTCTTTATTAACATGGTGTGACAGCTCCCTCAATGGCTGCAACGGCCCCCTTTATATAGGCAAGCTATAGGCTTTTAACGAATGAAAACCAGGGAGCGCTAGCTCCTTTAACCAATGGGCGAGGTTTGTTAATAGCCAATCTGATTCACCTGAATGGACCAATCTGATGTCGCTATTAACGGCCAATCAGAAGTGCAGGGCCAGAACCCTGCACTTAACTTCAAGCTCTTAATAACCTTTATTAAACACATTTATTCATTCACAACAGTTGAAATAAATCACAGCTTCCAAACACACTTTCCCTCAAGACACTTCTTTGGTTTACTCTGCCACAAAGGAAAACTCCCTGGAGAATGAGTCTTTTCTGCTGCAAAGATAGATAACACTTGTTTCTCTTTTTGATATTATTATTATTTATTATTTTTGTAGTTATTATTGTTTATACATTAATTAGCCAAGAAACCTGTTTCAAATGCACCAAAGGTGGTATACAGCAGGTTCTGACCATTCTGGAGAAATGGTAGCGGTAATTTTGAGTAGTTTGGAGAACCAGCAAATACCAGCAAATACCAGCTCTGACTGGAGATTTTACAGAATCCTTCCCCTGCCACATCCACCAAGCCACAGCCATAGAATCAGTAGTACAAAAATTTGAACCCCACCACTGAATTCCACCCTTTAGTCAGTGTAGGAGGAGAAATAAGTTAATCTAGGCTAGCCAACAATCAGGAGGGGACTGGTGACACCTTTTCAGACTAAAATGTAGTTTATTAAAAGGACCCACACTTTTGTGAGCTGCAGTTCCATTGACTTTGAGTCAGAGCATTTTTTTGCTCCTCTTATGTCAGTGTTTGAAAAAGGGAAGAGGGGAAAAAAGAAAAGAAAATGAAAGTAATCAAAGTGTGTGTGTGGGGGGGGGGGGGGTGGAAAGAAAAGAAATATTCTACCTCAGAAAAAAAAGTCCTTAACCTTCTCTATCAAAACTTTCAAGAAAGCTTATAACAAAATTCTGTATAGGTCAAATAGGAAAACAAACACCAAATACTTCACTGAGTCCAAACCAGACTTACTTTCATGTGAGTGTGTTTAAACACCCTTTTACAGTCTGGAATCTATCCAATACATCAGGCTGAAACTCTCCCCGCACCCCTCTCAGCCACTGTACCCAAAGACTACCTGAAGGTAATCCAACATATATCTGCTGGGCAGATTGGGGAAAGGTGTAACCTCTGTAACTCTCTGTGGTAGCCCAATGATGACCACAGGGATGACAAAATGCTTTGTGCAATGGCTGCCAAGTCAGAAGGTAAATGAAACAATAATTTGTAGAGAGGAAGAGGGCAATTTAATACAAGGCTACCATTTTTTCTTCTTCTTTTCAATGGATTATTCTATCTAGCCCCCAACCCCAGAAAAACACAGAAAGAGCAGATTCAGTAGCTCTGCTGTTCCAGCTAAATTACTGTAACTGCTTGGATTGGCAAAGTGCTTTTGAAGCTGTCCCTGACTGCTTATTTATGTTATAAATGGCTTCTGTGCCAGAATCCAGAGATTCATTTGTGTTTATCCTTACATTCAAGTGTGTCTTTCTTTTGTTTAAAAAAGGGGAGGGGGAAATCTGAAAGATATTTGTGAAAAAATCTAACAGGGTGTATTATACCCAACGTAAGTATCAAAGATAGAACTAAAACTGAAATTACACAATAATGATGCTACCAAACTATTCAAATAGTCCTCCATCTCCATCTCTTTAATTTATTTATTTTTTTAAAATCCAGGTAAAGAGAAAAACTTAATATTGTTAAGAATTTCTAAAGTTTCTATGGTCTTTGGAAATCAATAGGATGTACTTCAAATTGAGATTCAACTTTATTATGGTAATTGATTAATGTTTTATACAATTAAATTGCATTTTAATAATTGTAATTCTTAATTTGGAATTGGGAAATTAAATACGGAAATTAAGGACCAAAGGAAAATAAGATAAGTGAAGAATCAAAAAGTTTAAATACAGTCCGTAAGATACTAAAAAATAAATAAAATCTAATTAAAAATAAATAAGTTGTTAACAATAGCATGTTGATAAGAGAGCCTTGTTTTGATATTAAGAACTGAATAAAGACCCAGTTTGGTCTAATGATAAAGGAACCAGGCTAGAAAATGGGATTTTAAATTGTATTTAAATTCTAGTCTTAGCCAAGAAAGCCAACTGGGTCACTTTGGGTCAGTCACTCTCTCTTAGCTCAAACAACCTCACAGGGTTGTTGTTGTAGGGAAAATAGGAGGAGGAAGGTGTCAGCCTTCAAGAACCTTTTTTCTGCCTGTCTTTCCTGCTGCCATAGTAATGGGGGTGGGTGGGGGATAATTAGGCTTGGTGGGGGGGAGTGTGCTGGAGGTTTGAGTTGGTAAAACTTGGGAAAGTTTTCTTGTTTATGCTTACTTGCTTACTGAGCAGATGTAGTATTCTATCTATCTAGGCTGAAGTCAATGGCCAGAAGTCTGCATCACCACCTGAAAATGCCCCACATCTCAGATTGGATGGCCAGTTTGAACTATTGTGGGTGGGAATGTTGTCATAACTTTGTATGTGTGATTCTCGTGCCTAATTTATCAGATCTTTGATGCTACCACTTGATTTCCAGTAAAAGTCCTTATCTCTATTAACAATGGAGTCTAATGGTCTCTTTCTACGATTTTGAATGGAGCACAGCCTGACATTATTCAAGCCTGACAGAAGGTGTTGGATTTGTTTGCCAACGAGTGATTTGTAAAAAAAATAACAAAGGTGGGATACAAATAATACATACGTAAATAATAAAATAATTATTTATGAGTCCCCACCCCCCAATTAAAATATCAATACATTAAGAAAAAACTATATAAAGCATAATCTCCCAGAAGATCATAGGTAACAGTCAATAGGATGTAATTAATTTAATACTTTTTAAATAAGTTTTGACTGGGTCAAAAGTATAGGGAAAAGTAAAACTGGAATCTTGGTCAGTGCTTCTATTACTAGCAGCATAGAATGATTTGGAACAGGGAAGAAAATATTGGGTGGAAAGAATCAAGTTGCTGAGGAAAAAAACAAGACCCCCTACTTGTTGTGTTGCAGGCGGACACACGAGGCAGACATGGATCTAAAGGCTAACATTGCTTTATTTGAAGCATAACAGGTTACCGCGGCTGCCCGGCTGGGCTGGCAGCCAGCTGGCGGCAACAGCTGATGCCGTTTGACAGCTCCTTTTATAGCCGGCTGTCAAACGGCATCAACCAATGGGAACAGCTGGTGCTCCCGCCAGGAATGCGGACCAGATTGAAGAATGCAGTTAGTCAGGGACACCACACCCCTTTCCCCTAACTAAGAGCATGTGCGGCCCTGCCTTCTGGGGATTCATGGTACAGAAAAGGAAGTTGAATTAGCTGCTGTTTTGCGCACCTGGCCTGAGAAGGAGACCCTGATAATCTTGGTGAGTAACCATGCCTTGGTGACCTTCAACATGTGGTGGAGTAGGGGTCCCAGAACCCCAAGGGCTGTGGGCCAGTACTGGGCAGTTGCTTGTTTGGAACTGAGCTGCAGAAATGGCAGGAATGCCTCATTTGGGCGAGCAGGGTGCGAGTTCAGCTGTGGCTTGCATGAAGGGAGATGCATACAGCACTTGGCCATATGGAACCCGTCTCCTCTTCCTCCCCCTCCCATAAAGGCAGAAGACGGGGGACCGCTGAGCTAGGGAGTTGACTACGAAGGTCAAGTCCTAACGGCCAAAAGTGGAGCAGACACATCATGCTCCCTCGGCCCCCTTAGGACGGGAAGGTCAATGCCTAAGGGCCAAAAGAGGAGCAGGCACATCGTGCTCCCTCGGCCCCCTTAGGATGGGAAGGTCAATGCCTAAGGGCCAAAAGAGGAGCAGGCACGTCGTGCTCCCTTGGCCCCCTTAGGATGGGACAATCCAACCTCCCACCTACCCAGCTTTTCGCCCCCCGGGAGTGTACTGCCACTGCCAAGGAATGCAAGCCCAGGTGGGAAGTACCCTGAAGGTGGGTGCGCGGAAGGACCCTAATGGTGGGTGCGCACCTCCTTATTCAGCACCTGACACCCACCAACCCCTACATACAGGACCCCTTCCCCCAGAGTCACTTGGAAGGGGGGGGCAGAGAGGCCCCTTCTCCCAGAGTCACTTGAAAAGGGGGGGGCAGAGAGACCCCTTCCCCCAGAGTCACTTGGAAGGGGGGGCAGAGAGACCCCTTCCCCCAGAGTCACTTGGAAAAGGGGGGGCAGAGACCCCTTCCCCCAGAGTCACTTGTCTGGAACGGTGGACCGGGTACGGTGGGGAAACCTCGGTGCAGCTGAGTAGACCGGGTAGAACAGGGAAACCCTCGGCCCGGCTGAGTAGACCTGGTAGAGCAGGGAACCTTTGCCGTGGCTGAGTAGACCTGGTAGAGCAGGAAACCTTTGGCGTGGCTGAGTAGACCTGGTAGAGCAGGAAACCTTTGGCGTGGCTGAGTAGACCTGGTGTGGACAGGTCGGCTCACTGGTAGACCGGCTGCGGTAGACCGGCTGCGAGTAGATCAGCTGCGGTAGACCGGCTGCAAGTAGATCAGCCGCGGTAGACCAGCTGCGAGTAGATCAGCCGTGGTGGACCGGCTGCAAGTAGATCAGCCGCGGTAGACCGGCTGTGAGTAGATCAGCTGCGGTAGACCGGCTGCAAGTAAATCAGCCGCGGTAGACCGGCTGTGTCCCGGCTTTCGGAAACGCCTGTCAGCTCCTCAGCTAGGGAGGCTTTTGGACCTCTGCGCTCTCGGTAGCGCCGGCGGGGGTGCCTTTTGGGTGACGACTGATCCTCAGCTAGGGAGGTTTTAGACTTTTGCGCTCTCGGTAGCACCGGCGGGGGTGCCTTTCGGGCGACGTCTGTTTCCTCGGCTTGGGAGGCTTTAGACTTTTTGCGCTCTTGGTAGTGCCAGCGGGGGATGCCTTTCTCCTCAATCAGGGAGGCTTCGATCTTCGCGCCCTCAAAAGGGCGCTCTTTGTAGCGCCAGTGGGGGTGCCTTTCTCCTCAGTCAGGAAGGCTTTTTAACTTGGCGCGCGCAGAGATTGTCTGCGGCTCCTGACATTCAGCTCTTAGCGGCTTCGGCTCTTTTAATCAGTGACTTGCTCAGGTTGTTTAGTCCGGTTGCCTCTCGTTGTGAATCCCATCCTCATCGCCAGTGTTGTGTTGCAGGCGGACACACGAGGCAGACACAGATCTAAAGGCTAACATTGCTTTATTTGAAGCATAACAGGTTACCGCGGCTGCCCGGTTGGGCTGGCAGCCAGCTGGCGGCAGCAGCTGATGCCGTCTGACAGCTCCTTTTGTAGCCAGCTGTCAAATGGCATCAACCAATGGGAACAGCTGGTGCTCCCGCCAGGAATGCGGACCAGATTGAAGACTGCAGTTAGTCAGGGACACCACACTGCCCTGTTTAAAAATTTACTATCTCAATTTGCTGTGAGTGAGGTTGCATCTTCTCTTGCATTTAATCCCAGCATAAATACTGTTTTTTCTGCCCTGTCTTAATCAGAAAGGATTTCTGCAGGATTGAAAGCTTTCCTCAAAATGTTGAAAGCACGATCTTGCTGTCTCAGTATAAGATATGGCTTTTTTCATACATGTTCACAGTATCATGGGGCACACACAAAAAGAGCAGGCCTTGTGGTATGAAGTAGCTTTCATCATTAGCCCACCCTTCACACACAAACATACACTGTGGATGCCTCTGATCTTGAAACTTCTGTTCCAACTCATCTTTTTGCATGTCAACTATTGGAATGATTAGAAAAAATTACTTTTCCCCTTTTATCATAATTTATCAAAGCAATAGTGGATAAATATGGTTAATTTGTATTTCAGTGCAACCATGGCTAATTTGCATTTCTTGAACAAATACATGAAATCAAAATGCCTTTATAATTTGATATTTACATTTTTGCAAATGTAGTATAGTTGCCAATTTTAAAAAGTGTACAGGAATGAATATATTATAAACGTGAAAGTAAGCAACCAATAAAAATATAAAACCACAAGCTGATAGAGAAAATGCATTAAAATGCATGAAAGAACTATGAATGACATTACAGTATAAAACAGTCTTTAGTTTGGAAAAATAAGAACTTTTTGACTTTTTAATTTGGTATTACAAGTGTTCAAACAAGTTAAAGCCAAAACCCAATTTTTTACTTGATTGGAGATAACTGCAATTCTTGATTATAAGTTCATGAAGAACTACTGTACATGAAGAACGTATAAAAAAAGAAGCCAGTTATAACTAAAAGATACTGGCTCCCAAAATGAAATGCTGTGTGGCCAAAACATGGCTCACCTGAAGCAACCGAATCACTTTGAAGGTACAATGTAATTTTATTTGCCTGCATGGAAGTAATAATATACTATATCACTCCTATCCACCTCAGTGTAGTTGTGGGGAAAATAGGAAGGTATGTTGGATATGTTTGTTGCTGTGAGTTATTTGTAAAAATAATAAACCTGGGAAATAAACAAACAAACAAACAAATAAATAAATAGTGGATCTCTCCTCCATGAGCAAAACTTTAGCACTTTACTTGTAGCCATGAGCAAAAGCAGAACCATAATGTATATAGCTTTGACAGAGCAGGGCAAATAAAGAAAAAGGCATAAAAATAACAATAAAAAAGGCAGTGAGGTTGGAATTTTAGAGAAACCCATTTATGTGATCCTATTATTGACCCATTCCTACTAGGTCAGCATCTGTGAATAGAAGAAATAGAAGAAATTTGGTTTACAGGGCCAGAGGTTTCTCGCAGAGTCTTCTGCTCACTTGGGGTCAATTCAGTTTCCTGTAAATGCTTTCTTACAAGGGCAGTTTAAAGAGTTCGTGTGTGTGTGTGTGTGTGTGTGTGTGTGTGAGAGAGAGAGAGAGAGAGAGAGAGAGAGAGAGCATCTGATAGCTTTGGTAGTAAATCTGTATGGAGAGATATATATTTATCGCCATACAGGAGACATAGAAAACCTATAAATTTTGGCTACTATTAACAGTGGTTGTCCATAATTTTGTACTCCTACACCAAGGGTGTCCAACCTTGGCAACTTTAAGAATGGCTAACTGGGAAATTCAGAGAGTTGAAGTCCACAAGTCTTAAAGTTGCCAAGGTTGGACATCCCTGAACTATACTAAAGGATGAGAGGTGATAGTAGAACACACAAGCCTTTGCCTAGACTTATTTATATAATATTTGCTTTGGCGTTATACACAGACTAGGACAACAGGGTGAGCTCCTGTCCTCATCCCAGCTCCTGCCAAACTAGTAGTTCGAAAACATGCAAATATGAGTAGATAAATAGGTACCACTTTGCTGGGAAGGTAACAGCACTTGTGACATCATGCTGGCCACATGACCTTGGAAATGTCTTTGGACAGCACTGGCTCAATGGCCTTGGAATGGAGATGAACACCACCCCCTATAGTCGGCAATGAGTAGCAGAGTAAAACTTACAAGGACTCCTTGAATTTAAAATTCCCAGAGGTTGTGGGAGGAGCTGCTGGCTGCTTGTGAAGGAAGCAGAGGGTGAATAGAAAAGAGAGAGGCAGTTTGAATTGCTTCCATTGCATTTCAAATTCCCAGAGGTTGTGGGAGGAGCTGCTGGCTGTTTGTGAAGGAAGCAGAGGGTGAGTAGAAAGGAGAAAGATAGCGGCCTGCACATCTAACGGTGCACGAATCATATAACTATAAACCAAGAATACCAATAAGACATTTAGGGTAAGTGTGCTTGAGATTGTGATTTCATTTTATTTCAAAATGACTGGCTTAGTTCAGTGTAATATTTTTTTTACAGCTGTCCTTCGCAGTACTCTTTTCAAACTTGGATACTGTCCTGTTTGTAAAAAAAATTACCAGTCTACATGGACAGATTACCTATCTAGAATCTCTAATCTGTGCTCTCCAAGCAGAAATTAGGTATAAAATCCAGCCATCTATTGAGCTTCTGTGCTACCAGCCCCCACTACCACAAAGATCCTACAGGAAAAGGGCAGTATGACAACCATGAGATCTGGCAGGATGACAGCTGTGGACCATAAACACAAAGCTTTTGCTGTGTCCCAGCATAACAGATATAGTGCCCTTGCTGACCTTAATAGGGACACTAAAGTGACAGGTCAAGGTAGTTGTGATAATGATAACTCAAGTAAGCTGGGGATCATGGTCCTAGAAGAAGAACTTACTTTGGAAAGGAGAAAGTGTCAATAAGGTATTACGCACCAATCACACAAGAAGAGCAAGACATCTAAAAAGAGAAGCCACCTTCTGGTTGGGGACTCAGTTGTAAGGGATCTAAATTTAGGAAAGGATATTGAGGTTTTGAAAGAGGTCAGGTATCTACCAGGTGTTACTGCCAGCAGAGACAAGAAACATGTTCTTAAGATAGTCAAGGATGTCAGCAAGAACTGTGATGTTTATGCTATTATGCATCTTGGTACAAATGATCTATCCCAGAAGGATGTACTTTCTGTTCAGAAAGACTTCCAGAGCTTGGGATATGAACTTAGTAATATGGGCTGTAGGCTTATCTTTTCAGAAGTTCTACCAGTATACAAGGAACAAAAAGGGAAAGGGCAGCGCGTAGCAGAGTTTAATGTGTGGCTAAAGGAGTGGTGTAAAAGGGAAGGGTTTGGTTTTATTAGTCATGATGTCTGCAGCTGGTCCAATGAAAAACTGTACAAAAGAGATGGTTTGCATCCATCAAAGAAAGGGACTGAGTTACTTGGCATTAAATTCACAGATTTCCTGGATAAACATTTATACTGAACAGCGGGGACAGAGAATTAATGGATTCAGAACATTTCTGTCCCCAGCAACCTAAAACTAATAAGGATACCAATACATGCAAAATAGATGTTTGTGCAGGTAAGATTATCAATCTTGATGCCTACCAAAACCAAGCATTTAATAGCGAGTGCCTTGTGCACTAATCAAACAGGTGGCAAGAAAGTAGGGGCAGGCAGGCACAACACAGGTTATGTAGACAGTAAACACAGTGTCAGACATAAAGATTTCAAGTGCACAAAGTCTGCGGAACAAACAGGGTGAACTCAAATTTGAGAAGAAAAGAAGTGGGGGGGACTACTGAGACCTGACTGAAAGGTGGTAATGAAATTGAGCCACTGAAAAGGGACAAAGCAACAAATAGATATCAAAAATAAGTAAAAATAACTTTAGGTTTCCTCGAACTATGAATACATGAAGGGAACTATGATATAATTGGAATAACAGAAGCTTGGTGGGATGAAACTCATGACTGGAACATACTGGTAGAAAGATACAAACTATTCAAAAAAACCCAGACTCCATAAAAGAGGAGGTGGAGTTGCGCTGGATGTAAAGGACCACTATAGTGCTACAGAAATGCATGAAACCAAAGATGAAAACCCCCTAGAATGCATATGAGTCAATATAAAAGAAAAAAAGAATGACATGGCCATGGGTGTATATTATAGGCCACATAATCAAGTAGAAAATATAGATGTCCTTTTTGCCAGTCAACTAACAAACATATGCAGGAAACACACAACAATAGTAATGGGAGACTTCAATTATCCTGATATCAATTGGAAAACTAATTCTACACCAAGCAAGAAATCAAATAGGTTCCTAACCAACCTAGCTGACAACTTTGTTGTCCAAAAGGTAGAGGATGGAACCAGAGGGACAGCCATACTGGACTTAATTCTTACAAACAGAGAAGAAGTGATAGAGGGAGTTGAAACTGCAGGAACCTTGGGTGAGAGTGACCATGTCATACTAGAATTCAACATAACACAAACACAAGCAACAGAACATAATGACACCAGAGTCTTGGATTTTAAAAGAGCTGATTTCAATAAACTCAGAGAGAACTTGAAAAAAATTCCATGGATGAAAATTCTAAAGGGGAAAACAATTCAAGAATCTTGGAAAAAAGTATGATCATAGAAGCCCAGGCCAGCACAATACCACTGAGAAAGAAAAACAAGAAATCCAAGAAGAAATCAGCACAAAGATCTCTCTGGCAAATTGAAAGAAAAAAAGGACAAGTACAAAAAATGGAAAGAAGGACACACAACTAAGGCAAATATCAGCAGATAGCCAGAATCTGCAAAGACAAAGTCAGGCTAGCAAAGGCTCAGAACGAACAAAGACTTGCAACAAAAGTCAAAGATAATAAAAAAAAGTTTCTTCCAACATATAAATAACAAGAAAAAAAATCAAGGAAACAGTTGGTCCAGTAAAGAGATATATTTAATATATTTAGATTTCAGCAAGGCATTCGACAAAGTAGACCACAACCTACTTCTTAGTAAGCTAGAAAAAAGTGTAATAGACAGCACCACCACAGATGGATTTGCAACTGGCTGGCAAACTGTACTCAATGAGTAGTCCTTAATGGATCTAAGTCTACATGGAGGGAAGTAAGCAGTGGGGTGCCACAAGGTTCCATCTGAGGCCCAGTACTCTTCAATATCTTCATTGACAACATAGATGAGGGAATAGAAGGGGAACTTACCAAATTTGCAGATGATACTAAGCTGGCAGGAATAGCTAACACCCAAGAAGATAGGCTCAAGATCCAGATGGATCTTGACAGACTAGAACACTGGGCCATATCTAACAAAATGAAATTCAATGTAGAGAAAAGTAAAGTCCTATACTTAGGCAAGAAAAACCAAAAGTACACATATAGACTGGGTGAAACTGGGCTCAATAGCAGTAACTGTGAGAGGGATCTTGGAGTCTTAGAGGACAACCAGCTAAATATGAGCCAGCAGTGTGCAGCAGCAGCCAAAAAAGCTAATGCAATCCTAAATTGTATTAACAAAGGGATACAATCAAGATCAAAGGTGTTATGTTTGGAGCATGGGCAAGAAAGAATGGAGACAAGCCTCTGAACGGTGAACTTCAGCTCTTTATTTACATAGTGACTTCTAGCTTCTATAGCAGTTTTAACCCGCCTTATATAGGCAAACCCCGTAACTATTAACCAATAACCAATGAGGAGCACTAGCTCTCATAACCAATAGGAACTCTCTGTTAAGGGCCAATCGGACTCCCCGGAGTGGGCCAATCCGATCTAGCCATTTAACAACCAATCAGAAGTGCAGGGCCAGAACCCTGCACTTTACTCCAAGCTCACGCTTTATTAAAACTTTACACATTCACAACACCCCTTCCCCCTGGCTTCTGTTTGCAGGGCGCAGTTACATAGTCCTTTAGGTAGGATGGTTGTTTTATTAGTCTCTTTGATTTTCGCTGTGTCATTTGGCTGCAATCACGCTGAGGTAGATCGTTGCTTGGCAGTGGGGCTGTTTCTGGTTCAGAGTTCATTTCCCCATCGTTGCCCATTTTCTCTGTAATTCCCTGAGGTTCAACTGTTTCCCTCTCTGGTTCCACTTCCTGAGTCTCTATTATACCGTCGTTCCCTTCGAACGGGTTTTCTTCTTCTTGGAATTCATCTTCTTCCGTACCTCCCCCCCCTCAGTCTGGTCATAGGGGAGTTCAGGACTGTCCGCCGGAAGCCGTGATCGTAACTGATTGATATGGCGTTTCCATAGTCTATCGTCAAGGCATTGTACAAGGTAGGATCTTGGGCCGGTTACACGAACTACTGTCGCCTCCACCCACAATGGGTTGCCCGATAGGTTTTTAGCGTATACCAAATCTTCTACCTGGAAGGCACGACAGCGGCCGCTGGATCCTAGTGGTTTTTCCGGTTCGTAAGCTGGGTGTAACTGGTCGAGGTGGGAGCGGAGTTTTCGTCCCATTAGCAGTTCGGCGGGAGTTTTGTTGGTGACGCTATGTGGTGTGATGTGTTGTAAAAAAAGGATTCGATTGATCTTGTCGTCAATGTTGTCATAGTCTACCTTCTGTAAGGTTTTCTTCACAAATTGTACCATGCGTTCTGCTTTGCCATTGGTCGCAGGGTGAACAGGCGAGGTGAGCGCATGTCGAATGCCGTGGTCAGCGAGGTACTGCTCGAATGACAGTGCTGTAAATTGGGGCCCGTTATCAGATACCAGGACGTCTGGTAGTCCGTGGGTTGCAAATAGTCTTTCCAAGGTTGTAGTCATCATGCGATGAATCTCGAGCCAATTTGAATAGGCGTCGACAGTTAGTAGAAAGGTGTGGCCTTTGGTCGGCCCCGTGAAATCCAAGTGAATTCGGGACCAGGGTCCGCGTGGTGTCTCCCATTCAGTAGGAATGGCTTTAGGTGGGGCGTTGCTCACTTCCTGGCATTTTGGACAAGCTTTAACTCAATGTTCGATTTGCTTGTCAATGCCCGGCCACCATGCGTAGTTTCGCGCAAGGGCTTTCATTTGCACGATGCCGGGGTGGCCATTGTGCAAGGTTCTCAGAAGCGCTTTTCAGAGACGTTCTGGGATAATGACTCTATCGCCCCAGATGACACAGCCTTTTTGGGAGAACAACTCTGTTTGTCACGTCTTGAATGGTGTGAAGTCATCTGATAGCTGGTCCAATGGCCATCCGCGTTCTACACAGCTTAGGACTTGCGCTAAGGTGGGGTCACGTTTGGTTTCTCTCACGATATCTCGGGCGGTTAATGGTGGCGAGTTGAGTGCCTCAATTTGCAACGTGGTTACCGTTGGTGCAGGATCGTTGAGAGTCTCTGGAAGCGGTGTTCGGCTCAATGCGTCGGCGTGGGGAATGACTTTCCCTGGGTGGTATTGCAGCCGATAGTTATAAGCAGCTAAGAATTCTGACCATCGAGTCATCCTAGGGGACAATATGTAGGGAGTCGGCTTATCTCCGGCTATTATCCCCAATAATGGTTTGTGGTCAGTCATGATAGTAAAAGCCCGGCCATACACGTACTCGTGGAATCTTTTAACGGCTGACACAATTGCGAGGGCTTCTTTATCGACTTGTCCATAATTTCGATCAGTTTTTGAAAGTGTTTTTGAAAAATATGCAACAGGGGCTTCGTTCCCATTAGGCAGTACATGGCTCAAAATGGCGCCCACTCCGAAAGGCGAAGCATCACATGTTATATTTAACGGCAAAGTCTCGTTATACTGCATGAGTACAGAGTCAGAAGTGAGCAGTTTTTTCACGTTGCGGAACGCCTGTTCTTCTCGGTGACCCCATAACCAATTTGCTTTCTTATCTAACAACCGGTGTAACGGTTCAGCGACCATTGCTTTATGCAGTAAAAATACATTATAAAAGTTGATGAGGCCTAGGAACGCCTGGAGATCAGCCTTGTTTCGTGGCCTGGGAGCGTTTTTTATCGCCCTTAGTTTACTTTCAGTAGGGTGAATACCCTGGCTATCAATTAGGTACCCTAAAAACTCAACACTGTTAGTACACAATTTACATTTGTTTTTTTTTACTTTAAGACCGGCCTCTTGGAATTTTTTTAGGACTAATTTTAACTGGTCCTGTAAGATTTTTTTCGTAGGGGCCGCAATTAATACATCGTCAAAATAGGGGACCACGCCCTTAATCCCTTGTAATAACCTCTCCATAAGGCTCTGAAAAATCCCCGGGGCTACACTAACTCCGAATTGAAGTCGAGTACATTTAAAGGCACCTCGGTGCATCACAATCATTTGTGCCTGTGCCGTCTTTTCATCAGCAGGTAGTTGCTGATATGCCTGAGCTAAATCTAATTTAGCGAAGACTTTCCCACCCCCCAGGGAGTGGAGGAGATGCTGCACCACCGACACTGGATATGCGTTCTGCTGTAGGGCGTGGTTCAAAGTGGCCCAGTAGTCCCCACAAATTCGGATCGACCCGTCTGGCTTAATGGGTGTTATGATTGGGGTTTCCCAGGGGGAGTGATCGATGGGCTCTAACACCCCCTGAGCTATCAGTTTGTCGAGTTGTTCGTTGATTTTCGACTTTAAGGCAAATGGAACTCGACGGGGCTTAAGTCGGATGGGAGCTATCTTTGGGTCTAGACTGAACGAAATCCTTGTACTCGCCTAAGCTGTCCGCGAAGACGTCCCTGAACTCATGGATGAGGTCTCCCTCTCAGTCACTTCTGCTGACTTGGTTTATGCCAGCCATTTCAATTCCGAGTGGCGCGAACCATTGGAGGCCTAGTAGGCTAGGCCTGTCTCTATCGATGACAGTTAGTGGTAAGTACGCTGTGTGCTTCTTGAAGGAGACTCGGATTCGGCAGGAACCAACGACAGGGATTTAATTCCCTTGGTAGTCCTTGAGGATGAGTCATTGGAAGCGGAGATCTTGGTGTTGAATCGTGGGGATGAGTTGTTTAAGGGTCTTCCAGGACACCATCGAGAGGGACGATCCCGAGTCGACTTCCATGTGGCAAGGCTGGTTCTCGATGGCTACTGTGACTCATATTTTCTTGGTGTCTAAAGCTGAGGCGTGACCGATAGTGATAGTATGGTGAGCCTCTTCTCTCTGCAAAACTCGATTTCTCTAGGAGTGGTTTACTGGCTCTCGCCATACAGGATGGTTTCCTGTCGATTGGCGATAGTTAGTCCCTTTTGAGGCCTGGCCGGGTCCTGGTAAGCTTCGGCAGACCCGTCCGATGTGGCCTCGCTTCCCGCACTCATGGCAGAGCGTGTCGCGGAATTTGCATTCGGACCTGGCATGGTTGGCCCCACAGCCAGCGCAAGGACGTAAAGGCTTCAGGTGGTGGTCCCGGTCGGACCACAGTCAATGGACCCCTTCTTCGTCGCTGTCTGACGACGAAGAGAGGTCCTCGTGGTGCGTCATTGCAAGCTGCCCTTCTGACCTGGATAAAATGTCGCTTGTCGGTGGTGGTACCGGAGCGCAGTTTCGGCGTAGTTGTGCAGCTGACTTCCTGGTTGCTTCTGCTGCAGTAGCATCAGCGATGGCGTCGGCAAGGCTGATGTCTCCTTTCGCCATCAGCTTGCTTTGAACGCCTGGTGCATCTAGCCCCAGAACTATGTGATCTCTTAGTGCTTCTTCTAAATCGGTGAATCCGCAGAGGCCTCCCAAATTTTGGAGGTCTGCTATGAAGTCGGCCACGCTTTCTCCCTTTCGCTGGCTCCTCTGATAAAACTCGTGCTGTCTCACGAGCGTAGGCACTGTCAGTACGTAGTGATCTCGTAGGAGAGGTTCAAGGTCATCCCAATCCATTGCCTTCACTTCTCGGGGTTTTGCTAGTACTTTAGCCATCTTAAATACGGTTGGACCGCAATGCGTTAGGAACACCGCCCGTTTCTTTCCTGGTGTGGCATCCTTTAAGTTGTTGATTTCTAAGAACATTTGGAAGCGATCTATGTAGGACTTCCAGTCCTCCTGTACTGGATCGAATGGAGCGGGTGGTACGACGACACCGGAGATGGTTCCGTTGTGTAGCGTTGTCTGTCATGTGCTCGGTGTTCTTCGAGTTTCGTTGGTTCAGATGTCTCCACATCCCACCTTCGTCGCCAGTGTTATGTTTGGAGCATGGGCGAGAAAGAATGGAGACAAGCCTCTGAACGGTGAACTTCAGCTCTTTATTTACATAGTGACTTCTAGCTTCTACCGCAGTTTTAACCCGCCTTATATAGGCAAACCCCGTAACTATTAACCAATAACCAATGAGGAGCGCTAGCTCTCATAACCAATAGGAACTCTCTGTTAAGGGCCAATCGGATTCCCCGGAGCGGGCCAATCCGATCCAGCCGTTTAACAACCAATCCGAAGTGCAGGGCCAGAACCCTGCACTTTACTCCAAGCTCACGCTTTATTAAAACTTTACACATTCACAACAAAAGGAAGTACTAATACCACTCTATAAAGCCTTAGTAAGACCACACCTAGAGTACTGCATCCAGTTTTGTTCACCACATTATAAAAAAGATGTTGAGACTCTAGAAAAAGTACAGAGGAGAGCAACCAAGATGATTAGAGGACTGGAGGCTAAAACATACAGCAAATGGTAGCAGGAACTGGCCTTGGCTGGTCTAATAAAGAGAAGGACCAGGGGAGACATGATAATGGTCTTCCAGTATTTGGGGGTCTGCCACAGGGAGGAAGGGGTCAAGCTATTTTCTAAAGCACCTGTAGGCCAGACAAGGAATAATGGATGGAAGGAGAGATTTAACCTGGAAAAATAAGGAGAAACTTTTACCATATCTGCATTGAAGTTCATTCCAAGATTTCCAATGACTTTTTTCTGCCTTTGCCTCTCTCAAAAGGTCAACAGTATCTCACATATGCAAAAAGGTTTCTGGTGTCAATGCAGCTAACTCAGAAAACAACAGAGCAAGAGAGCACAAAATTCCTAAAGTTGCTTCCAACCCTTTCTCCATTCCTTTAGAATGTTTCTTGTCCACCAGTTTTTCCTCATTGTCTTTTTCAGTTAAATGGACACATTTCTCAATAATGCACAAGATTTAGGCACTACTTTTAGTTTGTAAAAATGCTTATGTGGTTCCAAGGCCATTTTTGTAAATAAAAATGTTGAAAACCAGTATTGATTTTGTGGCTTGCTAGCACCTTCTTCTTTGAAAAGAATAAAACCATCTCAAAAAGAAATTTGGCTAAGGTGGCACAGGGAATCCAGTGGATATCAAGGAAGCTGTTTACAAGTACCATGCTGCTTATTCTTTTATGTGATTTCCATTTTCTTTGTATATTTGCCAGCATGTTAGTTGTCAGCAACCTTTGGGACTGCTTACTTTTCTATGAGCTCTTACAGCATGAGCTGAATGAAAAAACAAACTTCAGACAAATATATGACGTGATAAATAAATAAGTGTGAAAAATTCCAGCTCTCTTCTGCACAGGCCAGATTAGAGGAATTCAGCTGTAACCTCTAGCACTAAAACCTCTAAAAATTCCAGGAAGTTGTCATTAAAGTCTATCTTCATCCTTGCCTAATTATGGTCACAGCCACAGTCATCCCCATCTTTAAAAAGGGAGACCCCAGCCCAGTTGAAAATTACAGACCAATCTCTTTATGCTGCATCACCTGTAAAATCATGGAATCAATTATTAACCAATCCATCATCCTCCACTTAGAGACAAACAACCTACTCTCTAATAAACAATTTGGTTTCAGAAAAAAACTATCCTGCAATCTGCAACTCTTACACTGCAAAAACATATGGACTACACAACTCGATCAGCGCAAAGCAATAGACGCAATCTACATAGACTTCTGTAAAGCCTTTGATTCAGTGATACACGACAAACTACTCTTAAAATTAAAATCTTATGGTATCTCTGGACACCTGCATAACTGGATAGAAGCATTCCTGTCAAACAGACAACAAATGGTCAAAATTGGGAACGTCCTATCAAATTCTGTACCTGTCAACAGTGGTGTTTCCTCCAAGGCAATGTTCTAGGACCAACTCTCTTCATACTCTCTTCTACTCTGTGTTCTCTTTGCTGATGAGGTAAAGCTGTTCAACACCACAAACAATACTGCTTCCCTTCAAAAAGACCTTGACTATGTATCAGAATGGCCAAACAACAAATGGCAACTTCAAATCTCAACAAATGAATGCTCTGTCTTATTGGCAAAAAAAATATCAGAAAATAAAATACAAGCTGAACAGTCAAGACCTTGTTGATGATCCAATCTCTACCAAGGACCTTGGAGTACTCATCTCTAAAGATCTAACTGCTAGACCCCATTGTAACTACATAGCCAACAAGGCATTAAGAGTTGTTAACCTAATCCTACGTAGCTTTTTCTCTGGTAATATCACAATACTAACTAGAGCATACAAAACATTTGCTAGACCAATACTTGAATACAGCTCATCAGTCTGGAAACCGCACTACCTATCTGATATTAACACAGTTGAGAAAGTCCAGAAATATTTCACAAGAAGAGTTCTCCATTCCTCTACTCGTTGCAGAATATCTTGTGCCCCCAGACTTGAAATTCTAGACCAAGAAAACCTAGAACTATGCCTCCTTTGGTCCGATCTAAGTATAGTATATAAAATCATACATTCCAATGTCCTACCTGTCAATGAACACTTCAGCTTCAACCATAACAATACAAGAGTGCACAATAGATACAAACTCAAGGTAAACAGCACCAAACCTGATTGCAGGAAATACAACTTCAGCAACAAAGTGGTCAATGTCTGGAATACTCAACCTGACTCTGTGGTTTCTTCCCCAAACCCCAAAAACTTTAGACTGTCTACTATTGACCTCACCCCTTTCCTAAGAGGTTGTAGGGGGTGTGCATAAGCGCACCAACATGCCTACTGTCCCTGTCCTATTGTTCCTTTTTATTTTTCTTATATGTATCCATTTCAAGTATTCATAACTATTTTTATACTTATACTTATTTTCTTGTAAGCGATTGACAAATAAATAAATAAATAAACAAACAAACAAACAAATAAATAAATGCAAGCACTGACCCTCAAAATAATGCTGTCACGGACACTAGTTTGTCCTAACAGGCATGTGTGCTGCAGTTGGTGATCATGGAGTTGTAGAGAAAGCCTGCGATCTCATTGAGCTGACAAAAAGTTAACCTATTTGTTTCCAAAGTTAATTCACTCTGTCTTGCAGAGAGAGGGAAGGAGGGAACAAGGACTTCATTGGGTAGGGGAAGGGGGAGGGAAACTGATGGGAGAAAGATGGTTGCTGTGTTCATTTTCCTGCCAAGGAAGTTAAATGTTCTTGCTTGGTGTAGATGTGCACAGGCACACATATTCAATGAGGGAGGTTTAGAGTAACCCCTCAGTTTGGAGTAATCCTTGCTGTATCCCTGCATTTAAAATAGTATCTTCTCAGTAGTTCAGTTCAGTGGAACAATTCATTCCCTTACTGATTGGAGAAGTTGGGGAAGCTGAAATCCATATCTTAAAGTTGCCAAGGTTGAAAACATTTTCCTAAACAGAAGCCCTGTGCTTAGGGCATGACTTTATTGCTCCCTGGGCCTTCTGTAAAGTTTACCTATATGGACAGACTTAGCAAAGACACATCTTCCTCTTAGTAGGACTTTTATATGGGATGATAGAAGACAAGACAGATCTGCATCCTATGTTGTGATAGGACACATCCAGTTTGTATGAGCTGCTCCTTCTCCACCATTTATGAATTTCCCAGATTTAGAAACAGTAGTGTTTGGCTTCATAAAATTATTGAGGAAGTTGGGATCTTGGAAATCAGGTAGCTCAACTACCTGTTCAATTCAGCATCTGTAAAGCAGGATGAAACTGCAAATGTTTTTGAGACCTCCATACAGCTTTCACTTAAAATCCTTTAGTGAAAGAGATTCTACCAGGTCCTGAAGCAGTTTGTCCTACGATCAAGTGGTTCTCACCAGTCCATAATACTGATCAGTGATCTACTACACATCAATTTCTACATATTTGTTTAATTCTTGCTCTTTGGAACAATAAAGACCTGGGCAGGTTTACTTCAGTGTGGCAGGCTTAGATATCTGAAGGCAACTATCATGCCTCTCTTTCTGTAATCTTCTCTTCTCCAGGCTAACTATACAATGCATTTCAAATCACAGGTTGTGCTACAACTGTATTCAATGAAACATTAACACAGTAATTAGAACGATATGATCTGAATTCTTTATGTGTCAAGTTACAGGTTAATGGTTACAATTATTTCAATTCTGCTGGCTGACAGGTTTGCCATGGTTGCAGAAACTATTACTGAAAATAAATAACTGCAGTCTTGGAGGGTGTGTTTGCATGTTGTAGTTATGGTTGCATTTATTATCCCAACTAGAGCCATTTCCAAAGAGAACTATAGCATCTAAACTAATGCAGGGAGTTTTTTGTAGCTTTCATAGTGAAATGATGTTAGCCCTTCCTGGTAATCAGGACCAGGAAAGCAACAACAAAGAATACTAATACTACTTTTATTGGAAGGTACAGTAACGGAATCTTAAAAGTCTGAAAATACTTGCCTCAGCAGGGTCAATTCTGAGAGGCTTTCTTTACCGCTGTTCCTGCTATGGAGATGAATTGTTCTTACCAGACCAAGGTTATTCTCATAGCACATTAATAAATGGCCAATATTGAAGAGGCTGCTTCTTGTAAGAAGTACAACTTGTATCTAATTTCTCTGGAGTTTATATTTGCAAATTAACAGAAGCATTTTCCCCTATTTCTCATGGTGCCACGAGAAAGTTATATTCCTTTCACTGTCAGAATGATATTTTTTTTTTTGCAAACTTTAAAATAATGCTTTCGTTTATTTGAACATGTGATCAAACTAATATGGGGAAAGGAAACAGCTACTCCAGAGAAATTAGATCCAGGTTAATCGTGCACATGTATTCCATTGGAATAACAGTAGAATTTCATCAAAATAAGCATCTAGAACAGACCACATTGGGCAGGAATGTATGAAAGAATAAAAGATTAGGTTCAAAACATATTCATGAGGGGAAAGAAAAAATAATAGATGACAGATATACATCATGACTTTACTGGCAAACCTGGTAACTTATGACATTGCTTCCTGGTAAGATCTACATTGCAATGTTACTTTTGCATTTACTATTATAATATTAAATTCATTATTATTGTTGTTGTTGTTTGTCATCCTTGCAGCTAGTAATTAAAATCTCTAATGAGGATACATGTGAATATTTGCACATGTGGGTCTACACTAGTCTTTTCTGTAGGTTCATTAATTGTCTCCCTTACAGAAAAACTTAGCTAGACACCAGGGTTTTTGTACTGCATAGGGAAAAGATCTCTTCAATTTCTAGGAGACAGAAATTCCTGCCTCAAACTGTGGAGAGACACTAATTGCACAGAGACCAGCACAATACACTTTGACCAGTGATTTGACTGGATAAAAGCAACCGTTCATGTTCAAGCATAAAATAGATTAATTATGCCTTTGTTAGATTTATACCTAGGCTTTCCTCTGGGAGCTTATAGCATTCCCTCTGTAGAGAACCTGTGAGATAGATTGGTCTGAAAGAGTGACTGGTCCACAGTCATCCCCATAAGCTTAATTTGGTTCTTTCTGGTCCTAATTCAATACCTTAACAATTATTTATTTATTTATTTTTATTTTATTTATTTTGTCAAGTGATTGTAAGATAACAGGTATAAGTATAAATATAATCATGAATACATGAAATGGATACATATAAGAAAATAAAAAGAAACAATAGGACAAGGACAGCAGGCATGTCGGTGCGCTTATGCAAGTCCCCTACAGACCTCTTAGGAAAGGAGTGAGGTCAACAGTAGACAGTCTAAGGTTTAAGTTTGGGGAGTTTGGGGAAGAAACCACAGAGTCAGGTAGAGTATTCCAGACATTGACCACTCTGTTGCTGAAGTCGTATTTCCTGCAATCAAGTGTGGTGTGGTTTACCTTGAGTTTGTATCTATTGTGTGCTCTTATATTATAATGCACTGGCTCTCAGCATGAAAAAAAAAATCATATTTCATAAAAATTAGAACAAAAGGAAAATAATTCACCTAATTCAGTATAAGTTTTGTCAATGTTATATCGTCACTGAGAGTGAATTATGGCCAATTAAAAGGATGAGTGGTATTTCCTACAGTGCAAGAAGAAGCTTGCCAGTTTAGGATCATCAAGTGAATGAGTCACTTTGCAGTAATACACAGGTAATCAGATTGGACTCGATGCCGATATCACAATGGCAAGTACAGCAAATTTAGGAAACATTACCTTTTTTTCTGAGCGGATGATTATTTCAATCTTTAAAAGCAACCCATTAGTCATGAGGAGCAATATTTTTTACTCAGACAGCATGCATCCATTAATAATCTATCTTTTCACAGAAAATTTCTCTATTCAAGGACAGAGTGCATCAGAAAAGCATGTTTGATACACAGGCATACACGCACACTACAAACTGGCTCACTTATTGAGTGAATTTTCAGGCAAATAGAAAGATCAAGAATGTCCTATAAAACCAAACCAAGGCATGCATAAGTAAAATGAAAAATCATGCTCCACAGTGATAAACTACATATTCAAAATATATTTCTTTGTCACTCATGGTGACATTTTTGTATGGCTGTATTACACAGCTGGACAGCTTTCCTACTGGATTCTTATAAAACTATCAGTATTTATATGTAGGACATACTACTAGCAAGGCTGTGGGATCCAGCCATCAACATGTAGAAGCAGTACTTTTTTGGCAAATAAGTGTAAGGATATGGGAAAATTTCAATAATCTATAGAAATTAGGGTGCATGGTTAGAAAGCAGCTCCGATGCTCTTAAAATCCATTAATGTCATTTTGCTCTATATATAAACCAAAGATTGCAAGATAAAATCTGCCTGTGATCCACATTTAATGATAAATCTTGGATATTTCACTGGCCATCAGAAGACCACCCAGCCTCTGTTCTAATTTTCATCAATACATCTTTGGAAATACTCTCCTTGTCCCATGCAAGTCTTAACTGGTCTATTAGCTGTCTTTCTGCCTGGCGAGCCAGCTCCCCATTGCCTTAGGCCTCATTAGCACTACTCTGGCTGTCTGATGAGGTGAACAGCAGTCAACTCTAGACCCAAGACCTGTTTGTAGACCACAGGGATTGTTTATGCAATACAGAAGAGAATAAATTGCAAAACCAAATGAAATTTCTTGCCTCCCTCCAGCTCTCACAATCAGTCAAGCATTTCTCTCATTAAAGAAACACTAGGTGTCTGGTAGGAATTAATCTGACGTGCAGTCTTGGTTCAGCAAGTGGGCCTATGGCCCATTTTCATTTAGAAAATGAAAGCCTATGGAAGCTTTTCTAAATGAAATAAAAAAGGAGACATTCAGTCAATGCTCTAGCCTGTGAAGCATCCAAGACTCAAACTGGATTATATAAAAGAGAGATTTTGTTTCTTTTTTATTTGGGAAAATACACCATGAAAAGACACACATTATTCTATCGAAGTTTTAAGTTTGTATGGAAAGTCCCAAGAATTCCTGTTTTTCTTTTCCAGTGGGCATAACCAAGATTAAGGACCACTTCTGCACTAATGACTTTGTGATTTTTGTCCCTCAATCCTCTTTAAAAATGTACTTTAAAAATGCCTTCATTCTTCAGCAGAACCTCCCCTAAATTGATTTTAGGCAAGGTTGGTTTAATTGTGGACTGTTCAGAATCATCAAGCCCTACAATGCCTTTTCTGTGTTGAGGATACTTATGGATACTTCTGGATCTATCAAGTGACAAAAAACAAAACAAAACTAGCATCCATCCAGTAGCTGAAAATCATGAATTTTCAAAATTGAATGAGCATGATCAACCTTTGGCTATGATATACAAAGAATCAGAATGCGGGATGCTGTAGGGCTTAAGTTTTCACTGGGAAAGTTCTTTGCTTTCAATCAATACTGATCCTGGTGTCTGATAAAAGGGAGAGGCTTCTGAAGGTATCTGAGTAACACCAACTATCTACCTTCAAGCCAATCTCTCTCTGAATAAGTGTTGAAGGAAGAAAGCAATCATAACTATTAGTGAAAACTGATGAAGCAAAATATCCCTGAAATCACCTAGAAACCATACTATCTTGGCTGAGACCATATCTCATATATAGTTTATTCAGTTTTGATTTAGAATACAGTATAAAACCAACCATTATGATATGTAAACCATTATAGTAGCTTATGTTGCTCGAACCCAACCAATTGCAGTTTATGCAGTAAAACAAATCTAAGCAAACTACATGTTTAGCGTAAATCCTGTAAGTATGTAATAACTGCCCACATTAAAAATTCTTCAAAAGAAGTTGATTGAGAGTGGCATATTTTACAATCAATATACTGATGGGAGAAGAAGCTTATAGGAAGGCAATTTATCTATTTGAGTAAGACAACAACTGACTCAAGTTGAGCTTTATTTCTGGTGACAGCATGGACACATCCACCCAGTTTTCTTGGTGAAATACAATGACTTTGTATTGTTTTCTTTCAGGATGCTTTCTCAACTTCCCAGTCTAGTATGTGATTGGATATCTTTCATCTAAATACTAATCAGTTCTGACAATGGTTAGGGTAGGTTTTTTAAAAAAATCAACTAATGTTATCTAGATGCAGCCAATTGCTGTAGCCTTTCTGGTATATAATTTTGAACTTTTCCTACTGATTAGTAAGAATGATACATATACAGAAAACATCCACTTTATTCAAGCATATTTTTCATGCAAATACATTTCAGGCTAAAGTTTTTTTTGTCTTTTTCCCAATTGCATTCTCAAGTCTTTGTACTTTCTCCCAGGGGAGAGGTACTCAGGGTATAAATAAAAATCCAGATTGAAAACATATGGTTTGCTACCTTGCCACAAGAAAATAAGAAATAAAATACAGAAAATTAAAGAATTCTAATCTGCGCTGTTATAGTAGGAAAGATTGATTTTAAGTTTCAGGCTGAAAGAGAGGCCAGTACCTCTGTCTTCTGACTCACAGTGAAGGTCCAGGTCTAAAGAGAAGATGAAATCCAAGCAGCTATATTTGTATTAGAAAGGATTTGCAAGTTCCAAATTACATAAAAAATAATAAAATATACTGTCTTCTTAAATCCAGATCTCTGCTTTCTCTGCCAAATAATTCAGCATCAGAACTTCATCAGAACTTGAAAGCTATACATAGCTTCTATAGACTGATAAAAGCAACATGTTAACTGGCTTGATTTCCAATATGCAAGCATGATAGCAATAGCACTTAGGCTTACGTACTGCCCATAGTGCTTTATAGCACCTCTGGTCAGTTCACAATTCTGCATATTGCCCCCAACAATCTGGGCCCCCATTTTTTATTCGACCTTGGAAGGATGGAAGGCTGAGCATAAATAGCAGTCAGGGTTCCGGCGATTACTCTAATTAAATCATGAGCCTTGAGCCTTAACTTTGCCATTATAACAAATATGGTTTTGCAAATAATGAAGGCTTTAATCCTAAACTCACTTGGTAGAGAATTTCCTTCCTTCCTTCCTTCCTTCCTTCCTTCCTTCCTTCCTTCCTTCCTTCCTTCCTTCCTTCCTTCCTTAATTCCTTCCTTCCTTCCTTCCTTCCTTCCTTCCCTTACTTATTGCAATTCAAAAAGACACTCAGCAGAAAAATAAACTGTATTATAATAATAAGAAAGCCAAGGAACTTAATCTAAGACACTTAACCCCACTAGCAACAATTAAGTGGTATCATGTTCCAAATACCCCTGGGAGGACTTCTATCTTCAATTTCTTCTGGCATGTGAACAGGATTAGAACTAAGCAAATCTACAATGGGGGGCCATTCAAGATGATCAGTCCAACAATGGAAAAACATAACATTTGGTTTTGGGCCTTGCTAATCTCCCCAAAATGGGGAAATATCTGCTACAATACTTCTTTCGACATGACTGAATCTGCAAAGAGATATAGTCCTGCAAGTAACTTAGGACCAAGTCAAATGACAGCTAGCAAAAAGTGAGGTCCCAATAAGAAAATAGCTATTGTAGAAATCTGACAGATTTGATTAATATTAAAAACTATTCCAAGGAATTTTGGAACACCACTCATCCTATTAAGCTGCATATTTGGACTCCCTTTAAACAACATATGAGCTGAGGCATGACACACCACGTATCTGAAGTTCTACATACAAGTGTCCTACTTAGAACAAAATCTGTCTGTATCTTTGCACATGGTTAGTTGGAAATTACAATGGCAAAGTTCAGCATATGGCAAGGCTGCTCTCAGACAAAGCACATTCATTATAAGAAGCTCCCTTGTGTACTGTGTTGGTAAAATTGTTATTATTTGTTAAGCACTGTCAATGTGCTCTACGCTGTATGAGAAAGTAATACAGAAGCAGACAGTTCCCTAGAGAGTGAGCCACTACAAAGAACAGAATGAAAGAAGATATTCTGTCTGACCCAGAAAATAGAGGTGCTCAGATCTTTTGAAATTGTTCTGTCCTCCACAGTAAAAGTAAATAATCTTTTACTTCCAAGCTTCCTACCCTATTACCTGTCACAATGTGCCCTAGCAACTTTAAAAGCATCAACCTTAAAATCTTCATCTTTGCACATCGCTTTAGTGAAGAGTGCATTATCCCTAATAAAGAAGAAAATGGCAACAAAAAGATCCTGTGAGACTATTATGGTGTAGAGAGCTTTGAATAGAATTAGTTTCTCCTGTAAAGTTCAAATTCAGCGTTACAAAATCAAATTGGGGGACTTAAATCTTTATGATCATCATCTTGTACAACGGACTGATAATTTTTCCTGTAGAACATCCCAGGTGCTACTATATATTTCTACACTGGTATTGTTCATGCATACTTCAGCTCTAGTATGCTGTTTACAGATGGATAGGAAATTTGTCCAGTACATTAATGAAGTACAACATGCACAGACATGAATGTTTTTCCCCTGCAAGAATGGATTATATTGATAGAAAATTGCTTGTGAAATATTTGCACATTAGAAAAAGTGCATCCAGTAGCAGAGAAATGTGAAGAAAAAGATGAGGGAGTGGAGGGTGAGAGAGGGGGAACCTATTTGAAACAGATGTTGAAAGAGCCCAGAATAAGCTTGTGATCAGGAAAATGACAAGTTAAAGGAAAACAAAGGTGACATATTTACCCAACCATAGTATACCTACAGTACATATAGCAGCTGGAAAAAAATGTTTCATGGTTACTTTGAATCTTTATGTTCTGCCGATTCATGTTATAGGTTTAGAGTTTGGTCTCAAACCAGGTCCTAAATAGCCCAGATTGATGTTAAACAATAAACAGACTGAAGAAATTAAATAGAAGTTTCTTATAAATCAATAGTCATATTAGCATAAGTATGAAAAGTATCACTAGTTGTGAATTGTACATAAAGATTATTTGAAAGAGCCTAACACAGCTAACATTAATTATATGAATTTTATAGCTAGCAAACATTTCAATGAAAACTACTGCAGTTTCTACTGACAGTCACCAAATAAGGATTTATAAATTAAAATGAATTAACAAGAATAAATTTCCTAATTTAAAATAAAAGATCAGATTATATCATTTCGGTTTAGGCAGAAGAAAGCCCAGATATGAACAAAATTATACAGGCTGCGCAGTTCAATACACGGTAAAGGATAAATTATAGTAACTCCCATAAATAAACTGGAGATTATTTGGGAATTATTTCACTGATGTTTTTAAGGTTCCAGGATAACATATGTTAGAAAGGGAAAGTATTCTAAAGTTAACTAGTTGGCATTAATCTTTAGTTTCATCTTTGGCTGGATCAATAATAAGATTAAACATTTGGTTTCTTATGGGCATTAGTCAGCCTCATTCCTAACGATAGTTGCTTAAAATAATAAAACATGACAAAATATTTTTCTCCGTGGGCCAAAGCAATTTATCAAAGGAATCATTTTTGAACACAGAATCATCTCAAAATTCCAGCAGCTAAAACAAAACTTGCCAAGCTTAACAAATAGTCTTAACACCAAAATGGCTAAAGCATCCCTCAAAAGTAGCAACCGTTCCAATAACTACTAAGAACAATACAATCTGTAATCAGAAATGGTATCTTTTCTCCTTCCCAACATGGGCACCCACAGGACAAGGCAATGACAGCAAATAATAAAACACAAGTGATGATCTCATCATACAAATTCTATGACATACACATTTGTGACCAATGCAAGTATCCACTGCCATCATTGCCATGACAATGCAACATGCAAAGTGTCATATTTTGGCATTCTTGCGGTTTTTTCTGAACACTAATGTTTCCCAAATGATAATGGGCAGATAGAAAAGTATATTTTGCCACCCAAGGATCACCAGAGGAACACACATCTCAATGCTGGAAAGAGAAAAAAACTTACATTCCATTATGTTGCCTAGCTATCTGCTTTGTTGGTTAAGGACTATATATGAGTCTACCATTCTATTTAAAGAAAGCCCATGAACTAGTGGAGGTTTCCCTGAATAGGGGAATAGGGGAACTCCCCACCAAGCTCCCCATTTTTTTGAACAAGGTTAATTCTTTAGAATAGATTGGGGAGTACAGGAATTATGGAAGGGAGGAAGAAATCAGTGGATATTGATTTCTTCTTTGACCAATAAAGTCATTGCTGGATCAAAGAATATTATGTGAATAGAAAAACAGGCTCTCATCATAGCAGTCAAGCCTGATTTCTTAGAATTTAATCTTTCTCAGGGATTTTAAGGTGAGCAGGTCTGAACTTTACAAACTTTAGCATAACTCAGGGCAGGCTACGGGTAAGATCTTTCAAAAAACAGTCCTCCAAAATGCAGATTGGCCTTTTCTACAAAGAGAAAAGATACTCTTTTTCTTTGTGTAGAGAGGGTATTGAAAAGAGAAACAGAACAACAGATCTTATAAGAACAATCAAGAAAAACAAGGAAAAAGAACATTTTAGAATGCAGAAAATCTGTGGTTCCATTCTTTTTTATATATACTGACTCTCCCTATTTGCTTATTTTACATAGACAGATCTACCTTTTGGCATATAGTCCCTCCAACTGATTTCATAACCTGGGTTTAACTAAATGATATATTAGCTGAGAAATTTTGGAATTTGTATGTTTGATTCACAGGACTTTGCTGAGAAAACAAACACATGCACTCATACATATGTTTGTATATATCCATGAATCTATTTCAACAATCTAGTATATCAAATGTTTTCTTTTTCCTGGTTGTGCTACTTATGATTCTGTTTCATTCTGTATTGAAACACTCTTTTGTCCCAAACTTTTCTTCAGAAGGTGGTAATAATGTTCCATTATTATTATAATAACAGCTTGGAGAAGGGCTTTGCACAACATGAACAGTCAATGAATTTTCTTGGCAGTTTGAATCTGGAGTGCCCTTCAATTTACAGCCTTTGGTTCAAAGGAAAGAATCTGGATTCCCACTCTTCTAAAGGGCTGGCCTATGAAATCTACAGAAACTACTAATGACTACACAAGTTTTTGTTCTTGTTACAGCCTTAGTGAAAACACAATGCCTAGAAATTTCAAGAGGATTCAACAGATTTCCTTAGTTCTCAAATGCTTATGCATCAGAATTTATAATTAAAAGGTATGCCATACAACAGATTTCTCAGCCATATAAAATGAAGAAAGAAACATCATGACGTCTGCTCTAACCTGCTTTGCAAATATCAAATTCTAATCTATGCAGGTAGGGGGAAAAAGCATTCTTGTTTTAACTCTGCAACTATGGTCTGGAAGCTGTCTTCAGCAGTAGCTGAATTTCTGTGTTTAAGCTGCTATTATAGGTCTTACCTGGCGGACATCGAGACGGTAACTAAGAATGGGATCAACTGCATCAGGTTCCTTCTGTGTCCACTGTAAAACATAGGAGTAGTTCCTGGATTGCTTCCTTATAGGATTGGGGGTATCGTAGTAAAATTCTGGGCTATAAGCTTTAGCTGAGAAGCAGAAAAGAGAATGAGATGAAAAGAAAGAAGGGAAAGAATGGAGAGGAAAGTCATTATATGTCAGTGAGAACCATAAGAATCTATGCCAGCAACTTATCAAGAGCTTTGAGGATGAAGGTGATAGACAACCAATCTTACCAAATAGATATTTATTTTCTTTTTAGGTATTTTTTTAAACCACATTGTTATCTTTATTTCCATCATCTCCTACTTCTGAGAATTTGAATAGAAAAAGTAATAGAAAATGAAGAAGCTAAGATGTTCTGACAAGCATCTGCCACATAATAACCCAAACTTAAAATTGTTGATAAGAAATAGCAGCTCTACATTTGTTCAGTCAAGTGTTCTTCAAGTTTCCTTCCAGGAGTGCTCTAGATGTCTCCTCTCCCACTTCACCCTTCTAAGATCCCCTGTAAATTGATTTCATGCAGTTTTAGAGGAGGTGGGATAGGTAATGTGGAGGTGAAAATGGCTTACTTTCATTGCCACACCTTTTTTTTGGAGGGAGGGGGGTTGATCATAACAAAAATGCAACATCCCAAATGCAGCACTACAGGTAGTCCTCAGCTTATGACCACAATTGAGCACAACATTTATGTTGCTAAGTGAGAAATTTCTTAATTAAATGAGTTTTGCCCCATTTACAACTTTTCTTGCCACATTTATGAAGTGAATCACTGCAGTTCTCAAATTAGTAACACGGTTCTTAAGTGAATCTGGTTTCCCCATCAAATTTGCTCATCAGAAGGTCAGAAAAGGGGATCACATGACCACCGGGACATTGCAACCATCATAAATGTGTTGTCAAGCATCCAAGTGTAAATCACATGACCACGGGCATGCTGCAATGGTCATAAGTGTGAAAAATGGCCATAAAGTCACTTTTCCCAGTGATGTTGTAACTTTGAATGGTCACTAAATGGACTGTTGTAAGTTGAGGACTATCTGTATTTTGCTGAAGAATATTTCTAGTGCAATCTTGGATGCTGGGAGGCCACAATGTGGTGCTGGGAGCCTTTTGTACCCTAAAGATTGATTACCAATAAAGTCCTTCCATTCACTCACCCCTTGTTATTGATTCACAAGGAAGACACTATGGTCCCAAATACCACTGTTTATCTCCAAAGCAAAATCTTTCCACAGAAAACCCTATCCACATGCTTGCATTGGCCCATTTAAAATCACAAAACACATACAGTGTGAAAATATTCAAAGACAAGCAATACATTGTGCAGGTATTTCTTATTCTCGAAGTTTTCTTCTTTTCCATTCTTCTTTACCCACCCGAATTACTAGCTCAGCCATTCTTTTCTGCTCTAATTAAATGGAAATGATTCCACGTTTATTTTTATTAACTGGGAATAGTAATATTGATGTTTACTTCTGAACCCCCTTTTCTTATTATTTTTATTGACTTATATTTTTGTGTATGCAGACATTCAGAGCCACCTTGGAGACTAATTGTTGCCTATTCAACATGTATTGATTGTTAAGTCAAGTTTCATAACAAATTCAGAAATAAAATCAGAACAGACGATCATCATTATCTTATGTCTATTTTTATAATTAATTGTCAAGATAGAAGACTCCATCTCTGGTGATATAATAATAAAGTTCATTGTTTCCTTTATAATTTTCTTCTTGCTCATATAAATCACTCATGGAGCACTTTGCAACTATTTGAAAACACCGAAGAATTAAATAAATGCTGGACCCCACCTCTAAATCCACTTGCATGAACTTTGCTATAGACAGAGCGGAAAATATTAATATAGATTTTGAAAGAATGAAAGTTGCACACAAGCAGCTATACCAACCGTTGGGAGATGAAAGAACTGGCATATTTCTTTATTAAATTCACATACATTTCTACTTAAACGTGCAGAGATGGCATTTCTTTTAGTACAAGCCTGATATCTTAAGTGTGGAGAAGGCTTCCTTGCAGTATGCACCTGATGTTGTGATAAGGTGTAAAAGTTATCTAGCACTTTTATAGTAACTGGTAAATGCTGACTAAAGTAATTCATATTGACTGCAAAGAAAGGACTCAGTTAAAGGATTGTACGGCTGCAGGGGGCCAAAGTATATCAGTACAAAGAGCCAAACAAAATTAAAATAAAAAATCAGGGCAGTCCAAAGGGTATGTCTGACCACTAGCCACTCATTTTCCAAGATAGTTTTGCAGGAAAACAGAATTAAAGGATCAAATATTTCAGATCCCTGAAGCCCAGATGTCATGGAAACAACAATGATACACATGAGTTAAACTTTCCATTTTTAAATCACAAAATTGTATTTAATTACATGATGCATTGTGGCATAAAGACTATTTTTTAATTCATCAACTCTATCAATTAAAAAAACAGAAACTGCCCTCAGGCTTCCAAATTTAAAAGACAAGATAGCAAAATATAATACAGAAACTAATCTTGGAGTGAACAATTATATTCATAAGAGGCAGGTGAAGGGAAGTGTGAGTATTGGCATCTTATAGAAACCCATTTTTCTGCCTCATTTTATCAACTAGGTATTGGATCCAGACTTGCCCTTTCCTAAATGGAATATCACCTTCTGTTTGCAGAAAAGCTGGTTGATCCAGTGGAGATTCCTACAAGGAAGGTGAGTCCAATTTCTGCCCCAGAACTATCTCTCTGCTGCTTCGGGACTGCTCAGTAAATGGAGAGATGGTAAAAACTCCTTTTTTTTTAAAAAAAAAGCATAGCCTCATTATGGAAAAATTTTCCATTTCATTCATCTACCAATCATTAGCCAAGTCTTATCATACTAGTATCCACTAAACAAGAAAAAGTCCTTTACAAGACTTACCTGATACCTGGAATTTGCAAACCGCTACCCCAACATCATTGGAGATACTACATTCGTAATTGCCACTAGTCTCCCGGCTTACACCGTCCACTTTATATTCTGAATAGTCTTGCTGCTCTGTTGGAGGCACTGTTAGAAGACTACCATTAAATCTCCAGACAGCTGTGGCTACTTTCATAGGGCTTCCCTTTAACATGGTACATCGAAGGATTACACTACGTCCCATGGCTTGCCGAATATCCTGGAAAATGGGTTCCACAACAGGGGAGACTAGAGACCAAAGAAAGAAGAAATAGGTCTTATTCAGTGAGTTTATGGTGGATTACACAGTGGACAAAATAGAAAGTGTATTAATGCAAAATATCTTTCCATGGGTGAAGTTTTATTTAAATTTGTGTTCCATTTCATGTTATTAGCTGCCATCTGGACATTCAGATATGTAATGAAAGCTTGAATGTAAATGTATAAATTCATGGACATTATTCTATTTATAAATCATATGTATAAGTAAACAAATTGCTATGTGAAGAACCTTATTTAATATATTTGATAGATAAATAAATTGCTATATGAAGAACCTTATTTCAGTCAGTAAGATTGCCCCAGACATTAGGAAAGATGGATGGAAAGAACACATTAATAAACACAAATATCTGAAAGATATGGATAGTTACATGCACATGTTTCCCATAGGACTAAACTTTATGTCTCTTATACCAGAGGAGTCATTCCTTAATTTATTTAACAGTTCACATGCAGATGAAAATAGATGCTGATATTATTAAGCGTGTATTCTTGGAGGTATGGGTTTTTTTCCCCTGCCACATAACACTGAACTGAGCATATCTAGTTTATAAGTTTATAAAGGTTTCCAACTGCAGGGCTTTGCTACAGAAAAAGAATGGATTAGAAACAGCCTATGATTAAGCTTGCTTTGCCCTATGATTTGAGATGGCCAGCTCCTTAGAGACTGCATCCCACAAATAGGTAGCTTTGTTGAAGGTTCTCTTCCCACAACAATAATTAATCAAAAGCAGTGAAAAAGTGAAAATCAATTTTGTTGTGAATGAATAAATGTTAAATAAAGTTATCTTGAGCTTGAAGTCAAGTGCAGGGTTCTGGCCCTGCACTTCTGATTGGCTGTTAATGGCAAGATTGGATTGGTCCGTTCAGGAGAATCTGATTGGCCATTAACAGGCCATTCTCATTGGTTAACGGAGCTAGCGCTCCCGGATTGCTATTGATTGAATAGTTAATAAGTTGCCTATATAAGGAGGCCCGTTGCAGCCATTGAGCTGAGCTGTCACACCATGTTAATAAAGAATTTTGAAGTTCACTATTTTACCTGCTCGTCTCCATTCTTCGCGCCCACGCTCAGTACTTAACACTGGCGACAAAGGTGGGATATGGAGACGTCAGAGCTGATTGAACAACGAAGAGCGATAACCGAGCACGTGACTAAATGCACAACGGCGGAACCATGTCCGGCGGCATCATACCACCCGCTCCATTCGACCCAGCGCAAGAAGACTGGGACTCTTATATGGGTCGTTTCCAAATGTTCTTGGAAACCAACAATTTGAAGGATGCCACTACTGGAAAGAAACGGGCGGTATTCCTAACGCATTGTGGGCCGACTGTATTCAAGATGGCCAAGGAACTAGCGAAACCGGCAGAAGTGTAGTCTATGGACTGGGACATCCTCGAACCTCTACTGAGAGCCCACTACGCGCCAGTCATTCCAACGCTCGTCAGAAGGCATGAATTTTATCAAAGAAGTCAACAGAAGGGCGAAAGTGTTGCCAATTTCATAGCGGATCTCCGGAATTTGGGAGGCCTATGTGGGTTTGCTGATCTCAAAGAAGCCTTAAGAGACAGAATAGTTCTGGGATTGGATGCACCACACATCCAAAGCAAGTTGATGGCGAAAGGCGACATCGGCCTTGTTGATGCTATCGCTGAGGCTACTGCAGCAGAAGCAACCAGGAAGTCGGCTGCCCGAATGCGCCGCAACCGCGTCCCAGTTCACCAACCAACCTGCAAAATTTCACCTCAGTCAGAAGGACAGCTCATAACGGCCCACCACGAGGACCTCTCTTCGTTGTCAGACAGCAACGAAGAAGAGGTCCATCGACTGAGATCCGAACGAGACCAACGCCAGAAAAATCAATATCAATGCGCTGGTTGTGGGGCAAGCCACCCCTGATCAGAATGCAAATTCCTCGACGCGCTCTGCCATGTGTGCGGGAAACAAGGCCATATCAGACGGGTCTGTAGAAGCCAAATAGGACCCAGCCATCCCTTGAGGGGTGCTAACTATTGCCAACCGACAGGAAGCCATCCTGTAAGGCGAGAACCAGTGAACCACCAATGGAACAACCACTCCTACAGAAATAAAACCATAAACCGCCCCACAAAGCGAGAAGAGGCTCACCAAACTATCATGATAGGTCACGCCTCCTCTTTGGATGCCAAGAAGATCCGAGTGAAAGTGGCCATCGAAAACCAGCCCTGCCTGATGGAAGTCGACTCAGGATCGTCTCTCTCGATGGTTTCATGGAAGACCCTCAACAACTCATCCCTACCGTCCAGCGACAAGATCTCCGATTCCAAAGACTCATACTCAAAGACTATCAAGGGAATCGGATTCCAGTCGTAGGATCCAGTCGAGTCCGGGTATCGTTCAAGAACCGTACAGCATTCCTACCCCTGACTGTGATCGACAAGGACCGGCCTAGTCTGCTAGGCCTCCAATGGTTCACTCCGCTCAGAATTGAGGTGGCAGGCATTCACCAAATCTGTAGCAGTAACTGTGAAGAGGACCTTGTCCAAGAATTCAAGGACGTCTTTGCAGAAAAACTAGGCGAGTACAAGGGGACCCCGATATCATTTAACCTCAATCCCAAAATAGCTCCCATCCGCCTTAAGCCTCGTCGAGTGCCATTTGCCCTTGAACCAAAGATCGACAAGCAGCTTGATAAATTGATAGCCCACGGTGTGTTAGAGCCAATTGATCACTCTCCCTGGGAGACCCCAATCGTTGCACCCATTAAGCCGGATGGTTCGATAAGAATTTGTGGGGACTACCGAGCCACCCTGAACCATGCCCTTTGTTAGGGATAACATTGTTTTACCCTAACTGGTTTAGGTAAATAATAATATGTAATCATAGTTTGTATGTTAAAGTGTCTGCAACTTTAACTGTGGGATAGCAATTAAGGGAGTGGTTGTGAAAGCACTTTAAAAGAAGCAAGGCTGCAGCTTGCTCTCTCTCTGGCTTTGATGATCCCTGATTACTGCAAGGAAAACAAGTCTGCATTGCTCGAACGGGAGAGAAAACAAAGGACTGACTTGTAAGTGAATTGACATAGGATATTCTAACACGGACTTTGCTAACTGAATATCCCTGAATGGACTGACTAAATGATACATGACTATTGGACTGTTATTTTGACTATGCCATGAACTCATAATGGAATAAACTATATTTTTGATAGCACAAGCGTATCTGTTATTTTTACTGTATATTAATAAACATACAAGCTTAGCTCACTCATTTATCTGTGTGCCTATCTGACTAAGCTGCACATTCTGTTTAGCTTGTCTCCCTAACCCTGGTTGGGGAAACCAGGCTTAACACTGGTTATGGGCCCAGAGGCTGCAAAGTCAGTTTAACTAGGATAAAACAGATTTATGTAAAAGTGAGAGTTTGTGTTGTTATACATTACAGTAAACAGACAGCTGTGTTTTATTAATTATAGTTTTATATCCATATAAGAAAACATGGCACAAGTCAATCAACAAAGTTTGTCCCTTATATCCAAGTTGGATGGAACAAACTATGTATCATGGTTTATGAAATGTAGTCTGCTTCTACGAAGAGAAGGTTTGTGGAACATAATTGAAAATCCACCAAACGTAGAAGAATGGGATCCAGAGGATGATGAAGATAAATTAAAGATAGAAGAATTTATGCATAAAAATCAACAAGCTATTTGCATTATTGCTTTAACCTTAACTGATCAGCAGCTTGTTTACATCCACGGAGAGAAATCAGCTGTTAGGTGTTGGCAGAAGCTGAAGAGGATTTATGTTCGAGATAATGTTGGTGCTCACATAAATCTAACACGGAAACTTTTCAGTACACATCTCCATAAGAATGGTGATATGCTGAGTCATTTGAAAACTATGCAAAGCATTTTTCAAGAACTGCACGAGAAAGAGCTTATTTTCTCTGAACTACACCAAGTCTACATAATTCTATCTTCCCTTGATGAAAGCTATGATAACTACGTAACTTCCCTTGAAATATTGCCAAAGAAAAGCCTAACTTTAACTGATATAACTGGCAGATTGATTGAAGAGGCCAGAAGAAGGCTTGAAAGAGACGAATTAAGGAGGCAGCAACCTCAAAAAGAAGATAATGAAACTCCTACTGCATACGCAATTAAAAAGTGTTTTAATTGTGGAGGAAGAGGACATTTGGCAAGATTTTGTAAAAAGGCAAAGTACCAGAACGCTGGCCAGAATACTAAAAGTCATCAAAAGATAAAGAAAAATTTAGAGTTAGCCATGTATACTAACGAAGCTGTAAAAAATAATTTATGGGTGGTTGACAGTGGAGCATCACATTGTATAACTAATGATAAGAAAAATTTTATTAAAATGTCCAAGAGTACACAGCAGATATCGTTAGCCAATGGCTGGAAACTGAAAGCTAAAGGTCAAGGTATAGCATATTGTTCTTTTATAAAAGAGAATGTAAAAATGTTATATGTACCACAACTTAAGTTTAATTTAATTTCAGTAAGAATTTTGGTTAAACTAGGATATGTAGTTACATTTAAAGGAGATAACTGCATAATTGAGAAAGAAGATAAGAAAATTACTGCATCTTTAAGAGGTGAATTATATGTGTTAAATGATGATGGTTTAAAGGTGGCTAACACAGTTTATGAAAATAAGAAACCTCATGATGAATGTATTCACTTGTTACATCGAAGGCTAGGGCATTTAAATTTTAAAATGCTTAAGAAAACTGTTGAATTATCTAAGGGAATAAGTTTGAAACCTTGTAATAAGTATTTGCAATGTAATGCCTGTAATCATAGCAAAGCCAGGGTTACACCGGCTAATAGAGTTGATGGATTTACTACCAAAGAGCCTTTAGAAGTGGTATTTGCAGATTTAATAGGTCCTAAAAAACCAAGTGTAGGAGGAGCTCGTTACATACTAAGTATAATGGACCATTATTCTAGATATGGGTTTTGCTATTTAATGAAAAGCAAAACTGAAACATATCAAAATCTCTTTAATTGGATTAAATTTGCAGAAAGAAAAACTAAAAAGAAATTAGTAACTCTTATAACAGATAATGGTACAGAATTTACAAATAATAAATTCCAGAACAGACTAAGAATGTTAGGTATTCAACATAAAATGTCTGCACCATATAGGCCACAACATAATGCCTTTATAGAGAGAAGAGGCCAAACATTACAATCAATGGCACGAACTATGATGTCTGATTCAGGATTACCTGACAATTTATGGGGAGAAGCAATAATGTGTGGTAATCATATATTAAATAATGTTGTTAATTCAACAACAGGTGAATTACCATTCACACTGTGGCATGGTACAAAACCTGATTTAAGTTACATGCACACATTTGGAGCACCAGCATGGGTGCATATCCCTACACAACTTAGACACAAAGGACAGCATAGAGCTAAAAGATTATATTTTGTAGGATATACATCTAATCATAGATCTTATAGATTCTGGGAACCAGGTACATCTAGAGTTTACACCAGTGCTAGTGCTAAATTCCTAGAACATGTCGGATGGAATAGATTAGAGCAAGATTTAAATAATGAAGTAATTATTGGACCCTACAAAAGGCAGAAAGATCAGACTAGTTATAAGAAGAGTCCAATTAAAGAAGAAGTCCATGAAGAACTAATAGGACCAGAACAAGAGGAAACAGTTGATCAGGAAGAGTTAGATAATCAAGAAGAGTTAATAAATGAAAGTCCACCTGTAAGTCCTGTAATACCTAGACGTACTACACGTGTAACTAGACCACCTGAGAGATATCAAGCAAGTATAGTTTGCCAAGTAACTAAAGTTCCAACTAGTGTAGATGAACTTAGGATGTATCCTGCTAAGGATCAGGAGAATTGGCAAAAGGCAATGGAAAAAGAACTAAATTCATTAAAGGTAATGAAAGTTTATGAAGATGCTAAATTACCTCCAGGAGAAAAATCCATTGGGTGCAAATGGATATTTAAAGTAAAAACAGGAAATGATGGGACTGTTACCCATAAGGCTAGGTTAGTAGCTCAAGGATTTAATCAAACTGCATCTGATTACGATGAAGTTTTTGCACCAAGTCTTAAAGCAACATCTTTAAGAGCAGCATTAGTGTGGGCAGCTAAGAAAAACTATGTAATTAACCATTTAGATGTAGAAACTGCCTATCTACTTGCACCATTACAGCACACTATATATTTAAGAAAACCAGTAGGTATAAAGGATAAAGTAAATAGTAATGATTGTTGGAAACTCAAAAAGAGTCTTTACGGGTTGAAACAATCTGGGTTTGAGTGGAACCAATATATTGTGAAAAAGTTAAACAATATAGGTTTTAAATCTGGTTTAGCAGATCCATGTGTGTTTAAAAGAGAAAATAATGGAATAGTGTCATTATTGTTATTATTTACAGATGATATTGCTTTGATAACTAAGACTAATAATGAAGCTAATGAAATTATATCATTATTAGCCAAAAAGATAAAATTAAAGCATTTAGGTGAAATTAAAAAGTATCTAGGATTGACAATTAACAAAACAAAAAATGGTTTTAAGATATCTCAAGAAGATAAAATTTGCCAATTAATTAAAACGTTTAAAATGGAACTTTGTAAAACGGCAAAGACTCCAATGAGTCAGGAAGTTTGCCAAACTGATGATCAAAGTCCCAAATTTGATAAGTCTATATATCAATCTTTGATTGGTAGCTTATCATATATCAGCAATTGGTCAAGGCCTGATATAGCTTATAGTGTAAATCAGCTGGCACGTTTTAATTCAGATCCACATCAATGTCATTGGCAATCATTAAAGAGAATTTTAAGATATCTTAAAGGAACACTGAACCATGCATTGTATATAGAACCAAAGGGTGATTTGATTCTTAGTGCCTATGCAGATGCAAGTTTTGCAACTGATATAAACACTAGAAAATCAACATCTGGGATGGCTATATTATTTGGTAAGACACTAATAGGGTGGAGGTCAATCAGACAACAGCATATCAGCTTGTCCACAATGGAAGCGGAATTTTCATGTCTGTCATTATTATGCACTGACTTGATTTTATACAAACAGTTATTATTAGACATGGGTATAACTGTAAAAGATTCCATTATTGTGTACGAGGATAACCAAGCAGCTATACAATTAGCTACTAGTATTGCTGTAAAAACTAGATCAAAACATACTGATTTAAGATACTTAAATGTTAGAGAATCTGTAAAGAATGGGCTAATTAAATTGGAATACTGCATGACGGAAGAAAACATTGCAGAACAATTTACAAAAGCTCAAGCAGTAATTAAGTTTAAAGAGAGTTGTAACAAATATGATTTAAAGATATAAATAGTTATATTATTATTTCCTAAAAGGGGAGAATGTTAGGGATAACATTGTTTTACCCTAACTGGTTTAGGTAAATAATAATATGTAATCATAGTTTGTATGTTAAAGTGTCTGCAACTTTAACTGTGGGATAGTAATTAAGGGAGTGGTTGTGAAAGCACTTTAAAAGAAGCAAGGCTGCAGCTTGCTCTCTCTCTGGCTTTGATGATTCCTGATTACTGCAAGGACACAAGTCTGCATTGCTCGAACGGGAGAGAAAACAAAGGACTGACTTGTAAGTGAATTGACATAGGATATTCTAACACGGACTTTGCTAACTGAATATCCGTGAATGGACTGACTAAATGATACATGACTATTGGACTGTTATTTTGACTATGCTATGAACTCAGAATGGAATAAACTATATTTTTTTTTTTGAAACAAATTTTTATTGATTTTAAAGATAAAACAACACATCATTAACTATTAAATACATAAACACATAAAACCTCTTAACATTGTAAATCCTTACAAGTCAAACAAAACATTATTTTTATACAGCATAATTCCAATTTATCCCATCTCCATATGGACACACAAACATCTTTCAGCAAATTTCTCATTTTTTCTCTTTACTCCTATTCAATTTCATTTCTCTTCCATTTTTATCCATTTTATAGTCATCATATTCTTTTCTTTCTGGCTTGTATAAATTATTCTCATCTAACATTCCTCCAAGGTTTTATTGATTCTTTCCTTTTTTTTTTTTATAAAAAACAAATTTTGTTAGTTTTACCATAAGCACAAAACACAAACATCCAAACACAAAACATAAACAAAACTAAAAGATCTTTTCTGAAGGTTGTCTGTTCCCGGGTTAAAACTCTTTACACAGACACAAATTCAAACATCATATTCAACCCATATCTCCTTCCAAATCTTATTATCATTTTCTTTTTTATATATATATATAAAAACCATTTTTATCAGTTTTATAAAAACAATGCACAAAGAATCAAGGCATAGCAGCTTATAAATTCTTTTCTAAGAAAAAATAATAATAATAGACCAATAAGGCATAACATTTCCAAATTTTATATCAATATTTCATATAATATCAACTTCATATCTTGTCCCTACTTCTCTTTTCCATCCAAATTATTTATTAATTAAAATTTTATTGCCTTTTATCAATATACAAAATCCAAAAAAAAAAAAGCATATATATCCTTCCATATCTTATTACCATTTTCAACAACATTCTTTGTCTGTTCTATTTCCAATTATCCATTCATCTTTTTTTTCTTTTACTATACTTCTCCTGTACACCAATTGGAGTAACATCTATAACTCATTACCCTAACTTAGAAATACTACATATAGCAATCTTTCTTGGGATTCTGTTTAAAAAAAAATTCTAAAATTACATAATAAATTTTATATTCTAAATATACATATAAAAACACACTCTTATATACCCTCCAGAATCCCTCTTTTAATCTAAATTAAATTCACCCATTGTCTCTAAATAAACTTTTTTTCCTTAGGTCTTGCTTCCCCCCATTAAGGCTTCTCCTCCCCCCCTTTCTCTCTTGCTTATTCTTCTCCTTGCCCTTTCTACCCCTTTGCTTTTTCTCTTCACTTTTCTTGCTCCTTTTCCTTTGCTTTCTAACCTTGCCTCCATCTTTTTGCTCATTTTTCTCTCTTTTGGTTGTTTTTATAATTCTTAAAATCCCCTTTTTCTTATCCTTTTTCTCCTCCTCTCCAGAAGGGACCCATTGTTCATCAAAGATGGCTTCTTCTTCCTCTTCTTCCTTGTCCCAGTCCTTCTGCTGCGTAATCAACTTTTCAAAGGAACATAACGCCATTTCTAAAAATTGAAACAAAGCGCCCAAAGTATCTTCTTTTTTATATTTTTGATATTCAATCTCTAGTTCATCCACAGACGATGCCATTATGAAAAGGGAAATTTTTTCCAAAACAACCACAAGAATTTTTAATCAAAGACAATCAAAAGCAATTAAAAAAAAGAAAAAAAGTTCCAAAAGTTAATACTTTTCTTCCTTCTTCTCTTTCTCTTTCTGAATTAATTTTTAATCAAAGAGGTCCAATTACCATATATCTTCTTTTGGGATCCACAAAGACTAATCAATCTCCTCCTTTTTCAGCTTTGCTCCAATTTTTTTTTTCTCCCTTCCCACTTGCAATGAGAATTTTAATAATCAAAAATCCATACCTCCAGCAGAGATTTTCCAATTTCTCACATTTTTCAATGTCCAAAAATCCCTTTGTCTCTTATCTTAGCTTTCAAAACAATCCACTTTCAATGTCTAATATATCCAAATATTTCTGCTTTTTCCGTGGGGTGGGAGAGTAAAAAAAAAAAAAAAAATTCCCTTTAACAGCTTCTCCGCCGCTTTTCGCTCTTCTTAGGGATACAATGTATCCTCCAGCAACAAACAGCTCAATTCCAGGCAATTTAAAAGGTGTTACTTGACCCGGCTCAGACAGAACTTTCACTCTTCACACTTCCTCCAGCACAGTTCTTACCCGGTTGCTGGCTTCTTCGTGGCGGCCATTGCTGACCGCCGCTCCACCGCCTTGGGAAAAAGGGGTTTTCCCGGAGAAAGGGGGGGTCTGCGATGCCCCCACCTCCCTTTCCGACTCCCCTCTATCTTCAGCTGTCCCTACAGGGCAGCCATATCCCCCTGACCCATCTGGATCGGGGGTACCTCGACGGCTAGCACAGCAGGAATCGCGAGCTGTCGCGAATTCCTGCTGCCCCGAAGCCACGCAAACCGGAATGTTCAAATAAACTATATTTTTGATAGCACAAGCGTATCTGTTATTTTTACTGTATGTTAATAAACATACAAGCTTAGCTCACTCATTTATCTGTGTGCCTATCTGACTAAGCTGCACATTCTGTTTAGCTTGTCTCCCTAACCCTGGTTGGGGAAACCAGGCTTAACACCCTTCAACAAAACGCATATCTGGTACCGGTGGTGCAGCACCTCCTCCATTCCCTGGGGGGCGGAAAAGTCTTCGCTAAACTAGACTTAGCCCAGGCATACCAACAACTGCCTGTAGACAAAAAAACGGCAGAGGCATAGACAATCGTTTTGCACCGAGGTGCCTTTAAATGTACCCGGCTCCAATTCGGAGTGAGCGTAGCCCCGGGAATCTTTCAAAGTTTGATGGAAAGACTATTACAAGGAATCAAAGGCGTTGTTCCATACTTTGATGATGTGTTAATCGCTGCACCTACCCTGACAATTTTATGAGAGCACCTGAGATTGGTTCTCCAGAGATTCAAAGACGCAGGGCTTAAGGTTAAGAAAAACAAGTGTAAACTATGCACTGATCGTGTTGATTTCTTAGGATATTTGATTGACAGTAATGGCATTCACCCTACAGATAGCAAATTGAGGGCAATCAAGAACGCCCCAAGACCCCGAAATAAAGCCGACCTCCAGGCGTTTCTAGGCCTTATAAATTTTTATGTTTTCCTGCCACACAAAGCAACCGTAGCCGAACCCCTACATCGTTTACTGGATAAGAAAGCAATCTGGGTTTGGGGACAGAGAGAAGAGCAGGCGTTTCGAAATGTAAAAAATTTATTGACTTCTGACGCTGTACTAATGCAGTACAATGAGACTTTGCCATTAATGATCACATGTGATGCATCGCCTTTTGGAGTAGGCGCCATTTTGAGCCAAGTTTTGCCCAACGGTAGCGAAGCCCCTGTTGCCTATTTTTCAAAGACGCTTTCAAAAGCAGAACGCAATTACAGTCAGATTGATAAAGAAGCCTTTGCCATTGTGTCTGCTGTCAAGAGATTTCATGAGTATGTGTACGGCCGAGCCTTTACTATAGTGACTAACCACAAAACTTTGCTGGGAATAATAGCGGGAGATAAGCCAACCCCCTATATATTATCTCCCAGAATGACTCGCTGGTCAGAATTCTTGGCTGCCTATAATTATCGGCTGCAACACCGCCCGGGGAAGGCCATTCCCCACGCCGACGCATTGAGCTGAGCACCGCTTCCAGAGACCATTGATGACCCCGCGCCTACGGTGACAATGTTGCAGATCGAGACACTTCGAACACCACCATTAACAGCCTGAGATATCGCGATGGAAATGAAATGCGACCCCACCTTAGCACCAGTTCTCAGTTGGGTCGAGCGCAGATGGCCATTGGACCAGATACCTGATGACTACGCCCCATTCAAGAGTCGACAAATGGAATTGTTCTCACAGAAAGGCTGCATTATCTGGGGAGAAAGAGTCGTTGTCCCAGAGTGGCTACAACGAGCGGTACTGAGAACCTTGTATGATGGCCACTCCGGCATCATGCGCATGAAAGCCCTCACATGTAGCTACGCATGGTGGCCGGGCATCGACAAGCAAATCGAGACGTGGGTCAAAGCTTGTCACAAATGCCAGGAAGTAAGCAACGCCCCACCGAAAGCGACCCCAACTGAATGGGAAACACCGCGAAGACCCTGGTCCCGTATTCATCTGGACTTTGCGGGACCTACCAAAGGCCACACATTCTTGCTAATAGTAGATGCCTACTCGAACTGGCTCGAAATCTATCGAATGAGGAATACAACAACCGAAGCAGTCATCAAGAAACTAGACAGACTATTTACAACAAATGGTTTACCAGATGTTCTGGTATCCGATAACAGACCCCAATTTACCGCGTTGTCCTTTGAGCAGTACCTGGCGGACCGCGGTATTCGCCATGCGCTGACTTCGCCAGCACATCCTGCGGCCAACAGAAGGGCCGAGCGCATGGTACAATTCGTCAAGAAAACACTACACAAAATGGACTATGACAATATCGAAGAAAAAATAAACCGGATACTCCTTTTGCAGCATATCACTCCGCACAGCGTCACCAACAAAACTCCCGCCGAATTGCTAATGGGGCGGAAGCTCTGTTCCCACCTCGACCGACTACACCCATCGTACGAACCTGAGAAACCACACGGATCCAGTGGGCGATGCCGTACCTTCCAGGTAGGCGACTTAGTATTCGCTAAGAACTTGTCGGGCGATCTGTTGTGGGTCGAGGCGACTGTGGTCCGAGTAACCGGCCCCAGATCATATCTCATGGAGTGTCGTGATAATAGACTATGGAAGCACCACATTGATCAGCTACGATCAAGGCTACAGTCAGGAATCCCCGAGTCCCCTGATATTCAAACTGAGGGGGGAGGAGATACGGAGGAAGATGAACTTGGAATTGCAGAAAGTTTTAATGATAGAAACGACGGCGAAATGGAAACATGTGAAGAAGAATTGGGGATGGGAGTGAGTTCGCCTCATGGTGATACCGAAGATATTGGGGACAACGAAAATTCAAACTCAGAGTTAGAGGCACCCCTTTCGCCAGATAACATCCTACCTCAACAAGATTACAGCCAAATACTGGGTGCAATACGAAAATCAAATAGACTAACAAAACAACCGGCCTACCTCAAGGACTACGTAACCGCACCCCGTAAACAGAACCCGGGGGGAAGGGATGTTGTGAATGAATAAATGTGTTAATAAAGTTATCAAGAGCTTGAAGTCAAGTGCAGGGTTCTGACCCTGCACTTCTGATTGGCCGTTAATGGCGACATCAGATTGGTCCATTCAGGTGAAACTGATTGGCCACTAACGAGCCTCTCCCATTGGTTAACGGAGCTAGCGCTCCCAGGTTTTCATTGGTTGAATAGTTAATAAGTTGCCTATATAAGGAGGCCATTGCAGCCTTTGCAGCCATTGAGCTGAGCTGTCACACCATGTTAATAAAGAGTTTTGAAGTTCACTATTTCACCGGCTCGTCTCCATTCTTCGCGCCTACGCTCAGTACTTCACAATAATCTTGGGAACGCAGTAGGAAATAATCACATGCAAAGACCTCCCAACTGATATTTGTGGAAATAAGGCACACACCCATCTAATTCTACTCAAAGTCTTGGTTCTCTGTGTTTTACAGCACTCCAAAAAATGTGAAAAATATTATGCTGCTTGAACTGTGTGTACTCTAAATATACTGCCCTGCATATTAGTGTTTAATTATGCAGATGTCAGATGCTTCCTTTCTAAACTTTAAGAATTAAGCCACAAAACTAGTGTATGTGATATGAAAGATAGTAAAAAAAAAGGGGACAAGGAAAGAGATGCCGGAACATCAGCCTGAAACCACAAGCAATGGTTTCTTGGATGTGTTCATGTTCTGTAGTTCCAGACACTGAGGCCAAAGTAATTAGCTTCAACACCAAAATATTTTTGCATTAACTCAAGTTATACTTCACTTTATTCTTCAAGAAGAAATTGACTTATACTTGAAATTCTGTGTCTATTGAGTTTTGTTTTGGATCCTGAATAGTTTGTGAGAATTCACTTATTATCCTTGCTGTAGCAGGATGTACTTATAAAGCTTTGTACTAGACAATCATAAATATACATAAACTATGTCTACTTCAGTAAAAGTATTATACAGCAGGAGGTAAAAAAGCAAGAGACCAACAAGTAGATAGGTATTATTATTCCATAAACCTTTCATTTTTTTCACTCTAAAGAGTTTAGCTAATCTGGGATTTATTCTTCAACAAAAAAGTTACTCCAAAACATAAGGTTGACTGGACCGTAAGTTCTAAAACCCACTTCAAAATCTATTTTCCTTTTGTGCTGCAGACAAAGGAAAAATCCAAAAGTGGGATTCAAATTTTTTAACAACTGATTCTGTGGGTGTGGCTTAGTTGGTAGGTGTGGCTTGGTGGTCATGTTATTGGCTGGGCATGGCCAACTCAATATCACTCACATCAAGGCACGCATCTCCTCGCCTGGCCTCTTGTTCCGGTGAGGATGCTGCAACAGTTGTAAGTGTGAAAAATGGTCCTAAGTCACTTTTTTCAGTGCTATTGTAACTTTGAATGGTCACTCCACACAACCAAAGTACCAGCAAAGGAGGGGGAAAAAACTCCAGAGAAGTTCCTGAGACAGGAAGTCTAGTCCTGCCAAGAATGTAATAAGGGTTAGCGGAGAGTAGGTTTCTGTAAGCAACACCAGAATGTTTCCTTCCTGCCTTCTTTACAGGATTAGCCCAGTAATTTCTTCTAACAACTGGTTCTCTGAACTGCTTAGAATGTTAACAACCGGTTCTAGCGAATAGGTGAGAACTGGTAGAATCCCAACCCTGGAAAAATCTCACCAAATACTAATCTCTGATTGCCCAACATGCTTAAAAACTGAATGTTAGGACTCCTCCACAGAGTAACTTGTAGGAGGACCACCAAATAGGAGGTGTTTTAGACATCCAGTATGAGTCATGGTTGAGTGAAGACATCTCTGTGAACAAGCAGAGCTGACGGTCATTGTGAGGAATGAAGGTGGATCAGTCCTTCAAATGTCTTTGTAAGACAGAATGGGAGAATGCCCCTCAGTGCCCTCAGGGACAGTTTCTTCTAAGGAGACCATAAAATAATGGTCTCCCACAGATTTGAGCACCAGGAGTCAAAGGATCTTTGCTTTCAGCATTTTTTTCTGGGGGGGGGGGCTTCAATAAGGAAATTAAACCAGCTGAACTTACTTTCTAATCACATTCAGAAATGTTCCCTATATTGGATATTATGTCAATATTGGATATTACGGAAGAATGTGCTGTGGATAAATGAGAGCAAAATAGAACTTTTTGACGTGAAGAGAAAGTGCTATGTTTGATGAAAGGCAAAACACTGCATTCTAGCGTAAGAACCTTATCCATCCAAATCATAGTGATCAAAATATGTGCTGCTTTGCTGTCTCTAATTCCTCCAAGCCATCATGCAGGACTGATCAACAGTTATCAAAAACATTCAATTGCCATTCAATTGCCAAAAGAAGGGTACACCACTTACTGAAAGCAAATGTTCATATATTTTTGCTATAGACAAATATGTAGCTTTGGATCATTTTCCTCAATGAAAAAATGAACACATATACTGTTTTTTTTTTTAAACTTGTATGTTTAAATCTCTATTTAATTTTAGGATTTTTATGGAGAACAGATCTCATCGTAGATCAAATTTATACAGAAATATTAACATTTTTGAAAGAGTTCACAAAGTTTTAAGCACCACTGTATGCATTGTTACAGATCTAAATTGCTATTCATAATTTTACATACTGGACATGCTTCATCCCTATTCAACTAGTTGCCCAGAAAGCAGCTGGCTTACATCTGCACTGATTTTTGGAAGTACCTGAAGAGAACTTGCTTTGAAAGAAATCCTACACTGATGTAACTTTCTGAAGTCCTTTCTGAAAAATTTGAAGTATATTATCTTGCTCTGCTCCAAAACAGGTCAGATTACCCTGAGCTGGGTAAGAAGAAATGAAATAAAATGAAACTATTATATAAGAGGAAAGTCCATCAATTAGTAGCATTTTATAATCTGTCACTGTCATATTGGCAATTCTGCTTCATTTGAGACATTCTGGATTTTCTTCTGTGCAGGGCAATAAAAGAAGACCCAGTCGATCCGCTGGGACTCAGGAGGCAGAGAATAGATGGGGGCAGGGCCAGTCAGAGGTGGTATTTGCCGGTTCTCTGAGCTACTCAAAATTTCCGCTACCGGTTCTCCAGAATTGGTCTGAACCTGCTGAATACCATCTCTGAAATCAACCCATAAGCTTGAAGAACAAACCTTCACCTTCACCTCAGGTTTGCTAAATAGAAACATTTTTGCTTCTAGAGGAGGCATAGCAGGGAAGAGTTAGTTTGATGTCTCTTAGAAAGGAATCACCAAGTCTAGAAGTAGGAAAGGAAAGCCTACTTACATATCCCTATCCTTGGGATAGTGGCAGATTTTTTTTCTGAAGATTTAATTGCCTGCATAGAGTTGTTGGGGGGATTGTAAAGTCTTTCAGATTCTGTAGAAGAAAGTCTCTTATGGGAGTAGGCTCAACATCCAAAATAACGCTGTAAATCTGATACAGATGTTAACTCAAAGAAAAACATTTTTGGATTATAATTCTATCAAAGTGCTTGAACCATATCTGAATTGTGGATTTCTCTAAACATAAAGTCTTAACAGTACTAACTTGAAATGATCTGTAAAATCAGGGGAAAAAATGCTTAGTAGTTTGTGGAGAATTTATTGTAATTTTAAATCTTATTTTAGGATCTATATTGTGTTGGCCACTACTGCTGATATTTATGCATTGCTTGGACATTAACAATAATCTGTAACTTTTAAAACAATATAATATATTTCCAATACTTGAAACCAATTATTTAAATATTGAGCAATGCAACCTAATTCTGTGATGCTTGTAAACTCCCTGTGTATTGCCTTCATGTTTCATATTTCTGAATTTCCTTTATATATTTTGAAATATACATGTAATTTAAGAATAACCAAAGCGATCTTTCAAAACGAGTTTCAAGATATGTGTAGAAGTCATAAGCACAACTTTTTATTTTGCCTGAAAACAGATCGATTGACAGTGAAGTTGTTTTAACAAGAGAGTCACTTGTCCCCTATAACTGGCTCCAGTCAATATTGCTGTGCTGTTATATCTAAGCACCTCAGCCCCCCATTAAGCAGCAATTGACTGATTTCCCCTATCAATATATTTTAACTGAAGCAGAAGTTAGAAAAACACTGCAACATCATTGAGATATTCTAGGATTCCACCTCCCAGCTTCCCATCTTAGCAGACTCTAGCAAATTAATTCTGCAGTTAGAGCAACAGAGGTGTAATTTCACAAATTCAGTAATTATTTTCTACTCAACCAGAAGGGAGCACAGAGATGTGAGAAAACATTATTTCAAGGAGAGTAATGGCAACACCTTGAAATGAAATAACATCAAATAGGTATAACCAAGAATAAAAGGACTCAGACCTCATATTATCAGATCTATATTGACCAGGAGCAACCTGGGCAGAGTTTTTAATACAACTGCACAGGATGCCAGGTGATAGAAAGTCAAATACACTATTCAAGTAGGAACTTTGAAAAAAAAAACCCCACAACTTCAAATCATATAAGATCTTTTATCCAGTAACATGTTGAGCATATTAGTTGAGCTGTTGAGCATATTAGTGAAGATTCTAGTTGCTACAACAATATTCATACTGCCCTGTGATCCTTGTGATCAATAATGTTGGCTTCTCTCCAGAGCCAGGTTGTGCTAGAAGTTAGTTTGAAAGACTGTTCTTGACCTAGGGTCATGGAAGGAGTTTCAGGTTGAGTGACCTTTGCTCTTGGGTGCCCCATTTTTGTTCTAAAACATTAAAGTACCACATTGCCTATCCTTATCAAAGGAGTCAAAAATTGAAAGGCAACGACTTTGGGAATATTTTTGCAAAGGTTATTATTTTAATTCCCAATGGTTACTTTTTCATGACAGTGTTAAGCAGATCATTGGGAGTTGCAATTTTATGCTCACTTGCTTGAGAGAAAGGGAAATGAATGAGAAAGCCCTGAATTTCTTATTTTCCATTTTTCCATAATGTAGCATTGATAGAGATGGATGTATCCATCTGTTTCATATTCTATAACATTCACATGTTTTATGCACAAGTTCATTTTGTTCTGCTTCTGCTTCAGCTTATGGAATTTTAAAAATAACTTCACATCAAAAATTTGCATACATGTTTCCTCCTAATATACTCATTTGTTTGCAAGCAGTTTGCTCTAAGCCTTTTTGTCTCCAATGCAAACAATTTTATAAGTAATTTCTTTGAATGCTCACATTTTTTTGACTGGAAAACTGCATGGCAAAATTTGCAGCAGCATAAAAATCCAAAATCCATGCTTCCTTTCAAAAATAGGTAGCTATCAGACCTGGGCTGCAAAAAAAAAACCAAAAAAAAAAAACCTGTTGACTCCTAGATAGCGGCAAAGAGTTCATCTTCTGTATCTCATTGCTGTTATCTGCAGCCAGCCAGATTTTTGTAGTCCAAAAATGATAATTCTAGGATAGAGCAAATAATAATTAAAACACCAATCAATGTTTTCTCCTAATCTCTAATACTATCATAAGGCATGCTATCATTGTAATGTGAAGCTTTTTCCTATTGCTCACACCATTCTTTTCCTATTTGCTAGAATTGGAAAGCTCAAATCATGAAATACCTTCTTTATATGGAATAGTATTTAAGAAAAACTTCCTTCCTTCCTTCCTTCCTTCCTTCCTTCCTTCCTTCCTTCCTTCCTTCCTTCCTTCCTTCCTTCCTTCCTTCCTCCCTCCCTCCCTCCCTCCCTCCCTTCCTAAAAATTACTGCTTGAATAGCAGTCATGTTTGTTTTACATCTCACTGGAATGAACCTGGCTTAGTTCATTGGACTGAATAATAAATGCACAGAATGAGTCTCTCAAATGTATGTGATACTTTGGCTGGATGGTGCCTCTTGTTCATCACACAATGATGGAAATTGATATTAAATAGCAATAAGAAGAAAAAAAAGTTTGTTTGGCAGTGCTATTTCCTATAGGTTGATAGAGTTGTGTGAACATATGCATTTTTAGTAAGGTTGTGGTAATAATAGTCTACAGCTAATTAGCCTTTTCTCAGAGGAGTGACAGATGACAGTCAATTTGCAGTGTGACAGATGACAGTGATCTTCCTTGATGTTAGCACTCATAGCATTTACACCTACCTAAGCCAATTAACTGAACTAGCCAAATTGTCTTCAGATAAATGGTACTCCCACTCAATGAGTTACTTCCTTATCATTAATTGATTATGCCCCAGATTTTTCTCCACAAATGCTAGAGAAAATGTCATCCTGAGTGGAATTATTTTCTTTGACCTTTTTGTCTCTAGCTTGCCCAAATGCTTCAACTTGAAATAGCCACTCACCAGGTTTACTGAAGCTTAGCTTAGAAGCTGTGTCCAATTAAAACACGCTAACAAGACACCATAAAGGGAAATACTATGTTGCAGCCCTGCCATTCTTGTAACTCAGTTATTGTGAACTCTGGAATTACAACATGTGCTGTCTTCTTAATTTTAAATGATGTATTGCTTTGGGGAATGGGTCTTGGGTTGTATGAAAAAAAACCAGATTAAAAAAATAAGCCCTTCCTATCTATACTTTATTAGTGCAAATAATTTATAGTTGAGCTGCATTAAAGATATCTCATTCTTCCATACCAAGCATAGGACAAAAATGACCCAAGCCTACCTATAGATTCATTATTGTGCCAGGGAGAAGAGATTACTAGGATTGTGATTGATACAAAATGTTTCTTCTCTGTTGATTTGTTTAATTGATTCCTGACCAATTGATTCTATGAACTGATTAGGTCGAGGGTGTCAAATTTGTCACAGCATTGTCATATGACGTGTCATGACTCCCCCCCCCTTTGCTAAACTGGGTGTGGATGTGACCAGTGTGTGACACATCTGGTCCACAGGCTGCAAATTTGACAGCCTTGGGTTGGATGCTTCCATGATGCACTAGGCAGTGTGAAAATAAATTGGAAAACATTTGGTAGATGGAATCCCAAGAATTCTGATTCCCAGATCCACCAACATATGCCTTTCTGAATGGGCACTAAATCACACATATTCTGTCTCTGCCTTCAAAGTGATTTTCTCCCTGTTCTCTTTCTCTCTACTTTTAGACTGTTTCATTGGAGCAAGGAATCACCTCTTACATTCTGTAATGACCAGCATGTAATCAGAGTGTAGTTTCTAATTTATACAATATCATTTCCAAAATCTTCGGTTTCAAACCTATATGCCACTCTTTCCTTACCTTTTTGTTCACTTTCCATCAGTATCTGTTTACAAAAATAGGTTCATTATCCTCCCAGACCATTGAAAATTTATTCACACATTGCACTATATAGAATAGAACAGAATAGAATTTTTATTGGCCAAGTGTGATTGGACAAACAAAGAATTTGTCTTGGTTCAAATGCTCTAAGTGGATATAAAAGAAGAATCATAAGATGCAACCTATATCATGATTTCCCTTATATAAGAAAAATGCATCCTACTATTTATCAGAAATCTTGCTTGACAAGATTTGTTATGTATTGCTGAAACCAAAACAATCATGAATAAACAATTCCAAAAATGCTTTAAACCCAGTGAGGAGAAGTCTAGAGGATGAGCACAAATCATATGATAGATAGAGAACCATATGCAATGTTGGCTAGGTTCTTCACTCAATTGAAATTGCATACATTTTTTGGTAGAGAATATTACCTTGAAATTACTTTGAAAACATGCTTCTGTCACTAAAGTTTCTGGAAAATCAAATAAACAGATGTAGCCAGCATCCATTTTATTTCCAGCGTCTTTCTCCCAACTTGAAACCAGATAACAGATAATCAGACTTGGAAGAGATCTTGTAGATCATCTAGTCCAAGTGGGACACCCTACACCATTTCAAACAAATGGCAGTCCAATCTCTTCTTAAAAGTCTCAAGTGATGGTGCTCCCACAACTTCCAAGGGCAAGCTGTTCCATGGGTTGATTGTTCTCACTGTCAGAAAGTTTCTCCTCATTTCCAAGTTAAATCTCTCCTTGTTCAGTTTCCATCCATTATTCCTTGTCTGGCCTTTGGGTGCATTAGAAAATAGACTGATCCCTTCCTCTCTGTTGCAGCCCCTCAACCAGACCAGTTTTTTCTTTAACAAGAGCATGTATGACTTTGATACCCCAGTGGAAGAGGTAGACATGGTAGACATTTCTGACATTTGCTAAGTGTATATCATAATTTCCAATTTGGGTCTTCACATCAAGCACTCAGAAAAAAAATGCTCCAAATTCTGCTTTTTAGGCCTGAACCAAAATTGCTTATCAGACCTATCAATTGTACTGCTGGCAAAAGAACCATAGCAGCTTTTATTGCTCTGTAAGTACTTCTTCTGGATTAAGTGGAAGTAGAAAAGAAGCTTGAGACCACATTTCACTCTTTAAAAAAAAGCTCTTGACAAGATAATTCTGGCATTTATTCTTGCTCTTAACATTTCTTTTTCCTGTCCTCTTTCTCTGATCTTAAGCACCCAGGAGTACAATGCATTATTTTACATTTAAGTTTAATTTCCTATGGGGAGAAATATTGCCTTGAGTTCTAAATGCCAGTACAATCACATGCAAACTAAATTGCACTCCCCCCCATCTTTTCTCCTAAGTAACATGGTAGGGGCTAAAGAAAGATTGAAGCAGTGCAAGAGCTGCTTGGAAAGAGAAACAGCACCCAAGCACTGAGAATCAGTTAATGAAGATAATCTCATTCTGCGTACTAAATCCCATTTGAAATTCATATTATTAAGCTTATCACAATTTTATTTTGCTCAGCTGAGATAAGATAGAGTCACTTTGGAATAAGAAAGAAGGCAGAAGTCTTTTCAAATGACTAATATCATTACATTGTCTTGCATCATAGCACAGTCAGCAACTTTTCTTTACAAAATTGCAAATCTCACAAGATCACCAACAGTTGTGATAGATTCCATCCCCATATATTTTATTACTTACAATTTAACAGCAACATCTTATTCGAGAATGGTGAAATCGCCTCGATGTTGGCAATCTTACCAGATTTTTGGATACATGAGCGCACACACCAACACAAGGATCTAAAGTGTCAGATGCCATTATGCAACCTTATGGTATTAAATATAAAATCTAATATTCATATATTACAATTTTAATAAACGTGTCACCATCACAGTGAGACTGGGGGAGAGAAAGTGCCCAAAATTATCCAGCGAACCTTATTATTGGACTGGTTTCTCATTGAAATGTCCAAGTTCAAGTTCAATACAACATGCAGCTTGAAAGAAGGAAAAGGGATGAAGAAACAATGAAGTATTTTGAAAACTGTATAATGTATTATTTAGAAAATAATGGAATTTTATTTATATTTTAATTTCTACAACATTTTCTGCAACTCCAGGATCAGTACAGGTAGTCCTCCAGCTTACAACAGTTCATTTAGTGACTGTTCAGCAGTGGCATTGAAAAAAGTGACTTATGGCTGTTTTTCACATTTATGACTGTTGCAGCATCCCCATTGTCACGTCCAGCAATTCAGTTCCTTGGCAGCTGGCTCATACTTATGACCGTTGTTATATTCCAAAGTCATGTGATCCCCTTTTGTGACTTCCTGACAAGCAAAGTCAAGAGAGAAGCCAGATTCCCTTAACAAACGAGTTACTATAAAGTGGTTAGAATGCAGTACTGCAGGCTACTTCTGCTCACTGCCAGCTGCCTCACCAATTTGGCAGATCGAATCTCACCAGGCTCAAGGTTGACTCAGCCTTCCATCCTTTCGAGGAAGGTAAAATGACAACCCAGATTGTTAGGGGCAATATGCTGACTTTGTAAACCTCTTAGATGGGGCTGTAAAGCACTGTGAAGCGATATATAAGTCTAAGCGCAATTGCTATTGCTATTTTAACAATTGTGGTGATTCACTTAACACAAGGGCAAGAAAGGTTGTAAAATGGGACAAAACTCACTTAATAAATGTCTCACTTAACAACAGAAAGCTTGGGCTCAATTGTGGTAGTAAGTCAAGGGCTACCTGTATCTTCTAGATCTGTGATGGTGAACCTATGGCATGCATGCTGAAAATGGCATGCAGAGCTATCTCTGCTGGCATGCGAACTGTCGCCCCAGATCAGGTCCACTGTGCATGCGCGCGAGCGCCTCCCACCAGCCAGCTGATTGTTGGGTATCTGCTATGTATGCATGGGAGGTGGGGAGCGTGCATGGGGGGGGTCATGCACGCATGCGCAGGGTGCATGGCACACTCAGGGGACATGCTGCATGTGCCCAGGGGCGTAGGGAGCTTGGGGGGTCGTGCACGCATGTGCAGGGATATGGTGTGTGTGTGTCACACGTGCATTCATTATGGGTGCATTATAAAGGTTGACAAAATGCACGCACTTTCGGCATGCGACGATGAAAAGGTTAGCCATCACTGTTCTAGATGCTTCCTGCTAAGAAAAAACTGCGCTGGGCATTATGCTTTTCAGCAATAAAGAGTTGAGGAGGAGTTGGTGGTTACTAATTAATATGAACTGACTGCTTCACTGCTCATAGTACATTGTACACAAGTTACTCCACACTTTTTAAGTTGCACTAGCTTTTAAGTAGGGCGTGCTTTTATCCTCAAGAACCTGTTTTCAAATATTCATGTCTCTTTGATGTCTTTAGTTTCTGATGTGGGAACCATTTCAGAAAGGGGTCTTTCAGACCAGTTTTTCAACATTTAAAAGAATATAATGCCACAAGAAGACTGAATCAGAGGAAGATAATTTCCTTTTGCTGATTATTTGTAAACCACCTGCAGAATGGCTGGATTTACAAGTACCAGGAGGAAAACAGAAAATTTTGTGGCACACTGGATTGTTCTATTATTGCACACAACACCCCTATTTGCCATCAACATGTGGAAAAATAGATTAGGGTTATTAGGAAAAGCTTCTTAACAGTAGAAATAGTTTGACAGCAAAACTAATTACCTACAGAAGAGTTAGTCTCCATTATGGAATTTATTCAAGTAGAGGTTGACAAATATCTGCTGGGGATGGTTTAATTAGGATGTCTGCATTTCAGAGGTATATTCAGCAGGTTCTGACCAGTTCTGGAGAATCGATAGCAGAAATTTTGAGTTCAGAGAACCGGAAAATACCACCTCTGATTGGAGATTTTAAAGTATCCTCCCCCTGCCATACCCACCAAGACACGCCCATAGAACCAGTAGTAAAAAAAAAAAATTGAATCCAACCACTGCTGCATTTAGCATGGGATTGAACTCAATGAGCCAAATCTCTCCTTTCACATTGTAGCAATAGCATTTAGACTTATATACCACTACATGGTGCTTTACAGCCCTCTCTAAGTGACAGAGACAGCATATTGTACCCAACTATCTGGGTCTTCATTTTACCGACCTCGTAAGGATGGAAGGATGAGTTAACCTAGTATTATGATTCTAATTAACACAGTGTCTCTATGTCTCTCTATGTAGTATGTGTGTGAGAGAGAGGCATAATGAAGTAACTCCTATTGCAAAGAGATGGAAAGGTTCCACACTAATCCCTATGGAGGAATGGTTGGTGAAATTGACAGATCTTGCTGAAATTGATAAATTAACTATTGATTTATTGGAGACTGATGGACTTCTTTCTTTCTTATGGACTTTTTGCATATAAATGAAAAAAGAAGAAGTGATTTATAGCTTTGATAATTAGATAAGATAGATTATAAAAAGAAGAGTATAATGATGTAACTTTAGAGAGAGATGTCTATGGAGATTCTCAGTCATCCACGTCATGGTTGTCCCCAAAAATGCTTTTTGAAGAGGCAACTTTCTTGTTTTATTTTTGTTTCACTACTCATCCAAGAAGCTTCTTCAGCTCTGACTGGATGGTGGGAATGGAAGGATTTATACTCCTTGCAGACAGCTGGTCATTTGCATTCTTTTAGAAAGTCATTGAGGCCACTTGATATTTATCTGCATTGTACTGTGTTTCTGTACTGCAGTATACTATATTTCACCTTAATTTGTTGTTGGGAGTTGGCCAAGAGATTTATTGTGTGTGTGTATGTGTATGTATAATTGCATATATGTGTACATACATACACACACACACACACAAAATCTCTCAGCCAACTCCCAACAGCAAACTAAGATGAAATACAGTACATTGAAGTACAATATATATCAGTGTAACAATATATTTCCAATATTTCAAAGCTCTCCTTGTTGATAGCATTTCTGAACTGCAAAAATATATAAAGAGATTGTATGAGTTAATTTTTATTAAAACATAAACAATTAATACACCATCGAGTCAGAGCTTTATATACATAGTAATATAAAGTTAGAAAGAAAAGAGAAAAAGCAAAGAGAAAGCAAAATGTACATGAAAAGAAAAAAAGTTAAAAAAATAGAAAAAAAAAAAAGGTACTAAGAAGTGGCTTCTGATAGTCTTCACAGCACTTATTAAATGCAATTGTACCTGAACATTTCTCTCTAAGAAAAGAAAGCCCAGAAAGCACAGCTCCACAGCACAGTCATTTCAGCAGTGCTAAGATGGCTCCACACCCATTTGCATTATGCAGGTGACCCATTTTTACAAGAGAAGCTTTAAAAAATGTAGGACACAGAGGTGGTATTTAGCAGGTTCTGACCAGTTCTGGAGAACCAGTAGCGGAAATTTTGAGTTGTTCAGAGAACCAGCAAATACCACCTCTGATTGGCTCTGCCCCCATCTATTCTCTGCCTCCCAAGTCCCAGCTGATTGACTGGGTCTTTTTTTGTTGCCCTGCACAGGAGAACGGAGCTGGAAGGCAGGTTAGTGGGGTGAGGAGGGAATGGGTATTTTCCAGTAACCTTCCCCCGCCATGCCCACCAAGCCATGCCCACAGAACCGGTAGTATTTTTTTTAATCCTACCACTGGTAGGACAGGTTTTTGTGTAGATTTAAATGTGGTGCTGCTAGTGATGGTAATATTGCCAAAAGATTTTTCACAGATAGGTATAAGCAGATCTTAATTGCTATCTATAGTATTGGGAATAAAGGAGTGTGCAGCAAGTTACTTGTATATACAAGCCTTTGATTGCCATAGAATTTGTAGATTAATTGCTGTGTGTCAATTATTAAGAAATGCAGTTGTTTGTCTATAATGAATGTAAATCCTGCTACTCCTTGATTGCATAAATAATCATCAGTAGATGACATTATTCTTTGCAGCTATAAAGTCCCTATATACATTATGTCCTCCTTCTCCTTCATCCTCCTTGACATTATACTGCAGATGATTCAGAAAAGTTTAAAAGGTACAGTAACACTTGTACTTGTCAAAGATGAGCCAAATTAGAAAATCTTTCCACCCAATGACACTGAAGACACTCCTGGCTCTAATTTTCATGTGGCATATAGTGGCCCAATAGGAATTGCACAGAGACCTTTGGACCCTTAACATTTTCACACATCCTACTGAACAGCTATCAGCTTGGAATGACTTTTGTCATTATGGCATTGGCTTAAATTCAAAGTAGCATTCTGGAGAAGAAAGACTTCATAGTCTGCTACCAGCTGGTTGAGCAACCCCACCACATCTGTTCATTTGGTTCTCTTCGCACAGAGTAATTTAAAGTTAAACCAGCTATTGCTGCAGGTAAAGTGATGTTGAAGACAGCAAAAACTATCAGAGGAGAAGAAGGTTAGGATCACAGTATCAAAAAGCAAGGCAATGCAACTTTAAAATGCCATTTATTGCAGAGGTTGATGAATCATTGACTAAGGAACAGATGATAGATGAATTTTATTTTCAATAACTATCATTATTATGAAGATGGTCATTATTTCCTAAATTGCTGTTATTTGTTTAGGGAACCCATGTACCTACAGTCACAGAACTTTGTAATCTTCCACAGCTAGGATATTTACCAGCATATATTATTCAGAGATCTGGATAGTCTTCAGGAATAGATTTGGAGAGGATGGAGAAATGCCAGAAATCATTTCCTTCTCATCTCAGTGATAAGAAACAGCCTTTTTCTGATGCCAGAACCATGGGAACACAACAAAGATATGAAGAAATTGCTCTGGACTTGGTATTCTAATTATCCAGTAGCAAAAACGACATAGTTTCTATGGAAGAAGCTGGCATGAGAATCAGATTAACCACAAGCATAAGAATTAACTTGATGATTCACATCAAGGGTTGAATGGCTCATCTTCAATTTCCTAAACAAGCAACCAAAGTGTCTCAGGGGGAAGCAAATTTCAGCATTCAGTGTATGTGGAAGCTTCTGATAATCGAAATAGAAATTAACCTTGAACATAGAATTTTCACTTAATGGATATGACCGCAGTTTCTGGACAATGCCATGCTCAGGTATCTTTCAGGAATAGAAGAAAGTGGATCAAAAGGATCAATCAGATTTACTGAAATGTCTTTGGCAGAGGTGCACACCAGAATCATGTTGAAATAGCACGTATTTTTCTACACAAAGTTTGAATGGTTAGGCCTGACTCAACAATGACTAACTTAATTGGATCCAGATGTGAAAAACTGAACCTGGTACTGCAGCTTCCATAACTCTTGGCTTTGCTTCTTTCAGCTTATAGTATTTGGTTCCACATCTTGAATAGAAGGAAACAGATGAATAAAGAAGGGAGGGAGGGCGAGGAAAAGACTAACTTCTAACTTTGTAACTAATCCCTGATCAATCTTGTGATCGCTAATACTTTCACTTTGTACTGGTGGAAGAAATGATTCTTTTGTGTGTGTGTTTTTAAATAATTTAATGAATTGCTAATTATTGCTTGACTCCATGCTGTTTATGTTCCTATATTCAGCTTGATGCAGGCAGTACACAGGACTGTGAATGCCTAGGATGCTTCCCTTTCACACCTTCTTGGTTCCCAACAGATGGGAAAAAAAAAAAACCAAGATTGACCCCTAGGCAGCATTCCTACAATGGCTACGGTTAAATGCTTTGTGCCTTTCTGATAGTTGCCTGAACTGCTTAGGGAAGTATCTTTCCCCAGTTATCAGGCTTTTTCTACAACAAAGGACATGAGAAAAGAGAAAACTGGCCTCTGTTCAAACCTTGTAATCTGCTCCTCAAGCTGGCCATATACTCCTCCCCCTCCTCCCTTATTCCCCATCTGGACCATAGTTTGATCTCTATTTCATACAGATTCTGATCCAATGAGGATTTATTAGTTTGCCCAGGCAGCAGATAAATATATTCTGACATTTGATTTCTCAGGCTCCTTGACAACTACTTTCAGTCCAGATGACCGGCTTCAAAGGAACCAAAACCACAGATGTAGCTCATCATATAAAAATCCTTATACGAGCAACTGGACAGATTTTTTTGAAGACCTCTCACTCTACTCAGAATAGTGACAGGAAATGTACTTTTTAGAAGCTCTCCCTTGTCATGATTGGCCATCTCCAATCAATGCCCTCCTCATACACTTCTAATTCCCAGAATTCCTATATTGACAAGAAGTTGTGGATATTGTAATTTCAATACTTGTGGAAAGCACCAGGTTTGAGAAGACCTTGAAAGATTAGGGGCCAAAACAGATATTAACATGGCTTGTGTTTCAAAATACCACAGGAGGACTACATGGTCCATCTTACTATGCCTCCCCACCTTTGCCCTTTAGCTAGAGTTATAACTTATCCAGAGTTGTTATATTTTATGATAGCATTTAAAGTAAACATTTCAGACTAAGTTCAATATTCTGGTTAACTTTAAACATAATTAAGGACTATGGATGAAAAGTTGGGGAAATGTGCCTCAAACTGAAAATCTAAAGTGTTGAGGAATGAATGAGAATTCAAAGACTTTTTCCTCCCTGTAGCAGCTTGACTGAAGAGACGAGACTTCATAGAGTCTAACCTAAAGTATACAATCTAGTTTTTCTGTTATAGCCAGAATTACATGTAGGTGACGCTAAAGAAGCAGATTAAATCACAAAGCTGCTTATCCCAAGTTATAAACCTTTTGCTTTCATAAAGATATTCATATACAAAAAATGAGTGATGATAGTTATCAATGGAAACCTGTTGGAAATGAGCTTCAAAATGTCATTGTTTTGTTTACAGCCAATTAGCTGCCACAATTTTTCATCTTTCCCCAATTCCTGTGCATCTCTGTTTGCCAATAACTCCTGCACTTAATGTTTCTTCACTCTTTGTCCCAGTCTCCCATTTCACAGCACAGCAAGCAATTGGCCAGAGGTCGTGTATTATGCATATGCTACGAAGTGTTAAAGGAAATCCCAGCAGGATTGTTGCCATTAAATGTATCTATATTGCATTAAATTCTTATTAGCCACTATGTTTTGACTCACAATTAAGCTGCTCCAATACATCTTCATTATATATATCCAGTATCGAACTCCATAATCAGCACAAATGTTATTTTCATTTATTTTCCCATGACTTGGATTTCTTGATTGCACCTAGGGATGTAATGGTGGTAGGAAGGCAGTTTCTGCCATCACTTTGATGGGAGCCAAAATAGCTATATACTTGTCAAATGGAAGCATTGGGTAACTTGCTTAGTGGTGAAATGTTTTGCAGAAGCAGCATTATTTCTAAAGGATTGTGTGAGGTAACCTTATTTTTTCCCACCAATACCATATCTTCTTAGGCTGTTGTAGATTATAAAAAGTGTATTTATAAATATTGGGGAGTCTTTAGTCAGGTCTATTCTTAGGCAGAATGACCTGACAGCTTCAGGTAGATAGCGATGGAGATGGTAGGAAGGTATTCCTTCCGGGTGATAATTTCTACATGTTCCTAATCTCCTAAACTGACTGTGGCAATGCTTACTTGTTGATCTCTTGGAAAAGCTTACTTTGTTATCTACCATGACAAAATTCCCCCTGGGAAAACTCTCTGATGATACAAGTAGGTAAAGAGGCTGCTAGCCCAGACCATACATGATAATTCACTTGCGCCACTGATGCAACAATATGGCATTTTGTTTTAATGCCCACAATAGAAAATGGTGGACCAATAGAAAAGAATGGACCATTATGGGGGGAAAGGCCCTTGTAGGAAACAATGAGCCTGGCTTTGCTCAATCATGAGCTCTGCCACAAATTCATTGGATACCTGGATCAAATCGCTATTTCTCAAGATATCAGCATGTTGGTACTATAAGCTTCCATCACAACATTTTACAGGCAAAAATGTTTTGTGTTTTTAAGGATAATGTGGGAATTTTTACATCAAAATATATTTTATTCTTTATACTGTCTTCATCTTCTCTTAAAAATTAACAGAATACACAATGGATTGAGAATTGGCATCTCTGCTAGATAATTGACAGTCAAGCTGAATCTAAGTTAATCAAATAAAAATAGCAAATGGGGGAACTCTTTTACTCAAATATCCTCAACCCACCAATATGTTATCCAGACCTTATCTGCATATCAAAGGAGAAGGTCTGTAAACACAAAGAAAGTTAATTAAAATGGCCTCCCAGCAGAACTGTAGGTTCACAAGAATAAACATCATAGATGACATGTATTTACACATACCAACGCCCCTCAAGTGTCACCCTAGAACAGCACATATACACTTCCACACCCAGAACAAACTTGGCTCTAAAACAATGTATACCATTTTCTCTGCAGCTGCCTTAAGGCAAACTTCTTCTCTTTTGGGAATAAATATTTCTCCTTTCCTTACAGCTGTCTGGATTTCATTTTTACTCTTGTACAACCCCAGTGCAAGTTGGAACCCCAAAATATCCTCAGACAATAATCATAAATACAGTAGTCCTATCTTTTATAAAGCCTTCAAAATCCTCTTTCAATTCTGCTTCCTAGCCTTTACCTTCTTCTTTTTTTATTTGTCAATTGCTTACGAGATAATAGGTATAAGTAAAAACAAAGTTATGAATACATGGATACATATAAGAAAAAAATGAAATAAAAGAAACAATAGGACAGGGATGGTAGGCACGCCCCCTACAGACCTCTTATTATTCACGCCCCCTACAGACCTCTTAGGAAAGGGGTGAGGTCAATAGTAGACAGTCTAAGGTTAAAGTTTTTGGGGTTTGGGGAAAAAACCAGAGTCAGGTAGAGTATTCCAGACATTGATCACTCTTTTGCTGAAGTCGTATTTCCTGCAATCAAGTTTGGTGCAATTAACCTTGAGTTTGTATCTATTGTTTGCTCTTGTATTGTTATGGTTGAAGCTGAAATATTCACTGACAGGTAGGACATTGCAATGTATGATTTTATATACTATACTTAGATCGGACTGAAGGTGGTCTAGGTTTTCTAGGTCTAGAATTTCGAGTCTGGTGGCATAAGGTATTCTGCAATGGGTAGAGGAGTGGAGAATTCTTCTTGTGAAATATTTCTGGACTTTCTCAACTGTGTTAATATCAGATACGTAATGTGGGTTCCAGACTGATGAGCTGTATTCGAGTATTGGTCTAGCAAATGTTTTGTATGCTCTAGTTATTAGTGTAATATTACCAGAGAAAAAGCTACATAAGATTAGGTTAACAAATCTTAACGCCTTTTTGGCTATGCAGTTACAGTAGGCTCTAGCACTTAGATCATTAGAGATGAATACTCCAAGTCCCTTGACAGAGTTTGGATCATCAACAAGGTCTTGACTGTTCAGCCTGTATTTTATTTTCTGATATTTTTTTTGCCAATATGTAAGACAGAGCATTTTTTTGTTGAGATTTGAAGTTGCCATTTGTTTGACCATTCTGATACATGATCAAGGTCTTTTTGAAGGATAGCAGTATTGGTGTTGAATAGCTTTACATCATGAGCGAAGAAAACGCAGTTGCTCTTGATATGATCACAGAGGTCATTTATGAAGAGTATGAAAAGAGTTGGTCCCAGAACACTGCCTGGGGGGGACACCACTGTTGACAGGTACAGAATTTTATAGGACGCTCCTAATTTTGACCATTTGTTGTCTGTTTGACAGAAATGCTTCTATCCAGTTATGCAGATGTCCAGAGATACCGTAAGATTTTAGTTTTAGGAGTAGTTTGTCATGTCCCACTGAATCAAAGGCTTTACAGAACTCTATGTAGATTGCATCTATTGCTTTGCCCTGATCGAGTTGTGTAGTCCATATATTTTTGCAGTGTAAGAGGTGCAGATTACATGATAGTTTTTTCCTAAAACCAAATTGTTTATTAGAGAGTAGGTTGTTTGTTTCTAAGTGGAGGATGATGGATTGGTTAATAATTGATTCCATGACTTTACAGGTGACGCAGCATAAAGAGATTGGTTTGTAATTTTCAACTAGGCTGGGGTCTCCCTTTTTGAAGATGGGGATGACCGTGGCTTGTGACCATGGTTTTGGCAAGGAGCTGGTCCTGAAAGATTTTTCAAAGATTATGCTTAGAGGTTCTGCTATGGCAGTGGGTAGCTTTTTTTGAGAAGTAGACACATATTCCATCCGGTCCAATAGATAGAGATGGTTTTAGATTGCATAGTGCTTTTTCAACATTGTCTTCTGTAAAATCAATATGTATTAGATCATTGTAGTTGTCTGTGGTTTGACTAGGAAATACTGGGCATGATCCATTGCTGTTTACAAATACTGAGCCAAAGAATGTGTTAAAGAGGTTGGCTTTACCATTCGGTCCTTTCAGGGGTGGGATGGACCTTGAGTCTTTTAGTTTGTTATTTACAAAATTGCAGAAAATGCGGGTGGAATTGGTGCGTAGAAGGTTTTCTTCTTGTTTAATGTGATAATTGGTGCATTCAGTTTTTATCTGGTGACATAAATTTTTGTATCGGCTTTTGAAGTTGGCAACGTGACCAGATTTGTTTTTCCACCAAAGTAATTTTTTTAAACGATTGAAGCTTCCTTACTCTTTTGGGTAATTTGTTTTTTCTGGTTTTGGGAGTTGTTAATGGTACATATAGTTTGATGACTCTTTTGACTTCAAGTAAAAATATGTTGTAATGGCCTTCTACAGTATTGCATCCAGAGAATAGAAATTGCCAATCAAGGGATGAGTGATTGTTGTTTATAAGATCATAGTTGCCTTTTTTGAAGTTATGATTGGGGATTCTGTCATTGTGATGATTTTTGTGTGGATGTATATTGAGACAAAAGTCAATCATGTTGTGGTCACTGTTGGAAAAGGTTTCTTTAATTAAAATTGAATTCTAATTGTTGCAGAAGATGAGATCGAGGCAATTGTTAAGTCTAGTGTTGTTGGTTACTAGTTGTTGTAGTCCCAGATTTGTTACTGCATTGTAGAAGGTTATATGTGTGGGTTCAATTGTACATTCGTTAAGGGTGCAGTTAATATGAGGTAGATTGAAGTCACCAAGAAAGATAAAAGCGTGTGGGCAGGATGCTGCCCATGTTAGTAGTGTATTTAGATTTTTTGCATGTTCGATATCATAATCAGGGGCTCTGTAACATAGTAAAAACCGAAATGTGATATTTAAGGACAGTTCACAGATGATGGTCTCAGGAATAACAAGCTCCTGCGTAACTTGGATGTTTTTTAGATGTAGAAGTTTTTTAGTTTTTTAGATAACTTCTTGTAGAAGATAGCAATACCACCTCCTCTACAGATTTTATGATGTGATTGGTAAACATGATAGTCTCTTATTGTGGTAATGGAGTCAGGGAGAGATGCGTTGAACCATGTTTCACAGACAAATATAATGTCGAATTTAGCCATATTTAGTAAGAGGAGAAATTCAGGTATTTTATTTACAAGGCTTCTTGCATTGAGTAGTTTGCATTTAAGGCCAGTTGTGGTTGGAATAGAGGTAGTTAGGGGCGTGCATGCCTAGTTTTGAGTGATGTTGGATCCTCGCCTTTTCCTTTGTAGGAAAGGGAAACAAACTCAGGGTTTGCTGAATTGGCTGTTGCTGTCCTTATATGTATTTATCTTCCTGAAATCTGCTGAATTGCCTGCTGCTGTCCTTATACGTATTTATCTTCCTGAAATCATAGTTGATAGAATGTGTGTTGATGTTACTTGCTTGGACATTGTCATCCAAGGCTAGAGTGGGAATACAGACTATAAAGGCCTGAATGTGTCAAAATAGGCTCATATCAAATCCCTGAAAGATGGCAATTCTGTTTGTCACTGATCAATCTATCAATCACAATAGAGCTGGAAGGGACCTTGAGAGGTCTTCTAGTCGAACAGCCTGCTCAAGGAGGAGACCCTGTAATGTTTCAGAAAGGTAGCTGTAAATTATTTCTTAAAAGTCTCCAATGATGAAGCACCTACAACTTCTGAAGGCAAGCTGTTCTAGCTTGAATCTGATTCCAGTTTTGTCTCTGGACAGGGCCATGTTCCTCTAAAGCACGGGTGTCAAACTCACTGCATAACATTGCCATCCCATGATGCAGAGGTGGTTTATTCAGCAGGTTCTGACTAGTTCTGGAGGACCGGTAGTGGAAATTTTGAGTAGTTTGGAGAACCGGCAAATACCACCTCTGAAATGGCCCCTCCCCCATCTATTCTCTGCCTCCTGAGTCCTGATTGGCCGGGTTTTCTTTTGTTGCCCTGTGCAGGAGAACGGAGCTGGAAAGCAGGTTAGTGGGGTGGGGAGGGATTTTGCAGTATCCAAACCCACCACGTCACACCCACCACACCACACCATGCCCCCAAGCCATGCCCACAGAACTGGTAGTAAAATTTTTTGAATCCCACCACTGACATGATGTTTCATGGCGTTTTTCCCCATTCACAGAGCTGAGGTGGGCATGGCCTGCACATGATGCATCCATCCCGTGGGCTGCCAGTTTGACACCCCTGCTCTAAAGTATCAGGGCTGCAATTTGAGTTCCATCTGAACTCATAGGTTCTATTAAAAGCAGTTAGGCAGAAATCATGGCCAGGGAGAGCTTTTTCCAGTTTCAGTTGATACAAAAAATGTGAACTGGTTTGAACCAGGATATCAGTGGAAAAGAGACTCATGTCCTTGTCCTCCTGTATTTTGACTACTGTAGTAGGCACTACATAGAGTTGCCTGTGAAAATGGCTCTGAAACTACAGCTGGCCTAAATGGCAGAGATAGCAGAATCTGACACCTCGATTAGCAGATGGACCACTACCACTAGGGTCAGTTGTAGCTTCAGAGTCATTGGCAGCCGCATTAGAGCATGAATCTACACATGCATAGGCCATATTTTGTACACTACCACCCCATGGCCTCAGCCCACTGCTCCTAATAGAAACAGATTTACAGCCAATTATAGGTCTAAATACAAATTAGCCTCTTACTCTAGGAGTTACATTTTTCTATCAACTTAATTTTCTTCCTGTTTCCTGCAAAAAGTCAACAAAGAGTTTCCAATCACCACTAAATTTAGACAATGTACCGGTGAAACTCAAAAAATTAGAATATCGTGCAAAAGTTCATTTATTTCAGTAATGCAACTTAAAAGGTAAAACTAATATATGAGATAGACTCATTACATGCAAAGCAAGATAGTTCAAGATGTGATTTGTCATAATTGCAATGATTATGGCTTATAGCTCATAAAAACCTCAAATCCACAATCTCAGAAAATCAGAATATTACATGCAATCAATAAAACAAGGATTGTACATAGAACAATATTGGACCTCTGAAAAGTATAAGCATGCATATGTAGTCAGTACTTGGTTTGGGCCCCTTTTGCAGCAATTCCTGCCTTAATGTGGTGTGGCATGGAAGCAATCAGCCTGTGGCACTGCTGAGGTGTTATGGAAGACCAGGATGCTTCAATAGAGGCCTTCAGCTCTTCTGCATTGTTCGGTCTCATGTCTCTCATCTTTCTCTTGGCAATGCCCCATAGATTCTCTATGGGGTTCAGGTCAGGCAAGTTTGCTGGCCAATCAAGCATAGTAATCCCACGGTCATTGAACCAGGTTTTGGTGTTTTTGGCAGTGTGGGCAGGTGCCAGGTCCTGCTGGAAAATGAAGCAGCATCCCCATAAAGCTCATCTGTGGAAGGAAGCTCCAAAATCTCCTGGGTTGACCCTGGAATTAATGAAGCACAGTGGACCAACACCAGCAGATGACATGGCTCCCCAAATCAACATAGACTGTGGAAACTTCATACTGGACCTCAAGCATCTTGCAGTGTATGCCTCTCCATTCTTCCTCCAGACTCTGGTTCCTTGGTTTCCAAATGAGATGCAAAAGTTGCTCTAATCAGAAAAGAGGACTTTGGACTACTGTGCGACAGACCAATTATGTTTTTCTTTAGCCAAGGTAAGACGCTTCTGATGTTGTTTGTTGTTCAGGAGAAGCTTGACAAGAGGAATACGACATTTGAAGCCCATGTCCAGGATCTGTCTGTGTGTGGTGGTTCTTGATGCACTGACTCCAGCCTCAGTCCACTCCTTGTGAAAGTCCCCAACACTTTTGAATGGCCTTTTCTTGACAATCCTCTCCAGGTTGTGGTCATCCCTGCTGCTTGTGCACCGTTTTCTTCCACACTTTTCCCTTCCACATAACTTTCTATTAATGTGCTTTGATACAGCACTTTGGGAACATCCAACTTCTTTTGCAATTACCTTTTGAGGCTTTCCCTCCTTGTGGAGGGTGTCAGTGATGGTTTTCTGCACAACTGTCAGGTCAGCAATCTTTCCCATGACTGTGATTCCTACTGAACCAGACTGAGAGACCATTTAAAGGCTCGGGAACCTTTTGGAGGTGTTATGGCTTAATTAGCTGATTAGAGTGGGAGACTTTGAGCCTAGAATATTGCACCTTTTCACAATATTCTAATTTTCTGAGATTGTAGATTTGGGGTTTTCATGAGCTGTAAGCCATAATCATCTCAATTATGACAAATCACAGCTTGAACTATCTTGCTTTGCATGTAATGAGTCTATCTCATATATTAGGTTCACCCTTTAAGTTGCATTACTGAAATAAATGAACTTTTGCACAATATTCTAACTTTTTGAGTTTCACCTATGTTACCTCAAATTAAAGCAATCAGTTTGCTTAATGGAATCCAACACTGTTTCCTGAGGGAAGTCCTTGACCTCTTGGCCTTGAAGCCTTTATTACTTTTTAGGGTGCATAGGTACTGATGGCACAAATGCTTAGATTAGGTTATTTACATTGCTGGCTTTATTGGTTCATTATTTCTGAACCAATAAAGTAATTTAAGGTTTGTTTTTTTTTGAAGTTCATTGTCGGTAAATATCTGCATAAATAAGTAAATATTTTTTCATGGGGGAAGTTTTATGGGATATAAATAAGTACACATCAATGTTGCCTGAATGGGAAGATTCAGTTAAATATTCCATTTCATTCTTCCTCTCCCTCCACCAACATCATTGCAGTAGACTTTTACAAGGAAATAGAGGAAAATGTGTACCACCAACACCATCATGTAATTTCCCTCTCTGTTTTGTTCTTGGGAAAGTAGGATAAGTTTATATATTAAAATATAATTGAATCCACTTTTCTACCATTACTCTACCATTCTGAAGTTTAAGCTGTGATCTGCTTAGTAAACTGGCCCAAGGGAAAGAAAACATTAAAAATAAGAAAAAATGCTTAATAATTTTACTTGTGTGTTCATACAGAGCACTCAAGGAAAGCAAAAGAGACAGAGAAAGACAGAGAAAAAAGAAGCAAGGGTTGGGCGCAATGGTTTTATATGTCAAGCCATTAATTAGCTAGGCTTATAACATGACCACCTTGTTCTGCTTCAAATGTCAAATAGGCCAAACTTAGAATTGTCCAAGGAAGTGACATGCAGAGTTTAGAAGAAAAAAATCTATTTAAAACCTAGCTTAGGAAATTTGCTATTGATAAGACTGCTTCAAAAAATAATTTATATATGTGTGTGTGTGTGTTTTCTTAAGTTTTCATGGGTGTTTATATGTATGGTATTCAGCTTTGTTTGGGTATTTTCCCATGTCATTATAGTTGTGCTTTTAAAGTTGTAGCAACCCCCCCCCCCCGATACCTCCAGCTCAAACACCACCCCAACCAGGCACCCAGATGAAACCTAGCTTCCTAATAAATGATAGCCGTCCATTTACCTGAAGCCAAGCCATGCTAAAAGCCTCCAACAGAGGAAACACAACCTTGCCAGCCAATCAAGACAAAAAAATGCTACAAAACAGACAGAAGATATTAGAAACACCTAACAAGCAGAACACAGCAAACTCCCAGACCAATAAACACAGACCATGACTCCCAACCAATCAGGATGAAGAAAAAACCATTCTGGCACAGCAGTAGTCTAGCCCCAAATTTAAAACAGAAACGGCTGTGAAAGTCTGACTCACAGACGAACACAATACACAAGCCTGATGATGGCAGATGAGATTCTGTCAAAACGTCTCTACAACTTTAAAACCACAACTATAATGACGTGGGAAAATACCTGAACAAAGCTGAATACCATACATGTGTGTGTGTGTGTGTGTGTTTTCATAGATTTTCACGGGTACAGGTATGCAAGGTCTTGGTGTGTTTGGGTCTTTTCCTGTAAGATTGAGAGTATCTTGGCCAAGATACTCTCAATCTTACACTGGAAAAGACCCAAACACGCCAAGACCTGCATATATAGCATATAGACTGCATATACAGCACCATGAAGTTTTCAGGAGTACTTGGCTGTGTGTGTGTCAGAGGTGGTTTTTAGCAGAAATTTTGAGTAATTTGGAGAACCAGCAAATACCACCTCTAACTGGAGATTTTACAGCATCCTTCCCCTGCCACGCCCACCAAGCCATCCCCACAGAACCGGTAGTAAAAAAATTTGAATCCCATCACTGGTGATGTGTTATTTTAACAGGAAGTAAGTGTCAACAGTATTGGAAATTTAGGAGAGAGGAGAAATCTGGTGAATGATGATGATGTGCTTGTTTTAATAGGCTACCTACTATATATTATTTTTCCCCTTTTGTTTTTCCTTACAGAGATTCACTATATTTGCAGTTGAATTATACTTCAACAGCAGCAGTGGAATAGAATCTTCCACAACAACAAAAGCAACGATGATAGCAAAGGCAGTATTTGATGAACTTCATTGGCATATATAGCTCTATTTTCCAAATTCTTGCACCTCCTCTCCCAGCACATGTTTCCTGAGGCTGCTGTTCAGCATACATGCATATAAATGTGCTGAATATCATTTCAAAATAAATTAGGAACAGGGAAAGAGGTAGGCTCAGAGAAACTAGAACCAGAATATTCATCACATCTCAATGCTAATAGCTTGTCCGGAATACAGCAGTAAGCAGAAAGCCTTTTGCTTTTTCTCTCTGTAATGCCATATTTTGAGATCTTATTGGTTGCTAGATTAGACTTTTAAAGCCATAGATGGCTTAGGACCTGGATATCTTCAGGAATACCTATTTCAAATTCTATCTGCCTACCCAATAAGATAGGGCCTTTTCTATTGACATCCCAATCCTATGGAATAGTATCCCCAAGTATCCCCAATGGTTACAACTTTTTTGGAATTTAGGCTGGCCATCTAGATTTGGTTGTTTCAGGAAGCCTTTGGGGACCAGAGATGGCCCTCTTGCAGATGTCAATTATTTATATGTGAGATTGTTCTTGTGATGCATTACATTTTTGATAATTAGTATTGGTTATTTATTTGCATTGTTTAATCCTGGTTACAAAGATAGAGCGCATGCCATTTAGAGTTGGATATGAACCTATCCTATTAGCCTGAGTAATAATTTAATAATGTAACTTTTGCATTCTGTTATAATTGAAGGATTGCATGTTGTTTAAAATATCCACAGAAACTTTTCTATAAACAGCTTGAAAACCCTACCTTCTTCATATAATAACTTGGGCTCAAAACAAAATATTCAGAATATTGTAACAGTAAGAGAATACATAAACATCTTGGTATCTCATTCTTATGCAAAAAAACCTCCCTTTGGACAACAGTAATTGGTGAAGCTCCAGAACAGTGGGTCACAGGCAGTCATAGCTCATTAGAATTAAAAAATAATAAGAGTGGAGCTTCCTATTAAGGTTCTTGTTCATCACAGAAATTGTCTCAAGAGGTCTTTCCCTTGATAAAATCACTTCATGCAGACTACTTTTTAAAATCTGTGTTACTATTCTAAACACATACATTATGGAGCCACTTGGGTGAGATCGGCAGCTACTGAAACGGAATTAATTAATTAATTTATCGTAGGTGTCAGCCACCTAATGGTTAGTTAACCAAACCTGAAAAAATAGCAGTTAAACTCAAGTTATAATGCAGGGAAATAAATTATTTTCAAATTATAATTTGTAATTCTGTCTTGCTTTCCTGAGGAATATGCAAGGGTTGTCCTTGTTTTAAATAACCCATCATGGTTTATAACAAGTGGATGATACCAGACAAAATACACAAGAACAGAGCAAAGTTTAAATGTGATTTAACTGTAGTGCAGTATTATTTACATTTTATCTATCATCTATCTATCTATCTATCTATCTATCTATCTATCTATCTATCTATCTATCTATCTATGACTACATCTTATATATGTCATATTTTTCACCTTCTGTTATATTAAACACAATTATTTGCTACTGTAGGTCATATGATAACAGATAACAGATAATCAGAGTTGGAAGGATACTTGTAGGTCATCTAGTCCAACCCCCCCGCCCAAGCAGGAGACCCTACACAATGGTAGTCCAATCTCTTCTGAAAGTCTCAAGTGATGGCGCTTCCACAACTTCCAAGGACAAGCTGTTCCATTGGTTGATTGTTCTCACTGTCAGAAAGTTTCTCCTTGTTTCCAGGATAAATCTCTCCTTGTTCAGTTTCCATCCATTATTCCTTGTCTGGCCTACAGGTGCTTTGGAAAATAGCTTGACCCCTTCCTCCCTGTGGCAGCCCCTCAAATATTGGAAGACCTCTATCATGTCTCCCCTGGTCCTTCTTTTTACTAGACTAGCCAAGCCCAGTTCCTGCAACCATTCATTGTATGTTTTAGTCTCCAGTCCCCTAATCATCCTGGGTGCTCTTCTCTGTACTTTTTCTGGAATCTCAACATCTTTTTTATAATGTGGTGAACAAAACTGGATGCAGTACTCTAGATGTGGTCTTACTAAGGCTTTATAGAGTGGTATTAGTACTTCCTTTGATCTTGATTGTATCCCTCTGAAGTCATAATAGCCTGAGGAAGGATGGCAAAAGAAAATAAATACCTCCATCATTATTAATTCCTTCTAAGCTTAACCTCTTAACCCACACCAGGCATCTCACTGACCATAACAATTAAACCAGATAACTCTTCTCAACTGAGTGGACATAAGTATCAACTATAGAATACAAACTGTACACTGTGGAGCACAGTAGTGGTCTCATACCTTGTGAACCAGCATCATTAGATATGTATCTAATGAGAATATTAACAGATAATTAATAAATCTGCTTTTGCTTGGAAAAAAAACACCAACAGAATTCTGAGAAATAGTTTCAGGTGCAAACAACACTTGAATTAGGGCCAGTTCTATTTACAGTGATAGAGAGTCATGCCTATTTATTGTCCCTTCCATATTCACCATTTCAGGTCTTACATTTGCTACATGGATAGCAGGTTAAATTGATAGAGATGATTATTTGTCTGACATATAACACTGCAAGCTGGTCTGCCAGATACCAAGGAGGATTGAACACTTGTTCACATGGCAGAATAATAATTTTTTAGAGGCATGGTTGACTGGAAAGACAAATCTAAATTTATTCACTAATTGCCTACTGGTGGGATAGCCAAAACATTTAATCCAGATTTTTTTAAAAAGATGCTGATTTATAAATGTATAGGGAATTTTGATAATTTCTAGTCAGTTGCAGTTTCTGTATTTCTATTGCTCATGGGATAGGGAAGGTTGATTTAGTCTTAATGGTCACATACAAAAAGATTTTTCATATGCCAATATCAAGGTTGATAATCATAGTTTGTTTTCTAAAAGCCACATCCTCTTTGTAACACCACTATTTTTCTCTAGTTTTTTTCCACGTTCATAATTTCTGTCTTTTGAGTCCTAAGATTTACTCTTTTCCTACATACCGTATATACTCGAGTATAAGTCGACCCAAATATAAGCCGAGGCACCCAATTTTACCACAAAAAACTGGGAAAACTTATTGACTCGAGTATAAGCCAAGGGTGGGAAATGCAGCAGCTACTGGTAAATTTCAAAAATAAAAATAGATACCAATAAAATTACATTAATTGAGGCATCAGTAGGTTAAATGTTTTTGAATATTTATTTCAAAGAAAAACAGTAAACTAGCTCTGTAAGTGGAAAAGAGAGCCAACAAAACCAATATGGTATCAACAATAACTTTAAAAGTACAAAAACCTTAGCTCAATCAGCAACCAAGCTAAAACACAAGAGTTAAAATCCTTCAAAACTGGATTCCTCCTCCTCATCTGTATGTCCAAACAGAGTCACTCTCTCCCTTGCAAGAAAAAAGCATGTGTATGTGCTGCATGTACATCCTGTTTTGGAGAGCCACCATCTCTTTCACAGCTCTCCCTCATGCCTCCATTGCATGTGCACACATGCCATGGCTCAGTAGTAGGTCAACATACAGATGTCACACTAGGTTCCCTCCTCAAAAGGAACATCCAACCTTTCTTGAGAAGTACAAACTTCATCTGTTCAGGATTGTGGTGACAAAGGTGAAGGAGGATGGGGCTGAGAGAAGGGAAGGGAAGAAAAGATCATTGACAGAGAGAAAGACAGGGAGAAACACCTGGAAGTGTGAGCCCTCGACTTTCCTTAGGGAAGACCAGACAACAAGGGGAGAGGAGAGGAGAGGAGGAGGAGGAGGAGGAGGAGGAGGAGGAGGAGGAGGAGGAGGAGGAGGAGGAGGAGGAGGAGGAGGAGGAGGAGGAGGAGAGTTTAAAAAAAAAAGAGTGGGAAGCCAACTCACGTGTGCCATCAAAGCCAGGGGGAAGCGGGGCTTTCTTCTCCTGCTGCTGCCAGAGGAGTGTGGGGGGGGGGGAGTGCGGGGAAAGGGGGTTCGTGCCGAGGCTCCACAAGCGATTACCAGATTTGCAGCTCCGTTTGTTGGCGAAGCTGGAAGCGCGCCCGTTAATGGGGAAGGAGAGCCCGCAGCTCCGAAAGTCTTTTCAGCGTTGGGGACTGAACAGGAGAGCCGCAAACGCCGCACTCCCCAGGAGAGGGCGGCCCTCTTCCACTCGGCAGCTCCCGCCACGGCGCAGCCAGGCACTTTGTCTCGCTGCCCCCGGAGCAGCTCTTCACCGCTAGGGTAGGGGGCGGAGGAGGCTGCCTGAGCCTGGCGGTTTGTTGGCGAAGCTGGAAGCGCACAACGCAGGAGCTCGCGGGGCCCCCGGGCGCCCGTTAATGGGGAAAGAGAGCCCGCTTGGTGTCGCCTGTGCGGCCCTCAGCGGGTAGACAGCCGCGGCGGCGATGCTGCCCTGGAGGCGCGATCGGTTGCAGCCACGCCAGCGCAGGCCAGGCATGGTGCCGTAGCAGCTGACTCGAGTATAAGCCGAGGGCGGTTTTTTCAGCACAAAAAATGGGCTGAAAAACTCAGCTTATACTCGAGTATATACGGTAATTGTAATGGTGAGTTAACTGCAATCTTTTCCTAAATGAAAGTCTCAGCATTTTCAAGTAGAGATTGGAAAACTTGGTTTGAATTCCTGCAATTATTAGTCTCTATAAACTGGGTTCAGTGGATTAATGGTCCAATTCAATGTACAAAAAAGTCTTACATCAAGAAGATTCAAAATGAGATAGAACGGTTCATATTTAGTAAATGGGATGACATTTGTATCATAATATTTCACTATAATTCAAATGAAGGATGAGGAAATGTTATTTCCATATGATACAATCATGTTCTCAAAAGTTCATGAATATAAATCTACTCTTTGTCCTTGCCAATACCTTTGAGGACTTTTCCCATGGAGCTTTGAAACCTTGGAATTTAACAGAGAATGATCTATTTGGAATTCAGGAGAATAGGGCTTCTTTTATCTCTAAAAATCAGCAAGGTTTTCTTCCTTGTTTGAGCCAGTGCCATTATATAATCTAGGGACTGAAAAAGGGTTTGGGACACTTATTGGATTTCTGATGGAATGCATAACTAGGCTTTTATAAAAGATGGAAACATTAGCATCCCTTTTAGCTAAAATATGCAGATAGGCTATTATGGTATTGAAATTGCAGCATGTTCTTAAACGTCTCACCGATCAAATACCTGAAATCAGAAAGACTGGCAGTTTAAAATTTAAAAATATCATTGTATTATCAATATTGTCACCATACAGATTTCCATTATTATTTTTTTGTGCTATGGAAAAAAGGAAAGCCTATAAAGATTGAAGATGAACTCTTCATTCTTAAAAGATGAAGACTTCTTTGTTTAGTGACATTTTGGAGATTTCATAGACAGGTTTGTGCAGTATTCTTTGCAATACCTTTGATGCCTACCTGAATCTGGAAGGCCTTTGAAATGGTTCTACTCCCATATCTTCAGAGGTGGTATTCAGCAGGTTCTGACCAGTTCTGGAAAACCGATAGCGGAAATTTTGAGTAGTTCAGAGAACCAGCAAATACCACCTCTGACTGGCCCTGCCCCCATCTATTCTCTGCCTCCCGAGTCCCAGCTGATTGGCTGGGTCTTCTTTTGTTGTCCTGCACAGGAGAACGGAGCTGGAAAGCAGGTTATTGGGTAGGGAGGGAATGGGGATTTTACAGTATCCTTCCCCTGCCATGCCCACCAAGACATGCCCACCAAGCCATGCTCATCAAGACACTCCCACAGAACTGGTAGTAAAAAAAAAAGAATCCCACCACTACATATCTTCCCTTAGTTTTACACCTTGCCAGTTCAAGTGACAGGAGAGTTCTACTGAATGAAGATAATTCAGATCAGACCTTCAACACAATCTACTACTCCTACTTGGCTCTTCCTTCCCTGCCCAAATTGATACCTTCAACAATATTCTGAGTTGGCTGCTTAGAAGTAAGATACCAAAGCCTCTGACTTTCACTGCATAAAGACCAACCAACTGAATTTGGTTCAGTCCATTCTAGAGGACTCTTATGTGGCTGGTTTGCTTGTTTTCCTACTTTTTCCTGATAATCCTCTGTTATAATCCACTATTATAAATCCATATAATCCACTGTTTAAAGTATGTGGCTTCTTGTAGAAAGTGGTACCACAATATTTTGACAGAAACGGGCCAAAATAAAAAAGTTGGAATACATTAATATTAATGTCTTTGAACATGCATCACACATGATGGGCTGTTTTTATGATCAAAATCTTGGTAAAGCTCAGTGTGCAAAAAAAAGAAAAGAAAAAAAAGTAAGTCACATAATATACTTTTAGAGGTAACATCACCTAAGCTATGAAATACTCTACAAATATTAGTTCAGTTCCTATTTATTTGCCATCTTCCTTTCTTTCATAGGCATGATTGAGGCTGTGTTTAAAATTTATCTGATTTCACCTGCCTACCACAAGTTTAATAGCATTATGATGGCTGACACATTTAATTTCACTAATGGCTCTATTCCCAATGCACATTTGATAGCATGTCTTTATAATGATAAAGTTTGCTTCATCTAATGTCCCTTTTATTAAAAACCACAAACTACTCTGAAACAATTATGATTTTGTTTTTTATGAAAAAAAAATCAGCCTTATTTCTGCTTGAGAAGTTATAGCACAGGAATGGACTGGTTCCAATGTACTATAGATGAGTATATTTTTGGAGAGTGAAGAAATAGAGGTTCATGAATTTGAAAGGAGATGTTTACTGCTGAATATCTAGCCCCTTTCTTTATCTCAGCTGAGGGAAAATGTTATTTTGGGAGGTATGTTGTTTATCTTTTAGTTGCTGAGTTAATTGAGGATGTCATCCTATTTACATGAAAAATAAAAATGCATGTGTTCTTATTTCTATAGCAAGGTTCTGTGAATCTTTTTACAATTGGCTCAGTAAATCTGAAGAGTAATTACTTGTAGTTTGTAATTGGAGGATGCTATTAGCTCAAACATACATTCAAACTCAATTGATGAGAATGATTAGCTCTTTAAAATGTATAGGATTATTTTGTATGCATGTCAGCCATATGACTATCTAGTAACTTGATGTTGATACCAGGGAAAAATCTAGTAGCAAAAATCATTTAGTAGTTGTTTATGTGCACCTAAAACAATGCATTAATTAGCAGTGGTTAGTATAGATTTATCAAAAATAACTTGTCACTAACTGACTGACCAGTACAGTGGCCAGATGATTTGGCTACAGGAATGAACTTGTCATAGTATAGCTTGACTTCAGCAAAGCATTCAACAATTTCTCTTATGATATTCTAACATGGATGGAAAATGTTGATTGAATTATTTACTTAAAATGTTTAGCCGCCCATCTTATATTAAACTCTGGGCAATTCTCAACTAATAGTTAAAACAACATTGATATATCATTACTACTTAGAGGATATCTGTTAAAACTATTATGCTACCATAAGATGAATGCAGAGCTGATTGAACACTTGTATTCAATAAGTGAATATTAAAAAATGCATTAAACAGGAAGAAAATGTTGAGGAGTTTACTTCATGGTTCAATTCTAGGTGGTATGCTGTTCAACTTGTTTATAAACAATAAGATTCAAAATGGAATTATCAGTTTTGAAGAAGACAAAGAGAAAGAACTGAGCAAAGACTCAGGAGGATCTTGACAAGCTGGAATAATGGACAGAAACCAAAAATGACATTTGGGATTAATGCAAAATTCTATATTTGTGTAGAAAAAGAAAATCAAAGGGAACTATATCAGGCAACCAAATATGCAGAAAGGATCTAGGCATCTTCACAAGGGGAACATGATCCAACAGTATGATACAGCTGCAAAGAAAGCAGATGGAAGTATAAGTGGCATCAATTGAAGAATATTGTCAAGACTGAAATAAGACACTGCTCCTCACTGTTCTGCATTTTTCAGGATGCATTTACAATAGTGTTCCAGTTCTGGTCAATGCATTTTTGGAAGGACATTAACAGACTGAAACATTTCCATAAAGCAACAACCAGGATGCTAAAAGGGAGAAAAAGTTTTGCATACAAGTTGCAGGGTTGGGTAAGTTTAACCAGGAGAAGATTGCAGCATGAGTGCTGCCTTTGAGTATCTGAAGGGCTGCTGTGGAAAAGATGGGCCAGAATTGGCCACAGCTGTTTTTGAGAAGCCAAGACAAGAAACAATAAGATTCAATTGCAATTCAGTAGTTTCAGTTTTCCTAACAATATTAGGCACACAGCCAATACATTAGAAAAGACCATGAGCAATACAGAAGAAGATAAAGTGCTAAAAGATTTGGAATATCAGAAGATCACAAGGTAAAGGACTGGTAAAAAAAAACCTCGTTCTGTTGTTTTTGTAACACTTTCTGATGTATTGCTATTGCTTTACTGTGTCTGTGTGAGAACAGTAAAGGAGCAATGAAAATTAAATGCCTTCACTTTTACATTAAGGGAAGCAATATTTTCATATTATGGCTGACATGCCCATGCCCTAGAATAGTGTAGCAACAATTAACATTTACTTAGGGATGAAGGGTTGCAGAATGAATGGATTTTGACTTTGCTTTGGTTTTTGACCTTGTAATGTTTACATGCTACATATTTTGATCTCCCTTTCCCATTAAAAATGGTGGAAACTGCTTTCAATTTTCAGCCCTCCAGTCAGAGGTGATTTTAAAGTTTGTAAAAGGGAGACCCTTGGTTAAAGGCTGATTAGAACTATCCAAACATGCGGACCAGCATACAGCTTCTAATCATCCTTACTTAAAAGTTTGAAAAAGATGTACAGAAAAAGACATAACATTTGTTCTAAAGAGACTAAAAGGATCTGTCATCTCTTTTTGATTCTTGGGTCAATAAAAATGTTCAGAGAATGCTATAAATTTGAGGATCATCAAATAAGACCTTTGTGCAGGATTTACTATCTGACCTAGTGCAAGTATCATTGCAAGTAGCTGTGAAATAAATGCATTGCTGCCTGTTTAATAGGAAAAGAAGATCACTTTATTGTTCTTTTTATGCAAGAAGCTGCAGCCAACCTTAGATTTGTCAAAAAAAAAAATGCCTTTTACACATTTAAAGAAGTGTTTCATCCATTCAGAACTAGATATACATATTAAAATTCAGTATGATAATTAACAAATCTTATGTAAAATACTTAAGGAAATGGATATGAACATACTATCTTTATTTCTGAAAATAATATGTTGGATTCTTTATTCTACTGAATTTTAAAATATATTGATGATCAACAACAATTTCCTACAAATTAGTAGTTTGCTTGCCACCATCCACCCATTTCACGGTATAGCAGGATTATGTTCTTTCTCTCCCTCTTCCCCCCACCCCCCTGTATGCTGTGTGTGTGTAAAAGAAAAAGAAGAAAGGGGAAGCTGAGAAACAGTTTCTGACATCTAATCAGATCTGCTGTATTGATTTTTTTATAGCTTCAGCTTTGGAACAAATCAGCAAAACAACCAAATTATCATCCAGAACTGACTTTCTCCAAACCATATCAGTTCAAAAGCAAGTCACAAGTGTGTGCAGACACAAATATATACCTCTAATGCACCCACCCACACACACACATGCATACACACACTTTCAAAGCAAATTCTGATTTGGAAACACTAAACCAAAGAGAAGCTTCTGCTCTCATGAGGAAGACTTCAGCAACCACATGGTTTCTCTTTTCAACTATATTAGAATTCCAGAGCAAATCAGACAACTAATGAGTTGCTCCTGCTTCAGAGCAGCTGCTCAATTACCAGAGCAAGTGCACCCAGCCTTCTATAATGCCAAGGTACCCAACATGAGAAGGAGAGAGATAAATGAGATGTTGCTGGTTGAGTGAGGAGGGGCAGAGGTGACTCTGGAGGTGATTGCTGTGTTCTCCAAATAATAAAGCTTGTTTTTTTTTTTAAGAATGAAAATGTTGTGAATTAATAAAAGTGCTTAAATAAAGATTATTAAAACCTTTAGAAAAGTGCAGGGTTCTGGCCCTGCACTTCTGATTGGCCGATAATAGCGACATCTGATTGGTCCGTTCAGGAGAATCTGATTGACTATTAGCGGGCCTCTTTCATTGGTTAAGGGAACTAACGCTTCCTGTTTCTTATTGGTTGTTTGATCAGCAGCTTGCCTATAAAAAGGGCTATTGCTGCCGTAGTTTTTGCTCTGTTCCACAATGTTAAATAAAGAGTTGAAGTTCACTGTTCATCGTCTCGTCTCCATTTCTTGCGTCCATGCACAGAACTTAACAGAAAATAATTCTGAAAAGAAATCTGTTGATGGCTGTCAAGCAGCAACTACAAAGTCTCATGGTGGAGGCAGTACAGGGATGAGATATCTTGAAGTTAATCCCAGCCTCCTCTTGGAAACAGCCCAAAACTGCATAAGAGTTCACAAAACTGCTTGTTAATTTTTGATATCATACAATCAAATATGTGCCAAACTCTTTAAACTAGCTCATACTTTATACTATAATATAGTTTTATCTAGTTGAATATATATAGGATTCCAGGCAGGGGTGGGATTCAAAAATTTTAACAACCGGTTCTGTGGATGTGGCTTAGGTGGTGGACATAGCTTGGTGGTCATGTGACTGGGTAGACATGGTTTGGTGGTCATGTTATTGGCTGGGCATGGTCAACTCAACATCACTCACATTGAGGCATGCATCTCCTCGCCTGGCCTTTCATGACTGTGGGGATGCTGCAACAGTTGTAAGTGTGAAAAACGGCCATAAGTCACTTTTTTCAGTGCCATTGTAACTTTGAATGGTCACTCCACACAAGCAAAGTACCAGCAAAGGAGGGGAAGAAAACTCCAGAGAAGTTCCTGAGACAGGAAGTCTAGTCCTGCCAAGAATGTAATAAGGATTAACGGAGAGGCAGTTTCTGTAAGCAAAACCAGAATGTTTCCTTCCTGCCTACCTTGCAGGATTAGGCCGGTAATTTCTTCTAACAACCAGTTCTCCAAACTGCTTAGAATGTTAACAACCGGTTCTAGTGAATAGGTGTGAACTAGTAGAATCCCACTCCTGATTGCAGGTCTAACCCAAAACTATTCTGATGTTCCTTGGTGCATTTCATCTTTCCCCCGGTTGTGTGTTTTAGGGCTGGTCTCAATCTGGAACATAAAAACAGTTCCTCTTCCACAAGAATCCCTTTTGGAAAACAATGAGCCACTTTCAGAATGGTACATTTTAGAAGGAAAGACAGAATCATCTGGGAAACACTTGAACTGGAACAATTCCTTTTAATGTGTTGGCTTACATGATCTGTTATGGCATTAACTATGGATTTATTGTTTTATTTGTATGATTTAGAAGCTGCTCAACTCCATAAGACTCTGGGAAGCATACAACTTTAAAATCAATGAACAGCAGAACAGTAAAAATGAAGCCGAGCTTCATCTAATCAGGGAATCTAATCAGACAGAGTTCTACAGATGCTCCATGCCCATCTTAACCCAAGACCTGGAAGAATAGCCAGGATTTCAAAGACTTCTTGAACATGATCAGATGGGAGCCATTTGAGTTTCTGGGGAGATGTTCCTATGTCAGGAACAGAGAAGGCATGTTTGCTATGTAGATGGCATTATAAATGAAAATTAGTTAATTGGTACACATGCTAAGTCAGAGATGGAACTCCACTATTTTTCTAAAACTTTCAAAGGTTACAGAGGGCTTGTCTAGTGACAAAATGGTGCTACTACATAGAGCAAACTGCAATGCTATTCTTTGGTTATTATTATTTTAAATGCAAACAAGGTATACATGCATGCATTAATACATGCATTTTAACTTATTTTCTCAAAAAAAAAAAAAAAACCCAGTAAAAATCATATGTAGATGAAAATTATAGACTGGCAGTCAAACTTGACTGTGTGATCTGGCAGCCTGATACATACTGTCTGAAATGGTGTAGTAGGGTTTTCCTGCTTGAGCAAGGGTTGGACTAGAAAACCTCCAAGGTTTCTTTTAATTCTGTTATTCTGCTACCTTGGGAGGTTCTGGATATGGCATATATGAGGTCTACATGTGATCTTTCAATTGCCCATACCCACATTGAACCTAACACCAAAATAACCACATTATGATTTAGCATAGTATGGGAATCCATCCAGCAAATGATTGTTTCAGCACTTTCTCAAATCAAAACTGAACGTTTATGAAAAAAAAAAACACTATATGGACTTAATAAGCTATGACTTGGAAACATATTAAAAATTCAAGCCTTCATACTACCAATTATATCAAGTGAAATTAGTTTGGGCTGCCTTTACAAAATGGTTATTTGAATTGACCTTGACCCAAGAATGCCTCATTTCATGGACACTCCAGCACCCAACTTAAAAAAAACAAACAAAACCCAGTTACCCATGTGCTCCTCATGAATAATCTGTCTAAAACCTGTTCTATGCACTCAATGTGATACTGTTTGTCTTTTGCACTTTTACCAGATAGTGTTTACACTCAGAAGCATCGTTATGTGTGATAAATACTAAAAGATACATATGTGTAATCCAGCCAGAATAAATACTGCATTATCATAAAAAAAGAGAAGGTCTCATTTCTCTGGTCACTGATGGAAGTTGTTCTTATTTATAAAATAAACACTTAAGACAACCTCTTTGAGAGCCAGTTTGGTGTAGTGGTTAAGGCATCAGGCTAGAAATAGGCAGGGGTGGGATTCAAATTGGTGTACCACAGGTTTAGTGGGCGTAGCTTGGAGGGCATGCTTTGTACACGCATGTGGCAAATGCATGCTTTGCATGCATGCAGAGACATTCCTACTGACCTTCTTCTGCACTCCTGCACTCACCCTGTCTCTTCAACAGCTGACGTGCAGCAATCTGCTGTGCTGCGCGATGCAGCTGAGCATCAAAAGCAGGAAACAAAGATCAGTATGGAGCTGGGGTGGTGAGTGGGCCCAGCAGCTGATTGTCGGAGCGAACTGGTTCACTCCCAGATGATCTTTGGAGCTACCGGTTCAGCCGAACCAGGCCGAACCAGTAGAATCCCACCCCTGGAAACAGGGAGAGAGTGAGTTTTAGTCCCACCCTAGTCATAAAGCCAGGATGGATGATCTTGGGACAGTTACTCTTTCTCAGGTCTAGGAAGGAGGCAGTGGCAAACCATTTCTGAAAAATCTTGCCAAGAAAACTGCAGGAATTTGCCCACACCATCTCTGAGAATTGTTTGTGACTTAACTGAAGGAGAAAAAAAACACCATCTGTCAGAGGGCACACAGTATGAGTAGGTGAGACAACCCAGGAGCAAATACAGCACATAGGTTTGTATTTACATATAGTGTTTTTCTCCTTAAAAAAGCATATATACATACAAGTACTTTGAACAAACAGCAATTAGTAATCAGCTACACCATGGAAGCACACATGAAGAGAGAGATACACCCTCACAAGTTCTCTCTTATATTGCAGTCTCTTAAAGTGGTAGCAATCAAATAACCCTGCTGACTCATTGCTACCATTGCATCATCATTACAACACTACAGTATTACAACATTATAGCAGCTGTTCAGCTATTAAATCATCATTACCCTGACACCATCCTTCCTTTAACTTTCCTTTTTGGATATTTTTCCCCTAGCTCTTTTTCTAATATCAACTATGTTTTTACATCACTTGTCCATTAATGAAGCTCCCAAAGATATAACTACATTGATCTCTTGGGCAAACAGGAAATAACTTATGTCGCATCAACAAATAATACAGTTATTATTTCATAAACTTTCATAGACCACAGTCCCATTTCATCAGAGGACATGAAGATAAAGCCTAATGAATGAAACCAGTCCTTTGTGACCATATTCGGCAAACCAACTTCAATCTCTTCTTTCAGAATCCATTCTACAATCTCTTCTTTCAGAATCATCCACTGTACATGTAGTGGGACACTCTGAGGAATACCAGAAGGAAGAGGGGGAAATAACTTTTCATAAGGGAAAAGGAAGGCATTTCTGTTATGGACTAAGCCAACGCTTCAGTAACAACCCTAAATAGCTTTACTTTGCAGCAGGCTCGTAATCCTGCACTTCTCATTGGCCTGCGAATAGCGAGTCATGATTGGTCATTTCTGGCCAGTCTGATTGGCTGTTAACAGGTCTCTCTGACTGGACGCTTGTGAGAGCGGTAAACTCAAATCATTGGTTGTTTTTACTCCTCCAAAAACTCCCCCAACTCAGTGGGAAACGCCTCGAGGTCCTTGGTCCCATATCCACATCGATTTTGCAGGACCACACACACTTTCCTCCTAACAGTGGATGCCTATTCTAACTGGCTCGAGGTCCACAAGATGAAAAGCACCACCACAGAGGCGGTCACGAAAAAACTGATTAAGCTATTCGCTACCCACGGATTGCCAGATGTCCTGGTCTCCGATAATGGCCCCCAATTCACTGCCCTGGCATTCGAACAGTACCTGGCAGATCGGGGCATCCGCCATGCCTTAACATTGCCAGTTCACCCTGCGGCCAATGGTAGGGCTGAGCGAATGGTTCGATTTGTAAAAAAGACTTTGCACAAAATGGACCACGGTGACATTGACGACAAAATAACCCGGATGCTTCTCCTCCAACACATAACCCCAAACAGCACCACGAACAGAACCCCAGCTGAACTCCTGATGGGCCGGAAACTTCGCTCACATCTCGATTGCCTCTACCCAAATTACACGCCTGAACAACCCCCAGGATCCAGCAGCAAGTGTTGGGCATTCCAGGAAGGTGACCCCGTGTTTGCGAAAAACTTCTCAGGTGACCCCGCTACCATAACGCAACTTAAGGGACCCCGATCCTATTGCCTACAAACTGCAGATGGTAAGATGTGGAAGCGCCACATAGACCAATTCCATTCCAGACTAGCACCTAGTCCTATCTCAGCCCCATAATCTCTTACTGGGGGGAGGGGAGAACATCAAGGAGGCCGAAAAAGAAATAACAGATGTCTCAACAATAGAAACCCAGCAGTCCACACAACCAACCAGGAGATACTCACCGCCAGAAGGAGAACCGAGCCGGGGAGTGGCCTCGCTGCGTGACAGCACTGCGATGGCAAAAGATCCAGGGAACCCAGAAGACAGCACTGGTGGAAGCAGAGAGAACAGCCCAGAGCCATTCGAAGGAACAGCGGGAACGTTTTCACCATCCAGCCCAGCTAGCAGCCCACCGGAACCAGAGCCAGGACAGAAACCGGTGGAACAGCGCAGGTCAAGCAGACAGGTGAAGAGACCTGCCTATTTACGAGAATACGTCACCCCACCCCTCAGACGGAACCTAGGGGAGAGGGGTGTTATGGACTAAGTCAACGCATCAATAACAACCCTAAATAGCTTTACTTTGCAGCAGGCTTGTAATCCTGCACTTCTCATTGGCCTGCGAATAGCAAGTCATGATTGGTTGCTTCTGGCCAGTCTGATTGGCTGTGAACAGGCCTCTCTGATTGGATGCTTGTGAGAGTGGTAAACTCAAATCATTGGTTGTTTTGACAGCAGCCAGCTCTATCAAAGAGGTGCTGCTGCCCAAGTATTTGCTCTGTTCTTATTTCACAATAAAGAGTTGAAGTCACCGTTCGATGTCTCGTCTCCATTCCTTGTGCCCATGCTCAGGACTTAACAATTTCATTTAGTTAATGTATTCTGTTGATTCAGTGAAATAATACACATATGAGTACAGTCTGCTTCTTAGTATCCAGCTGTAATCTAAGCCTTGCCTCATCTCTTTAAACTGAATGTGATGTTATTTGCTCTGCGATACTGCTAGTGGGGGAAATTTAGACTACACAATTGAGGGCATTTGCTTGACTTTTTCCAAGTTTTTAGAATATGTTTCTTTCTCTCTCTGCAGTCACAAAGTGGGGAATTGAACAAAAAGCAAATACATTGGAATGAGTAATGCTTTCTGGCTATAAACATCCTCTTTGAGGCTAGCAGCCCAAAGAAGGTATCTGATAGTAAAATTAAGAGAAAAAATATTTTCTCTTAATCTGTCAATCTCACGTTTAAAAAAACCAAAGTACTTACATTATTCCTGATTTTTTTTTCCTGATGATTTGATATCTTAGCAAAAAGAATTTAATTCAATATGTATGGCCACCAGTCTCTCATAAGTGTTCCCTGGTTGGGGAACACAGTTAAAAATGTCAATATATTAACACAAAATGAAAATTAAAAATATGAGTATACAGACATAATAATCAGAGGATAACCATGAATAATAATTAACAATATCTCACGGGCTTACCTAACCTCTTAACCTCTGTGCTTGGGTGAACAGCCGGATCTTAAAAGCTTTCTGAAAAACTGCCAGAAAAGTTGCATTCTTTGACCCACGAGATGACAATTTAATAGAGGAGAGTCAGAGCATGCCCCTCCTACCAGACCTGATTTGGCAGGAAGAGACAATCAGAGAAAGGCATTTCTTCAAATATCTTGGCCCCAGACTCTATATAGACCATACACAGGGCTGCCAACCTTGAGTGATAGTTCGGAGTGAGACACTGCGAGGGAGCGGAGTGACCGAGGGGGGGATGGTGTGGAAGGGGGGTGTCCCCCCTTCCACGGTAGGGAGCTTTGACAATTTTACATTTTAAATGGTGCAATCTGATGCATACTTTAGTCATGATTTGGACATATACATACATACATACATGCAAGCAGCACCAATGTACTTGAACCGGATTTGTAAGATATTAATAATGCAGTTCACTGACCATCTTGGCCGGAAAGGGTCCACATTCTTGGGCCTCTGCCCATCTGCTCCGTCCCTTTGGGCTGCTCCGGCTCTCTTCCTCCTCCACACACACACACAGAATGGGGGGGGAGGCTGGTGTCCTTCACTCCCCAAACGCCCCCCTCCCAGTCTGTGCATGGGACCCCCAGCAATGCTGCCATCAGCTGCTCCCCTGCAGGGAAGTCCTGGATTGTCTGGGGGAGGAGAGGAGAGGACAGTGGCCACCCCCCCCCCCTGTGCTTGGCATTTGTGGGGAGACCCCTCAAGGCGAGATTCCTTCCCAGGGGCTCCCAAAGAGCATCCAAACGTTCCTGGCATCAAGTGGGGAAAGAAGCCTAAAAAGAGAGAAACTCCTGCACCGGCTGCGATTGGGGCTCGGAGGGGACAGGAACCCCCCCTCCTTGCGAGCCCCCCCGCCCCGCTCCAGCCTGCCCTCTGGCGGGACCCCCTTCCTGGAGAGGCTCCTCCCTGCCAGACCCTCTTGCAGCCTCTTGGACCCAGGGGAGGCTGGGGGGGGGCGCATATCTAGGTGCAAAGGGCGGGGGGAGGGACACAATGTACCCGGGAAGGAGCCCTCCCCCCCTCTTCCCCCTCCCTCTCCAGGGACTTCCCATCAGGCTGGGGAGCGAGAGAAGCCGAGGCGCGCAAGAGGCCAGCCACGGCAGCTCCCCTTGCGAGAGGGAGGCCGGAGAGGGACGCGCCTTTGCGCCCCAATCCCAGCGGCCTTGAGACCAGATGGGTGCGGGGAGGGGATGATGGGAGCTCAGCTCTCGAGAAAGGCCCAGGGATGCCCTGTAGTCGTACTTCATGGGGGATAGAGAGTTCGTCTCTCTCATCTCCGCCTGCCAGAGCAGAGTGCAGCGCAAGGGTTAAGCCCAGAGAGTTGTGACATCCTAGAGCGGAAAGGAGCAACCGCTTCCTGCAGCGTGGAATTCTCTCCTCACCCCAGTACAGAAATCAATGTGGGCAACGTCCTCTCGCACATGCTCTGTTCGCCCTCTGAAGCCGCCCAGGATCGGAGGCTTCACTTCTCGAAACTTTGGGCTTGGGCATATCGATATTTGGAATATCAGAGAATGTAGAGATATATTTATTTTTGTACATTCCATTTTGGGGGTTTAGCGTGAGATTTCGTTTATCAGAGTGAGACAGTCAAAATTGGTTGAATTGCGTGAGTCTCACGCTGATTGCGTGAGAGTTAGCAGCCATGCCATACAGTTGCCTATCTCAGTCCAATTTTAGCTCAGTAACATATACGTTTTATGCTGAGAAAATGAGAACTGAGATGGCATCAACAAGCAGGCAAAAAAAGAAAAAAAAAACATTTGCTCCTTTTTTATTTTATTTTATTTTGCTGCACTGCTTTGCATGGCATTGCATTGCATTGTTTTTTTTTTTAATTTTACTTTATCAATTTTGATGCTTGTCACTGATTTCTTAGGATAAAAAAATAAATGTAAAACCTTGAAGATCTTGAAATTTAATATTGAATATGTTCCCTTAAGAAAAGAAGATGGAATGTGAAAAAAGAGATAATGTAACAGAACAAATCCAAGTTTATAGACTACTTAGATCAGCAAAGTAACCAAATATTAATAATCATATGTCAGACAAGAAAATTGTAAGTAAATCTAGTAACAGAAACAACAACAACAAGCTGAAAAACAATTTCTATCCCAGGGCACTAGTTCTTTTGAATTTTATTCTATAGTGCATTGTTGGTGCGGTGTTGAGGGGTTTCGGTTCAATGTGTGGAGTGTGAAGGATGTGTGTTTGTGTTTATTTTCATGGTCATAATGTGCACTGAAGATGGTGTTTCATTGTATGAAGTGCAATGACAATAAAGTAAAGTAAACTAAACAAACCTTTAAGCTACACTTCAAACATTCTGAATTGAGATTTGGAAAAATACTTAAAAATAAACTCTCTTCTCATGAGTAGTTAACCCATTAGAATGGTTCCCTGCTTTGCTTAGCTTCCTTTTCTGAAATAGCTTCTTCTTCTGCAGCATATTTATTTTTGCTGAAGGACAAACAACTTATGCAGGCTTCAAAGCAGGGGTGGGATTCAACCGGTGTTACTACTGGTTCGATGACTACGTTTTGCTGTGTGTGCGTGTAAAACACCTGAAGCTGTGCCCCCCAGACAGCTGAAAAGTACTGTGCGCAGATGCCTCTTTTTCCCTGCTTTTTCAACCTCAGGTATACTGCGCAAAAGCAGGCAAAAAGGACAGGTAAGAGCCCGGGTGGGCAGGTGGGCCAAACAGCAGCAGACACAGAATCAGTTCGGTGTCGGCTGCTCTTCAGAGCTACTGGTTCTATAAAGCCGGGCAGAACCGGTAGCATCCCATCCCTGCTTCAAAGGAATTTACAGCAGACCTCATTGCCAGATAATGCTTATTGATTGCATAAACAGTAATTTCTATCTTTGAATTTTTAGTATCTGTTTGGGGTGGGTGGGTAAAAGTGACCTCAAGTCAACTTTAGTGATTCCACAAACACATCAATGGAATTTTCATAACAAAAAAATAGAAGTGGTTTAGTGTCAGTTAAGATGCTTTTTTTCTTTAAAAAAAGGTCAATCAATCCACCATCTCTAGGATTTGTTAGTGGTTGAATAGCAATCAAGTCTACCCTGCTTAGCTTTGTTTAAGATCAACCACATTCAGCTAAGTGGGTTAATCTTCTATTTACTTTTGGTTTGGGTCATTGGTTGGAATAAGCCAAGTCCTATTCCACTATGTGCTAAATTTAAAAGCTAATATTAGCTCCATTTGCATCCTGGGAAGTATTAAGAACCACCTTTGTTAAGGGATCAATGCTAATCTAAGTGAATTTAAAGTTTCCAGGGCCCGATGAATTACTCCTAAGGTGTTGAATCAGCAAAGGTAATTGCAGAACTACTCCTTTTAGTCTTTTAAAGATTTGGAGAACAGGTGAAGGCTGGAGGAGGGCAAATGTTTTTCCTATTTTTCACAAAAGGGTAAAATCAGGATCCAGGAAACTTGGGTGAGTTTCACTGTCCAAAAGTGACTCTGGGTGGCTTGCAACGCTATAAAAGCATAAATATAAAAACATTAACATTAACAACAATTAAACAAAGGTTAAAAATAAATAGCATGGACAGCAGAGGATGTGAATTTTTGCATCTCACTCAACCAACCACCTCCAGGACAGTGTGCCCCATTGAGGCCCCAAATGGGCAGAGTCATGTTTTAAGGCTCTTCACGAAGGCCAGAAGACTGGAGGTGGACCACTCCTCTGGTAACAAGAAGTTCCAAAAAAGTGGGGACCAGAACAGGAAGGGGTCATTTTCTAGACCCTGCTAATCAAAATTCCTTGACCAATAGGTCCACAGAAGGCCTCTTCTTCCAAAGTGAACAGGGCCAATTCCTTTGGAGCAAGATGGTTTCTCAGACAACCAGGTTCCATACCATGAAGAGCTTTAAAGGTGATAACCAACATTTTGAATTGGATCTGTTACTTTAATAATAGTTAAATTATAACAATAATTAGTCTTAGTTTAGTTAAAATAATTTAATTACATTTACAAGGAGAAATGTAAAGTCATGGGTCTAGGTACCAAAATATGTACAGGAGTGAGTAAAACTCGCTCAAAAGCAGCACATGTGAGAAATACTTGAGTGTACTAGTGGATCGCAATTTGTCCAGACAGTGTAATGCAGTTGCAAAGAACGTAATGATATCTTACGGAATATTAAGTGAAGCAGAGAGTTCAAACTGTGGGAAATAATTATTTCATTCCACTCTGCCTTTGTTAGCTCTCACCTGGAATATTTATTTCAGTCCTGTCCATCCCAATTCTTTTTTTTTAACTGGAGCAAGTCTGGAAAATATCTGCTAGGATGAAGAAATGACTGGAAACCAAGTCCTAGAGGGATGGTTAAAAGACTTAGACATATTTAGCTTGAAGAAGATAAATTTGAGAAGGGACGTGATGCTGTCTTCAAATATCTGAAGGGCTGTCATATTGCAGAGGACTCTGACTTATTCTCACTTGCTTCAGAGGGTAAAACTCGAACTAATGGGATGAAATTTTAAGGATATAGATACACTTTAGTCATTAGAAAGAACTTCTTGACAGTAAGAGCTTGTTGATCAATGGATTAGGCTATTGCAAGGAGTGATTTCTTCTCCTTCACTGGAGATTTTGAACAGAGGTTGGATAAATTATTTATCATGAATTAATTCTGCAGTGTTCAGGAGTTTGGATCTGATATGCTCTTAGGTTACTTCCCACTTTATGATTCTATGTTACATATAAAACTGTCACTATAGAAATAAAACTTCTTATTAAATCATATTATGGGGTAACCACATTTAACAATAGCCAATAAGTTGTGTGGGGTTTTCTTTGGGGGAGGGAAATAAGCTGGTAATTTTATAATTAATTTAAATCACTTGGTAGTCATGAAGGCATTTCACATTTTTTGGGTGTAGAAATTAAAACTGAATTCAATTTATCACCAGATGTGTTGAAGAATTTATTTAACATAAACACTTATTGATATATGCTACTGATGCTTTGACATTTTGCATGAGTTCCAATTATTGGGATCTCAAGGGTATGGAAGTATATAAAAGCCCCATTCCTCCTGGCATTTTGCATAACTGTTAAGTCCTTCCTATTCCATCAGGACTTTTGATCCTGATTGATATGGGAGACCTTTGTATTACTGCTCATGTTGTTGATTTTAATTTTGTCTTGAATATACATTGCCCAGAGTCATGAGTGGTTGAAGTGATTCATAGTTATTCTAAATAAGTTAATGAATAATACCTTTTGGAATAATGAGCTCCAATATTATATTCTTGTACATCAGCAAAAGATTTAGCATTTTTAATATTAAAAAACAAGTTGCTTATGTAGATTGGAAATCTCCAAGGATGTTTAATAAGGATCAGTCATATCATGGTAAAATGTTTAAAAATAAAGGATTGATTGTAATCTGGAGCTGCAGTTCACAAATTGCAACATTAAGTCACACAGTCTCAGCATATCCTATTACTAACACAATTTGGGCTTAAATCCACAGAACTGTTAATGCTATGTGACATTCATAGAGTTGAAAAGGAATTATTTAGACCACTAAATCTAACCTCCTGTCCAGTACAGGAATCAGAATTAAAGCTTACTTCTAGCTGCCACCTGAACATCACTTATAAAAGGGAGGTCATCTGGTTCTAGTGTTAAACTGCTCTTACTGAATTTTTCTCCCCTAACATTTAATTTCAATCTATTTTCCATCATTATTTTATATCATACACCGTGGAATGATGGAGAGCAGCTCTTGACTTTATTATATTTGAAGAGTGCTTATTTGAAGAGTGTTATCACACTCTTGGACCATCCTCTTTTCTGAAAGCTACTTTGCCCTGCTCTTTCAAATTCTTTTCAAATTCTTTTTAATCCTCTGATCACCCTCACTGCAAAATTCCAATTTGTCTGAGTTTTTAGAATGTGGTATTCAGAAATTGGACATGATACTCAAGATGGGATCTGTCTCAATTCACAATAAGATGAATGATTAATTTTTCTGATCTAGAAATGGTTGAGACAGCCTCAAATTGCATTTGTCTTCTGTGCAGTCACAACACATTGTGTTGATTCATTATCCAGTTTGTAATCAACTATTATTACAAGTTCTGTTTCACACGTTTTGTCACCAAGCTACGTATCCTCCACCTGGGCATCTCATTTGTATTTAAATGACTTTTTCTTCTATTAAATTTTATTCTGAGTTTTTCATTTACCAAACTCTCAAGATGTTTTTGAATTTCATTTCTATTTTTCTATTCCACTCAAGAAATAAGGAATTGCTATTGAGTCTTCCCTGAGATAATTTTCAAGATACTTTCATTTGCTTGTAATGCCATTCACTTATTACTAGCTTAAAATGCCATAAGGTACTTTCTCAAATACTTACTTGAAATAAAAATATGTTATTAATATTATGTTCCCAAAATGTACTAAAGAAGTTAACCAATAAAAAGTTGCCAAAATCCATATTTAATAAAATAATGCTGACCACTAGTAGTTGCTGTTTTGTCTTCAAGGTGCTTATAAAACAATCCATTTATGATCTCTTATAGAATCTTTCTGGGTATTATTGTTAGACAATATCTCCATTCCCCCCAACACCATTTTTACAGATTGATACAATATTTACATTCCTCCAAATATCTAGCACTTCATCATCTATCCAGAATTTTCATGGATAAGATATTAAGGTTCAGCCTGACCATTACTAATTTATTTCAGTGTTCTGCATGCAAATCATCTGGCCTTGAAGATTTAAACCAATTCAAAATATATAGATATTCCTGATTATGTTTATATTCCTCTGAAATCCTGTCCATTTCATTAGTTCTTTACAACTGTATGCTGAAAAAACAATTACTACCAACTTCCCTTCCATCGAGGACCTGTATACTGCACGAGTCAAAAAGAGGACTGTGAAAATATTTACAGACCCCTCACATCCTGGACATAAATTGTTTCAACTCCTTCCCTCTAAATGACACGATAGCGCATTGCACATCAGAACAACTAGACACAAGAACAGTTTTTTCCAAAATGCTATCGCTCTGCTAAACAAATAATTTCCTCAATACTGTCCAACTATTTACAAAGACTGCACTACTATTACTATTAACCTTCTCATCACTCCTTATCACCCATCCTCTCTCACTTGTGACTGTATGACTGTAACTTTGTCACTTGTATCCTTATGATCTATACTGACTGTTTCCTAGTATGAATTTGATTGCTTATTGTACCCTAGGACTATTATTAAGTGTTGCACTTTATGATTATTGACTCTTGACAAATGTATCTTTTCTTTTATGTATACTGAGAGCATTTGCACCAAAACAAATTCCTTGTGTGTCCAATCACACTTAGCCAATAAAGAATTCTATTATCTATTATTAAGAATACACCCTTTGCTGAAAAGGTACTAGATCAACGATTCACAATTTTTTGGGGGGGAGGGATATATGTTTACAACATTTTTAGATTTCTTTTTTCTTTAATTTTAATTATGTCATACTATTAATAAAATTGCATATATATGTATGTATGTGTGTTGTGTATGTATATAAACTTTGATATCATAAAATAATGTTAAAATATTTTATACATTCTCTGCAACTGTTATGGATTCAGGGTAGATGTGGGTTTCTTGGACATGCAGAAAGCAACATGGTTTGCATCACATTAATTGACATCAACATAACTTGGCACATTCAAGGACACACCGGATATCTTTACAGAGTGACATGCTCACAAAGCAGAGATTAAATAGTCATCCCTTTCCCCACTCATCATAGGCAGACAGTTCATAAATTACATTTGATCAGATACCAGTGAATACATTCAGATCTCTATAATAGCACAAACATTGGGATATAACTGGGAAATGTTCATAGGACAGTTTCTGGGTTGACTATTCTACTGTCTTATATTAAAATTGTATAATTATATATTATATAAAATTATATATTCCATTGTAACATTTCAACCATTAAATCTGAGATTTAAACTTTTCTGACTCTGTGGAAGTACAAGATCTAGTAACTCAAACATACCGTTGTCTGCACGCTACTTTTGTTATTAAGGGAAAACAAAACAAAATTATCTAGTCTGCAAAGTCAGTAAAGATAGATGGGCTGCATCAAAGAGAATAAATTCCTCATTTATACTCACACTGTACGTTGAGTTGCACTAGGGCTTCTCGAGGTCTAATGTTGAAGCCATTGTATCTAGCTGTCTGGCATTTGTAAATCCCACTCATTTTTTGAGTCACCTTCTCAAAATGCAGCTTCCCATCGTTTGTCTCCACTGTCATGGTCCCTAATGGCATAGGAGCCTCTTTATCAACTCTGGACCAGATGATAGGAGGTTTGGGTTTCCCTCGGACTTCACACTGTAACTCTGCTCTTGAATCTTCACGGACAGTAATGATGGATTGACCTTTGGGCACCATGATGGTTGGAGGTACTATTGGGAAAAAGATGACAAGAAAGAACAACTACGCAATAGCAATGTTTAAGAATTAGCTCATTGGAGTGGTGTGTGTATGTAAAAGATTATATCCAATGAGGGTATGTCAATGGCTATTTCAGCAGAAACAATAGTGTTAAGATCAAAAGAAATCATAGTCCACTTAGAACATAATTGCTATCTTCAAAACAGGTGATCCCAGCCTGGTTGAAAACTACAGACCAATCCCTCTATGTTGCATCATGTGCAAAAAGCCATGGAATCAATCATTAACCAATCCATTACCCTCCACTTAAGAGTCAAACAACCTACTCTGCAAAAAAACAGTTTGGTTTCAGGAAAAAAATTGTCCTGCAATCTGCAACTCCTATACTGTAAATAAATATGGACAACTCTACTTGACCAGGATAAAGCTATAGATGCAATTTACATAGACTTCTGCAAAGCCTTTGGTTCAGTGGTACATGACAAACTACTATTGAAACAACACTTCTGGATCCCTTCAAAAGTGGATTACTGCGTTCCTGTCAAACAGGCAACAAATAGTAAAAACAGGGAGTGCGATATCACACCCTGCTCCAGTTAACAGCAGTGTCCCCCAAAGCAATGTTCTAGGACCCACACTCTTTATAATCTACATAAATGACCTTTGCAATCACCTTATAAGCAACTGCATCCTCTTCACCGATGACGTAAAACTATTAAAAACCATTGACAATGCTACCATCCTTCAAAGTGACTTTGATTATGTGTCTGAATGATCAAACAATTGGCAACTCCAAATCTTGATGAACAAATGCTCTGTCCTACACAATAGTAAAAAAAAATCAGTGCAGCAAATACAAGCTAGGTGGATATGACATCATTGATGACCCTCACTCTGTCAAGGACCTCATTGACCACCTTCACTCTGTCAAGGACCTTGGAGTACTCATATCAAAAGACCTAAGCACCAGACCTCACTGCAATAGAATTGCCAAAAAGGCATTATGAGTTGTAAATCTAATCTTACAAAGGCTTCTCCTCTGGTGATACTGAATTGCTAACTAGGTCATACAAAACCTTGCTAGACCAATACTCAAATACAGCTTATCTGTCTGGAATCCACACTGTATATAGGGCATTAATACAATTGAGCCAGTCCAGAAGTATTTCATGAGAAGAGCACTACACTCGCAACAGAATACCCTAAACCACCAGGCTTGCAATTTTGGGCTTGGACAACTACACTGCCTATGGTTGGAGTTAAGCATAGTGTACAAAATTATCTGCTACAATGTCCTACCAGTCAATGCCTACTTCAGCTTCAACCACAACAATACAAGAGCACACAACAGATACAAACTCAATGTAAACTACTCCAAACTTGATTGCAGAAAGTACGACTTCAGCAACAGAGAGATCAATGCCTGGAATGCACTACTTGACTCTGTTGTTACATCCTCAAACCCCCACTCCTTTACATTTAAACTATCTACTACTGACCTCACCCCATTCCTAAGAGATCTGTAAGGAGCGTGCATAAGCGCACAATCGTGCCTACAGTCCTTGTCCTATTGTCCACATTTATTCATACCTATTTTCTGTATTCATACTCATGTTTATTCTTATACTTAATATCTTGTAAGCAATTGACAAATCAAATCAAATCAAATCAATTAATAAATAAAATAAATAAATAACTAGAATACTATGTTCTACTTTGGATACTACATTTTAGGAAGACATAAAAAATGGAGGAGTTCCAAGGAAGAACTAAAGTGATAAGAGACATGAAAAAAAAACTTATTGTTATTTATCAATTAGTAAGGCAGATGTTTACACTGGATTTGGCATTTTTATCTATCTACTGAGTCCTTCTGATGGACCTGTGATAGGCAGATGTTGTTTAATGAAGTTAAAGGCATTGTCGCAGGATGTAAGCTGTTCCAAGTAAAGCTGCCTTTTGCAATTGACCAATGGTGATTTTGTTAATGCTGATGATGTTCACATTGTGCTGCAGATGTTTTGGGATTGCATCCAATACACTATTATTATTGATACTATATTTGTTTGTTTTTGTGCCACAGGCATTCTATTTTTGTCTGTGGGTCTTTGTATTTTGTTATTTTCTCTGTTCTTTTTTGTCTCTTCTGCTGTTTCCAAGCACTATGACTTCTACTATTCCAACTTTGTGGTTTTTCTTATCAACAATTTTATGTCTGGGATGTTATGTGGCAGGGGCATGTCTCTTTGAATTCTAAAATTCCAAAGCACGTAACTTCTTCGTTTTCTAATACTTTGTCTATTTTGTGGTTTCACCAGTTTTTGTTTGCTGTTGATGCATGGTATCATCTTGAAGATATTCCAGTGCCCTTCTGTCATGCCGTTGTTTGTAGTATACCAGGGGTGTCAAACTTGATCCCATCGTGGGCTGTATAAGGTGTCTGTTTGCCCTTGGGGGGGCCAGGGCGGGAATGGCCTGGTCATTGTGGCTGATTGGGTGAGTGTGGCTGGTTCCAGGGAAGCATGGGCCTGTCCCTCACTGTCTCCGGGACAACTTCACAGGCCAACTTTGCGGCCTATCACAGGCTGAATCTGGCCTGTGGGCCACATATTCGACACATCTGGTTTATACAATCTTCTTGAGGCACTTCTTTGCAGAGTTGGCATTTGCTGTCTCTTTCTGTCTTCTCAATTCTGGTTTTGTATGTATTTGTTCTTGAGGCTTCATCTTGTGCAGTCAGAATTGTTTTTTTCTTTAATTTGCTTCTTAGCCATTGACAGGTCTCATTATCTGCTTTGCCTGCTAGATTTTTTCATGTATTGGCAATATAATATTTTGCCTTGCCATGCCATTTCTCTTTTCTATTCTTCATTTTGTTTATTATTGTAGTGTTATATAGCAATTATAATAATATAATGTTATACTATTAAAATACATTATAATAAATTATTATTTTAAATGTATTGGCCTCCAAATCCAGTGAATTTCAGTGGCTGAGAAACTCCTCTGGATGGAGGTTTTAGTCTAGAGAAGAGAAAAGATTGTGAAGACATGAAAGCGGAGCTAGATGACCCCTGCATTTCTATGATTAAAAATGCTCTAAAATTTTGTCACCTTATGAAGCAGTCTAAAACTCTTTCCAAATTCTTGCATACAAAGAATGAATTTGTTCCATCATCTTTCGGATAGTTCCATAGAAATTATTGCTTCCGAATCTTACTTTCCTCAGTTCTTCCAACTTTCAGAACTTGCTCTCCATAATCTTCACCATCTTCTCTGCCCTCTTTTTAAGGTTATAATCAGGGGATACAGATTTTTCAGGACTGCCTACTTCTATGTGTTGATCTCCGAATATATTTGAACTACAACTTTTTTTTTCACTAGAAAAATTCCAGGAATTGTATACTCAGTAAAACTTGTAGGACAACTGTTGGGAAAGATTATTGTAGGGACTATCTGTGCTAAAATATGGAAACTGATATGATTGTCCTTGATTCTTTGTGAAGTCCTCTTTCTCTCTTCAAATATTCAAATATTCAAAGTCCTCTTTCTCTCTTCAAATATACGTTTACATTTTGAAAGGATTTAAAAATGGAATGTAAAAGTTCCAAATTTATTTTTATCTTCCTGACCAAGTAATGTCTGTGTGTAACCCATAAATGTAAGAGGGCCAAGAGGCAGTGTGATGATTTTAATCATACAAAAATATAGCACGTAGCTAGCTTAAAGGCATATTTATGTAAGTCTAGCATCCAGTATCTCCATCAGCTATATCACTAGGCAATAAGAAGGTGAATTTTCAATTTGCAGGTCTTCTGTGTGCTATGGAATCTCATCAAATCCTCTCTTATATGGTGTGAAGATTGAGCTGCACCCGCATGGCTCGGTACTGCCAGCATATGCTCACCTGGCAGGAGACTATTTTCTTTATGGGAAAAATGTGTAAATTGCATTTGAAAAGTTTTTAATTAAAGGCAGCTTTCTGGGACCCTTATGCTGGATGACCCGCTTGCTAAATCTTATGAGGGGAAGAAGATTCACAAAACCAAGGAATAAATACAAACTAGGGGAATGATCCACACTTCAATACAAACATAGTAAAGCCTTTTTCAAAACCCATGATTTTTTTTTTTTTACAACTGTGGAAACTTTATATGGATTCTTTACTGGAAAAAAAAAAGAGAGAGAAGAATGAATTGGTGATCTTGGGATCTGGTGATTAAAAAAGAGTTTATGGAGGAATGTTTAAGATTACTTGATAGAAAGAAGCGCAAAAGGTACAGCTGCCTTTCTTTTTCAATTTCTAGAAAGAAGTGTGAAAGGCATATGCTTTTCTTTTTCAATTTCTTTCTTGTATCCCTAGTTCTTATTTTCTGTGTTCTTGATTGGTGTGTGTGTGTGTGTGTGTGTGTGTGTTTCCATGCTCCATTCAGATTACTCCTGAATTTTTCTGTGATAGGATTTTCTTTTGGAAACTTGTTTTAAGTGGTCGGCTAGCATTTCCATTGTTTCTCTGATAGGCATCTGTGACCTTTGTTGCAAACAGTCTTCAGAAAGCTCTGTTTTCTATCTGCCTCACCTCTGTATCCCTCTGAGAAACAAAGTAGAGGTGATTAGGTGAATCATTAGAAACCAAACCACTGTTTGTTTTAGTCAATGAATGTGAAGGTTATTTTCAATGGGACAGCAGTACATATGGAGGGCAGTACATATGTAATCCCGCTACAATTTCGCTATAATACACTGTGGATGGTTTTGAGTGAAAATAAATAAAATAAACAAAACTCACTAGCACAAATAAGATATTTTAAAAAGACAACAACATCACAGTGCATATGTGCATGGAGGAGAGGGCTTGGGCGTAGAGATGGAAAGTTTATATAATTTTGCCTTGGATTTATCCCTGATGAATATAATTCCTCACTTCCATTACATTTATTTCAAAACCCTGATCTAGTTTCAGTGATGTAGCCATATCAAATTTGACTCTTAGCCAGAACTTCCCAAGGCACTAGTAATACAATCCTCAAAGAATATCACAAAATTACTCTTTCGCAGAGCTACTTTGCATGGCTAAATGGTTATACTCTGCCTATTCCTTCTCCCTAATTTGCTTCTGATCTATTATGCAGAAAAAATTCTATTGTGCAGGGAACTGTTCCAAGATGAGCCCTCATCATCCTTTACTTTTAACATGCTATACTCTTATGCCTTTTTGTTTTGAAAGGTTTGTTATGCTTTAAAGAAATAGAAATAAAACATCAGATAAAAAACAACAACATAATATCGATTATGAAATATTAAACATAAATTTACTCAGCCTGACTTTTTCTGTAGTTGTTCATCTGAAAACACAAAATTTGGAATAGAGAGAGAGAAGTTGCATAGCAATGCAGCCTTCCATCTTAAACCCTCCAAATAATTTGAAAAGGATTTACCCTGTGATTAAAGCTAATCTACCTATCTGGTAAACAGAGCTAGGATCTTTATGAAGCTCCTGGGACAGATTTTGATTAAAGCATACATTCTTTTTAAACCGTGTTCTATCCTTAATCGGGCTTCTGGATACATTAAAAATTAGATGAAAATTTACCTGTTTCTGAAGAAATGTTCACCTCGACACTAAGGTCAGGGATGGGTGCTCCTTGGAAAGATGCCACACACAGGTATGTACCATAGTCTGTGAAACGGAGATCAATTATCTCTAGGCTGCTTGTCACAGGGGGAAGTTCAGGATCATTCTTGATGACAACTACTCGATCTGAGAATTTGGCCAGCTTCCCATTCTTGTACCAGAAGTAGAAAACTTTTTCTTGTGGGACAGCATCTACATGGCATGAGAGTTTTAGGTCCTGCCCTAGCTGGATGGTTTCACTCTCTTTGATGACATCAGGAGTGATCTGGAAGGTTACGTTCTTCATGGCTGGAGGAAATACAAAGGCCAAACTATATCAGTGCCTGATCTTCAAATAGTCAACATATGTCATATCATGTCATGTTGGGTCATGTCACATCATGTTGTATCATGTCATATTCTGATTGACAGGGCATAAAAATCTGAGTAACTATATAACACAAAAAGTAAACTATAAAATTCACATTATTACATTCAACAGAATTTAAAATTCAGTTTAATAGCATCTCCTCTTCTTAGGCAGAAATTAATTCTGGAAAGTTGTTTTCACTGAATCTATGATGCAGGGGGAACAGAATATCCTTCCCCAGCTTGCTATAATTTCATTCTTGATAGGAGAGGGATATAAACATGATTTTTGAACATGCCACTTTATGTTTGTATGCAAATATAATGTATTAATTTGATCATCAATAAATGGAATGTGGCAAGTGCAGTCGCTTTGATAGAAATGACTAAAGAGATCAGGAGAAAAACAAGAAAAGTGATTTGTTTGCATCCGTCTCCTATCAATCCCCCACCTTTCAATGTAACAGAGTGTGAAGCAATATGTGTGTGTGTGTGTGTGTACACTTATGTGTTGAAAACAAACCTGAACATTATGAGAATTGAAGGAAACGAAGCAATGCAATATAAAATCAAGCTTGGTTAATACTTTTTCTGCCCTGAATACCAGTCTTAAATTTATTCCAATCTTTAAAGGGAACAAAATGATCTGGAAATTCAGGCTCCATCCCCAATTAGATTAATAGAAAGACGTACATCGCACCAATAGGTTCACTGTCTTCTTGGCTGGATTCCCCACATTGTTGATGGCTGTACAGTTGTAATAACCTGAATCTTCGGTTTGAATGCCCCAGATGGTAAGATTGCCCGCATGAATCAGGCTGTTCAGAGGCATAGGACCAGGTGAGTGAGACCAGACTACCTGAGGCAAAGGATCTCCGCCTGTTAACGAACAGTATATGGTAACATTATCCCCTGGGTTTACCACTAAAGTCTCATTCACTGATAGTTTTAGAGCTGGCGGAGCTATAAGAGAGAGAGAGAGAGAAAAAAAAAGAGATTTTTTTTAAAAAGATATAAAGATTCATTTTTAGGAAATATTAATTAGCATATTTTGAAATATATACAAAAGAAAGCCTGATGAACCTAGAAATTTAAAAAAAAAGCATACTGTGCTTGTAGAGATGGTAATTCTCAAATGTCTCAAATGAGCCCAGTCAGTTTCAGAAATTTACAGGTGAAAACTGGAGGCCTACAGTAGTGTGTTTCAAATATTTTTATCACCGGTTCAGTGGGCGTGGCTTGGTGGGACGCTTTGGGCATGCGCGCACACACTTTGCGTGTACACATGCGCCAAATACACACTTTGTGCAGGTGCAGAGGTTTGCTGACTCACCCCTGCAATCCTGCACTCTGCCTGTTGCTTCAGCAGCTGCCGCGCCGCAATCTGCTGTGCTACGCAAAGCATCTCTGCTTCAAAAGCAGAGGATAAAAGTCAGTATGGGAGCCAGGGCAGGAGTGTGTGCCCAACAGCAGAGTGTTGGACAAAACTGGTTCAGTCTCCGCTGCTCATCAGCGCTACCAGCCCGGCCGAACCAGGCCGAACCAGGCCGAACCAGTAGAATACCACTACCAGAGGCATACAACAATGCTATGCACAAAAAGATCAGTTTGTGCTTTGTTGATCAGCTTGCCAAATTATACTGGGAAAGAAGAGAATGTCTCTCTGAATTCCACCTTTTGCCAATGCCAACTCCTGGCTTTTCAGATATTATTGCACTGTAATTTCTATCAATCCCAACCAATTATTTGATTCCCCCCCACCCACCCCATTGCATAACTGAATTGTTGCTTTATAGGCTTCAGATCTCTCTCTACAATTATATAGATTAATAATTTATAGTCCGTTTTCCTTAAATGTATGATGTATCACCACTTTTAGAATGTGTTAAAGTTTACAGGCCTATAATCTGGTGCCTTCAGGGCTACAACACCTATCATCCTCCATCAGCAAGGCAATTTACACAGCATCAGGTTAGGAAGACCCATAAAGCTTATACTGCCTTTCTGCAGAAATATGAGGCTCGTTTACACTTGATGCCATTTCTTGCACTTGAGCTATAAAGAGGTGCACCATCAAAGCGTGATACAAAGAATGATTAGAAGTTCCCAATCACAAATTCTATCTTCTACAAGTTCCTTCACCTCCTGTGCACAGCAAAATCTTCCTTGAAGATTTAATTCTAAGTAGCTTCGTATTATAGCAACTTGTTAATAACTTTCCCCCACATCCCACATCCCGTGCCCTGCCTCCTCCTCCTCTTCCTCCTAGCAATTATTGCTAACCTCTAGAGCTCTTTCTTTAACTGCCTTACATATCAAATGCTGGGCTCTAACCTCATTCACAAATCTTTGAGCCTCCCCTTTATGTAAGGAGTCATATTATGAATGGGCAGCTTTAGAGTGCTTAACCTCAACCCTTCTGATTAATTCCTTTTCTTCAACATCCCTAGACACAGATTCAAAAGGCTTTTCTCTGTGTTTTCTGTTTAATCTCTCAAAGGCCCTGTAATGCTCCTTCTCGGGAGTCTTCAGACAGAGCTCAGAAATTAACAATCAATGGGACAATGGCAGAAGTATGTTTTAAGTAACAGCTGTAATCACGCAAAATAAGGCATTGTTACATATTCATAAAGCTTGATTTAATGGCATCATTATTTCTGCCATCTCTTCTTTCTGGGCCCTAAGTTAATGACCTGTACTGGATTTGCACTGAATTTCTAGTTCAGACAAACAAAAATGCAGGAAGGCTGTTCTCTTACAGGGGCAAGAAAATACATATTTCACAACTATTCTGATTTTTCCCACATCCAGACTGATTGGCTTACATTTGGACACTTTAAAAACTAATATTCCTTGTCTTAATTCCAAAATATAATACTGACACCATAGTCCATGAAACGGAGATGAAGTACAACACTGGCCAATTATATCCAATCTGTTGGGAAAATCAATGTGATGTAATAGGGAAAGTAAAGACCACGGATTACAGACAGGAAGACTGTGAATTCTAACCCTGCCAGAGACATGAAAGCCAACTGGGTGACCTTAGGTCTCTATCTCTCCCTCTCCCTCTCCCTCTCTCCCTCCAGGAAGAAGATACTGGCTGGTCTATTCTGAAAATGTTGCCAAGAAAACTTCACCAGGTGACAGGTGACTTAATGAATCACCACCACCACAATAACAAGTACTCTGATGACTTAAGTTTTGACTTCAAGGAAGGATAGTATGGCTGGATAGCAGCATGAACTGAATCTAATATTCAGGCAAAGAAATTTCAGCTGAAACCCCAAGCCCCAGACAAACTGAGGGGAGATATGTGGGTGAGTAAATGTGGTGGTTATCCAGCAGCAGATACAGATGGCTGAGGAGAGCGAGGACTTAGATGAGGGGCCAGGACCATTATGGAGTAGACTGCTGCCTTCAGAGATTGTGGGAGCTGGCAGCAGTGATGAGGAGGTTCCCGAGAAGCCTGTGCCAAGTGCATGTGCACGCAGGGTTGCTCACAGGAAAGAGCAGCTGCAGCAGCACAGGCAACTCAGGAGTAAGACTGTAAGGTAATGGCCCCTCCTTCAAGAAGATAAAAGCCAGCTGTGAAGCGAATGTTCTTTGCAGGAAGCAAAGATGTTTTGAAATACCATCTTACGTTGGTATTTGAAGACTCTTGTGTTGTGAAATATTTCTTATCTGTTATTCTTGGCAGCCTTGCACAGTTTTGGCGAGGCTCATGCTTATCAAAGTTAATTAGTTTGCAGCAGCCTTTTAACAGGGATTCATAAGAATCATTAAAAGGTTTCTGTTCCCTTTGGTTCGTGTTTGTTTTATTGGAAAAGGGTTTCGATCAGAACAGTAAACATGAATTTATGGGCAATGAAACATCTTCTTGACAATGTCTACATTGCAATGAGTGGGAAGTGGATGACCATATAATTTGCCCATATGCTCTCCCTGATTTTCCTATCTCACAATAAGCTTAAAGAATGGGAGGTGACATTTTGCTGAGCCCCAACTAGGCCTAATCTAGGACTGGGATTTGTGGTGAAACTAAGAAGAATCTGAAATCCAAAATATGGTTAGAAGTGAAATATGACTGGGATTTTATTAATGTCTTCCTCACCAATATAAATACTTCATTTGGCCTTCCAATTAAAGGGCTGATGCTATAATCTTTTTTGGGGTTTCAGGAAGATTGTAAGTCTAGAAGAAACTAAAACCCAAATGATAGCATTTTTATGATAAATAGGCAGAACAATATTTAATCACATGCTGCTGAAGGTATACTATTTTGCATTGTGTAAACATAAGCATTATGTCAATGTTAGAAGACATCACAATACTATTTGGAAAACACAATACAGCTCGGAAAACATCTAGTAGTGTGTATTGTGCTATTATTTTATTTATATTTCCAGTAGAATTTGGAGCCTGCAAATTTATAGCTGTTGCATCAAATTACATGGACATGGTTTTTTTAAAAATGTGAATAACTTATAAAACTACAAAGATGCTAAGAGTAACTTTTTTCTGAACAATCTGAAGAAGCTGAATTTTCTTTGCCTAAAATGAAAAAAAAAAATGAATTCAGAAGTCTCTATCACCCAGAGGTTATGCTTTGATATTGCAGTAAATGGTGGTACACATTTGAAGTTTTTTCCTATTATTATGACTTCCACGTATTAATATTTAAACTCCAGAAGTATTTGTGATCCAATTACTTAAAGAATCATCTCCTTCAATATAAGCTTATTGTTTGAGCTAGGTGGCCTTATAAATCTTGTTAAGAAAGAATATATAAATAAAATAAATAAATTCAAATTTTATCTTTGGAGAATCTTTTCTAGGAGTCTCCACTAAATGATGTATGATAGAAGTTTAGTAGAAAGGAGACTTAGTAGTTGTAGCACTCTAAATATCTACAGATTTTCTCAATCTTCCAGATCATGGTTGTCTTAAAGGTGCTTTTTCCAAAACACCACTGGACTTTCTTGGGATTTTTTTTTCTTTGAAAAAGTTTCACTTGTCATCAAAGAAGCTTCATCAATTCTAACTGACTGATGGGGAATGGAAGGATTTATATTCTTTGCAGTCACCTGGTTGTTAGCACCCTGAGAGTTGGTCATTAGGTCTCTGAAAATTGTTGAGGTCAATATAGGAGAATATTTGTAGCTCAGGGTTGAAAGGAGGGTCCTTGGTGCTCTCTGAGCTTGCTTGGTTTCTTGCAGATGTTTTATTATCCTAATGCTACGAGGTAGCATTGTTAAGATATTCCCCATTAGGAGATGAGTGCATTCAGGGAAACATAGTGAGAGTGATGTTGAATAACACACGACCAGCATACAGATACACTGAATAGTAAAATGTAGGTTTTACTTCCAGTAAACGGGTGAACAAAGTCCAACAAACAGTCCAAATCATACATGGTTAAAGCAGTTAATATCAGTCCAGGAATAATCCAAAAACGAAGTCAAGTATCATAAACAGAGTTCAGTAAACGGAGTTTGCTAACAGTTGCAAAACTCACAGAAATCCAAGCAGAATGACGATTAGGCAATATGGCAAAACAGGAAATGCAAGGAGAAAGAAATCAGGTTTCTGGCTCCATCTTATGGCCATTGGAGGAACCGCAGCCAATCACACTTACAGCATTCTTTTAAAGATACAGTATTAAATTACTATCCTGGTTTATATATTTCCACCCCAACTGTTAGATGACTATCATTCCTAACAAACATCATCAGTGCTAGTGGTGATGATGTTGCCTGGTTAGGGTAATGAAATGTCTGCAAGAAAACAAGCAAGCTCAGAGAGCACCAAGGACCCCTCATTGTTGAGGTCAATTGAGGGTTTATCTGTATCATCAGGGTCATCTGAATCAGAATGTAAACAGGTGTAGAATCTTCTTGAGATTGATGAAAGGACTGTGTTGTAAACAGGAAATAGGTGGTGGCATATCTCTCCCCCTCTCTTGAGGGAAAGCTGTTCAATTTTAGTATAGATGGCCTCTTTGATTTCCTTTTCAAAAGTCCTTTCTGTCTAGAATATGAATTTTGCTGTCTTATGAAGCACCCTTCCCTGAGGACCCACCTCCAATATCTACCTTCTAGAGTTTCTGATTAAAAAAAGTTTCAATTTCATTTTTAAATTTAAAGCTACAAAACTAGCATGTTTTAAATTTTAAAATGCATGAAAGCTGCACTGCCACTTTCAAGGTTTCTCCTCCAATTTTTTTTAGCTCCAAGTTTCCCTGGAAATAGGACCTACCTCCAAAATAAGCCGTAGTCTGATTTTTAAATGTGCACCTAATATAAGTCCTACCCCAAAAATAAGCTCTAGTGAAGTGGATGGGCATGGCCATCACAAAGCAGCAAGTGCACATGGGCTGATGGTGTCTGGAACCAGTCTCAGCCCATGCAGCACAGCTGAACTGATTACTTGTCCAAGCAGCAGGTGGAGGCAGAGGTGAGGGAGAGGCAAGCAATCTGGGTGCGCTATGTGGGCCGGGGGAACCCAAGAGTCAGTGGGCTGGAGTGCACAGGTATTCATGGGAGGCTTGTCTTTGTGTTTCTCTGACAAGCAGCCCATATTGCTTGTCAGAATCACCTGCCTTCTGCCCTTATCTGCTGCCAACTGCTACACGAAGATGAGCGTCCCATGGCCAGCCACCCACTCCAGCCCACTGACTCTTTGCTTTCCTGTGGCTCATGCAGCATGTCTGGATCTCCTGCCTCCTCCCACCTCTGCCTCTACCTGCTGCTTGAACAGGTAACTCACCTGCACTGCATGGGCTGCACAGCCCCAGAGTGTGCTGATCAAGGAACTGATGGGCTGCAGCTGCTGATGGGTACCATCAGTCCTTGCATGCTTGCCGACTCTTGTTGCACACTGGGGGATGCAAACCAGCCACTCTGATCACCTGAAATAATGTTTCCCTGAAAATAAGCCCTAGTGCTTATTTTGGCACACCCAAAAATATAAGACTGGGTCTTATTTTGTGGAAAACATAAATATTACTTTTTGACTACATTTTTGAATTAGAAAATACCAAAGGGATCATTTTAAAAGCGAGATCATATAAATGTAGTCCATTAAATGGAAAATTTAGAGAGGGAATACTGGGCTATTCTATCCATCAAGAATGCATGATATATGGATTAAGGAATGGTTAGCCACAAATTATTTTATTGGTCTTCAGCATCTGGAAAAATGTGAAGCATTATTTCTCCTGCTTTTAATGGGAATTTTTTTTTTTTTTATTTCCCATTTTTAATACAATAGCTACATGGTTGAAGAATAAAAAAACAATATGGAATAGGATGCCGTTTATGATGTAAAATGAAACCTGTTGATTTTTGATCTGAAGAAATGCAAATAAAGCATTTTTCTACCCTAATGGGCCTCGCTATAAACAAAAAAAGTTCCTGAAGCACTAGTTTAGGCAACCATTCAAAATTATGTATTTGCTTTTATGTCAGTTTCCCAGACTTAATAGCTAAAACCCTGTGTAGCAACATTTTGTTTTCCATTATGTCAAAAAATAGGTTTGTTTATATGTATAAATGGGCCAAAAGGAATCCATAAATCAACTCCCTGTGCCTTGTAAATGTGCAGGCAGCATCTCTCTAGGCTCCTGAGTTCTGACTAAAGAGCATAAAATCCAAGTTCAGCTGTGGGCCCATCTCGGATTACATCCTTTTGTAGTTAGCAGATGGATGCTAACAATGTGCAGCCATTCTTATGCAGGAGATGAATCTAATTTATTTGCAACCTGTGGCAATTACTTTTGTTCTCTCTCTCTCTCTCTCTCTCTCTCTCTCTCCTTCTCTCCCTCCCTCTCTTCTCCCTATCTCTCAAAAACAACTCACACATACCTTGCTGGTAAGTAATTTGAGAAACAAGGGGAGGAGGAAAGCAATAAAAACAAAGAGTCACTTTCAATTCTCTTTGAAGTCCAATTTGCTTCAATATAACTGCAGGAGAGTTCTCCTTTGTTGTGGTTTAACTGTGTTGAAATCAAGACCAAGAAAAAATAATAATCCTATCCCTACTTGCCCTGCATTGCCATTGTCCCATCTGTGGGCTGCCAAATCTCTGGCCCTCTTAATTGTAAAACCATTAATAATAGAATAGTAAGGAAAAACTGGGTATGCATTCAAAATCACAATGGTTTCTTGCGTTCACATGCTGGAATCTCAAAAACAGCAAAGAGTGATACTTTTTGGATAAATCCAAAGTTATGGTTTGAGATATGATTCCAAGGATTTGATGCATTAAAGTACCGAATGAGGGGAAATTCAGCTATTCTGGATGAATTTAACTGGCATCAAAAGATTTCTACAGAGGCATTCAGTCTGAGTTGCAAAGGAGTTCATCTATTCTCTCACTTCAGAACAAGATAGCTAGCAATAACAGCATTTGTTCAGGCTACTTGGAGAGTCAATGTGGTATAGAGCAGTGGTCCTCAACCTTTGCAGCTTGATGATCTGGCTGGGGGGGGGGGCAGGGAGAAGGGAATTGGGCCTAATGAATGGAGGGCCAATGTGCCCACGCTCTCAGCTCAACTCATTAAAGTGATGGGCTGGCGAGCTCACGCATGTAAACGCAGCTCAAGGGCAAGTTGAGCTGTGTACACGTCAGTTCACCGCTTACATGAATTGAGCTGTGCACATGGGTACACAGGCCTTCTTCTCATATGACCCGGTTCCGAATAGGTCATGGCCTAGTAGTGCACCATGGTCCAGGGCTTGGGGAACCCCTGATGCAGAGGTAGTCCTCAACTCATAATCACAAATGGGACTGGAATTTCTGTCACTAAGCCATATGTTCATAAAGTGAATTGTGCCTACTTTTATGACCTTTTTGCCATAATATTTGCCACGGCTGTTATGCAAATCACACAGTCATTAAAGGAAACCAGGTTCCCCATTCACTTTACTTGCCAGAAGTCAGCTGGGATGGTCGCAAATGGTGATCACGTCACCCTGGGACTCTGCCCCTGTTGTGCTCAGTTGATGATCACATAACCATGGGGATGCAGTTGTCAGTTCAAGTGTCAGGATTCCAGTAGTTACCCCAAGTAAATCATGAGTCTCAAGCCAAACTTCCAAAACTTCAAAAGGATTTATTGGGAGTTAACATGTCCAGCACTGCCTAGGTGTAGCTGACTCTGAGACACATAATTTATTGTCACCCTTGACCCTGGTTTTCGCCCACGCCTGGGTATATCATAATTCATGTTCTCCAGTGAGACACATCCATAGCCAAGAGTCATGTTCTCCAGTTAAGATATTTGTGTGGCAGAAACTTCAGTCACCTAGGTACTATCTTTGAAAAACTATTTATGGAATGCACTTTCAATTTTCAAGCTGCCACACTGCTCTTTCAAACCCCTTTCCCCCCTCCCTTTCTGTTGGCAACTCTACAAAGACCATAGAAATATTTTATGAGTTGACAGCAAGTGATCAAAAGAAACTTTTTTCAGTTCTCTTGTAACTTTGAATGGTTGTTAAATGAATTGTCATAAATGGAGGAATATCTACAGTATAATGTACAGTATCAGATTAGGATCAGGAAGCCCATTTTCAAATCGCCTTCAAAAATAGAAGAAGATTGTATAGTTTGCATCAGAGAAGTACGGTTGTGGTGCTAGATTTTTCTGCTTTGTTTTTTGTTTCTTTCGTTTCTTGCTTTTATTGTATGCATAGTTGTTTATTCTTGTTTGTAAGCCACCCAAAGTTTGGTTTAAATTGGGTGGCTCTACAAATGTTTTAGATAAATAAATAAAGACAGCTCACTAGACTGATTGATTGATTTTGGACTAGTCACTCTCTCAGCCTGAATTATCTTACAGGGTTATAGCTTTGGGGAAGAAATGAAGGATTTATCTGATTTTCCACTGACATTCTTAACCTGTTTCCTATTTATTAAGAGCCCCTAAGAAAATTCAACAGCAAACATAGTCAATGTGACCTTTTGGAGTATTCAGTGGAACCAATCCTTCTATCCATATCTTGAATAGAATTAGCCAAAGAATACCTAATGACTACATTGGTCCACAGCACACCTGAATTAACCAAATACACAAAGATTGAAATAACCAGGATTATGTAGCTCATTAACCTTTGCCTAACCACATACCTCCAATGGGTGAACTTACCAACAAATTAAAGGAACACCTATGGAACCACCTCTTTCAGGACTTACAGCGGAAGTTGTTATGCAAATCTAGAAGCCATAGCACTTCCACAAATACAACCCAAATATGGATCGGGTACGTAGATGACACTTCACCATAATAAGGTAAAGGTAAAGGTAAAGGTTCCTCTCGCACATATGTGCTAGTTGTTTCCATCTCTAGGGGGCACTGCTCATATCCGTTTCAAAGCCAAAGATCAAGCACTGTCCCAAGACGTCTCCGTGGTCATGTGGCTGGCATAACTAAATGCCTAAGGTGCATGGAATGCTGTTACCTTCCCACAAAGTGGTCCCTATTTTTCTATTTGCACTTTTACATGTTTTAGAACTGCTAGGTTGGCGGAAGCTGGGACAAGTAACGGGAGCTCACTCCATTATGCGGTGCTAGGGATAATAAAAAAGACCAATTACAGAACACGCACAGAACTATAAACAACATCTTCAAATGAATCCAGTTTACCAAAGAAGGAAAACAACAACAACACATTATCCTTTCTGGACATTCTGATCAGCAGTGACCACAATGGCAAAATTAGAAATACAAGTATACAGAAAAATTACATACAGCAACCAAGTGCTCCACTTCCAGAGCAACAACCCAAACTTCCACAACAGAAGCTGCATAAAAACTTTACTTAGATGAGCACTAACTCACTGCAGAAACCCTGAACAACAGAAAAAGGAAACAGAATATCTATATAACATATTCCAACAAAATGAAGATCCACACAACTTTATCAAAAAGTGCTTGACCACTCAACCCACTATAGTCCAACCAACACAAGATCCAAAAAGAGTAACACTGCCATACATCAAGAATTCTCAGAAACCACCAGCAGATCACTACAATCACATGGAAACAGCTTGACCAAACATCCTAAGTAAATAAAAAACCCAATAATCCCAGAAGAAAAAACAGGAATCAACTACAACATATAATGCAATTACTGCAACAGCCTCTACATGGGATAAATAGGCAGAAGATTGCATCCATGAAGACATGATGAAAACTCTTTAATTTCACAACATATAGACAGACTTAACTATAGTTTCAGTTGGGAAACTGTTACCATCCTAGACCAAGCCAAATCCAAAAACACTAGGGAATTTCTAGAAGCCTGACTTTAATAGACATTAATAGACACAATATCTATATAGTATATACTATGCAAGAGACAATCAGCAAGCTGAAAAGGAACAAAAAGACCAAAACTCTCCCCCACTAGTAATCAGAATTCAGATGAGCGTAAATTAACTCCAAGATTAACATCAGACCAATCAAGTAAAAAAAAAATAATAATCAAAGAATAATCAAAATGCATTCAGGGACAGTGGAAATTCAGCATAAACCAAAAGTTGAGTCAGTGAGACTTACTATGAACAACTTTGTTGTTAGAATAATGCTCAGATAAGAGATGGGGCATCTTTTGTTTTTCAAGTGTTGCTGAACTGTAGCTCTCAACATCCAACACAATGACAACACTGGCCAGAATTGCTGGGAGTTGTAGTTCACCATCTGAAACATCTTGTTTACATCAAGCAAGACAGCCTTTCCTGTTTGCTTCCAAACAAAAGAATGTCTACCCCTGAGATAGCACTAGCTACCCATTTATCTTCTCAACACACTGGCTTAAGAGATTACAGACTACAAAGCTAGATATGTCCTCTATTGAGGGTCACTTCAAAAAATGTATCAAAACATATTTAAAACAAACATTTTGGAGAGATAAATTGTATCTCAAGAGAAAGTACACTTGAAAATGAAGTCTAAAAGCATTTTGGGAGTTGATTTTTAAAACACAGAATAATGAGGAAGCAACTCAGAACACAAAATGACCCGGATCCGAAACAGAGATAGGTATTGTTCGATCTAAAACTAGAGCTTTTTCGGTTATAAGATTTTATCCTCAAAACCTCATTAAAAAAAAAAGTTCTCATAAGTGCAAACTTAGGGAAATATTAGAAGTTAAGTTAGTATTAGACATCCATGTATATTTTTAAAGGGAAAATGTGGCCAATTAACAGCTTGTGAACCACACAAGAACCCCACAGCATTTATTTATCCATTTCATATGGATCCTTCTCAATTAGTGGCAGTAAATAGAATTCAAACTAAATAAAAATAATAACAGATACAAAAGTTAAAAATACAAGTAGCCGAGAAACAAACAAAATTAAGAAGCAAGTACTTAATACTGAACTCTCCAAAACATTATCACATTACACTATTAAAATTTGGCGACCTTTCTCCACAAAATGTGGACTCCTACAGACTTCAGCAACAGGAATTGGAGGAAACAATGGTAATTGCCATAACAATTACCTCCTTCCCTCCAAACAATTTTTATCTACGTAGAAAGATTCCTAAGAAATCTGAGGTCCACCTGATCAAACTTCCCTCCATTTCTTTTGCCATCATTAATCTCTTGAAAAAAGAAAACCTTAAAAGGGCTTCTTCCCCTATTGATCTTGATGGATGAGAGTGAGAACCATTTCCCAATCCCATTATTATTGGGTTTCTATGACTTACCAGTTGTGTTGGTCAGCTCAAAGGTGACTGTCTTATCAGGGATGCCACACACATTTCTGACAGATACCTGGCATGTATAACTGGCATAGTCATGGGGTCGTAGATTTTTCAGTTTCAGGACTTTCGTTTCTCCCTAGAGTGGTTGAAAAGAAACAGATGAGAGAAGTCAAGTGAACTATTTGTGTCCACTAGCCTGTGAAGTGAACTGCAAATCTCACATACGGTTCCAGTGCTGCTAAATTCCTTTCAAGTAATTGTATCAAGTTTACTTGCCTCAGTTTACAGATACCATTTGGGGTAGGTGGGTGGGAAGAGAATGGAATAAAATGTAGTCTTGTGCAAGAGTAAGAAAAAGAGGGAAGGGTCTTTAGGCACCAATAGAGTCAGAATCTCCTTCTTTGGGTCTAGAGCCAACTGATCATGCCCAGTGGGAGACCCCCATAGTTACCCCAGTCAAGCCCGATGGGTCGGTGAGAATCTGTGGGGACTATAAGGCCACCCTAAACTGCACCTTACAACAAAGCACGTACCCCGTCCCAGTAGTGCAGCACCTTCTGCACTCACTGGGGGGAGGCAAGGTTTTTGCAAAGCTCAACCTGGCACAAACCTACCAACAGTTGCCGGTCGACGCGGAAACCGCCGAGGCGCAGACCATAGTAACCCACTGCGGGGCTTTTCACTGTAAGAGATTTCAGTTCAGAGTCAGCGTGGCACCTGGAATTTTCCAGAGCCTCATGGAGAGGCTCCTCCAAGGGATTAAGGGGGTGGTGCCCTATTTTGATGATGTGCTGGTGTCTGGGGCCTACCAAAAACAATTGGAAGGTCGCCTGAGGGAGGTGCTACAAAAATTCAGAAATGCGGGGCTAAAAGTCAAAAAAGAAAAATGCCAATTGCACACTGAGAGGGTCGAATTCCTAGGGTACCTCCTAGACCAGCAGGGAATTCACCCAACCAAAAAAAAAATCAGAGCCATCAAGGAAGCCCCCAGGCTGAAAAATAAAACAGAGCTGCAGGCATTTCCAGGACTGCTTAACTTCTATAATGTCTTCCTGCCTCAGAAAGCGACCGCAGCGGAGCCATTGCATAGATTCCTGGACAAGGTAGCTACCTGGAATTGGGGGAAACTTGAGGAAGCCGCATTCAACAGAACCAAGGACCTACTCACTTCGGATGCTGTCCTCATCCAGTACAACGAGACACTACCATTAGCGGTCACATGCGACGCATCACCCTTCGGCATTGGAGCCATCCTCAGCCACACCCTCCCCAATGGAATAGAAGCACCCATCGCCTTCTTTTCAAGAACCCTCTTGAAACCGGAAATAAATTACAGTCAGCTGGACAAAGAGGCCCTGGCAATCGTCGCCGCAGTAAAGAGGTTTCATGAGTACCTCTATGGAAGGACATTTACCATCATCACTGACCACAAGCCACTGCTGGGAACAGGGCCACCCCGAACATTCTATCCCCAAGAATGACAAGGTGGTCCGAATTCCTTGCCACCTACAACTACCGGCTAACCCACCGACCTGGGAAAACAATTACTCACGCAGATGCTCTGAGCCGCACGCCGCTGCCTGACCTGGACACCGACCCAGCACCGACAACGTCCACCCTTAGCATAGAGACACTACCCGATCTACCCATAACCGCGTCAGACATTGCCCGCAAAACCAATAAAGACAAACGTCTGGCGCGGGTTTTACATTGGGTAGAAAAAGAGTGGCTGGAAAAAGACAACGATGAGAAATTTAGGACATTTCCGAATTGGCAAACAGAACTGTCTTTACAAAAGGGTTGTTTACTATGGGGGGATAGGGTTGCCATCCCAGAAAAATTACAAAAAAAGTACTGGAACTATTACATGAGGGACACCCGGGCATCGTCAGGACAAAAGCCTTAGCCAGGAGTTACGCCTGGTGGCCAGGAATAGACAGACAAATTGAGGCTTGGGTGGCAGCATGCAGGCCATGCCAAGCATCCAGACCAAGCCCCCCCCTCTGCCCCAATCTGAGAATGGGAAACCCCCAGGGGACCATGGTCCAGGATTCATATAGACTTCGCCGGACCTACGAAGGGGCACATCTTCCTCATTATGGTAGATGTTTACTCCAACTGGCTGGAGGTAAGCAACATGAGAACTACCACCATGGAGGCCATTACCAAAGAACTCACAACCCACGGCCTCCCAGACATCATTGTATCAGATAATGGGCCCCAATTTACCTTGCTGGAATTCGAAAAATTCCTAGCGGAAAGGGGAATACGACATGCACTGACAGCGCCAGCACATCCGGCGGCAAATGGGAGGGCAGAACAAATGGTCCAATTTATGAAAAAAAATTCCAAAAAATAGAAACCGGGGAAATACAAGAGAAAATAAATAAAATGCTATTCATACAGCAGATAACTCCAAACACGACAACCAACAAAAGCCCAGCAGAACTATTAATGGGAAGAAAATTAAGGTCCCCACTCGACAGACTGCACCCCACATACAACCCAGAAAAACCTCCTGACTCATCAAGTAAACACCGAACATTCATACCGGGTGACGCAGTATACGCCAAAAACCTCACAGGGGACCCACTCTGGGTACCAGCAACCACAGCCCAGGTGACAGGTCCTCGCTCGTACCGGCTACAGACAACCGACAGATGAGCATGGAAAAGACACATCGATCAATTAAGATCGAGAATCAACACGGGAAATACAACCGACATGCAAGCACACACAGAAAAAGAAACCACAGAAGGGAGGGGAAGCCCCAATACCAGCCAAGAGGGGAGGGAAAACCCCAGAAACCAAAACAACCAAACCCCACAAAAAAGAAACCAAGAATACTTACCAACCGAAGCAGAAACAGATGAACAACTTGAAGCCTCGCCTGAAAAAAACAGCCAAGCCAGCTCAACCAGCCCGGAGTGGCTGGGCGGGAGCGACAAAGCCAGCAGTTCAACCGACCCGGGTAGACTTGGAGGGAACTACGACGAAAGGCCTGGCTCACCCTTCCAGGCGGTTCCACCAATGAGGCCAGGAGTGACACAGAACCCGACCGAACCACTCTAAGACCAGACACCAACTACCCTGCGCAGGTCCAGCAGACAAGTGCGAAGCCCCGCCTACTTACGGGACTACGTCCCGTAGGACCATACCAAGAGGGGAGGGGTGTTCTGTATTGTTCATTAGCATTCTTGTAGATAACCATTCTGATTGGCTAGGACGCACGGCTACCCAATTGGCTGAGCAAGCGGCACGGATTGGCCCATTGCGAATGCCCCGCAATTGGAGGAAACCGATCGTGGGTGATTCAAAGCAGTGTCATTGGCTGCGGCTTGGCCAGGAAGTTCTATATAAGCCGCCACATACCCTAGCCGAACCGAGTCTATCTCGGGACCAATAAAGAGCTGAAAACTAGTCACTGACTCCCGAGCCTTCTTCCGGCGCCTACACAACAGAATCAAACCATTTAGGGGACTGCATTACCACCCACAAAAATCAATAGACAAGTCAATAGAGTCAGATCAATAACCAGGGAGGACCTATTATAAAACAAGTTATAGAAACAGAACAAGAGGGGACTTCTGGTTTGAAGGGCTTCGGCGACAGACAGAAATCCATGATCGTGCGTGGTTTCTGTCTGGGCTTGCCACTGGAACGCCCCAAGCCGGCTGGTTTTGGGGCTAAGCCATCCCGTAGAGGTGGTGAAGAGGGGGGAGACTGCCAGCAGGGTTGAGGAGAGCCGCATCTCTCCTCCTCAGCTGGCCATTACTCCCTTTCCTGAAAGCGGTTGCAGCAGTGGTCAGAAATGGCCACCACAAAGGAGAACTCGACCGGAAAAGAATGTGCAGGAGGAAGATAAGAAGTGAAAGTTTTGGCTGACTGGGTTAAATTGTAAAAGCAACAACTAAGGTACCCTGGAATTTAAACTTACAAAAAATAACATCGCACCCAAAGAAGAGTCGGAAGCAGCAAGGAAAGTGAAAAGGGAAAGGTTTGGCTTTTCTTTTCTTCTCTCTCCTTCCCTATACTGACAACTAAGAGACTTAAATAAGAAATTGGAAAAATCCACTTTGACATCAACAGGCAATTACGCTGAAAAAAAAATGCCAAACGGATAATAAGATTTCTGGACATTAAAATTTTTCTTTTCCATAAGCAGGAAGGGAGAGAAAAAGAATAAGGGCAGGATCTGGAAGAGGGAGGAGACTGCCTGGAATTAAAAAAGAATCTACAGTAAAACTTCAACAAGACTTCTAAAAGATACATTTTAACTGAAACTTTGCAACTAAATAGTAATCCCAGGAAGAGAAAGTGAAAAAAAAGAGCAAAAAAGAAACAGCTTGTGTGTATTTGGATTATTTGGTGATCTTTGGATTCTTGGTTATTATATCTGAATGACTAAAATCAATTGGGTGGTTGTTTAAAAATTTATACAATGGCACCACTTCTGGATGAATTGAAAATGGAATTTAAAAAGTACAAAGAAGATGCACAAGAAGGGAAGGGTTCTTTTGGCTTCATTTTTCAATTCTTAGAAATGGAGATTTGGAACTATCAAAAAACAACAAGAAACACTGCAAAACAAGAAGACTAGGACAAAGAAGAAGCCATCTTTAATGAACAATAATTGTATGTGGGGAAGAAAAAGGAAAGGGGGGAAAGAAAATGGAGAATTTAAGACTTAAAAAAACAACCAAAGAAAAGAAAAATAATTCAAAAAATAAGTATAATACTAGAAAGCTACAGAAAAGGGGAATACAGAAGAGAGAAATAGAGGTAGAGAGACAAGGGGGTAAAAAGGGGAGAGAGAAGAAGAGAGGGAAGAAGGAAAGGAAAAGAAGTTACAAAGGACCAGAGCAAGATATAGAGAAACAGGACCTATTTAGAGAGAATGGGTGAAAATCTAACTGAAAAAGGGATTCTGTAAAGGTACATAAGATTGTATTGTTATATTAGTAATAGAAATAACTTTAGAAAATTGACTAAAATGAGGGATAAAATAGTTAGTGTAATTTAGTGAAATGTTTGTGAATAAAATAAGTGAAATAAAATAAATGAGAAAAATGAATTAGGAAGGAACGGGAACATTTTAATTAGTTAATGTTTTATAAAATATAAGTGAAGGGGGGAAATTAACTTTGGAAAGCTTATAATTGTTCCCATAGAAGTATGATATTTAATTATTAAAGATGTTAAGACTTTAATGAATATTAATACTAATGATAGAATTGAATTGGAATGGAATGTTGTTTTAATTATATACATTTATAATTTTTTCTTTTTTAAAAAAATACAGTGTGTATTTTAAGAATGTACCAAGCAGAATCCGAATGGAAGTTATGTATTATATGGAATGTTACAACTTTAGGGAAAAGATATAAAGGCGTCATACTCCAATCAGTAACTACAGGAGAAATTTTGTTTAATGAGAAAAGATAATAGATAATTGAAACAGGACAGACAAAAAATATAAATACAATGATTTGAATTGAGATGAGATAATTAAAATAAAATTGAGAAAATTAAAAGAGGGGAGAAGCTATGCAGAAAATGTAAAATAGTAATAAGATATGGAATAGAATATAAAAATGAGTGTGAACCTGAATTTGTGCCTGTACAAAGAAATGTACAGGCACGATTACGCTACTTTCAAAAAAGATGTTTTATTTGTATTTTTTTTCTCTTTGTGAAAACTCAAAATTTACCAAAAAAAAAAAAAAAAAAGAAGAAAGAAACAGAACAAGAGAACATCAGTGGGTTGTCACCTACAACTCATAACTCAAACTACTCAAACACATTATTTATAAACTACAGCCAAACTGGACAATGATATTTCTCTTTCTTAGGCACCAGGTGAGAAGTCCATACTTTGATACAGACAAATACTCAATTTGAATTCTCACAAGAAACAATGGCGCTTTCTATAGGAACCAGGCTCTGCAACAAACCCAGATATCTACTTTGCTCCCAAATCTACACCAACAGTACCATCACAAGCCCCAACAAATGCACACATCAGATTAAAGGCATCTTCACATACTCTTCCTCTAATGTGATATATGCCATCACCTGTCAGCAATGTCCCTCTGGATTCTATGGACAAACTTTACACAAAAAATTTAATGAACACAGGTTTGACATTGGAACTCAAAACAAGGACAAAGCAATAACAGCATTTCAACCTGCCAGGGCACAATCTCTGGCAGACCTCAAATGTGTATTTTGGAAAAATTGAACTTCCACAACACCCTTGAGCAAGAGATTGCAGACTTCATATATATATTACAAGTTTTCAGGCAATCTGACAGGTTTTGGCTAACACAATGGCTCTTGAACACATCATAATTGTTAATTGATAATATCTGTCACACATTAATCTACATTTGCAGAGGCAACCTGTCTTGCCCTCCCTTTCTTCTCCCTCCCTTACTCCAGTTGAAATCTTTATATTTGTTACCCACTCTATAACATTTGATGAAGTTTATGAAAACTTATACCTTTTAATAAAATGTGTTAGAAAAGCTGATACCAGACTGCTGATTTTTCCCCATTATCCTTAGGGTTCCTAAAAGCAATATTTTGTTGTAATACCTTCCTGGCTTGAGAAATCAAATTGATTGGCCAATAGCAATCATCATGTTTTCAATGAAAACTCTTGCATTTTTGTTCTGGTCCCAAACATTTTTGTCTTTTGATAGTGGTATGTTTTCACATTGATGATAAAACCAAAACTGCACTGTTAATTCCTTTTAGAGAAATATGCATTCCAATGGGCTCCCTTTGAATTTTACCTTACAAATTCTTTTGCAAATTTTGATGTCTTCCTTGAAATCAAAAGAATAAAAATTACTTTTTAACATCCATTGATATAATTTATGTGACAACTACTGTAAATCAAGAGACTGGTGTTCTCAGGCTAGATTTGGGGATTATGCAAAGCATTATATAATTTATGTAAATGATGAACAATTGCTCAGCTTCAGGGCTACCAAGGCCCATGCAAAGGGTTTATTAAATTTCAGGAAGGGCAAAAGAAAGAGATATGGATCTGAACCATCATGTATATAAAAGATACTTAAAGCCTCATATAGCCATTGGGCATTCAACTGTTCTGTTGGGTTTCATTCTTACTTGCAATAAAGATTATTATTTAGCTAAAATATTTCTGAGTGACTTTTGCCAAATCCAAGCCTAGGAAATTAATTCAGCTGTATAAAGGTCTGTGATTTACTGTTTACTGTTTCTTTCTCTTTTTTTTTTCTCCGAATTGTATCTTCTGTTTTGCCTTGAGCTTTTGTGAAATCCATTTTGATTTATAACATAATTCACTAACACAGTCTATTTTCTGCCTTCACTCTTCCAATTTTGCCAGAATACCCTTATATCAAACCAGTGCAGCCCTCTCTTAGTAATCTGAATGTTACCATCTTATACTCCTTTCCCTTTTGATTTCCAAATTATTAAAACATGCCTCTTCCTGAAAAAAATGTGAACTGAAATGAAGTACAGTTTTTCTTTCTTCTCCCCCTTTTTTTGCCAATTGATAAAACATTACTTTTTGAAGCCGTAATTCCTGGTACAAGGGTGAAGTAGAACTTGATTCTCTCATTCATCTACTATACCAATCTCATTCATCTCAGATGAAGCTATTTGTGGACAGATGGGTTGCAGAAAGCTGCAAGGCCAGGAAAAAAAAACCCCAGCTAAACTGACTTGTTTAAAAAAAAAAACCAAAATAAAACAAAAACAAGAAGAGGCCCCCAAATTAATCTTAGAGCAAATATATAGCAGAATTTGATGATTTAAGGTAGAATTTTTCATGGAGAACTTGGTGTTTATATATTTTTTAATTCTCAACAGTAAATATGTTTATCTGACCTTCTTGTGTCTAAGAATATGGAGGAAGAGATTTTCAGGGAATAAATGACAGACTGAAGACAGTTCCTCTAAGCTGAACCAATGACTGTGGTGGAATGAAGAGCCAGTCACTACATCAACTCTTCAATCACTCCTCTCTGTAAAAAGAAGAGCATTTGAGATTGCCTAAAAGTTTCACAGACAGTGAATCTTACACAGAGATTGCAAATTAGAAATCTCTGGTAGGTTCCCCTGATGAGGGAATAGCCATCTTGATCAAACTGGGGACAGCACCTTTGAAAAGACACTTTTGCATGTTTCATTTTCTAATAACTTTTGAGAACTGCTTGTTAACTACACTAACAGTATAGAAGAACATGTTCAATAGTTTCTAACTGTTTTGAGTCACAAGGGGATACTCATATTGGATTTACAAAAGAGATTTGTTAAAGTATTTGTGAAATGGGACAATGAACAAAATAAAAAGAAATAAAGTTTAGGCCATTATTTGAATGAACTAAGGATCAAAATAGTTAGAGGTAAATGGAAATAATATAAAGTTGGTTTATTTGATCAAGGTTAAAATAGATATATTGTTATCTCTGATAACCCTCAGTGGGCTTTTGCTGATATTAGGTTTGAAATGATGAGCATTTAAGGGATTGCTTAAAGATAAGAGACTTAATAAGGAAAGAAGACATCATTTGTTATATATTAAGATAATATGATAAGTTATTAAAATTATTTATACTTGTGATAAAAGAGGAAATCATTCTTTTATATATTCCTTTTCTTTTTATATTCTTATTTTTATTTCTTTTCTATTTTTCTGCACTTTTTATTTTTATTTTTAATTTAATTATATTTTTAATTGTAAGTTTTTAAATAACATTACTATAAAAAGGAATGCAAATGAAGAGTTTAATTGCTATACCTGATATTAAACTTAACCCAAAGTTAGGTATGGCAATTAGATATCTTGTTATCTTTATTCATTGGCTTGTTAATCAAATCTCGGATAATATTTGCTTTTATGGAAGGGAAAATGTAGCTTTGGAGCAAGATAAACACCAACAAGATCACAATACCACTGTGAAAACCTGCCTCCAGAAGTCCAATACTGCAGGTTTTTAAGAAGAGATTGGACAACCATTTGTCTGAAATGGCAGAGGGTTTCCTGTCTGGGCAGGGGAATGGACTAGAAGACCTTCAAGGTTGCTTCCCACTCTGTTGTTCTGTTATTCTAATTGTTATTCTGTTCTGATAATAATATTGAGAACTTCCCTGTCAAATACTGTTTTATATACAGTTTACATACATCTAATTTATTGATCAATAAACATGGGGTAAATGTGTAACCACCACCAGGTCTGTACAAAGCTTAAACTATTAAGTTTACAATTTATCTGTTAATATAATCAACTATTCCTAAGCTTCTTCTAAAGACTAAGCCACAATTCTGAGAAAACAGAAAGCACACAGATGAGTGAAACATCATGGATCCAAATAAACTGTTCTCTCTCTTTTTAGCAATACCATAATATGCCAAAGACAAGAAGCTGTTATATCAGATCTTTCTCCTCTCTCAGCTGCCCAGTTTTGGCTTGTCAAAGGAATGTAATAGGTGTTAGCCTATCACTGGCATATAAAATGATTACAATTGCAGGCTAGAAAATAACAACAACAACTCCACTCCAACTCATTCTGCAACGAGCATCAGGCAAACTATTCCTGGAGCTGCAATTTTTGGTAGCATGACAGTTATTAAGCTTTTTCCAATTATAAAATAACTTTCCATTTTAAGAGGTAGTGTGATATAACAGTTAGACTACTGGACTGGGAAGGGGCAGATTTAGGGTCTAGCCTCTGTGGGTAGTTTGGGCCAATCAGGATTTCTCAGTTGAACTGTCTCATGGGATTGTTCTGAGGAAAAAAGTGAAAGAAGCATATTATATATGCTGTCTAGAGGAATGATAGGATGGGCATCTAATAAATAAGAAAAATCTTTCCTTTCAGCAACTAATCAATTAAATCCTTAAGGACAACAAAATAATTCAAGTGGGAAGCAGATGCAAGGCAGGAAAGAAGGGGCAAGGTAGAAAATTATGCCAACTATAATGTTACCACCAAAAGAAGACAAAGGGACTGGGATTTCCAGAGTCATGTAAAGCAACAGCTCCCAGAATGAGTAGGATCCATGCAGTGGGAATGGGACAACTTGCCATAGCCAACTTGCTGTGGCCAACTCACTGAGGCCAACTCACCACAGCCAATTCACCACAGCCAACTTGCCATGGGACAACTCGCTACAGAACAATTTAACAAATCTATTTAATTATTTAAAATAAATAAAAATTATTTTAATTTTTGCCATTTACATTTCATTCTATCCCTCCTTTTGTATCCTTTCTTTAATGATTATATTCCACCATTTCTTTGATTTTAATGCAAATCTTTTCCCACTGCAAGTTGTTCTGTGGTGAGATGGCCATGGTGAGTTGTCCTGCAGCAAATTGGCCATGGCAAGTTGGCCACGGTGAATTGTCACAGACCCCCATGCAACAGGACCATCACTATGGAGAACCTTTAAATATGTATTTTTAGTCCAGTGCCAATGATTACAACCAAGGAAACATATCACATATTCCCTCTACATCAATGACTATTTTTATTCAAGATGCTCAAACAGTCATTAACAGCTCTGGCATCTCAAAATATGAATATTTTGCTTTATGGTTAATCCTGCCAAGAATCGTAGTTCCTTCTCTGACCATTAGTAGAAACCAATGAAATAGACAGAAAAGTTAAACAACTTTGTTATTGAGAAGGGACAACAGAATGCAATTTATGGATCAAATTTCTTACTAATTGTAGAGTTTTCCTTCAGAGCAGCTACACATGTTTATAGTTTACATATAGACTTTGACTTATGACCACAATTGGGACCAGAATTTCCCTTGCTAAGCAAGATGGTGGTTAAATGTGCTGTGCCCAATCTTATGACTTTTTGCTATGGTTGTAAACCAAATCACTGTGGTTGTTAAGTGAATCATGTGGTCATTAATCTGGCTTCATAAGTCACTTTTTTCAGTGCTGTTGCAACTTTGAATGTTCACTAAATGATGGTTATAAGTTGAGGTCTACTTTTATTTACATCTATTACTATAAATCAATCAAACCTTCAGATTTCATAAAACAAAGGTGCAAATGAACAGGAAAATTGCTATGCCCGTTCCTGTTTCAATTCCAAAATTGCTATGACCCGTTCACCAAAGAACTGGGGCAGGAATTCATATATCTCAGTGTCATACCCCTGTTGGAGACTGATTCTGAGGGAGAGGAGGAACAGCCAACAGGGAATGGAAGTGTGGATCCAGAGGTTGTGGAGGAGGCTGTGGAAGAGCAGTCAGAAGAAGACCCAGGCACATCTCCTCTCCATCCTAGGGTATGCAGGGAGGAGAGGATAAGGGAGAGACATGAATGGCGTAGTCTATGGGGGAGGAAAGGGCCTTGATCCTTTTCATAGGCTGTAGCTGTGAGAATTGGTTAAAAGGATGGACATGTGTATGGACCAGTGCTGGAAACAAAGTGTGGAAATATCTCTAGTCTGTCATTTCTCGCTGAGTTCTGATCCTTCCCAGTGTGTGTTCTGATATCTGTGGATGTCTTCAAGTCCTTATCTTTCCTGGTTCCCTTAATTGCTTCAGTGTGGTTTGTGTTGTTTTTCCTCTTTATAATTTATAGGCATTTTTAGTTTAAACGGCATTTCCTCCTTTTCCTAACTGCTTGTGGGGGAGTTTTTTGTCTTCAGTCAAGGATATTTGGACCTTTGAAGCAAAGTGAGGGAAAAAAAGGGGGCTTCACCTGTTTTTGTGACTGTGCTTATTTTGTATCCCACCCTGGGTCATCACACTCAAGCTTTACTTTACTTTCATCTAAGAAACATCTTCCTTCCCCAAGGCATGACACATAACTTCCCCTTTTGAATATTGTTCTGGAAATACAAAAATATTGGATCTCCTCTCTTCAATCCCAATAACTCAGGACACTGGGTTTCATCTCATAGCACAATTCACTGCATGCAGAAGGGTAGCTTTGGTTATGACCTCAATGAGAGATCGCCTAGGGCAGGGGTGTTAAATTGGCAGCCCACGGGCTGGATGTGTCATGTCCAGTGGTGCAGGCCACGTCCACCCCAGCTCCACAAAAGGGAAAACATCACGAAATTTCACATGGTGGCAACGTGACATGGTGAGTTTGACACTCATGGCCTAGGGCATGTTGCAAAAATCAGATGCAGACAGAAACCAAACAGAGCTCAGCCAGATGTGCAGAATGCAACGAATTCCGCATCATCTTCCCTTCCCTTCCTTTCACAAGGACAGCAAAATTAACTATGAGTCTTCACATGAAGTAGAGCTGAAGGGTGGGTGGGGTCTAATTTTCCTGATTGCTTTGAGGAATATAGCAGTGATGATGTTACCTAGTTAAGGGTAATGAAACGTCTGCAAAAAAAAAAAAAAAAAAAGGAAGCTCAGAAAGCACCAAGGACCCCTCCTTTCAATCCTGAGCTACAAATATTTTCCTTTAGTGGTGATGTACTCTCAATTTCCTAAAACTTCAAAGAATCCTGATTGGTTGGGAGTCTTGGTCTGTGTTTATTGGTCTTGGAGTTTGCTGTGTTCTGCTTGATTGGTGTTTCTAACAGCAAACTCCAAGACTGATAAACAGATCAAGACTCCCAACCAATCAGGATAAAGAAAAATCCATTCTGGCACAGCAATAGGCTGCCCCAAATTTAAATCTGAAACCACTGTAAAAGTCTAACTCACAGATGAATGCTATACAGAAGCCTGATGATGGCAGATGAGATTCTGCCGAAACATTGCTACAACTTTAAAAGCACAACTACAATGACATGGGAAAATACCCAAACAAAGCTGAATGCCATACATGTAAGTACCCGTGAAAACTTAAGAAAACAAATATATATATATATATATATATATATATATATATATATATATATATATATATATATATATAAATATAAATATAAATATAAATATAAATATAAATATAAATATAAATATAAATATAAATATATATGTTTTCTGAGGTTCTCGCGGGTATTTGTATGTGGATCTTTGGTTATTCGGGTTTTCTCCCGCGTAAGATTGGAAGTATCTAGGCAACGTTTCGATGAAGTCTCATTCATCATCTTCAGGCTTGGTCTTCAGCTCTGTGCTTCTCAGAGTGAATAACCAAAGAACCCGAATAACCAAAGATCCAAATATATATATATATATATATATTTTCCAACCCAACTCTTAGGTGACTTACATTCCTAACATTCTCCCCTTTGGGTAGGACAATATATGCAATCTTACATTCTAAGTCCATAATCCTCACAGCAAGCCTTATGCTTTACAGAGCCTTGGGCTTTTGTAAATGATCTGCGATGTTATTTTCTGACATACAGTATTCCAGCTTAATCATCTTACTTTGCACACATTGTCTCACAATTAAATGTCTTAAATCTCTGTGTTTTGATCTTGTCTTGGCAGCAAGATTGGAAGCCATCTGTATTGCTGATTGGTTGTCTTCATAAACAACAATAGAATCTGTTACATCAATTCCCATATCAGTTAATAGTTGCTTATAACAAACTAAATCTGTACATCATAAAGACAAACATGAGAATTCAGCCTCCATTGTTGATAAACTTAAATGTTTCTGTTGAATAGACCTCCATCCAATCAACACCTTTCCTAATAATACCACAGTACCTGACGTAGATTTACGTTTATTTACGTCTATAGCAAAACTTGCATCGGCATATGTAGTTAGACTTAGTTCATCCTTAGGCTCCAAATACAATGCATAATGCATTGTTTGTTTCAGATATCTTAACACATGCTTAGCAGCTTGCCAGTGCCTTTCAGTTGGCTCAGTGTTAAATCTCGCTAATTGGTTAACACTATATGTTATATCTGATCTTGACCAATTACTGAGATAAGATAAACTATCAATCAAGGACTGATAAATTTTCTTATCAAAAACAGGACTTTGAACATCACTATGGCTGAACTCTTGGCTCATTGGTGTTTTAGCCGATTTACAAAGTTCCATTTTAAAATTCTTTAGTAACTGGTTGATTTTATCTGCCTGTGAGATTTTGTATCCTCCCCTAGTTTTATCTATCTTTAAACCAAGATATTGTTTAATTTCCTCTAAATGTTTTATTTTAAATTTCTTCTCTAACAGTGAAATGATCTCAGTAGCTTCTTGTTCAGTTTTGGTGATCAATGCTATGTCATCAGTAAACAATAGCAACAATGACACTATACCATCACTTTCCTTTTTAAACAAACATCGGATCAGCCATGCCAGCTACAAAACCTATCTTAGTTAATTCTTTAGCTATACACTGGTTCCACTCATATCCTGATTGCTTCAAGCCATAAAGACTCTTTTTTAATCTCCAGCAATCAGTTGTATTATCATTTTTGATACCTAAATGTTTCTTTAAATAAATATGTTTTGCAACAATGCATGCAGATATGCTGTCTCTACATCTAAATGATTTCTAATGTATTTCTCCTGAGCTGCCCACACTAATGCTGCCCTTAATGTGGTAGCCTTCAGACTAGGTGCAAGCACCTCATCATAGTCATTTGATGTCTGATTGAACCCTTGTGCTACTAACCTGGCTTTATAGGTAACAGTCCCATCTACACCGGTCTTTAGCTTATAAATCCATTTACACCCTATGGCATGCTTACCTGGTGGTAACCTAACATTTTCATATAACTCCAACCTTTGTAAGGATTTCAGTTCCTTATCCATTGCTTCCTGCCAAGCAACTTGATCCTAAGCAGGATACAGTTTTAGTTCATTATAGTTACCAGGAACTGTGTTCACTTGGCATACAACACTAGCCTGATATCTATCAGGTGGTTGTGTTACTTGGGTTGAATGTCTTGGTAATACAGGACTTACTGGTGGACTCACCTGTTCCACCTGCTCCTGTTCTTCTACTTCTTCCTGTGCCTGTTCTTCTACTTCCTCCAGTTCTTCCTCTTTAATGGCTATTTGTGGTTTACTTATTTCATCTTTAGGGACTATTGGGGTGTCAATAATAATATCATTGCTGGATTCTGTTTCAGTTTATCTCACCCAACGTGTTCAAGAAATTTTGCACTAGCACTACAATAAACATGAGCTGTGTCTGGATCCCAGAATCTAAATGATCTATGGTTGGCTTCGTAACCTACAAAAAATAATTTCCTAGCTCTATGTTGTCCTTTCAGTCTTACTTGTGAGGGAATATGCACCCATGCTGGAGCTCCAAATGTGTGTATATAACTTAAATTTCTTTTTCTGACATGCCAATGAGTGAATGGCAATTCACCAGTTGTTGTATTCACCACATTGTTTAACATATGGTTGCTACACATTATGGCCTCACCCCAAAGTGTTTCAGGCAAACCTGAATCAGATAACATAGAGTGAGCCATGGCTTGTAATGTTTGCCCTCTTCATTCTACAAATGAATCATGTTGTGGTCTGTAAGGTGCAGAATGTTTATGCTCAACACCAGCCAATGTCAGCATTGTTTGGAATCTATTGTTAACAAAATCAGTCCCATTATTAGTAACTAAAGTAGTTACTTTACTCCTTATTTTTCTCTCTGCAAACCTTAGCCAATTAAAGAAATGTTGGAATGTTTCTGTTTTGTTTTTCATGAGATAGCAGAAACCGTACTATGAGTAATGGTCCATTATACTCAAAACATAGCAGGCACCTCCCAAACTGGGTTTCTTAGGACCAATTATGTCAGCAAAAACAATCTCTAAAGTTTTTTTGCTCTTAAAACCCATTCAGTCTGTTTGCTGGAGTAACCTTGCTTTTCTCCTGACTATAGGCATTACAGTTTAAATACTTGCTAAAGGGTTTTAATTTTACTCCCTCTGACAAGTCAACAGTTTGTTTGAACATTTTGAAATTAATGTGCCCCAGACGTCTATGCAGTAAATGTATACATTCGTCATGTGGCTTAACATTATTATAGACCGAGTTGGCCATCTGCAACTGGTCATCATGTATCACAGATAAATCATTCTCTAAATTAGCAGTAACACTTTTACCCTCTTTCTCTATTATACAGTTATCTCCCCTAAAGTTTACTACATAACCAACAGTAACTAAAGCCCTTACTGGTAACAAATTAAATTTCAGTTTTGGTACATATAACATAGTTTATGTTATACAAGAACAATATGCAGTACCTTCACCAGATGCTTTCATCTTCCATCCATTTGCCAATGATACATGTTGCTTACTCATGGACATCTTTACAAACCTCTCTCTATTTTTAGTAATGCACTGCGATACTCTACTATCAATAACCCACAAATCATGGTTTACAGTTGAATTGCTACACATAGCTAAACTAACATTCTTTTTAGCCTTCTGGTGATTACCAGTATTCTTTTGTTTTCCCTTCTTACAAAATTTAGCTATATGTCCCTTAGCCCCACAAGAAAAGCATTTCCTAACAGTATAGGCAGTTGAAGATAAATCCTCTTCTTGTGGTTGTTCCTTTCTCAATTGGTCCCTATCCAGCCTTCTTCTTGCCTCTTCTAACAATCTTCTGGTTATGTCAGTCAATGTCAGTTTATCTCTGGGCAGGACTTCCAGTGAAGATATGTAATCATCATAACTTTCATCCAATGAGGAAAGAATGATATAATCTTGATGCAGCTCTGAAAAAAACATGTAGCTTTTATGTAGCTCTTGAAAATTTTTTTTCATGAAGTTCAAATGAGCTAACATATCTCCACCTTTTAGAAGACACGCTCTAAACAGTTTACGTGTAAGATGTATGTGTGCACCTACACTGTCACAAACATAAATCCTTTTCAAATTCTCCCAACACCAAGCAGCAGACTCTGCTCTACGAATATGGACTAGCTGCTGGTCACTCAGTGTTAGTCCAATTATACAAAGAGCTCATTCATTGTTCCATTTAAAGTCAGCAAACTTCTTGGCATCATCCTCATCATCTGGATCCCAAGCATGTACATCCAGTGGATCTTGAACTGTATTCCATAACCCTTCTCTACGCAGAAGTAGACTGCACTTCATAGACCAGAAAACATAGTTTGTTTCATCCAACCGGGTTATCAGTGATAGACTTGTGCCATCTTTACCAGGACAGTAAACCACAATTAAACAGTAAACAGCTGTCTGTATACGGTACTGTGTATTCACACCAACTCTCAGTTATCTGAGCCTGGTATGGACTGGGCCCATAAACAGTGCTGAGGTAATTCCCCATTAGGAGAATGAGTGCACACAGGGAGACGTAGTGAAAGTGGTGAAGAATAACACACAACCAGCACACAGATACACTGTATAGTAAAATGTAGGTTTTTACTTCCAGTAAACGGTTAAGCAAAGTTCAACAAACAGTCCAAGTCATACACGGTTAAAGCACTCAGTTTTCAGTCCAGGATAATCCAAAATATCAAAGTCCAGTATCAAAAACAGTTCAGTAATAGACTCACATCAATCCAAGACTAATGATGATCAGCAACAGTCAATAGGGAAATGCAAGAATGGCAACACTCTCCAGAACAGGACTAAACAACTCAGGTTTCTGGCTCCATTTTATGGCCATTTGAGGAACCACAACCAATTACAATTTTAGCATTCCCTTAAAGAGACAGTATTAAAATGTCTATCCTGGTTTATATATTTTCCAATCCAACTGTTAGGTGACTTACATTCCTAACAACAGGGTACAATAAACAATCAAATCATACTAGGAAACAGTCCATATAAATCATAAGGATACAAGCGACAAAGTTAGTCATACAGTCACAAGTGGGAGGGGATGGGTAATAAGGAGTGATGAGAAAATTAATAGTAATAGTAATGCAGACTTTATAAATAGTTGTATGGTGTTGAGGGAATTATTTGTTTAGCAGAGTGATGGCATTCGGGGGAAAAACTGTCCTTGTGTCTTGATGTTCTGATGTGCAGTGCTCTATAGCATTGTTTTGAGGGTAGGAGTTGAAACAGTTTATGTCCGGGATGTGAGGGGAACAGTTTATGTCCAGGATCTGTAAATATTTTCACAGTCCTCTTTTTTTTAAAAAAAAAACAAATTTTATTAATTTTACAGAGAACACAATAAAACATAAACAAAACTAAAAGATCTTTTCTGAAGGTTGTCTGATCCCGGGTTGAAACTCTTCACACAGACACAAATTCAAACATCATATTCACTTTATATATCCTTCCATATCTTATTATCATTTTCTTTTTTTTATATATATGTAAACCATTTTTATCAATTTTATATAAACAATGCACAAGGCATAACAGCTTATAAGTTCTTTTCTAAGAAAAAATAATAAAAGAAGAAAACCAATAGAACATAACAATTCCAAATTATAGTATCAATACTTTGTCTATTTAACTTCATATCTTATCCCAACTTTTCCTTTTCATCCAAATTATTTCTTATTAATTAAATATTTTTTTGCCTTTTTTCAATATACAACATCCCAAAAAAAAAAAAACATAACAAAACCTTTATATATCCTTTCATATCTTATTACCATTTTCAATAATATTCTTTGTCTGTTCTATTTCCAACTATCCATTCATCTTTTTTCTTTTATTATACTTCTCCTGTACACCAATTGGAGTAACGTCTATAACTCATTACCCTAACTTAAAAGTACTTCATATAACAATTTTTCTTGGGATTCTGTTTAATAGATTCTAAAATTACACAATGAATTTTATACTCTAAATACACATATAAAAAACACAATCTTATGTACCCTCCAGAATCCCTCTTTTATCCTAAATTAAATTCACCCATTGTCTCTGAATAAACTTTTTTTCTTTAGATCTTGCTTCCCCCCATTGAGGCTTCTCCTCCCCCCCTTTCTCTCTTGCTTATTCTTCTCCTTGCCCTTTTTACCCCTTTGTCTTTCCTCCTCCCTTTTCTTACTCCCTTTCCTTTGCTTTCTAACCTTGCCTCCACCTTTCCGCTCATTTTTCTCTTCTTTGGTTGTTTTTATAATTCTTAAAATCCCCTTTTTCTTATTCTTTTTCTCCTCCTCCCCGGAAAGAACCCATTGTTTATCAAAGATGGCTTCTTCTTCCTCTTCTTCTTTGTCCCAGTCCTTCTGCTGCGTAGTCAACTTTTCATAAGTACATAACGCCATTTCTAAGAATTGAAACAAAGTGCCCAAAGTATCTTCTTTTTTATATTTTTGATATTCAGTCTTTAGTTCATCCACAAGCGATGCCATTATGAAAAAAGAAACTTTTCCCAAAACAACCACAAATATTTTTAATCAAAAATAATTCAAAAAAAAAAATTCCAAAAATTAATACTTTTCTTCCTTCTTCTCTTTCTCTTTCTGGGGTTAATGTTTAATCAAAGAGGTCCAATTACCATATACCTTTCTTTGGGATTCTAGGCAATCTCCTCCTTTTTTAGCTTCTGCTCCAATTTTTTTTCCTCTCCCTTCCCACTTGCAATATCAATTTTAGATAATCAGAAATCCATACCTTCAACAAGGGTTTTCCAATTTCTTAAGTTTTTCAATGTCCAAAAACCCTTTTGTCCCTTAGCTTCAACTCTCAAAACAATTCACTTTCAATGTCCAATATGTCCAAACATATCTGCTGTTTCCATGGGGTGGGAGAGTGAAGAAAAAAAAAGTTCCCTTTAACAGCTTCTCTGCCGCTTTCGATCTTCTTAGGGATACAATGTATCCTCCAGCAATTCAAACAGCTCAGTTCCAACAAATTTGAAAGATGTTACTTCACCCGGCTCAGACAGCACTTTCACTCTTCTTACTTCCTCCAGCGCAATCTTACCCGGTTGCTGGCTTCTTCGTGGTGGCCATTGCTGACCGCCGCTCCACCGCCTTGGGAAAAAGAGGTTTTTCCGGAGGAGGGGGGGGTCTGCGACACCCCCAACCCCCTGTCCGACTCCCCTCTCTCTTCAGCTGTCCCTACAGGGCAGCCATATCCCCCTGACCCATCTGGATCGGGGGTACCTCGGCGGCTAGCACAGCAAGAATCGCGAGCTGTCGCGAACTCCTGCTGCCCCGAAGCCACGCGAAACCGGAAACCTTTCACAGTCCTCTTTTTGACTTGTACAGTATACAGGTCCTTGATGAAAGGTAGGTTGGTTCAATGTAAACAAACGCTGAAGTAATCTATCCACACAGCATCACATAAATAGTTATGTTATTTGAAGTACTGCACTATAGGGATCTTAGCTTGATATCATTGTAAATCAATCAAAGAAAAAGCAGTCACTACTGTATTGCTGTCAGCCGCCATCCAACTTGAATTGGATTTGGGAGGATGGGTAACCGTGGGAATGAAAATAAAGTGAGAAGGGAGGATAGCCACAACAGCATTCTTTCTCCAAAGCTCAAGGACAAATCTCTGGACTATGAAGGGCAATGACTGGACTTGGTGGGAGTTCAGAATGGAGGTGGATTGGAGAGTGTGACTTGAAGGTCATCAGAAAAGGGGGCTGGGTGTGAGTTTAGTATAGCAGGGGAAAATGCGGGAATTCAGATTCAGGTTTTCCCAGATGTAGAGAATACTCTTCTCTCATAAATTCTTACTTGGATGGACTTTGTCTCCGAGTGCTGAATTGGGGTGGAGAGTTTGGTTGGAACACTAACAATTGCATTAAAACAATTCTTTATTGGGGTTCACCAGAAATCAGAAACCTGTATAAGAATCTATGGTGCATTCATAGTGGAAATTCTACATGTAAAACTACATGTAAATTCTACATGTAAAACTACAGAAAGTGGAAAAACAGAATAATTAAAATGATCAAGGTTGCAGAAATAACCCTCTATGAAAAAACAAACTTTGCATTAGTTTTTTTAAACAGAAAAAAGGTAGCGATATGATGAAGTAGATAAAATTGGGCATAATGTAAAGGAAATCAATAAACATTAGTTTACTCCCTCTCATATTACAACTTGGCATCATCCAATAAATCTGGGTGATAGGAGATTCAAGATAAAAGATTGTATCTCTTCACATTATGTGCAGTTAAAGTATTGAACCTGGAAGTTTTTAAAACAGGATTAGAAAAGTTCATGGAGATAAGACTCAGTGACTACTATTCTTGAAACCTGTAGATTTCCACAAGAAAATCCAAGTTCCCCTGAACTTTCAAAAAATATGTGGAGAGAGAAGATTTTCTCACCTCTGTGTACAATGGTTCATAGATATCCACTCCATTATCTTGACTATGGGAAAGAGTTTCGGAACCCCTCCTCCAGATGAAGCGAGCAGGTGGATTAGAGCTGACTGTGCATCGAAGGAAGACTGTCTTCTCATGATAAAAACTCCCACGGACATCACTGATAGTTTGATGGACAGTAAGGACGGGCTTATCCAAATCTGCAGAGAAAAGAAGGAAGGAGGGAATCCACAGATATTGCTGATGAGATTTAAGCCATAATATAGAAAGTCTTGGGTCACTCAATGTTCCAGATACATAGGAAAAGAAGGTAGCTTGGAAGACATCATTCCATCCACCAGGCAAACTAGTAATTCTCAAAGTGATACCTCCCTAAAACTGAAGAAGCTTCTTGGATAAGAAGTGAATCATCTTCAAAAGAAAAACCAGAAAGTCCAGTTGTGTCTTGAAAAAGCACCTCTGGGTCCCTAAAGTAAGGCTAGCTATCTGCTAGGTGTCTGCATAGCAACTGAGCTTTTCTAAAACAACTAAATGAAGAATAGGATAAATTGCATTTGCCAGATTGATCAGTAAATACTACAAGGACTGCTGTCTGTAAAATATCTGGCCCTAGAAGAGTGAAAAGCTCATTTTGTCCTGGGGCTAGTGAACATGTCACAGAAGTCCTTTGAATAAATTGTGCATTCTGTTGTCTTTTAGCAAGCCAGATGGTGAAAGAAAACAGGAGACAGGCTATTTTTAACTTGTTATATTGATATTTTAAGCACTGTGTCCGGCTTTGTGCCAGTTGATAAAATTCAAGTGCTTTGTATTTTGTCTGTCATTGTGGAGTGGAGATCTTTAATAATGCTTGTGAAAACTTGATGCCAGATCTGGTTGTTTCTGCCTAGCCTGCCAAATGCATCTGTTCATCATTTTTATTCTACTAATGATACTTTGTAGTTTCTTTGAATTGTAACTTTTCTAAATTTGAATGAAGTTCTTGCTCCATCAAGTGAGGTACCACTAGTGGAAAGATATGCTTTAATCTTGCATCTTACATGGTCTCTCAACTAGAAAGGCATTTTAAATCTCACTTTCTACCTAACCCCACTTCGTCCTTTTTAATATAAATTCAACATTTTAATTAGATTTCTGTATATGATTTGCAGTTCATTTGTTTTTACATTAAAACCAGTGGTTTCAGTTAGTGTCATGTTCATACCAGAATTGGAGTTGATCTATACTTAGTACAAAATCAAGAACTTTAAGAGTTATTCTTGAATCACGTTATTTAATGTTCCTCTATTCAAGTCTTCATGCAAACAGAAATTAATCACAATGAAAAGCAATTTAAGCAGGACCTGCTAAAAACCCCACAAGGGCAATATCTTTATTTGCTCAACCAATATTTTATCATCTCTGCAAGTTTTCATGTTTCTTAAAAATCTTTTTCAGCCTCAAGGAATGCAATTTGGATGCTGTCCAATACAGCAGGGTGCAAAATGTTTCTGAATTATAGCAAGGGTTTTTGTAAAGATATAGCTCTCTGAAGATGTTGGCTCTTATTTCATGTAAGAGGCCAAATAATATATATTAGCCCCAAATCTTACATTCATTTTTCTGCTTTTTAACTATTTCACTTCATTAAAACTTTTAAGAAACTTGAAAGCTTGTAGTTAATACTAAATTTTGGTTAGTAAGGTAAAGATATTGCCTCTATAGGCTGTTTTATTTCAATTTTTTTCCTGGCTGACACATCTATCATTATGGAAAAGTTATAACAAAGTAGTTGGCCATATTCTTTAAATTCAGAAGGGCCAGATTAAGTCCTTACCATCTCCAGATAATACTGAAACTACATTCTTATCAAAAAACTTAAAGATACACTCCCAGTAAATGATATTGTTTGGTGAACCAATGACCCAATCTGATAAAAAGCAGCTTCCTTGGTCCCAAATACTATTTTTACATGGGACAAAGTTCATTATTATAAGCCTCTGCTCATTGTGTGAACCAAAATCCTGCAGGTAAGATTCAGTAGGTAGTTCTGTTAATAACACTAATTCAGTGCATCATAATAGGATTTCTGTTTCCAAGATACCTTGAATCAAATAATATAATTCTTGCTATCCATTTAGGCTCCCGCTTCATTTAAAGTTCTGCTAATGAGAAGAGACAGAGCTAAACCAGATTAATGAAAGTTGTCAATATGCATCATATGTCCCTGATTTCAGACAGTTGGGGGGGTGTATTTGTGCACTCTGAGGTTGGGGAGAAGGATAATCATTAAACTCAGTGGAGAAAAAAAATCCAGATGTACGTTAATGAGGACCAAATGCAGAGCCTTTGTAAAAGACACCACTAAAGAAAAGTCCTTGCATATTTGAAGGATGTGACCACAGAGCGCATCTGAAGGCTCCTCTTTTCTTCCATAAAGCTCTTATATGCTGTTAACATTTAAAATATTGATTTAGCTATATGCAATTCTGGAACTCTGGTTTCAAGACAAGATACTACTTTCTGCTAAAAAGCAAACATTTTCCATTAGAAATGTGCCTAGGCCAGGCAATTTGCATATTTTAATGAGGCACATGTTTTGAAGAGCCAGTGTTTGTAATAAAAGTTGAGATTTCTTAGTGTGATAACACTAGAAGTATATTCAGACACATGGACATATTTTTTTTTCTCCAGCCAAGTAGTGATATTGAAAGTGGCAGGGGAAAATATAAAACAGATGTGGAGCCAGATTAGAGGGCTTGGTATATACTTTGTAAGGAGTTTCAATCAAGATATCCTAACCTTTATTTCATACCCAAGTTAATTCTAGGCAAACTTTTTAAACATTACCTCCTTGGATATCTCCTAAATAAACACCAGGATTCCACTTTCCTTTATAAATCATTTTTTAGTTCCTACAATAACCTAAAATGAGATTGGTAGAGTCAATCAGAAGAATGACTAATGTCCTCTGGATTGTTATGCATATTACAGTTTGTTGTGCACACAAAACTATTCATGTCAATGTATACAGAAACTCTTGTCTACATTAATGGGAGAATGGAGTCTTTCTATGGTAACTAAATACAGTATTAATGTTCTTTTCCCAAGGGCTTTGTGATCACATCATTCAAGTGAGAAAATATGGGCTCATTGCTATTTGATTCCTCTGCATTTTGATCTTCCTTTGCAGCAGTTCCTATTTGGATGGCCTTTAGAATTGTTCTTTGCCTTGTTCCTTCCATAAGCTAAAGAAAAAGAAAAAATATCAGTGATAAAGAAATAGCTGAAATAGCATCACTGGACTTTAAACAATGACATGCAAATGGGGCAGCAATAAAATTCACCTGATCTAAATCTCAATTGTCTGCTGTCTAACTCTCATTCATTTTTGATGCTGCCAAGCAGTTATAACAAGGTGACTTACCCTTGGCCATTTCACCTAGAAATGTTTTCTGCCCCCAAATCTCTTAGTGTAATAAGTTCTCACCTGCACTTCATCCCAGAGACCTTTAATTTTCTATCAGTCTCCAGTGACAGCTCTAATCTCTTACCATACTGCTTTGGAGTTTTTTGGGGGGAGGGGTGGGGGGGAACGGGACCTACTGTGTCAAAGTGAATGATTAAAATAAGTTGAAGTGATTTAAGCTCTTCATATTTAAATGTACAAACTGTGTCAGACTCTCCTTTAATTCAAGTTCATGTCTTTATTATCTTAAAGCCAATTTCTCACATCTATTTTTTCACTAAGTCTGTAGGAACTATAAGCCCCAAAGCTCCTTGGCCTGCTTGATGCCATTTTTCTCATCCATAGATGAGATAGATGCTTTGACTTCTGGTGACCTGCTGGAAAAGTCATTGCAATTTTCTTGGTAAGATTTTGGAAGTGGTTTGCTGTTGCCTTCTTTCTAGAGCTGAGAGGGTGATTAGCCCAAGGATTAACACTCAGGCTCCAAGTTTATTACCTGATGCCTTAACCACTACACCACTGCACCAAACTGGCTTTTCATCCTTTCTTATCATCCTTTCTCATTCCTAGTTATCCTGTAACCCAAACCAATGCAGATGGTTGCAAATTCACCAATCACTCTTCCAACCTAACGAAATCTGGGTACAAAAAATGCTTTCTCCCAAAATTCTGAAGAAAATCATAATTTTACTCATGCCCACTTCCTTGTTTTCCAAGCTGAAGATAATAGAAAAGCCAAGAAGATGTTCCATACCCTTAGCAATTTGCAAGAGTCCGCTGTGCTTACTTTAAGCCTCAGCATGTCTCAGCAAAAAAGTAATAATTAAAAGTATTAAATCTTAGCAAACATTGATGACAGTAGAAATGGTGATTATGGAAAGAATTGTACTTATTTTTTTAAATAATATTTTGAAGTATTGAAAGCACTTCATCTATCTCTAGCTGGAGACATTAAAGCCTACAGTAATACAAATTTTTAATAAAACTATATCAGAGCTGAATTCACAGTTATTAGCTTGCCAACTGATACAACCATGTGAGTTGTTTCAATATCAATATAACTTTTAAATGTCCCCACTTTCCATCTGGCTTTCCTATCTCTTCCTCCCAGCATGGAAAAACTCCAAGGAACAGCTTCCCTGATTAATAATGATGTCTGGGGACTTTGTGCTAGTGATGGCAGTTTTCTGGATCTTCAACAGACCTGCTTGCTGGCATTGACTGAAATGTAGCAGCAGGTTGGCTGAGTTTCTTCTACTCTACAGGGAAGCTTTGGAATAAGTTTATGCGAATGAATGATAACACATGACCTGAGGTTTTTCTGAAAACTGAAAGCTGTTTAGGAATTTGGTCGAAAGGTTGAGTAATTTCAATGTTTAATACTAATCTACAGTATTTGTAAAAGGGGCGTGGTGGCTCAGTAGCTTAGATGCTGAGCTCATCAATCAGAAAGGTCGGCAGTTCGGCAGTTCGAATCCCTAGCACTGTGTAACAGAGTGAACTCCTGTTACTTGTCCCAGCTTCTGCCAACCTTGCAGTTCGAAAGCATGTAAAAATGCAAGTAGAAAAATAGGGACCACTTTGGTGGGAAGGTAACAGTGTTCCATGCGCCTTTGGTGTTTAGTCATGCTAGCCATATGATCATGGAGATGTTTTTGTACAGCGCTGGCTTTTCGGCTTTGTAACGGAGATGAGCACCTAGAGCTGGAAATGACTAGCACATTTGTGTGAGGAGAACCTTTATTTTTACTGTATTTGTATCACGAATAAAGGATCATGTTTGCCACTGCTCTGAACTTCCCTTGACTGCAGTTGCATCTGGAATCTGTGGCTAGTTCCATACAGGGAGTCCTCGACTTATGACCACAATTGAGCCCAAAATTTCTAGTGCTAAGTTGGACATTTGTTAAGTTAGTTTTATTCCATTGGACGAGCTTTCTTGCCTCAGTTGTTAAGTGAATCTGGCTTCCCCATTGACTTTGTTTGTAAAAAGGTTGCAAAAGGTGATTATGCAATCCTGAGACACTGCGATCATCGTAAATATGAACCAGTTGTCACGATTTCAAATTTTTGATCATGTGACCATGGGAATCCTCCAATGGCCGTAAGAGTGAAAACCCATCGTAAGTCACTTTTTCAGTGCTGTTGTAACTTTGAAAGGACACTAAACAAACAGCTGTAAGTTGAGGACTATTCGTACTTGCATTTTACTTTCTCCAAGTGTCAGGAATGATTACAACTTGATCGAGAAAGAGGCACAGAGAAAGAGGCACACAGACAATTCTGAGCAAACAAATTGAAATAAATTGTTTCAGATACCATATAATCTTAGGTTAGGGCACAAGTAACTGTAAAATCTATGGAGATTCTTGGTCATCTAGGTCATGGTTGTCCCAACAGTGTTTTTTTAAGAGGCAACTGGACTTTCTGGTTTTCCTTTGAAGATATTTCACTTCTCATCCAAGGAGCTTCTTCAGCTGTGAATGGAATCCTTCCATTCCCCACCATACATTCAGAGCCAAAGAAGCTTCTTGGATGAGAAGTGAAAATCCTTCAAAGAAAAACCAGAAAGTCCAGTTGCCTCTTGAAAAAGCACCTTTGGAAGTAACTGTAAAAATATCATCAACAGTAAGTGAAAGGGAATGTTTGCTGCATATTAAAAGGCAGACAAAGAAGACAATTTCATGAAAAGTGCAGTTAAGGGCAGTAGTGGTAAGGATTAACCTAGTCCTTTCCTCCTATATTATTCATCTATCTATCCATCGAACAAAGTTACAACAATAATGCAAATTATTTTCTGGGACAGCAACACGCAACACCACCACCACACCCACCCACACACAAAGCAAGAGACATATTACCAAGTCCATCTGTAGAGTAGATGTTAGTATTGAAAAGCCCTTGGCCACCCAATTTACCCCATAGCTCTAAAGGTCAGAAATATAGGAAGAAGAGCAGGGTTCTGCATCAGCTTAGATCCAAGCTCCAACCTAAAAGCGAAGGGAAACTTCACAAGAAATCGATTCCCTTGTGAAATGGGACTCTTTAATAATCCAAGATCAATTATCTGTGGTAAATAAAATAAAGAAGCAAAGAAAAGCACAGGGAAGCTGTATAATAGAAGAGGACAAGAAGAAAAACCTAAGCCAGCCTTAACAAAATTGGCAGAGTATCTAGCTGTGTTTTGAATGCAATATCCCAAATTTCCAAACAACAAGGAGCGTGACAAGTTGGTGGAGCTTCTCTTAAATATTTCAAGAAAAGAACATTAATTTCCTAGATAAGATTTTAAAAACTCCTCTGCATTTGGCACTAAAACGACTCCTTATTTTAATATTTTGTACATATATAATTAAAAATAATATACAGGTAAGGATGATCTTTTGTGGAGGGACAGGACAGGTTGTGAAGTAAAATGTGAAATGTTCAAGTATATATTGTCACAATATTCTCTTGGGGTAAAAGCCCTTTCCCCCCAAACCCCTTTCCAAATTGCTCTTTGCTAGCTGGAGACCTATAAAAAGTTTCTTTAGCAGCCTGCGATTGTTGTCAGTAATCTGGGAGGAAACAAGATGTGTATTTATTGAACCAATAGAAACATTTGAGGAAAGCAGGAAAGTGGGGATAATTATATCATTCATTATCAGATATTTGAACAGGAGATTATCAATGTAAAAAAAGTCTTCCAGGATTAGGCCAGGATTTTAACCAGCACCAATTACTTCTGGAGTACCCACAAACAGAACCCCAAGGCATATTGATGTTTTCCCCCACAATTAGCATTAAGCAAACTGAGATTTTAATTTAAGCTTTGGATTTATTAATTCATAAGTTTATCTAATTTATCTGATCTCCTTTTAAAAGTTATGCAAGTCATCCTTGTAAATTGGCTCTAGCCCTATTCGCTCAAGAAATGGAGAAAGTTCACTCCTACTTCTGTAAGATAGCTCTTCAGATATTTGAAGGTGGCAATGATGTCTCTCAATCATCTTATTTGTAGGCTGAACATACCCAGATCCTTTCCATCTCTGACAATCATTCCTGACCATATTTGATTTTAAGACACTTCACCTTCCTGATAGACCTTCAAATGTTTTCCAGTATGTCACTGTCCCTTTGTAAATGATGTGCCCAGAACTACATAAAATTCTACACAAAGATCTTATCTAGCCAAAGTACTATTGGAATGGGGGAAACTAGGCTTCGCGGTAGTATAAGTGAAATAGTCCTTATCAATTATAAGTTCAACATGAGCCAGCAATATAATGTTAAAAAGGCAAATGCTAACTTGGAGTCCATTAACAGTAGCACAGAGAATACAGATAGTCTTTGCCTTATGATTACAATAGAGCCCAAAATTTCTGTTGCTAAGCAAGACAGTTATTAGTGAGTTTTGCCCTCTTTTACAACATTTCTTGCCACAGTTGTTAAGTGAATCGTTGCTTAGTTATTAGATTAGTAACAGGATTGTTAGGAGAACCTGGTTTTCCCATTGACTTCGCTTGTCAGAAAGTCCCAAAAGAGGATCAAACAGACAGAAGCCAGGAAAAGCACCAGGCCCAGACAAGATAACTCCTACTTGCTTAAAAGCTTGTGCTGATCAACTGGCCCCCATCTTCACCCGCATCTTTAATAAATCACTAGAGATGTCCTATGTTCCTTCTTGCTTCAAATGCTTTACTATCATTCCAGTGCTGAAGAAACCTTCCATCAAGGAACTAAATTATTGCAGACCGGTTGCTCTTACATCTGTAGTTATGAAGACCTTTAAAAGGCTATGTGATGACCTGGAGTGTAACACAAATGTAACAAAATCCAAAACGTAAATAAATGTCCTTTAATGCCTCCAACTTGGCCCCACTGTTCAATAATTCTCAGCTGGAGATAAAACTTACTCAAAAATAGTCTTTAAAAGAAAGCAATACAGTTCAAACTTAATGAGCAGATAGAGGTAAAATAAAACAACCCAAAACAAACTACAATGAAGGAAATTTCACAATGGATCAGGATAAGTAATTACTAACTTCAAGGCAACAACAAGGCAGTCTGTTGGAAGGATGCCAACCAAGATAACTGCAGCCCACAATAAAACACGCTTTGCTTCTGGCAACACTGTGTTGTAACTGTCTCTCTTAAATACTATTTTCCCCAACTGCAACTAATGAGGGGGATCATGGCCGCTTCCTCTCTCGTAAGCCAAGTTGTTTCCTTCTCCATTTATCCCTGCATGTCCTAGGATGAAGAGGGGATTGCCCCGGTTCTTACTATAACTGCCCAGCCAGCCTCTGCCCTTCCCAAGCCTCCTCCACAACCTCCAGAGCCACACCTCCACTCCCTGTTGGCTGTTCCTCCTCTCCCTCAGAGTACGACTCTACCAAGGTCATGACAGGCTAGCGCTGGCCCACCTGAAAATCATCATGGATCTGCTGTTAGACTCCTTGCAATTTGCCTACCGAGCAAATAGATCGACAGATGATGCTGTTAATATGACTCAGCACTACAAGATCCTATAACATCTTGAATCTCCAAAGACCTATACAAGGATCCTCTTTGTAGACTTCAGCTCAGCATTCAATACCATCATTCCAGACATTCTTCTAACTAAACTAAATCAACTAGCTTACCTGACCACACTTGTAAATGGATCTTAAAAGACAGGAAGCAGCAGATGAAGCTAAGCAAAATCACATTGAATTGTACAGATACCTGTACAATTAGCATAGGAGCCCCCCAGGTCTGTGTGCTCTCTCCACTTCTCTTCTCTCTATATACCAATGACTGCATCTTGAAAGATCCCTCTGTTAAAGTACTGAAATTTGCAGATTGGTCTCATTCAAGACAATGACAAATCTGCATACAGATGGGAGGTTGAACAACTAGCCTTGTGGTGCAAACAGAACAATCTTGAATTAAATACACTCAAAACTGTAGAAATGGTGGTAGATTTTAGGAGAAATCCTCCTATACAACCATCTCTTACAATACTAGACAACACAGTATCAACAGTAGAGACAAAACAATTGCTACCAACCTGCCTTCAATCGAGGACCTGTATGCTGCACGAATCAAAAAGTGGGCTGTGAAAATATTTACAGACCCCTCATATCGAGGACATAAATTATTTCAACTTCTACCCTTAAAACGACACTATAGAGCACTGCACACCAGAACAACTAGACACAAGGACATTTTTCCCCGAACGCCATTAATCTGCTAAACAACTAATTCCCATAACACTGTCAAAATACTTAGTAAAACTGTATTACTATTATTCTTCTCATCCTTCCTATTACCTATTTCCCTCCTACAGTGTTGCTTGTATCTTTACAATTTATATTGTTTTATTTGTCTCTTAGTATGATTTGATTGCCTATTAGTAACTTATGACTAGCACTAAGTGTTGTATCTTATGATTCTTGATGAATGTATTTTTCCCTTTATGTACGCTGAGAGCATATGCACCAAAGACAATCACACTTGTCCAATAAAGATTTCTATTCTATTCTATTCTATTCTATTCTATTCTATTCTATTCTATTCTATTCTATTCTATTCTATTCTATTCTAAAACTGTATCTTGTTTTGGGCACATCACATCACATTTCAAAGAGATAGTGACATATTGGGGACATTTCAAAGAAGGGCTACCAATATGGTGAAGTGTCTAAAATCAAGTCTGGTCAGGAATGATTGTCAGGATTGGAAAGGCTCTGAGTAAGTTCAGCCCAAAAGTAAAATGAGTGAGTGACAGATTATAGCAATCTTCAAATATCTGAAGAGCTATCATACAGAAGGAGGAGGGGACTTTATTGCTTGAAAAAATAGGACTAGAATCAAGGACATCAGGCTAGACTTTAAGAGGAACTTTAACTTTTAAGAACTATGTGAACTGTCAGCTAGTAGAAGAGACTGTCATATGAAGAAGGATGTTCTTCATTAGAGGTCTTCATTCAGAGATGCTCCAGTGGATTCTGTACCAAAGAGGAGATTGGAATTCTATCATTTTATTAAAATATTAAGACAGGCCTGGGGTTTAATCATTTTGTTCTCATATTCATTGTATCATTTATGTGCTTATTTGTGCAACTGGGTGAATCGACACCTTTGTGTAAAGAGCAGAAGGATTACCTTGACAAATAGTAGGAAGAACTGCAATCAAGATTACAGTAAAATAAAAGAATAAAATCTGGGGCAGATCTGTAACCCAGGTAAGCATCCCAGACAAGACTCTTCTGTTTTTCACCAAAAAAAAGGGAAGGAAGGGAAAGTACATTTGGACTTGCAAGACTGTTGTTATAACCTTATCATGAAACTCGAATTCACTCTGATTTCCTAGTCTGGACCACCTTGAAGGGTTGAAATTTTGTCTGCTAGATAAGTCTCATGTTAGAAGGCAAGTGAAACAGAAGGACTTTTAGTTTCATGCAATGGGATCTAATATAGAGTTCATTATTACAATCAAGTATCTAGTTTGCATAATACTAAGCTATGGTTTACCATTGCTAGAACAAAGAGAACCCAGTCTCAGGATTACTTCTTTCTCCTCTTGTATGGCCATAAAGACAGGACATTAAGCCAGTCAGGAGTCTGAACCTAGAACACTGTCATAAACTCCAATGGCTATTCATAAACAGCCCAAAAGCAAACCATGTTTTAAACCAGACATAGCAATCTAGTGCTCGGCACATATTTTGAATTCCAATCCCAATAACTACAATAGCACCTAGACTTATATATCACTTTACAGTGCTTTACAGCCCTCTCTAAGTGGTTTACAAAGTCAGCATATTGCCCCCAACAATCTGGGTCCTCATTTTACCAACCTTGGAAAGATGGAAGGCTGAGTCAACCTTGAACCAGTGAGAATCAAATTGCTGGCAGTCAGCAGAATTAGCCTGCAATTCTACATTCTAACCACTGCACCACTATGGTTCAGAAGAAGGGTCTTTCTAATTCAACCTTCTTTTTAACTAGTTAATGTTCCAACTCTCGTTTGATAAATTAATGTTTAATTCAATTAAAAGAGGATACAGGGGTTCTTGATTTTTGTATGACTAAGTAGAAGCAAACAGACTTCCACCTGCCCTTTCATTTAGTGTTAAACCCAGGAATATATCTGAAAAGAGCAAGGAAATTCCATCATTGCATAGCTGACTAAGATGTTTATCCAAATGGGTTTCATCAAATTGCAGCATGCCACTGACGATAGTACACATGCCTTCTTATCTAAGGCCATGAATGAACTGGCCCTAAATTCATTAAGAGTTTTTGTTCAAGATCATCAGTTTTTGTTCAAGATCAGGAAAGAGAGCATGGATAAAACAAGGCCTATCCCTTTGCCTAAGAGGTATGAGAATGAGTCTAGGTCAATGCAGAATTTGCCTAGCAAAATGATCAAGATATACACAGTAGAACTGTGGGAAGTCTTGGATGGCCACAAAATGACTTACACTGCACATCTACTCGAATGGACTTGATGGCAGGGACCCCAACCCCATTCTCTGCTTTACAGTAATAACGACCCCCCTGAAGCCTCTGGATCTTCTCAATCAGAAGGGTCTCATTCAACACCGATGTCTCCTGGAATTTGTCCGAGGCACTGCCAGCAGTTTTGGTCCACCTCACCTAGAGGAGGGGAAGGAGAAAAACAGAGAGAAATAAAACATAGGAAACAAGCAATTATTTATTTGAAATGCTTTTAGGCTGCTTATCATGCTATGCATCTTCAGGCAATGCGTATATTATACAACTGTACACAGTGAACCATTTAATATACAAACATATAAAACAATTACAAATATATAAAAATGAACAATGTGCTGAATGCCAGAGCAAATATCAATGTCAGGCTTCTTCCAGACTGATACTCAAAACTAGAAGGTTAGCAGGCAGAGATTTCAGAACACAGCCTTTGATCATCTAGTTTTATTAGATACTTGAAAAGTTATCATTAGAACAGAAAACCAGTAACTGCAAACCACATCCTGTAAACCAAGTAGACAACTGTCGTGTCCGCAAAAAGACGATCAGAGTCGGTGACTTTCATTCAAAGCTCTTTATTAACAATGGGAGAACCGAACCGGCGAAAGGCAAAAAGCCCGCGGCTTTTATACCTTTCGCAGCGGCGGCCGCGGCCAATGGCAGCGATTCAAGTCTCCCGCTCTTGGTTTGCACCAATCGCGGGAGACTTCAATCGGGCCAATCAGCGCGGCTCGCCTGGCCAATCAGAAATCCCCGCGCCTTAGCCAATCAAGGCTCGGGGATTTCGAGTATACCAATTCAGGACATAACACCCCTCCCCTCTTGGTATGGTCCATCACGTGGTGTAGTCACGCAGGTAGGCGGGGCTCCGTCGAGTCCTAGTTGACCTGCGCAACTCACTTGCTTGCTGTAACTCGGCCGGAGCGGTCATCTTTTTGGCTGCTCCTGCCTCTGTGCGAACCGGCTGGATGATCGGGCCGGTTCTTTCGCCGTGGCTCCCGCCTGGGCCTACCGGGTCGGTTGAGTCACGGATTTCGCCGCTCCCGCTTGGCTTCTCCGAGTCGGTAGAGCTGGCCAGACTGCTCTTCTCCGGAGGGGACTCGCGATGGCTGTGTTCCGGTGAGTATTTCTGTTTTATTTTTTCCTGCGATTGTCTTTCCAGGTATTCCCTCCCCCCTTGGTTCGTGTCTTGGGGGTTGAGGTCAGTCGCTGTTCGTGACCTGAGCTGGTCGATATGTCGCTTCCAGGCTCGCCCATCGATGGTTTGGAGCCGGTACGACCGTGGACCAGTGACTTGAGTTATGACGGCTGGGATCCATAGGGGGTCCCCCGTCATGTTTTTTGCATAGACTAAGTCACCTGGGTTAAATGTCCGGTACCTGGAGCTGGAGTCTGGGGGCCGCTCCGGGTTATAAGTCGGGTGCAGTCTGTCGAGTGGGGACCTCAGCTTTCTGCCCATCAGAAGCTATGCAGGACTCTTGTTGGTTGTAGTATTGGGAGTGATGTGCTGTATGAAGAGCAGTCGGTTGATTTTGTCGCTGATCTCCCCGTGGTCCATTTTCCAGAGGGTCTTTTTCGTAAACTGGACCATCCGTTCCGCCCTACCGTTTGCCGCTGGATGCGCCGGTGCTGTTAATGCGTGGCGGATACCCCTTTCTGCCAGGAACTGTTCAAAGTCGATGGAAGTGAACTGGGGCCCGTTGTCCGAGACGACGACGTCTGGGAGGCCGTGTGTGGAAAACAGTTTACACAGTTCTTTTACGACGGCCTCTGTGGTAGTGGACTTCATGTCGCTAACTTCCAACCAATTGGAGTACGCGTCAACCGTGATTAAAAAAGTATGTCCATTTGTGGGGCCAGCAAAGTCAAGATGGATTCTGGACCAGGGCCCCCGTGGTGTTTCCCAGTCCCGGATAGGTGCTGCGGGTGGGCTGGATCTGGTCTCCTGGCACCGGTGGCATTTGGCGACCCATGCCTCAATTTGTTTGTCCATCCCTGGCCACCAAGCATAACTTCTGGCCAGGGCTTTAGTCCTGACGATGCCAGGATGACCCTCATGTAGCATCTCCAAGACCCTTTCTTGCAATCTGTCCGGAATTACCACCCGGTCACCCCATAGGATACACCCTCTCAGTAGTGAAAGTTCAGTCTGGCGCTGGCGGAATGTTTTAAAAGTCTCGTCATTGTCTTTTTCCGGCCAGCCTTTTTCTAACCAGTGTAAGATTCGTGCCAGGCGCCTGTCCTTAACGGTTTCTCTGGCAATGTCAGATGCGGTAATAGGTAAGCTCTCGATACTTAGGGTGTTTGTTGTTGGTGCTGGGTCAGGTTCAGTGTCAGGTAGAGGCGAGCGGCTTAAAGCGTCCGCGTGCGAAATTTTCTTACCTGGCTTGTGTAACAGTTCGTAACTGTAGGCTGCCAGGAATTCAGACCATCTTGTCATCCGGGGTGACAAGATGTTTTGCGTGGCTCGGTTTCCGGCGAGGATGCCCAGCAATGGCTTGTGATCCGTCACGATGGTGAACGGGTGGCCATACAGGTATTCGTGAAAACGTTTAACGGCGGCAACTATAGCCAAAGCTTCTTTGTCCAGCTGGCTATAGTTCCGCTCCGGTTTGGTCAGAGTCCTGGAGAAAAAAGCGATGGGTGCTTCTCTCTGGTCTGGGAGGGTGTGGCTGAGGACAGCGCCGACGCCGAAGGGTGATGCGTCGCAAGTGACAGCTAAGGGCAAGATCTCACTGAATTGCATCAGGACAGCGTCGGAGGTGAGGAGGTCTTTGGTTCTTTGAAAAGCGGCTTGTTCTTGTCTCCCCCAAGTCCAGGCTGCCCTCTTGTCTAGGAGTCTATGTAAAGGCTCCGCCGCCGTTGCCTTTTGAGGTAGGAAAACATTATAAAAATTTAGTAAGCCTAGGAACGCTTGTAGTTCCGTTTTGGACTTTGGGGTGGGGGCTTCCTTGATGGCTTTTACTTTTTTAGTCGTAGGGTGAATGCCATGCTGGTCTAGGAGATAGCCCAAAAACTCTACTTGCTTTGTACATAGTTTGCATTTTTCTCGTTTGACTTTAAGTCCTGTTTCTTTAAATTTTGTTAAGACTTGTCTGAGTCTGTTTTCTAATTCGGCTTCGTTTGGCGCCGCTACTAATACGTCATCAAAATAGGGCACCACCCCCTTGATGCCCTGTAGCAAACGTTCCATCAGGCTTTGAAAGATGCCTGGTGCTACGCTGACTCCAAATTGGAGCCGGTTACACTTGAAAGCCCCCCGATGGGTCACTATTGTTTGGGCTTCTGCCGTTTTCTCGTCCACAGGTAGCTGCTGATATGCCTGGGCGAGGTCAAGCTTGGCAAAGACTTTGCCCCCTCCTAGTGAGTGCAGTAAATGTTGCACTATTGGGACTGGGTAGGCGCTTTGTTGCAACGCGCAATTTAGGGTGGCCTTATAGTCCCCGCAGATTCTCACAGACCCGTCTGGCTTTACTGGGGTCACTATAGGGGTTTCCCATCTGGCATGGTCTATCGGCTGCAATACCCCTTGTTTGACGAGCTTGTCGAGCTGCTCGTCAATTTTAGGTCTTAATGCAAATGGTACCCTTCTAGGTTTAAGCCGCTTAGGGGGAACCCTTGGGTCTAGGTCAAACGAGATAAGGGGCCCCTGGTACTTGCCCAAGCCTCCATCGAACACCTCCTGGAACTCCTGGGCTAGCCGCTGTTCCCAAGCTTCGATGGTGACTTGGTTGACACCTGTCAGCGCGATGTTAAGCGGGGCGAACCATTGTAAACCCAGTAGGCTTGGGCGGTCGCGATCGACGATTGTGAGTGGTAGTTGTTCGGTGTGGCCTTTGTAAGTTATATTGAAGTTCTTGGTGCCCACTACGGGAACGCGATTCCCTTGGTAGTCTTTAATGATGACCTTTTGGGCATACACGTTTCTCTTTTGCAGTGTAGGCACCAGTCTTTTGATTTCGCGCCATGCAATCATGGAAAGGTAGGACCCGGAGTCCACTTCCATTTTGCATGGCTGGCCTTCGATATGTACTTCTACATGTACCTTTCTGGCGCCGTCGGAGATGGCGTGGCTGATGGTCACCGTCTGGTGGGTTTCTTCTTTTCGCCGACCGTCGCCGCTTCTTTGAGATCGTTGAGTGCGGTCCCACCGACCGTCTGGCTGACGCTCTCTGGTTCTGGGCAGGGAGTTTTCTCTCCGTCTGTCGTGCTGTTCCCATTTGGGCGGGCTGCGGGTCTTCTTTTGGCGGCAAACTCGGGTGATGTGACCCCGTTGTTCACAATGCCTACAGATAGAGTCAAAAAATCGGCATTCTGACCTGGGGTGATCGCCGCCGCACCCGGCACAGTTGGTCCTCGACCTGCGACCTTTTTGGCTTCGTTGATCGCCGCGTCCCGTCTGCACTCGGTGTATGTCCTCCTCGTCTTCTGACATGCTGGAGTTTGATTGGTATTCACCGTAGTGTGCGGTTGCTTCGTTTCTTGTGTCGGCCGACCTTGCCAGGTTGTTGTTTCCGCCCTTCGCATCAGATCTTCGCATGCTGTCTGCCGACGTGCGGGTTGCTTCAGCGGCTGCGGCTGCTGTAAGGGCATCGGCTAGGCTGATGTCGCCCTTGGCCATAAGTCGGCTCTGGAGTGTAGGATCCCATAAACCGAGTACGAAGCGGTCTCTTATGAGACTGTTCAGACCTTCGAACTCACAGAGTCCTCCTAGGCGCCGTAGTTCTGCGACGAAGTCGCTCAATTTTTCGTCTGGTTTCTGGTTTCGGCGGTAGAACTCATTGCGCCGTATCAGGATGGGGACTTCGGGGGCGTAATGGCACCGCAATATGGGTTCAAGGACGTCCCAGTCCATGGCGGTTGCGTCTGCCGGTTTGGCCAAGGCTTTGGCCATCTGGAAAACCTCTGGTCCGCAGTGCGTAAGAAAGACGGCGCGTTTTAGCGGGGCCGGGGCGTCCTTCATTCCGGCGCATTCCAGGTACATCCGGAACCGATCCGAGTATGATTCCCAATCCTCGGCGGCAGGGTTGAACGGGGCGGGCGGTGCTATCTTCGCCATCTCTGCGCTGGAGCTGGTTCTTGGGTGGACACGGGGTTCGGTTCAGGGGCGAGATCCCACCCTCGTCGCCAGTGTCGTGTCCGCAAAAAGACGATCAGAGTCGGTGACTTTCATTCAAAGCTCTTTATTAACAATGGGAGAACCGAACCGGCGAAAGGCAAAAAGCCCGCGGCTTTTATACCTTTCGCAGCGGCGGCCGCGGCCAATGGCAGCGATTCAAGTCTCCCGCTCTTGGTTTGCACCAATCGCGGGAGACTTCAATCGGGCCAATCAGTGCGGCTCGCCTGGCCAATCAGAAATCCCCGCGCCTTAGCCAATCAAGGCTCGGGGATTTCGAGTATACCAATTCAAGACATAACACCAGTCCCCACATGCCAGTCTTATCTGTCATTCTCCTGCCTTTATGTCCGAATGGACGGAGAGCTGGTTGTTTATCTGTAGATTTATCGATAACTGATATAGGTAATCCTCGACTTAGTATCACAATTGTGGCCAACATTTTCATTGCTAAGAAAGACAGTTGTTAAGTGAGTTGTGCCTCATTTTATGATCTTTTTTTTGCTGTAGTTGTTAAATGAATCATTGCAATTGTTAAGCGAATCTGACTTCCCGCATTGAGTTTGTTCGTCAAAAGCCAGCAGAGAAGTTTACAAATAGTGATCACATGACCCTGGGACAGTGCATCTATGATAAATACATGCTAGTTGCCAAGTTCCCGAATTTTGATCATTTTACTTTACTTTACTTTATTGTCATTGCACCTCGTACAACGAAATCAAACACCATCTTCAGTGTACATCATGACCATGACCATGAAAATAAACATACACATCCTTCACTCTCCACACATTGAATCTAAAACCCTCGACACCACACCAACACTGCATTATACAGCAGAATTCAAAAGAGCTACTGCCCTGGGATAGAAGCTGCTTTTCAGATTATTTGCCCTTGTTTTTATTATTTGTACTGTCTGCCAGATGGTAATAGTTCAAAAAATGGGTTCTCAGGATGAGATGGGTCTTTGAGAATGTTTTGAACTTTCTTAAGGCAGCGGGAGCTATAACGCTCTTTCAAAGAGGGGAGAGGGCAACCAATGATCTTCCAGGCAATGACGTTAACCCTTTGGAGTGCTTTCCTATCTGCCACTGTGCAATTGGCAAACCATACAGAGGTGCAATAAGTTAAGATACTCTCTGTATTGCAGCAGTAGAAGGTCACCAGCAGTTTTTCATTCACTTGTTGTTTTCTGAGTAGTCTCAGGTAATATAATCTCTGCTCGGCCCTTTTGAGCAGTGCTGCAATGTGTGTACTCCAGGTCATGTCCTCTTTTATGGTAACACCCAGAAACTTAAAACTGGCCACTTGCTCCACTCAGTCTCCATTGATAAGCAAGGGCTGGATGTCTGAGCTGTTCCTTCTATAGTCCACTATAAGCTCCTTGGTCTTATTGGTGTTGAGGACCAAGTTATTGTCTCCATACCACGAAAGCAACCAGTCTACCTCCTCTTGGTAGGCAGACTCATCCCCCCGGAGATGAATCACATGACCATTGGGAAGTTGCAATGGTTGTTAGTGTAAAAACAGCCATAAGTCACTTTTTCAAGTGCCATTGAAATGATCACGAAATGATTATAAATCAAAGACTACCTATATTTCTGCTTTGTTACTATAATACATCTTTAGAACTAGGATTTCTGCATCTAATCTCAATCCTTCTGTCCTTATAAAAATGTTTTTGACATGCATTTAATATTTTATCTATACATTTTTCTTTAGCAAACATATAAATTCAATATGTACATGAACAGCGTGATGTCTAAGTACGGTTATATTTGAAAAAATAATAATAGTAATAATAATGATATACATATCATTGATAATAATCACATAATAATAGTAATATTAGCTTATCCATACTAATAAACCTTCATTATATAATTAATCATTCTCTTAAGCATTTAAGTTTCTAACTTCTGTTTCTGTTAACTAACCATTGGTAAACAAGTCCATGTTAAAAAGTATTCTGTTTCTTCCTTCTCCTTTGTTTTAAATGTTGATCTATCCATCTCTATGCATTCTATTTTTTTTTTATTACACTTTCATCTGTAGGGATTTCTTCATTTTTCCATTGTTGTGCAAAAACAATTCTCGCTGCTGTTAACCCATGTAAGATTAAGATTATGTATTCCTTTTATTGCTTTGGTAAAATACCCAACAAAAAATATTTTTAGTTTTATATCAGTATGTTGCTTTATCATTTTTCCTAATCATGTATGTATTTTTGTCCAACATTTTTTTGCCTTTGGACATGTCGACCACATATGATAGTACGAATGGCATGCATTTAAATTGACATGAAATTGGCATGTGTTTTATGTCTCACATCAGTTTTCTACACAATCTGAATCAGACTTTTAACTCCATACTTGGATGTTAAAAAAAATGTTTTTGCTCCAAATAGGATCTTACTTTTGCCAATAAAGAGCACTCTCTCGGTAACTCTGGACAGTCCAAAGATATTAGCAGTAACTCCTGCTATTTTGCTTTCAGTTAGCAATCACCACATGCTTCAGAAGCTACATTTGCATAGGTGCATCAGGGCTAATTGGGATCATCACATTTCTGAACAGAGTTAAGTTTCAGTCAATTCTCTCTAAACCCTGAGAATCATGAAATGGTTAGTTTTCAGAAGTAGGAGATGCATACCTACTACGTTGCTTCCTTTCTGTTAATTAATCTTCTCAGGGTGTTTGTTTATGCCTCTGTTTGAATAATTTTATTTTGTTATTTATTTTATTCTGTAAGTGTTCTGGGCAGTGAATGAATGAGGTGAAAAGGGTAAAGCAATAGAAATGGATTGTAAAAATATCACAACCTGCAGAAGTGGCCAGAGGAAAAAAAACAACTTTTTTTGAATGACTGAAAACCTTATATGGAAATTTCTGCTGAAAGGAGAAGGAAATTACATGATGATTTATGGATTTGAGGATTAAGTGTGGGTTGAAGAGAGTTGCATTACATCTTAGGGATAGGGATAATGAAACTGCAGTTGAAAGGAAGATCAGAAGTCATTTATATATTTCTTAATTTCAATTTCTTTTTATTTTTGGTACTTTCTCATTCTTTTTCAATTGGTATTTTATTTTATGGGGGGAAATTCTGTAATAAACATATACAAAGAAAAAGGTAAGGCAATGAAATATATTGAGGAAAGGAATAGAGCACACTGCAATCATTCAAATTTTTCTCATTTAGAAAGGAAAGAAATAGGTTAATCAGGTAGAAATAAAGAAAAGGAAGAAGGAGGTAATACTTGATATGGAAAAGATGTAATATTCAGCTTGTTGGCTAGGCCAAAAACAATATGTTGCTTCCATTTTTCATTAGAGCAAATGGCAAAAACCTGGCAGATGCAATGGAAATGCAGAAATGGAAGCAGCAGACTGGTGAGCAGAGGGCACGAGGAAAGCTGGCAAATCATCATATAATGGTATTTCTACCCAGGATTGAATGCTAATTCCAGAAGAGGTCAGGCAGGCTACTGTTATCAGCAGTCACTGTCAATCTGCCACAATCTGAACTAGCACTAAAATCAGAAATATGTGCAGGAAGAGTATCTTGAGTATAGTCTCATCTATATTGCACGTCTCAAATTACAGAATAAATGAGTAACACATACAAATTGGGAGTGTGCAACTGTCTTGAGGCAGTGGACTGAAGCTTTTCCCACCTCCCAAAATAATCATAATAGTAATGGTAATGGTAATGGTAATGGTAATGGTAATGGTAATGGTAATGGTAATCATCATCATCATCATCATCATCATCATCATCATCATCCTGATATTACGTTTGTTGAGGGCTGAAGTGTACAATTTATTGATATCACTGTACCAGGAGATGCCAGAGTCAAAGAAAAAGAACTGGAAAAAATCATGAAATATCACAACCTGGCCATTGAAACTATGTGGTTATGAATGAAACATGTAACAGTGAAACCCATTGCAAGAAATATTATTTGCCTGTAAGCAAGAACTGGTGGGACCCTAAAATAGAAAAAAGTTATCGAAAATGAAAAAGTTAAATTGCTCTGGGACTTCAGAATCCACACAGGCAGGCACCTGCCACATAATACCCCAGACTTAACAGTTGTCGATAAGAGAGACAAAAAAGTCTGGATGGTGCCTGGAGACAGCAGGATAGAAGAAAAAGAACTGGAGAAGATAACAAAATACAAAGACCTACAAATAAAACGACTATGGCAAAGGAAAGCAATAGTAATAGGTGCCTTGGGGGCAGTCCCAAAACAATTGGGGCATCATTTGAACATTATAGGCATTGACAAATTTGCCATCAGTCAATTGCAGAAGGCAACCTAACTTGGAACAGCTTCCATCCTGTGGCGATATCTGTAACACCATCAAACATCCAGATTTGCCCATCCCAGGTCCTTGGTAAGGACTCGATAGGTAGAGAAAAATGCCAAACCCAGTCTGAACATCTGGCTGACTGTATTGTTATTGTTGTTGTTGTTATTGTTGTTGTTATTATTACTATTATTATTAACAATAAAAACAATAAATAAATCTGCAGCTGACTAATGGTGATCTTGTCAGTGCCAATTGTTTTTAAGTGCTTGCCTAGGTCTTTAGGCACAGCACCCAGTGTGCTGATTACTACTGGCATAAACCAGTGCAGGTGGTTCCAGTAGTAATCGACACTGGGTGCTGTGCCTAAAGACTTAGGCAAGCACTTAAAAACAATTGGTGCTGACAAGATCACCATTGGTCAGCTGTAGAAGGCAACCTTACTGGATCTGCTCACATAATCCGCCGATACATCACTCAGTCCTAAACACTAGTGTTCGACTAGTGATTTGTGATACGAAACCCAGCATGGTTATCTTGTTTGCTGTGTATACTGTCATTTTAATGTATAATAATAATAATAATAATAATAATAATAATAATAATAATAATAATAATAATAATAGTAGTAGTAGTAGTAGTAGTAGTAGTAGTAGTAGTAGTAGTAATAGTACATTTTTAAATGTACTGTTGATTGAGTTTCATTTTAATGAATAAAAGATATACTGTAGCAATAATCCGAAAGTATGTCTACCACTGTGTTGAGATCATCTGTATAAGCAAGGCCTTACTTTTCAGTCTGGCTATTAAGGGAGAGGACAGGATGAGTATGAGAATGAGTATGTTAGCTTGCCTTTTAACTTTCCTAAAAGGGCCCCACAAAATGATCCCAACACTATTTGGGGAATTGGAAAGGGCGGCTGGAGAACCTCATACATAGCAGGTGATAAAAAACAATTGTTACATGAACATTCCAGAAGCATCTAGTGGCCACTGTGTGAAACAAAAACATCTAAACCAGGTCTTGGGCTAATCCAGCAGGGCTGTCCTTATGAGCTACAGCTTGCCTAATACTTCTATTATATTTGCCTTGATAAAAGTCACAAATGGAACATGACAAGAACAAGCCCTGGTCTGTTTCACAATATGGTTGAGGATCAGTTACTCCACCCCGTGATTGCAAATGTTTATAACAATACTGGTTTATGGTGAAGAAATGGCCTTAGCTTCTGCCTTTCAGCTAGGTCTGTAATGGTGAACCTATGGCACGCATGCCACAGGTGGCATGCAGAGCCATTTGTGTGGGCACGTAAGCCACAGCCAAACTTACCTGCATTGCGTATGTGCATGCCTCCTAGCAGATTTTCAGGTCATTTCAGGCCATTTTTGTCCTCCTGGAGGCTCGAGGGAAACCTCTGCAGCCTCGGGAGGCTGAAAAACGGGCCTTCCAGAAATACCGGAAGTGGCAAACAGGCTCCTTTTCAGGCTCCAGATGCTTCCCTCAAACCTCTGGGAAGGCAAAAACTGCTTCCCCTGAGCTCCAGAGGTCCTCAGGAGGCTGAAAATGGGCACTTACGGAATTTCAAGAAGGCCTGTTTTTCAGCCTCCTGAGGCTGCAGAGGCTTCCTTTGAGCTTCTGGGAGGGTGAAAAATGGCCTCAAATGGGCCAAAAATCAGCTGGGAGGCGCGCACATGCGCAGTGCAGGTAAGGGGACCAGAGGGTGTTGCGCGCGCATAGGCAGGGAAGGCAGGGCACATCACATTGTGGGTGCCAGCATGTGCATGTGTATATACTTTCAGCACATTATAGGAAAAAAGTTCGCCATCACTGAGCTAGGTTATGCCTCCTATGGGCTGTTCCTTTTGGGAGAATAATTGTGATGACCCGGAGTGTAACACAAACGTAACAAAATCCAAAACATAAATAAATGTCCTTTAATGCCTCCAAATTGGCCCCACTGTTCAATAATTCTCAGTTGGAGATAAAACTTACTCCAAAATAGTCTTCAAAAGAAAGCAATACAGTTCGAACTTAATGAGCAGATAGAGGTGAAATAAAAAACCAAACAAACTACAATGAAGACATTTCCACAACAGACCAGTGATTACCAAATTCAAGGAGATAGCAAGGCACAGTCTGTTGGAAGGATGCCAACCAAGATAACTGCAGCCCAAAATAAAACACAATTTGCTTCGGGCAATGCTGTGTTTTAACCATCTCTCTTATATACTATTCTCTCCAACTGCAACCAATGAGGAGCTGCATCCTCTCTCATAAGCCAAGTTGTTGCCTTCTCCATTCTTCGCTGCATGTCCTAGGATGAAGAGGAGATGGGCCTGGTTCTTCCTCCGGCTGGCCTCTGCCCTTCCTCAGCCTCCTCCACAATCTCCGGAGCCACACCACCACTCCCTGTCCGCTGCTCCTCCTCTCCCTCAGAGTCCGACTATACCAAAGGCATGACAATAATATTTACGTGGACAGGGTGCAGTTCTCCAGATTTCCTGGCAGGAAATTCTTTGTATCCTAAGTGGACTCTATTAGAAATTAAACCTGGAATCTTCTGTAGGCAAAATTCTACTCAGTAGAAAAATCAAGTTTCTAAAATGGCAAACATGGGCATTCCTACTTAAGGGCAATTTTAGCCATACACTCCATAGGCTGGCTTCTTGCCTTACAACTTCCCCTGGCAAGTGGAGCCAAATATAGATTATCCATACTTCTCTAATTGGTTGCCAGAATCAGTGAAGTTTCAAATCCCACAATTTCATTAGTGTTATGAACTAATAAAAGCCCTTAAATAAAGTTTCAACAAAGCTTAAAGAAAAAGCAGGGTTCTAATCCTGCACTTCTGATTGGCCGATAATAGCGATATCGGATTGGTCCGTTCTGGAGAATCTGATTGGCTGTTAACGAGCCACTCTCATTGGTTCAAGGGTTTAACACTTCCATGTTCTCATTGGCTAATAGGTCAGCAGCCTGCCCTATAAAAGGGCTGCTGCTGCCCTAGGGTTTTTGCTCCGTTCACAATGATTAATAAAGAGTTGAAGTTCACTGTTCACTGCCTCATCTCCGTTCCTTGCACCCATGCACAGAACTTAACACTGGCGACGAGGATGGAATGCGGAGACATCAGAGCTGACTGAACACTACAGAGCACCAAACAGAGCACGTGGCTGAAGGCACATCGACAATGGAAACCATGTCCGGTGGCGCCATACCACCCGCTCCATTTGACCTGGCACAAGAAGACTGGGACTCGTACATAGACTGGTTCCAGATGTTTCTGGAGACCAACAACTTGAAGGATGCCACTATGGGGAAAAAGCGAGCAGTGTTCCTGACCGATTGCGGGCCTGCCATCTTTAAGATGGCCAAGGCACTAGCGAAACCGGCTGAGGTGAAGATCATGGAATGGGACGTCCTCACGCCCCTTCTGCAGGCCCACTATGCACCCGTCGTACCAACGCTTGTCCGAAGACATGAATTTTACCAGAGGGACCAGCGGAAAGGAGAGAGCGTTGCAGATTTCATCACGGATCTCTGGAACCTGGGAGACCTCTATGGGTTTACAGACCTTGAAGAAGCTCTGAGAGACCGAATAATTCTGGGATTAGATGACCCCATGACACAGAGCAAGATCATGGCCAAAGGGGACATCGACCTTGCTGATGTCATCAAGGACGCTACTGCAGCAGAAGCAACCAGGAAGTTAGCCGCCTGAATGCGCCGCACCAACGCACCGCTCCGTCAAGTCGCCAGCGATACCTCACCTCGCCTAGAGAGGCACACAACAGCAACCCACTACAAGGACCTCGAATCGACATCAGAAAGTGACGAGGAGGAGGTCAACCGGCTCCGGTCTGAAAGTGACCAACGCCATCAGCGGAATCAAAGACTACCGCACCAATGCGCGGGTTGTGGGGCAAACCACCTGCGATCAGACTGCAAATTCCTCGATGCGCTCTGCCATTTCTGTGGGAAAAGAGGCCCTATTGGGAAAGTCTGTAAAAGCAAGCAAGGATCCAGCCCACTTCAGAGGGGAAACAACTACCGCCAGACCATAGAGAATCACCCTGTGAGTCGGGAACATTTGAACCGCCAATGGAACAACCACTCCTACAGAAATAAAACACCGGCCATTTTATCAAGAAGAGGCACACCAAACCATTACAATCGGTCACGCCTCATCGCTAGACGCAAAGAAGATCCGAGTGAAGGTCGCCATCGAAAACCAGCCTTGTGTGATGGAAGTCGATTCAGGATCGTCCCTTTCGATGGTTTCCTGGAAGACTCTTAAATAATTCATCCCTGCCGTCCAGCATCAAGACCTCAGAGCCCAAAGAATCACACTCAAAGATTATCAGAGGAACCGAATTCCGGTCATTGGATCCAGCCAAGTCCAAGTATCATTCAAAAATCGTACTGCGTCATTACCACTGACCGTCGTCGACCATGACCGGCCTAGCTTGTTAGGCCTTCAATGGTTCGCCCCACTCAGGATCGAGGTAGCCGGCATTCACCAAACCAGAAGCGATGACTGGGAGGAGGCCATCGTCCAGGAATTCCAGGATGTTTTTGCAGACAAACTAGGTGAGTACAAGGGGACCCCGATATCATTTAACCTTAACCCTGAAGTAGCCCCCATCCGCCTTAAGCCTCATCGGGTACCTTTTGCCCTTAAACCAAAAATTGATGAGCAGCTCGATAAATTAATAGTCCAGGGTGTTTTAGAACCAACTGACCACGCTCGTTGGAAAACCCCAATTGTAACACCCATCAAACTGGATGGATCGTTAAGGATTTGTGGGAACTACTGGGCTACCCTTAATCACGCCCTTCAACAGAACGCTTACCTGGTGCTGGTGGTACAACACCTTCTCCATTCCCTGGGGGGCGGAAAAGTCTTCGCTAAACTGGATTTAGCACAGGCATACCAACAACTGCCTGTAGATTAAAAAAACCGCAGAGGCACAGACGATCGTTACGCACCGAGATGCCTTTAAGTGCAATCAACCCCAATTCAGAGTGAGCGTAGCCCCAGGGATTTTTCAAAGTCTGATGGAGAGACTCTTGCAAGGGATCAAGGGGGTCGTGCTATACTTTGATAACGTTTTAATTGCTGCCCCGAATAGAGAAATACTAGAAAAGCGTCTTAAAATGGTCCACCAGAAATTTAAAGACTTTGGCCTTAAGGTTAAAAAAAATAAATGTCAACTGTGTACTGATAAAGTAGAGTTCCTGGGGTACCTAATCGATAAACAAGGCATTCACCCCACTAATAGCAAACTAAAAGCAATCAAAAACGCCCCAAGACCCAGAAATAGGACTGATCTCCAAGCTTTCCTGGGGCTCATTAACTTTTACAACATCTTCTTGCCCCAGAAAGCGACCACAGCTGAGCCCCTACATAGACTTCTCGCCAAAAAAGCAACCTGGGTCTGGGGACACCGCGAGGAGCATACATTCCGACAAGTGAAAAACTTACTAACCTCAGATGCTGTTTTAATGCAGTATAACGAGACTCTGCCCTAAACAATTACTTGTGACGCGTCAATGTTTGGAGTAGGAGCCATTTTGAATCATGTGTTACTAAATGGTAGTGAGGCCCCTATTGCCTATTTTTCAAGGACCCTATCAAAGGCTGAACGTAACTATAGCCAGATCGACAAAGAGGCTCTTGCTGTTGTATCTGCTGTGAAACGGTTTCATGAATATGTGTATGGACGAGTTTTTACTATTGTTACCGACCACAAACCTTTGCTAGGGATTATAGCGGGAGACAAGCCAACCCCCTATATATTGTCACCCAGAATGGCTCGCTGGTCGGTGTTTTTAGCTGCGTACAACTATAAATTACAACACCGCCTGGGGAAAGCCATTCCCCACGCTGATGCATTGAGCCGTGCCCCACTTCCAGAAACTGTCGATGACCCAGCTCCAACCCCTTACAATGCTCCAGATTGAAACGCTACATTCACCACTGCTAACAGCCAGAGACATTGCAATCGAAACAAAACGAGATCCTGTCTTGGCACGAGTTCTTAGCTGGGTCGAAAGAGGATGGCCAATAGAACAAACCTCTGACCATTTCACCCCTTTCAGAAACCGGCAGACAGAACTTTTTTCGCAAAAAGGCTGCATCCTATGGGGAGATAGAGTCGTCGTCCCAGAGCGGTTACAATGAGCAGTATTGAAAACATTGCATGACGGTCACCCCGGCATCGTGCGTATGAAAGCACTTGCACGAAGCTACGCGTGGTGGCCAGGCATCGACAAACAGATCGAAGCCTGCATAAAGATTTGCTTAAAGTGCCAAGAAGTCAGCAGTGCCCCACCTAGAGCAACTCCAACAGAATGGGAAACCCCCCGGGGGCCGTGGTCCCACATCCACATTGATTTTGCGGGACCTACTAAAGGACATACGTTCCTCCTAACAGTGGATGCCTATTCCAACTGGCTCGAGATCCACGAAATGAAGAATACTACAATGGAGTCCGTCATCCGAAAATTGAATAGGCTGTTCAGAACACACGGGCTGCCAGACATTCTTGTCTCCGACAATGGACCCCAGTTCACCGCCCTGGCATTTGAACAATACTTAGCAAATCAGGACATCCGCCATGCGCTAACTTCACCAGCGCACCCTGCGGCTAACGGCAGGTCCGAGCGCATGGTACAATTTGTCAAAAAAACTCTCCACAAAATGGACTATGGGGACATTGATGAAAAAATAAACGGAATACTCATACTCCAACACATCACTCCACACAGCATCACCAACAAGACTCCAGCTGAACTATTGATGGGACGCAAGCTCCCTTCCCACCTCGACCGGCTTCACCCTTCCTACAAGCCAGAGAAACCCTGTGGATCTAGTGGAAAATGCCGAGAGTTCAAGGTAGGTGACTAAGTTTTTGCTAAAAACCTCTCTGGCGAACCATTATGGGTTGAAGCAACTGTAATTCAAACCACCAGGCCCAGATCGTACCGTGTGCAAACCTGCGACGGAAAAATATGAAAACGCCATATAGATCAGCTTTGCTCTAGGCTACAACCCAGTTTCCGTGACTCCTGTGACTCCTAAACTGAGGGGGGAGGGGATGTCGAAGAAACTGAATTCGAGATGGTGGAAAGAAGAAGCGAAGGAAGTCAGCAATCGGGTGTGATAAATGAAGAAGAATCAAGGAGGGGAGTGTCCTCGCCACAGAGGAATACCTCAATGGAGGCTAGCCCGCAAAGATCGGAGGACAACAACAACGACAGAATTAGCGGCACCGAGTCGTCCAGTGAGAATGCGGAACCGCCTGTACCAGATATGTCCAAAAACGTCCCACCGAAAACAGACTGCAGACGGGAACCGGTGGGACAGCGCAAATCTAATAGACAGTTGAAACAACCTACATATCTTAGGGATTACGTCACCACACCCCTCAAATGGAACCCAGAGGGAAGGGGTGTTATGAACTAATAAAAGCGCTTAAATAAAGTTTTAACAAAGCTTAAAGAAAAAGCAGGGTTCTCATCCTGCACTTCTGATTGGCCAATAATAGCGATATCGGATTGGTCCGTTTTGGAGAATCTGATTGGCTGTTAACGAACCACTCTCATTGGTTCAAGGGTTTAACACTACCATGTTCTCATTGGCTAATAGGTCAGCAGCCTGCCCTATAAAAGGGCTGCTGCTGCCCTAGGGTTTTCGCTCTGTTCAGAATGATTAATAAAGAGTTGAAGTTCACTGTTCACTGCCTCGTCTCCGTTCCTTGCACCCATGCGCAGAACTTAACAATTAGGCAGTTAAGTAGTGTTTCGGTGCCCTTACATCCTCTCATTCAGATCCTCTATCGTTACCTTGACCTTTTTTTTTTTTAAGTAAGGTAAGGATTTTACTCCTCAGCTAGCAGAACTAACTCCTAAAATAGCAACTACACTTTCTTTAAAGAGAACAGAAAAAAGCTAACAGCAAAAGGATCCTTTAAATTGAAATTGGCCTCCTTAACAATTGTGTTATAATTATTTATCAGGGATATTGACCTAAGGTAGGATGTGAGCTGATGCTAGTGAGGTTGCTAAGGGCTCAGGCACATACACCTGGCATGCAGAAAGCATCAAGTTCTTCCACTAATGTTTCTAAGCATGAAAAGGAAAGCTTCCAGTGTGAAGTCTTAGTCATTATAGATGAAAACAGAGGATAGCCCTATGAATACTGAAAGCAGCATCCTATATTCCACCCATACGGTTCAATACAATCATAACCATGTGTCTAGATTAGTTTTGTCCCAGACGTGGCTACTGTCAGTCTGAACTAAATCAGCAGCTTTCAAGCAACAAACCTATCCTTTCCACGATACGATCCCGACATGCTTTGATTTCCTCTGACTACCTTCCCCTGCTTGATGTGTGAAATGGACCAGAAACAGTGGGAGGAGGTAATACAATTAACATTTTTTTTTAAAAATGGAATTCATGTACTATATTTTGGAGGGTTCAGAGTGAGTGGATATAAAAAAATGAGATAGTGAGAAAGTAGATGTGGGCTTGGGAACAATTTTTACTTCAGACTGAAAGTACTTTTCACAGATTCCTCTGTGTGATGAAAGGCACAGTTATTCTCATTTTGCAGATGCTAATCCAAAGCTTAAACAGAGCAAATTTGCCAAAATCAGACAAAATCCAGGAGGGACAATTGGGAATTAAAATATTTGGCAACCTATAAAACTACAAAGTTGGAAAGCAACAATATTAGTGTTTTCATATGCTTTTGGTAATCTTCTCCTTGCCCATAGGCCTGACACGACATGATAGCAGTATCTCAGTATTTGAGAGGCTGCCACAAACAGGAAGGGGTCACTTTATTTTCCAAAGCACCAGAGGGCAGGACAGGAAACAATGGATGAAAACTAATCAAGGAGAGAAACAACCTGGAATTAAGGAGAAACTTCTTAACAGAGAGGACAATTAACCAGTGGAACAGCTTGCCTTCAGAAGTTGTAGGTGCTTCACCATTGGAGGTTTTTAAGATGAGACTGGACACCCACTTGTCTGAAATTTATAAGATCTTCTGCTTGAGCAGGGGATTGGACTAGAAGACCTCCAAGATCCCTTCCAGCTCTATTCTGATTGATAGTCTATATGCAAGGTGGCTTGGATTTCAGGCTTGGGATGATCAGGTTCAGCAGACCTCACCTTGCTCAACCTGTAGAGTTAATGGCAGCCCATGAGGGATTTGTTTAGCCTTTGTACTCTCATTAAAAGCCTGAAGCCTCTTAAAAGGCATTTTGTTTGCATGACTGCTCTGTTGGTTCTTTAATCTTTCCTCTGTTTTTTTTTTTTTTTCATTTTGCTTCATTTATTTAGTTTGACCTTATTTTGGAACTTTAATGACTAACTGGGAGGGGATTAAGCAAAGGTCAAAAGATAAATCTTTGGTTTGGAGAAGCAGGGGAGAAGGAGCAGAGAAACGATACAAGAGGAAGATGAGACGAGAGACGGTAAGTATTGCTGCCCATTCCCACTGGTCCCTCTGAGAGTTACTTTTCACTCCAATTTGTTAGTCATTTTTTTTTTACAAACTTTAAAGCAAATTTCAAAACTCTGTCCCTTCCTGACTAATGATAAGCAAAGGCAAGAAAACTAGTTCGAGAGAAAATCAAAATAAAAGGAGGGAGCCCTCGAAATCAAGAAATATGGATTTATATTCATGCTGTAAATTCAGATGCCATGGATATAACAGCCATGATATGAGTGAATAGAAGTTCTTTATTTGTATGCTAAGCCTTTCTCCTGCATCACGTATAGTATGAACAAAAACCGCTGAATCTTCTACTTCTCTTTACTTTTAAATAATAATAGAAATATATTTCTAAGCTCTTTGTCTTGATGGCCTCTAGCTATGTAACCTTGTCTTCTAAGCAGGAAGAGCCACTGTGAAGGTGCTATAAAAGGCTAGATCAAGACATAACAATGTTAGAAGAATGTACGCCATAGAGAAACCATTCAAAACTGAAATTATATATATATATATTCTGAATTCAGAACAAATAAAACTTTTCCCGAAGAGCAACTTGCCTTTTCTGAACATCTATCTCGGGATGCAAGCCTTCACGATTTTGCGATATATATATATATATCTATCTATCTATCTATCTATCTATCTATCTATCTATCTATCTATCTATCTATCTATATCTATATCTATATCTATATCTATCTATCTATCTATCTATCTATCTATCTATCTATCTATCTATCTATCTCTCTCTCTCTATATATATATATATATATTACTTAATAATAGTCCAACTTCATGCTGTAAAAATATTTTGAAAGAGATACTTTGGATATCTAAAAGCACTTTTGAGGGAATTGTTAAAGCAGGTGCAATTTTCTCCAGGCTTGTATTATTGCTTTGGAAGGTGCTCCTAAAAGTCACCACATGCATGTACAAGCATAATTGCTTCACATTTTCCCCAATAATTCTCCACATTTTTCTCCCAGTGAAACAACTTGGCTTGACATACATCCTTTGCATGCAAAGACAGCCAGGGGCAGCTTCTGAAGCAAATACACAAACCTGGGGGGGCAAAGCACACAGCTGCTTTAATGATTTAAAAATATATGTTTAGGACATGCTCTTGCATGTTTCAAATTGTTGTTTTTTTTTTCAAAGGAGGTTACAGTCACTCTTGTAATGTGAGATTACTGGAAAGATGAGAAATCTTTCATTCTTCAGTCTATTATAATACCTGTGTCGCAGGGGTGGGATTCAACCAGTGTTACTACCGGTTCAGTGATTATGTCTTGCGCGTGCAAATAAACTTTAAGCTTGCTGCCCATACAGCTGATAAGCGCTGCACACAGGTGCGCAGTGTTTGAAAAGCCTCTTTTTTACTGCTTTTTCAAGCTCAGCTGTGCCACACAAAGCAGCTGAGGTTGAAAAAGCAAGAAATAAAGGACAGGTAAGAGCACAAATGGGCACATGGGTGGGCCAAAGAGCAGCAAACACAGAACCAGTCCTGTGTCTGCTGCTCTTCAGAGCTACCAGTTCTATAGAGCCGGGCAGAACCAGTAGCATCCCACCCTTACTGTGTAGTAGTTATTTTGGAAAATTAGAGCACTGAAAAGCTTCAAATTAACAAGACTGAAGAAGGCCCTGCAAAGTACTCAAAATGTATATACACAATGCCACAACTTCTAAATGTGTCTTCTTAGTAGAAGTTGTATGACAAGACAACCAACTCATATTAGCTACAATATACCGATTCCTTCTGTTTTGTGGATGAAACAAAACAGAAGGAATATATCACATGATGGTGAATTTGACAATGTGTTTTATTTCACTAGACATTTCTGAATGCCACATATGCAATGGATATTCTACCTGGCCAATTCAATTTTGCAGGGCTGGTGTCCTATGGGTTTCTTCGAATATACAAAGTCATCAATTGCGTCCTGAGAAGAGCATCTTCTCTGTAGTAGCATCTGCACTCTAGAACGAGATTTCCTCCTGAGATTCAGATGGCCACCACTTTGCTGTTGTTCAAAAAAAAAAAAAAAAAACAACCTCTATGAGATTGAATTGGCCAGGAATCTGCATATTGTGGCTTGTATGAATTGGTTTCCTGGTTCTACAACCTTTACAATTCCTTGCCATTGGTTATGCCAGCTTGGGGAATGGGAAATTGTGAAACACCCAGGCCTTCAGTGAGGAAGAATGAAACCCCTCCCTTTATTGCTTTTGCTATCTTTTTTCTCCTTTATTTTAAATGTTTTACTGTAATATCTGTGTTTAGTTATTGATAGCTTCCCACAGTTGCTCAAAATCAAGCAGAATAAAATTTTTAAAAATGATGAAGAAAAATCCCTATATTGATACAGCAGCAAATATCTGAGAATATCTGGCCAAACAATCTAACAATATCCTGATAATAAAAAGAGAAAGCTTACCTGTGGCCGTGGGTGCCCTGTAACCAAACACTGCAGAACAAGGATGTCACCTTCCCGAATAGTATACACTCGTTCACTGATGTTATCTTCCTTTACAACACATGCCTGCCCAGCATGGATGATCTGGGCCTGGGCAGGAGCTATGGAGAAAAAGAGAAAACTTGAGAAACAAATATCTGAGGAGTCCGTGTTCCGTTGTTCTTGCAGCACCTGACTGCAGATATAAACAGTGCCATCTCAAAGCTACTCCAAAGTAAATCCCACTGTGCTCAATGAAGCTTGTTCTTAGGAAATACAATACCTAACAATGTACGTGTGAGAGAGACTGTGTCTAAGACTTCAAATTCAGAGGGAAAAAAAAAGCTTTGGGGTGCAGATTCAAACTTAAAGCATCACTTTGGGATACGCAAGGATACAAACCTAATACCTTTCCAAAACTCCTCAAAGCTGCTGAATTTTCTCTAGGATTATGAGAAGCATGTGTAATATACACAGTCACATATAATTCTGTTTTTACTGTACATGTCCGCTTTTCTCCTGATTCCAAGCTGTTTCTCCATAAAAGCAGTTTGTGTGAGCACACTGATGAGCTAACTGGGAAATATAAGTCATAACAGTGCCAATCCCCTCTTTTTCAATCTATCTCTAGCTCCATATTTACATAGTGAATACAATTCGGGATGAAGATTGGGTAAAGGAAACTGAAGATGTGAGTCACAGTTCCCCAGCACACTAGATTTAAACATAAATGTTTAAATATGTTGAGATAGTCCTCAACATATGACCACAATTGAGTCCAACTTTTCTGTTGTTAAGTAGGACATTTGATGTGAGTTTTGCCCCATGTTACAACTTTTCTTGCCACATTGTTAAGTGAATGGCTGCAGTTGTTAAGTTAGTAACATGGTTGCTCAGTGAATCTGGCTTCCCCAGAGGTGGTATTCAGCAGGTTCTGACCAGCGTCAAGTCCAAAATTGACATATGTAATAGCCATTTTAGTTAGGCTTAGTATATATTCTTTTTCTTACTTTCTCTCTGGCAGTTATGGGGGGAAGAGTTTTGGGCTTGCCACATTCCTGAGGAGGGAGGAGTAGAGATAGAGAGAGTTATTTAGGCTAGGTGATTCTTCTTCCCATGGGAAAACGAGCTGACCGTACTCAGGCCACTTGAGGTGCAGATTTATGATATCAAGCAATGTTGAATTACTTCTATTGGAGAATGTGACTTTTGGGGGTTGTTTCTAACTTCTAATATTGTGGGGTAATTCCAGATTGTGTCAGATCCAGAATTACCATGGGCTTTGTCAATTTGATCCTTTCCTAAATAAAAGAAATTGTTTTGGAAGATGGACTTTGCTCTTTTCTTTTTAAATGGATTTCATCACTTGGAAACCTGACAACCAGTTCTGGAGAACCTGTAATGGAAATTTTGAGTAGTTCAGAAAACTGGCAAATGCTACTTCTGACTGGCCCCTGCCCACATCTATTCTCTGCCTGCCAAATCCCAGCTGATCTTTTGTTGCCCTGCACAGGAGAACGGAGCTGGAAGGCAGGTTAGTGGGGTGGGCAGGGAATGGGTATTTTGCAGTAACCTTCCCCTGCTCACCAAGCCACACGATGCCCACCAAGCCACGCCCACAGAACCGATAGTAAAAAAATCTGAATCCCACCACTGGGCTTCCCCATTGACTTTGATTGTCAGAAGGTCACAGAACGTGACCATGTGACTTCCCTCCCAGGACACTGCAACCATCATAAATATGAGTCCGTTCCCAAGTATCTGAATTTTGATCAGGTGATCGCAGGGATGTTGCAATCATAAGTGTGCAATCATAAGTGTGCAAAACTGTCATAAGTCACTTTTTTGATTCCACTGTAACACTGAACAGTCACTAAATGAACTGTTGTAAGGCAAGGACCTGTAATTAAAGGACCATGACAATTGCTGAAAGACACCATAGGTCTTGTTTATTCTCATCTTTGCTCTCTGTCCCCATGATTCTCTCACATCTCAATTAATGGCTGCAGAGTGGAAGAAGACCCTGAGTTATGCCAGGTTTGGTTTCATACCTGGATGTTGCCAGGCAGAAAAACAGAGGGATGCTGTAAGGAAGAGTTTAAAATCAGAGGGCAGTAGGCAGTAGGATGCCTGCTTGTCCCACACCCTTGCTTTTTTCTACCCATGGCTTCCTTCCTCCCCAAAGGCCTTTGTCTCTCAGCTCCTGTAGTAGATTTGTTGGAAAGAGTAGGCCAATGTGGCTACTCATGCTCTGCAGCCACTAATAAGGATAAAGAGAACAGCTGCTTCAGGAAATGTTGGGATGTCAAATTCCTGTATCATATCATGTTCTTCTCTTCCTCCTCTTTTGTCTGGCCTTTTGACTAAGTTATATCCTTTCATTTTCGCTTTCATCCAAGATTTCATCCCACCAAGCTTCAGTAATTTGACTTCCTACGTTGCAACTTCTAATTCTTCCTGTTTGTACCTGATATATTGAGATTCTATAGAGATTCTGGAATTCTTGGGTCAGGTGCCTTGGATTATTCCTGTTGTGAATGAATAAATGTGTTAATAAAGTTCTCAAGAGCTTAAAGTCAAGTGCAGGGTTCTGGCCCTGCACTTCTGATTGGCCGTTAATGGCGACATCAGATTGGTCCGTTCAGGTGAATCTGATTGGCCATTAACGAGCCTCTCCCATTGGTTAACGGAGCTAGCGCTCCCAAGTTTTCATTGGTTGAATAGTTAATAAGTTGCCTATATAAGGAGGCCCGTTACAGCCATTGAGCTGAGCTGTCACACCATGTTAATAAAGAGTTTTGAAGTTCACTATTTTACCAGCTCGTCTCTGTGCCCACGCTCAATACCTAACAATTGCTGCCATTATTTATAATGTATCCTTCATCCTCCTCCTAGTCTTGTCTTGGCACTTGGCATCACACTACCTTCTTGGTGCTTTATTTCCTCTACCACATGTCAGTGGTGGGATTCAATTTTTTTTAATTACCAGTTCTGTGGGCATTGCTTGGTGGATGTGGCAGAGGAAAGAGACTTTAAAATCTCTAATCAGAGGTGGTATTTGCTGGTTCTCTGAGCTACTCAAAATTTCCACTACCGGTTCTCCAGAACTGGTCAGAACCTGCTAAATCCCACCTCTGCTACATGTTTCCAAGGTGCCTTCCAAGCATTTTCTTCTTAGTTGTAGCCCATCTCATACCAGAAATCTTCATCTTGGAAAAATGACCCACTATTGACAAATTCTTCCAAGACTCAAACCAACCAAGCAAAAACCAGAATTGGATTTCAGAAAAAGAAAACCTATTTAATGCTAGTCTGAGCTAAGTGCATAATAGAATAGAACAGAATTCTTTATTGGCCAATGATTGGACACACAAGGAATTTGTCTTGGTGCAAACCTTGAAAATAATCTTGAAAATAGTAAGTTCCCAAACCGATGTATTAATTACATCAGAGTGTTCCTGAAATATTTATTTCCTATAGTTTCCCATCTTGCAGTAGTGGGATTCTTTTTTCTTTTGCTACCGGTTCTGCGGGCATGGCTTGATGGGTGTGATGTGGCTTGGTGGGCATGGCTTGGTGGGCGTGCCAGGGGAAAGATACTGTAAAATTTCCATTCCCTCCCCATTCCAGGGGAAGTTTACTGCAAAATCCCATTCCATCCCCACCCCACTAACCTGCTTTCCAGCTGGGTTCTCCTGTGCAGGGCAACAAAAGAAGACCCTGCCCATCAGCTGGGACTCGGGAAGTAGAGAATAGATGGGGGCGGGGCCAGTCAGAGGTGGTATTTGCCGGTTGTCTGAACTACTCAAAATTTCTACTACTGGTTCTCAGAACTGGTCAGAACCTGCTGAATACCACCTCTGCCATCTTGGCTATATTACCTCTCTTCATCTAAGCTGCACTCTTCCCTACTTCCTTCCCACACTAATCCATCTGCACAGTCCTTAGTTCATTTCAAGCACTACTTCTCTTCCTGGGCCACATCCTTTAACAAGAAATACACTGCTTGTGACCCCACCTCTTTTACCCTCCTCCCCAGCTGTTGCATTGTTTTCAGAACTATATCTGGGCATGTTATTTGTCTTTGTTTGTTGTAAACCATTTATATAGCTGTCTATCTTTCAGCCAACTCACTTCACCCACGTGCATAAATAGAAAGGCATACTGTGTGTGTCAAGGAGTCATCACCAGAATTGCTTTCCCTTTTTGGGGCAAAGGCGACAACCCTTCCCTTTGCACAATCCAAATCGCCTTCCCTAAATCTTAAAGCAACTGCTCATCATACATCTTTATCCTTCCCACTGTTCCTTTAAAAAAAAAACTTAGTAGATTCTTCATAGACAGACATCTGAAAATATCCTCAATTGTTGTTCAGATATAGAATGATGATATGGCTACATTAACAATTAGTTAACTTGTTTTAAGGGGTAGTAACGTAATAAAAGTGCATAGCGGTTCTTTTGCCTCCTTCTCTCTCCCTCTTCCCATCTTTTCAACTGACTGGTAATTCATTGTCTATTTCCACAAGCATTATCCAAACAATTATGGATTAATAGATTCTTAGAATGTCTTCACAACAAATGCACAAGAGTTCATCTCAGACCGTTCTTGCCTTGCCTTCAACATCTGCAGCCGTCTGCTGTTTTGCTCATAACAGCCTTAGCTGTCATTAACAAATAAATACACCCAAGGTACAACACAAAGCTCTGTAGGCAGAGCTGAGCAGATGGGAGGTCTGCCCTTCCCAGGTGGATGAGAGATTAATGTTTATTAAGCATGCCAGTATTAGGAGGATGAAACATTTATATAAACCTAAAAAGAGGATTTAGAGCTTGTGCAAGGAAGATTGCAAGAAAAAGGAACAAGGACACACGAGAATGAACACCTTTGCCATAACATCCAAGTTTTACCCTCAGTTTCATGACATGCTAAGCCCTGTTTTATGAATACTACACAAGCTACTCACAAGTAAATGTCACCAAGTGAAGTATAGTTTAGGTGATCCATACTTGCACATTATTAATGTACCACTTGATCTTATCTTTTTCAATTTTGGAATGTGTGCCTTGTTTGGTCAAATGAATCCATCTGTATCTAGATTGGTATAATATGAATGAAAAATGCAATATTGCTAGTGTCCCTGGAATAGTGAATTTTTAAATCTCTTAGTTGCTAATTAATTTAACAGTTGTTGGAAAAACATTCCAACAGTTCCCTGCTAAACTTGTCACAACTGCTGCTTTCATTGGGGATTCATGCACAGAAAGAATAATGTTTCCATAACCAGCCAATTTTTCTCTTGATTCATTCAGCCTTAATTTTGAAAATAAATCCATTGCCTGTATCTTCATGCTAAGTCTTTCAAGTCAATTTGTGGAACTGGGCCACCTAGAAGTATCTTGAGATGATTTTTCCATCTTTAAGATAAGTTATTTTTGGGTAGCCAGACTACTCTGCAGACTTTCCTGGCTTTCAAAATACATGACAATGCAATGTTAATATATATTGCTAGTCCATGTATGATATGCCATACACTAAATAGATAAATAAATTTTCCTCAAGTAAATAGTTTAGTTATTGTTGTTTGCATACCAGTAGATAAGGATTAGACTAGGATCAATGGGTTCTAGTCAGTGCTGGAATTCAAATAATTTAACAACCGGTTCTCCCAGGGTCAGGTTGGTTGTCATGGGAGGCGTGGCCCAACCTGACCCTGGGTGAACTGGTTGTTAAATTACACACACAATCAAAATGGATCCTGGGCATTGCATTGGAGAAATGGGCAACGGAGCAGCTGGCACAAGGGAAGGAGGAGGAGCAGAGAGAAGAAAGAGGGAAAGCAGCTTTCTTCTTCTCTCATGCCGGCTGCTCTGTTGCCCGTTTTTCCATTGCAGTGCAGCACCCAGAATCAACTTTTCTAGCAAGGGTGGTGTGGTGGGAGGGATAATTTAACAACTGGTTCACATGAACGGGTGCAAACCGGCTGAATCTCATTACTGGTTCTAGTCTACCCTCACAAGTGGAAGATCCCTCTTTCTAGGCCTAATCCCTCTCTCAGGTTGTGGTGCTGGTGGTGAAAAATAGGTTTGTATTTCACTTAAATATAGGTACATATTACATAAAAATATTCCCCCACCACCCAAAAAATCACTGAAAGTTGGTTGCTGTCACTCCACCTACCTCTGACTTACTGACTATATTAGCAGAAAGCCTTTGGGTTCACTCCCCTTCCTTCGTGTTTAATCAGTATAATAATTTACATTTGTCTCATTCTAAGTCAAATACACACTTTTCAATAAGTGAATTTCCTGAATTCGGATTTTGCCTAAAACTCTAAGCCTCGCTTATTTATCCTATTTTTTCCTCAGACATTTTATGACATGCCTCCAATCCTCTCAGTCTTTCTTCACCAAATCTCCTTAGCCTCCTAGAAGAAGTTAAGCTCTTGTTAAGTTGCTCTAATATCTCTGGGAGCAATTTGATGCTGAGAGCTCAATGTTTTCTCCTTGTAAAAATAGGAGCTGCTGTTCAAGTTAACTTCTAGCTGCTTACTGATCTTGCTTAGTTTGTTTGCTTTGTTACTATTATTGTGGTGCCTCCTATTCAAATCTGTGTTTCAATTGTGTCCGTTTGTTCCAGTAAAAAGTTCATTAAGGGAAATGGGAGGGATCTTAGAAAATCCCCTTTCTTCCTTTTGCAACTCCCCTGTACCACCTACTTTGGAGCTGGCTGTAGGGCAGCATAGAGAGAAGAGAAAATTACCTCTCCTGCTCTGGAGAATCTCCTCCAGATCAAAGCACTTTCCATCACCAGAGGGCACACAACTGAGTCCAATCCCTTGATGCTTTGTTCCTTTTCTGATGTAGAATTAGAGTAACTCAGTTTTTCAAACAGAACAATCCTATTATTACTATCACAACTGTAGTATTTATACAGCACCTAAAGGTTTCTAAGCATGGGATATTAAAAGAGGAAGAGCATATGTCTGTAGATGTCTATTGCCTTATAAACCTACTGTGTATGTTAGGAAAAATTCCTAAAATTACATATGAGATCATAACAAGAATCATATGTGTCCTTAAAGCACCACAATCAAAAGGAAAACAATCGTTATTTTTTAAAAAATGAAGCAATAACAGCTGCTTTCAGAAGTTCTCCACAAACCCTATCAACAATTATTTCAATTATAGTGTACCCTGACAATGCTCTGCACATTACTCAAGCTAAATAAAAATGCAAGACACAGCTAAACACAATAATCACATAGAGATTGATCTAATTGGGTAAACATACTCAATCAAATTACTCATAGCTAATATAACAGTTTGTATACAAAGCATTATTTTCGTGAAGTTACATCCACCCAGAGAGCAAGCAAATCCCTCTATTTCTTAATTTTTGCTTTGGGACATGAGTTCAAGCAAACCCTTATGTCCCAGAAGGGAGTTTCCTGGCTTAGGTATCTAGATCCTGGACATATTTACAAGCATCTACTGTTATATTTACAGATGTCTATATTATTCTTGTTTATCCAGGAGAAGTCTATTTATGTGATTCGTAGGAGTCAAAACCAACATGATGGCTGCATATAATGAATCCGCACTGCTCTCACATAGCATCTCTCCTGGTTTGTAAATTATTTAATTATATTTTATTTCTTTATTGCATTCAGGGAAAGTAACTGGCTACAGTGGGCCAGATGAGATTAGCAGATATTTCCCGTCTCCAAAATTATCAATCATCTGATAGGAAATTATAATGCCTTGTCTCCTCCTCCTCCTACAAGGTCCCTTCCAACTCTGTTATTCTGTATGCTGCCAACTTTTGAACCTGAGTAGAAAACAAGAGGACAGAATAGAATAGGCCACCTTCTATTGGTGGTGTCTTTACAAAAAATGAAGACAAATGAAACAGACCCTTGTGGCCTGCACTGCTTTAAAATGTCCCTGCATGAAAATATATAGTTCCAGGATTGGAATAAGTGGCTACACTTTGTCTAATGAAACAGGATGGAGATTGATCAGACCACATGAAGGAGGGCACACAACTGAGTCCAATCCCTTGATGAAGGAGTTGATAGACAAAGACACTCTAAAAGGAAGGTAAATAAACAAATAAACAAAAAAGAATTATCCTAGCAAATGAGAGGGACAATAAGAAGAGATGCATTTTTAGACACTGAAACTTAGAAACAAATCTCCGGTTTTTACCACACATACGCACACAAATCAGTCTTGAAGGGAAAAAAAGAGAAACAAGAAGCAGTAGATTCTTGAATAATGGAGGGAATGTGGCTGCAGCCTGCAAGAAGTCAAACAGAAGTAATTGCGAACTCATAACTATGAGGAATTAAAATGAATGTGAATTGACTGGACCTATCATTCGAAGAAGCATTTGTTTGCCAGAAGCAAGGATTAGAGATGTGATAGAACCACATCCAAATCCCTTAGCAATTATTTTATCTTGCTAATTTATTTAGAGACAGATGATTCTGTAACGAACAGATACCATCTCATCATGGACATGGAATATCTTCTGAGAAGGGCATCAAGGACAAACAAGGACAATGAGGATTTTTGAAGAGAGATTAAATGAATATTTCAAGTTTAACCTTGAGAAAAAAAGTCTGAGCCATAATGTGATAACACTCTTATCTATTCAAATTCATGAAAGGATGTCACACAGAAGTTCAAGAAGTGTATTTTTTCTAGAGGGCAGGACAAAAAAATAATGGATTTGGGAAGGAAGAGGGTCCTGATGAGCTAACAGAACAATTTACTAGTTTTATCTTTTACTGTTATTTTTTTAAAAAACCGATTTTATTCATACTCTATTTTACTCCATTACTCAACTCTTAACTATTCCTCCTGTTCCCATGAAGACTAGGTGGCCATCTTGAGCCATCTAATCTAATGGATGAGGAAGGCAGGTTCCTAATGAACAGTAGAGAAACTGTCTTAGTAACTAAGAGCAATTTGATACTCAAATATACTACTCAAGTAATTGGAAGATTCTCCTTAGTTGGATATTCTTCCAACTTGACGATGGTACCCAAAACATTGGCATGGTATAGACCAGGAGTGTCAAACTTGATTTCATTGGGTCCGCATCAGGGTTGGGGGGGCCAGGGTGGGTGTGGCCAGCCTGACACCCCTTGGGTCAGAAGGGCACCTGTAGTGGCCCAAGTGCCAGCAAAAATGGGCTCCCAAGCTCCATTCTTGGCTGCAACAGCCTCCTGCAACCCTCTGCCAGCAAAAATGGAGCTCGGAGGGCCATGCATGGCCCTCTTGAGCTCTGTTTTTGCTGACAGCAGCATCATGGGCTAGTCCTCCACTATTTTCAGGGTGGCTTGGTGGGCCAGATCCGTCCCGTGGGCCTTGAGTTTGACACCCCTGGTATAGACAGAACAGCCTTTGCTAGGTAACAAACATTTTATATCATCCTTTGGAGGAGTTTTTGTTTCTGACTTTCAAAAAAAATAGGAAGAAAGGAAGGCAGGCAGGCAGGGTTAAAAAATACTGTTAAGAAAGACCCGCATTACAATTAAGCAGAGGTGCACCTTTTAAAGGGCAATAGAAGCTTTTATTCTTTCAACTATCCCAGTATGTTTCAGCTTTCCTGGAAACTCAGCATCTCTTGTATAGGTTTGGCCTTTACATATACTTGACCTCTGCAGCAAGCTTTCTAATGAGCCCTTTGCTTGATGTATATATACATTAAAATAAAAGGAAGCTGAAAGGTATAAAATACCTTTATGCCCAAGGCAGTGTACTCTACATTCCCATTATTACCATAATATATGATGTTTATAGGATTTCTGCTACTGAAAGGAACGGGCACATTCAGAAAAAGCAGCAATGGGGAAAGAAGTTGTTTTTCACCAGTATTAAAACCAACACTTTATTTTAAGCTATAATTAAGATTATTTAATTCAACAAAATGTCCAAACTACATGCAACAGTATGTAACTAATCAGGAAAATGTCTGCTTTATTATTATTTTTTTAAAAGAGCTGTGTGTGTGAGATTTCGGGATTAAGAGTAAAGGAAGGAATTGGCACAGAACGGTACAAAACCCTTTCACTGTTGCAGCTAAGGAAAGCTTCCTGTTTCCCACTTCATTGTGGGCTTAAAAGACAAGCGTCCAAGCTAGCAAATCCTTAAACCAGGGGTGGGCTGCTGGGGGTTTGCAAGGGTTCAGGAGAACCCCTAGCTAAGATTCTGCATAATTCAGAAAACCCCCAAATCCCACTCATGGCTTGCCCTGCCCACCCTACCCTGCTCCTCCCAGAAGTCCCCACACAGCCGGTTTTGGATGCAAGTAAATGCAAGGCACACACAGAGGCTCAGGGAAGGCAAAAAACGAGCCTCCCAGAAGTTCGGGAAGGCTGAAAATGGGGCCATTTTTGGCTTCCAGAGAGCCTCCAGAGCCCAGGGAGGTCATTTTTGCCCTCCCAGAGGCTTGAGGAAAGCAACTGGGCAGAGAACCCCTTGCTAAAATTTTTGAAGCCCACCCCTGCCTTAAACCTTAAATATTTGAAGACAAATATTTATCATATTACAAATATTTACAATGGAAAGGAATCAGTAGTCAGCAAGTGCCTGAATTGCAGTTCCCAGTAAAACCAGTCACAAGGAACAACAGGTAGAGATCCTACAAATTGCAATTCAGCTTACATTTAAAGCACCTTAAGTTCTTGCTCCTGTGCTAGTATGCTATTAGCAGCCAATGAACTAATTCTCCAGTGAAGAACTTATTGTTACCTTTAAATCCTGCTTTGTGTTCAGAAACTGAAGATAGCATGTGTATCCTGCAGTCTCTCCTGCATTTTTCTTCACCTGTGAGGTTAGTTGGGTTGAGAAAGAGTGACTGGCCCAAGGTTGTTCAGTCAGCTTCTGCAGATGGTGTGAAATAGAACTAGTATCTCCCACTCAGAGATCATAAAAGAAATGTTAAATCTTTTTGTCTCAGTGTGTTTTTGCTTTTTATGATTCAGACTTCATCAGTGATATACTGAGCATCAATTGTACAACCCTTGCAATTTTTCTGTCCACTTATTGTGACTTACTGAAATTATATCTGTTAAGTTGTGAGCATGGGTGCAAGGAACAGAGACGAGGCAGTGAACAGTGAACTTCAACTCTTTATTAATCATCGTGAACAGAGTGAAAACCCAAGGGCAGCAGCAGCCCTTTTATAGGGCAGGCTGCTGACCTATTAGCCAATGAGAACATGGAAGTGAACCCTTGAACCAATGAGAGTGGCTCGTTAACAGCCAATCAGATTCTCCAGAACGGACCAATCCGATGTCGCTATTATCGGCCAATCAGAAGTGCAGGATTAGAACCCTGCTTTTTCTTTAAGCTTTGTTAAAACTTTATATAAACACTTTTATTAGTTCATAACACCCCTTCCCCCCGGGTTCCATTTGAGGGGTGTGGTGACATAATCCTAAAGATATGTAGGTTGTCCCACCGGTTCCCGTCTACAGTCCGGCTTCGGTGGGACGTTTTTGGACATATCTGGTACCGGCGGTTCCGCATTCTCACTGGACAGCTCGGTACCGCTAATTCTGTCATTGTTGTTGTCCTCCGATCTTTGCGCGCTTCCCTCCATTGAGGTATTCCTCTGTGGTGAGGACACTCCCCTCCCTGATTCTTCTTCATTTATCGCGCCCGGTTGCTGACTTCCTTCGCTTCTGCTTTCCACCATCTCGAATTCGGTTTCTTCAACATCTCCTCCACCCTCAGTTTGGGAGTCCCAGGAGTCGCAGAAACTGGGTTGTAGCCTAGAGCAAAGCTGATCTATATGGCATTTCCATATTTTTCCGTCACAGGTTTGCACATGGTACGATCTGGGCCCGGTGGTTTGAATTACGGTTGCTTCGATCCATAATGGTTCGCCGGAGAGGTTTTTAGCAAAAACTAAGTCGCCTACCTTGAACTCGTGGCATTTTCCGCTAGATCCACAGGGTTTCTCTGGCTCGTAGGAAGGATGGAGCCGGTCGAGGTGGGAACGGAGCTTGCGTCCCATTAATAGTTCAGCTGGAGTCTTATTGGTGACGCTGTGCGGAGTGATGTGTTGGAGTAGGAGTATTCTGTTTATTTTTTCGTCAATGTCCCCATAGTCCATTTTGTGGAGAGTTTTTTTAACAAATTGTACCATGCACTCAGCCCTGCCGTGAGCCGCAGGGTGCGCAGGCGAAGTTAGCGCATGGCGGATGCCCCGATCCACGAAGTATTGTTCAAATGCCAGGGCGGTGAACTGGGGTCCGTTGTCGGAGACCAGAACGTCTGGCAGTCCGTGGTTGTGAATAGCCTGTTCAACTTTCGGATGACGTACTCTGTTGTAGTATTCTTCATTTCGTGGATCTCGAGCCAGTTGGAATAGGCATCCACTGTTAGGAGGAACGTATGTCCTTTAGTAGGTCCCGCAAAATCAACGTGGATGCGGGACCATGGCCCCTGGGGGCTTTCCCATTCTGTTGGAGTTGCTCTAGGTGGGGCACTGCTGACTTCTTGGCACTTTAAGCAAGTCTTTACGCAGGCTTCGATCTGTTTGTCGATGCCCGGCCCCCACGCATAGCTTCGTGCGAGCACTTTCATACGCACGATGCCGGGGTGACCGTCATGCAATGTTTTTAATACTGCTCATTGTAACCACTCTGGGACAACGACTCTATCTCCCCATAGGATGCAGCCTTTTTGCAAAAAAAGTTCTGTTTGCCGGTTCCTGAAAGGGGTGAAATCGTCAGAAGTTTGTTCTGTTGGCCATCCTCTTTCAACCCAGCTAAGAACTCGCGCCAAGACAGGATCTTGTTTTGTTTCAATTACAATATCTCTGGCTGTTAGCGGTGGTGAATGTAGTGTTTCAATCTGGAGTGTCGTAAGGTTGGAGCTGGGTCATTTCCGGAAGTGGTGCATGGCTCAATGCATCAGCATGGGGAATAGCTTTCCCCGGGTGGTGTTGTAATTTATAGTTGTACGCAGCTAAAACTCCGACCAGCGAGTCATTCTAGGTGACACTATATAGGGGGTTGGCTTGTCTCCCGCTATAATTCCTAGCAAAGGTTTGTGGTCGGTAACAATAGTAAAAACTCATCCATACACATATTCATGAAATCGTTTCACAGCAGATACAACAGCAAGAGCCTCTTTGTCGATTTGGCTATAGTTACGTTCAGCCTTTGATAGGGTCCTTGAAAAATAGGCAATAGGGGCCTCACTACCATTTGGTAACACATGACTCAAAATGGCTCCTACTCCAAACGGTGACGCGTCACATTTAATTGTTAAAGTCAAAATCTCGTTATACTGTATTAAAAAAGCATCTGAGGTTTGTAAGTTTTTCACTTGTCGGAATGCGTGCTCTTCGCGGTGTCCCCAGACCCAGGTTCCTTTTTGTCGAGAACTCTATGTAGGGGCTCAGCTACGGTTGCTTTCTGGGGCAAGAAGATGTTGTAGAAGTTAACGAGCCCCAGGAAAGCTTGGAGGTCAGTCTTATTTCTGGGTCTTGGGGCGTTTTTGATTGCTTTTAGTTTGCTATTAGTGGAGTGAATGCCTTGTTTATCGGTTAGGTACCCCAGGAATTCTACTTTGTCTGTACACAGTTGACATTTTTTTTTTTAACCTTAAGGCCAGAGTCTTTAAATTTCTGGAGAACCAATTTAAGCTGCTTTTCTAGTATTTCTCTATTCAGGGCAGCAATTAAAACGTCATCAAAGTATGGCACGACTCCCTTGATCCCTTGCGAGAGTCTCTCCATCAGACTTTGAAAAATCCCTGGGGCTACGCTCACTCCGAATTGGAGTCGGTTGCACTTAAAGGCGCCTTGGTGCGTAACGATCATCTGTGCCTCTGCAGTTTTTTTTATCTGCAGGCAGTTGTTGATAGGCCTGTGCTAAATCCAATTTAGCAAAAACTTTTCCGCCCCTCAGGGAATGGAAAAGGTGTTGTACCACCGGTACTGGGTATGCATTCTGTTGAAGGGCGTGATTAAGGGTAGCCCAGTAGTTCCCACAAATCCTTAACGATCCATCCAGTTTGATGGGTGTTACAATTGGGGTTTCCCAACGAGCGTGGTCAGTTGGTTCTAAAACACCCTGGGCTATTAATTTATCGAGCTGCTCATCAATTTTTGGTTGAAGGGCAAAAGGTACCCGACGAGGCTTAAGGCGGATGGGGGCTACTTCAGGGTTAAGGTTAAATGATATCGGGGTCCCCTTGTACTCACCTAGTTTGTCTGCGAAAACATCCTGGAATTTCTGGACGATGGCCTCCTCCCAGTCGTCGCTTCTGGTTTGGTGAATGCCAGCTACCTCGATCCCGAATGGGGCGAACCATTGAAGGCCTAGCAAGCTAGGCCACTCATGATCAACGACGGTCAGTGGTAATGACGCAGTACGATTTTTGAATGATACTTGGACTTGGCTGGATCCAACGACCGGAATTCGGTTCCCCTGATAATCTTTGAGTATGATCTTTGGGCTCTGAGGTCTTGATGGAAGGAATTAGTTGTTTAAGAGTCTTCCAGGAAACCATCAAGAGGGATGATCCTGAATCGACTTCCATCACACAAGGCTGGTTTTTGATGGCGACCTTCACTCGGATCTTCTTTGCGTCTAGCGATGAGGCGTGACCAATTGTAATGGTTTGGTGTGCCTCTTCTCTTCTCAATAAAATGGCTGGTGTTTTATTTCTGTAGGAGTGGTTGTTCCATTGGCGGTTCAAATGTTCCCGACTCACAGGGCGATTCTCTGTGGTCTGGCGGTAGTTGTTTCCCCTCTGAAGTGGGCTGGATCCTTGTTTGCTTCTTCAGACCTTCCTGAGGTGGCCTCTTTTCCCACAGAAATGGCAGAATGTGTTGAGGAATTTGTAGTCTGATCATGGGTGGTTTTCCCCACAACCCGCGCATTGGTGTGGTAGTCTTTGATTCCGCTGATGGCGTTGTTCATGTTTCAGACCGGAGCCAGATTCTGCTGATGGCGTTGGTCATGTTTCAGACCAGAGCCACTTGACCTCCTCCTCATCACTTTCTGATGGCGATTCAAGGTCCTCGTGGTGGGTCGCTGTTGTGTGCCTTTCTAGGTGAGGTGAGGTATCACGAGCGAGTTGACGGAGCGGTGCGTTGGTGCGGCGCATTTAGGCAGCCGACTTCCTGGTTGCTTCTGCTGCAGTAGCATCTTTGATGACATCAGCAAGGTTGATGATCCCTTTTGCCATGATCTTGCTCTGCATCATCTGTTCATCTAATCCCAGAACTATTCGGTCTCTCAGAGCTTCTTCAAGGTCTGCGAACTCACAGAGGCCTCCCAGGTTCTGGAGATCCATGATGAAATCTGCAACGCTCTCTCCCTTCCGCTGGTCCCTCTGGTAAAATTCATGTCTTCGGAAAAGCATTGGTACGGTGGGTGCTTAGTGAGCCCGTAGAAGGGGCGTGAGGACGTTCCAGTCCATGGTTTTCACCTCATCCGGTTTCGCTAGTGCCTTGGCCATCTTAAAGACGGCAGGCCAGCAATGGGTCAGGAACACTGCTTGCTTTTTTCCCATAGTGGCATCCTTCAAGTTGTTGGTCTCCAGAAACATCTGGAACCGGTCTATGTACGAGTCCCAGTCTTCTTGTGCCGGGTCAAATGGAGCGGGTGGTATGGCGCCGCCGGATATGGTTCTGTTGTCGATGTGCCTTCAGCCACGTGCTCTGTTTGGTGCTCTGTAGTGTTCAGTCAGCTCTGATGTCTCCATATCCCACCCTCATCGCCAGTGTTAAGTTCTGAGCATGGGTGCAAGGAACGGAGACGAGGCAGTGAACAGTGAACTTCAACTCTTTATTAATCATCGTGAACAGAGCGAAAACCCTAGGGCAGCAGCAGCCCTTTTATAGGGTAGGCTGCTGATTTATTAGCCAATGAGAACATGGACGTGTTAAACCCTTGAACCAATGAGAGTGGCTCGTTAACAGCCAATCAGATTCTCCAGAATGGACTAATCCGATGTCGCTATTATCGTCCAATCAGAAGTGCAGGATTAGAACCCTGCTTTTTCTTTAAGCTTTGTTAAAACTTTATTTAAACACTTTTATTAGTTCATAACAATATCTGATTTTGTTTTAATTGTCCTTGTTTTTTATTCTTTTATATCTTTTAAAATGGATGAATAGATAGATGGATGGATGGGTGGGTGGGCGGGCAGGCAGGCAGACAGACAGACCGTGGATTTTCCCATTCCTATTCCAGCTCCTTGAACATCACACTAAACTAGCCTTTTCTTTTGTACACACAAAAGAAGTATCAAAAGACCTCTAGCTAGATAGGCACACATGACATGTGCAGTATTTTAATGTCCAGTGCAGCAGGAAGGAAGGTGGGCTAAAATCGATTGGAACCTTGGTACAGAAAACACACCACAATACATGCTGGTTGATTGTGTGATGTTTGGCATTTGTGAATGAAAAAGGGGGTACGGATAGCTTCCTTCCAGTTTTGCTTCCAAGCTATCAGTATTGAAGATGTGCTGAGTAAGAACAATTTATTTACCTGGAAAGCACACACTACAGATTCCACTGATTGTTTCTAGAGCAGATGTTACTCTTACTCGCAACTTGAACTAGTATGTTCATTCTCTTGCAACCTAACTAGCAGCTGTTTCATTCTGTATGTCAATATTTATTGATGACCTGTGAATTGGTTTCTGATACTTTGGGTGTTAATCTCAGTGCAATTCAATCTCCAGCAAAATGTGTTTGTAAAGGAAAAAAAATAAAAGCAAGAATCAGTGACTAAAGAACAAATGATACCCAACAATAAACCTAGACTCAAAGTATACATGATGTGCTGTATTTTAATGTCCAATGCAGCGGGAAGGGAGGTGAGCTAAATAGATTGGAACCATAGTAGAGAAAAAGGAATGATTTGGACTTGATTGTGGTATCTAGTCAAGCTATGGGATATCCTTAAGGAAAGAGGAATCTCAGAACAACTCATTGTTTTCATGTAAATCTTATAAACAGGACTGGAAGCCACAGACCAGATAGAACATGATAAAACAGACTGGCTCTTGGTCACCAAAGGTATAAGATAAGGGTGTATAATCTCTCCTTATTTATTCAACTTACGTGCTGAATGTATATTGAAGCAGTCTGGATTGGAAGAAAATGAGCTTGTGCTAAAATTGGAGGAAGAAACATCAATATCTTGCTGTGTTGAGGGTATTACTCTGCTAGCTGAAAATGTAAGTGATCTGGAAGCTTTATAATGAAAGTCAAAGAGCATAATGGGGAAAATGGAACTAAATTTAAATATAAAGAAGATCCAACTAATGATAAGAGATACAGTAAGCAGTGTTAGAACTGACAATACAAGTATTGAAGGGGTGAATAGCTTCAGTCTTTTAGGAATGACTACCAACAGTAAAGAAACCAGCAGTCAAAAAGTATATCCCAGATTAGCACTTGGTAACAATAAAGAGAGTGATGGCCTGGGAGGAGAGATATCCCTTGACCTGTGTGGGCTACCATAGAAGCTGGTGTCCCTCTTCTCTTCTTTAACATTTGCATGAGGCTGCTGGGTGAGCTCATTCATTGCCATGGGTTGAGACAACATTAGTATGCTGATGATACCCAATTATATATCTCTACCCCTGAAGAAAGAAGCATTGCCACCAATGTCTTATCCTGATACATGGAAAATGTCAGTTTAAATGGGGAACAATAGGATTCAGCTGTTTCAAAACTGAGTGGCTCTGGATTTTATGGCCTGAGTGGCCACTGAGGATAATGACTCTGAGGACTGCCTAAAGTTGTTACAAATGCAGTGGCTAGGACGTAAGTGGATAAAAGCTGCTATTATACTAGTTTAGCAATTTGCTGGTCATTGCAATCGTTAACTATACATTTCCAAGACTAAGTCAAAATGTACATTTTGACCTATAAAATATTAAATGGTTGGTTCCAGAATACATTGGGACAATTTGTTCCAGGTGCAATTTGCCCAGCATACCAGGCAGTGGTGGGATTCTTTTTTTTTTTACTACTGGTTCTGTGGTCATGGCCTGGTGGATGTGGCATTGCTTGGTGGGCGTGGCTTGGTGGACATGGCAGGGGAAGGATACTGTAAAATCTCCATTCTTTTCCCACCCCACTAACCTGCTTTCCAGCTCCGTTCTCCTGTGCAGGGCAACAAAAGAAGACTCTACCCATCAGCTGGAACTCAGGAGGCAAAGAATAGATGGGGGTGGGGCCAGTCAGAGGTCTCAAAATTTCTGCTACCGGTTCTCCGGTCTACTCAAAATTTCCGCTACCGGTTCTCCAAAACTGGTCAGAACCTGCTGAACACCATCTCTGATATCAGGGCAAGCAAGGTTGCCTATTAATCTGAACCTATGAGATCAAAGGGTCATAGGCCCAAAGACAATCCTTCTCTCTAATAGTCTGTTTGCTAAGGAACACCCTATCACCTGAGGTGCACCAGTCCTTCTTCTTTTTTCCTTTTGGAAAAGCCATGAAAATGATTTATTTTAGCACGTTGATCTTTAGTATTCTGGTTACAATTGCAGACAATTTAGACTGCCATTTTTATTAAGCCCATCTCTCTCTCTCTCTCTCTCTCTCTCACACACACACACACACACACACACACACACACATCCTTTCTATAATAAATCACTGAGAGTCTTGTGTATCAGAGAGTACATAAATCCATATAAATAAATAAAATAAAAACTACAGTTGCCAATAAAAATAGCAAAAATAAAAGTTCAGGAAAGTACAAGCAGTAAAAATACCTAGGAGCTTGCAACAAATGACAATCATTTGAAAGCAAAAATACAGAAGTTTGGAAAAAAATCTCTGGGGATTTCCTCCTAGACCTGGGTGCCCATGCTGAAAAGTCCCTCTTTTAAATCACTTGCTTCACTTCATGCAGTGAAGGCATCTAGAAGAGAGTCTCACATAGCGGTCTTGGGATCATGGTTTATAAATAAGGAAAGATAATTTAGCCCACAAGCTTATTTACAGTTTCCATGGTGCAAAAGAAAGGTTGAGAGACAGGGAGGGAGGGAGCCAATTCAGATAAGTACAGTAATCAGATATGTCTTATGCAGGGCCACATACAGGGAAGGCCAGGGTCTCCTTTTTCAGTTCAGTTTATTTGTCTCCATTGAGAGGTTGCTGGACTTCACTTTATTGGAGACCCATTGCAGCAAACAAAAGCCTGGCGAAGGAAGTGTATAATTCCTACCGCTAGCTGAACTCTTTTGTGGATGTGTGTGTAACCTTTGCATCCTTAAGTTTTATTTTGCAGACTTGGAGTCTGATAAAACCTGAAGGATTAAAACCTACAAAAGAGCTTCTGACTGTGTCGAGCATAACTGCCAAGGTTTATATTTTTATCTGAAAGTACAAACAGAAAGGAGAGTTGCACATCACTCATACCTCCTCTGCCAACACCGGAGCAGTAACCTGCAAGTCGTGTCTGATTGTCACATCTGAGAAGACAGCACTTGTTTACCTCATATAGGATCCCACTGGAATAGCACTAAAGAGAAATTCAGAGACTCTGCCAAAAAATATCTGGCAATCAGATGTAAATATTAAGAGCTGTTGCTTTTTCAATATTTAGGTTCTTCTGAGTTGAGAAGGAACAACTGCTCAGACCAGAACTTAAATCATGAGGAAACAGTAACAAAATGACAGAGAAAAGTGATTCTGACTCATCTCTGTCTGAGTTGCTTTATGCCAAGTAGATGAATTATTTGCATCTTGTCCCTTTCTTCCTACTCCCTAATTTGTGAAAGAAGAAGTGCAAATGCCATGCAGGCAGGAGACAAAAAAGAAAAGGCATTCCTTCGGAGCTTTCTAAGAAATTTAGCTGGGAACAAAATGTTAGGCTCAACAGAAATGATGGAGTATAAGATTATCTAGGAATCAGTCACCTATGCCAGTCACAAAAATGTGAGGATATGCTGGAGTTATACTATGCAAGGCTGTAGAAATCCTTAAGCAATTTCTTTTTCTCCCCAGTCCATATTTCATACATGTCTGGGCAGCTTTGTATCATTGCACTGTATCAGGGAATGCTAAGCAGAAGTCTTTTCTCTTATTTTCATCATGCTAAAGCTCCACAGAGAACTGCTTTATTCACTCACATGATGGATTTGAGAGCAAGCATGGGGCAAGAGTACTTGTTCATTCACAGAATTTCTACATTGACTTCCATGCAGTTGAAACATTATACTCTCTCCTCATTTTTAAAAATGTTAACACCAGACAAACAAACCAACACAATGTGAGATTGGGGGAAGAAGAATCTTCTTGGTGCCAACAGACAACATCTGGTAGGACAATCTTCTCCTTTTCCAATTGTAAGGTCTCAACAGGATTCCTGTTATGATCTGGCAGCTTTTGAAACAATAGAGATAAGGTAACAAGGGCAGCATAAAGCTTCACTCATGGATGCTGCATATGGTTACACAGCAGGACCCACAGCCGGGACACATGCAGTGAGTACTGGGAAGAAGACAGTGAACTCACCAAACCAGATTTCTGGGAGCCATCTGCTCAAGTCCTCTAGACCTGTGCCAGCTGTCCTATTTTCCTGATTGGATGCAAGAAGCATCTAGCAATACAAGCTTTGCAGCTGGCACCAAGAAAGAAGTAGATCCGAGTACCTGGAATTTCTGGCATTTTATTATAAAATCCATGGTTTATTTTCCTCGAGTTGTTATTTTAGGCTGCTTTCAGATGCTTTGTTTATCTCATGGCACAACAGTAATAAATCATCACCTGGTAGCATTCCATTAACAATCATTCTCAATATTTATGATTGTTGTATTGTGTTCTTATGTTTACCTGTGTTAAGGTGGCACATGGGAATGCTTCTACCCATGAAGCTTCCTGGATCATATCCCAGAATATATGGTGACAAGGTTCCCAAAAGAACTGGGCTGCATATGAATTTCTGGTTTCCCTTTTTGAATACAAATTTTAGTGTTTCTTCCTCTCACTAAAACACATAGATGAACCCAGGAATGCTACATCAGCAGAAAAGGATCTAAGTCCAATTGTCAGCAAGACTAAATATTTATTTGTTTGTTTGTTTATGTATTTGTTTATTTATTTTATTTGTCAATTGCTTACAAGATAATAGGTATAAGTAAAAACATAGTTATGAATACATGGATACATATAAGAAAAATAAATAGAGGGAATTTAAGACTGTGGAAGACTTCTGTATGATTGAATGAAATGTCTTGCAATGGAAAGTGTGTATTTTAATGGACTGATGGTTTTAATGTAAGGCAGCCTTGTATTTTCACAAACCATCTTGTTTAGATTACACTATGATATTTGATAATGCCAAATACCTCAAACAGTACTAAGAAACTGGCAAAACAAACTGCTATATAGTATGAGAGCAGGATAAAAAACTTTAAAGAGCAGAAACTTGCTGTTTGCTGTTCCTCAGACTGATTGCTGAATATTTAAATAACATCATTAGAAACATAACATGGGGAGAAGGCGGAGCTTCGTTTCGGCGATACAGCTGCGATCTTGGGGCTCTGAGATCGCAGCTGATATTTTCGCCCCTGGTCGGTCCCAACGGACCTAAACTGTCCCGTAGAGACGGGGATTGAGAAGGGTACTGTTCCAGGATCCCAGAGATATCGCAAAGTCTCTGGTTTGATCCGGGAGAAGCCCTTTTGCTAGCGGCGGAGAGGCAGCCCCCATAGCTGCTGAAGTCGGGACAGCTCCGGAAAGAAAGTGGCTGGAAAGAAGTGTGTCAGTTGGGTGAGAAATTTCTTTTGTGTTGTAAATTGGCTGAGGTTTGAAAGGGCATCCTGAACAAAGAAGAAACCTGTGAGACTTTTTTTTTTTTTTTGACCAAAACTGTTTGAGCGGCGTTTTTTAAAGTGATGTCAAATTGAGGCTTGGATTTTTTTTTCTTTTTCTTACTTTTTTTCTGGGGACTTAAGTGTGACTTTGTCGGTCACCGGATTGAATTTTCTCTTATATATATATTTATGCTCCTTTTGATTTTTTAAACTGGAAGAAGATAAAAAGACAATGTTATTTGAAAATTCCAGTTTGGTTATCGACTATTGAAGCATTTTCCTATCCTATAATTTATAAGAAGGAACAAACAGTTAGATATGGGGAACTCTTGGATGAAAAGGGTGAACTTAAATCGATCCAAAATTTAGAGGAACAAGGTATAAGGATGAATTGGTTTTCATATGCGCAAATACATTTAAGGTTTGATGAAGATTCTAAAACAGAGGGATTCTATGATAAGCAGACTGATTTAGATAAGATCTTGATGGGTACTGATGAGAAGGTGATTAAAAAATTATATGGTTATTTACTGGGAATGAAATTAGAGGAAGAACAAGTCAAAGAAACTATGATTGTTTGGGGGAAGAATTTTGGATATGGGATTGATCTAGAGAAATGGCAGAAATTGTGGTCTCAAAATTATAAAATGACAATGTCAACAGCATATAAAGAAAACTTGTATAAGATGTTTTACAGGTGGCACTTTCCTCCGACAAGAATAGCAAGAATGTTTAAGAACAAATCTGAAAAATGCTGGAAATGTCATCAGAGACCCAGCTCGTATTACCATATGTGGTGGACTTGTGAGGACGCTAGAAAATATTGAACTATAATTCGCATGTGGTTGGAAAAAATGACAAGAAACACATAGACTTGAAACCAGAGATCTTCTTATTGGGAATTTTACCTGATATATATAGTAAAGATTTGAAGTACCTGATTGTAAATGTATTAACAGCAGCTAGGATTGTATTTGCTAAAAATTGGAAGAATGAGAAAATACCATTACAGGAAGAAATTATTAAGAAAATATTGGAATGTGCTGAGATGAGTAGATTGACATTTGAAATTAGAGAGCAAGAGGAGAAACAATTTTATGAAATTTGGGATCTTTTTTATCAATGGTTAGATGATAAAATATGATAATAGAATATTTAGAATGCTAGACCGTAAGGAATATCTTTATTTTGCTATTATTTTGTTATTTGACATTATATTTATAAAGGGTTTTTTAGGATTGATTTGATATGATTATATGATTTGTTATAGAATAAACTGGTTTAAAGTATTGTTAGCTCATAAAGCATGAATGATTAAAAATATAGTCAAAAACTTCTTTTTTTAGTGATATTAGGATATATAATTTTGGATTGACAATATGAGTTGTTATGTAACATAATTGTAATTGAGACTACAGAATGAATGCTCAAAAATGATGAACCAACTGACACACTGGATGTACATATGAGAGTTGATGTTTTTATGTTTTGTTTGTCTTGTTTGTTTGTAGAAAATTAATAAAATCTTTTTCAAAAAATAAAAAATAAAAAAAGAAACATAACATGGAATATGCCACAAAATGTTGTATGTTGCTTACTGCAGTATTACAAGAGTTTTCAAGGTGAAAGTTAGGATTAGAACATTATTCAAGAACTTAAGAGTACTTTCGGGAGAAGGGATCACTCAGAAATAGCTGGAGTTCAGAAGAGAGCACATCTTCAAGGTCTATTGTTCCATCACTTGGTACTTCCGGTTAAAAAGGCTCTTTGGTGGAATGTCCTCAGCTTGCAGTGTTGAAGAATTGTTTCAGTCAAAACCATTTCTACTCAGCAATATTATGTGGTTCAGTATAAAGCAGCTATTTATTCCCATCCTCAAAAGTATGTTAAGTGTTAAAGAGGAAATAGCAGAATGAGTACATCTTACAGATACAGATAATCAGAGTTGGAAGGGACCTTGTGACATATCAGCTGCTTATGTAGAATCACAGGGCTGGAAGGGATCTTCTACTCCAACACCTTGCTCAAGGCAAGAAACCATATATATCATCTCAATCAAATGGTGGTCCAGTCTATTTTTTGAAAACCTCTGGTGATGGAGCACCCACAGCTCCAAGAGGCAAGCTATTCAATTGGTTAATTGTTTTCACAGTCAGAAAGGTTCTCCTTATGTCTAGGTTGGATATCTCTTAAACAAGCTTGTCCCTGCTCTTTGGTGCTTTGAAGAATAACTCTATTCCCTCTTCTCTGTGACAGCTCTTCAAGTATTGGAAGACAGTTATCATGTCCCTCTCATCCTTTTTTTCAATAGGCTAGACATAGCTAGCTCCCTCATCCTTCTTATTCATTATAAGATTTAGCCTCCAGACCCTTAATCATCCTAGTTGCTCTTCTTTCCACATTTTCTAAAGTCTCTTCAGCATTTTTGTACAGTGTTGACCAGAACTGTATGCAGTATTGCAAGTGTGACCTCACTAGTGCAATATGAAATGACATTATCACTTCTCTTTTCTTGCATCTCTATTACTTTATTATGTCTTACTTTATTATCTCTTGCATCGGTTGTACTGATCCAAAAGAACGATGATATGTTGGAGACGTTCTTGGAAATATTATTGTTGCTTTGAAAGAATTTCCCATTTTTACTATTTGGAAAGAATTGCAGCAAAAGGAGAACAAACTGGTATTAATAGGAAGCCCTGTTTTAATTGGCCACAGCAAAAGCAACAGATGCTGATTGATCAATCAATCAAAGTGTTGGCTAGGAAAAGAGAAATGCTGAAAATATCCACTCCTGCAGATAAGCATTGCAGGTAGGTATTGAAGAATTTTAGGAGATCTCTTTCTCTTTCATCCTCATCTTAAATACTTATTTCAGCAAAGTACAAAAAATGAAAAACATTGTTTCTTTCATTATTATCTCTGATCAAGCAAGATCTATGATCAGTTTTCTCCATTTTACTGGTAAGATTATGGAAATTGTAATCCTAATACATCTGAAGGCCTAAATGTTGGTTTAAAAGTTTGCAAAGTGATGCAGGATCTTCTGATATCTGTTGGCCAATTTTGGCACTAGGATGGATCACATAATCAGTAGCAATTATAAAATGCAGCCTATATGATTCTAAATAAACTGTATAAATTCTAATCTATGTTCCATTTTCTTGGTGGTTCAGTATAACTTACTTATGCAAGTTCTTCCACATATTCTTTTTCTCAGTTTTACCTGAATTAATGCATTGGCCTTAGAATTCTAAAGTTCAGTGGCTAATAGTTAGCATGCACCATGGATACAAAAAACAACATTTTTATACAGTAACCTTTCTGACTGCTTTAATAAGACACAGTTAATTTTCATCTAATACAGACTGGTGGTTGCATCTCTAAGGAGTTTTTCTTCATTACTCTACTGGTGACATTCATTACCCTATCAAGGATGAAAGTTGCTAGCGTCACAAAGATTTAAACAAAAACAAACAATCAGCTTTCTTCTCCTTCAGCCTGGAGAGCCAGCAAAATATTGATGGAGATTTTGCAATGGAAAATTCACTCCAGCTTGAAACTGGTTATGGAAATAATACTACAGATGAAACTCAAAAAATTAGAATATCGTGCAAAAGTTCATTTATTTCAATAATGCAACATAAAAGGTGAAACTAATATATGAGATAGACTCATTACATGCAAAGCAAGATAGTTCAAGATGTGATTTGTCATAATTGAGATGATTATGGCTTACAGCTCATGAAAACCTCAAATCCACAATCTCAGAAAATTAGAATATTACATGCAATCAATAAAACAAGGATTTTACATAGAACAATATCGGACTTCTGAAGTATAAGCATGCATATGTACTCAGTACTTGGTTTGGGCCCCTTTTGTAGCAATTACTGCCTCAATGTGGTGTGTCCTGGAAGCTATCAGCCTGTGGCACTGCTGAGGTGTTATAGAAGACCAGGATGCTTCAATAGAGGCCTTCAGCTCTTCTGCATTGTTCGGTCTTCATGTCTCTCATCTTTCTCTTGGCAATGCCCCATAGATTCTCTATGGGGTTCAGGTCAGACAAGTTTGCTAGCCAATCATGCACAGTAATCTCACGGTCATTGAACCAGGGTTTGGTTCTTTTGGCAGTGTGGGCAGGTGCCAAATCCTGCTGGAAAATGAAGTCAGCATCCCCATAAAGCTCGTCTGTGGAAGGAAGCATGAAGTGCTCCAAAATCTCCTGGTAGATGGCTGCGTTGACCCTGGACTTAATGAAGTACAGTAGACCAACACCAGCAGATGACATGGCTCCCCAAATCAACACAGACTGTGGAAACTTCACACTGGACTTCAAGCATCTTGCATTGTGTGCCTCTCCATTCTTCCTCCAGACTCTGGGTCCTTGGATTCCAAATGAGATGCAAAAGTCGCTCTCATCAGAACAGAGGACTTTGGACCACTGAGCAACAGACCAGCTCTGTTTTTCTTTAGCCCCGGTAAGACACTTCTGATGTTGTTTGTTGTTTAGGAGCAGCTTGACAAGAGGAATACGACATTTGAAGCCCATGTCCAGGATCCGTCTGTGTGGTGGCTCTTGATGCACTGACTCCAGCCTCAGTCCACTCCTTGTGAAAGTCCCCAACACTTTTGAATGGCCTTTTCTTGACAATCCTCTCCAGGCTGCGGTCATCCCTGCTGCTTGTGCACCGTTTTCTTCCACACTTTTCCCTTCCACATAACTTTCTATTAATGTGCTTTGATACAGCACTTTGGGAACATCCAACTTCTTTTGCAATTACCTTTTGAGGCTTTCCCTCCTTGTGGAAGGTGTCAGTGATGGTTTTCTGCACAACTGTCAGGTCAGCAGTCTTTCCCATGATTGTGATTCCTACTGAACCAGACTGAGAGACCATTTAAAGGCTCGGGAACCCTTTGCAGGTGTTATGTCTTAATTAGCTGATTAGAGTGGGACACTTTGAGCCTAGAATATTGAACCTTTTCACAATATTCTAATTCTCTGAGATTGTGGATTTGGAGTTTTCATCCTCATCTCAATTATGACAAATCACGGCTTGAACTATCTTGCTTTGCATGTAATGAGTCTATCTCATATATTAGGTTCACCTTTTAAGTTGCATTACTGAAATAAATGAACTTTTGCATGATATTCTAATTTTTTGAGTTTCATCTGTGTATGACCACTTAATCAATCATGAACAACAAGAATTGATTATGTATAATGTTTGAAAAGAAAGATAGTTCTATGCCCATCAATATAGTTTAAAAAACCAAAAGCAACAAAAGAAGAGAAAGAGGGGATGAGAGAGGGCTTACATTGGTCAGCTAACAATTTACGGTGTTTATCTTTGGATCCTTATAGGACTTTGATAAATTCTTACAAAAATGGCTGTCACTTTCCCCAACATCTCCCTTTTTTATTTTTTATTTTTTGGTGTTACATTTATGCCCATTTGACAAGTATCAACTAAGAGTGAACAAGGCTATCTCAACTTTAGACATATAGTGTCTTGTTTCTGATTTCCTTTTTCTGAATATGCTTAACAAATTCAGTATATCTGAACATCCTGACAGGGTAAGCTTCTTGATTCATTATGTCATAATGAGTTTCTGAAGCTAAATATTTGACATCTCTGCTTGGAACAGATTACTGAGAAACAGGATAGTGTGTTAAATCTCTGTGATGTTTTTAATCTTTCTGAAAAGAAATAACCAACAAGTAGCTTCTAATAGCAGTTTCTGTAAATTAGCATCCCACCAAATCATTTATCTTGCTGTACATAAACATATACAGAATATAATGATGTGGAATATACACAACATGCTTTGCCAACATGCACTTATTTTATAAAAAGAAGGGACAGAATTCAAAATGATGAACCAACAATGCTACAATACAAAGATGACACTACAGTACAATGAATGTGACACCTCAATTTATCCTCAGTTTCTCTGTGCTACATTTTCTCACTTTAAAATCAGAGATAAGATTATCTGCTATATATATTCTTACTTAAACTTTCTTTCCATTTCAAGGCTGGTTCTTCAATCATTCTATAAATTGTGTAAAGAACAAATATATTAATCAGACTAAATTAATATTTAAAACATATTTTCCATTCCCAATAATATTTTAGTATTATGTACTCACTTCAGATGTTTGCAAAGATATCTATTAAACCTAGACCTTATCCTTAAATATATAGATCACTCCTACATGCACCAGACTTTCTCCCAATATCCTCAATCCCTTCATATTGTTTAGGGAATATTCAGCTCACTTTCCAGCAAATAGAAATAAAAATCCTTTTGCAGATCCTTTGAAGTGAAGGATGTTGAAGGCAGGTTTAGTGTAAACTATTGCAATCACTTATTCAATATATGAATAAAATTAAGAGATCAGCATAGTAAGATGAGGGACAACAACCTATGGGAGACATGTGATTACCAACCTTTTTTTTTTTTTTTTTTTGCAATTTAAGAAACCACTAAATAATGACAATGTGATATGAAAACTTCTTTGAAAACTAAGCAGTAAAATAAATGAATCCTTATCCATTGTCATGTATAATGAATCTGTTTATTGTTTAATAATTAGCTCCTCCCCAAATGAGGAACAAAATAACCCCAAACCTGCTTCTTTTGTTATGTCACTTTGTCATTGCCATACTTTGCCCTTTGGCTGTTGGTTGTGGAAGAAAAAACTTATAACAGATTTTTAATGAAAGCAGTCAACAGGATCAAAAGGATCCCCCTCCCTTTTTTTTAGCTGTAGCCTGGGAAGCAATTGCTTCTTTTTAGTTCTCCTTTGCAAGGAAACATTTCTATTGCCACTGTCAATCCCATATGCTTTGCCACTCTGGTTCTTCTCCCTCCTATGTTAGAGATCAAATAATTTCCAAGGTCACAAGAAGCACCATTTGTTTTCTTTTCCCTCTTCCATTTACTACTCTAGTGCAACTGATTGTGGTCTTTTTCTAACAAAGACATCTGGGTCTGATCATTCTGAAATCATAGCACCTTGAAAGTCAATTGCTGCTCTATTGCTGCACAATTCCACAGCAGGAGCAAAAGAGAAACCCAGACACACATGCTTGATCCCTTCAAAAGGAGAAGGCAAATGTCAATTTGCTAATCCTCTGTCAACTGGATTAGTTGCAAGGTACATGTTATGCATTTTGAATAATGAGGTCTATGCAGGGCTGAGGTCTATGCAGGGGTGGGATTTTAGCGCTTTGGACCGGTTTGGGTGAATCGGTATTTCTGGTGAGCATTTGGCCCCGCCCACTGGCCCCTGCTCTTTCCTGTGAGTTATTTCCTGTTTTTTTTTTAAGCACAGCTGATTTCACACAGCAGAGCAGTTTGCCATGCATCAGCTGTTTTACTCACTGGAGATGCAGCAGAAAGTAAGTAATTGAGTTGAAAATAGACTTTATTAAATGTAGAGCATGCATGTGTACATAAAACACACGTGCGCATGTGAAATGAACTCACCAAACCAGTTGTTACACCAGTTGAATTGCACCACAGTGTCTATGTTACATCAAGTCATTGGGCAACTGTTATGAACTAATAAAACACTTAAATAAAGTTTATCAAAAGCTTTAGAAAATAGCAGGGTTCTAGCCCTGCACTTCTGATTGGCCGATAATAGCGATATTGGATTGGTCCGTTCAGGAGAATCTGATTGGCTGTTAACAAGCCACTCTCATTGGTTAAGGGGGTTAACACTCCACATCTCTTATTGGTTACTAGATCAGCAGTTTGCCTATAAAAGGGCTGCTGTTGCTCTAGGGTTTTTGCTCTGTTCAGAATGATTAATAAAGAGTTGAAGTTCACTGTTCACCATCTCGTCTCCGTTCCTTGCGCCCATGCGCAGAACTTAACAGCAACAGCTGTGGCTTCTATGTTAGAAAAGCGACAAAAAGGCAGCATGAGAAGTGCCATACAGCTGTCTCTGGCAGGCCAGCCACCAAATGTTCAAGACTCCACTAAAAATAAACAAGGCCTCAGCATTATAGCAATAAGCAAGTTATCCCGCAAAATCCTCCAACATTTGTCAGCTACAAACTAATTCTGAAATCTGAATACAAAATTACTTCAAAGCAACTTCTACAGGCTTCAGAGTAGAGATGTACAGCACTGAATTGCAGTAAAGTGGATCAGAATCAAAGGACAATGGACAAGATGAAGAGATAATTAAGCTATGCTGACTGGAAAATTCTGGGAGTTTAAGTCCACAAGTCGTAAAGTTGCACAGTTTGGAGACCTCTGATCTAATATCTTAATATGCTGGCTGGAGAATTCTGGGAGTTTAAGCCCATAAGTCTTAAAGTTACCAAGTTTGGGGACCCCTGTATTAGATTGTGCAGAAATGGATAGACTTACATTGAAAAATCAAACAGAAAGAAGACACATTATTATCAAACATGGAACTTATTTTACCAATGGTTGGGAGAAAAGGGGTAGAGAATAAGAAGGGAATTTGGATTGTTAAGCAACTTAAATATGATGTTTATTAAACACTAAGACAACATGATGTTTATTAAGCATTAAAAATGTAATATAGAAAATTAATAAAATTTATTTTTAAAAAACAGGACAATGAGCAATCTACTTCTATTGGGTGAAGACTTAGCAGTATGTGCTGCTTGTAGAACTGGATCTTGTGCAAAACATTTGCTTTGCATTTGCTCCTTTCTGTGGGAAAATGAAAGGCCACTCTATAGATTCTGCATCAAAAGCCTACTCAGATGGTATCTCATTTCCTATTCCATTACTAGAATGAAGCAGAAGCATGCAATTGCATAACTACCCTGATTCTATTTTACATATATCAGCAGGACAAATGGCCCTGGGACAAAGAGAAGAAAAATAACAGGCAGACAGTGACAAACGGCCAACTCTATTTGTTGCTGTTATTAAATTTGAAGTTTGAAGTTTGGGGAAGGGGCTTCTCTCTTTTGAAGAGGTTATCAAAGCCTACTGCATTGCAAGGGAGAAGAGCACAATATTTACTCCAGGGGTTATCTGTGCCTGTGTAAATAGCTAATTTCCATCACAGTTAGAAATTACAGTTGGATGCTATTAATGCTTAGAAAACATGAAGGAGTCATGTCTCAATTTTCCCTTTCTTATCCCCCTTCCTTTGGTATCATGTATTTTTAGATTTTAAGTAGGGAAATGGGGTCATCTGGTTCTCATTTTTCTAGGAACTGTTCTGGAAACTGAAGAGTGGGAGTATAGATTCTTTGCATAGCAAAGAAAGCAAGTCAGGAGGAAGAAGGTCCAGAGGGTATTCTAAGGGACATTAGTTAAGCATCCCTGTGTTAGGGAAAATTGTACAAGTAAAAAATTACACATGCACATCAACTGGATGTTTCTTAGATGAGCCACATGCATGTGTGAAGACAACCAGTTCATGCAATGATACTAATTCAAAACCCAATGGTGGGATTCAAATCTTTTTTTACTATTGGTTCTGTGGGCGTGGCTTGGTGGGCGTGGCTGTAAAATCTCCAGTCAGAGGTGTTATTTGCCGGTTCTCGGAACTACTCAAAATTTCCGCTACTGGTTCTCCAGAACTGGTCAAAACCTGCTGAATACCACCTCTGCTAAAACCCTACTGAAGGTCCAACCAAGAAGCATAAGGAAAATGAGCTTATTGTATTAATGCTATGGGAATGGACATTAGCTCAGATATTCTGTAAATAGCTTTGTGAGGACAATTTATAGAAAAAGGGTTTTCACTGCTCTTGTATTATAAAATATTTTGACAGCAGATTTAGGTTCATTCTCAGTGCAGTGTGAGGTATTGTTCTATAGATTGGTTTACTCAAAGCAGGCTTTTCTGATAAGATTCCAGCTATGAAAAATAAATAATGTTTATGCATTTGAGGGATTGGCTATGAATACAGTATGTGCTACTCTAAAAGGAATTTGTTTTGCTTCTTTACAGTGCTGGTGAGACATCCAGGACCTCATTCCTTGTATGCAGATATGCACACATATACACTGTGCTGCTAATGCATTATGCAAATTGAAAAACAGGAATAAAAATAGTAAGAAAAATCATGAAATAAGGAGTGGGAAGTGAATTATATCAGGACATGCTAATAACATTTTATAGTACTTTTCTGTCCTAACAGCCCATCTTTACACTATATAATGTTTTGTCTTTTTTTTTTTTAATTTACACCTCTCATTTTAGAATTTTATCAGTTCTGTCCAAAGCCACAACTTCCTTGATTTTTCTGTGTTTTTTTTATAGATTCCATGCTTTTATATATATAGAATTCTCATTTATTCTCTTTATATGAGCAAGCCACCACAATATTCATGCAAACAGAAACACAATCTTGTATAAAGCTATTTTCAGTACCTCCTACAAATGATTTTTTTTACAATAGACTATGCATAAAACCCCTACATTTCTATCAGTATTTGTACATCATTTTTTCATCTTTAGTAAATATATTATCAAGTACATAAATGTATATACTTCTCCTTTTTCATAATTTATTATACTTTACAATTGTCTGCTCTATTTTCCTGGTCAATCACAATTATTGTTGTCTTCTTATATATTAATGTCTATGCCCATTGTTCAATGATGCAATCTACTTAAAAGTTGGAGCAAATAATCCAATTTAACAAACAATGCAGGATTAACTACTTACCAAAGTAAGTGTGTGTGTGTGTATCTATCTATCTATCTATCTATCTATCTATCTATCTATCTATCTATCTATCTATCTATCCATCCATCCAAAACACTAATTGCACACATGAAAGCCACAGATCATAGTATCAACTTCAATGGCACCAAAACCCCAGCCACAGAATTATCAGAGAAGCCACAGATATTGAAAAAAAGACCTGAAAGCATGAATAGAATAGATGATTCCACCAGATTGTCAATTATTTGGAAGCCTGCACTCACAAACAAAAAAATCTCCACACCACTAGCCAGGCAAGCACCTGGGCACAAACAGATCCCCCCTGATACCTCCAGCTCAAACACACCCCAACCAGGCACCCAGGTGAAACCTAGCTTCCTAACAAATGATAGCCGTCCATTTACTCAGAGCCAAGCTACACTAAAAGCCTCCAATACAGGAACACAATGTTGCCAGCCAATCAAGACACAAAAAAAGCCACAAAACAGACAGAAGATATTAGAAACACCAATCAAGCAGAACACAGCAAACTCCAAGACCAATAAACACAGACCAAGACTCCCAACCAATCAGGATGAAGAAAAAACCATTCTGGTACAGCAGTAGGCTAGCCCCAGATTTAAAACTGAAATAACTGTAAAAGTCTGACTCACAAATGAACACAATACAGAAGCCTGATGATGGCAGATGAGATTCTGCCGAAACGTTGCTACAACTTTAAAAGCACAACTATAATGACGTGGGAAAATACCCGAACAAAGCTGAATACCATACATGTAAGTACCCACGAAAACTTAGGAAAACATATATATAGCTACTTTCCAAACAACAGCTCCCTAATCCTTATTCATTTATTGATAAATAAATTAAAGAATGAAGGCAACATAACACCTCTTCATTTTATTCCCTCTGGGTTGAACTGTTCACTAAGCATTTCATTGATTCATAAGCATGATTTAGATCCATTGTTTGCCACTTTTATTACATTCAGCAATCAATCTTCAGCTCCACATTTGCATAAAACATTTCATAATTCAAGTTTATTCATATAATCATATATTTTCTCTAATTCAGCCAATCTACAATAAAGTTCCTGTCTTTCTGGTAGCTAAAGAGCAAAAATTTGGATTCCATTTGCCCTGCCAGGCATAAAGGTGATTGTATCTCTCAGCTTTTCCTCTTGAACCATTTTAATCAGAATTGTGCCAGGCACTTTCCCCGATAAAGCTAACAGTGTAATTCTTCTGTAATTTCTGAATTTAGTCTTGCTCTCTTTCCCTTTCTATAGTACAATAATAGCATTCTTCCAATCATCAAGCATAAAGGCCACCTGCACACTCCTGTAAAACAAGTTACACAGCAATTCCAAAAGGAAGCATTATAGTTTGCATGGCTTTCTTTTCATCTGTATTTTCTGGTACTTTAACATTTATAGCATTTGCTTCAATTTTATTCTTCCACATCACTATCATTTTTATAAAAATCTACTTCTTCCAGCATTCCTTTTAAGAGTTTTAATTCTTTTTTTCCTTCATCACATTTCTTCTTCTTAATTCATCTCATTCTGTCGGAGGCCCCCTGTTTGGTCTGCTTCATCCACTTCCACACACTGGATTTTTTTTTTTTTTTAGATCAAAATTCTTCATTTTTCTACCTCTTTCAATCTTAAGAATCCTTTGCTTTTTTATTACATTCTTTGTTCATTTTTCTGTTTATATACACATTACACAATATTTTTATTTCTTTATCACTTGTTGCAACATGCTCTTCTATGGATTTCCCCCTCCCCTCATTCACCATTTTCTTCGCTTCACCATTCCTTCAAAGCATCCTTTTTCATCTTTCACCCATACTGTAACAATACACACTTCTCTGGCAGTCAACATCCTCTTTCTTTATGTCCATTTTCCAGAGATTGCTTGGATGCAGAGAATAAGGAAGGGGACTTTAATGGACATATGCAGGCTCTGTTGATAAGGCAATAAAGCATAAAACATAATCTAAGTTCAGAACATCCAAATAACATCTGGAGATGGCTCAGAAAGAAATCTTGCTAATTAACTGAACTATAAGAAGGAGAGGGGGAGTTCTGCAATTCTATTCCATACAAGGCATATTCAATAAGAGGAGAAGACAAAAATATATATGATGCTGGAAGAAGATGGAGAAACAACTTCAAAGATGCACTGCAACAACATTAAATAACAATAGATAAGGATGCCAGAAGGGCAATAACCAGAACTTTGTATTTCATTTGACACCATGAGGAGGAGGAGGAGGAGGAGGAGGAGAAGATTTATGTAAGTTATTCAGTTATCACAGCCCATCTGAATAAAAGTATATTTAGTCTTCCTTATAGAATCGATTTTTTGTCTGATTCCTGATTCAGGAACAGGTATAATCAGTACACAAGATGGATCCCGACCATGGGTGCTTGTTGGTCCTTAAGCAAGAGCTGTAAGTCCTGGAGAACCCTTAGTTTTGGCACATTTGGGCCAGTATTCCAAAATGCAAAGCCTAACTTTCTCCCAAGCCTATCCATTCCATTTAATACAAGTTAGGATCCCTAATCTAGAGATAACTTTGCAAGCCTACATGCTGCTGTTCACCTCCCACCAACTGTAGATACAGAACTCCTGGCTAAACACAGTCTGAAAAAAATGCAGTTGTATCTCTATCAAAAGATACTTTTATCCGTTGTACAATTACTACACCAATTTTAATATAACTTAAGTATACCACACTGTTTGCAAAAATTTCCCACACTTGATCTCCTAGGCAGGATAGCTAAATTTCATTCAAAATATTTTTCCCTGTCAAACCTTAGCCCAACAATTTAAGACTATTTTGTTCTGATATTTCATGAGATGTTCAACATTCTATCATTCTCTGGAGTGCACATCTTTGTAGTATTGCTATTAAGGTATTAAGCTTGTATCTTTGTGTATTCAAACTCTGACCCCAATAGTTTTAAGAATGAAAAAACCCCTCTTCTCTGTAAACAATCTGATTTTTGTATTATGTGGCTAAAACTGTAGGCAAACTCTGGCTACCAAACTATTCAGCTTTTTGTTTTCAACATATAAGCTTTAAAAGATTATAATAAAAGACCAGGATTCATGGACTTTAGGGGCACAGAACATTCTAAAGTGATAGTACTGTATAGATCAACATTTATTTATTTTTAACCTGTGAGGGTGGGTTGATTTTAAAAGAATTCAATGATGAAATGAAAAATATTACTGAATTGTAAAACCAGAAACAAATATATCCCAGTGCAAAACAATGTTCCTTTGCAGTGGTGAGGTATTTAAAATATTTAGTTAAAGGATTCTTAGCAGCTTTCAAAGCTGGATATAGCCAGTAATAATAAAAGAACATGCAGATGTATATCTTATAAAACACTGTACTGCGATTACAACTGTATTACATTAAGAATAAGCAAAGGAGGTTTTTTTTTAAAGGGTATTATCTGATCTATTCTGGCAATCTTTTTTTCTTTCTTGTATAATGTGTTTTGAAACTAAACCATCAGAAATTCTCAGCCGTAGTTTAAAACACTTTCACATGTAACATATTAATGATTATGTTTCTATCATATCCACAAGAGAAAGCAGCCATGTCTGCCATCCAAAAAGTATGCTTTGTTATGTATGTAAATAGTTAAAATAAAAGCAAGCTTGGGGTAAAGTGCAGGGTTCTGGCCCTGCACTTCTGATTGGTTGTTAAGCGGCTCGATCGGATTGGTTGGGTTCAGAGAATCCGATTGGCCCTTAACGAAGGAGTCTTATTGGTTTTGGGACTAGCGTTTTACAGCTCCCTATTGGTTATCTCACATTAAGGTTGCCTATATAAGGCAGAGTTGTTGTTATTAAAGACTCAAGTCACTATGTAATAAAGAGCTGAAAGTTCACCAACTAAACTGTCTCCATTCATTTAACCCATGCCTCAAACCATATCACTGGCGACGAGGATAGGATTTGGAGACATCTGATCTTAAGGAACTTGGAAGAAAAACAGAGCACGTGTTAAGACGATGCCACCAACGGAAACCATGTCCAGTGGCATCGTACCACCCGCTCCGTTCGATCCAAACCAAGAGGATTGGGAATCCTACATGGATCGCTTCCAAATGTTCCTCGAAACAAACAACCTGAAGGACGCCACTCCAGCCAAGAAGCGGGCGCTGTTCCTGACGTACTGCGGCCCGGCTGTCTTTAAAATGGCGAAAGCACTCGCGAAACCTCGAGAAGTGAAAGCAATGAGCTGGGATGACCTCGAACCTCTCCTGAGAGACCATTATGCGCCAACCGTACCTACACTCATGAGACGCCACGAGTTCTATCAAAGAAGCCAGTGAAAAGGAGAGAGTGTGGCTGACTTCGTGGCAGACCTCCGACACTTGGGAGGACTCTGCGGGTTCGCAGACTTAGATGAAGCACTGAGAGACCGCTTAATTCTGGGATTAGATGCGCTAGGCGTGCAAAGCAAGCTGATGGTGAAGGGCGACATCGGCCTTGCTGATGCCATCGCCGAAGCCACTGCTGCTGAGGTGACCAAAAAGTCCGCAGTGCAACTACGGCGAAGCCGAAACCCACCAACCCCACCGACAGGCGACATCTTACCCAGCTCAGAAGGGCAGCTAGCGACAACGCACTATGAGGACCTCTCTTCGTCATCAGACAGAGACGAAGAAGGGGTCCATCGACTGTGGTCCGACCGGGATCCTCGCCCTAAACCTTCACGCCCTTGCGCTGGTTGCGGGGCAAACCTCCCCAGGGCAGACTGCAAATTCCGTGATGCGATCTGCCATGAGTGCGGAAAACGAGGCCGAGTCTGTCGCAGTTTACCGGGACCAAGTCAGGCCTCAAGGGGAACCAACTTTCGCCAATCGGCAGGAAACCGTCCTGTAAGGCGAGATCCAGCAAACCACTCCTACAGATATCGAGCATTGCAGAAAGAAGAGGCTCACCATACTATCACTATAGGTCACGCCTCAGCCATGGACGCTAAGAAGATTCAAGTTACAGTAGCCATAGAGAACCAACCTTGCCACATGGAGGTCGATTCTATATAAGGCAGAGTTGTTGTTATTAAAGACTCAAGTCACTCTGTAATAAAGAGCTGAAAGTTCACCAACTAAACTGTCTCCATTCATTTAACCCATGCCTCAAACCATATCATGCTTTAAACCTCATGATATTGATAGTGGTATACCAGTATTTGAGGGTCTGCCACAAAGAGGAGGAGGTCAACTTACTTTCTAAAGCACCAGAGGGCAAAAAAGGATGGAAACTAACCAAGGAGAGAAGAAATCTGGAATTAAGGAGACACTTCCTTACAGTAAGGACAATTAACCAGTGGAACAACTTGCCTTCAGAAGTTGTGGGTACTTCACCACTGGAGGCTTTTAAGAAGAGACGGGACAGTCACTTGTCTGAAATAGTATAGGATCTCCTGCTTGAGCAGCGGGTTAGACTAGAAGACCTCCAAGGTCCCTTTCAGCTTTATCCTGATTGAATTTAATTGAATGTAGCAGGGTACTATTTTAACTTGCCTTCAGGACTCAAAACTGAGTTTTTGCTCACAAAAATGGAAAATAACCCTGTGGATTTTTAGATTGACAAATGAATGGTGATTGGCCCTTCAGTGCCATTCAGCCTAAAAAGCCAGCATGAGCTGGCAGCTGGGGGGATCCTGCATGTCACATTCCAGCAGTGTTTAATCAGACAAACTGTGCTCACAACAACCAACCGCAAAGGGATGAGGGAAATACTTATACTCAGCACCTCTGGATATCCTGTCAAGTAATTTTCATCTTCACAGCATCTCTTTAAAGTTCCTGTAAAGCTTCTAGTGCACAAAGGACTGCATAGCCCCTATTCTTCTCATGTCCTAACACTAAAAAAAAAAGAGAGCCAGCCATCCAGCCAAACAGTCCACAAATTCCTTCTTCCACCAATAAGAGGAGCTGTTATCTCCTTAACCCTGACCATCTTCGTTGTTTTATTCTCTTTGTGTTTATCGATCCTTTTATGGACATAATGCAAATTGACATTTAATAATTCAGCCAAATTTAACGGTGCTTAAATATTAAAGGACTTTTCTCTTTTAATTAACTGCTGCAAAACAAAGGCCTGCAAGCACTTATTTGCTGAAAGCGTTGTCTCCAGAATCTTGTTCCAAGTTCAAGCCCAAGTGGGGCTCCAGATAATAGGGAAAATGATGCTATGCTTCACAGAATGAAGCATTACCGAAGGCTTTTAGTGTGTGTCTGAGCTCTTAGCACTTTCAGTTAATCTAGACAAGAATTCTAGCTCTGTCGTTATCAGAAGGTTACATGAACGGTATCTTGCAAGACTTAAAAGTATTTCTTCTCTTCCCCAACAACAACAACAACAAAAAATAATAGGGAATGTCACTTCTGAATCATCTCCCCCCAGAGGTGGTATTCAGCAGGTTCTGACTAGTTCCGGAGAACCGGTCGCGGAAATTTTGAGTAGTTTGGAGAACCGGCAAATAACACGTCTGACTGGAGATTTTACAGCCACGCCCACCAAGCCACGCCCACAGAACCGGTAGTAAAAAAAATTGAATCCCACCACTGTCTCCCACCCTTCTTTCCTCTTCTTCTGCCACAATGAAGAGGGGGGTCAAATTATTCCCCAAAGCACCAGAGGGCAAGACAAGAAACAATGGTTGGAAGAGAGAAGCAACCTGAATGTCAAGGTTTCAAGTAATACATCCCATTCAATAAGAACTCCGAGGCAGACATATTCCTCAAAGAATGTTTTTTGGGGACATATCAAATTGGCATCTTCTTGGTGGGAAACTGGCTCTAAGTTCCCACTGGTTTTACACCCAATTAAAAGTAAAACTTTGTCACTTCCCCATAGAGTCACCAATCACATGGTCCAATCAGCATGTAGTCCAGTTGCTAGGTGACATCAGTCTCCACCTTTCAAACACCAATGTCCTTGATTCACAGGGGAAAAATGCAACACTCCAGCTATCTCTATAGCCCCTCCCTGGCCCCTTTGCTCCAGGCTATGTCAGAAGCAGTGAGAAGAGAAAACTCCCTAGAGAAAAGCTACAAAAAGAAAATGGCCACAGTTCGGCTAACTTCTGGGTTGATGTTGGAATTAAGGAAATACTTCCTAACAGTGAGGATAATTAACCAATGGAATAGTTTGCCTTCAAAAATCATGGGCACTCCATCATTGGAGCTTTTTAGGAAGAGACTAGACTAGAATGTCAAACTCGATTTCATTGAGGGCCACGTCAGAGTTCTGTTTGACCTTGGGGGACCAGGGTGGTTGTGGCCAGGTGGGGCCAACTCAATGTCACTCATGTCAGGGGCACCTGTGGTGGCCGAAGGGCTCTGTCAGTAAAAACAGAGCACAGGAGGGCCGCATGAAGGCCCTCCGAGCTCCATTTTCACTGGCAAAGGATTACAGGAGGCCATCGCAGCCAAAAATGGATCTCGGGAAGGCCATGCATAGCCCTCTCAAACTCTCTCTCAAACTCAGTTTTTTCTGGCAGAGGCATTACATGCCAGTCCTTCGCTTTTTTAAGGACAGCCCCGCAAACCTTGATTTTGACACCCTTAGACTAGATAGTCACTTATCTGAAATGATACAGATTCTTCTGCTTGAGCTGGACTAGTCGCTTCCAGTTTCTATTCTATTCTATTCTTATTCTATTCTTTTGCAGACTGAGATATCTTTTACATGCCACGTCCAGTCTGTGGCTCAATGAAGAAGGAACAATTCTTTAAACATTTGAATAGTCACCTGCCTGAGAGCCAAACTCTAAGCACTTACTACCAAAAAACACAGGAAAGTTGCTTGTGTTACTTATTTGTACAGAGCTCTGAAACTAATATGGCTTTTGATGAGATCAAGTAATGCTTGCTGCAATTGATTCTAGACTGTAATATTGGGATGCCAAAATCTTAACTTATATCACTTCCCTTTTTTTGAATTAGGAAAGAAGGAATTAGGAAAGCTATTCCTATTCCGATTCCTTTTTTTAAAGGCTTTAATACAAAGTTGCAACTGCGATTCCTAGCTTTTTTAAAAAATCAACTTGACTTATTTGATTGTTCAAAACAATTCTCAAATAATAAACAACAAAAATATATGAGCAGCACCATTCCGTCAACCCATCTCTGGCTCTAATTATTTGTACTCTATTTTTATGAAATCACTTTCTAAATGTATTAGTTATGAATTAATAAAGGCGTTTAATAAAGTTTTAACAACCTTGAGAAAAATGCAGGGTTCTAATCCTGCACTTCTGATTGACTGATAATAGCGATATCGGATTGGTCCTTTCTGGGAAATATGATTGACTGTTAATGGGCCAACTCTCATTGGTTCAAGGGTTAACACTTCCATGTTTCTCATTGGCTAATAGGTCAGCAGCCTACCCTATAAAAGGGCTGCTGCTGCACTAGGGTTTTGCTCTGTTCAGCATGATTAATAAAGAGTTGAAGTTCACTGTTCACTGCCTCGTCTCCGTTCCTTGCACCCATGCGCAGAACTTAACAGTGGCGACGAGGATGGGATGCGGAGACGTCAGAGCTGACTGAACACTACAGAGCACCAAACAGAGCACATGGCTGAAGGCGCATCGACAGCAGAAACCATGTCCGTCAGCGCCATACCACTCGCTCCATTTGACCCAGCACAAGAAGACTGGGACTCATACATAGACCGGTTCCAGATGTTTCTGGAGACCAACAACTTGAAGGATGCCACTACGGGAAAAAAGCGAGCAGTGTTCCTGACCCATTGCGGGCCTGCCGTATTTAAGATGGCCAAAGCGCTAGCAAAACTGGCTGAGGTGAAATCCAGGGACTGGAACATCCTAGCGCCCGTTCTATTGGTCCATTATGCACCCACCGCACCAACGCTTGTCCGAAGACATGAGTTTTACCAGAGGGACCAACAGAAAGGAGAGAGCGTTGCAGATTTTATCGCGGATCTCCAGAACCTGGGAGGCCTCTGTGGGTTTACAGACCTTGAAGAAGCTCTGAGAGACCGAATAATTCTGGGATTAGATGACCACACTGCGCAGAGTAAGATCATGGCCAAAGGGGACATCAATCTTGCTGATATCATCAAGGACGTTACTGCAGCAGAAGCAACCAGGAAGTTGGCCGCCCGAATGCGCCGCACCAACGCACCACTCCGTCAACTCGCCAGCGATACCTCACCTCGCCTAGAGAGGCACACAACAGTGACCCACCACGAGGACCTCGAATCTCCATCAGAAAGTGAGGAGGAGGAGGTCAACCAGCTCCGGTCTGAATGTGACCAATGCCATCAGCGGAATCAAAGACTACCACACCAATGCACGGGTTGTGGGGAAAACCACGCGCGATCAGACTGCAAATTCCTCAACACTCTCTGCCATTCCTGTGGGAAAAGAGGCCAGACCGGGAAGGTCTGTAGAAGCAAGCAAGGATCCAGCCCACTTCAGAGGGGAAACAACTACCGCCAGACCACAGAGAATCGTCCTGTGAGTCGGGAACATTTGAACCACCAATGGAACAACCACTCCTACAGAAATAAAACACTGGCCACTTCAACGAGACGGGAGGAGGCACACCAAACCATTACAATCGGTCACGCCTCATCGCTAGACGCAAAGAAGATCCGAGTGAAGGTCGCCATCGAAAACCAGCCTTGTGTGATGGAAGTCGATTCAGGATCGTCCCTCTTGATGGTTTCCTGGAAGACTCTTAAACAACTAATCCCTGCCATCCGGCGTCAAGACCTCAGAGCCCAAAGAATCATACTCAAAGATTATCAGGGGAACCGAATTCCAGTCGTTGGATCCAGCATCCAAGTCCAAGTCTCATTCAAAAATCATACCACGTCATTACCAATGACTGTCGTTGACCGCGACCAGCCTAGTTTGTTAGGCCTTCAATGGTTCACCCCATTCGGGATCGAGGTAGCCGGCATTCACCAAACCAGAAGCGACGACTGGGAGGAGGCCATCGTCCAGGAATTCCAGGACGTTTTCGCAGACAAACTAGGTGAGTACAAGGGGACCCCAATATCATTTAACCTTAACCCTGAAGTAGCCCCCATCCGCCTTAAGCCTCGACGGGTACCTTTTGCCCTTAAACCAAAAATTGATGAGCAGCTCGATAAATTAATAGTCCAGGGTGTTTTAGAACCAACTGACCACACTTGTTGGGAATCCCCAATCGTAACACCCATCAAACCGGATGGATCGTTAAGGATTTGTGGGGACTACCAGGCCACCCTTAATCATGCCCTTCAACAGAACGCTTACCCGGTGCCGGTGGTGCAACACCTTCTCCATTCCCTGGGGGATGGAAAAGTCTTCGCTAAATTATATTTAACACAGGCGTACCAACAACTGCCTGTCGATAAAAAAAAAACGCACAGGCACAGACGATCGTTATGCACTGAGGCGCCTTTAAATGCAACCGACTCCAATTTGGAGTGAGCGTAGCCCCAGGGATTTTTCAAAGTCTGATGGAGAGACTCTTGCAAGGGATCAAGGGGGTCGTGCCATACTTTGATGACGTTTTAATTGCGGCCCCGAATAGAGAAGTACTAGAAAAGCGTCTTAAAATGGTTCTCCAGAAATTTAAAGACTCTGGTCTAAAGGTTAAAAAAAATAAATGTCAACTGTGTACAGATAAAATAGAGTTCCTGGGGTACCTAATCGATAAGCAAGGCATTCACCCCACTAATAGCAAACTAAAAGCAATCAAAAATGCCCCAAGACCCAGGAATAAGACTGACCTCCAAGTTTTCCTGGGGCTCATTAACTTTTACAACACCTTCTTGCCCCAGAAAGCAACCGTAGCTGAGCCCCTACATAGACTTCTCGACAAAAAAGCAACCTGGGTCTGGGGGCACCGACAAGAGGATGCGTTCCGACAAGTGAAAAACTTATTTACCTCAGATGCTGTTTTAATGCCGTATAACGAGACTTTGACTTTAACAATGACATGTGACGCATCACTATTTGGAATAGGAGCCATTTTGAGCCATGTGTTACCAAATGGTAGTGAAGCTCCTATTGCCTATTTTTCAAGAACCCTATCAAAGGCTGAACGTAACTATAGCCAAATTGGCAAAGAGGCTCTTGCTGTTGTATCTGCTGTGAAACGGTTTCATGAATATGTGTATGGATGAGTTTTTACTATTATTACCGATCACAAACCTTTGCTAGGGATTATAGCAGGAGACAAGCCAACCCCCTATATATTGTCACCTAGAATGACTCGCTGGTCGGAGTTCTTAGCTGCGTACAACTATAAATTACAACACCGCCTGTGGAAAGCCATTCCCCACGCTGATGCATTGAGCCGTGCCCCACTTCCGGAAACCGTCGACGACCCAGCTCCGACCCTTTCGACACTCCAGATTGAAACACTACAGTCACCGCCGCTAACAGCCAGAGACATCACTATTGAAACAAAACGAGATCCTATCCTGGCACAAGTTCTCAGCTGGGTCGAACGAGGATGGCCAGTAGAACAAACCCCTGACGACTTCACCCCTTTCAGAAACCGGCAAACAGAACTTTTTTTGCAAAAAGGCTGCATCCTATGGGGAGACAGAGTCATCGTCTCAGAGCAGTTACAATGAGAAGTATTGAAAACATTGCATGACAGTCACCCTGGCATCATGCATATGAAATCGCTCGCACAAAGCTACGCGTGGTGGCCGAGCATCGACAAGCAGATCGAAGCCTGGGTAAAGACTTGTCTAAAGTGCCAAGAAGTCAGCAATGCCCCACCTAGAGCAACTCCAATGGAGTGGGAAACCCCCCGGGGGCCGTGGTCCCGCATCCACGTTGACTTTGTGGGACCTACTAAGGGACATACGTTCCTTCTAACAGTGGATATTCAGCCTATTCCAACAGCCTATTCCAACTGGCTCGAGATCCACAAAATGAACACTACTACAACCGATTCCGTCATCTGAAAATTGAATAGGCTATTCGCAATGCATGGGCTGCCGGATGTTCTGGTCTCCAACAACGGACCTCAGTTCACTTCCTGGTATTTGAACAATACTTAGTGGACCAGGGTATCCGCCATGCGCTAACTTCCCCGGGACACCCTGCGGCTAACAGAAGGGCCGAGCGCATGGTCCAATTTGTCAAAAAAACTCTCCACAAAATGGACTATGGGGACATTGACGAAAAAATAAACAGAATACTCCTACTCCAACACATCACACTGCACAGCGTCACCAACAAGACTCCAGCTGAACTGTTGTGTTGTAACTATGTATCATTGCAACTATGTATCATTCATGTGTTTGCAACTATGTATCATTCATGTGTAATCATTAACTTCTGTCTCTTCAGTGACCTTTGCAAGGCACGTACCAGGGACAAGGAGCTAGACGGTTGTTAATAAGCTTATCCACATTGTAAATGATCTGTCTGGTATGCAGCTTTGTAAACATGCACATCCTGATGGAATTATCATGTTTGACTTGAGCTTTGATTAAATCATTTTCTTGTAAAAAAGCACAATAAAAGAGCGTGTGCCAAGACATTTGGGGCACGCTCATCCCGAGGAAACTTCGCCTCCTGTCGTTTCTCTCTCCTTCGCTCCCTATCATGAGCCGCCCATCTGATGCGGGATAGCAGATACCGCATTCTGGTGACCCCGATGTGATTCCCTAAGGGGGATACGTTGCGACGCGCCCATATCTTATCAGCTCGATGGGAGCTGTGCATCGCCAGGCCTGAAGCGAATTGCACATCATCGGATCTGAAACACGGTCTCGACTTTCGTAAGTATGGGTGGAAACTTTTCTCAACAACAGACGCAGCATCTGAAGGAATTGAGGGAGTTAGTCGCTTCTTCTTCTAAATACGCTGCTAATTTAAAGGGCTCACCTGTAAAAATGAAACCTATTGCTACATTATTGGCTTATGTGTGGCAACATTGTCCCAATTATTTAGAGGAAGGGTCCTTAAAAATTTCCACTTGGCAAAAAATTGGTGAACATCTCCATAGTCCTCCTCGTGCACCTATTGGCATTTTGGTCACTTGGAGGAAAATTATGGAGGCTTTAATGGTCCATTATAAAATAGAAGCAGGGAGTGTGTTTGAATCTCCCCCGCCAAGTTATGATAATTTTTCAATTTTCCCTAACTCAGGCAGAAGCTGCTGCCATTATTCAACAATGCCCCACATGTAGTAAGCAAGGACATTCCATTCCCATAGGAGTAAATCCTAGAGGATTAAAAGCTTGTGAAATTTGGCAAATGGATGTAACTCAGTATCCACCTTTTGCCCCTTGGAAATATTTGCACGTTTCCATAGATACATATTCAGGGTTTATTCTGGCTACTCCTCAAAGGGGAGAAACTGTAAAACATGTCATCAATCATTCAATTCGTACCTTTGCCTCGCTGGGACGTCCAAAAGAAATCAAAACTGACAATGGACCTGCCTATACAAGTTCTGCGTTCCAGGACTTCTGTAACAGATGGGATGTAACCCACAAGTTTGGGATTCCCTACAACAGCCAGGGGCAGGCTATTGTGGAACGAGTGAACTTATCTCTGAAACATGCTCTTGATCGATATTCGTTGCGGGAAAAACCCCCGAACCTCCCAGCATTGCAAAATTCTCTTAACATTTGTCTTTACACTTTAAACTTTCTTAATCTGACTGGCATTCCTCCCACTTCTGCTGCTTCGCGTCATTTTTCCTCCCCCTCACCCCCGCCTAACAGACCTCTGGTATATTATCGCAGATTGCCAGATCCCGCCTGGCAGGGTCCCGCTGAGCTTCTCACTTGGGGACGAGGCTATGCTGTGATTTTACTACCAGACAAAACCACTTGCTGGATCCCTGGTAGGGCGGTTAGACCCTATCATGGGAATTCCTCCGCTACATCTGTATCTTAAAACTCTTCCTGATATTCTTGCCTATATCTTCTTTGCAATTTCTACCTTACTTCAACAAAACCTATGCTTCCTGTCAAAAGACTATTCATGTTAAAACCATTTCATTAACAGAAGGCTATTATACTTGTTCCATGTGGGTATGTCATGAAAATGCTACCCGTAGTTTTCACTCTGTCACTTCTGTTTTGTTTAAAGAACACTCTACCACTCACTCTTTTGTTCCTTCTTTACTCTTCCTATGGAAAGGAACCTTAAAATCTTTTCCTCTATTCAATCTAAACATAGGGGGACCTAGATGTCCTTCTATTGTATTATGGGTTCCCCCACCCCAACTAACATCCTTGATGAATTACCAAATTAATCTTTATTGTCATTATTGTAATTATTATCCTTTTTCTACTAATTGCATTCCCTCCTCATTTCGCAAATGTTCTACAACTAACTTGTCCATAGCCCTCTCTCCTGCTTGTGATGTTTTCATATACCCGAACTCTGATCCTGTCAACAAACGATGCTTCAAAAGAACTGTCCATGACGATCCGCAGAAGCCTCATAGAAGATATAATATTGCTTGGACAGTGACTTTCAAGGAGTTCGTTTAAGTTCTACAACCAATTTTTCTCGCATAGAAGACTTCTACCCACCACTTCAATTCGATTTGGCAGACGCACCCACACAACCAGGGGATATTCTGCAATCTACACCACTTCAGGAGGAACTTTAACATCACGCCTGAAAGGAATGTATTTTATCCCTGGCAATAATTTTGTTTGGACTTGTTCCACCGGTCTCACGGCATGTGTCCACGGGGATGAAATTGTTAAATCCAAATCATTTTGCATTCAAGTATGGCTTGTGTGTATAACTCTGATGATTTTATATCCCTACAGGTACCCATGGAATACCCCCTTTTGCAAAATCGTAAAGATTTAGATCTGTTATTTTTTAAAACAAGGGGGATTGTGTGCTACGCTTAAAGAAGAATGTTGTTTTTATGCCAATAGCAGGGGGGCTTGTTTTCTATTTCGCCATGGTTTACAACCTTTTTAACTGCATTGGCAGGATCATTAATAATCATTATATTGATATGTATTATAGGACCTTGTTGTTTTAATAGAGTATTGCAATTTTTTAAAAAAATCAATTATCCTCCATAACTGCTGATGTTAATGTGCTATTGCAAGCTCATGTTATATCCTCAACACCGGACGAAAAAATGTCATTGCTGAGTTACCGCTCCTTGGACAACCCTGACGCTGATGGGTCGCACTCTTGCCCAGATGACGGGGACGGCGAATACTCCATAAAAATGGTTCCTGTCTTCTCGGACGAGGAAGAAGACTCATCATAAATAATAAAAACAGAGGAGATGTTGTAACTATGTATCATTGCAACTATGTATCATTCATGTGTTTGCAACTATGTATCATTCATGTGTAATCATTAACTTCTGTCTCTTCAGTGACCTTTGCAAGGCACGTACCAGGGACAAGGAGCTAGACGGTTGTTAATAAGCTTATCCACATTGTAAATGATCTGTCTGGTATGCAGCTTTGTAAACATGCACATCCTGATGGAATTATCATGTTTGACTTGAGCTTTGATTAAATCATTTTCTTGTAAAAAAGCACAATAAAAGAGCGTGTGCCAAGACATTTGGGGCATGCTCATCCCGAGGAAACTTCGCCTCCTGTCGTTTCTCTCTCCTTCGCTCCCTATCATGAGCCACCCATCTGATGCGGGATAGCAGATACCGCACTGTTGATGGGACGCAAGCTCCGTTCCCACCTCGACTGGCTCCACCCGTCCTACGAGCCAGAGAAACCCTGTGGATCTAGTGGAAAATGTTTTCGCTAAAAACCTTTCTGGCGAACCATTATGGGTCGAAGCAACCGTAACTTAAACCACCGGGCCCAGATCGTACTGTGTGCAAACACGGGACAGAAAAATGTGGAAACGCCATATAGATCAGCTCCGCTCTAGGCTACAACCCAGTTCCCGTGACTCCTGTGACTCTCAAACTGAGGGGGGAGGGGATGTCGAAGAAACCAAATTCGAGATGGTAGAAAGTGGAATCGAAGGAAGTCAGCAGCCAGGCGCAATACATGAAGAAGGATCAGGGAGAGGGTTGGCCTCACCACAGAGGAATACCTCAACAGAGGCGAGCCTGCAGAGATCGGAGGACAACAATGATAGAATTAGCGGCACTGAGTCGTCCAGTGAGGATGCGGAACTGCCTGTACCAGATATATCAAAAAACATCCCGCCGAAACCGGACTACAGACAGGAACCGATGGGACAGCACAAATCTAATAGACAGTTAAAACAACCTGCATATCTATGGGATTATGTCACCACACCCCTCAAACGGAACCTAGGGGGAAGGAGTGTTATGAATTAATAAAGGCGTTTAATAAAGTTTTAACAACCTTAAGAAAAATGCAGGGTTCTAATCCTGCACTTCTGATTGGCCGATAATAGCGATATCGGATTGGTCTGTTCTGGAGAATCTGATTGGCTGTTAATGGGCCAACTCTCATTGGTTCAAGGGTTAACACTTCCATGTTTCTCATTGGCTAATCGGTCAGCAGCCTTCCCTATAAAAGGGCTGCTGCTGCCCTAGGGTTTTGCTCTGTTCAGCATGATTAATAAAGAGTTGAAATTCACTGTTCACTGCCTCATCTCCGTTCCTTGCACCCATGTGCAGAACTTAACATTAGTACCCATAATGACTTCATGTTTGGTTTTCTGCAACAGACAGGGTTTGTCATCATCTGCTCTGAAAAATTGGTCTTTGCAATTGAATCTAATGGATCAGATTTTGAAAAAAAACACTGTTCTATCAAATCATGTAAAGCATTGCTACAATGAAAGAGTAGTGGCTTATTTATTATTCCTTTGTAAACCTCTGCTTAATAATTTGTTGTCAGCATGCAAAGTATATAACAAGCAGCAGAGAACATGGTCTATATTATTCGTTATTCTCAAAATCAATCAACTTTGAGCATCAACGAATGTTTCTCCAAACATCAGAATATGATTGGCTGAAAATTAATCATGTTGATTCCTAGTATCCATTGTCCATTCTTTCATCTGATTTTTCTCCAGAAAAGTTTTAAAAGTTCCAGGCAGCAAACAAAAACAGAAGTTGTAGCTAAATTATATTGAATTATTCCAAACACGAAAGGTCTGAGAAGAAGATGCTTTGGTTTATCATGAGTAATTAATCATAAGTCATGCTAGTGGTGGAGCTTCCTTTAATAGTTCAACCTGGAATATTCATATTTATTTATTCCATCTTTATTAGTATGGTAAACAATTCAAGATGGCGAAGATACCTAATACTCCTTCTTCCTATTTCCCCCACAACAACATTATGGAGTGAGTTGGGCTGAGAAAGAATGGCTTGCCCAAGGTCACCCAGCTGGCTTTCATAGCTATGGCAGAACTAGAATTCACAGTCTCCTGGTTTCCAGCCTGGTGGGAGATCAAATTAGCACTGGTATATGGTGAAAGTTAAATATGTGAGAGGCAGTTAGTGGGTAAATTTCTCAGTCAGCATTGTACAGAAATGGAGATTTCCTTAATGAATAATCTTTGCTCTGCTTGCTTATATCAGAGAGCAGAACAAAGGTAATCATGGAAGCGGGTACAAGATGCAAGTAGTGTGTAATGAACTTCTCACATACTGATATACTCTCCATCTGCATTGGGCTGCAAATCATACAACTATGCTACTTGGGGATGATAGGAACCATAACAGGTTTTGGGTGTGCTTGCAGGGATTGGTGGAGACAGGGAATAACACATATATATCTACTAATCACTTTGTCTTGATTACCACAGAGCAAATGTCTTGTGTATCCAGATATTCTTCTCTATGCTTAACTTTATTTTACTTAGCAAATTCATACTCTGACTTTCAATTTCCATCTTTATAAAATGGTTTTCAGGTTAAATGTCTATGGAGATTCTCAGTCCTCCAGGTCATGGTTGTCCCAAAGGTGCTTTTTCAAGAGGCAACTGGAGTTTCTGGTTTTTCTTTGAAGATTTTTCGCTTCTCACCTAAGAAGCTTCTTCAGCTCTGGTTGACAGGTAACAAATAATCTCAGACTAAACCAGTCAAATGTTACTGATTCTATTTTAGGAATGTCCAAAGGCCTTCATGGCAACAGTTTTTTTTTTTTTTAATGAAGTTTTATTTGGGTTTTCATACACACAAAATACAAGTAAAACATCTTTTCTGAAAATAGCATGGTCCTGGGTTGAACTTCTTTATACAGAAACAAACTCAATTTCATGCTCATTTTTGTGTTCTATTCCATATCTTATACTATTCTATATTTTCTATGTAGTTTTTCCCCTCTTTTAATTTTCTCAGTTTTATTTTGATTATCTCATCTCAATTCAAATCATTATATTTATAATTTTGTCTGTTCTGTTTCAATTTCATATTATCTTTTCTCATTAAACAAATTTTCTCCTACTAATTGGAGTATGACACCTTTATATGTTTTAATTATATCCATTCAACTCTTATTTAAACTTCAATATATACCTTAAGGTTATGACCTTCAATATAATACATAATGCATAACTTCCAATCGAATTCTGCTTGGTATATTCTTATAATACACACTATATTCTTTTTAAAAAGGATTATAAATATATGTAATTATAAACCCTCATTCCATTCCAATTCAGTTCTATCATTAATAATCATTAAAATCTTAACATCTTTAACGCTTCTTTTCAATTAAATGTCATACTTCCTTAAAGACACATATAAACTCCATAATTAATTTTTCCCTTATTTCTCTTCACATGTTTTGTAAATCATTAAATATACCGTTTGTTATATTTATTTATTGACAAGCATTCCACTAAGTTACAATAACTATTTTATCAAACATTTTAATCATACATTGTTTCATATTTTCTGAAATTATTTCTATTTCTAATATAACAATACTATCTTATGTACCTTTGCAGAATACCTTTTTCCATTAGATTTTTACCCATTATCCCCTAAATAGGCCCTGTTTCTCTATATTTTGTTTCTGTCCTTTATAACTTCTTTTCCTTTCTTTCTTCCCTCTCTTCTTCTCCCTCCCCTTTTTAACCCCTTGTCTCTCTAGTTCTAATTCTCTCTTCTGCATTTCCCTCTTTTGTTGCTTTCTGATTTTATACTTATTTTTCATTCTATTTTGGGGTTTTTTTTTTCCCCCAATCTTATACTTTCCATTCTTTCCCCCACACTTTCCTTTTTTTCCCCACCTAAGATTACTTGTTCATTAAAGATGGCTTCTTCTTTGTTCCAATCTTCTTGTTCTGCAGGTATTTCTTGTTATTTCTCATAGTTCCAAATCTCCATTTCTAAGAACTGAAATACGAAGCCAAAAGAACCTCTCCCTTCTTGTGCATCTTCTTTGTACTTTTTAAATTCCATTTTCAGTTCTTCTAAAAGTGGGACCATTTTAAACAGTTTTAAACAACCACCCAATTGATTTTAGTCATTCAAATGCAATAACCAAGAATCCAGAGATCATCAAGTAATCCAAATAGTCCCAAGTTGTTTCTTCTTATTTCTTTTTTCACTTTCTCTTCCTGGAGTTTTACTATTTTGTTGTGATGTTTCAGTTAAGATGTATCTTTTGGAAGTCCTGTTGAGATTTTGCTGTAAGTTCTTTTTAATTCCAGGCAGTCTTCTCCCTTCCAGACCCTGCCTTTTTATTCTTTTTCTCTCCTTTCCTGTTTTCAAAAGCTTTTAATTATCCAGAAATCTTTATTATCCCTTTGACACTTTATTTTCAGCATTAAATGCCTACTAATGTCAAAGTGGATTTTTTTTCCAATTTCTTCTTAAGTCTTTTAGCTGTCAGTATAGGAAAAGAAGAAGAAAAAACCAAATCCTTTCCCTTTTCTCTCTCCTTCGCAGCTTAGAAATCTTCTTAGGGAACAATGTTATTTTTTTTAATAGTTTCAATTCCAGGGTACCTTATTTGTTGCTTTTGCTGTTTGACTTGGTCAACCAAAACTTTCTCTTCTTATCTTCCTTTGCACATTCTTTTCTGGTTGAGTTCTTCTTTGTGGTGGCCATTTCTGACCACCGCTACAATCACCTTCAGGAAAGGAAGTAATGGCCAGCTGGGGAGGAGAGATGAGACTCTCCTCGACCCTGCAGGCAGTCTCCCCCTTCTTCACCACCTCTACACACTCTCAAAATTTCAAACATGCCCACTACCCAAAGCAAAGCCACAAGTTACATCTGCTTTTTCTCATGTGCAGAGGCACACATTTATCCCGGGAAAGCCTGGATTTGAAATGTGCTTTGAAAATTATTCAGAAGGGGTGTTCTGCAACAGGCAGAATGTGAATGTAGCATCTCTTTAAAACGACAATCATTTAATGGTGGCGCAGTAGTTAAAGTTCAGTATTGCAGGCAAACTCTGCTCGCAGCCTGGAGATAAATTCTGATGGGGTTCAAGGTTGACTCAGCCTTCCATCCTTCCCATGTCAGTAAAATGAGGGCCCAGATTGTTTGGGGCGATATGCTGACTCTGTAAACCGCTTAGAGCAGGGCTGTCCCACTCCCGGTCTGTGGGCCAGATGTGTCACGGGATGGCCATGCCCACGCCCAGTTTAGCAAAGGGGAGAAAAGTCCCAATATGTCATGTGATGCCATCATTATATGAGTTTGACACCCCTGGCTTAGAGAGTTCTGTACACACAACGGGGTGGTATAGAAGCCTAAATGCTATTGCTATTAAAAAGCTAACTGCTTTAAAGAACTGCTACAGTTGCATTTCCCTTGTCTGAAGCACCTTTTCCAAATCATTACTGAACCATGCATAACCCTATCAAGCCAAGCTAGCCAATAGATCTTCCTGGATAGAAAGGACTATAAAACAATCACGTTCAAATTAATCCTTGTCTGAGGAAGGTCTTTTTGATTATGGTGCATTCTTGTGGCTCGTCCTTTCATACTGGCTTTCTCTTCTCTTTCTCATTCCTAGATTTGACACCCAGTTTACTCTCCAATTCTACTTTTTGACTCTCCCACAGGTGATTCCTGCCATGCCTCTTAACTCTAGCATGCTAACCAAATCTTTGGCTTTTATTTCTTGGCTCAACTCTGACTCCATTACTTATGGAAAAGGGTTGCCAGCAGATTATAATAGGCATCTAGCTAAGATCTTCCCAAAGAGTGGGAAGAACATAAACTGGTTTATCTTCCTTGATTGTTACTGGAAGTACTGAGCTAATGCACTGGCATTTTGAACATTTCAGTGCACTATATAAAGACCAAATACAATCTTCAACCAACTTTGGAAGCAAGGTCAGGGTTTGTTTGTATTTTTGTAAACAACCCATGAAAGTATTCACTTTTTCTAAGAACTTATAATGTATGTGCAAATATTGTTATGACAAAGCAAACTATATGAAGTAAATCATCAGAATTTTGAAATTTATAAACATTTTTAACTATCTAGAGGTTTATATTCCCAATGAGAGAATAATCAAAATTTTTAAAAATATTATGGTTTGGTATATTAATAGTAGTTAAAGTGTCTCTAGTTCATTGCTTCTTAAATCTTCCAAACAATTCAATATACACAAAAATGCAAAGAAAGAGGTTCACACATGTGATGATTCTGTAACCTTATTCAATCTTTTTTAACTGATTTTTTAAATTCAAATAGGGCATATCATATTCAAACAGACTGTTATATTAGATCCTCAATTGGCTTTAGGTTTTTTAATGTAAAAAGAAAACCAAGACAATACCTTAAAACAGGGTCCCAACCCCCAGTGTGCAGACCGGTACTGATCTGTGGCCTATTAGGAACTGGGTCACACAGCTGGAGGTGAGCGAAGGATGAGTAAAACTGTACATGCACCGTATCTAGGTTGCATGCTCCTTCTCCCACTCCTCCCACATCTGTAGAAAATTTATTTTCCATGCAACCAGTCTCTGGTGCCAAAAAAGTTGGGAATCTCTGCTTTTAAAACTAAAGATTTGTTAGTTTTCTTATTAGCTGCAGGCAGAGAGTAGTAGAAAGACTTTGGAAAACAGGAAAGGCTAACAATGTTTCCGTATTGTGGCAAAGATGCTGAAAATTGTTCTAATGCAAGAAAAAAAAATGACCAAAAAAAGATGGCAAATGTCATAACATGGAAGATGGCATTTTTTCACCTGCTTAATTTTGTACACCAAAGGCATAATTACCTGCTACCCACTTTGAGATTCCTAAGTAGTCTACTTAAATAAGGTTATATATGTATTTTGCTTCTGTAAATATTCCACTGCACTGTTAATTATTAATGAACGGTGTTAGTTATCCTAGAAACTGTTTTCAAACATTTAAAATTTATACAATATATTGAAATGCATTTGCAGTGATATTTTCTCTTTGGCGGAGTAGGAGAGGGAGTTGAACTGAAAAAAGTAATCCAGCTCACTTTATACTGAGTTAACCTATACTATGTTACTCTTGGGCATTCTTGGTGACAGCTTTTCCTTACAGGAGAAGCTGAATTTATGGAAGCATTTTTGAGCAGAAACACAAGGCAATAAGTTTTTAAACCTTTCTGTGTTACCATGAATCTAAATAGGGTTGGTTCTCAAAAAAAATTTCTTTATTGGAATAAAGATAGGTTTGCAAGAATAACAGTCACAAAAGCTTTGAATTGTGCCATCTTAATTTAACAGTAAACTAATATCAGGTATTTTGGAGGGCCTTCTCTTCTTTGACAACAAATACAACTTTTTCTTTAATAACCAATGGTTATTACTCAATCCCAGGAAAAAGAGAAATACGATGAAATATTTTCCCTACCACCGTGCCTAGCAGCAAGTTGCATCACAGCACATTGTGGCAATGATCATGCAACAAACTAGTGTGGCCATCAGAACAAACAGTTTATTTTTGTGCCCCATTAATAGATTTTTCATATGCTCATCCAGCTGTGCAGGACATCTGGCCCAGCTGCAACAACTGCACATGTTAGTTATTCTTGTATTTCTGCTTGTCAACAATCAGCTCCCAAAGAGAATGCAATCCCCTCTGGATATGCAGTTCTTCCAAGAGATGTCATAAGTAATGAAGCAATGGCCATTTTGCAATGTCTTAAAGATCTGTTTATCTGAATCATCCTTCTGTAGTCATTAGCTATACCTAAGGCTACAGCTTAGTTCAACTGAAGCAGCTGCCACAAATATAACATTAACTCTTGAAATACTATAGTATCTACGGTGAACTATGGAGGACAATTCACCATGGAACAGCTTGCCTTCAGAAGTTGTGGGTGCTTCGTCACTGGAGATTTTTAAGAAAAGACTAGAAAATCACTTGTCTGAAATGGTACAGGGTCTCCTGCTTGAGCAAGGGGCTGGACTAGAAGATCTCCAACGTCCCTTCCAGCTCTATTCTGATTGAGCTGAACATCTCTTTGGTTCTTTGTCTAATGTGAAAGATTTGTTCCTAACCAGATTAGCAGCTGTTGACTTCTGCAGCTCAGAAATTTCCTCCACCAGACAAGGAGCAGGGCAAATCGGTGTAACTTAACATCTTGACTGACTGACAGTGACGAGATACATTTCTAAATTGTGACTGATGCTGGCAGAAAAGACATATAATTAAAAGTAAAACATTTTAGTGTGCTCCAATTAATGGGGAGACTGCAAGCAGGCACACACATCATTTCGTAACCAGAGTGAGCACTACAGAAAGTTCCACAAAAAGATTTTTTTTTTTTTTTACCTATACTGGACATACCAACTTTATGGTTCATGCCTAAGATGAGGCTATAGATCTTGTTTAAAGGATGAAGACTGTTCTGTCCCCTCATTAGCATTCTTGAGATCCCCGCGCTTTGATTGGCCAAAGCGCGGGGCACTCTGATTGGCTAGGCGAGCGGCGCCAATTGGCTCACTAAGAATCTCCCACGAATGGTCCATTCGAATCGTGAGAGATTCAAAGTGGTGCTATTGGCCGCGGCCGCCGCAGCTTGGAAATAAAAAGCCGCGAGTTTTTCCTTTAGCCCCAGTTCGGTTCCTGACTCAATAAAAGAGCTTGATATTAAGTCACCAACTCCTGGCATCATTTCCGACGACACGACACTGGCGACGAAGGTGGGATACTGATCCTGAACCGAAGCACGTGTCCGACGGAAGCCAGACGAAACCACGATGGCAAACATCGCACCTCCCGCACCCTTCAACCCCGCCAGCGAGGACTGGGAATCGTACTCAGACAGATTCCGCATGTTCCTCGAATGCAGCGACCTGAAGGACGCCACCGGCCCAAAGAAGCGAGCCGTCTTCCTGACCCACTGCGGGGCCACAGTGTTTAAGATGGCCAAAGTGCTTGCCAAACCCGCCGACGTGACCATGATGGACTGGGATGCCCTCGAGCCAATACTCCAGTGACACTACGCTCCAGCCATGCCCATCCTCATCCGACGACATGAGTTCTACCGTCGGGACCAATGGTCGGGTGAGAGTTTCAGCAACTTCGTCGCAGACCTACGGCGCCTAGGGGGGCTGTGCAAATTTGACAACATGAACGAAGCCCTGCGAGACCGAATCATGCTCGGCCTTTGGGACCCCATCCTCCAGAGTCGACTGATGGCCAAGGGCAACATCACCCTCGCAGATACCCTCACCGAAGCCACAGCCGCCGAAGCTACCCGAAAATCCACCGACCGCATGCGCCGACCGGACGCCGGGGACCGCAGCGGGAACAACCACCCTGCAAGGTCGACCAAGGCCCAACCCGAGATGACCACCCACCAGGGCGACGTCCACTCAGCATCGGGCACTTCCGACGAGGAGGAGGAAATCCACCGTCTCCAGGCAGGCCACGACCCACGGAACCGGTGGGGTCGTAAGTCGAGGACCACCTGTGCCGGTTGCGGAGGCGACCACCCCAGGTCCAAATGCCGGTTCTTCGATTCAATCTGCCGGCATTGCGACAAGAAGGGACACATCACCAGCGTCTGCCGCCTCAAAAAGAACCGCAGCCCTACACGATGGGACCAGAGCGAACGGAGACGAGAGAGCACACCACCCCGGACCAGAGATCGCCCTGCTGACAACAGATGGGACCGGAACGGACGATCCCTACGAGGCGGCGAGACCCGGCGAAGAGAGGAGACCCATCAGACTATCACCATCGGCCACGCCACAACCAACAACGCCCGGAAGGTCTACGTGGAGGTAGGCATCGAAGGTGAGCCATGTAAAATGGAGGTGGACTCCGGGTCCTACCTCTCCATGGTAGCATGGCAAGAAATAAAACGCTTGGTGCCTACCATCCAGAGAAAAGGCCTAGACAACCAGAGACTAATCGTGAAAGACTACCAGGGAAACCGCATCCCTGTAGTCGGAACCAGACAGTAAAAGGTAACCTACAAAGGGCGCACTGAAAGGCTTCCCCTGACCATCATCGATCACGACCGCCCAAGCCTACTGGGACTCCAATGGTTCGCATCGCTCGGCATCGCAGTCACGGGCATCGACCACATCGCCAACGACGACTAGCAGCAACAACTAGCCCGGGAATTCCAAGAGGTGTTTGACGGAAACCTAGGCAAGTACCGAGGGCCCCCTATATCATTCAGCCTAGACCCAAACGTCCCCCCAAAACGCCTAAAACCAAGGCGGGTACCATTCGCGCTTAAACCCAAGATTGACGAGCAAATTGACAAGCTCGTCAAGCAAGGGGTCCTACAACCCATAGACCACGCCCGGTGGGAGACTCCCATAGTCACCCCGATCAAGCCTGATGGGTCAGTGAGAATCTGTGGGGACTAAAAAGGCCACCCTAAATGGCGCCTTGCAGCAAAGTGCTTACCCTGTCCCAGTAGTCCAACACCTACTACATTCACTGGGAGGGGGCAAGGTTTTCGCTAAACTCGACCTCGCCCAGGCATACCAACAATTGCCGGTCGACGAGGAAACGGCAGAAGCGCAAACCATAGTCACCCACCAGGGAGCATTTAAATGCAACCGGCTCCAATTCGGAGTCAGCGTGGCGCCTGGAATATTCCAAAGCCTAATGGAAAGGCTGTTACAAGGCATCAAGGGGGTGGTACCTTACTTCGACGACGTCTTAGTGTTGGCAACCAACCAGGCCGAACTAGAGAGTCACCTAAGGGAGGTCCTAACCAAATTCAAAGAGACCGGGCTCAAAGTAAAGAGGGAAAAATGCCAATTATACACGGAATGGGTTGAATTCCTAGGATATCTCCTAGACCATCACGGCATTCACCCCACCAACCAAAAGATCAAAGCCATCAAAGAAGCCCCCACACCCAAGTCGAAGACAGAACTGCAGGCGTTTCTGGGGCTGCTTAACTTTTATAATGTCTTCCTGCCCCAAAAGGCGACGGCGGCGGAGCCTTTGCATAGGCTCTTGGACAAGGCGGCGACCTGGACTCGGGGGAAACGCGAGGAAGCCGCCTTCAAGAAAACAAAGGACCTCCTTACTTCGGATGCCGTCCTTATCCAGTACAACGAGACCCTGCCACTAGCCGTCACATGCGACGCATCACCCTTCGGCATTGGAGCTGTCCTCAGCCACACTCTCCCCGACAGAAAAGAAGCACCCATCGCATTCTTTTCAAGGACCCTCAGCAAACCGGAGCGGAACTAGAGCCAGCTGGACAAAGAGGCTCTGGCTATCGTCGCCGCAGTAAAAAGATTTCACAAGTACCTCTACGGCCAGACATTTACCATCATCACCGACCACAAACCGCTGCTGGGAATCCTTGCAGGGAACAGGGCCACCCCGAACATTCTGTCTTTCCGAATGACAAGGTGGTCTGAGTTCCTGGCTGCCTACAATTACGGATTCACACACAGACTGGGTAAGACTATCTCCCATGCGGACGCCTTAAGCCGCTCACCGTTACCGGAACCTGACACCGACCCAGCACCCACAATGACCACCCTCAGTATAGAGACTCTACCCAACCTACCCATAACCGCGTCAGACATTGCCCGAGAAACTAATAAAGACAAATGTCTGGCGCGGGTGTTGCATTGGGTAGAGAAAGGGTGGCCGGAAAGGGACAATGACGAGTCCGTCAGGACATTCCGGAACCGGCAAACGGAACTCTCATTACTAAAAGGGTGCATACTATGGGGGGATAGGGTGGTCATCCCAGAAAAACTACAAGGGAAGGTTTTGGAACTGCTACATGAGGGGCACCCGGGCATCGTTAGGACAAAAGCCCTGGCCAGAAGTTACGCTTGGTGGCCAGGGATGGACAAACAGATCGAGGCCTGGGTAGCAAGGTGCCAACGATGCCAGGAAACTAGGCCAAGCCCACCCGCAGCACCCGTCCTAGAGTGGGAAACCCCCAGGGGACCTTGGTCTAGGATCCACATAGATTTCACCGGGCCCACAAAAGGACACACTTTCTTAATAACCGTAGACGCTTACTCCAACTGGCTGGAGGTAAGCAACATGAGAACAACCACCACGGAGGCCGTGACCAAAGAACTCGGCAAACTTTTTGCAACACATGGCCTCCCAGATGTCCTCGTTTCCGACAACGGGCCCCAATTCACCTCGCTAGAATTCGAAAAATTCCTAGCGGAAAGGGGCATACGACACGCGCTGACAGCACCGGCACATCCGGCGGCGAACGGTAGGGCGGAACGGATGGTTCAATTCACAAAGAAAACCATCCAGAAAATAGACCACGGGGAGATCCAGGACAAAATAAATAAATTACTTTTCATCCAACACATAACCCCAAATACCACAACGAATAAAAGCCCAGCCGAACTGCTAATGGGGAGGAAAATAAGGTCCCCACTCGACAGATTACACCCCACGTACAACCCAGAGAAACCCCCAGACTCAACCAGCAAACACCGAACCTTCGCACCAGGCGCCGCCGTCTACGCGAAAAACCTAACGGGAGACCCATTATGAGTACCGTCCGTCATAACACAACTAACAGGCCCACACTCGTACCGGCTACAAACAACCGACGGACGAGCGTGGAAACGCCACATCGACCAGTTAAGATCGAGGACGACCACCCAAGAGACCAGCGACGCGCAACCAAGCAAAACCAACCCCCACAACACAAACCAAGAGGGGAGGGAATACCCAGGGGACCAAAACCGAGAAAGAATAAACCAGCCATACTCACCTGGAAGCAGCCAGCACGAAACCTCGCCAGAAAGAGACAGCCAGGCCAGCTCAACCAACCCAGGAAGACCGAGCGGGAGCGGCGAAACCCACAGCTCAACCAACCCGGGAATCCCAGGAGGGAGCTGCGGAGAGCGGCCTGGCCCAACCGACCAAGCGGTTCCCACGACGGTATCCAGAGAAGCGGAGACCCCAACCGAACCGCCCGGGATCCAACCTACGACTGACCTGCGCAGGTCCAGTAGGCTGAGACGGAGCCCCGCCTACCTACGGGACTACGCAACATAATGATTGAACCAAGAGGGGAGGGGTGTTCTGTCCCCTCATTTGCATTCTTGAGATCCCCGCGCTTTGATTGGCCAAAGCGTGGGGCACTCTGATTGGCTAGGCGAGCCGCGCCAATTGGCTCGCTAAGAATCTCCTGCGATTGGTCCATTCGAATCGCGGGAGATTCAAAGCGGTGCCATTGGCCGTGGCCGCCGCGGCTTGGAAATAAAAAGCCGCGAGTTTTTCCTTTAGCCCCAGTTCGGTACCTGACTCAATAAAAGAGCTTGATATTAAGTCACCGACTCCTGGCATCATTTCCGACGACACGACAAAGACCTTGTCAGGGAAGGTCTAAAAAGGTTTATGTACTAGAAAAACGAGGAAAAAAAAGATGTCAGCTAGAAAGCATTTCTCAATTAGTTTCTTATATCAAGAAACAACAAAGACTCTCCCAGGAACATAATTCATTTGGCAAATAAAATGTAGCAAGACTTTCACAAAAGATGATTCTGAAATAAGCTGGTTTCTTTAAAAAAAAAAGTCACCTGGGTGTCTTTTGCAGATAGGTAAAGAAAATGAAACGGATAACAGGAATTGGTCTCTTGCTTGAGCCAGGAGGGGGATGTTGACTAAAGAAGATATCCAGGGTCCCTTCCAATTCTGTTATTCTGCTATTAAGGTGTGTTTGTGTGTGTGTGTGTGTGAGAGAGAGAGAGAGAGAGAGAGAGAGAGACTTATTTTTTAAAAAAATGGAAAACTATCTCAATTGATTTTTTTTACAGAGAAGATCTCTCTATTAGATATGTTACTCTATAGATAAAATGGATTACATTTATATATGTGCTCAAAGTATATTAATCTGTTCACTTCTGTAACTGATCCCATTAGATAAGATAGGCAGCCTTCCTCTTTGTAAAATACATTGGGAAAGTCACTGAAGAGCTGATCTTTGTGAGTACAATCTAGAATATGGGCCTTCATGTACAAATGAAAACTTATACATGGGCTGGAATCATAATAGCAGTGGATAGCAGCTCCCCATTGCAGACCATTTGTACTTCAGATGGAGACTAGCTCTTCAATGATGTCAGCAGAATGGTTTGAGAGACGAGTGGCAAATATATTCCCTGAATGAGGCTATTGTTTACAAAGAAATGAGAGACTCATTCCTGAAAAAGCTTGATATGGTATGGAAACCTAATCCCCTTTTCTATTTCAGTCAATTTAGGAAAATACATTGTTATTTCTTTCAAAAGACTTCTCATCGCATCACTTTCCAATGCACAACTACAGGCAACAATCCACAGTGACTAAAGAAAACACCCCACACTTTATGAATTAAGAAGGATAGCTGGCTAGTGCTGTCCCATCTGGAAACCATCATGGATCTGCTGTTAGATCCCATGCAGTTTGCATACCGAGCAAATAGATCGACAGATGATGCTGTTAATATGGCTCTGTACTACATCCTACAACACCTTGAATCTCCAAATACCTACGCAAGGGTCCTCTTTATAGACTTCAGTACAGCATTCAATACCATCATTCCAGACATTCTTCTAACTAAATTAAACCAGTGTGCCTGAACACACTTGTATACTCGACGAATGTATCTTCTCTTTTATGTATATAGAAAACATTTGCACCAAGACAAATTCCTTGTGTGTCCAATCACATTTGGCCAATAAAAATAATTCTATTCTATTCTATTCTATTCTATTCTATTCTATTCTATTCTATTCTACTCTATTCTGTATTTATTCCAGGCCAGGCCAACTATCCAGATTGTGTGGTCTACTCTGGCTAGCAACTGTTCTCAGGGTTCTTGTAATATTTATCTCCAGGGCTACCATATTTTCAAGCTACAGGTGGCATGGCTAATATTGTAATGAAGCCATCAGTGAGGATGAAGGTAAAATTTTTGACTGTTTTTCATTTTCATTATGTTTTTGCAAACACAAAAATGTTTTCTTAAGCTTCTCAAAGGCTTAACTTCCTTATTTTAAACCTTAAATAATTAAGTAAAGATTAAAAAAATCAACAGGAACTTGAAGGTTACAAAGATGATTGGGTGGGCCATTGCATACTGCTCTCTTTTTACTGAAAATGTCAGTGGGGAGTTTCTATATTTATGCCCATACTCTCTGAAATTGTCAAAATCTACAGATGACCTCAGAAAACAGCAGCATGATAATAAGAGTGACTGAAATAATTCTGAAGCTTTTACAGTAGAATCTTCTTATAAGTTTTATTTTCATGTTTGTTTTCACCTTTCTATCCCACTGCAATTTAAACAATCTTGCTGGCTTAGATAGAAGCCAGAACATCTATGGTAAAAGATTCCATAAAAGCAATATAAATAAAAACAATTAAAAAGGTTAAAGAATGCGTAATAATATCAGGCTCTCATCAAAGAAAGGTAATCTCTGAAATTACATATAGTAAGTTAAATGTGATTTTTCTCCTCACTCACTTCCCTGCAATTCCTTATGAATAAAACTAGCTAATACAGTATATGCCCAAGTACTTTCAATGAAAGAGAACCTGCATTTGTCAAGTGTGCTGTGCCTTTATTGAAAAGAAAGAAGCTTCCAGGTGACTCTTTATAAAATTGTCTTGTGAAACCTTATCAGTAGGAGAATAAATCATTACAGAGACCAAGACAGTTGGTATCTACACAGATGCCATCACTATATAAAAATAAAGGCATGGAGTCTTGCAAGTAGGAAAGAGAAGCACAACCTTACCTTTTCCTTTAAATTACTGAAAAACCTTCTAGATCAGGGGTGTCCAACCTTGGCAACTTTAAGACTTGTGGACTTCAACTCCCAGAATTCCTCAGCTGGCTGAGGAATTCTGGGAGTTGAAGTCCACAAGTCTTAAAGTTGCCAAGATTGGACACCCCTGTTCTAGATGAAGTACAAAATGTGAAAAGAACCACAAATCAGGAAATTCATTGAGAATTCCATTTTAAATTTCATTGTCTTGATTCCCAACCTTGGGTAATTATTTTTACTTCTTTCTTTCTCAATTTCCCTAAATGATCAATAGGGAATTATTAGACTACTCCTTTTTCATTTGATGTCTGTAAGATTATTGTTCGTATGGTTTTTGTTGAACATGCAAAGTGTTGTATAAATTGTGCAGTATTATTGATATTATTAACTTCCTCACAGGGGGATTATGCAGCTTTATAATTAATGTTTGTAAAGCCATCTCTGATCATCACACAGAATGGGACAGAGAAGTGCCAAGGATTAAAATGTTCTGTAATCTGTTGTGGGCTTTAATTCTCTCTGCAATGCTTAATTGAAAAAAGGAAAAGGAAAAGAAATCTACCATTGTTCCCCCTGCAAAGAAGAGCTGGGTTGATTGCGCCATGCATGCTATCTTCATTTAGAGTTATACCATCATCCAGAATTTTGTATAGAGAATGCTTTCTTGCTTCAGGCAGTGAATGAGCAGTGCTAATGAAATTAAATGGTAGCTGTCACCCTTACTAGGTAGACCAGACAGGATAGATTATTAGATAAACTAATTCTAGATTACCATAAAGCTATATTAATAGAATCTTGCAAAACTAAAAATACAGTTTTCTCACCCTCACCTTTAGAGTCCAAGATCTTAGGAAAACTCTCGTCTGAGCCTCTTGTTCTGCTCATTATGCAAAACTTATGAGACACACACACACACATACACACATACAAACATACAAAATTACATTCTGAATGACTACATATATGTAGGATCTTTGTTCACTAAATGTACTGTAGTATCTGTTTAGATTAGAAACCAATAGATCTGCTTTCAATAAAGTTCCATTCTGAATGTAGGATAAAAACAAAAGATCTTTTTCTAGAGCTACTGCAACATTTGAGATAAAATTATAATCTAAATCTTGATTATTTTAAATTTAGAAATTTTCTCTCAACTGTTTCATCATGACTTTAAAAATATCAAATACAGCAAGTTATGAGTTGTGAAATGTTACTAGTTTTCAAAAAAAGTAATCAAGATAATATACACCTAAAATATCAGTAGAGTACCTAGCAACGGGAAAAAAAGCTATTATATTCTTGCATCAAATATCAAACATTACACAATCCCAACTATAGTCAGTAATAATTATCTTCAGTAAAAATTATATCTGAAACAGTGATATCTCATCACAAAGGTTTTTCAAATATTCTAGGCATTTGGAGAGAATATTCCATAAACAGTGTTGTGAACTGATAAACGCTTAAAGCTGTTGGAGAAGAGAGTCATAACAAGAGCCTTGGATAAATAACAAGTGCAGTGTGCTCTCTTATATATAAAGAATGGATAACATTAAGGAAACATAGGTTGTTGACATTAGAAGGGCATGACTTGCTGCTGGGCTGGCATGCTTTTTTATGGTATAAGGGAACTAAAACACAGGGTTATTTTAGAAGACATTATGTACGGGAGTCTTTGTGGTTGAATTGGGAGAAGATAAAAAGACAATGTTATTTGAAAATTCCAGTTTGGTTATCGACCATTGAAGCATTTTCCTATCCTATAATTTATAAGAAGGAACAAACAGTTAGATATGGGGAACTTTTAGATGAAAAGGGTGAACTTAAATCGATCCAAAACTTAGAGGAACAAGGTATAAAGATGAATTGGTTTTCATATGCACAAATACATTCAAGGTATGATGAAGATTCCAAAAAGGAGGGATTTTATGATAAACAGACTGATTTAGATAAGATTTTGATGGGTACTGATGAGAAGGTGATTAAAAAACTATATGGTTATTTACTGGGAATTAAATTAGAGGAAGAACAAGTTAAAGAAACTATGATTGTTTGGGGGAAGAATTTTGGATATGGGATTGATTTAGAGAAATGGCAGAAATTGTGGTCTCAAAATTATAAAATGACAATGTCAACAGCATATAAAGAAAACTTGTATAAGATGTTTTACAGGTGGCACTTTCCTCCGACAAGAATAGCAAGAATGTTCAAGAATAAATCTGAAAAATGTTGGAAATGTCATCAGATACCCGGCTCGTATTACCATATGTGGTGGACTTGTGAGGATGCTAGAAAATATTGGACTATAATTCACATGTGGTTGGAAAAAATGACAAAGAAACATATAGACTTGAAACCGGAGATCTTCTTATTGGGAATCTTACCTGATATATATAGTAAAGATTTGAAATACCTGATTGTAAATGTATTAACAGCGGCTAGGATTGTATTTGCTAAAAATTGGAAAAATGAGAAAATACCATTACAGGAAGAAATTATTAAGAAAATATTGGAATGTGCTGAGATGAGCAGATTGACATTCGAAATTAGAGAGCAAGAGGATAAACAATTTTATGAAATTTGGGATCTTTTTTATAAATGGTTAGATGATAAAATACGACAATAGAATATTTAGAATGTTAGAATGTTTTGTTATTATTTTGTTATTTCACATTATATTTATAAAAGGTTTTTTAAGGATTGATATGATATGATGATAGGATTTGTTATAGAGTAAATTGGTTTAAGGTATTGTTAGCTCATAAAGCATGAATGATTAAAAATATAGTCAAAAATAATTTTTTTTTTGGTGATATTAGGATACATAAGTTTGGATTGATGATATGAGTTGTTATGTAACATAATTGTAATTGAGACTACAGAATGAATGCACAAAAATGATGAACCAACTGACACACTTGATGTACATATGAGAGTTGATGTTTTTATGTTTTGTTTGTTTTGTTTGTCTGTAGAAAATTAATAAAATCTTTTTCAAAAAAAAAAAAGAAAGTGATGAGGAAGAGGTCAACCGGCTCTGGTCTGAACGAGACCAATGCCACCAGCGTAATCAGAGACTGCAGCATCAATGTGCAGGTTGTGGGGCAAACCACCCACGATCAGACTGCAAATTCCTCGACGCACTTTGCCATGTTTGTGGGAAGAGAGGCCACATCGGAAAGGTCTGTAGAAGCATCCAGCCCATTTCAGAGGGGGACCAACTACCGCCAAACCACAGGAAATCATCCTGTGAGTCGGGAACATTTGAACCACCAATGGAACAACCACTCCTACAGAAATAAACCACTGGCCTGTTCAACGAAACAAGAAGAGGCACAGCAAACCATTACAATCGGTCATGCCTCATCATTAGATGCAAAGAAGATCTGAGTGAAGGTCGCCATCGAAAACGAGCCCTGCGTGATGGAAGTCGATTCAGGATCATCCCTCTCAATGGTTTCCTGGAAGACCCTTAAACAATTAATCCCTGCCATCCAGCGGCAAGACCTCAGAACCCAAAGAATTATACTCAAGGATTAACAGGGAAACCGAATTCCGGTCGTTGGATCCAGCCTAGTCCAGGTCTCATTCAAAAATCGTACTGCATCTTTACCATTGACCGTTGTCGACTGCGATTGGCCTAGCTTGTTAGGCCTTCAATGGTTCGCTCCACTCAGAATCGAGGTAGCCGGCATACAGCAAACCAGAAGCGACGACTAGGAGGAGGCCCTCGTCCAGGAATTCCAGGACATCTTTGCAGACAGACTAGGCGAGTACAAGGGGACCCCGATATCATTTAACCTTAAACCTGAAGTAGCCCCCATCCGCCTTAAGCCTCGTCGGGTACCTTTTGCCCTTAAACCAAAGATTGACGAGCAGCTTGATAAATTAATAGCCCAGGGTATTTTAGAACCAACAGACCACACTCGTTGGGAAACCCCAATTGTAACACCCATCAAACCGGATGGATTGTTAAGGATTTGTGTGGACTACCATGCCGCACTGAATCACGCCCTTCAACAGAACGCTTACCCGCTGCCGGTGGTACAACACCTCCTCCATTCCCTGGGGGGCGGAAAAGTCTTCTCTAAATTGGATTTAGCACAGGCGTACCAACAACTGCCTGTAGAAAAAAACAGCAGAGGCACAAACGATCGTTATGCACCGAAGCGCTTTTAAGTGCAACCGACTCCAATTCGGAGTTAGTGTAGCCCCAGGGATTTTTCAGAGTTTGATGGAGAGACTCTTGCAGGGGATAAAAGGGGTCGTATCATACTTTGATGACGTTTTAATTGCTGCCCCGAATAGAGAAATACTAAAAGAGCATCTTAAATTGGTTCTCCAGACTCTGGCCTTAAGGTTAAAAAAAATAAATGTCAACTGTGTACAGATAAAGTAGAGTTCCTGGGGTACCTAATTGATAAACAAGGCATTCACCCCACAATAGCAAACTAAAAGCAATCAAGAACGCCCCAAGACCCAGAAATAAGACTGATCTCCAAGCTTTCCTGGGGCTCATTAATTTTTACAACATCTTCCTGTTCCACAAAGCGACCGTAGCTGAGCCCCTACATAGACTTCTCGACAAAAAAGCAACCTGGGTCTGGGGGCACCGAGCGGAGCACGCGTTCCGACAAGTGAAAAACTTATTAACCTTAGATGCTGTTTTAATGCAGTATAACGAGACTTTGCCTTTAACAATTACATGTGACGCATCACCGTTTGGAGTAGGAGCCATTTTGAGCCATGTGTTACCAAACGGTAGAGAAGCCCCTATTGCCTATTTTTCAAGGACCCTGTCAAAGGCTGAACGTAACTATAGTCAAATCGATAAAGAGGCTCTTGCTGTTGTATCTGCTGTGAAACGGTTTCATGAATATGTATATGGACAAGTTTTTACTATTGTTATCGACCACAAACCTTTGCTGGGAATTATAGCGGGAGACAAGCCAACCCCCTATATATTATCACCTAGAATGACTCACTGGTCGGAGTTTTTGGCTGCGTACAATTATTGGCTGCAACACCGCCCGGGGAAAGCCATTCCCCACGCTGACACGCTGAGCCGTGCACCACTTCCAGAAACCGTCAACGACCTAGCTCCAACCCTTACGACACTCCAGATTGAAATGCTACATTCACTGCCGCTAACAGCTAGAGATATTGCGATCGAAACAAAACGCGATCCTATCTTAACGCGAGTTCTTAGCTGGGTCAAACGGGGATGGCCAGTAGAACAAACCCCTGACAACTTCACCCCCTTCAAGAACCGGTTAACAGAATTTTTTTCGCAAAAAGGCTGCATCTTATGGGGGGATGGAGTCGTCGTCCCAGAGCGGTTACAACGAGCAGTATTACAAACACTGCATGACGGTCACCCCGGCATCGTGCGTATGAAAGCGCTTGCACGAAGCTATGCGTGGTGGCCGGGCATCAACAAACAGATCGAAGCCTGGGTAAAGACTTGTTTAAAGTGCCAAGAAGTTAGCAATGCCCCACCTAAAGCAACTCCAACAGAATGGGAAACACACCGGGGGCCGTGGTCCCACATCCACATTGACTTTGCGGGACCTACTAAGGGACCTACGTTTCTACTAACAGTGGATGCCTATTCCAAGTGGCTCGAGATCCACGAAATGAAGAGTACTACAACCGAGTCCGTCATCCAGAAGTTGAACAGGCTATTCGCGATGCATGGACTGCCAGACGTTCTGGTCTCCGACAATGGACCCCAGTTTTCCGCTCTACCCTTTGAACAATACTTAGCGGACCGGGGTATTCGCCATGCGCTAACTTTGCCAGCACACCCTGCGGCTAACGGAAGAGCCGAGCGCATGGTACAATTTGTTAAAAAAAACCTTTACACAATGGACTATGGGGACATTGAAGATAAAATAAACAAAATACTCCTTCTCCAACACATCACTCTGCACAGCGTCACCAACAAGACCCCAGCTGAACTATTAATGGGTCGCAAACTCTGTTCCCACCTCAACCGACTTCACCCATCTTACGAGCCAGAGAAACCCTGCGGATCTAGTGGAAAATGCCATGAGTTCAAGATAGATGACTTAGTTTTCACCAGAAATCTTTCCAGTGAACCGTTGTGGGTCGAGACAACTGTAATTCAAGCCACTGGACCCAGGTCGTACCGGGTGAAAACCTGTGATGGAAAAATATGGAAATGCCATATAGATCAGCTTCGCTCAAGTCTACAACCTAGTTTCCGCGACTCCGGTAACTCCCAAACTGAGGGGGGAAGGGATGTCAAAGAAACCGAATTCGAGATGGCGGAAAGCAGGAGCGAAAGAAGTCAGCAATCAGGCATAACGAATGAAGAAGAATCAGGGAGGGACGTGTCCTCGCCACAGAGGAACACCTCAACAGAGGCAAGCCCGCAAAGATCAGAGGACAACAACGAGAACATTAGCGGCACCGAGTCATCCAATGAAAAACCACCGGCACCCGATTTACCCAAAAACGTCCCGCTGAAACCGGGTTACAGACAGGAACCAGTGGAACAGCGTAAATCCAATAGACAGTCAAAACAACCTTCATACCTCAGGGATTATGTCACCGCACCCCTTAAATGGAACCCAGGGGGAAGGGGTGTTGTGAACTAATAAACCCTTAAATAAAGTTTTATCAAACCTTTAGAAATAGCAGGGTTCTAATCCTGCACTTCTGATTGGCTGATAATAGCGATATCAGATTGGTCCATTCAGGAGAATCTGATTGGCTGCTAACGAGCCACTATCATTGGTTAAAGGGGTTAACACTCCACGTTTCTCATTGGTTACTAGATCAGCAGCTTGCCTATAAAAAGGCTGCTGCTGCCCTAGGTTTTTGCTCTGTTCAGAATGATTAATAAAGAGTTGAAGTTCACTGTTCACTGTCTCGTCTCCGTTCCTTGCGCCCATGCGCAGAACTTAAGAAACAGGATTGCAAATTCAATGCAACTCTATCTCCGGTTACACTTCAATGTTAAATTAAAGTTAAAGCATTCAAAACCAGCTAGGGTTAATGAACCATCTGAAGCTGCCAATTTTCTGTTATCACTGAGGACCACATACTGAATGTGAAGTGAGGCACACATACTTTTGTATGTGCACTCAACAACCACTCAACAACCATGACCATGCTTCTCAAAGAAATGTATAGAAGAGCTTATAAATATATTAGGGGATAATTCTAAATGTGATAAATATCTTGGCTCTACTCTGCCTTTCCAAATTCTTCATGTATGAGTGCGTAGATTGTCCAGAATACCTGTTTTCCTGCAAGGATCAATTTGAGGAAGGAAACATGCTACTTGCCTTTCCACTTTTTGATTAGCTGGCAATCTAATCAGCCTTTAAGCCCAGTTCTTATGTTTTGGAACAAATACTCTGAAGGCAACATGAAATACAGGTAGTCCTTGTTTAATGACTGCCTTGTTTAGCAATTACAATGCTGATGAAAAAGTAGCTTTGCGATCAAATCCTTGCATTTACGACCTTTGCAGATCTATCAAGCAAAGGAAAGCTGAAATAAAATCATAAACCGTTTTACTTAGCAACTGCTTTGCTTAATGACTGAGTTGCTGGTCCCAATTGTCATTGCTAAATGAGGTCTAATTGAATTTAACTGCAGCAGGCAGGAAATGTTCCAGCACATAAACAACAGCTGGATCCCCAAAACCCCAGGCCTCCATTGAAATTTAACTTAGTGCTCTGCTGAACTCTTATACACTTTTTCTACCATTCAATTGTGTAAGAAAGAAAGAAAGAGACAGAAAGAGAGAGACAGAGACAGAGATTGAGACAGAGAGACAGAGACAGAGACAGAGAGAGAGAGTCAATGGGATGCAGAGTTATTTTGCAGTCTATTTTTGTAAATTGACTAAAAGTTGCTAGACGGTGCTCCCTCCCCTCTTCTTTTTCATTGTACATTCCAGCAGCTACAGCTAGTCTTATTTCTCAGGCTTTGATGAAATATTGAAGGATGACACAGTGAACAGAGTCCTTCTCTGGGGCTTTTTCAGAATGGAAAGCAGGGACAGCAGTGAAAAAGATGGAAAGACAAGGAGCAGGAAAAACAAAAGCAACCACCTCTTTTAGTTTCTGTATGCTCGGATTTTAAAGTACTAGATATTAAAAGAGGGCCTTCCCTTCCAGGCAATGATCAAGCGATCAAAACACTGAAAGGTGGATTTTAGCACAGTACAGCCTTTATATTGAAGTTTTATAGCAGAGAATGGGTTTGATCTGGTCTTTCCCACCAAGGACCTGTGAGAACAGACTGTGGATGCTGGGTAAAATTGGGGCTGGGTTGTTAGGTGAAATATCTATGATCTGAGATGGTAGATAAAGAAACCAACAGACCTCCCCCCCCCCCCAGAAAAAAATCTAACAATATAGATATGGAAAAAGAATGTGCTAAAGAGAAGATAAGAGAAAAGGAGTGGGATAAAAAGAAATAGAAACCATTCAGATATTCTTGGAAAATTATTCTAATCTGAGAAAGGAAATCACTGACAATTCCATTAACTGCTCGAGTACCAGCTGCCTCCCCCATGCAGTAGGTGATGTAAAACTGAGCGACTTGACTGCACACAATAAACAATAGCTCTCTGGATATTTAATGTCATGAATAATCAATAATACACACACAGACAGGCTGCTTCTATTCCCTGAGATAGCAGATGCAGAACATACAGTATGCGGTCTACAACTCAGGGAGCCGTCATGGTGAATCCTATTTAGATAGTGAGGCATCAATAGGTGGTATTACCAAATCATGGTGGAGATTTAAAACTTATTACAAACATGTGTGTGCGGGGGGGCGGGGGGGATGGACCGGCCTTTCTTTTGCTCTGTTTTGATCCTAACTCCTTCTGGTGCCAGCTCTCTCGGGCGGGATGCCAAGGAGACAGACAGTAAGCCACTGTTGCTTTTGAACCTAAATGATTTAACCAATTAAGTTTGAAGAAGGAGACATCACATATTCAGGGAGCTGGGATGGAGGAGGGAAGAGTTTCCTTTGCTGGGGATTTGCCTTTTTCTCAAGACATCCAACACAAAAAGACCCTTGCAATTTTTATACCAAAGCTTCAGTCATCGGCTATTGGGGTTTAAAAAAAAAAAACAAGCTGGCATTCATCACGAGAGTATAAACAATATTAGAATTCAGTCTCTAGAAGCTATTAGCCTATAAAATTGTTCCATAGCCCATCTGCCCCCACATAACAATGTGGCGCAGGAGCGGGAAAAACTGCCCCTTTTTGATTGATAGAAAGTTTCCTGCATGTTCTGCTGAAACTAATTCTGAGACAGCTCCAATGAGTAAGGAAGAGAGTGACAATTCATGATCTCTTCGCAATCAGCACCACTCCCTTTATTTCTGTTTTGGAGGAAGAAAATATTGTATTATATTTAGTTATCATTTTTCTCCTTCCCTAAATCAACCTTAAATATACCTAGCGTAGTTTGCACAGCTGAGGATAAGTGTTAGAAACCTATCCATATGGTCACAATTCAGTGCTTCAACAGTACCATTAAGTGTACTGCATTCCCTAGTACATTTTTGCAAAAGCTTCTAAGCTTTCTCCATTTATTTCTCTAAAAGGTTCCATTTCTCATTGGCAGTACGGGGAGCATGCAGCTGATATCCTTTGGCACTCTTCCACTTAGAATTTTCTGTACATTTTCTTGTAAATGGAATGCTGGTAGTAACACATATTAACCTTGTTACAAGTAACTTCCTTGCTTCAGAGCATGGTAAAAATGAGATAGGGAAACAGAAGTCTTGAAATGAAAACCAATTCAGCACTCCAATGTCTGCGGGTTTACAGATTTTAAAATCCTGTATCTCAACCCAGTCAAAGCTTTAAACAATAACTTCCCAATGATCCTTGGTCCTTAGGATGGGGAGAGGAATAAATGCTTTTCTGTCCTGCTTGTAAGCTTTTTGTCAACATCTGGTTGGCCACTGCTGTTCAGGAAATATTGAGAAGGTAACCCTTGATCTCCGCTATAAAAGAAAGGAATCCAGCATACTGTATATCACACAAAGAATAACAATGACCCTAAAGTAGAATGGACTGCACAATGACAAAGATTGAGCAAGGAAGTTTTCTATGACAAAAGTTGTTGAGCAATGAAAAAAGTGACAAACTAGTCATCTACGTTAACATGTATTGCTCTTGTTCTTAAATTACATCTGCAAGCAGACTAATGTGGTTTTGTCTCAAAAATGCCTGCCAGCAACAGCATAATTCATAGTCATCTAAATGGCATGGGAGCCATAGTAAAGTCAGCATTTATCTCTAAACACTCACCTAAGCCGTATATAAAAAAATGAGAAACATTACTTTTTAAAGAGTATTTCAAGATATCACCTTTGAACTTGATGCCAAATATTACAAGACAGATATGTCAGCTATAAATTGAGAAGCAGTAGAATATATCTTGCAGTAATGTTGTAGTTGGTAGATAATTTTTCAAACATGGCTTTTATTTCTCACTTTTTGAAAGCACATGGATATGACTAAAAAAAAATAACTATGTACATAAGTGTTCCAAAGGTACTTTTTCAAGAGGCAACTGGACTTTCTGGTTTTACTTTGAAAACGTTTTGCTTCAGCTCTACTTAAGAAGATTCTTGGATGAGAAGTGAAACTTCTTCCAAAAAAAGTATTTAAAAATAACAACCAGAAAGTCCAATTGCCTCTTGGGACAACCATGATCTGGGTGATTGAGAATCTCCATAGACAGTAAGTTATGTGCATAAGTCCTTTTCACAAGCAGGATTGTGTCAAATAACTTTGATTTATGTATATTCAGCAGAATGTCTGAATGAGGCCTGCATGGAACTTGTACTTTGAAAGCAATGACTGCCTTCACAGATCCAAACACTCTGCACCAGAGATGGCATTCAACAGGTTCTGACCATTTCTGGAGAAACGGTAGCAGAAATTTTGAGTAGTTCGGAGAACCAGCAAATATCACCTCTGACTGGAGATCTTACCGTAACCTTCCCCTGCCATATCCATCAAGCCACACCCAGGGAACCGGTAGTAAAACAATTTTAATCACACCACCGCATAAGGAAACCTGTTTTCTCCTGAAGGGAGGGTGATCTAGTTTGTTTCTTATAAATGGGAGTTGCCATTTTTGTTGAATGTTTAAAATGGCTATTTCAAGGGGCAAAATGAGATGCCAGAGAGCAAGCTTCCTTTTTAATATACACAGCTTAGCATCTGAAACAGCAAGCTGATAAACCCCTTTGCAAATAACCTTCTTTGATGCAGCCCTCCATTATCCCTCACTGTTAGTCCTTTGCATATATGCACTTCAAACATATAGCGGGTTGCAAAGGAATAAATCAGGGGTTCACAAAACCCACACAAGAATAACCAGAGAAAGAAAAGTTCTAATTCAAACCTAACCTATCTGAATTCCCACCCACTCTGAAAGCTGCAGCTTTGTATTTCAACATAGTCTGTTTATTCTATGGTGGATTGCTCATAACTGTTCATAATACTTGCTGGGCCACTGATTACTTGAGGGGGGAAGAACCGATAGTGGAAATTTTAGTGGAAATTTTGAGTAGTTCGGAGAACCAGCAAATATCACCTCTGACTGGACATTTTACAGTATCCTTCCCCTGCCACACCCATCAAGCCACACCCACAGAACCAGTAGTAAAAATATTTGAATCCCACCACTGCTCTGCACTGAATGTGCACATATGAATTGACAGGCCATAGACTGTCTGTGACTATGTGTGTGGGGAGGGGGGGTTGTAGAGAAATCTGTGATATGAATAATTATCTCTGTTAAGCCTGTGTTCCCCAACCAGGGTTAAGGAGATAAGCTAAACAGAATGTGCAGCGTTAGTCCGATAGGCATACAGATAAATGAGTGAGATAAGTTTGTATGTTTATTAACATACAGTAAAAATAACAGATATGCTTTATTCCATTTAGAGTTTATAGCATAAGTCAAAATAATAGTCCATTACGTTCGAGTAAGGAAAAACACAGTCTTCATCCAGTAATTAGGGATCATCAAGCCAGAGAGAGCAAGCTGCCATTGTCTTGCTTCTTTTATGGTGCTATTACAACCACTCCCTTAATTACATTCCTACAGTTAAAGTTGCAGACACTTTAACTAACAAACCATGATAACATATTTATTATTTTACCTAAACCAGTTAGGGTAAACAATGTTATCCCTAACAATCTCTGGCCATAGTGACCCGTGAACTTTCACCGCCATAGGAAAAATTATTTAAAGGTGTGATCTGCCATATTCTCACTCTGGTGGTCCATTCTTACATGCAAGTGACTTGATGCTAAAGGTCATGATTAGTTGCATCAAACCTGAAAATGTGTTGTGTACAAGAAAGGGTTATACAGGAATGGAGATACTTTCTGCTTCTTGTGCTGAATCTGTGATGAGCTCACTCATGCAGGCTAATCCATCCTAAATATTTATTGTTGCAAAAGGCAATAGTTGCCCATTGCCTGTTTAAAGATCAACTAGTTTGGTTGCCAGGATCCTCCTAAGACTCATGGATAAATGGAAATGATGGAACCTATATGATGGACAATCAATTACATCTGACACCACAAACTCCATGGCTCTTCCTGCATCTTCTGCCATTAACCTAAACTCTCCCTGGCTTAATAAAAGGGGTGCAGGTAGAGATTATGACAACTACACTGAATTCCAATTTGTTCATGAGCACATTCTATGGCTGTGGTTTTGACTTGCATGGCCCAATCCAAAAAAAGGATTGTCTATTCAGAAATTCTGCCGAGTGTCCCAGCAACAAGAAGGGATAGATTATTTTGTTATGATGTTGTTGTATAGATGTTTTTTTCTATTTATTTCTGCCCAGTGGCAGAAATGTGATTCATAAATTTTCTATAACACTAAAGGAAAGGTACTAAAACAGTCCACTGCTGTCTTGCTATCAATTCTCTTTGGCTATACTGCATCTCTCCTGACCTTTTCTGCAGGTTAGAAAAACCAGCCAAATCATGTATCCTTGGAAGTATTACAAGGTACTGGAAATGGGGGTGTGGGAGAAGGAAAAGGTGTTGAATCAATGTTCCTCTTTCCTTGCATGACCCACTTTTTGCACCAAAAAATGAAAATACCATGCTTTTGCAAAGGCTGCTGTTGCTGCTTCAGTCTTCTTTCCTCTCCAACTATATACAAAGATAGAAGACTTTTTTTAGCTTTAAGGGTGGGCTATCAGATGGCTTTTTAAACAGATACAATTTTATATGTCTTTTGCCAGGCAAGGCATATCTTTCTGAAACCTCTTTTTTACTGACCTCCACATAGTCACAACGTAGTCCATCATCTGCAGCCTTTCCTATACCATTCTATTTGAATAGAAGTGGAAAATTCTAATGAACTAATTTCGGGAATTTCTAGCTGTTGAAGAATTAAACCCTCTGAAAATCATCCTGGTTTCTGCATCAGCAGGACACTGCAAGATTATTTAGTGTCAAGTACATTAAGAGTAGGATGCATTTCTTTGGGAAGAACTTCCACCTCTTATTGTTAGCCTATTTGAGTATAGAATTTAAGCAAACCTTAAAACAAAGTGCAGCTCCAGGGATACAACAAAGCTATTTGTGTGCTAAAAGACACCCACATGCTCAAGTACCTGGAGAACCGAAAGCATTTGGACTGCAAATCACATCCTACCAGGAAGGATTATAAACATAATATAAGGGGGAGGATGGAAATCCTGATAATAATATTCAATGCAGATTATTTGTTGAGCCTGTATTTGATAATAGCTTTGCTGATATGAAGTGTGGGTGAAGCAAAACAGTTGAAAGCTTGTTAATAAGACCCACAGGGTGTTCTCACTTGAAAATTCTTTAAAAATACCCTGTGCCATAATGTAATCCTTTAAAACATGGAAGCAAAACAAAATACAGGCTATTTAGGTGTATTTTTGAGCACCATAGGGATGCTATTTTAAACAAAAAGCATGCGGATGAAGGCTGCATTGAGTGTAGGCCTCTCACCTCAAGCTCTGCTTCAGAATGAGAAGGTGGTACTGAACATTCAGCAAATTACAATAGGTTTTTGCAACTTTTCAGAGAAGAGAAAAAGATCAACTTCCACTAGCACATAATTTTAAGAAGGAAAGCTTTCTTGCTAACAGGACAGGCAAAATAAGGATATGATCCAAAGCCAGCCAGGTTTTAATTTGAGTTTACTTATGGCTAAACTCCAAATTCTTTTTTTTTTTACAACAAATTTTATTAATTTTACAAAAACAATACACAATCCAGGCATAACAACTTGAAAAATCTTTTCTAAAATAATAATAATAATAATAATAATAATAATAATAATAATAATAATAATAATAATAATAATAATTAAAGAAGAAAGCCAATAGAACATACAAAATAACTCCAAATTGTAATATCAATATTTACATTGTCTATTTAACTTCATATCTTATCCAAACTTCTCCTTTTATCCACATTACATTTCTTGCTTATTAAAATTTTATTGCCTTTCATAAACATACAAAACACAGAACATAGAAAAAACAAAAACAAAACTAAAACATCTTTTCTGAAGGCTGCCTGATCCCGGGTTGAAACTCTTCTCACAGACACAAATTCAAACATCATATTCACTTTATATATCCTTCCATATCTTATTATCATTTTCTTTTTTTGTAGAAACCAATTTTATTAATTTTACAAAAACAGTGCACAAACAATCAAGGCATAACAGCTTATAAATTCTTTTCTAAAAAAAATAGTAATAATTAAAGAAGAAAATCAATAGAACATAATGATTCCCAATTATAATATCAATATTTACTTTATCTATTTAACTTCATATCTTATCCCAACTTCTCCTTTTCATCCAAATTATTTCTTGTTAATTAAAATTTTATTGCCTTTTATTAACATACAAAACCCAAAAACACATAACAAAACCTTTATATATCCTTCCATATCTTATTACCATTTTCAATAACATTCTTTGTCTGTTCTATTTCCAATTATCCATTCATCTTTTTTCTTTTACTATACTTCTCCTATACACTAATTGGAGTGATGCCTTTAACTCATTACCCTAACTTAAAAGTACTTCATATAACACTTAATTTATCTTGGGATTCTGTTTAATAGATTCTAAAATTACACAATAAATTTTATACTCTAAATACACATATAAAAACACAATCTTATGTGCCTTCCAGAATCCCCCTTTTATCCTTAATTAGATTCACCCATTGTCTCTAAATAAGCTTTTTTTTTTTAGATCTTGCTTCCCACCATTGAGGCTTCTCCTCCCCCCTTTCTCTCTTGCTTTTTCTTCTCCTTGCCCTTTTTACCCCTTTGCCTCTCCTCCTCCCTTTTCTTACTTCCTTTCCTTTGCTTTCTAACCTTGCATCCACCTTTCCTCTCATTTTTCTCTTTTTTGGTTGTTTTTTCAAACCTTAAAATCCCCTTTTTCTTATCCTCTTTCTCCTCCTCCCCGGAAAAAACCCATTGTTCATCAAAGATGGCTTCTTGTTCCTCTTCTTCTCTGTCCCAGTCATTCTGCTGCGTAATCAACTTTTCATAAGTACATAACGCCATTTCTAAAAATTGAAATAAAGTGCCCAAAGTATCTTTTCCATCTTGTTCTTCCTTTTTATATTTTTGATATTCAGTCTTTAGTTCATCCACAAGCGATGCCATCCTGAAAAGAGAAACTTTCCCCAAAACAACCATCCAAGTATTTTTTAATCAAAAATAATTCAAAAAAAGTTCCAAAAGTTAATACTTTTCTTCCTTCTTCTATTTCTCTTTCTGGGGTTACTGTTTAATCAAAGAGGTCCAATTACCATATATCTTTCTTTGAGATTCTAGGCAATCTCCTCCTTTTCCCACTTCTGCTCCAATTTTTTTTCCTCTCCCTTCCCACTTGCAACATCAATTTTTAAATGATCAGAAATCCATACCTCTATAATAAGGGTTTTCCAATTTCTTAAATTTTTAAGTCCAATGCCCAAGAACTCTTTTGTCCCTTAACTTCAACTTTCAGAATAGTTCACCTTCAGTGCCCAAACAAATTTCAAATCTTCATCTGCTGTTTCCATGGGGTGGGAGAGTGAAGAAAAAAAAAATCCCTTTAACAGCTTCTCTGCCGCTTTCGATCTTCTTAGGGATACAATGTATCCTCCAGCAATTTAGACAGCTCAATTCCAGCCAATTTAAAAGATGTTGATTGACCCGGCTCAGCCAGAACTTTCACTTTTCTTGCTTCCTCCAGCACAATCTTACCCAGTTGCAGGCTTCTTCGTGGCGGCCATTGCTGACCACCGCTCCACCACCTTGGGAAAAAGGGGTTTTTCTGGATGAGGAGGGGGTCTGCGACACCCCCAAACCCCCTGTCTGGCTCCCCTCTCTCTTCAGCTGTCCCTACAGGGCAGCCATATCCCCCTGACCCATTTGGATCAGGGGTACCTCGGCGGCAAGCGCAGCAGGAATCGCGAACGATCGCAAATTCCTGCTGCCACCGAAGCCACGCAGAACCGGAAGCCGCTAAACTCCAAATTCTTAATGAGTACTACTGTTTCCTGTGGCTCCCATGATCCTCCAAGAACTTTCCTACCCCATTATGATTATATGTCCCATATTCCACCTGTTATTACTAGATGCCATCAAGCTGATATTGAGTCATTTCAGTTCTGTGAATCACATTGCCCTGGACTATGTTCAATTTTCAGTCTTTGCTAAATAGGCATCAATAGCTATTATTACTGTATTACTCCATTACATTCATGGTCTTCCTCTTTTTTCATATTCTTTCAGTATTGTCATACATAATATATAGGATCAGTCTTGGATCATCATTCAACCTAGAATTCTCACCTGAGGCACAAATGACTAGGCTCAAATTATGTATTTTGGAAACATTGTAAGAAGGCTTACTTCTCTGGAGAAGGATCTCATGTTGAAAAAGATAGAAGGAAAGAGAGTCACAAAATGGGGAGTCTGAGTTACAGTAGGAATGATTACACTGTTGGAAATGCTGAAGGACAAGGTTAGAGACAGATCATCAGGGAGAAAATCTCTCTTCATGCATTGTATCTAAGAGCTGACAACAACTTGAAAGCACATAATCATCATCAAATATTCTTTCTGTTCACATTATGTATCTAAAATATGAAAGTCATAGTCTTGTCATTAAGCTTCTAAGGAAAGCTTAGACTTGATTTCATCCAATATAGATTTATTTGTTCTCCAATCAGTCCATGGCGCTTGCCAATACCACAATTCAAAAGCACCTATTTTCTTTCTGTTGTGTTTCTTTATTGTCCAACTTTACCCCTAGATAAATTTGAAAAGACCAGGGTCTAAACAATGTTGGACCTATCTATACAAAGGAACATCTCCAAGATCCTAGGATATCTTGATGCATCTAAAATCCCAGAAGCCTGGAGAAATATACTGCTGACATTAAGATCACATGAAGTGTTAATACCACTTTATAATGCCTTGGTCAGGCCACCATATTGCATCCAGTTTTGGTTGCCGTGACGTAAAAAATATGTTGAGAGTCTTCAAAGAGTGCAGAGAAGAGCAACAAAGATGATCAGGAGACTGAAGGCTAAAACATATAAAGAACGGTTGCTGAAATTGAGTATGTCTAGTTTATTGAAAAGAAGGACTAGGGGGGGGGACATGACAGCAGCGTTCCAATATCTCAGGGGCTGCCACAAAAAAGAGTGGCAATCAAGCTATTCTCCAAAACACCTGAGGGGTCGGACAAGAAGCAATGGGTGGAAACTAATCAAGGCTAAGGAGAAATTTCCTAACAGTTAGAACAATTAATCAGTGGAACAACTTGCTTCCAGAAGTTGTAAATGCTCCAACACTAGAAGTTTTTCAGAAGAGATAGGACAACCATTTGTCTGAAGTGGTGTAGGGTTTTCTGCCTAAGCAGGGGGTTGGACTAGAAGACCTCTAAGATCCCTTCCAATTCTGCTATTCTATTCTATTCTACTCTATTCTATTCTATTCTACACTGAGTCTCAGCAGCTTTCTTCTCTGCTCTCTATAACTCATTTTGGTGCCATAGAGACTTTTATTTTCCTAGCAACTCACCTATTCTCTTTCCATCATTATGTATTATGCTGAATAAAGTATGATAACTCCACAATATCAAGAGATCTGATAATGAGGCTGATGGAGGTAGAACTCTATGATGCAAGAAATATCTTGGCTCTGCTTTTAATCTCCAACTTCCACTGAACAGGAAGGTCACCCTACTTCCATGGCAGGTCAGAATTGTGCTGATCTTCATAATTAAACCAATTATTTATGATTATCTCAAATAAAGTCTAGAGTTGTGGCTAGCCCTTTGTCATCTTTCAGAAACATGTTCACTACCAATATAATCCAAATATATTTCCACCAGCGAAGAGGTAATGAACAATTTTAGCAAATTCATTGCTCATCCTATCCTCAAGATTAAACAACTTCAACAGTCACTGCTTAATTCTTAAAATACTTTCAGTATTTATGTATGGTGCCTAGATTATGTATAATGTACTGAATGATTACCATGGAATTCCACAGTACATTTGTGCAAATGGTTATTTCTTGATTTTGTGGTACAAAGAAGCAAAAGCATGGCTAAACATTAAACATTAAAAAAAATAAAAGAAAGTTTGCTTTTCAGTAACAATAAGCTGAGTATTTACATTTAAAGTTTTCATCGAAGGAATCAAAAACTTATTTATGATTCACAAGTTTGAAAAACATTCTTTCTTGTAACTGCTATTGCCTTTCAGTCAGTGGGAGCCAAGAAAGGAAACTGAAGGTACATGAGAGAAACAAAAGGGAGAGAAAGTGGCAGGAAAAAAAAAATCTCAGTTATACTGTTAAACATCTTATACTCTGACACATATTCCACTGAGCAGCAAACAGCCCAGGATATCTAAAGATGAATTAAGAGAAGCTGAGTGGGAATTTACATATAAGTCATGCTCCTCCTTATAGGCCTGAATTTCCATTCTGCCTCTCCCCAGAGAGTGCTGAGTGAATGTTATTGCATTCAATTCAGCATCCCTCCTCTACTGACTACCGGTAACTCAATTTTACCGTACCCTGAGGACTTGTATGATACATTGTTCTCACTGTTCGAAGATTACATTGTTTAGTTGACATGTTGGTCCAAACAGCATAATTTTATTAGCTGTCAGTATTGATGACAGGGGACAATCAGGAGCAAAAGGGGACTTTAAAAAATAATGATAAAAAGAATTTCAAAGAGCAGAGGAGTCTTTCTTTTTCTTTCTGCACAAAATAAATCTTTTGTATGATCTTGGCATATCTGTTTATTATTTCAATTCTGATGAGGACATGTTATTATCTTATTTTAACACCATGCTGCTGGTCTTTACCATTATTCGATGCCACAAATGCATTCTGAGGGGGGGGGGGAGGCAATTTTTTATTATATTTGGCTTTATTTACTCTTTCTTATCATGGAATGAGGACAGTTATTATGTGGGAAAATGTAACTAACTAGTATTTATCTTTCTTTCCAGTCCAATATTGCACTTTTTTTTACTCCATGCATTTTGATTCTTTTTAAAGTGAATATTTAACTGCATGATAACAGATAGAATATGTCATGAAACATAAGGACAAAAGTGACATTCAGCAGGTTCTGACCATTTCTGGAGAAACGGTAGCAGAAATTTGGAGTAGTTCGGAGAACCAGAAAATATCACCTCTGACTAGAGATCTTACCGTAACCTTCCCCTGCCATATCCATCAAGCCACACCCAGGGAACCGGTAGTAAAACAATTTTAATCACACCACCGCATAAGGAAATCTGTTTTCTCCTGAAGGGAGGGTGATCTAGTTTGTTTCTTATAAATGGGAGTTGCCATTTTTGTTGAATGTTTAAAATGGCTATTTCAAGGGGCAAAATGAGATGCCAGAGAGCAAGCTTCCTTTTTAATATACACAGCTTAGCATCTGAAACAGCAAGCTGATAAACCCCTCTGCAAATAACCTGCTTTGATGCAGCCCTCCATTATCCCTCATTGTTAGTCCTTTGCATATATGCACTTCAAACATATAGCGGGTTGCAAAGGAATAAATCAGGGGTTCACAAAACCCACACAAGAATAACCAGAGAAAGAAAAGTTCTAATTCAAACCTAACCTTTCTGAATTCCCACCCACTCTGAAAGCTGCAGCTTTGTATTTCAACATAGTCTGTTTATTCTATGGTGGATTGCTCATACCTGTTCATAATACTTGCTGGGCCACTGATTACTTGAGGGGGGGAAAGGTTAATTCCAGAATAAAATTGAGAAGCTGAATACAAGGTTCATCTCTACGTTCATCTCTACTCTGATACGTGATATGATCAAGAACCAAAAGAAAAATGTGGGGGAAAACCTTGGAAAAATTGACATATAAATGTTATTTTTGCTATTACAAAAACAGTCCAGCCATTTAAGACAAGAATTGGCACCCTCTCTTTGTTCAAGTGGACACAGTAGACATATTGTTTCCAGAAAAGCACTAGTATAACTTGTATACCAATTTCAAATGTGAGCCTTTCATATCTTCTGTGATTGCTTACCAGGATCCTTTCTACTCTGTTACTAAATTGAACAGAATTAAGAGAGGCCAGGAAATGAAACTGAGGATAGAATTCATCTTCTAGGCATCACACTCCATTAGACAAACATCTGAATGGAAGAGAAGAACCAAAATAATGAGAAGTGGGAAATTCCATAAAATAACTTCAGTGGGAATCCTTAGGGTGTTCTGAATCAGAAGGTCTTTAAGGATTTATAAATATCACCAGAAAATAACCCATGGTAGAAGTATGGTTCTAAATCACATGCAGTATGGAGAAGGGAAATTAACTCTGAGAAAACAATCTAAAAATACTTGGAAACCAACATGATTCCTTAATAGGAAACAGAGCTAATTGGGATGAAAACATAACTATTGTTCTTTTAGCTGGAACAAAGTTCCAAATTTTGTAATTAAGTGTCATTGGTAGGAAAAGGAGAAAGAAAGCAGATCAGAACATTAATCTGAGAGGAACACTAAATTCCAGTCAGTGGGAGTCAAGCCAGAGGGCTTGTTCAGTGAGATTAAATATGGAACAGAAAGTCTTTTTTCTATCTATCAGAATCTGCCTTAAGGTGTTCATTTGGTTTAAGCCTATTAAAATACAGTTTATTTTTCCAATTTGCCCCCAACTGTAGTTGCAAACACAATAAAAGTCATGGTTCAGAGAACAAACTTGTAGTTATGTGAATCAGAAATAAACCTGGGGCAGAGCAACAGATCATCAGTCAAGAAATGTCTAGCTTGTTTGCTACTATTTGGCTATGATACTATGATTCTGTCACAAAGTTTCCTTATTGGCTATGTTGCCCCCAATGTCCCTCCACCCCTTGCATCAAAAGCAGACAAACTAGTCAAGCAAAAAAAAAAAAAGGGGGGGGGGGGCTAGGGGAAGCATGATAGCAGTATTCCAATATTTGAGGAGCTGCCATAAAAATGAAGGGGCCAGCCTATTTTCCAAAGCACCAGAAAGCAAGACAAAAGACAATGGATGGAAACTAACCAAGGAGAGAAGCAACTTAGAACTAAGGAGAAATTTCCTAATGGTGAGAACAATCAACCAGTGGAATGGCTTGGCTTCAGAAGTTGGGATGCCCCAACACTGGAAGCTTTGAAGAGCAAACTGGAGAGTCTGTTATAAGATATCTTGCTCGAGCAAGGGGTTGGACTAGATGACCTCCAAAGTTCCTTCCAACTCTCTTATTCTGCTATTCTCACAATTCTATCAATTCATAGCTTCATGGCATTCAGCATTTTTACTAGAGCCAGTTTATAGTTATTCTATGAAAAACTCACATGATTAAAGTCAGAAACTGGGATTTTCACAGATCATGTAACATATTGAAATTACGCCTGTAAACATCCTCAAAAATAGAAATAGGGCATTTCTTGAATTCTTGAATACCAGGAAACTGATCATTTAACTTCCTTAAAGTTACAGTGGGATCCTCAATACTGTTAATAACCTAACGTATTAATATATCTGATAGAGTCTCTTCAGTAAAACCATTTTTGAAATTATTCTTAAATGAGGGCTTAGAGCCACAGCAGTTTCACATCTATCACCCTGTAATGAAGGATACTCCAAGTGCATAAAAATTACTCTTTATCTACTATGATTTGTCTAGATACAGCTGGTGGGCACCATCAAGGCCTGCGTCTACCTAGTTTTGCAATACATTTAATTGGTAAAGAGGGAGTAGAGTTGCTATGGATTATGGGATAAGACATAGTTTTAGTCTATCACAGTCCAGGAAGATAGGTAATGTTTTACGGATCCCTGCGTCATGGGATGTATGTTATAAATGCATGTGTTACTTAGTGGAGAAGGAAAAGAAGAAAAAAATATTAGTTATTCCCCATGCCATCTTTTCCAGGGCTGTGCATTTACCTTTCCAGCATTTCAGAATTTACCACCCACAAAACTATCTGTTGTATTGCAAAACAAAAACAAAAAACTGTTGAGTAAAAACCCAGTGATTAAAGCTCTCCATGCTCTGTAGGGAGATGTGAATATAAGGTCAGATAGGGTGGGTACACTGCTAATCCCTTCCCCTAAATATTGCTGTCAGGGTCCCAGCAAACACACCCAAATGAATCAAAACTCCAAGGCAGGCATCTTCCTCAAAATATAGATTTATTAGGCATGTCATATTGGCACATCTGGGAAACCCCTGACTCTGGAGGACTCTGAGTTTTCTCCAGTCAAATCAAAACCCAAAGTTCTTCCCCGCAGGTCACAAGTACATCACATGGTCCAGCCAGGTTGCAGCCACCATCTTAGCTGGCTTTGGTCCATGCCTCTCCAACACCTGGTAGAACGTCCTTGGTCCCATGGGAAAGAATGTTGTTTCGGCTACACATTTGCAGTTATCTCTATCTCCCCGCTTTAGTTCACACAGCTCCAATAGGCCTGGCTGGGGCAGTCCTAAAGATACTCCCAAAATGGCTTCACTCTAAAAATGGCTCCAGGGCTGACAATTGCCATCTGATGGGAGATGTGTGCCTTTTTCATGGCAGTCCCTGCCTTCTGGAACACTCTTCCCCCCTGTAGTTCAGCAAGTCCTTATCCTCTTATCCTTCCATAAAACTCTGAAGCTCTGGCTTGTCTTCCAAACATTGGGATAACATTGGATAACTCAACATTAGAAGGTTGACTTGATGACAGGTCTTTGTTGTTTTTAATATTTTAACCTGTAAAGTTATATAGTTTTAATATGATTTCATGTGCTGTTTTAACTTTTGATTGGTAACTACCCAGAATTGTTTAGAAGATAAATATTTTAAACAAACAAATAAAATAAGCATGCCCATCAGTAGTACTCTATGGTAACCTGCCCTATAAAATATATGGACTTGTAAGACATGCCTAGGATCTTGCCATTTAGGTTTCTAGAAGATGATGAAGACCATCTTATTTGAGGTCAGAGGGTGGCTGTTGATTGTTTGGATGCATAACTATAGCTACTGGATGAGTACAGTATGTGTAATTATATTGTTTGTAAGGAGGAGCATGTCTTATATGCAAACTCCCACTTAGCAAACCACTAACTTGTACATCAATTCCAAATGTGGGCCTTTCATGTGTTCAGAGGTAACAAAATTAACAGAATTGAGAGGCAAGTTTTATTGGGTAATGAAAAAAAAATTATTTTAAAGAATCAAGGAATACCACTGGCTTTTGTCCTAAAGTGGTTTAACAAAGACAAATAAAGTTCAACATATAAATGAAGAAGTTACTACATGTAAAAGATATATGTCATTACAAAACTTTGTATAGTATAAAGGAAACTACTTTAGACATTGATAACTTTGCTCTCCATAGAATTATAAACTAAATACTATTTGTTTTTTCAATACTGAAAGGTAGCTATGAATAATACCTCATAGCACAGAAGTATAGGAGATGCAATATAAGAAGCTACAATTTGATCTCTGATATTTTGATTAAAGTTATCAGGTTGCAAGTAATACAAAAGAGTAAGAGTTAGTATTAAGTTAGTAGAAAAATGTTTCCTATATTTCTGATGAAAATTGGGGTATAACTTTGGATATTTCTGTGCTGGAACGAAACACTTAGTAGTAACATTACCAGCAAAAGAATCAGAAATCTCAAATTTCCAGTTGGCAAGTGAACTAATTATATACAGTTTGTCTCTGGATACACTGATCCTGCCCACACGCTTTTATCTTTCTTGGTGACTTCAATCTACTTCATATTAACTGGACCCTAAACGAATGTACAACTGAACCCATACATGCAACCTTCTACAATGCTGTTACAAATCTGGGACTGGAACAACAAGTAACCAACAATGCTAAACTTAACAACTGCCTCGATCTCATCTTCTGCAATAGTTTGAATTTAATTTACGGAATACAAACTAAAGAACCCTTTTCCAATAGTGACCACAATATGATTGACTTTTGTCTTAACATACATCCACACAAAAATCATCACAATGACATAATCCCCAATTATAACTTCAAAAAAGGCAACTATGATCTTATAGAAAACGATTTCCCATCCCTTGATTGGCAATCTCTATTCAATGGATGCAATACTGTAGAAGACCATTACAACATATTTTTACTTGAAGTCAAAAGAGTCATCAAACTATATGTACCAATAACAACTCCCAAAACAAACAAAAAAACAGATTACTCATAACAATAAGGAAACTTCAATCCAAAAAGAGATCACTCTGGCGGAAAAACAAATCTGGTCATGTTGCCAACTTCAAAAGCCGATACAAAAATTTATGCCACCAAAAAAAGACTGAATGCACCATTTGGCACATTAAACAAGAGGAAAACCTTCTACGCATCAATTCCACTTGTGCTTTTTACAATTTTGTAAACAACAAACTAAAAGACTCAAGGTCCATCCCACCCCTGATAGGACCTAATGGTAAAGACTACAACAACGACACCATTAAAGCCAACCTCTTTAACACATTCTTTGGCTCAATATTTGTAAACAGCAATGGATCATGCCCAGTATTTCCTAGCCGAACTGCAGAAAACTACAATGATCTATCTAATACATATCAATTTTACAGAATACAATGTTGAAAAAGCACTACGCAATCTAAAACCATCTCTATCTATTGGACCAGATGGAATATGTGCCTACTTCTTAAAAAAGCTATCCACTGCCATAGCAGAACCTCTAAGCATAATTTTTGAAAAATCTTTCAGGACCAGCTCCTTGCTTAGCCTATGGTCATAAACCATGGTCATCCCCATCTTCAAAAAGGGAGACCCCAGCCTAGTTGAAAATTACAGACCAATCTCCTCATGCTGCGTCACCTGTAAAGTCATGGAATCAATTATTAACCAATCCATTATCTTCCACTTAGAGACAAACAACCTACTCTCTAATAAACAATTTGGTTTCAGAAAAAAACTATTCTGTAATCTGCAACTCTTACACTCTAAAAACATATGGACTACACAACTCAATCAGGGCAAAGCAATAGATGCAATCTACATAGACTTCTGTAAAGCCTTTGATTCAGTGGTACATGACAAACTACTCCTAAAACTTAAATCTTATGGTATCTTTGGACAACTGCATAACTGGATAGAAGCATTCCTGTCAAACAACAACAAATGGTCAAAATTGGGAGTGTCCTATCAAATTCTGTACCTGTCGATTGTGGTGTTCTAGGCAGTGTTCTAGGACCAACTCTCTTCATACTCTACATAAATGACCTCTGTGATCATATTAAGAGCAACTGTGTTCTCTTTGCTGATGATGTAAAGCTGTTCAATACCACAGACAGTACTGCTACCCTTCAAAAAGATCTTGACTATGTATCAGAATGGTCAAACAAATGGCAACTTCAAATCTCAACAAAAAAATGCTCTGTCTTACATATTGGCAAAAAAAATATCAGAAAATAAAATATAAGCTGGATAGTCAAGACCTTGTTGATGATCCAAGCTCTGTAAAGGACCTTGGAATACTCATCTCCAATGATCTAAATGCTAGAGCCCACTGTAACTACATAGCCAAAAAGGCATTAAGGGTTTTTAACCTAATTCTATGTAGCTTTTTCTCTGGTAATATCACACTACTAACTAGAGCATGCAAAACATTTCCTAGACCAACACTTGAATACAGCTCATCAGTCTGGAACCCACATTACATATCTGATATTAGCACAATTGAGAAAGTCCAGAAATATTTCACAAGAAGAGTTCTACACTCCTCTACTCATTGTAGAATACTTTATGCCACCAGACTTGAACTTCTAGACCTAGAAAACCTAGAACTACACCACCTTCAGTCTGATCTAAATATGGTATATAAAATCATACATTGCAATGACCTACCTGTCTATGAATACTTCAGCTTCAACCATAACAATACAAGAGCACACAATAGATACAAATTCAAGGTTAACTGCACCAAACTTGATTGCAGGAAATACAACTTCAGCAACAGAGTGGTCAATGTCTGGAATACTCTACCTGACTCTGTGGTTTCTTCCCCAAACCCCAAAAACTTTAACCTTAGACTGTCTACTATTGACCTCACCCCTTTCCTAAGAGGTCTGTAGGGGGCGTGAATAAGTGTACCAACATGCCTACCGTCCCTGTCCTATTGTTTCTTTTTTATTTTTCTTCTATGTACCCATTTCATGTATTCATAACTATGTATATACTTATACCTATTATCTTGTTAGTGATTGACAAATCAAAATAAAAAATAAATAGGTACTTTAGAGTTGCATACTTGTGCGCACTGTATGCTGAATTCACATACCAAATTCCCAACGCAATAGAAATCTTCAGCATATCTTCTCACAAAGTAACCTCAGAGCCTGTAAAAGGGTGATATCTAAAAACACTCCATGACCAGAGATCCATAAAACAGTAATTGCCTTCCTGAACTGTGAGAGACTGTCATGTCAATAAACAGAAGTCATATTATTACAAATCCAGGAGAACTGCTCTTATTCTCTCCACTGGCAGAGAAATAAAGAAAATGATATTTAATACTGACAAAAAATATAAAATGCAAATAGAGGTTGATATCTTTAATCTCAAGTGCAGCAGACGGGTCATTTTATTTTCCATTAGAAGTTTAGGGACTGGTCATTCTCAAAGCAAGATTCTAAGAGTTATTGGATCAATTATGTGGCAAGCAATGCAAAACTTGTGCTCCTGGTGGGATGCAATCAATGGCACTTACAAAGCAAGTATCACTTGGAGTTTCATTGTTCCCCATTGCTTTGAAAGTAACACGTCTATATTGCAGCTATACCATATTTCCCAAACTCTGAGAGTGACCAAAATGAATAAATCTTTCTCCTCAGCATCTGCGCTTTTAACATCCTTTCTGGCGGAACAGAGCACCTGTGACTTCTTTCAATAATCTACCTCCTTTTTTCTCTTGTTCAGTCACTCACTGACACACACACACACACAAGTACATGTCTTTTATGGGAACCCATAAAAACAGCAACAGCACAATTTTTAGATCTGACATTGTTAAATAATTGCTTAAATATTATAAAATGTCATTACTTCCACTCTTCTTATCAGTCCCTACAGGGACTCTTGGTTTGACTGCTTTAAAACCTCATAAACTCACATGCTCTTTTCCGAAGTCAGAGTTTGCAACTCTCCCTGGAATTTAGACCAGTTTCCTGAAAGTTATGGCTACATCAAGAATAAAAATGTTAGATTTTAAAACTAACTGGACTTAGGATTCAAGGTATTCATTTGTTCCCCTGCCCTTCTAAATGTAGTCCTCTTTTTTCTATTAGCATTTTGTCAAATAGCTCATCAAACAGCTCACTGAAGTTGAAAATACAAAGTATCCTACCTGTCTTTCTTATTTTTCCCACATGCTTATTTCATGTTCTTTTTCTTCAACTCTTCTGATTTTTTCCCTTAGTTATTTATTTATTTTTTTGGGAAGGGGAGGGAAAGCATGTGGAATGCCATCTTACTGACTTGCAGTCCTACAACTAGAACTGATGTATCACAAGTGATAGAAAGCATCATCTAAAAATGAAAAAGATCCATTAACTTTTTTTCCCACTGAAAATTGCTTCTCCTTTTTCTTTTGTCTCAGAGTACAAAATGGAAATGTTACTCTTTGAACCATGGAACACATGATCACTATCCACAAAAGTGTTCTGATATTGGGATAACTTAGTCAGGTGTGACAATTAGCTAGGGAAGATGTTTGGTTCTTGGAAAGGCAAGGGAAAGGGGACAAATCCACCAAATATAATGTAAAATATAAAGTTTAGTTCTCATTTCAGTTTCTTTACAAACTATAATCTTTCCACAATTGCCAGTGCTTGTGATCCAATCCAGAATGGGTCTCAGTAGACTCCAGAGGAAGTTCCCCTGCAGGGCTGGCAAATATTAGCAGCCAGGGCTATATGATGTGATGGTGTCAAAATCATAGAGAAGCAGAGGAAGGAAGAGCTGTGGCACTTTGGGACAAAGAACTTAAAAGCACTGCTGGGAGACATGTACCTGCAGATTCAGAAACTTAATAGTGAGGGACAAAGAGTGAAAGCTCTTCAGGATTAACTGGGCTTTGTTTGGCTGTTTTCCTTGCTCAAGTCTGACAAGCCCCCTCCCTCCCAATCCAAAGCCCCCTTCATATGTGGTGCAAATTGGAATACAAATCAGAGGAAAAAGCTTTCTTCTGTTTGAACAAATTGCTATAGATTCACCCCCGTCTCAGGTCAGAGCCCCCGATGGGAAATATTTTCACTGGCTGACTGCTAATAGACTCTGGAGCAGCCATGGGATCAATAGCTGAATAAGAAAATTAGCCAAAGCACACAAACTGATTTCGCCTTGTTTTGAATTACAGCAGCTTTGGTGAACCTATTTTATTCTCTTCTTTCTTCTTGGTTTCTCTTCCTTTGCATTTCCCTCTTCAGCTATTTTTCAAACTGAGTCATATTTGCAGGGTTATCATAAAATACACACAAGAAGATGCAACACCTTCTTAGAAATGTTTATACACATTAATATTTCCTGGCCCAATGGCAGAATTGCAATTTCCCTTAAGAGTGGAAAGATTGGGGGATTTGCCACATTGACATACATAGTCCTTAGGAAGGAAGACACACGCAAAGCCCCTGTAGGAAAGCATTTATCTATGCAGGTAAAGAAGACATTTCCAAATATCTAGAGGCTTGATGGCAAAAAAAAAAAAAAATTAAGCATGACAGATGAAAATAGCTATTTTGGCAGGCAAGCAGCAACATTACTAAAGGACTAATTAAAACAGATTTCTAGGAAAGAAATCACTGTTGGGAACTAAAATACAAGAAATGAGCCAGGAAATGGTGCAAGCAGACCATTATCTCTATACAATTATAAGCTAAGGTTGAAATCTGCCCACAATGCCCTACTCTTAAATAAAAGAATAGAATAAATAAACACCCATTCAGTGAAATGTTATTTGTACTTCATTTTGGTCTGAATGTTCTTTTCAAAAATCCCAGCCAAAAATTTTGACAATCATTCTGGCAGTCAAATCTGCCAGACTTTCAATGAATCTGCTGATGAATTATTCTTGTGTAAATGAACATTATGTACCTGCATCATTTTGATAATTACACCTCCTTGTAGAAAACTATTTTTAACCCAGGAAATGGTTAGCCCTTTACCATGACCAAGCTTCTATTTTTCATAATATGTAAAAACGCCTTTAATTTTTAAAGTTCTAATGTCTCCAAAAACTTGTATCATCACATGGTTCTGTACAACTACTGGAAGTAAAGTAGATATGAAGGGGAGAGAAATGAGCCATGTTGCAGTATTCCAGACTATCCATTTACTTGCCCAGTTTTCAAGCAGAGAACATTTGCATTTAATACCTATGCTACTGTAATCTTTTTCAATGTGAATGGTTTACACGTTGAATGCTAGAATTTTCATAAACTTCCATCCCACATATTTGGAAAACAGCAAGTTGGAGAAAGTAAGTGTGCAGCTAAATGTTTGCTGCTCTAATCCTGATCATCTTACAGCTTCCAAGTGCATTACATCTCCAGTTAGTGATCACTTGATCTGGCAGATCCCATTATAGTTAAGGAAGTAGAGACTGATATTAAAACTTGCCAGAAGTAGGATTTGACCTGAGCAATGGTATAATACAGGGGTGTCAAACTCAAGGCCTGTGGGCCAGATTCGGCCCACGGGATGCTTAAATCTGGCCCATGCAGCCGCCCTGGAAACAGCAAAGGACTGGGAAGAGGGAAGGAAAAAGAAGAAAAGGAAGGAAGGAAGGAAGGAAGGAAGATTATAATGAGAGTAAGGGAGGGTCTGACGGAAGTTCTGCCATAGCACTTGGCTACCACAGTGCCACCCCCATCCCGGTCATGCTCCCCCTGCCCCCGAAGTCAAACACCCTGATGCGACTCTCAATGAAATTGAGTTTGCACCTCTGATATAGTACTTCTACATCAGAACTCACCATACAGATAGTACAACAAATTGCAGCAATAATGTTTTTCAGGAAGGGTACCTCATATCTTAATTTTTAGCCCAGTGTAGGCAGACAATAGATTGCACATAAACAATATCTCATCAATGAATTGAAGACAAACTGGCTTCAAAGAGTTCACTTTACATTAAATAATAATACAATAAGATTCTGTTTGTTGTTAATATGGGCCCACTTTTTCAACAAGAAAAGCATGGTTTCCCTTGTAAGGAAGTAAGAAACATAGCATTAACTCCAGCAATGGAATATGAATTCTAGGATTTTGTATTAACAAGTGGGACTTGCAAGGGGATCTACAATATTTATGCAAGAAGCAACTGTTGACAGCAGTCCGACAGTTTGTTTCTGTTTTATCTTGTCTTTTAAAAAAAACAATGGGAGCTATTGCAAAATCAAATATTGGGGTCCAACCAGCAATCATCAGAAACATTGCCTCAAATGAGTCAGAAAGCAAGAAAATGAGTAACTGTTGTTTTTCTTATTCAGTTTCAGTAATATGCTCTTTTTTACTCAAACAACTGCTGTCATAGATAACATGATTTTAAAAAGTAAGTTATTTAATTCAGCTATAATAATGAACAAGAAACATGTGATCTCTAAGCCACAGAATATTTTATTGCTGAAAGAACAGCATTTCTGATGGATGTAACCATCAGATTTTCACTGATGATAATATCTGAAAGCACCCTATTTTAGGGCACGTGAACAAGAAAGAAGATAGTCCTTCAAATATCCTAGATAGGCCTTAAAGTTCTCCCTTTAACAAGGACCATTAAAGGGACCCTTGTCTCAAGAAAAAGAAAATGTTAAATTGCCACTAGAAATTCGGAAGGGTTAATGCATAGAGTAATAATAAACATAATAAGTAAATAAATAGAAATAATAAAAATCTTGCTTTTAACAATTTGAAAAGGCCTTCAAACTAGAAAGAAATTTTCTAGAATTATGTGGGGCAGAGTAAGATGGAGGAGAGAACAGTGGCCATAGGTATGGTTGAGTTGATTATTTTGGAATTCTGAAGTGTATAAAGATATGTGTGTGTTGGACTTATCTGGGACATTCTATACAATTCAGTTTCAAGCAGTGGTGAATTAGTAAGATGGCTTTATTGTCCATAACAATACAGGTAGTCCTCGGCTTTCAATGTTTTGCTTAGTGACTGTTCAAAGTTACATTGGCACTGAAAAAAGTGACATGACCATTTTTCATACTTAAAACTGTTGCAACATCCCCATGGTCACATGATTTGCATTCAGATACTTGACATCTGATTCACATTTATGACGGTTGCAGTGTTCCGGGGTCATGTGATCACCTTTTATGACCTTCTGAAAAGCAAAGTCACTGGGGAAGCCAGATTCACTTAATAACCATGTGACTAATTTAACAACTGCTGTGATTCACTTAGCAAATGTGGCAAGAGAAGTCGTAATATTGGACAAAACTCACTTAACCAATTTCTCACTTAGCAACATAAATTTTGGGTTCAACTGTGGTTGTAAGTTGAGGACTACCTGTAACTCTGCTTCTCTGTGATTAGTAACTTAGTATTTTAATTGTTAAATTTTAAATTGTTAGTTTTAATTATTGCCTTTTTTAATTGGTCACCACACAGAATTACAAATCTGTGATACGGGTAATTATATAAATATGTATAAATAAATTGATGATAATGATGGTGGTGGTGTTTAGCACATAGAAATATACCAATGAGTTTGGCCAAAAGTGGGGAAGAGACATGGCATGGATATTTCTTTGTTTGGGCCTCTGAATTCATTCAGTTGAGAGGCTTCAAGAGATTTTACTTATTTGAACACAAAATGATATCAAAGGCCCTTATTTATCTATTATATTGATTAGTTACTTTGTTGATTATAAGTATGAGGCTTATAGTAGGTCACATTATGGACATATTGTCACCCTATTTTTCTTTCTCACATGAGAAGAATGAACATCTGCAATGGATTCATATTTCCAGAATAGTTAATGTTTTCCTATAATAAGAGCATTTCAAAGGCAAGAATCATATTCAGACCAAACATTTTTAGAGTAAACATTTTAGATTTTTGTAAGAAAATGAACTGCCTTACATTTTATCAAGGTATCATTTTTTTTATTTGTAGCAATTATGGCAATTCTCAATTTGTCATATGTTCTCCAAGAATGTATGTGGGTTGCCATCTGCACAATATGTACAGTGATTTTATAATATAATATCAAAATAATGATGCATGATAGGTTTATTAATTCAAATTACACACACATACACAAATATAAAAATATAGCTTCTTTGGAGATGTAATTCTTAAATATAAAAATGAAGCAAAACAACAAAAAGTAACATGTGTCAAAAATCTGAACTAACAACAAAAGAACAGAAATATTAGTCTTACTATCCCAAAAATTAATAATTCTAATCAAGCTATTTTAGAACCTGGGTCAGAAAACTGAACAAGTCTTCTCCTGGAATCTTAAAATATGATGATGAATGAAGGCAATTATTAGTTAACAAGGTGCTGTTTATCCATAAATTCTCAAAATGCTGCTCTATGATGATGCATGAATACTACTACTTCTCTTTGGCTATTATGTAGGAAGTACAGGTAACCTAGGATGATTATCAGTGCAACTTAATGGCATCTAAATTCCAAAAAGTCCAATAGGGTTTATTTCCAGAAAGTGAGAATAGATTTGTAACCATATGTCAGTGCTTTTGAGCCTCATTCAAAATGGCTTTAGGTTAATTCAGATTTCCTTCCAGTAAAGTTCAAATTATTAAAATATATTTTTGCCCTACTTCCTTCTCAATCCATTTCAAGTGTCAAAGGAATTTGACTTTGCTCCCAAAAGCTCAGATCCAATGAGTTAGTTACTCTCTAGGGTGCCACAAACCTCTCCAGCAGCAAGGAAATAACTGTACACCTCTGAAGTATGTACTTTGATTTGTTTTTTTTAAAAAGTAACACTCATATATCAAACAAATAGCCAGCTCACCATTTATTCTGTCCCTGCCATATAATCTAATATCACATTATTAGGAAATAGTTGCTGTTTGCCTTGACAATCCAACATTTCCCAGACTCAATCATCTGTCCTAACAGGGTTGATGAGAATAAAAAAAAAAACCTTGTTTGTGACAATTAAACTGAGCAAGTGCAACTTAAAGCCCTATAAGTTGCAAACCAATATCTCCTGGGTAATTCACCAAATCAGATATGCTTTGTGAATGTATTAGAATGCCCTTAACCAAATCAGAACAAGAGCAAGCAGAATAGAACACATCAGCACAATTAAAATCGGTTGCAGAACACAGATAAAGTAAAATCTTATCCAGGATGCCATACTATAATTTAGTAATAATAAAAATTCCAACAAACGAGTAGAAAGATATGAAACACCTACAGCACTGTCACAATAATGCAAAACAAGACACTTACTGACACTTATCAACAGTACAATTTAAGTGGTAGAGGGCAGAAAGCTCTTCAGGACTTTCTGAATGTCAGCAGGCTCCCAATTTCAGGAAGATGTTCCATAGGTTAGGCAATAGAGAAGACAATAGACTTTTAGGATCCTAGAAAATCATATTGTCTAATACATAGGATCTGGAGTATGACAAACTAAACTCTGAGGTAGGCAATTTCCACAAAGAATAGATTTACTGGATATGTTATATTGGCCCAAGCTGGTGAAAACTGACTCTGAATATTCCTGTGGTTTTCACCTGATTAAAAGTGAAAGTTTGTCACTTTCTCAAAACAATCAGTCACATGGTTCAATTAGGATGCTTTCCAGTTGCTAGGTGACTTCAATCTTCTCCTTCCCAGCACCTGCAGGAATGGCCTTGGTTCCCACAAGAAAGTATTTTGTTTTGGCTACAACACCCCAACTATCTTTATTCTCCCCTCCCTATCCCTCTTCCCTGGTATGTCAACTCTGAAGTCTCAAAAATGGCCTCAGTCAGGCCAGCTTCAGGGTTGACACCCTGTTTGATTTTGTTGAGCAAGCAGAGATAACAGAAGATGGAAAATTCCTTGAATAATCTTGAGCCATGTACGGTTTTACAGATGACAGTCACATCTTGAAATGTACTCAGAACCTAACCAGTAATCACTGCATTCACACAGTAGTGGTGTTACATGAGTATGCTTATAACTTATCTGTATTATTGCCTTTTGGACCAGCTATAAGTATTCATGGATCTTTAAGGACCCATGTAAAAATACATTGCAGGAATCCAGGCAAAAGGACTTCAAGGTACAAGTGAGCATAATCTGGTCCTCCTAAAAGAGGAAGTGGGACAACTGACACACAGATGGATTTGTGCAAAGGTTGTCCTAGCCATGGTAGCATTTCAAGCAGGAATTGAGTGTCCAGGTGGATACCCCAGACTCTGACTGAGGCAGTCCTGCCACATGCAGGTCTAAAAAAAGGAAAATCTCCTGCACTGGGTAGTCCCCAATCCATATCCATTTGATTTTGCTTAGCTTAAAGACTGAGGTTTTATTCCCTGCCCCCAGCCATCCAGACTGCCACAGCCTTCAGACCCTGAATTAGAACTTGATATTTTAGCAAGTTAGGGTAAACTGGATTTAAGTAATTAATATTAGGGAGTGATTTAGTCAAACAGACACAGCCAATTTTGTACCACATATTCTAGAGGGTTTTTGTTTTCAATATTCAGAAAAAATATTTTCTCAGATTTGAAGCTTGTTGTCTAAAGCCAACTGCATATGTTTCACTTTTTCTGTAGAATTGTTACTTTTTCAAAAAGTCTTTGTTATGTTTGGAGCATGGGCGAGAAAGAATGGACACAAGCCTCTGGAACAGTGAACTTCAACTCTTTATTTACATAGTGACTTCTCAACTCAATTGTTATAACCCTCCTTATATAGGCAACCCCAATAACTATTAACCAATAACAATCGAGGAGCGCTAGCTCCCTTAACCAATAGGAACTCTCTGTTAATGGCCAATCAGATTCCCCAGAATGGGCCAATCCGATCCTGCCGTTAACAGCCAATCGGAAGTGCAGGGCCAGAACCCTGCACTTTACTCCAAGCTCAAGTTCTCTTTATTAAACCTTATGCATTCACAACACCCCTTCCCCCTGGCTTCTGTTTGCAGGGTGCAGTTACATAGTCCTTTAGGTAGGACGGTTGCTTTATTAGTCTTTTTGATTTTCGCTGTGTCATTTGGCTGCAATCACGCTGAGGTAGATCGTTGTTTGGCAACAGGGTCGCCTCTGGTTCAGAGTTCATTTCTTCATCATTGCCATTATTCTCGGTAATTCCCTGAGGTGCAACTGTTTCCCTCTCTGGTTCCACTTCCTGTGTCTCTATTACGCCGTCGTTCCCTTCGAACAGGTTTTCTTCTACTTGGAATTCATCTTCTTCCATATCTCCCCCCCACCTCAGTTTGGTCATAAGGGAGTTCAGGATACCCGGCCACCATGCGTAGCTTCGTGCGAGGGCTTTCATTCGCACGATACCAGGGTGGCCATCATGCAAGGTTCTCAGCAGCGCTTTTTGGAGTCATTCTGGGATAACGACTCTATCGCCCCAGATGACACAGCCTTTTTGAGAGAACAACTCCGTTTGTCGAGTCTTGAATGGTGTGAAGTCATCTGATAATTGGTCCAATGGCCATCCACGTTCTACCCAGCCTAGAACTCGCGCTAAGGTGGGGTCACGTTTGGTTTCTCTCGTGATATCTCAGGCAGTCAATGGCGGCGAGTTGAGTGTTTCAATTTGCAACGTGTTTACGGTTGGTGCTGGATCGTCGAGAGTCTCTGGAAGCAGTGTTTGGCTCAATGCGTCGGCATGGGGAATGGCTTTCCCCGGGCGGTATTGCAGCCGATAATTATAAGCAGCCAAGAATTCTGACCAGCGAGTCATCCTGGGGGATAATATGTAGGGAGTTGGCTTATCCCCAGCAATTATCCCTAATAACGGTTTGTGGTCAGTCACGATAGTAAAAGCCCGGCCATACATGTACTTGTGGAATCTTTTAACGGCCGATACAATTGCGAGGGCTTCTTTATCAATTTGGCCATAATTTCACTCAGTTTTTGAAAGTGTCTTTGAAAAATATGCAACAGGGGCTTCATTACCATTAGGCAGTACATGGCTCAGAATGGCGCCCACTCCAAAAGGTGAAGCATCACATGTGATATTTAACGGCAAAGTCTCATTGTATTGCATGAGTACAGAGTCAGAAGTCAGTAGTTTTTTCACATTATGGAACGCCTGTTCTTCTATGACCCCATAACCAGTTTGCTTTCTTGTCTAACAACCGGTGTAACGGTTCAGCGACCGTTGCTTTATGCGGTAGAAATACATTATAAAAGTTGATGTGGCCTAGGAACGCCTGGAGATCGGCCTTGTTCCAAGGCCTGGGAGCATTTTTTATTGCTCTTAGTTTAGTGTCGGTCAGGTGAATAACCTGACTGTCAATTAGGTATCCTAAAAACTCAACTCTATCTACACTATCTACAATTTACACTTATTCTTTTTTACCTTAAGACCGGCGTCTTGGAATTTTTGTAGGACTAACTTTAAATGATCCCGTACGATTTTTTTTGTAGGTGCAGCAATTAATACATCGTCAAAGTAGGGGACCACGCCTTTAATCCCTTGTAGTAGCCTCTCCATCAGGCTCTAAAAAATCCCTGGGGCTACACTGACTCCGAACTGGAGCCGGGGGCATTTAAAGGCACCTCGGTGCATCAAAATCGTTTGTGCCTGTGCCATCTTTTCATCAACAGGTAGTTGCTGATATGCCTGAGCTAAGTCTAATTTAGTGAAGACCTTTCCGCCCCCCAGGGAGTGGAGGAGATGCACCGGATATACATTCTGCTGTAGGGCGTGGTTCAGGGTGGCCCGGTAGTCCCCACAAATTTGGATCATCTAGCTTAATGGGTGTTACGATTGGGGTTTCCCAGGGGGAGTGATCGGTAGGTTCTAGCACCCCCTGAGCTATTAGTTTGTCGAGTTGTTCGTCGATTCTCAGCTTTAAGGCAAACGGAACTCGACGGGGCTTAAGGCGGATGGGAGCTATCTTTGGATCAAGGCTGAACGAAATTGGGGTCCCCTTGTACTCGCCTAAGCTTTCTGCGAAGACGTCCTTGAACTCATGGATGAGGTCCTCCTCCCAGTCACTTCCGCTGATTCAGTTTATGCCTGCCACTTCAATGCAAAGTGGCGCGAACCATTGGAGACCTAGCAGGCTAGGCCGATCTTTGTCGATCACAGTTAGCAGTAAGTACTGTGTGCTTCTTGAAGGAGACCCGGACTCGGAAGGAACCAACGACGGGGATTCGATTCCCTTGATAGTCCTTAAGAATAAGTTTTTGGAAACAGAGGTCTTGGCGCTGAATCGTGGGGATGAGTTGCTTGAGGGTCTTCCAGGACACCATCGAGAGGGACGATCCTGAGTCGACTTCCATGTGGCAAGGCTGGTTCTCGATGGCTACTGTGATTCGGATTTTCTTGGCATCCAAGGCAGAGGCGTGACCAATAGTGATAGTATGGTGAGCCTCTTCTCGCTGTAAAGCTCGGTTACTGTAGGAGTGGCTTACTGGTTCTCGCCTTACAGGACGGTTTCCTGTCGAATGGCGATAGTTAGCCCTTTTTGAGGCTTGGCCAGGTCCTTGTAAACTTCGGCTGACCCGTCCGATGTGGCCTCTCTTCCCGCACTCATGGCAGAGCGCGTCGCAGAATTTGCATTTGGACCTGGCATGGTTGGCTCCACAGCCAGCGCAAGGGCGTAGGGGCTTCGGGTGGTGGTCCCGGTCAAACCGCAGTTGATGGACTCTTCTTCGTCACTATCTGACAACGAAGAGAGGTCCTCGTGGTGCGTCGTTGAAAGCTGCCCTTCTGACCTAGGTGAGATGTCGCTTGTCGGTTGGTGTACCGGAGCGCGGTTGCGGCGTAGTTGTGCAGCCGACTTCCTGGTTGCTTCTGCTGCAGTAGCATCGGCGATGGCGTTGGCAAGGCTGATGTTGCCTTTCGCCATCAGCTTGCTTTGCACGCCTGGTGCATCTAAACCCAGAACTATTCGATCTCTCAGTGCCTCTTCCAAATCGGCGAATCCGCAGAGGCCTCCCAGATTTCGGAGGTCTGCTATGAAGTCGGCTACACTTTCTCCCTTTCGCTGGCTTCTCTGATAGAACTCGTGCCATCTCACAAGCGTTGGCACGGTCGGTGCGTAGTGATCTCATAGTAGAGGTTTGAGGTCGTCCCTTCACTTCTCTAGGTTTTGCTAGTGCTTTAGCCATCTTAAATACGGTTGGACCGCAATGCGTTAGGAATACCGCCCGTTTCTTCCCGGCTGTGGTGTCCTTTAAGTTGTTAGTTTCTAAGAACATTTGGAAGCGATCCATGTAGGACTCCCAGTCTTCTTGCGCTGGATCGAATGGAGCGGGTGGTATGACGACGCTGGACATGGTTCTGTTGTGTAGCGTCGTCAGCCACGTGCTCAGTGTTTCTTCTTAGTTCTGTTGGTTCAGACGTCTCCAAATCCCACCCTCATCGCCAGTGTTATGTTTGGAGCATGGGCGAGAAAGAAAGGACACAAGCCTCTGGAACGGTGAACTTCAACTCTTTATTTACATAGTGACTTCTCAACTCAATGGCAGTTATAACCCTCCTTATATAGGCAACCCCAATAACTATTAACCAATAACAATCGAGGAGCGCTAGCTCCCTTAACCAATAGGAACTCTCTGTTAATGGCCAATCGGATTCTCCGGAACGGGCCAATCCGATCCTGCCGTTAACAGCCAATCAGAAGTGCAGGGCCAGAACCTTTACTCCAAGCTCAAGTTCTCTTTATTAAACCTTACGCATTCACAACAGTCTTTGTATGTTAGTCCACTGTTAAAGAGAGATAAATAACAGATGCAGCTTGTTTCTCTTATTCTAAATATTTTCTCAGGCAAAGGCAAATGCTATGGACCCAGTTTGCAAATGGGAGTAACTTTGACTGCCAAAAAATGGAAAAGGATGCATTAATGCTAATTAGCCTAAAATAAATATTAAGGAAAAATTCGTACTTTTTAAAGGTTTAGCTTAAGCTTTGTGGTTAAATCAGCTTATTTTTTTTATAAAACATGCTCAGTTCCAACTCATTGAGCAATCACTGAAACATCAACATGTTTCTTTGTCATTTGCCTCAAGTCAAGTTATCAAATAATAGCTTGAACACTGAATTATAGAGTAATGGCAGAGTTCTTTATTTTGAAAAAAAATAAGTTTGATTACTAAGTAATCAAACATGCATCATGAATGACTTTAAAAAAAAAAATCTGGATTTTAATAAATTCAGTAGTAGGTAGGATTCCATAATAGAAAATTCTATGGGGAAAGAACTCCTGAAAAGGGGGATATTAAAAATGCAACAGGAAATGCTTTTAGAGGATTTCCAGTAGTGCAAGAGGAAAAATGGGGGATATTTATAAACATCTGTACAGGGGCACAGAGATTTTAGTGAACATCTGGGGTGGGGAGAGCGGACATATAAAGAGATGGAAAGAGAAAGGATGACCAATGAGAAATAAATATAGGTATTACAGAATAGCAAAGTATGTTAGAAAAGCTAAAACTCAGGATCAGGTGAGGTTTGTGTTGTGAATGAATAATACCAATAAAGTTATCTTGAGCTTGAAGTCAAGTGCAGGGTTCTGGCCCTGCACTTCTGATTGGCTGTTAATGGCAGGATCGGATTGGTTCGTTCAGGAGCATCTGATTGGCCATTAACAGGCCATTCCCATTGGTTAACGGAGCTAGCGCTCCAGGATTGCTATTGGTTGAATAGTTAATAAGTTGCCTATATAAGGAAGGCTATAGCAGCCCTCCAGTTTGAGCTGTCACACTATGTAAATAAAGAGTTTGAAGTTCACTGTTTCTACCAGCTCGTCTCCCATGCTCCAGACTTAACAGTTTGAATAGAAAATTAAGTTTTAAAAGTACTTATTCAGATATGTTCAAAAGAGAAAGAAATGAATTAGGGTATTGGCTGCTAAAGAAAGATGGCAAAATATCAGCAGGTTGGAAATACCAGGAGATATGCCTGAAGCAGCAAATGCTTTCCTGTAAACTTGAAATAAGACCACATTCTGGAAGTTATCAAGCTATAACTGGCTGCAGTTTGGGTTGCAGAAATACAACCCACAACAAAAATTTGGACAACTGCTTGAGATAAAACAAATTAAATCTACTCTCTATAGTTCTGTGGGCACAACATGAAATCATTCCTTTTCAGCAGTGCTTAAGCCCATGTGAGATGGTCCTAAGGAATCCCTAAGTCATGTGCTTATTTGTTGTTCTCTCTGGAGGGAATCAAGGGGGGGAGGGAGAGAGAGATATGCACCTCTCTGGAAGAGAGAACAATATCTAATTGTCACTGCTACTATCTGACCAGACATATTTTTCCTGGTTGCTCAATTTTGTGCTATCATTTGTTGTATGTGTCCTATCTATGGTTGAAGTTTTGCACAATTTTTTCATGAATACCACTACTATCTCTATTATATTATGCAATTTTATTGCATTTTATTTGAAAATAACAATTATAGACTTATATATTTTACTGCTGTGCTTTCTGTCTTAACAGCCCTAATGAAGATTTGATGATGATATGCTAATGTAGATGATTTCATTGAGGGGGGGCTGGGCTGGGTATGGTCATGGTGGGCATGGCCAGCTTGACATCACTCATGTCAGGGCCGCTTGTAGTGGCCCAAGTGCTCTGTCAGTGAAAACAGGCTCCTGAGCTCCATTTTCGGCTGCAATGGCCTCCTGCAACTCTCTGCCAGCAAAAATGGAACTCAGGAGGGCCACGCAGTGCTGGATGGCATCCTGAAACCCTCTGCCAGCAAAAAAGGAGTTTGGGAGGGGCGCATGAAGCCCTCCTGAACTCCATTTTCATTGGTAGAGGCGCCATGGGCCAGTCTTTCACTGTTTCCAGGGTGGTCCCATGGGCCAGATCTAAGCACCCGGTGGGCTGGTCCTTGAGTTTGACACCCCTGGTGTACATAATGGTGATACATTTAGTTATCCTCCAGATTTTTGCAGACAAAATCTGCTAACCTTTGCTCTGACTTTCCTTAAAAGTTATTCCAACAGTTTACCCTGAATATATAGATATTCTAACTCAGAGGTCACCAACCAGTGGTCCCAGGTGTTCCCTGGCCTGCGAGGGGGTGGGGGGAAAGGAACCTCTGAACTGGTGCTGGGTGGTGGGAATCTGGAGCTGGAGGCTGACAAGCCATGTGCTGAAGACCAGAAGTTCAGAGGTTCCTTTCCCCCCACTTCCATCCCCAGGGACAGAAGGAGAGAGAAAGATAGACTTATAGAGAGAGAGAGAGAAAGAGAAAGAGAGAGAAAGGGAGAAGAGAGGGGAGGGAAAGGAGAGAGAGATGAGAGGGGGGGGAGAAAGAGACATGAGAGATCCTGGTGTTTTGCTTTCTGTGGGAAATGGGTCCAAATAACTCTTTGAGTATTTAAGGTTGCAGGCAGCCAAGCTAAGTGCCTGAAGGACCCCATCCTGTCAGTGGGAGTCCAGGTACTTCGGCGAACGGCATGCTGGATTCATATTAGTGGTCCATGGGATTTAAAATTATGAATTTGGTGATCCCTGAAGTCCAAAAGTTTGGAGACCCTTGTTCTAACTGAAAGGATTGTAAGAAGAGAAAAGCTGGTTTTATTTTTCTGACCTCTCACACAAGAGGCAATCCTTTCAATCAACTATCCCTTCTAAGCCACAAAAACATGCTGGTAAGAAAGATTAAAATTATTCCAATCAATTCATTAAAATAAACCTTCTCTTCTAAATATGTAACCTCTATGCCTAAATGTAATTTTGCAGAGTCAGAAAGATGAACTATCTTCCACCAACCTAATATTTGAAGCTTCACCTGCAGATTTACATTTTTTCTACCTTAAACAAAACTATTGCAAAAGGAAAGAAAGAACAAAGGAAGTGCTCAGGAGAAAGGCCTTATACTAGGAAATATAATGTTTATTTAGGATTTTTATTTTTCTAATTTATATTATATATAATATAATGTTTATTTAGGATATCTATTTTTCTAATTTATATTGTATATAAATTATGGCTACCAAGTCGGAAGGCATAAAATAAAAAACATACCTTCCGACTTGGTAGCCATAATTTATATATAATATAAATTAGAAAAATAAATATCCGCAGTAAAAATTATATTTACACAATAAGTAAACAGCAGCATGAATCATGTGCATATCCTTAAAACAACTCTTTTTATACCTGTTGTGATAAAGTGATGGAAGAATTGAAATAAAACAGGTTAAAGAAACAAATTCAAAGATATCTTTGCAGCTAAATCAGAGGTAGTATTCAGCAGGTTCTGACCAGTTCTGGAGAACCGGAAGTGGAAATTTTGAGTAGTTCAGAGAACTGGCAAATACCACCTCTGACTGGAGATTTTACAGTATCCTTCCCCTGCTACACTCACCAAGCCACGCCCACAGAACCAGTAATAAAAAATAATGAATCCCACCACTGAGCTAAATGAACTATGGACTGCAATAACAGAATAAAAGAGCATGGATAAACTAGATTTCCCCTGCCCCCCTCCAGCACACCAGCTAGTATGGAGCATTGTTGAATATTTAAATGCACTTTAAAGCCCTTACAAGAGAATGCAATGCCCAACTTCAAGAAAATCAATCAACAATTACACCAAACAGCCAAAGTTATTCTTAGCTTATTTTAGTTGGCTCTTTGAAAAGCAAACAGCACTGAAACCTTGGCTGGAGAGGGAGGGGGAGAGATATGATGAAATCTCATTTTTCTGGATCCCAATTTTTCATGCAGTCATCCAATTTTCTTCTGCGACTTATATTAATTGTGTAATTATGTTTCACACAAGTGGCAGAAATGAGCACAAATGAAATAAACACTCTCGATGCTCTCCAATTCAATGAACATTCTTGAATAATGAGGTGTATAGAGTCACCAGTCCAAGCTTTATATCCTGATTGGCCTACATGGAATCTCCTCCAATGTGCATCTCTTAGATGATCCATTCCAGTATGACTTTGCTCCAGTGAGCAAGTGACTGGCTCAGAGTATGATCCAGGTGAATTGATCTCTTATGTCTCCTTTATAATACCATATCCCAAAGGTGCTTTTTCAACAGCTAACTGGACTTTCTTTGTTTTTCCTTGAAGTCATTTAACTTCTCATCCAAGAAGCTTTTTCCCTTCTGAAGCAACAATCCAGCAGTCCATAACAGAAGAAGCTTCTTGGATGAGAAGCAAAATGTCTTCAAGGAAAAACAAAGAAAATTCAGTTGCCTTGTGAAAAGCACCTTTGAGACAACCACAGTCTGGATGAGTGAGAATCTCCATAGACATATAGTAGCATGCAAAGCTTCAAGCACTTTTGGTCAAATTGTTTATTTCAGTGAAGCCCTAAATGAACAGAAGTTGACACAGAATTTGCATGGTACAGAATTAAACACATTTTTCTACAAATGTGAATACATATTTGATAGTCAGGTCTATTTGTTACAAATTTATAGTTAAGAAAACAGTGAATATATAGAAGTTCAGACATTCTTCTAGTCAGTATTTCATAATACCTTCTTGGTAAGAAAAGACAGCTTTCATATATTTCCTATAGTTATCTGCAGCCAGGAGTCATTTTGATTTTCCTTGGATCTTGAAACACTCTTCCTTATAGAAGACATCTAATTCTGAAATATTTTTTGTTGCCTTGCATGCATAGCAATTACAATCTCCACACTATAATTGGTGCAGTTAGGTCTGCTATTGATCTAGCATTTGCCTCCATTTCATACTGACGGAGGCAGCTGTGATCTAACAACATTTATCCATAACAGCATCAATGACAACTGTGGTGCTAATTGGACTGCCTGTCAACTGTTTGACTAGTGAACCCAAAATAAGGAGACACTCTTGGGAGTTTTGAATTCCCAAAAGTAAAACTTTATTGGATATTCCATTTTGGTACTGAAGAATCAAAACCAGTTCTGGTTTTCCTGTGCAGATGCTTGCCTAGTTAAACAGTGGCTCCCCTTTCTCCCCACTCCTAGGTGATCACATTGTCCAGTTATGAGATGTTCTTTTGTTAAAGGAACAGTCTACTTCCTTCTCAAACACCTGCAGCAGTGACCTTGATGATTTCCAGGCTCTCATGATCTATGTATAACTTCTCAGCATTTCATTCCACCCTTCCCTCCCCCCAGATTATTGGCAAGTTGAATAGAGATAGGGTTTAAAAGAAGCGAAACGGTTCAATCTTGATTGTAACCATAATTCCACTGTAACTGGGTTTATAATTTGAACAATTGGGAATGGCCCTACTGACATACTTGACTGCTTTTTTTCCTTGGGGGAAAAAATCTCACCTAATCAGATGCATTTTGTGAGCAATGCAATTTAAGATGGTATTTGATGTCGTGTCCGTCGCGGGAAAGGAGACTCGGAGCCAGTGACTCAGTTTCAGCTCTTTATTTGGTTCCGAGATCCGAAACAGTGGCTTTTATTCTTTGGCTGCGGTGGCTGCGGCCAATGGCACCACTTTGAATCTCTCGTGATTAGTTTCCACCAATCGTGGGGGGATTCGCGGTGGGCCAATCAGTGCTGCTCGCTCGACCAATCAGATTGCCTTGCACTTTGACCAATCGCTACGTGGTGTTTACAAGTATGTTAATGACCGTACAGAACACCCCTCCCCTCTTGGTATGGTCCTACGTAATGTAGTCCCCTAAGTAGGCGGGGCTTCGTACTTACCTACTTGACCTGCGCAGGTTAGTTGGTGCTTGGCTCCCGCCCAGTTCGGTCGGGTTCTGTGTTGCTCTCTGCCTCGTCGGTGGAACCGCCTAGAAGGTTTCGCCGGGCCTTTTGTCGCAGCTTCCTCCCGGTCTATCCGGGCTGGTTGAGCTGCGGTTGTTGCCGCTCCCGCCTTTCTCTTCTTTAATGGCTCTGATTTTTTTTTGGGTCGGGTGGATGCCGTGCTGGTCTAGGAGGTATCCTAGGAACTAGACCCGCTCTGTGTGCAGCTGGCATTTTTCTTTTTTCACCTTTAGCCTGGCCTCCTTGAATTTGGTTAGTACCTCCCTTAGACGACCCTCTAGTTCTTGTTGGTTGGCTGCTGACAACAGTACATCGTCGAAGTAGGGCACCACCCCCTTAATTCCTTGCAAGAGTCTCTCCATGAGGCTCTGGAAAATTCCCAGAGCCACGCTGACTCCAAACTGGAGTCTCTTACAGTGAAACGCTCCCCGGTGGGTTACTACAGTTTGCGCCTCTGCGGTTTCTGTGTCGATCGGCAGCTGTTGATAGGCTTGCGCCAGGTCGAGCTTCACAAAAACCTTGCCTCCCCCTAGTGAGTGTAGGAGGTGCTGCACTACTGGAAAGGGGTGGGCGCTTTGTTGTAAGGCACAATTTGGGGTGGCCTTATAGTCCCCGCAGATTCTCACCAACCCATCGGGCTTGACTGGGGTGATTATGGGGGTCTCCCACCGGGCGTGATCGATTGGCTCTAGGACCCCTTGTTTGATGAGCTTGTCTATTTGCTCATTGATCTTGGGCCGGAGTGCAAAAGGTACCCGATGTGGTTTTAGGCGTATCGGGGGAACGCTGGGGTCTAGGCTGAAAGAAATAGGGGGCCCTCGGTACTTGCCTAGGGTGCCGTTGAACACTTCCTGGAAGTCCCTTGTGAGTTGCTCTTCCCAGTCGGCATCTGTGACGTGATCGACACCCGTGACTTCGATCCCCAGTGGCGCGAACCACTGTAGTCCCAAAGGCTGGGGCGGACTCGGTCCACAATCGTCAGGAAGCCTTGCTGTGCGCCCTTTGAAGGTTACTTCAAAATGTCCTGTTCCGACTACCAGGATGCGATTCCCCTGGTAGTCTTTAAGGATTAATTTCTGGGTTTCCAGTCCCCTTTCGTGGATCGCAGGCACCAGACGCTTGGTCTCCCGCCATGCAACCATGGAGAGGTAGGACCTGGAGTCCACCCTCATCTTGCATGGTTCGCCCTCGATGCCCACTTCCACGTATACCTTTTGGGTGTCTGCACTGGATGAGTGGCCGATGACGACGGTCTGGTGGGTTTCCTCTCTCTGTCGGTTCTCGCCGTTCCATCGACCCCGTCCGTCTCAGTTCCAGTGATTTTCAGCTTGGCGGTCTCTGGGCCTGGGGGGTGCCGTCTTGTCTCCAGTTGCTGTGATCTCGCCATCGGGGGCTGTAGGCTTTCTTAAGTCGCAGACTCGGGCAATGTGGCCTCTTTTATCGCAGTGTCAGCAGATCGCATCGAAGAACCGGCACTCCGATCGAAGGTGGTCGCCCCCGCACCCGGCACACTGGGGTTCCAACTTACAACTCCGCTGGTTGCGCCGGTCTCATCCCGTCTGGAATCGATGGATGTCCTCCTCCTTGTCCGTGGTATAGGAGGTGGAGTTGTAGTCGCCGTGGTGGGCAGTGGTTTCTCAGCGGCTTGCTTCGGGGCGTGCCTCGGTCACCGTGCCCATCTCGGTGGTCACGGTGCAGTCCCCTGTGTCTGGTCTCCACATTCGAGCTGCCGATTTCTGGGTTGCTTCGGCTGCGGTGGCCTTGGTGAGGGCGTCGGTGAGGTCGATGTCGCCCTTTGCCATCAGTCGGCTTTGCAGGACTGGGTCTCTGAGCCTGAGGACGACATGGTCTCACAGGGCCTCATCCATGTCCGTGAACCTGCACATGCCCCCTAGGTTCCGTAGATCAGCCACAAAGTTGCTGATGCTCTCACCCGATCTCTGGTCCCACCAGTAGAAATCGTGCCGCCTGATGAGGGTGGGCACGGCGGGGGCATAGTGGTGTCGGAGCAACGGCTCGAGGTCGGCCCAGTCCATCACCTTGACGTCCTCGGGTTTCGCGAGAGCTTTTGCCATCTTGAACACTGCAAGCCCGCAGTGTGTTAAAAAGACAGCTCTTTTCTTCTGCCCGGTTGCATCCTTTAAGTTGCTACTTTCGAGGAACATTAGGAATCAATCTGTGTAGGATTCCCAATCCTCGGTAGCGGGGTTAAAAGGTGCGGGTGGTGCGATGCTGGCCATCTTGTCGGTCTCGCTTCCTCAGGACACATGCTTGATGGGGATTAGTCTTGAGATCCCATCCTCGTCACCAGTGTCGTGTCTGTCGCGGGAAAGGAGACTCGGAGCCAGTGACTCAGTTTCAGCTCTTTATTTGGTCCCTTGATCGACTGGCTTCCAAAGGAAAAACAGCGGCTTTTATTCTTTGGCCGTGGCGGCCACGGCCAATGGCACCGCTTTGAATCTCCCGCAATTAGTTTCCACCAATCGCAGGGGATTCGCGGTGGGCCAATCAGTGTGGCTTGCTCGACCAATCAGATTGCCGTGTGCTTTGACCAATTGCTACGCAGCGTTTACAAGTATGTTAATGACCATACAGAACATTTGACAGGTTGTTCTCTGGAGAACGGTTACAGGAAGTGGGTATGGCTAGTCTAGTGAAAAGAAAGACCAGGGAAGACATGATAGCAGCCTTCCAATATTTGAGGGGCTGCCACAGAGAGAAGGAGCTCATGCTATTTTCCAAAGCACCTGAAGGCCAGACAAGAAATAATGGATGGAAACTGATCACGAAGAGATTCAACCTAGAAATAAGGAGAAATATTCTGACAGTGAGAACAATCAACCAATGGGACAGCTTGCCTTCAGAAGTTGTGGGAGCTTCATTACTGGAAGCTTTCAAAAAGAGACTGGACTGTCATCTGTCAGAAATGGTGTCGGATCTTCCTTTTGGGGGGTTGGACTAGATGACCTACAAGATCCCTTCCAATGCTGATTATCTGTTATCTGGATATTGGGCCACTTTAGATACTAAACCTGCTGTCCTTGAACATGAAGCCACAATTAAGATTTGGCTGCCCGAACACCAATTTGTGGTTCACAGCCACACACATTTCATCTGCCATATAAGTCACTTAAAGCACTTTGCCATAAATCAGTATTCACCTGTGAATACTGCACAATACTTCGTGCATCATGAAAGTGCTGGAATTCACAGTATCAGATCGTTTTCAACCTATTCTCACTATTACACAGTAAATTAAGAGATAATGAGATCTAATAGTTAATGACAATCAGATGGAGGAGACACCAAAACCCAATCTCTTGCTACCTGCTACCTGTCTTCTTCAACCACTGAGTAGGCAGGGTTTTTCTGCTCAGTTTGAGAACAGGGGCTTGTGACCAGTTGGCAACATGAGGTGGAAAGGATGCCTGAGTTATGCCTAAATTAGGCATCCACAAAGTCAAAAGATGCTTTGTGTCTTTCAGACTGCTGGTCCATAGTTGCAAACTGCATAATATATAACAAATGTGAAATGTTCCCCTATTATGTTATCCTCAGGCCCACAACACAACCAGTTTGACTGTGGTGGCTGGTCTGCTGGCATGTCTGGATTATCATTACATTCTAAGGACTCTATTTGGGGGGGGGTCACCTTCTCCTCCTCTAAGCCCCCATCCCTAGATTGTTAATGAGCTAGAGAGGACCGACAAGTGTAAAATGTCACCATCTATACCTCCTCTCCTTGTCCAAGAGGGAAAGAGTTTCTCTTCCAACAGTGGGCCATATCCCAGCTTCACCTATACCAGCATGCTAGGAGAAGTTAGCGTGACATTAATACTAAGCCTTATAGCAGCTGCCCTCCCCCCTTCTCTTGACCAGCATTGGCATTGCCTACCCTTCTACTAATCCTTATCTTTTCCACCCATGTTTTATTCGGTAGAATTTTATTGGAGGGAATAGACTGTGGAAAATGTAACCAAGAAGTCCTAAACAGAGTGAGCATGACTGAGAGGAAAAAAGACATAATGTGTGTATGTGTTTATAACAATAATTAATTGAAGAATTAGTTCCCACAAACAAAGCAATCAAGCCTCAATTGACTGGAAGATTGTTGCCTTTTTTAAGAAAGAAAACCTTGTTTAAAGTCAAAAGAGATTATTTAAAAAACAAAGCCGTGGAAGGCAGTGGAGGACTCCCTCTTTCTGTCTCTGTTTCTCTGTCTCTCTCTCTCTAACTAAAACCTCTCTCTCTAACTAAAACCTCTAGTTACCCCACTTCAATAAGCGAAAGCTGGAATTAAAAGAAAACAAAAGAAAATGAAGTTATGGATGGGGATGTTATCTCAGAGACAAGCCGACAATCAACTACTTAACAGCATTCATCACATCTCCTATAGATATACTGAGTATAGTGATCCATTGAGGCAATTTATTTCTCTGTAGCTTGCTCTCCATTTTTTCTTCAACAGAGATAAGCTGGCTCTCCCTATGCCACGGGCTCTTTAAATGCTTTCTTGTTCCAAAGCTCCACTCAAATAACCTCTCGCCCACCCACTCAGTCTTTGTAGAACTTGACCATTTCCTTCTGCTATTTGGTCCAATTCAAAAGATAATAACTCATTTTCAAGAGACATCTTCCAATTATAGCATCTAAAACAGAAGGCAGCAGCCTAAACATTTCTACTCAAACATGCTCTTTTGATATATATCTGTTTTAGTTTTGAATTTTGAACAAAACATCCAAAAACATTTATGATTTGATTCAAGCATCAGCCATCTGAAAAGTGCTCTTTCAAGAAAAGAATGGTTTGTTCATGGAATACTTTGTGCAACCTACTCAGTTCCTACTTTGTCAACAGCAAAATATACATTCTACCTGGCAATTGTGAAGACAGGGTGAAGTACAGGATTGAACTTCCAGATAAAGAGTAAAAGAAACATAGTCAGAAAATACCTGTTTAGCGTTAGTGAGTGAAAATTACTACACCTAGATGAACTGCATTTATTCTGATGGTACTAGCTGAAGGTCCCACTCATATTTATTTTGGAAAACTCCCAAAGAATGGTTCAAATATCTGATTTCTGCAGGAGGTTAAATGTTGTCTCTATCATTTAAAAAAAAGGTCAGGAGGAAGGACTGAAAAATAGATCAGATTGACTCTGACACCTGGGGAAAAAAATAAAGGCGTTCATAAGGGAATCAAAGAAGTAATTTGAAAACAAGCACCAGAAACCAGTCAGCATGGATCTGTCAAGAATATGTTGTGCCACATTGCCATTAATATGTGTGTGTGTGTGTGGGGGGGGTAAATAGACTGTAAGAATAATGTAAGCATAATGCACTGATTTCAGAAAAGCATTTGAGAAAGTATTGATAGTATTGTGATTAGCTGGCTAGTTAGACCTGGGGTGGATGGAGGATAATTGACTCAGACACTGTACACCTCAAAATTCCTTCTCATATTGGAGGAAAATATTCAGTAGAGTGTAAAACAGCTTCAGTCCAAGCTTCTGCATGGAAGTGTGAAGGAAAAGCGTATCAAATTAGCAGATGATAAAACTTGTGGGATATTTAATATCCTTGAATACAAAAATAAAATATAACAAAAATAAATGAGAGAGAGAGGGAGGGAGAAGGAGAGAGAGAGAGATGTAAAGATCTTCATATAGGAAACAAAGATTGGGAGTATTTGACCTGGCAAATGTACTTGTGAAAAATAACTTGGAGAGGTCGTTGATTGCAAGCTGAGTATCAGTCCGCAATTTGATGTAATTGCAAACATACAAATGAAACTTAGGCAGCATTAAAGACATTGAGCATTGAAAAAGTGAAAGCACCATTCAGAAGCTGGTATTTAGTTGTATGGGGTGCAAATCCCATGTTTTGAATTCCTAACTTCTCTACAGAATGACCAGATGGAGAAGTCTTCTGTGAAAACACGCTGAACACTGAAAAGCTAAGGTACATTCCTTCAAAACTTCATGTTGTCTTTGCAAGTTCACTGGGGAGGGGATGGGAATATCAAGTAAAATCAAGATGGCAGCCATTACCATGTGATTGCAGCCATTACTTTGCCTCCCCCCCCCCTCCTCCATGGATCTCCCTGAAGTTCACAAATGGTTTCCTAAGTATTTACAAGCATTCTCTTGCTTATATTTTTTCTTTGCCCAGAGAATCTGAAACTGATGTGCATTTCACCACCCATTTTTTCTTCTACAGGTCAGAAAAACAATGTCCAAAATTCTAATTAGATTTATTTTATTAAATCTGTTTACAACCATGAATGACTTTTTTTTTTTTTTTTACTATAATACAGTGAAGAGTGGTAGCAAAAAAAACCCCTTTTTTATTCTACTTCATCTGAAATATCTAAAACTGTATGATGTGTTTGTGCCAATTCTCAGTTATCAGGTCAACTTCTAGTAACCAGAGCAACTTTTTTCTTCTTCTTCTATAATTGCAGATTCTGCTGCCACTAGGATCAATTTCCATAATAGGATAGAGCAATATCTGAAAAAATATTTAGGTTTCTATTTTAAGAACATTATACTGTGTAATTTTTCTTTTCGGTAGAATGACACCATAATACAATTTATGATTACACACAGTTTAAAAAAAAATCATTTATATTTTATGTCCTGCAAAAGCAAATCCAAATTCATTGTGTTTTGACACAATGAATCTATATATAATTTGCATTTCTCAATTTCTGTTTAGATATGGAAATCCTAACCTTTTTGTTTTTGTAATTAAGAATAATGACAAAAGTTTCAAGAAAGGGAAGAAAGAATACAGAAGCTGAAAAGCTGAGGGAAAAATAGATTATTCAAAGCTACTTCTTAATGTAGGCAAAAAGAGCTGGTGGGAGAAAAACGTTAACTCCCTTCTTTATGCCAATGATTTTTGTGTGTGTAGTAATGTGCCTATTTTTTTTCACCAAATAAACCAAGAATTGAGAATCTATGGCCTCTCAAGTTTGTTGAGGTATAATTCTAATTGTCCTCACAATTGTGTATATTTGCTAAGTCACCTGGAGTTCTAGACCAGAAACATTTAGCACACCATTGGCTCCCTGGTTCTGTAATAAATGTAAAAGCAAAATTTACATCACCTCATATCCTCAATGTAGATTGCCACTATTTGACGCCTTTATGCATTTCTAAGGTGAGAAATATTGGGACTATATTTTCAAAGGGGGAAAAAGTGATCCTGAAGAAAACACTTAGGATTTATCATAGATAAATCAGCCATCTGAAAAGTGCTCTTTCAAGAAAAGAATGGTTTGTTCATGGAATACTTTATGCAACCTACTCAGAAGCTAGTTTACCAACATTTTTAATAATATCAAACATAATATCTTCCAAGTAACTTGAGCATGCAATTCCAGAAATGTTTGAATCACTACTTATCATTATCCATTTCAAGCAGAGCAATCAAGACTAACCATTCTCAAATAATCATTCTTAAGAGGTTTCTAAAGTATACCTTAGTCCAGAGGCCCCCAACCTTTTTCAAACCAGGGACCGGTTTCACGATTATTTATTCTTCCACGGACCGGTACCTGAGTAATGTGAGATTCCACCGCCATCGGGATGGCTCTTCGTTTGAAGCCGCCCCCCCTTCGACGAAACTAAGGCGAGAGCACCCAAACATCGCTTTCCAACTGAAAAACCGGAAGCACTTCCCAACCAAAAACCCGGAAGCAACCGAAAACCCGGAAGCACTGTTGAAACAAGATGGCAGCACCCAAGCTTTGCGGCCCAGTAAAAAATGATCCACAGACCGGTCCTGGTCCGGAGACCAGTGGTTGGGGACCCCTGCCTTAGTCCACACCATGTGTCAAGTGTATTTTCTTTGGGTTTTTTTCAAAGTCAAATTGTATAGTCTAATACCATGCACAATGATTAAACTTAGAACCTTCATACCTCCAAGTTTAAGAATACGTAAATCATGTCTTTGCTTTCTTGATGGAAGACAATGATGTAAAATCTCTCATGAGAAGTTATCCCCCTAAACCTATACCTCAGTGCTACATTATTTGATGCTCTTCCCAGAACTGAATTTTATCTCTACTGGAGATGGGTCTGCAAGAATAATAATTTTAGAGCGTTGGCCAATATCTCGTACAATCATTCTCAAATGTGGTAGCATTAAGACAATGAGGTTGCTTATATCTAATGTCAAATTCAATGAGAAAGAACCAATTTGGTCTAGTGGTTAATGCACCAGGGTAGAAGCCAGGAGACTATGAATTCTAATCCCACTTTAGCTATGAAAGATAGCTGGGCAACTTGGAGCTGGTTACTTTCTCTAGTTGAATCTCATAGGGTTGTTGTTGTTGTGGGGAAAAAGAAGGTGCATTGGATATATTCACTGCCTTAAGTTATTTATAAAAATAATAAAGGTGATATTACAAAAAAATAATCTAAAAAAGAACGTGTTTCAGGTATGAGATTTTTTTTAACCTTTTAATATCTGAGATCCTATTTAATGCAGATGTCAGAGATAAAAGCTGGATTCTTCTAATGCACAACATGTTCTTAAACTCATAATAATGGGGTATAAGGAGAATGATTTTTCTCCTCATGCTTTAAACCACTATTGCCTTCTTTCTAAATTAAAATAAACAAACAAAAGCCTCTCTGGAGAAACCAGTCATGAATTCAAAATTATTGCACAAAATTCAAATGGCTGAATGAAAAAGTTTTGGAATTTTGCAGGCTAATGCAATGCTTAACCTTAGAAAGATTGTCCCAAACAGGACATTTGTGTAAAACAGGAAAAAATGAGCTTCTGGTTGTCAAAAATGGCCTCAGTCTATGGCATTGATGCTTAGACAGGATTTCTATTCTTGTTTTTATAACTTCTAACAAAATAATTCTTTTTAAAGGATTAAAATAATACCCAGTAAAGCATTTATTAAGCTAAACTTTTCACTTAAACTTTTTTCAATATTTTACTTTTTCCAACCATTAAAGAGTTTCTTCATAAGCCATCTTAGTGTACTAAAAGACTTTTTATCAGGGAAACATGTTGCAAATATTTTAATTAAAATGGCAATTTTCAACAAAACTTTCATAAACGTAACTCTCTACCCCTCAGTGTGACTGTGGTGCTGCTCGACAAAATATCCATCACACTGTATCCAAATGTCCATCAAGAACTTACACCAGGCCAATGTCTGATTTTTTTTCAACATTGACTACCCTGTTCTTGAATGGTTGGGTGGTCTGTAACTACTAAGTCCATGTATTTGCCATATGCTAAATACATACATAAATAGATGTATCCATTTTAAAGCTGCTCAGGTTATATTTTATCTTTTCAGATTGAAAAGAGAGAAAAAATTGCTGCCCTGAACAGGTGTGTCTCAAGCAGGTACACAGTACCTGTGGACAACTGTTAGGAATATAAGTCACCTAACAGGTATTTGGGTTAGAAATATATAAACCAGGATAAACATTTTAGTACTATATCTTTAAGGGAATGCAAGAGCATGCAATTGGGTGTGGTTTCTCAAACAGCCATAAGATGGAGCCAGAAACCTGGGTTGTTTAGTCTGAGTCTTAGAAGAGAGTGTAAGTGTATATCTGTTTCCTTCTGTTGGAAAGTATTGCCATTACTCCATTTCTTCTAATTGACTGATATTACTGGATTTAATGTCAGTCTGATATTAACTGTTTTTGACACTGGACTTTGATACTGAATTATCCCTGGACGAAAACTGACTGATTTTACCTGTGAATGACTTTGGACTGCTTATTCTGGAAACCTTAAACCTTTCTGGAAGTAAAAACCTACATTTACTGTACAGTGTATCTGTGTGCTCTGTGTGTATTATTCCAACACTACTCTCAAATACGTCTCCCTGTATGCGCTCATTCTCCTAACGGGGAATTACCTCAACAACAACTCCTTAAGCTAAACGGGCTTTTTCTCAAGATTGCATTGTAGCTGCAGAGGATACAATCTTATAAAAAGACATAGCTGCTTTAAGGTGCTACATAAAATTCCCTGCATGTTTTGAAATCCCTGTTCTCCTTGGAATAAGAAACATGATATAATCCTACCAGATTTTTGGCTAATCTAAATCATGAGTCTCTTCCTTTGTATAACAACTTTTGTATTTTTAAACACCTGCTGCTAACATTCCCTATTAGCTAACAGATAACAAATAATCAGAGTTGGAAGGGACCTTGTAGGTCTTCTAGTTCAACCTTCTGCCCAAGCAGGAGACCCTATACCATTTCTGACAAATGGCAGTCCAAACTCTTCTTGAAAGTCTCAACTGATGGCGCTCCCACAACTTCCAAGGACAAGCTGTTCCATTGGTTGATTGTTCTCACTGTAAGAAAATTTCTCCTTATTTCCAGGTTAAATCTCTCCTTGTTCAGTTTCCATCCATTATTTCTTTTTTTAAAAAAACAAATTTTATTAATTTTACAAAAACAATACACAATCCAGGCATAACAACTTGAAAAATCTTTTCTAGAAAAAGATAATAGTAATAATAATAATTGAAGAAGAAAGCCAATAGAACATACAAAATATTTCCAAATTGTAATATCAGTATTTACATTATCTATTTAACTTCATATCTTATCCAGACTTCTCCTTTTATCCAAATTATATTTCTTGCTGATTAAAATTTTATTGCCTTTCATAAACATACAAAACACAAAACATATAACAACAAAACTAAAACATCTTTTCTGAAGGCTGCCTGATCCCGGGTTAAAACTCTTCACACAGACACAAATTCAAACATCATATTCATTTATATATCCTTCCATATCTTATCATCATTTTCTTTTCTTTTCTTTTTTATAAACCAATTTTATTAATTTTACAAAAACAGTGCACAAACAATCAAGACATAACAGCTTATAACCATTTCAATAACATTCTTTATTCTATTTCCAACTATCCATTCATCTTTTTTTCTTTTACTATACTTCTCCTATACACTAATTGGAGTGACGCCTTTAACTCATTACCCTAACTTAAAAGTACTTCGTATAACACTTAATTTATCTTGGGATTCTGTTTAGTAAATTCTAAAATTACACAATAAATTTTATACTCTAAATACACATATAAAAACACAATCTTATGTGCCTTCCAGAATCCCCCTTTTATCCTTAATTAGGTTCACCCATTGTCTCTAAATAAGCTTTTTTTCTTTAGATCTTGCTTCCCACCATTGAGGCTTCTCCTCCCCCCCTTTCTCTCTTGCTTATTCTTCTCCTTGCCCTTTTTACCCCTTTGTCTCTCCTCCTCCCTTTTCTTACTCCCTTTCCTTTGCTTTCTAACCTTGCCTCCACCTTTCCGCTTATTTTTCTCTTTTTTGGTTGTTTTTTCAACCCTTAAAATCCCCTTTTTCTTATCCTCTTTCTCCTCCTCCCCGGAAAAAACCCATTGTTCATCAGAGATGGCTTCTTGTTCTTCTTCTTCTTCGTCATTCTGCTGCGTAATCAACTTTTCATAAGTACATACCACCATTTCTAAAAATTGAAATAAAGTGCCCAAAGTATCTTTTCCATCTTGTTCTTCCTTTTTATATTTTTGATATTCAATCTTTAGTTCATCCACAAGCGATGCCATCTTAAAAAGAGAAACTTTCCCCAAAACAACCACCCAAGTATTTTTAGTCAAAAATAATTCAAAAAAAAAGTTCCAAAAGTTAATACTTTTCTTCCTTCTTCTATTTCTCTTTCTGGGGTTACTGTTTAATCAATGAGGTCCAATTACCATATATCTTTTTTTAAGATTTTTGGCAATCTCCTCCTTTTTCCACTTCTGCTCCAGTATTTTTCCTCTCCCTTCCCACTTGCAACATCAATTTTTAAATAATCAGAAATTCATACCTCTAATAAGAGTTTTCCAATTTCTTAAATTTTTAAGTCCAATGTCCAAGCAACTTTCAAAATAGTTCACCTTCAGTGCCCAAACAAATTTCAAATCTTCTTCTGCTTTTTCCATGGGGTGGAAGAGTAAAGAAAAAAAAACTTCCCTTTAACAGCTTCTCCGCCGCTTTCGTTCTTCTTAGGGATACAATGTATCCTCCAGCAATTCAAACAGCTCAATTCCAGCAAATTTAAAAGATGTTGATTGACCCGGCTCAGCCAGCACTTTCACTTTTCTTGCTTCCTCCAGCACAATCTTACCCGGTTGCAGGCTTCTTCGTGGCGGCCATTGCTGACCGCCGCTCCACCGCCTTGGGAAAAAGGGGTTTTTACCGGACGAGGAGGGGGTCTGCGACACCCCCAACCCCCTATCCAGCTCCCCTCTCTCTTCGGCTGTCCCTACAAGGTGGCCATATCCCCCTGACCCATTTGGATTGGGGGTACCTCGGTGGCTAGCACAGCAGAAATCGTGAGCGGTTGCAAATTCCTGCTGCCACCGAAGCCACGCGAAATCGGAACCCACCATCCATTATTTCTTGTCTGGCCTTCAGGTGCTTTAGAAAATAGCTTGACCCCGGGGGAGGGCAGAGCTGGCGTAGTGATGATATGGCATGCGATCTTGGAGGTCTGAGATCACTGCTGATATCTTTGCTTCTGGATGGTCCAAGTGGATCTAAACCATCCCGAAGAGATGGTGAATGTAAAGAGCGCATCCTGTTGATCCCAGGGATATCACAAAGTGCCTGGTAGATCCAGGAGAAGCTCTTTTTGCCAGCGGCAAAGAGGCAGCCGTTAAAGCTGTTGAAGTTGGGACAGCTCCGAAACAAAAGAGAACGAAAAGAGAAAGTGTGCCGGTTTGGTGAGAACTTTTCTTTATTTTAAGATTTGAGAGTACCCTAAGGGAAAGAAAGGAAGAATCTGTAAAAGTTTTTTGACAGAAGTGAATAAGCGGCGATTTTAAACAGAAATGTCAAAGTAATATTTATTTATATATTTTTCTTATTGCTGATGATCTTATATTTTGAAACTGGACTGGTTTTTTCCTTTTTTACTCTTTTCTTTCCCCTTTTTGATTTTATAATATATTAATCCAGAGACTCCCTTTTAGTCTTTTTTTTTTTTTAAAAAATCTTTTTCCTTTTTAAATTAATTCTTATTATACTTTGCTGGAAAAGGAAGGGGAAAGTGAAAGCTAAAGAAACTTTGTAACACTGCCAACTAGAGGCTTGGAAATGCTCTACTTTTCCTTTGATCAGACAAAGCTGAGAAAGAATTGAGACTTTCAAGGACATTGCCTGTTTGATAAGATAGAGGGAAGAGCACGAGAGAGTATTATTGCAGGTGCTCTTCTGGGTTCCTATCAACAGCTGAAGTTTGGTGTTGAAGCTTAGGGGGAAAAAAGGTGATAAGTTTTTGGAGAAGAGAGTTATAAGAGCCTTGGATAATTAAAGAAAAAGTGCAGTGTGATCTTTTTATTTTTTTCTAAGTTGTGCTATCCCTCCTCACCAGCTTTATTTTATTTTATTTTATTTGCAATAGCTATTTGGATCTTTGGCTTTTTTGGAGCTAGTCTTTGTTCTTTTTTTGTTTTTGTTTTTGGAAGTCAAATCTCTACGCTTGCTTTTTATTTTAAAAGGAAAGCTTTAGTACTAATGTTTTCTTTTTTTAAGGGAATAGCTTTTTTTCCCTCCTTTCCTGGTATTTTTGTTTTTTCATCTACTTTTCTGGTTTATTTTTATGCACTCTTTTTTATTTGAGACTTCTCAATTGGATTAAGGTTTTGAAGAACCTGAAGAATTTTTCCTTTTTTTTTTTTACAAGCCTTTTTCTTTATCTAACCACCGATTGGATTAAAGTATACAAGAACCTGAAGAAATTTTGTCCTCCTTTTTTATTATCATTACTATTTGGCTTCTTTTTTTTTACTATTTTTATTTGGAACTACAATTGGTTATTTCACAAGTGGATTAAGGTCTAGAAGAACCTGAAGATTTTGAATTGCTTAAAATGTGTAGGAAATAAACAGCTCCTGGCTCTTTAACTTCTACTTCTTCCTCTCCACCATCTGGAGGACAATGATCAATACAGACAATGTTAAGGCAAGAAAAAGAACAAGAAAAAGTGACTTTGCAGATGATTATGCAAGGAATTCAAAATATTCAAGCAAGATCAGAGAATATTGAAAAGAGAATAGAGAACATTGAACAAAGAACAGAAAACACTGAACAGAGAATAGAGAACATTGAACAAAGAACAGGGAAAACCAATGAAAAAGTGGAGAACATCCAACAAATGATGTTGAAGTATGATGAGAAAGTCCAAAAAATTGAAGAAGAAGATAAACAAAGAGACAAGAAGATTGGAGATATTGATAATAGATTAACGGTGGTTGAACAAGATAAAAATGGTATGTTGAGATGGGAGATGGATAGATCAGAATTCTATCTTAGATTCCAAAACATAGAGGAAGAAAAACGACAAAACTTAGCAGAGATAATGATAGAAATACTAGCTGAAGCTTTGGAAATAACTCAAGAGAAGATGATGGATAGAATAGATGAGGTTTATTGAGTTTTCACAAGATATGCGATGGGAAATAGATTACCAAGAGAAGTTTACATTCAATTTACAAAGAAAGCCATTAAAACGCAAATATTGCAAGTGACAAAAGAGAAAACATTGAAATATAAAGATAAGGAGATTGTGGTCCTGAAACATATACCCAGAAAAGTGACAGAGATGAGAACAGAATATCGATTCCTGACCAAATTGTTACTTAAAAAAGAGGTGAATTATAGATGGCTGATTCCAGAAGGTTTAATGTTCACATGGCAAGAACAGAAATATCTCTAAATAGGTCCTGTTTCTTTTATCTTGCTCCGGACTTTTGTAACTTCTTTTCCTTTCCTTCTTCCCTCTCTTCTTCTCTCTCCCCTTTTTACCCCTTTGTCTCTCTACCTCTATTTCCCTCTTCTGTATCCCCCTTTTCTGTTGCTTTCCAGTATTATACTTATTTTTCAAATTATTTTTTCTTTTCTTTGGTTGTTTTTTTAAGCCTTTAATTCTCCATCCTCTTTCTCCCCTTTCCTTTTTCTTCCCCACTGTAACTACATAGCCAAAAAGGCATTAAGAGTTGTTAACCTAACCTTATGCAGCTTTTTCTCTGGCAATATTACACTACATTTGCAGTCACACTGCTTGCATTGGCACGAAGCAGAAAGCAACAGCTTGAGGATGGCAAGTGGGACCTCACCAAAACGTCGCCAAGATACTCTTAATCTTACATGGGAAAAGACCCGAACACACCTAGACAAATATAGATAGCTAGATAGCTATATAGAGAGATAGCTATATAGAGAGATATAGATATAGATGTGTGTGTGTGTGTGTGTGTGCATATATATATATATATATATATATATATATATATATATATATATATATAATGTCTCACCTATATTCACAAGTGAGAACGAGGAGTTCCACAGTTCAAAATATTCAAACAAAACAGAGCCAGACTAAAAAAGGGTTAACAGTATTAAATTCCAGTCCTTGGCAGACTTCCTGGAATCTGTCTGGTAATTCAGAATGTCCATAAATTACAAAGGCCGCTCCACACGTATCCTTTCGACACATCAAACACTTTGCTTCCAAGCAAAGTTTGAGAATCAGCAATCCTCCTTAAATCACCTGGATGGGCATGTCAGTCTCTCTAATCAATGTTTGGCTTGACACCTCCTTTCAGCTTGATGTTTCATTCTTCTCCTGGTTCTAGCATCAATCCACAATCTGTCAGTTTCCCCATTAGAAGCCTCTGACTCATTTTGTGGATCAGTTGCTGGCATGAATGAAGTCGAAGGTTCTGGAGAGGATTGTCTGTCCAACAGTCTCTCATCCTCCTGGCTCACATCTGTGTCCTCTGATAATTCAGACTCCACATTCACAGCAGGCTCCACCCTTTCATCTTCAGAGTCATCAGAGTCAAAACTCACAGCAGGATCGATCCTTTCAGTCACAACACTATCCCTCACCGCAGGGCCCTTCCCCCGAGTCTGACGATCAGGATGTAGTTTTGAAGGAAATTGTGCATGATATATTTGAATAAGATCTGGTCATGCACCTTGGACACATCCTGCCAAGAGTGAATCTCCGTTTCATTTTCCAGTCTCCCCACGAAGTACTGGAATCTTCCCTTTAGCCATTGTGAATCATAAATTCCGACCACTGTAGTATCCGTAACAGGTTCAGTGCTGGGCCTAGATGGAGAACCTGTATCTGCTGGAGAACGGATAGTACACGATGGGGTGTCAGGTACTAACAGGGAGCGGTGAAAACAGGGTGAATGTGCATGGAGTGCGATAGAGTGAGTCGATAAACCACAGGGTTAATAACCGCCTCGATAGGGAAGGGACCAATAAAGCGATGATCCAACTTCCTAATCGGACGATCGACCTGAAGATGTTTCGTTGACAACCACACCTTGTCACCCACAGCCAACGGAGGCGTCGCTCGACGTGAACGATCTGCAAAATGCTTATAATCTGCTTTCGCTCATTTCAATTGTCTGGAAATTAATTGATGCACGGCATATAACTCCGACTGTAAAAAGATTCGAGTGTCCAAAAGTAAATGCCGAGGAGGTCCAGGATTCACTTCAGCAATTTGGGTGGGGGTGTAGAACGTATCCAACCTAGGGTTTCCCCTGAGGTCGGGCCTATCCCGTTTCCCGATGAGCTAGGAGTGGTTTCAGGCATGGGTCTGCGAGTCCCCCTCCGTTGGAAGGAATTAGCAAAATGTCCCTGACCCCCACAATAAATGCACAAGCCTTCCTGGAACCTTCTCAAACATTCTCGCACCGTTAAACGAGGGCAGAGTGCGCCTAACTCCATCGGCTCCTCAGTCTTAACTGTGGTTTGAAAAACTCTTGGTGGCGTGGTTTGTGCACGAGAAAAAGAAGGTGGTTCCATAACAGGCCATTTGCTGTAAACGGGCTTCAATACGTAAGCATTGGATTACCAATGCATCCAGAGTTGAAGCCCGCTCTGCATGGACCAACTCATCCTTGATGGTATCAGACAAGCCTTCTTGGAATGCATCCATATGAGCCGGTTCGTTCCAATTAGAGTCCATACACAGCAAACGAAATTCTGCAATGCATTCCTGCAGGGGACGTTTCCCCTGATAAATGTCCCATAACCGTCTAGCCACAGTTTGTATTTTAATTGGATTTTCAAACATAATCCTCATTTGCTGCAAAAAATCTTGAAAATTATCCAACAAAGGGCTATCTTGAATTAACAAGGGAGTAGCCCATTTGGCAGCCTGCCCAGATAAAAGGCTAATCATAAATCCTACCTTAGCCCGGTCATTTGGGAAGTCTTCAGGCCTCAAGATTATAAATAATTGGCACTGCCCCATAAATGCCGGGAACACGTCCGTTTGCCCTGAAAATTTCTCCGGCATGGATACCGGGCTTTTCCTCAAGGGAGGGGCTGAAGGAGCAGCAACAGGACTTTGCAAACTTGAAACATAGTTCACTAATTGTGTCACCTGATTTTGGAGTATCTGATTCCTTTGAATCAATTGATTTATCTGTTGCTGTTGCTGCTCCACCAAACTCTGCATTTGGGTTTGGTCCATCTTGGTTGAAAAATGGTTTGTTAGGCTTGGAAGCAAAAATGTTATGTCTCACCTATATTCACGTGAGAACAAGGAGTTCCATAGTTCAAAATATTCAAACAAAACAGAGCTAGACTAAAAAAGGGTTAACAGTATTATGTTCCAGTCCTTGGCAGACTTCCCGGAATCTATCTGGTAATTCAGAATGTCCATAAATTACAAAGGCCGCTCCACACGTATCCTTTCGACACATCAAACACTTTGCTTCCAAGCAAAGTTTGAGAATCAGCAATCCTCCTTAAATCACCTGGATGGGCTTGTCAGTCTCTCTAATCAATGTCTGGCTTGACGCCTCCCTTCAGTTTGATGTTTCATTCTTCTCCTGGTTCTAGCGTCAATCCACGATCTGTCAGTTTCCCCATTAGAAGCCTCTGACTCATTTTGCTGGCATGAATGAGTCGAAGGTTCTGGAGAGGATTGTCTGTCCAACAGTCTCTCATCCTCCTGGCTCACATCTGTGTCCTCTGATAATTCAGACTCCACATTCACAGCAGGCTCCACCCTTTCATCTTCAGAGTCATCAGAGTCAAAACTCACAGCAGGATTGATCCTTTCAGTCACAGCACTTATATATATTTACAAATAAATAAATAAAACACTCAGGATGAATTAAACTGAAGTCAACAAGGCAAACAGGTATGGCTAGTAATTAGAAGATACAATTGGGAACTTACAGAAACCAGAATTCAGTAAAAGAACTCATGCAAGAATAATAGTGACAAGCCCTCCCCCTGCTGGTTAACATAAGGAGAGCAAAGCTAATTCCATGCACCACCTCTACCTGTAGGCACTGGGCAGCAACACACCTTGTACACCAGATAAGGAATTTACTTGCTCATACCCCAAAATCAAGGTTCAAAAGAAATGTGGCTAAAGACAATGAATAGACTTCAAACATGGAAATGCTACTGTAGAATATGGTTGATATTGATCAACACATTGGGTGAAACAGCTGTAAGTAAAGGTGCTCTGTATCCTATACAGTGGTGGATTTGTTCTGTACAGATGCAGATAGATAAACTCCACAAAACATCCATAACAAAGTACTTTTATTGATTCATCAGGTATCCTCATAACTCACATTTGTGACAAAGTTCTTCTTTAATGACCAATCCTTTGTATATCTGTCTTGTTGGTAAAAAGATGATAAAGCCTCAACCCCATGATGATTGAAGTGGCTGCATGATATTAATCTTTCTATCCCATAGTCATAGAGGTAGGGGATAGAGCTGCTACCACGAGGCTGTGTTCAGGCAAGAGCGAGGAAACCTCCCCCAACCCCTTGAGGGTCAATTTATTGGCCATTCAGGAATTCAGATGTGGCCACATGACATGGACTACATTTCTCAGGATACCTTAACTACATTTACCATGAGGCATTCCCTTAAGGGGACAGCTCACAATTGCTACTTAACTATCCAATTCCCATACACTGGCTGGACAGCACAAAAGGGATGATCCTCTTTTCAGTGTGAAGTAAAGAAGCATTGTGTAATTAGAATATCTGGAGCTACTGTAGGATAGACCAGTGGCCTCCAATATTTTGGGCACCAGGGACCAGTTCCATGGAGAAAGGTTTTTCTGTGGTGCAAAGTGGGTGTGGTTTTACATGCTGCCTGCATCCTGCAGATGGAACTTTACTTGTTTGTGTGACTCGGTTGCTGGAATGGCCAGTGTTGGTCTATGGACCGGGAGTTGGGGATTCCTTGGGATAGACAGTGCATGTTATTGGTCATGGCAGGTGTCCTATGGGACCAGGCTGAGAAGACCAAGCTTGTTTTCCATAAGATTAGTTAAGCTTTGCCTATCATTTCAGACAGCCATTGTCTAGAAAACCATTATCTCAACAAAAAAAGCCCTCTTCCAAGTAGACATTTTTAGCACACACAAAATTAATATAGCAAAGAGAAGACTGTACAAGAACCATTTCTTGCATCTGTTAATTCTCTGCATGTAAACTGTTGATCTGTCTGAGGCTCTTTACTTGAGCCTGATATAACACATTCAGGCATCAGTTCTGTGAAAACTCACTTGTGTTCTGAAAGAATCCAATTTTTTTTATCCATTTGGTAACTTCTCTCCAGTAGATGTAACTGTTATTAGACTGTGAGTGACTTCTGCCCTTAGTTCTTTATTTCCTGCTTCAGGTTATTGATTCCTTTCATAACTCATTTTAAGGATCAGTTTGATACCATCTTTGCAGAGTAGCACATAATAATTAAAATAAAATCTACTGTATGCTAATTTTCTGCTGAAAAGAAATAAAAGCTTGTGAGAATTTTCAATAAAAGGAAACAAAACCATTTTCAAAAGAACAGGTACTCAGGATATTTGGTTAATAATAATTGCTAACTAAGGTCTGTAACTCTCTGCCCCACCCATACACATGGTGGATCCTAGAGGGCCCATAGGACCCCTTGAACAATCCAGAGTACTTTTTTCTTCCTCCAAAGGAAGTTTTATTTCTGTTGGTCACCACCTGAGAATGCTGAACGCCATATACTAGCAAAAGTAGAGAAATATCAAAATCAGACCTATACCTGGTAATCATCAAATAGCTATGCCTGTGTTTTCAATAATATGCTATGCTGTTTTGCATCTAGATAGAAATGGATATTATAAAGAAATACATCATTGCAGCTACCTTAAGAATCTGGGGGAGAAAAGTGGTTTGCGTAAGGAAAAAAATGAGGAATGAGAATGAGAAAAGCTGAACATTTCTTTTTTAATGGATTTTAACCATTCAGATCTGTCGTGCTGGATGGGGAAAAAAACTCAAATTCCGAGTATAACAGATGTTGATACACAAAAAACTGAATTAGTAGTAAGTTAATTGCAAAAAGACCTTTTCCCCATGTTTTTAAAAATGGAAATGGAAATCTTGCAACTTGCAACTTATCTGCAGGAATAAGAAGGCTTTTGAAATATATGTCTGAATTTAGTGTAGCAGGAGAGTAATTTTATTTGGTGAATGAAACTAATGTAACTAAGAAATTGGTACACTGCATGCTTGTTACGGCATCTTCTTCAACCTGGAGATTTGTTAATTAACTAAATTGGAGTAATTCCATAATTACTACAGATATACTATAATATACATCATAATTATGAAGCTGTCACATAAAAAATCCAATGGCTTTTTGTTCTCCCAAAGCCAGTCAGTATCTCACAGGTTGCCTACTTTTCCATCCCGTTGTTACAGCTCCCAATATCCCAAGATTACACTGCTGAAATCCAGAGACAAATTACTGGTTATAACTAGTATAACTGTTCACTTTTTACAATGAAAGTGAGGTAAAACAGGAGCTTTACATTGTGATACATCCATTTTATACTAAGAAAAGTCCTTCCTCAAAAAGCATGAAAGCAAGATGGAAAATTTGGTTTCTCTATTATTACTGCATTGTTCCTTTTGGCTTCTACAGACCAGAATATACACAAAAATGTATACAGTTTTCCCAGAAGTAACCAAATTAATTGCACAGTTTCCACAGATCACGTTCTTGGGAACTTGTCCAATTCCTTTTAATAGGATAAGCCCGGAATTGAGCTTGTGACACTCCATTGGCCAGGCAACACTCATCTACTGAATTGCATTCCTTTTGGTTCTGGATGATGGTTTACATTGACAGTGTGTTATTCTGTAAGCTGTTCTGCATGAGAATTTATTGTATAGTTGAAGAGAAGCAGGACCATGTGGCTTGAGAGATCCTGACATGGTTCTGGCTGCCAAATGACTCAACCCACAATTTCCATATATTTAAAGAGGACCTAAAGGACTTTCCTCCATGCAAGCTTCTCTTTGTAAGCAAGATCCCAACTTCACGGGGAAGGACTCTAGAGGGATAGCTGGTTATTCCATGAAACTAGATAACACAATAGCAAAACAGTTGTTCTTAATCATGCATGCCTCTCCAAGCGAGCTATCCATACTGTATATCTGTTCTTCATATGTATCAGCTTCTATCAGAATTGCATATAGTCTATATTCCTTAAGGTTCCAGGCTAGAATTGTAGTGTTCCTGAATACAAGGTTTTAGATCGATCCACCCATCCTTTAAAATGTCATTAATGGAGATATAAGATGATGTATATAAATATGTGTCTCTCGATGATGATGACAGGGAATTCTGGGAGGTGAAATGTAGGTGAGTTAAAGTTGCAAAGTTGGAAAACACTGGGATAGAGTAAAGGCTCCTGAAAGCCTGAGTTCCTCTGTCTCATGTTATATCAAACAAAAGCAAGGCAGGATTAGTTTGAGTTACTCCTCATGCTTTCTATATTCCCCAGGAAAAACTGTTATTGTTTCTCCTCTCTTAATGATTCATTCCTCTCTTTCACCTTCCCAAGGTCAGATCTCACAGCACGAAGTCTGCAGGGGTCTTTTGCTAGTTGAATATGAGTAGATGTAGTATCTAAACTGATAAGAAACCAATATTTTAGGACTGAGGGGAATAATAATCTGAGAAATATCTCTCAGCTGGAACCCTAGAGGCCTACCGAAACATGTCTCATTATTTTCATATTATATAAGGGCATAGTGCTATTTTCAATTATCACAATATGTCATTCACAACGGAGGGAAGAAAATATTTTTACTACTGGTTCTGTGGGCATGGTTAAGTGGGCATGGCCATGTGACTGGGTGGGCATGGCTTTTTTTGCAGCACCCTCCCATGCTCCAATTTTTGCTTCCTGGGGCTCAGGGAAGCCTCCTGGGAGGCCATTTTTGCTCCCAGGAGGCTTCCCTGAAGCCCAGGAGATAAAAATTGTAGCACAGGAGACGGTATGCAGCACACACACCCATCCTGGGGATCCTGGCACAGCTGATCATTGGGAGGGAAAAAAAGAAATACCGGTTCAGCCAAACCAGTAGTGTTTTTTATTATTGGTTCAGCTGAATGGTAGCATTTTTTACTACCAGTTCTCCCAAATCAGGTTGGACCAGTAGAATACCATCACTGATGGGAACCCACCTAGCTTTTCAGCACCAACAATCTTCTCTGCCAGGCTTAAGATGCTCCCCTTTACTTGTTCTGACGTAGCTCCAGAAGGACTGAAAAAATTAAGCCATGTTTGGATTTGTTACCAATCCTTATACCATGCTTAAACTTGTGAAGGGAGAAAATGAATAAATCCATTGTGTATTGTGTAGCTGTGGCTCAAAAAGTTGATACTTTTCTACTGCAAAAGGGAGAATTTGAAACGTTGAACAAGCACACGTTGTGCTCTGGGAAAATCTGGGAAAATGTGTACGTGTTAAGGAGGCATTTAACTTCCTGATGTCCCAGTAATGAATTGTATACTGAAATTCAATAGGTAGATTGTAAACCAAGCCATCTTTGGATGGGGCGGTAGGCTAGGGTATAAAATAAAATGCAAAATTTTGCTCGGGGTTCCTTCCATCTGCCAGGGTAGGAACCCGTTTCTGCAGAAATGCTATAATAAAGCTGTTTTCCTTGGATTAATATCGAATCTTTGGTGGTTTTTCAAGCCCCCACCCCACAAACTTATCTTTCATTTATCAAAACAAACTAGCATGACCTGGCAGCAACCCAAGAAAATTTCTTTCCAAGTTTCAAATACATTGCTTAGAATACAAGTCATAAAAACAGGCTCCATTCTTCGATAGCTGACATTTATTTCTGGATGTTTTAGAAATGATAACACACTGATTCTAAAAGGTCACATCTAACTCATACAAACACATACAATATTATTTCATTTTGATCTTCTCTCACTAGTCAATAAAGTTCTTTGTTCCTCAAACTGCTCGCCAGAGACCACTGTAGAAGCTAAACCATCAGCCTAAATTAATGTTTGATTTTATGTTTATTTATTCTTATTTCCACATTATAATTCTAGCTAATTGTGTAAAAATGTCATTTCTTTAAATTACTACACTACAAATAATTTCTTGAAAGCATTTTATTTCATAAGGACTTATCTTCTGCTATCTAGTTACGCGGTGCACAAACTCAATACTAAATTATGACAGATTGTGATGATCAATACATGTATTCATCTCCTTAGAGAAATACAGGAGGTCCTTGACATATGACCCCAATGCAGCCCCAAATTTCTGTTGTTAAGTGAGACATCAGTTAAGTGAGTTTTGACCCATTTTATGACTTTTCTTGCCACAGCTGTTAAGTGAATCACTGCAGTTGATAAGTTAGTAACCTGGTTGAAGGTCTCAAAAGTTGATCACATGATCCTGGGACATTGCAACGGTCATAAATATGAACCAATTGCCAATTTTGATCACATGACCAAGGGGATGCTGCAAAGATTGTCACTATGAAGAATGGTCATAACTTTTAAAAATGGTGACATTTTTCAATGCCATTGTAACTTTGAACGGTCACTAAACGAACTGTTTTAAGTCAAGGAGTACCTGTACAACGTAATGGGATGTCATCTGTAGCGCCCTCTTGACATCTTCTGAGGAAATGCAGCTTTGGGGATCCTCAGGCAGCCAGCTAAGAATCCAGAAGTTTTAGTTCCAGTGTGTATGGATGGGAAAACAAGGGGGATACTTTAGAAGCTTACTGCATACAGGTGAAACTTGAAAAATTAGAATATCATGCAAAAGTTCTTTTATTTCAGTAATGCAACTTAAAAGGTAAAACTAATATATGAGATAGACTCATTACATGCAAAGCAAGATAGTTCAAGCCGTGATTTGTCATAATTGAGATGATTATGGCTTACAGCTCATGAAAACCCCAAATCCACAATCTCAGAAAATCAAAATATTACATGCAATCAATAAAACAAGGATTGTACATAGAACAATATCGGACCTCTGAAAAGTATAAGCATGCGTATGTACTCAGTACTTGGTTTGGGCCCCTTTTGCAGCAATTATTGTCTCAATGTGGTGTGGCCTGGAAGCTATCAGCCTGTGGCACTGCTGAGGTGTTATGGAAGACCAGGATGCTTCAATAGAGGCCTTCAGCTCTTCTGCATTGTTCGGTCTCATGTTTCTCATCTTTCTCTTGGCAATGCCCCATAGATTCTCTATGGGGTTCAGGTCAGGCGAGTTTGCTGGCCAATCAAGCACAGTAATCCCACGGTCATTGAACCAGGTTTTGGTGCTTTTGGCAGTGTAGGCAGGTGCCAAGTCCTGCTGGAAAATGAAGTCAGCATCCCCATAAAGCTCATCTGTGGAAGGCAGCATGAAGTGCTCCAAAATCTCCTGGTAGATGGCTGTGTTGATCCTGGACTTAATGAAGCACAGATGATAAGACTCCCCGAATCAACACAGACTGTGGAAACTTCACACTGGACTGCAAGCATCTTGCAGTGTGTGCCTCTCCATTCTTCCTCCAGACTCTGGGTCCTTGGTTTCCAAATGAGATGCAAAAGTTGCTCTCATCAGAACAGAGGACTTTGGACCACTGAGCAACAGACCACTTCTGTTTTTCTTTAGCCCAGGTAAGACGCTTCTGACATCGTTTGTTGTTCAGGAGCAACTTGACAAGAGGAATACGACATTTGAAGCCCATGTCCAGGATCCGTCTGTGTGTGGTGGCTCTTGATTCACTGACTCCAGCCTCAGTTCACTCCTTGTGAAAGTCCCCAACACTTTTGAATGGTCTTTTCCTGACAATCCTCTCCAGGCTGTGGTCATCCCTGATGCTTGTGCACCGTTTTCTTCCACACTTTTCCCTTCCACATAACTTTAATGTGGAATATTTAACATTAATGTGCTTTGATACAGCACTTTGGGAACATCCAACTTCTTTTGCAATTACCTTTTGAGGCTTTCCCTCTTTATGGCGGGTGTCAATGATGGTTTTCTGCACAACTGTCAGGTCAGCAGTCTTTCCCATGATTGTGATTCCTACTGAACCAGACTGAGAGACCATTTAAAGGCTCAGGAACCCTTTGCAGGTGTTATGACTTTATTAGCTGATTAGAGTGGACATTTTGTGCCTAGAATATTGAACCGTTTCACAATATTCTAATTTTCTGAGATTGTAGATTTGGGGTTTTCATGAGCTGTAAGCCATAATCATCTCAATTATGACACATCACGGCTTGAACTATCTTGCTTTGCATATAATGAGTCTATCTCATATATTAGGTTCACCTTTTAAGTTGCATTCCTGAAAGAAATGAACTTTTGCACGATATTCTAATTTTTTGAGTTTCACCTGTATGAAATCTATGCATTAATATGTCTGAACATATATATTATCAGAGAGTAAAACTGGACTCTGGCCCACAGCCCAACTACTTACAAAAATCACAAGCAGAAATCAGCCTGTTAGAATACCTAAACTGGTTCCCATCCAAGGGTGGGATTCTACCGGTTCTGTCCGGTTCTATAGAACTGGTTGTTATGATTCTGCACAGTTTGGAGAACCAACAAATCACATGACTGGCTGGCCCCACCCCTCTCTGCCCACCCCTCCCCTCGATGCCCAAACAGTCCTTATCCCATATGTGCAGCATCGCCTGCAACCTGCTTTTGCCTACCTGCCAGGCCAGCCATTACTGCATGCCCTCTGCTGTGGCCCTGCCTGACCTCCCTGGGTGAGTGAGGCTCTGCAAGCTCCGGAGGCCAGCTGCCTACCTGCCTCTACCAGTCACCTTTCCCCCCCACCCCACTTGCCTTTTGCTGCCACTGCCTGCCACCCTCACCCCCAGCAGGTAAGGCCTAGAAGCTGCGGTGAATCCAGGTGGGGGGCGAGATGCAGACTGGTGGGGACCTGAGCTAAATTTTGCTATACCGGAGAATATGTGGAGAGGCTCGTGTTCTCCTGCTGCTGGGAAAGCAAGAGAGTCTTTCCTGGCACAGCTCTGGGTGGCAGAGAGAAACAGGATTCAACTGGGCTGCTTCTCTGCCACCCGGAGCCACCTGTTTCCCTATTGGAGGGGAACTTGCAAACTTTTTGCTGTGCCGGGAAAGACTCTCTTGCTCTCCTAGCAGCAGAACACAAGCCTCTCCACATGTTCTCCGGTACAGTGAAATTTAGCTGAGATTCACCGCAGCTGCTGGGCCTTGCCAGTGGAATTTCTTGGGACTCCTTTTTACAAACCAATCTTTCTGGTGCACAATTCCTAAAGGCAATTTATTAATGTAATCAAGAAATTAAAGGCTGAAATGGCAAGTAGCTGCCACTGGATAATTAGGAATCCTTGTCCTTGTTTTTGCAAACATAATCATAGGCAAGTAAAGCAGACAATTAAAAGCATGTACATAGTGATCTAAGAGTGAATTGAAACAGCAAGGGGAAGGTTATAGGTGAAGTACTGTTGGAACACCTTACAGTGAAAACTAGGTTTGTTCACTTTGGATTGCAGTCCTGAAGCAACTGCTCCATTGTTTCAGCAAACTCCACTGGTCTAAAGTTTAAACAAACAGGAATTCCATCTGGAGAAGTTACAAAGGACAACTACTTAGAAAAAGAACATTTTTTTGAATTGCTAATGCTGCTGGCTGCAAAATGCAAATGTCAAAAAAGGTTTGTTTTTCCCCAATGCTATTCTTTCTTTCTTTCTCTCTCTCTCTTTCACACATCCTTTCCCCAACACAAACACACACACACACTTTATCAGGCACTTGCCACACCTTCACTCACTCTGTCTTTTCAAGTTGTCTAGAATATGGATTTCCTCAAAAATCTGACAATAATCTGACATGGTGATAATTTTCTAAGCTATGTTGCTCATGTCAAACTATTCAACATCTGTCTTCATGTTCCTACAAAAATTAGCATAAGATAGTGGTTTCTGATGACACCTCTAGTGAAATATTTTGACTCCTACCAGTAAGTTACAAACAACTTGTCAGGTGGATAATGTCAGGTTCCCAGTCCTGCATACTAAGATGGCTCTGCGGGTTGTTTGTGGTTGTATGAAATAGTCTAAATGCTGAGTTCAGGGATTAGAAAAAGCAAGGACAATTATATATTGAAGAGAAGCATCAGCCAGACAGGCAACATGACTCATGTGCAGCTACAGTTGGAAAGCTAGAATCCACATTGGATGTTAGGCATTTTGGTCCATAGAGAGTTAAAAAAAAACCTGCTAGAAAAAAAAAAGGAAAAATTACAAAGATGGATTTCCGTAAGTGAAAATGGTCCATAAAAACAACAAGGGCTTGTGGCAAGAGGTAAAAACTGGAAAAACAGTCATGGAGCATCAAAACTCACTTAGGAATTTTACTGCTCTAAGATAAGACTGGTGTCCCGAGAAGTTGCATAGTCATTATCAAATAGGCAAGGAAAGCTGACGAAACACAGGACAAAGGAAAATAATTTATTAATATAGAATATTATTTAACAGATGCCCAGTGCATTGGGATGTCTTCAAGCTAGGAAGGTGGCCGATTTCATGAGAAGAAGAAGCAAGATCTATGAACGTTGTTTTAGAGCAGGGGTCTCCAACCTTGGCTCCTGGAAGCCTGGAGGACTTCAACTCCCAGAGTTCCACAGCCAGCAACTGGCTGTGGAATTCTGGGAGTTGAAGTCCGCCAGGCTTCCAGGAGCCAAGGTTGGAGACCCCTGTTTTAGAGGGAAGGAGGGTTAAATAGCACGTAATCAATAGGAGGCATATTTCATTCTCTTTTAAAGCAACACAGTACCAGTTCATATCCCTAGATTTGGGGATGTCCTTCATCTTCCATGTGATTCCCCAAGAAAGAAAAGAGGAATGGTTTTTCGGACAGATTAAAGAATTTCCTACTAAGAGAAAAACTTGACCTGCCCTCCAGTATCAGCTCAATTTACTGGTGTTACCAATTAATATTTTGCCCTAGTAAATGTTTAACATCTATTAACACCTGCACATCAAGCTGCTGAAAGTATCACAATGAAGCTTGCCAAAAGATCGACACCCCAGCCCTATCAGTGTGAAAATAAAACTTGAAGAACAAAGCGCTCTTCAGTAGAACGGCATGATAACTGATTGTGGTTAAAAAGAAAGCAATAGTCTCTTCTCAACCTTTCTCCCAGGACATTAAAATAAAAGATGAGCATTTCACTGTACTCCTTGCCAAGTTCAAAAATACAGTACTGACTCCATAATCTTAGAAAGTGGGGAGTCATTCACTGAGCCAAATTTTTCCCGCTCTTCTCTCTCTCTCTCTTGTCAGCAATGAAGAATAGCTCCTGCTGTGCACATTCTGTCTGCTTTCCAAGTCTACAATAAGTACAGCTTCCCCTGTAAGATTTCTGTTTAACTGTTCACAAAGGATGCAGCTGAATGTGTTCCTTTGAAGCTCCTCCCTTCGGCTTCTTCTTCTTTTTTTCCCTGGAAGGTCCCTTGAAGATTTGCTTTTTGCAGGAGGACAATGATGGGGAACTGACAGCCACTGAGCCTTTTCCTCAGTGCACTAAGAGAAAGTTGGGCTGTCAGCAGATCCATGTTATCAATACAACACTCCTATCAAAGCTTGTTAAATCCTCCTTCTAAGGTAAAATAAAACAGCAGTCCAACTTCTATACTTCCAAACAAAGCAGCTAAACCCTCTCCTCACAAGATTTATTCTGTGAGACTTTAAAATACAATTTTCCCCTCATATATACATATATACTTCATATTAATTCCAAGATAAAATATATCTGCAATCTTGATATTTGTCTGGGGAAATACAGTATTTCTTTTCTCCCAAATCCCCTTTCTTTCTACTCATCTCCAATACCTATTTCATGTTTAAATTTACAGTAAATAGGTATTTTAATGTCCTTATATTATTTAAATATATGTATATACAGTATAATTCAGCTGATGCTTAGGATATTTTGCTACATGGCTGAACAATCTATTGCTTTATGCACATGGACAAGTGAAATATGAGGGAAGTTTCCAAATGTCTTTTCATAACTCCCACTTTTCTAATAAAAAAATAGAGTTGACAACTATGTATTGTTTCACTAAGACAGTACAATCTAGTTCTGGCAGAGAACCGTTACTGGCATGGAAATCCAGTGAGCTTCAAACGCCTCCTGATCAAGAAGTGTAGCCCTCCAATTCATCCAAAATCACAAAGTTCTCCCTCTAAAATACAACCCACCCTTGTCAATCACAGCCTTTAAAAACATTACAGAAGTTTCAACTATCCAAAATAAGAGGTTATGGGGAAAAAACAAGGAAAGGGCCTTTTTCTGTCTGGTGTTTTTTTTTTATTTATTTAACTCATTTATTTCTCTCCCAAGAGTCATTTTTATCAAAACTGTAACCCACCAGGGTCAGCCGACAAAATCTTGTTGCCTGCCGCAGAATAACAAATGGTGCCCACCCCAATTAAGATGCGGAATACCTAAGGTCAGCCCAAGATTTTGGGGCAAGTAAGCCAAACAGAGCTTCCCTTCCTCAGAGTAAAAAAACACAGCAAAAGATACATTAGATTTATTGCCCATTGACAACACCCAAATCCAGGTGCCTAACAAAACTGCAACACACTGTTCAACAGAAGAACTGGCCCAGATTTATTTGCCACTTTAAATCTCTTCCTATGGGAGCCCTATTAGATGGCAAGTCATTCATGCAGAACAGTTTATCTTATAGTTGAGAAGGGATTTTGTTTAGCTTTTCTTCAGGGTTACAGCACTAACCTTCTTTTCACATAAAACAGCATTCTGTGACCTCCACAAAGCATGAAGCAGCCTATGCTGAAAAAAAGGATAGGAATTAAATTACACAAGAGATCTGTTAACATGAGTGATGAGCTGCTTCAAATGCACATGTGAACTTGGACATGGAAGACAACCACAGCCAGAGAGCCATTGGCAGGTTCTCTTTCACAGCTACAGTGCATTTAGCAGTTAGGGAAAGTGTGTGTGTGCAAATTTTTGGAAGCCAGCTTAAGTTTGTATTTTTGGTAAAAATGGATGAATGGATGGAATCATCTAACAAAATAGAGGAAGATTATTAAGACTTAAGACTTTGTTCAGACATCGTACCAGTTTGTATACCTAGCTTCTTCAGGTTCTTCTCAGCCTGCGGTCCAAGTGCTTCTCTCTTAGCACAGGTCTAATTTGCTCCATCCATTCTGATCAAATGTGGTAGCCACCTTTTATGAAAGTCCACAATAGGTAAAATATCTAGTTTAATGTGGTTTAATCTTAGATTAGATTAGTAGATTATATTTACAGCTTTTGTGACAAGGTGTACAAGGACCCTTTCTTAGCCTTTTATTTATAACCATTATAGTATCAAATGTAATGCAATTGTTATGCTGATGCACAAAATTTCCAGGGTCACAAAGGTCAACCACTAAAAACATCAAATTCTCATATCACATTCAGCTCAAAACTACAGCTACAGCTCAAATTTTGTGGGGGGAGTAGGAAAAGGGCAGGACTCTGTAATTCTAGATTAGATTTTCCTTCCAGAGCAAAAAGCTGTAGTTCAACATTGCACAAAACATTAATATCTCCCTCTTCAAAAACTAAAATAATAAGCAGTGGCTAAAAATTGCTTTAGAAAAAGAAGGAACTGCAGATGGTTGACCATGGAAAGTTTGTGGAATACTGATTCCAATCATCCAAACCACAATTAAATATACAGTTGCAAATTAAAATGGTTATTCTCTCCATAAGCCATGGAAAGAGAAATAGAGAAGACAAATAACAGTTGAAGGAGCAAATAACTTCTGTTGATTAAATAATAAACTGTCCTATACTGCATCTTTTTCTGATTTTTCTGCACATTCTGCCCCCCTTCTCCATCTGAATATACCAGAGTTATGCTAAACATCTACGGATAGGGAGGGACGCAAAAACAAAAGTATAGAAATGAAAGAAAGAGAAAAGGGAGCTACATTCATTAAGCAGTAAGAGTCAGAAATAAGTCTGAAAGAATACAGTCAAGTATAAAGATTGGAAGTCTTAAAAGACCCTGAAGAGGCCTGAGAATAGAAAACCAGACCACTAGTTCTGCTTGGACTGCAACAGTCAAGCTAATTAAAAATAAAAAGTTTGGCTGGAAGCATATAAAATACCCATGGGGATGTGAAAACCTGCACACACAACATTTCTTTTGCAACCAAGACATTACATACCCCATCTCACTTCTCTGGGGCATGCCTTGTAATTTCCCTCAAGGTTTTTAATCTTTCCCCCATATTCTCCCTTCTTCTTATCAGGCATTGGAGGAAGGGAGAAAAGACAAACAAAACAATATTGAAAGCAAATAACTGAAATTGACTATTGTAGCCCCAGTGGACGGAGAGTAGAATAATCCATTCCCTTTTATTTTTATTTTCCTTTTCTGCATCATTAAAATGACTATAAAGGCTTTAGCTATATTGGGGGGGAACTACAACCTTAATGGAAAGATTAGCATTGGAAAACCAGCTGACCACGGGCTGATCCCCATTAAGTTCCAGATAAGGCTTAGGATCCTTAACTTCTCTACCTGCAGGGAGGAGAACTTGATTTCACAGCTATGGATAAACAAGGCTGCTCTGCAAAAGAGCAAGGTGTTGTTATGCCTTAGGAAGCTGAAGTCTTCACTGCAAGCTACACAAAGGCCAGGATTGAATAGTCCATCCTTGGCATTTGAAGGAGGCAAGCTTGTGTCACACACTGCCTTGTCTCTAGGTTGCCAAGGGGTAAATAATCTTGTGTTTCTTCTAGGGGTACCCCTGACGAGCATGTCAGCTGTTACTGCCAAGTTGGATGTTCCGGTGTGTGAACGAGCATCCTTTTACAAACAGGATAACAACCGGTTCACTAAATCTGCGGAACGGATCTCCTTCCCAATCCTCGATAAAAAGGGGATCTTTTAAAACAGTAGCAGGAAAAGTGTGTGTGGGTGGGGGGGGGGGGAGAGAGACAGCGTAATTCACGAGAACTACCGTACTAAAGAGTCCTTACTGCTTTTTTAATCTTTCCTTTGAAGCATCCCTCCAACCACAACGCTCGGTGTGGAGGCGGGAATGCTCATTCCCAACATCGCGCCCGCTCCTGTCTGGCGCCAGCCTTCAGTCTTTCCCGTCGCTGGAGCTCCCTCCCCAAGCTCCTCTCCCCACTCCCAGGAGTAGCAAAGGAAAAAGGAAAAAAGAAAGGGGGGGGGGGAGAATCCCAGCAGCAACAGTGCCCGTGCATGCGCTGTGCTGTTTTGCGGAGCTCTCTCTGTCCCGCTTCATTTTAAATCCTCCAGAGCTCAGCGACGACCGGAACAGGACGCCTTTCTCGCGAGCCGGAGGCAAGCCAGCCCCCACGACGAATCACACCTCCCGCCGCCTCGGGGCAGAAAGGGAACGGGTCCTTCTTTCAGGCATGGCCGGCCTCTTTTTCCTACCATCACCCCTACCCTCCCCCCCCCCCCAAGATCGGAAGGTATCTTAGGAGCTGATGGGGGGGCACCCGTTTGCCCCCACTAGGCTCCTCTGGCGTCGCAACCCTCTTTTGAAACGAAACGCGTGTCTATACAAGTAAATCCATTTGGGCAAAGGAGGAAGAGGGGAAAGGGTTAGCGGGTCATTTTAGTAACGGGAATGGGCGATCCAAAAAGGGGACAAGCACAGGAAAGGAAGGAACGGGTGGACCGGCCAGCTTTGTCTTCCCAAAGACCAGCAGAGCTGGAGACGCACGAACGGCCCACCGGCTCTTAAAGGGCGCCTTTTCTGTTTAGGAACAAGAAGTTGGTTTGTTTCCACCGCACGGAATCTCGCAGCTTCGAATTTCTTGTTGCTTCTTCTTTTTCTTTTATTTTCCCCTCGCGCCGCTCAGGCGGAGGCTTTCCAAGGGTTTTTAAAAAAGCAAAGCATCTCCAGTCTCGTAAATCATTGGAGGGTCGGGGGTCGGAGGAGAGGAACAGCGGTAAAGTCGCCGCGGCAAGAGATTATTACAAAGTAGCTGGATGGGGTTGCGTCGGGAACTTCCCATATTCTACCCGTGACCGTTTAATTTCTTTTGCTGCAGGTGCTTTCCGGAAACAAACACCCCGAAAACTTTGATCTGATAATACACCACAGCTCTCCAATCCCTACTTCCTTCCCTTCCCCCCTCGCCGCCGCCGCCCCCCGCGAAAAAGCCCAGCCTTTTATTTGCTCGGAAGACGAAAACTACCATGGCTCTTACCATAGACCCCTTGTCCCCTGATGTACACCGGGACCAGCGACAAGAATAAAAGCCAGAGAGTCTCCATCTTCAAGACAGAACCTTCATAGCCAGCGAAAAATAGAAGCCAGACCCAAAGGCAACCCAGACAGATAGTGGATCCGTTTAAAAAAAAAAAGGCGAAGAGCGTAAAAATCCCAATTTGTCTTAGTACACCACTTTCCGCGGCCACTAAGCAGGGGAAGGATGGAGCTCCGGAGAAGAGCAGGGGGCCGGTCACGGAGGCGTCTCAGCCCGGCTGGCGAACTCGAGTCAGTCAATCTGCTTCCCGGGAAGCTCGCACTCTCCTCCGAAGAGACGCGCACACAGGCAGTCGGAACCGAGTGAAACAGCTTCCCCTCCCCAGACCCGGAGTTGTGAGGAAGGGAGGGGGGAAGAAAGGTGTGTTTGCAGTGTGTGTATGTGTGTAAAGAGGGGAAGAGCAGGCAAGCCAGGGGTCTCGTCCTCTTCCCAAGCTCCGAGAAGACAATAAACAGCCTCACTCACGCCCAGATGCACGGAGAGAGAGAGAGAGGGGGGGGGTAAATGAATGAAGGGTGGCGTTCTGAACCGAATAAACGAAAAAGTCGCTAGGAAGAAGAGGCGGTGAAACAAATCCAGAGAAACTTCGGCGATTCTGCCCCTTCGGCTGTTGCCCCGATCTTTCCAATCACGTTTGTGCAGAAAGAAACGTCAGGGGCTCTCTGAACGCTTCAGCTTCCCAAACTGCCTGCAAACTGGGGCCAACTCGAAAGAGACTGAGGCAGCGAAAGACAGATTCAGGGGACGTTTAACTAAAAAGCCTCTGGTTTGCAAACCTCAGGAACAAACAAGGGAAGCCGAGGAGGAGGGGTGTGTATGCTGGGTTCAGGAAAAATACAGCAGCTGGGGGAGAAAGGTAATTCTCAGTTTCTTTTCCTATAAGCTAGTTTTTTTTTTAAATTTCTCCTCTCTCTGCTTTTTGCTGGAACACCCGTGTTGAAATTAATTCAACGTGAGGACAAGTCTTCTTGGGCGTCTTTTCCTATATTCCATTTATAAAAAAAAAAAAAAAAGAGTTCTTGGCTTCTTTTAGCTTCCAAGCTGGAGATCTTGCTCGGCTGCAACGCTCCGCATCGCGCTTCCCAAAGCCGCCTTGCTCAATGAATGCCCTTTCCACCCCTTCCGTTCGCTTTGTCCAGTTCGTGGGTGCGACTTCTCCTCCTCCTCCTCCTCCACTCACAGATGCAAAGTTTCCGCACGCCGAGTGCTGGTATAGTATAGTAGCGGTGAAGAACTTCTCTCTCTCCCTTTCCCTTGACTTCCCCTAGAGAAATACAGACTTTCGCTGCTCTTCCTCCCGACGGCGAGGAAGAGAGAGATTTTCTAACAGCAACTTCGGGGAGCGGAAGAATAAAGAACTTTCAGAAAGTGGCTTTCAACTTGAAAAGCAAAGGGTGCTCTGTAGAAAGGGGGCCTGTCCACCGCCGGCTCCGCCCCTTCCTAGAAGAATGCTGTCCTTTAAAAAAAAAAAAAATGGCCCGCGTGCCACAGCTGCAGTTCGCCGCCACTTATCGCGGGCAAAAATTGCTACTGCACTTCGCTCGCAAGGGCTCGCTTGGATGTCTTTTTATGTCAGGCGGCCGACTGGTTAGAGACGGACCCTTAAAGCATTAAGCGATTGAGATTTTCTCCTTTTAAACTAGCTTCTTTGTCCAAACCATCGCCGTCGTCCGTATCTCCCGAGCAAGGGCAACATTGCTCGTTGCGACATCTAATTGTAAACGTAGAAGCTTGCGAGGTTTAGCAGCGAGTCGTGTCTCTACTTCTTCCCCTCACATTCTCTCTCTCTCTCTCTCTCTCCCCCCACCTCCCCCCGTTTGATTCCCTCTAAGAGAGGCGGGAGAGACAATTAAAAATCCTCCGAGCTGGGCTGGAGCGGCGTCCTGCCTCGACCCAATTCCCCCCGCGCGTCGCTCGAGACCAATAAGAAAACCAAGCAGAAGCTGAGCAGAGAAGACCGTTTGTTAATTTATTGCCTGGCGGCGTCTGTCTTCCTCTCGCCTTCTTGGCTTTCGCGCTCCTCCTTTCTTTTTTTGCCTCTCTTTCTTGGCAAAGAAATACCGGGAACCTGCTGCGGTTTCTCAGCCATCCTTGATAGAAACGGCGGGTGCTTTTTTTTTCTTCTTCTTCTTCCCCCTCCGACCGTCTTGCGCCGCCTCCGTAACACAGGCTTCTTGCTTTTGGAACAGAGGCGAAGGAGCTGGACGAGCAGCAGAAGCAGCCGGGTTGGGCGGCAAAGCCAACCATACAGGATTGGTTTGTATTGGGGTTTGGAACACGTGGGCCGCGTAGGAGCTAAGCGTGGTGCGCGGCTATGTTACACACGTGCGTGCGAGCAACCTTTTTCGGCCCGGGGCAGTGCTGTCCTGCCCCTTGGAGATTGACCGCGCGTACATTCCGTCCAGCTCTCTCTCGTGTGTGTATGTATATACACGGTATGTCGCCCTGGGCCTACTGTGGGGGTTTGGTTTTTTTTTTAGCTCGGGGCCGTTGAGGCCATTAGGTATGTTGTTATTCTTAGGTGTAACTGTTGTTAACTGTTGTTATTCTTAGGTGCAGCGAGTGTAGTTTGAAGGCAATGGGGCAGTTATCTGCGCTTTCCATTTGCTGCGAGCCACTATCACAGGCGGAAATCGAAGCTCCCCACTGCGGTGTGTGTGTGTGTGTGTGTGAGAGAGAGAGAGAGAGAGAGAGAGAGAGAACTTCTCCAAGAAACGAGAGGGATGGTTCAGGACATCCAACAAATCTCCTCAGGGGACCAATTGCTGGAAGCAGCTGGAAGTGGAGCCTCTGGTTAAGATGGTCCTGAGAGAAGGGCTGTTCTGCCCCTAATTGACTCTCAAATGGCAAAATCTGACTAGCAAGTGAATTTCTCCTCAAGGCCAACACACACTTTATATCCATCCATCCATCCAGTCTAATTGCAGGCTATCATATACCTATCTCCATGATTTAAGCCAGCATCCCCCTATATTGTAGCTCCAAATGGACCAGAAAACCCCAGCTTTTGTTTCTAGAAACTATGGTGGGTCACTCTGCTGAGAGATTATGGTGGCTAAGGGCAAACACAGCTCCAGATTAGATAGAATAAAATGGACTGGCATTGGTCAGAAGTGTTTGGACTGCAACTCACAAGAACCTCTGCAAGAAATGACACTTATGAAGAACAGGACAAACTGCATATAATCAATTTTATGATACCTGTTAGTAAGAATGGTAGGAGTTACTGCCTAGTATATTTGAATGGTATCATGGTGGGGATTCACTGATCTAGGAAAAAATCTTGCTCGGCTCCCTTTTGGCCCTCATATATTTTCTGTATTTTATGTTCATGTGGGAATAGGCATTAAACTAAATTTCCTCAAGGCACACTGGTTTAATTTGCACATTTACACTGCCGTTTCCTTTGAACGTTCTTATAATAGAAAGATAGGGAAGAGGTGTGCAGACAACGCAAGTGAGGCTTTTAATATATTTTAAAATATTAACCTGGAAAAGTCTTGCCACCCTGAAAATGGTAATAGTTCTGCTAAGTTTTACTCCTTATCTGAATACATTTCCTCAGATAATTGAACTCCTATCAGGTCACCCTTGTCTTAAAATAGCACTATAAAGAATTATTTTCTCCCAGCACATGAAACAGGTTTGAGGTACCTGCAAGTAATGAGGTATATGTGTATTTCAGCATGAAACCTTGTGGTGGTAGGAAATTGGGACTCTTTAGTGTTTATTCTTTCCACTGAACTCCTTGCATTGAAGAAATCGATTCTTCTTTTGATCATTGCGTGGTTGAGTAGCTGGAGGTGCATTTGATATACAGAGATTTTTCCTCTCTTTGTTTCTTTTGCAAGCAGCTGCAGTAACAGCCCCCTCTCCTTTTACACATGCAAAAAGCAAGACAAAAGGCAGTGAAAATTGGGGAATGAGAGAAATGTGTTACCCTTCCAGTATCCTTTCTAGATGCTGTCTCCATGTTGTCTCTATTCAATATGGAGGGAACTCTTGGTGGAGAGGGAAGGATCTCACTCATTGTTTACAAACCACCAGAAACTTTCCTTCCTCTTTGCCTGCACTGAACTTTACCTTTGGTGAAAATTCAAGCTGTCTGCTCTTCTAGGTCTTTGTTTCATTGCCCCCTTTCTTTATTTCATGTGGAGGAAATGCAGCCATCAAGTCTGAGAGGCATATATGGTTTACAGGAAAGTTGCTGGAGCCAACAGAATAATAATAACAATGGAAAACATGTATGCTGTCTGAATTTCAATGACTCAATCTGGGTTCATAGATTTTTTTTCAAAGCAGGAGGCCCTGCCTCACCTTGCCTCTAGCCAAAGTCAGGGGCTGTTTGAAGGAACAATGAAGGCCAATTTTTAAAGGTTGCCCCATTAGAAAGCTGGCATAATTGGGCTGGAAAAATCTAAACCATCATTAGATGGCAGCAGAAACCTCTTAAGTTTGCTGAAGCTAGTGGTTGATTGGTTTCTGGGGTCCAGATATGGTAGCCCTACATATTCTCAGTTGCCAAAGGCTGATCTGGTGCCCAGCTCTCTTAAAATAGCCTGTCGAGGAACTTTGTATTCATTTTTGCAAGGCAAGATTTATAGTGACTGCAAATGACATGCTGGAAGTTTTTGTTGCAGACAAGCAGTATTTTAAATAAGCCATTTTTGTGTCACTTCAAATGTATTTCTTGATTTCATTTATATTTCATTTATGTCCTGCCTTTCTACATCTTCCTCAAGGGAGGATGTAGGGGATTTTTTACATGTAGAACTCAAAGGCATGGTTGTTGTATTCAGAGGCACATACCTTTCCTTTTATTTCTTTTCACAATATGACAATTATAGAGAGAACAGACCTGTGTGCTTGGATTTCCTGGCTTTCCATGGATTTGACCACTACCAGCTGACTTTTTTGAGTTATGCCTTTATATTAAGCTGTTCTAGAAATCAGAAGAGACATATTGGACTTTGTCTTGGTACAAAACAGCCTGTGATGTCTCTTTGGATAATTGTGCAATGGATTTCCTGTAGTCATATTCATATATATATATTTATATCTCAACAGGATCTGTGTTATGTAGTTATCAGCAGTTCTATAAAAGGGGCTGCCATACATCATTAAAGAACATAGCTGCCTCAGCAATCATGCCTGTTAATACTTCACTATATACAATGGCTCACCTGCTGGGAGGTGTCACCCCCATCATTCTCTGCCTCATCTTACTCGATGCTAGAAAGGGAGTGTGATACTTGAGGTGGGGGAATAATGGGTTTTTTTTTTACTGGTAGGCTATTGATTTACTATCAGCAAGAATCATTTCCCCAGTTATGAAGAGTTATGGCCCAGCCAAAGCCTGGTTACTAACTCATGCTATAACAAATAAGCAGTTAACAGACATAGTTGCTAATTAGTAAGCAGTTACTTTTAATATAAATGGCATTCAGCCATGGAAAGAAGCAGTTTGCTGACACCAGCAAAAGGGAAAGCAAGAACTGACAGTAGCTCTCACAAGAATGACCAATTTTCCCTCAAAGTTGGAGGTGGAGCAGCTCAGGCTATTAACTGGAACCATATTCTTTGACAAATAAAACCAGAGAAGGCAAAAATGATATTGAGAAATACTGTACTCCACGTTACTTCATGTACTTCATCTACAAGTCAGTTGTTCTGAGAAATCTGTATGCCCAGGAAGATGATGTTTAATGTCTACCTTTACCAAGTGCTACAAGAGTTGTTTAGCATAAAACGGGCAGTGCATCACTCCAAAGATTGTACCAAACATTCCTCCTTGCTGGTTGGACTGGCTATAGATTGCCCAACATCCTGAAGGTTCCCCAACTGGGATGAAGAATATCCTTGCTATCTGTTTGTAGTTAAATTAACTCAGGAATTAACTCTGTTAATTTCAAAAGATCTTAATTTGCCTACAAATGTACCTAATTAGCTTTCAGAAGTGATGCTATTGCATCTTCCTGCTTTAGCAACATCATCTGGTGTGGTATATTAGGGTACCAGGAAGTTCAGACCCTCATCATGCCTTTCATGAACCAAGTCTTTAAGTCAATGTCATAATCAGAGTTAACTGCTTGACACGTATTGGAGGAACAGAAATTGACAATGCTTGTGTTCATGGAATTTTGCTAATATTAATTAAATGCAAGAAGAGGAACCGATGGCCTTGAGGGGTTTTATTTAAAATGGGTAGGTATCCTGCTTTCATAGTTCACGGTGTGGATTATGTAAGTCCAGCTAGTACTCCTATCCCAGATAAGGTAGGAGAAGAGGAGCAAAAGGCACTCTCTGCTGTAGGATACTCACCTTCCTCAGATTCAGTTGGTGCCCCTCTTGGCAGTTTCCTTTAGATATCTTTCTCCTGAAAGTCCTGCAATCTAGTTGGAATGAAGCTGGATTTTATTTGAAGTTTTATGTATACATTATATTCTGTATGCTTCTGGGAGTCTTTGGAAACCAGCAGGATATACCTACTGTAAATAAATAAACCTGGTGGATTAATTTTTACGATGCTTAATGAATAAAATGAATAGTTTTGCCATATAAAGTATTGTCTGGACTTTTCATTATAATTCCTATCTATAGCTTGGTCCCTAGCGGCAAGTGGCTGATCCAGATGATTAATACAAATAAGAAAAATGCATCAATATTAATGGAAAATATCTGTTTTGTTTGCATCTTTATATTAAAACATTGTTTTTTAAACAATATAAGCATTTATTTTTAAGGGATAGATGAATGGATACTGTGTGTGTGTGAGAGAGAGGAGTGGGGGGATCTAGATATTCACCCAGCAAAGAAATGGAAATATCATGTGGACATTTATGACTTAACAATACATCCTAAAAATCATATGGAAGGTACATTGTTCATAATTCACCTGCATATATTAATAAAACATTAATGTATAATCAAAATGTGCTACAAGCCACCAGTCTATTTGCAGATATTCTAGAAAGTATAAAAATGACTACATTTTCTGGTAAGTTATGAATTATTTGCTCAGGTCTATTGCTTTGTAACACTTGTTAAATATTACCTTTCAGTTTCCTTATTGCAAAGTGGGACATTTCATTTTTTTTTTCCACATAATTTTTCTTATGTATTTATTTATTTATACAAACATTTATTTCTACCCTTTTAGTACTTACATACCTGCCAGTTACCACAGGTAATACACTAAAAATATTGAAAACTCTAGCTTCTGACATTGATTTAGGCACAAAGAATAAATCCCAGCCAATCCCCCAGTTGGGATCAAAAGCATACATTTCATTGGCTAACCTAAGCATATTTTCTAAGACATTTTTATTTAAAAATATATAAATACCTACTAGCACATTTCTATATGGGGAAGGGAAAAATAAGGTGTTCAAAGAAAGTCATATATATTTTACAGTGCTACTAAACAACAGATGACTGCTGAATTGGGGAATACCAAGGTCCAGATGCTATACTATTAATTTTTTGTGCTTGATGCTTCCAGGCAATAACTTGGGATACTTCAGTCTTCTTTTCCTTATTCTGTGATAGTTGGATGAAGCTGCTATCTGTGCCCTAGTTATCTCTAGATCTGACATTTCCATCACCTACCTCTAGTATGTTTCCTTTTTGAAATGTCTTAAGATTTCATCAGGCAGCTCTTAAGCCTCAGATTCCCCCCCTGCGCCCCAACCTTGCCTTCAACCCAGTTAGGTAGAAGCATTATATGTTAGAGGCTGCAATCTCACACTAGGAAAAGGGTGAGAATGTATGGCTAGATTGTCACCTTACATTAAGCCATAATGTGGTTTGATTTTCATTTATTTGTTTTTTGATCCATTATAATGTTTACAAAATACCATAATGAAAGGTGCACAATAAACTTCATATTTAGGCATGGAAGGAAGTGCAGTGAAGCAGTGTTCTAAGTCCTGCAGCCCAGGCCAATTGATATGACTTTGTGTTCTTTATGTTCAATGCATTTCTTCCGGGGGGGGGGGGAGTTAATTACAGTTGGGAATACTGTTCTTAAAAGCTTTAGAATTAGCCCCTTCAAAAGGGGGCGGAGCTGGCATCTCAGCAATACAGCATGCGATCTTGAAGCTCCAAGATCACCGCTGATATCTCCATTGCAGGATGGTCCCACCGGTTTCATCCTGTAGAGACAGTGACTGAGGAAGGCACATCCTGTTGATCCCAGGGACATTGCAAAGTCCCTGGCTGATCCAGGAAAAGCTCTTTTGCTGGCGGCGGAGAGGCAGCCATTCAAACTGCTGAAGCTGGGACAGCGCCGGAACGGAAGAGATTGAAGGAAAGTGTGTCAGCTTGGTGAGATGAACTTTTACTTATTATTACTTGAAAAGAACATCCTGAAAGATTTAAAATGAAATTAAAAGTGAAGAGGAAAGAGTTTAAGTGGTGAAATTAAACTAATTAAAGTGAAAGGTTTTTCCCCCCCTTTTTATTGGAACTTTGAATTTGGTAAAGTTACTGAACTTTAAACTGGACTGGTTTCTTTTAAATTTTTAATAATTTTTTGAAAGTCTGTTTTGATTAAGACTCTTCTTTTGGATTTGAGTGTTTGTTTGTTTGTTTTTTCAAAAAAAAAAAGAAGGATCCCATTTTCTCTTTTTGTTTCTGGTATTGGATACAAGAGCAGGGAGTGAAAGTGAAGGCGGGAAAAGTAGCACTGCCATCTAGAGGCTTGGACATATTGTTTCTTTCTCAATTTGTTTATGTACTTGCTATACTCAAGGACTCTGAGCTTTGCAATGGAAAAGATAGTAGGATGAGCATGGTAGATTGTTTATACAGGTGCTCATCTGTAAAACTAAATAATTAGAGCTTTGAGCTGAAGTTGAAAGAAAGAAGATTGAAGTGACCTTGAAAATACCGGAATCAGAAACATTGAGTTTGATTTATTAAAGAGCCTTGGATATTTAGTGGCAGCAACTGGCTTAACTCTAGATTATTTTCCATTTCCTTTTCTACCCACCCACCCCCAAGTTTGGATTTTTATGTTTGGATTTTAACCTTCTATTCCAGAAACTAGAATGTATTTTTTTTTTACTTTTTTATCTTCTTTTCTCTTTTGTATTAAGAGAAATAATTGGATTAAGGTACATAAGTGCCTGAAGATTTCCGCCCCCCCTTTTTTTGGAGTGGCAACTGTGCCATGTACTCCTTTTTTTTTTCTTTTTTCTTTTTTCCTTTTTCTCTCTTCCTCTCTACAGGTAAGCACAAGATGAGCAGAAAGACAACAGCACCAGCTTCCTCAATACCAATAGCCTCTTCACCATCTGGAGGACAACCGTAAATACAGACAATTTTACAACAGCAGAAGGAGAAGTAAGTGACATTACAGATGATTATGTAAGGAATTCAGAAGATTGAAAAGAGAATAGAGAATATTGTGCAAAGAGCTGAGAATATTGAGCAAAAAACTGAAAAGACAGATGAGAAAGTAGACAGATGATGATGAAATATGAGGACAGAATTAAGAAGATTGAAGAAGAAGATATACAAAGGGATAAGAAAATTGGAGATATTGACAAATATCAAAATTGCAGATATTGGAGATATCAATTGAGTGATATTGAGAAGCGCAGAAGCAAACCGTTAGGATGGGAAATTGACAGATCAGAATTCTACCTAAGATTTCAAAATGTAGAAGAAGAAAAAGGTGAAAAATCTTGCTGAAATAATGACAGAAATACTGGCAGAAGTGTTTGAGATAACCAAAAAGAAGATGATGGATGGGATGGATGAAGTGTTCCGTGTATATACAAGATATGCAATGAGAAACAGACTACCAAGAGAAATTCATATTGGATTCACAGATACTACAGGTGGCAAGAGAGAAAACCTTAAAGTACAAAGATAAAGAAATTGTGGTGCTGAAACAGGTACCAAGAAGAGTAAGAGAGATGAGAAGAGAATATTTATTTTTGACTAAAGCGTTACTTAAAAGAAGAGTAAATTACACATGGCTGATGCCAGAAGGCCTCTTGTTCATCTGACAGGAATGAAAACACAGGATTGACACACTTGAAAAAGCTGAGCTATTCTACTTAGAATATTTTAGAGGAAAAGAGGAAGAAGCTAGAAAGGAAGAGTCACTAACTGAATTCCAAGAGGAGTGTTTTGCAGTTAATTGAAAAAGAGAAAGAAGAAGGTGCAGTAGGTGGTTTACCCAGAGAGCAACAAGAATTAAGATCTACTGGAGCAATAAAACCCCCTCACAAAGCCTAACATGGATGAAAGAAAATTGATTACGATTAACATAAATGGACTGAATTTGGCTACTAAAAGAAGGAAAGTATTTCATAAACTAGAGAAATTGAAATTGCTTACAAGAAGTACATATTAAAAAACAACATGAATATATACTTAAACAAAAAGAATTAGGGAAATTATTTACATCACTGACACAATCTAAAAAAAGAGGTGTGGTTTTATACAATTTTGGCATAATTAATTTATACAGATGATGATGGAAGGATTTTGATGGTGGAAATAATGTTATGGAAATGAAAAGAAAAAAATTATACAAGATTACTATGGGAAATTGTGTTTTCAAGAGAAAATTCAAGAAGAAAAAGTTAAGCAATATTTACAGAAAGCGAACTTACCTAAAGATATTGAAACAATGCTAGAAGGGAATATAACAATGATGGAATTAAGAGAAGCTTTAAAAAAAAAAAAGAATGTTGGAAAAGCACCAGGTCCCAATGGCTTACCAGCAGAATTTTACAAGACCTTTCAGGAAATACTGAATCTTCACCTATTAGAAGTTATGAACTAAGTTCTGTTAAAGAAAAAAAAAATACCCAAAACATGGACAGAAGCGTACATTACACTTATACCAAAGGAGGATACAGACCTGCAGCATGTTAAAAATTACAGACCTATATCCCTATTAAATTTAGACTATAAAATCTTTGCTTCAATCTTGGCAGAAAGACTAAAATAACTTTATCCATATTGGTCAAAATGCCAAAGAGACAAATCAAGGACAATGTGAGAATTATTTTGGATACTCTGGAATACTATGAGGAAACATTCTGAGAAGCAAATGGCCTTGATGTTTTTAGACACACAAAAAGCCTTAAACAATGTGAGTTAGCAATTTATGTTGCAATTAGAACAAATGGGCTTTGGTAAAAAAATTCATTCAAGCCATTGAAATGATATATTATGAACAAACTGCAAAAGTTATGGTAAATGGAGAACTAACAGAATCTATAGATGTAAGAAAAGGGACAAGGCAAGGTTGTCCACTGTCACCCCTGCTGATTGTGTTAACATTGGAAGTGTTGAATAGGAATATTAGACAAGATAAAGAAATAAAAGGAATGAAAATCCAAAAGGAAGAGTATAAATTGCAATCTTTTGCAGATGACCTAGTATTTATATTAGAAGACCCATTGGAAACAGCACCTAAATTAATAGAAAAAAATAGAAGAATATGGAAAAGTAGCAGGTTTGAAAATAAACAAAGATACTAACAAAGAATATGCTAGTAAAATGAAAGAAAGAGTTGGAAGAAGTTTTAGAAATACAGGTCACAAATAAGGTTAAGCATTTAGGGATATACATTATATCAAGATATAGTACACTGAAGGAGGATAATTATTTTAAACTCAAACAGCAGATTGCAACAGATTTGACAAAATGCAGAAGCCGACAACTATCATTGATTGGGAGAATATCTACAATTAAGATAAATGTATTGCCTAGAATTTTATATTTATTCCAGACAATTCCAATCCGACTAGGGAAGGAATTTTTTGAAGATTTAAATAGAATTGTGTTGAAATATATTTGGCAGGGCAAAAAAACAAGAATAAAATTAAAATTGTTACAAGATGCAAGAATAAGAGGGTTTGCCTTGTCTAACTGGGAGTTGTATTACCAAGCAACAAATTTGATGTGGGTAAAGGAATGGATAACATTAAGGAACAATAGACTCTTGACCTTAGAAGGGCATGACTTCCTGTTGGAATGGCATGCCTTCCTTTGGTACAAGGCAATTAAAACACAGGGGTATTTTAAAAGACATTATATTCGAGAGGCATTTTGCCAATTTTGAATTGGGAGAAGATAGAAAAACAATATTATTTAAAAATTCCACTATGGATATTTACCATTGAAGCTTTTTCTTATCCAATAATATATAGAAAGGAACAAACAGTTAGATATGGTGAGATATTAAATGAAAAGGGTGACTTAAATCTATGCAAGCGTTAGAAGAACAAGGTGTAAAAATGAATTGGTTTTCATATTTGTAAATACAATCTAGATTTGACAAAGATGTTAAAGTAAAAGGTATGTATGATAAGTTGACTGACTTAGATAAGATTTTGATGGGTACTGATGAAAAGGTAATTAAAAAACTTTATGGACACTTATTGGAATTTAAATTGGAGGAGGAGCAAGTTAAAGAAACACTGATTGCTTGGGAAAAAATTTTGGGATATGGGATTGATTTAGAAAAATGGCAAAAAGTGTGGTCTCAAAATTATAGTGACAATGTCAACTGCATGTAAAGAAAATTTGTATAAGATGTTTTACAGGTGGCATCTACCCCCGACAAGACTTGTGAGAATGTTTAAGAATAAATCGGATAAATGTTGGAAGTGCCATCAAATGCTTGGTTCATATTACCATATGTGGTGGACATGCTCAGACGCAAAGAAATAGTGGACTAAAATCCACACATGGTTGGAAAAAATGATAAAACAACATATAGACTTTAAACCAGAGATTTTTTTATTGGAAATTATACTGGAAATATACAACAAAGAGTTGAAATATTTGATTGTAAATGTACTAACAGTGGCTAGGATTGTATTTGCTAAGAACTGGAAAAATGATAAAATACTTATGCAAGAGGAAGTTATTAAGAAAATTATGGACTGTGCTGAAATGAAACTTGGAACATCTCATATAAAATGATGGAATAAATAGTTTAGTCATGGATGATTAATAACTGATAAATATATAAGCATAAGTTAGTTTGACAATGTGAATTGTGAGTAAATGACTACAAAAGAACAGCACAAAAGATTTGTAACCAACTGACACACTGTATGTATATAAAATGGAAGATGGCTTTATGTTTTTATGTTTTGTATGTGTATGTTTGTTTTTAAAAATAAAAATTCTTTATATATATATATATATATATATATATATATATATATATATATATATATATAAAAGAATTAGCCCCTTCAAAATAAATGGAATTCTTAAAGATTTTTATATATATAGATATATATATATTATATATATATATATATATAAAAAAGAATTAGCCCCTTCAAAATAAATGGAATTCTTAAAGATTTTTTTTCCCCAATGCAAAAACAATACAATATTCCTAATGGAATTGCTGCTGATTTTCACATCTTTGAGCAGTTCCCAATAAAAGTAGTGATGGCATAATAGAAGCTACATTTGTCTCTCACATTCTCACTTGGCTCTAATTGTATCTCTTTTTGCTTTTTGTGTAAATACATTTTCCACTGAGGGGAAGACAAAATCTTTCTTTTTCATCACAGGATAAACTAAGCAAAATAAGTCTGTTTCTCACCTTAAGGATGTGTTTATTTATCTTATCTTCAATCATTAGCTCCTAAAAGCTGTTTCAGATGATCCCAAACACCAGGTCATTATTTTCAGCATCACAATGATTCTATCCAATCTGGCACCAATATTCTTTTGAGTAATATGTGTTTCAATTAAAATCAGTGTTGATCACATTGCTTGACAAGCAGTGGGAATTCCATTGTAATAACTTGTTCCATCAGTTTCATTATGATTTAAAGTAGTGCTGTAGGATGTTTATGGAAAAGGAGATAATGAAATTCTTCTCACACACACACACCCTTTACTATTCTGTCTTAAAGGTGCACATAGCCCCAAGGAGAAGAAAACATTTATTTCCAAGAAAATACCGTAAGATCATTGAGAAAATACCTTAAGAGCAACTGAGTACTAAGAATGCAAAAGGTGAATTCTAATGGTTGGATTTTGTTCCAAACTATAGCAATACATGGTGCTGAGATTTGTAATTAACATGGAACACAAATCTTTTTCTGTATAAAATTCTCAGGGGCATTATAAAGCTACTTTCCATTTTCTTTGAAGGATTCATACTGAGTCATAATATGGTTTTGTTCATTGAGCATGACATGGGAGCCCAGCCTCTGATTTGCTAAGCATGGTTTAAAGTTTGGCCTTTTGTGTTAACTCAGAAAATTGTGGTTTTCTTAACAAAATTTAGTTAAAAGTAACCCTGCCTTTGGTGCAGTGTGTGAATTGAATCTCTGACCAGAATTGTCAGAATTACACTGTGTTATGTGTGTAAATAGTTTAAATAAAAGCAAGCTTGGGGTAAAGTGCAGGGTTCTGGCCCTGCACTTCTGATTGGGTGTTAAGCGGCTCGATCGGATTGGTTGGGTTCAGAGAATCCGATTGGCCCTTAACGAAGGACTCTTATTGGTTCTGGAGCTAGCGTCTTACAGCTCCCTATTGGTTATTTCACATTAAGGTCACCTATGTAAGGCAGAGTTGTTGTTGTTCACTCTCTTAAGTCACTATGTAATAAAGAGCTGAAAGTTCACCAACTAAGATTGTCTCCAGTCATTTCACCCATGCCTGAAACTATATCACTGGCGACGAGGAAGGGATTTGGAGACATCTGATCTCAAGGAACCGGGAAGAAAAACAGAACACGTGCCAAGACGACGCCACCAACGGAAACCATGTCCAGCGGCATCGTACCACCCGCTCCATTCGATCCGAACCAAGAGGATTGGGAATCCTACATGGATCGCTTCCAAATGTTCCTTGAAACAAACAACCTGAAGGACGCCACACCAGCCAAGAAGCGGGCGCTGTTCCTGACGTACTGCGGCCCAGCTGTCTTTAAAATGGCAAAGGCACTCGCGAAACCTCGAGAAGTTAAAGCAATGAGCTGGGACGACCTTGAACCTTTCCTGAGAGACCATTATGCGCCAACCGTACCTACACTCGTGAGATGTCACGAATTCTATCAAAGAAGCCAGCGAAAAGGAGAGAGTGTGGCTGACTCCGTGGCAGACCTCCGACACATGGGAGGCCTCTGCGGATTCGCAGACTAAGATGAAGCACTGAGAGACCGCTTAATTCTGGGATTAGATGCGCTGGGCGTGCAAAGCAAGCTGATGGCGAAAGGCGATATCGACCTTGCTGACGCCATCGCCGAAGCCACTGCTGCTGAGGCGACCAAAAAGTCTGCGGCGCAACTACGGCGAAGCCAAAACCCAACGACCCCACAGACAGGCGACCTTTTATCCAAGTCAGAAGAGCAGCTTGCTACAACGCACCACGAGGACCTCTCTTTGTCGTCAGACAGCGACGAAGAAGGGGTCCATCGACTGCAGTTCGACCGGGTCCCTCGCTCTAAACCCTCACGCCCTTGCGCTGGTTGCGGGGCAAACCACCCCAGGGCAGATTGCAAATTCCGTGATGCGATCTGTCATGAGTGCGGAAAACGAGGCCACATCAGTCGAGTCTGTTGCAGTTTACCAGGACCAAGTCAGGCCTCAAGGGGAACCAGCTCTCGCCAATCGGCAGGAAACCGTCCTGTAAGGCGAGATCCAGCAAACCACTCCTACAGATATCGAGCGTTGCAGAAAGAAGAGGCCCACCATACTATCACTATAGGTCACGCCTCAGCCATGGACGCAAAGAAGATTCGAATCACAATGGCCATAGAGAACCAACCTTGCCACATGGAGGTCGATTCCGGATTGTCCGTCTCGATGGTGTCATGGAAGACATTAAAGCAACTCATTCCTACCATCCAACGCCAAGACCTTCGAATGCAACGCCTTATCCTTAAAGATTACCAAGGGAATCGGATCCCTGTGGTCGGGTCTTGTCGAGTCCGCGTCTCGTTTAAAAAGCATACGGCATACTTACCTCTAACGATCATCGATAGGGACAGGCCTAGTTTGTTGGGCCTCCAATGGTTCGCGTCACTCGGCATCGAAGTAGCTGGCGTGAACCGAGTCGGTGATTGCAAGTGGGAGGAGGACCTTATTACTGAATTCAGCGATGTCTTCGCAGATCATCTGGGCGAGTATAAGGGGACCCCAATTTCGTTTAGCCTCGACTCTAAGGTCGCCCCGATCCATTTAAAGCCCCGTCGAGTTCCATTCGCCCTTAAGGCCAAAATAGATGAACAACTTGACAAACTAATTAAACAAGGGGTACTGCAACCCATTGATCATTCTCCATGGGAAACTCCTATTGTAACCCCCATTAAACCAGATGGGTCAATCCGAATCTGTGGGGACTACCGGGCCACTCTAAACCACGCCCTCCAGCAGAACGCGTATCCAGTGCCGGTGGTACAGCACCTCCTTCATTCCCTGGGAGGCGAAAAGGTTTTTGCTAAGTTAGATTTAACTCAAGCCTGTCAACAATTGCCCGTGGATGATAAAACAGCCCAAGCTCAAACGATAGTAACGCACAGAGGTGCTTTTAAATGTACCCGATTGCAATTCGGGGTAAGTGTAGCCCCAGGAATATTCCAAAGCTTAATGGAACGATTATTGCAGGGAATCAAGGGCGTGGTTCCATATTTTGATGACGTGTTAATTGCAGCTCCTAGTAAAAAAATTCTACAGAATCGTTTAAAATGTGTTCTTAAGAAATTCCAAGAAGCGGGATTGAAAGTAAAAAAGGATAAATGTCATCTGTATACAGACAGTGTTGAATTTCTAGGTTATCGCATTGATAGTCAGGGTATCCACCCTACTGAGAGTAAATTAAGGGCGATAAAAAATGCTCCCAGACCCCGTAACAAAACAGATCTCCAGGCATTTTTAGGCCTTATTAATTTCTATAATGTGTTTTTACCACATAAAGCGATTGTGGCTGAACCGTTACACCGGTTATTAGATAAGAAAGCATTGTGGGTTTGGGGTTACTGGGAGGAAAAAGCGTTTCGAAATGTAAAAGATTTACTTACATCTGATTCTGTACTTATGCAATATAATGAAACATTACCATTGGTTATAACTTGTGATGCCTCACCGTTTGGGGTGGGCGCTATTTTGAGCCATGTGCTGCCTAATGGAAACGAGGCCCCTGTTGCATACTTTTCGAAGACTCTTTCTCAGGCAGAACGTAACTATGGACAAATAGATAAGGAAGCTCTTGCAATTGTGGCAGCCGTAAAAAAATTCCATGAGTATGTATATGGAAGGACATTTACCATTGTAACTGACCACAAACCTTTACTGGGGATAATCGCTGGGGACAAACCAACTCCCTATATATTGTCCCCAAGAATAACTCGATGGTCAGAGTTCCTAGCTGCTTATAATTATCAATTGTTACATCGCCCGGGGAAAGCCATTCCCCACGCCGACGCACTCAGCAGAGCACCGCTACCAGAAACTCTTGATGATCCAGCACCAACAGTATCGGCGTTACAAATCGAGATGCTCAACTCGCCTCCTATGACCGCTCAAGATATCGCGAGAGAGACCAGACGAGATCACACCCTAGCTCAAGTCCTAGGCTGGGTAGAACGTGGATGGCCATTGGATCAGGTCCCAGATGACTTCGCGCCATTTAAAACAAGACAGACTGAACTTTTTTCGCAAAAAGGCTGTGTCATCTGGGCCGATAGAATCGTCGTTCCAGAACGACTCCAAAACTCACTGTTACAAATTTTGCACGAAGGACATCCCGGGATCGTGCGGATGAAAGCACTCGCACGGAGCTACGCTTGGTGGCCAGGCATGGACCGACACATCGAGCAATGGGTCAAGGCCTGCACCAAGTGCCAACAAAACAGCAACGCACCACCAAAAGTTGCACCGACTGAATGGGAGACACCACGCGGGCCCTGGTCCAGAATCCACCTGGATTTCGCAGGGCCGATTAAAGGACATACATTACTATTGACTGTCGATGCATACTCTAATTGGTTGGAAATTCATCAAATGACCCATACAACCTCCGAAGCTGTCATTAAAGTCCTCAATAGACTCTTTGCAACTCGTGGATTGCTGGACGTCCTGGTGTCCGACAATGGACCACAGTTTACAGCACTAATGTTTGAACAGTACCTTGCTGATAATGGCATTCGCCATGTGCTCACCTCGCCGGCGCATCCTGCTACCAGCGGCTGAGCGGAACGCATGGTCCAATTTGTAAAAAAGACTTTGCAAAAAGTGGACTATGATAATATTGACGAAAAAATAAACCGTATTCTACTTCTACAACACATCACTCCACACAGCGTAACCGGCAGAACTCCCGCAGAACTTCTCATGGGGCGAAAACTCCGTTCCCGCCTCGACCGATTGCACCCTGCTTACAAGCCAGAAAAGCCTGCAGGATCCAGCGGATGCTACCGTACCTTCAAGGTAGGCGACCCCGTTTATGCAAGAAATTTATCGGGCGACCCGGTTTGGATTGAAGCAACGATAATACGCGAGACTGGGCCCAAATCCTATATTGTAAAATGTGTTGATGAAAGACTGTGGAAACGACATATTGACCAATTACGGTCACGACTCCTTTCGGCCAGCCAGCAACTCCCCTACGACCAAACTGAGGGGTGGGGAAGGAATGGAAGAAGATGACATTCCAGGGAACCTGTTCCAAGAAAGCGATGAATCTAGTGAAACTCAGGAAATGGAGCAGGAGGAAGAATCATACACTCCAAGGGAAATCACACCAGAACGAGAAGCTGAGCCACTGCCAAACAACATTTTACCTCAACAGGACTGCACACAGTCAGTCCAAAGAAAATCTAATAGACCCAAAAGACAACCGTCCTATTTGAAGGACTATATAACCACACCATAATTGAGGAGCCAGGGGGAAGGGGTGTTATGTATGTAAATAGTTTAAATAAAAGCAAGCTTGGGGTAAAGTGCAGGGTTCTGGCCCTGCACTTCTGATTGGGTGTTAAGCGGCTCAATCGGATTGGTTGGGTTCAGAGAATCCGATTGGCCCTTAACGAAGGACTCTTATTGGTTCTGGAGCTAGCGTCTTACAGCTCCCTATTGGTTATTTCACATTAAGGTCACCTATATAAGGCAGAGTTGTTGTTGTTCACTCTCTTAAGTCACTATGTAATAAAGAGCTGAAAGTTCACCAACTAAGATTGTCTCCAGTCATTTCACCCATGCCTGAAACTATATCACACTGCAATCATATTAATTACTTTAGGACATATAGCTTTTCCAGGGAACTTTGAATTTTTAGTGCCAATGTCAGGTACCAAAGGAACTCTGTGTCACATGGTTCTTTGCACCTTGAGTGTTACTGATTATAGTATTTTGCAAAATAAAGGTACATTATGCTAGTTCTGCATAATACAGTCGGAGAGGAAGCAGCTTGTGAGTGTAATGGAAGATTTGATTTGCTATCTCTGTCACATAGCTAAATTTAATATCACAACACTCACTACATCCTCTCTGATTAGTAGAGTGAATATATTTTTTTCACATTGAATAAAAAAGGAGCAAAGCAATAACATGAGATGACAAGGGATTGTGATTCTATATAGATATACAATGTATAAGAAAATAGAATATTCCATATAGGTTCCCTGTAATTTCCACAATATTAAAGCGAACCTAATGTATTACAGAACTAATTGAAGTCCCACTTCCTTCTTTTATGCTGCCTATTTTAATGTGCAGCCAATATTATTCTATGGAATGATACCAAATAATAGTGGTGATTTTCCCACAGACATTTTATAGGATACTGGAAAGTTTTGTTGGTTGGAATTCCTGATTAGAAGTATGATTTTGTGCTCCATCCACAGACCTGTCGGTTGTAATGCCATTCAGTGCTGCTGAATGATCAGAGGCCCTGGTTATTCTTCTAAAGGAAGAACAGAACTGCCTTCAGAAACAAAGTCTCCATCTAAGCTATGGACAGTGGTACCAGCATTACCATAAGAAGGCAGTGGTGTTATAGATCCTTGTGGTAAAACCGTCTAAATCCACTTGACCTTGAGAAGTCTATTTCCCATGAACAAATAGAAGAGAGGGGGGGAAGGCAGGGGGGAGAGGGAGAGAGTTAATTATTCCCAGGTCACTTAAATGAGATAAAGACAGCCTGAAATTAATGTAACGATTCTTGTAGCATCTCTCATAAAACAACAACTGAATACACATAAAACTTAATGTGAATTGGATTTTTTCCCCCCACTGAGTGTTTTGGATAAATTTAGAGTAGTAACCTAAGGAGTTATCATCTACTTATCCACCCAATCATCTGCCTCAAATGTACTGGAGAATTCCTAAAGATTGTTTTTGCTTTGTAGCAATCCAGCTCTATTACCTGGAGGGGGAGTCAGTCCAGCTATTGTCACCAAAGCTCGAAGAGAAAACATTTGTTACATCATAATTTTATATTAAGTATGACACAGGAACTCAGAAATCTGGCTAGGGGCATCTGTAGGGGTAGTTATAGTCTCCATTTTTTACTTTTTTGATTTTATCTCATGGGTTATCCTGGACATGTTTTGCCTTACATCACTGATTCAATATCATAACTTGTGACATTGAAAAACAATTATCCTTCAAACCCTACTCAAAGCGATGTCAATGGAGGAAGGGTGAGCTAAATTAGGTAAGAGGGTAGTCAAAGTCTTGTGATCAAAGCTATGCCTTCTTCGCATGTATACGGCATTATATTTTACACATGCACCCCTTTTGAAACCTCATCTGTTCATCTGTTGGGTGACCATAGTCAGAAATAATAACAATGCCAGACTCTTCCTCAAGATGGCTACTGAACACTAGGAATTTTTTTTTTACAATAATAGTTTCTTAACAGTGGGTTTTGAAACTTTAATCTTGTCATTATTATTATTGTTATTGTTAACTTTATTTTCTCATTAATATAGTATACAGGTAACAGTTTAGTAATTTGCAAATAGGCCAGGGGTGGGATTCAAATTTTTTAACAACTGGTTCTGTGGGCATGGTTTAAGTGGTGGGTGTGGCTTGGTGGTCTTATGACCAGGTGGACATGGCTTGGTGGTCATGTTATTGGCCTGGGCATGGCCAACTCAATATCACTCACATCGAGGCACACTTCTCCTTGCTTGGCCTCTCATGACTGTGGGGATGATGCAACAGTCGTAAGTGTGAAAGATCATCATAAGTCACATTTTTCAGTGCCATTGTAACTGAATGTCACGCAAGCAAAGTACCAGCAAAGGAGAGGAAAAAAACTCCAGAAAAGTTCCTGAGACAGGAAGTCTAGTCCTGCCAAAAATGTAATAAGGGTTAACAGAGAGGCAATTTCTGTAAGCAACACCAGAATGTTTCCTTCCTGCCTTCCTTACAGGATTAGGCCAGTAATTTCTTCTAACAACCGGTTCTCTGAACAATTGTAGCTAATGTACAGTACTATTACAAATTATTGATAAACATTTTAATAGTTACAGGTACAGATTAACAGAGTTGGAAGGGACCTTGTAGGTCAACTCCCCACCCAAGCAGACCCTACACAATTTTTGATGATGGCACTCCAGTCTCTTTTTGAAAGCTTCCATTGATGATGCTTCCACAACTTCTGAAGGCAAGCGGTTCCATCGGTTGATTGTTCTCACTATCAGAAAATGACTCCTTATTTCCAGGTTGAATCTCTCCTTTTTCAGTTTCCATCCATTATTCCATATCTAGCTTTCAGGTGCTTTGGAAAATAGGTTGTCCCACTCCACTCTGTGGCTGCCCCTCAAATATTGGAACACTGCTATCATGTCTCCCCTCGTCCTTCTCTTCACTATGCCCAGTTCCTGCAACCATTCATCATGTGTTTTAGCCTCCAGTCCCCTAATCATCTTGGTTGCTCTTCTCTGCTTTCTTCTCTTCTTTCTAGAGTCTCAACATCTTTTTTATATTAGTCATATTAGATACAAAGTTGTAAATTAGTTATCAATTACATAAATTAATTGATAAAAGATAAATACATTAGATAACTATAATTTATAAATTATAATTTAATAATTATATATTCTTTTAAAATGCAATCTTCCAATGGGGCAATGATGTTAATCCCTGTTTTTCTTTCCATGCCAGTGCTTGCATTCTTACAATTTTACCCATGCAGTATTTATGGAAATATGATTTAAAGAAACTATCACAATCTATATTAAATTATTCTTAAGTGGCAGAAATGGTACATAAGCATATACCAACTAAATTTCATTAATTTAAGTTATTCTTCCAATTTACTGTTGCTTTATACCTTTACATATAATTTATCTAATAAACTCTGTAATTGGTTTCATCTAGAAAGATTATATATAATAGCTGTATAAATCCCTTGTTTTTGCCAGAAAATTATACCACTGAGGTTGTATAAAATTCAGAGAATTTAATTTGGAGGCAACATTTTTAAAAAAAAAAAATAGTTATGTTTTCCTGGGAATCTTATTAAAAACATTGTCAGAAAACTTAGCTTCGGAGTTCAAAACCTTTAAAATAAGTTAATGCATAAGTAAATCTCTAGTGACTAAAGCCTCTTTACCTCTTATACTATCTCAGCTTAAACCACTAAATTTTATTCCCACAAATGCTTATGCTACTTCCCTGTTGTATCATAAGTGTAAGAAAAACATCAGAAAGCAGGAATAATCTCTGCAGCAACTGAAAAAAAGCTTAGCTCCATCCCTTAGCCCATTTTCAAAATAATGTTACTTCTTTCAGATGGTAAGTGCAATAATCTAATAGACCGCATATTAAAAAGCATGAATACTAATTAACAGTAAAAGGATACAACAAATTTCACACTTTTCAGCTAATATTACAATGATTCTCAGCTACTTTAAAGACATGCATATCTTTTCCACCAACACAACATTCTCCAATTTTGAGGTGGTATGTATGTGTAGATTATTATGTTATGATTTAATATGCAAGCACATCTGATAAAGATTTGTGCTTAAGCACTGCACAGTCTGCCTATAATTATAACAACAATTTTCCATTTGCTAAGGCAGTTCCTTGAATGGTATGACTGGAAGGTAATGTCTTCATATTCTCAAAATCTAGAGAGTACTCCATTAATGTTTAAAGCCAAATTCTTTCCAAATCAGTCTCTTAAGTGTGTGTGTGTGGTGTAGAGGTAATGTACTGACTAATGTAGGTCTGCCATGGCTGATAACTAGGTGACTCTGGACCAATCACTATCTTATTAGTGGTTATTGTAGAGACAATGGAAAAGGTACCAAGACAATGGAGAGAGTACCACCCGGAGCAGTTGAAAAATGTCACTATGACAGCATATAAAAGTCTTGCCCCTTTTAGCATGCATGTTGCCTTCCTTATTTGTTACTTTCCTAATATTTGTCAGTTTCAATCATTCCGCCACCAATTAAGTCATTGATTCCCCAACAGCTGTTCCATTGTTGTAAAGTATTTACGACAGGGTTGCCAAACTCCCAGCCAGATATGTCACATGCTGGCCACGCCCATGCCCGGTTTAGCAAAGGGGGAAAAAGTCCCAATATGTTATGTGACGTCACCATGACAATGTGAGTTTGGTGCCCCTGACCTACAGTAATGGAAGTTGCTGCTCACCTCTCTGAGGTTACTTCTGTATATGTTTCTTTATTTCACATTACTTTTAACTGTCAAGATGTCCAAATGGAGTGTGAGAAGAGGAACTTTGATTGGTGGGTGTTTTCTTTCCTGGCTAAGGACTTGCCCAAAGGGGATGTAAGCAAAATCAGAGAAGAAATACAATCATGTTGTAACTACTAGTGGCACACTCACAAATCAGGACAACATCATTTGGCAGTGATTCAGTAAAGGCAAGTTAGGGGTTGGCTGGGGGAAGGGGGAGTCGGTACTGATTTATGTCAACTTCTGGAGGATAGCTCTTGAATTCAATAAGAGGGAAGAGGCCTGAAGAAACAGACTGGGTTGGTTTACCTTTTGCATTAAGACATAGTTTGATTTATTTGGCTTTGGTTTAGTTGTATATTGTATAAACTTAACTTTATAAATTGTATAGCATGGATTATGTTTGTAGATTATTCAGTAAATCATGGAAATTATCAGGCTAGAGGGCGCTCTATATTAGTTGTGTTCATTATCTTTTGAAAGTTATCCATGATAATGTCAGACACAGATTTTGTATAGTTACGTATATCTTAAATTAGGACATATTCTATTTACATTCAGAATCTATCAGCAGTCAATTTTATTGCAGAGTGGAAACGTTTGAAGAGGGAAAAATACATTACTCAAATCTGTCTTTCTGTCTCTTTCACTACTCCCTCTATTCAAGTTTCATTAATCGCTTTAGGGACTCACCCAGTAATATTTTACTAGCAGAGAAAGTATCACTTTCTTCAATCTTCCTTCATCAAGCTACCCCACCCCTTCAAATGGTTTGTGCAGTTCTACAAAAATGACTGAACACTACAGAGCACCAAACAGAGCACGTGGCTGAAGGTGCACCAACAACGGAAACCATGTCCGGCGGTGCCATAACACCTGCTCCATTTGACCCGGCACAAGAAGACTGGGACTCGTACATAGACCGGTTCCAGATGTTTCTGGAGACCAACAACTTGAAGGATGCCACTATGGGGAAAAAGCGAGCAGTGTTCCTGACCCATTGCGGCCCTGCCGTCTTTAAGATGGCCAAGGCACTAGCGAAACCGGCTGAGGTGAAAACCATGGACTGGGACGTCCTCGCGCCCCTTCTACGGGCCCACTATTCACCCGCCGTACCAATGCTCGTCCGAAGACATGAATTTTTCCAGTGGGACCAGCGGAAAGGAGAGAGTGTTGCAGATTTCATCGTGGATCTCCGGAACCTGGGAGGCCTCTCTGAGAGACCGAATAATTCTGGGATTAGATGACCACACTACGCATAGCAAGATCATGGCCAAAGGGGACATCAACCTTGCTAATGTCATTAAGGACGCTACTGCAGCAGAAGCAACCAGGAAGTCGGCTGCCCGAATGCGCCGCACTCGCCAGCGATACCTCACCTCGTTTAAAGAGGCACACAACAGTGACCCACCACGAGGACCTCGAATCGCCATCAGAAAGTGACGAGGAGGAGGTCAACCGGCTCCGGTCTGAATGTGACCAACGCCACCAGCGAAATCAAAGACTACCGCACCAATGCACGGGTTGTGGGGCAAACCACCCGCGATCAGACTGCAAATTCCTCGACGTGCTCTGCCATTTCTGTGGGAAAAGAGGCCACATCGGGAAGGTCTGCAGAAGCAAGCAAGGTTCCAGCCCACTTCAGAGGGGAAACAACTACCGCCAGACCACAGGGAATCGTCCTGTGAGTCGGAACATTTGAACCACCAATGGAACAACCACTCCTACAGAAATAAAACACCGGCCATTTTATTGAGAAGAGAAGAGGCACACCAAACCATTACAATCAGTCACGCCTCATCGCTAGACACAAAGAAAATCCGAGTGAAAATCACCATCGAAAACCAGCCTTGTGTGAAGGAGGTTGATTCAGGATCGTCCCTCTCGATGGTTTTCTGGAAGACCCTTAAACAATTAATTCCTGCCGTCTGGCATCAAGACCTCAGAGCCCAAAGAATCATACTCAAAGATTATCAGGGGAACCGAATTCCGGTCATTGGATCCAGCCAAGTCCAAGTATCATTCAAAAATCGTACTGCGTCATTACCACTGACCGTCGTCGACCATGACCGGCCTAGCTTGTTAGGCCTTCAATGGTTTGCCCCACTCTGGATCGAGATAGCCGGCATTCACCAACCAGAAGCGACGACTGGGAGGAGGCCCTCGTCCAGGAATTCCAGGACGTCTTTGCAGACAAACTAGGTGAGTACAAGGGGACCCCGATATCATTTAACCTTAACCCTGAAGTAGCCCCCATCCACCTTAAGCCTCGTTGGGTACCTTTTGCCCTTAAACCAAAGATTGATGAGCAGCTCGATAAATTAATAGCCCAGGGTGTTTTAGAACAAACTGACCACGCTCGTTGGGAAACCCCAATCGTAACACCTATCAAACTGGATGGATTGTTAAGGATTTGTGGAGACTACTGGGCCACTCTTAATCACGCCCTTCAACAGAACGCTTACCGGTGCCGGTGGTACAACACCTTCTCCATTCCCTGGGGGGTGGAAAAGTCTTCGCTAAATTGGATTTAGCACAGGCGTACCAACAATTGCCTGCAGATAAAAAAAAACTGCAGAGGCACAGATGATCGTTACGCACCGAGGCGCCTTTAAGTGCAACCGACTCCAATTTGGAGTGAGCGTAGCCCCAGGTATTTTTCAAAGTCTGATGGAGAGACTCTTGCAAGGGATCAAGGGGGTCGTGCCATACTTTGATGATGTTTTAATTGCGGTCCCGAATAGGGAAGTACTAGAAAAGCATCTTAAAATGGTTCTCCAGAAATTTAAAGACTCTGGCCTTAAGGTTAAAAAAAATAAATGTCAACTGTGTACAGATAAAGTAGAGTTCCTGGGGTACCTAATCGATAAACAAGGCATTCACCCCACTAATAGCAAACTAAAAGCAATCAAAAACACCCCAAGACCCAGAAATAAGACTGACCTCCAAGCTTTCCTGGGGCTCATTAACTTTTACAACATCTTCTTGCCCCAGAAAGTGACTGTAGCTGAGCCCCTACATAGACTTCTCGACAAAAAAACAACCTTGGTCTGGGGACACTGAGAGGAGCATGCATTCCGACAAGTGAAAAACTTACTAACCTCAGATGCTGTTTTAATGCAGTATAACGAGACTTTGCCTTTAACAATTACATGTGACGCATCACCATTTGGAGTAGGAGCCATTTTGAGTCATGTGTTACCAAATGATAGTGAGGCCCCTATTGCCTATTTTTCAAGGACCCTATCAAAGGCTGAATGCAACTATAGCCAAATCAACAAAGAGGTTCTTGCTGTTGTATCTGCTGTGAAACGATTTCATGAATATGTATATGGATGAGTTTTTACTAGTGTTACCGATCACAAACCTTTGCTAGGGATTATAGCGGGAGACAAGCCAACCCCCTATATATTGTCACCTAGAATGACTCACTGGTCGGAGTTCTTAGCTGCGTACAACTATAAATTACAACATCGCCTGGGGAAAGCCATTCCCCACGCTGATGCATTGAGCCGTGCCCCACTTCCGGAAACCATTGACGACCCAGCTCCAACCCTTACGACACTCCAGATTGAAACGCTACATTCACTGCTGCTAACAGCCAGAGACATTGCAATTGAAACAAAACAAGATCCTGTCTTGGCACGAGTTCTTCGCTGGGTCGAACGAGGATGGCCAATAGAACAAACTTCTGACGACTTCACCCCTTTCAGAAACCGGCAAACAGAACTTTTCTCGCAAAAAGGCTGCATCCTATCAGGAGATAGAGTCGTCGTCCCAGAGCGGTTACAACGAGCAGTATTGAAAACATTGCATGATGGTCACCCCGGCATTGTGCGTATGAAAGCACTCGCACGAAGCTACGCATGCGCTGGGCATCGACAAACAGATCAAAGCCTGGGTAAAGACTTGTCTAAAGTGCCAAGAAGTCAGCAGTGCCCCACCTAGAGCAACTCCAACAGAGTGGGAAACCCCCCGGGGGCCGTGGTCCCGCATCCACGTTGACTTTGCGGGACCTACTAAGGGACATACGTTCCTCCTAACAGTGGATGCCTATTCCAACTGGCTCGATATCCACGAAATGAAGAATACTACAACCAAGTCTGTCATCCGAAAATTGAATAGGCTATTCGCAACGCATGGGCTGCCAGACATTCTGGTCTCCGACAACGGACCCCAGTTCACCGCCCTGGCGTTTGAACAATACTTAGTGGACCGGGGTATCTGCCATGCGCTAACTTCGCCCGCGCACCCTGTGGCTAATGGCAGGGCCGAGCGCATGGTCCAATTTGTTAAAAAAACTCTCCACAAAATGGACTATGGGGACATTGACGACAAACTAAACAGAATACTCCTACTCCAACACATCACTCCGCACAGCGTCACCAACAAGACTCCAGCTGAACTGTTGATGGGACACAAGCTCCGTTCCCACCTCGACCGGCTCCACCCGTCCTACGTGCCAGAGAAACCCTGTGGATCTAGCGGAAAATGCTGCGAGTTCAAAGTAGGCGACTTAGTTTTCGCTAAAAAGCTCTCCGGCGAACCATTATGGGTGGAAGCAACCGTAATTCAAACCACCGGGCCCAGATCGTACCGTGTACAAACCTGGGACGGAAAAATATGGAAACGCCATATAGATCAGCTTCGCTCTAGGCTACAACCCAGTTCCCGCGACTCCTGTTACTCCCAAACTGAGGGGGGAGGGGATGTCAAAGAAACCGAATTTGAGATGGTGGAAAGCAGAAGCAAAGGAAGTCAGCAATCGGGTGTGATACATGAAGAAGAATCAGGGAGGAGATTGGCCTCGCCACAGAGGACTACCTCAACGGAGGCAAGCCCGCAAAGATAGGAGGACAACAACAACAGAATTAGCGGCACCGAGTTGTCCAGTGAGGATGCAGAACCGCCTGTACCAGATATGTCCAAAAATGTCCCGCCGAAACCGAACTACAGACAGGAACCGGTGGGACAGCGCAAATCTAATAGACAGTTAAAACAACCTACATATCTTAGGGATTACGTCACTGCACCCCTCAAACGGGACCTGGGGGAAAGGGGTGTTATGAACTAATAAAGGCACTTAAATAAAGTTTTAACAAACCTTAAGAAAAAGCAGGGTTCTAATCCTGCACTTCTGATTGGCCGATAATAGCGATATCGGATTGGTCCATTCTGGGGAATCTGTTAACAAGCCACTCTCATTGGTTCAAGGGTTTAACACTTCCATGTTTCTCATTGGCTAATAGGTCAGCAGCCTACCCTATAAAAGGGCTGCTGCTGCCCTAGAGTTTTTGCTCTGTTTAGAAAGATTAATAAAGAGTTGAAGTTCACCGTTCACTGCCTCATCTCCGTTCCTTGCACCCATGCGCAGAACTTAACAATACCCATCCTCTTTATTAATAAATGTCAGCTTTCTGTCACAATCAATTTCAAACATATATCAATGGCACATGTAATTGTTGTAGCTCAGGGAAATGTCCATTTGGACCTGCTGGGTTTGAACTGATTTGCCTAATGGTTTACGAGATCTGTTTCAGAAAACATTCTTGTTATTGGCTCAGGATAAGTGAGACAGCAGTCATCTAAATGCTTGCCATGTGATGCATAGTACCATGTGGGGAAAGAAGCATCTGTAATCTCCAAAAATGCTGCTAAGCCCAGCATGGCTGCCCTTGCAATCTGCTGATACAGTCCAATAAAGCAATAAAGCTTTTGGAAAAGGTGAAGTAGGAGACAGAAAGAGTATCATAAATACTGCCCAGGGTGCACTGGTGATTCCCATATAGTGGCATATTTATTTATTCAGCAATAAGTAAATACATAAATAAAATAAAAACTCTCTCGTCACAAGCGGTGACCTTATATAACAATTAGCCCTAGAGTGCTGGGTTTTGTTGGCATAAGAAACAGAATCAGTGATCAGCTGTTCACATATAATTTGCATTATATGAACCAAATCTATGTCTATGTCATGGTTCAGAACCATATATTGGATGGTAGATGTGGCTGCTATTTTGATTCTTTCAATTCTCCCTTTGAAGATCCCATTTTTATATTTTCAATGGTTAAAAAATACAGTCGGTTCAGACTGCATAGGTGTCTGTAATTTCAATGGGCAGACAGGATAAACAGAAGAAGCTCTTTGCCAACATTTTAAACAGTAGGCCATTTATATTATTTTCATCTCAAAACATGCCTACACAATTTATTCAAAAATGTCAGGAAATGTTCCATTGTCAATGAGATTCAGCAAGCAAGATGTTTATATGCGCTGGATGACTTAGAAGAAAAACACTAGGCAGAATTTTAAATAGCAAGATTTATTTTGTATTTTTTTTCAAACTCAGAGCATTGTAATAGGAAAAGAAACAGTTTCAAAAAGCTTTTTCTTTATACTTTTCAAATAGCCTGCTCCAGATACATTTTAGTTCCAGTGTACTCCAGTGTGATATATCTGGCTGGGATGAACAGATCAATCCTCAAATTCTTTTAAAAAGGCAACTATGGCTGTCCCACAATATTGTGTTTAATAATACCTTGCTTCAAATCTGCTTGGCTGAGATGACCTGCTGACTGACGTGAAGCCTATCAGGTTGCAAATCTTCTGCCAACATTGAAAATGTGCCTGTGAGGGAATTCAAATAGCAAAGGAGATGGGGAGAAATAACCCTAATTTATTCAATAAAATGATGTGTAATTATATAAAAATTGTAATTGTAATCTAAAAGAAATAAGACAGAAAACAGTGAATTCTGTGGCTGGGTTCATACATTATATTGATCAATTTTAACCATGGCTTGTATGAAGTTGCGGTATTCAAAACAACCAAATGGTCATAAATGGCAGCTGTGGCTAGGAAAACCTTTGCATATATTTATCTTGTGCACCACTTTCCTTTCCTCAACTAGGAGATACTTCAGATGCTGGTCAGTTCACAATTGTATACTGCAATCTGCTTTGATTGGGCTCACCCTTGAAGACTGTCTAGAAACTACAGATGGTCCGAAGAGCTGTGGCAGTAATGGACACATTTTATGTGTCGCCTCAGCTATGTGAGCTACATTGGCTGCTGCTCAAATTCTGGGTGTAATTCAAGGTGCTGGTCATCATTTATAATGGACTTAATGGAATTGGGCCTGGTCATCTGAGGAACCACCTACCACCAATTGTTTCTGCCCATTGATATGGTCCAGCAGGTCACCTCTACTTGAACGCTCTAATCTTATAGGACTGAAAAAGTGTGTCGTCTTTGTCACAGCCTCTGCTCTCCCACAGAGATATGGATGGTGGCACCATCCTGAGATTTTGGAAAGCAGGGTTGGAGTTAATGTATTTGCAGGGCCCCAGTTATGGTTTCTTGGTACTGTTATGCCTGCTTTAGTCTGCATTGTCTATGTTGCTTTATGTTTTTAACTTTCTTTTTATTTTATAAGCTGCCCAGAGTTTTCTGGAATGGATGATCATTATAAATTTAAACAAATAAAATTCCTTCTTTCCTTCCTTGACTAATAAGAATAATAGACACCTTCATTGGATCCCAAAACATCTGGACACCATCAGCATTGACAAAAATCACCATTAGTCAATTGCAAAAAGCAGCTTTACATCCTGCAATCAGGGGTAGGATTCAAATTTCTTAACAACGGGTTCTGTGGGCATGCCCTAATTTGTGGGTGGGCTTGGTGGTCATGTGACTGGGTAGGCATGTCTTGCTGACTGGGTATGGCTTGGTCATGTGACTGGCTGGGCATGGCTTGTATGTAAATATTGTAAATATTTATGTAAATATTGAATTTTTTATTTAAAGAAAGAGCAATTTTTACCCCAAATGAGGCAAAGCAGGCAGGCAGATTAGTTGCTTGCAGAATCACAGAGTCATTTGCAGATCTAACTTTCTGCAATCTGCTGCCTGAGTCTGCACTGAAAAATAGAAGCTCCAGTCCTAAGGAAGGTTCAACTCTGCTCTCAGCCCAGTGGTGTGATTTGCCGGTTCTCCGAACTGTGCAGAATCGTAACAACCGATTCTATTGAACTGGTCCGAATCAGTAGAATCCCACCCCTGCCTGCTTTAGCACCATCAAACTTTAGCACCATCAAAGAACCCTTGGGAAGATAGGTGGGTAAAAATGCTAAATCTGGTGTAATCATCTGTCTGTCTATGAGTCTAACAACAATAAGAAAAATAAAGCTTAGTATATTATATCAAATATTCAGGTTTCTGTATATGAGAAAGAGAGAGACAAAAAGATAAGTCACACATACAGTTTTCTTATAATAAAGGATCACAAATTAGGTAGCAGAACAAAATAAATCATGCTTGTTTTGTTTTCTTGACTCTAATTTCACTGAAAAATCAAAGGATGCCTGTATTTGTCCTCTATGCATTTTAACAATAACCACCTGCCAAAGAAACTGTGGATGTGGCAGATCTACATTCTCTTCTGTGCCCACTGGATCCAGAGCTGGCCAACATGGTGCCCTCAAGACTGGGCACTACAAATCCTATTGGCCATGATGGTAGAAGAAATTTGGAAACTATAATCCTGGCAAGGGTTCGTGAAAGATGACAGAGAGCATATAAATGACTCATAGTATTTTTCTGCCTAATATGAACTTCATCTTTCAAAGATGATCACTTTAAGAAGTTTTTCCACCTCATTCAGAACCCAATCAGAACCTTCACATATTTCTCCTCTAATTACTACCAGAAGCCAGTTGCTATGTGTCTACTCAGTAGGATTGAATTCTTGATTATATTGTCTTCATACCCTTACACTTCCTATACATGTAGATTTTTAAAAATTTAAACTGTGAAATAAGAAAGCAAGATTTCTCCTGAGAAACTGACTTCAAGTAAACAGAGATGACACAAAGCATAGATGAAAATGGAAGTATTATAACTAAGCAGGATTTAATTTACAAAATCCAGGTTATAGGCCTTGAAATTGCTCAGACAACACAAATTACAACACAAATTTGCAATGTGTTGTACTCCAAATATTAATTGGATTTTTATGTTGATTCTATCTTGCCTGTTTCTGACACCAAAAATATTTCCTTGATATTTTAGATATACTGTACACATCTAATCTACACTTAACACAATATTTACTTCTGCTTCACTTACACAGCAAAGAACCCTTGTGTGATAGAAGTAAAATGAAATGGGGAAGCCATGCCCTTGGATAGGTCTGTACAAAGTACACTCTCAGATCATTTGGAAAGTACCAAAAAAGGCAAAGGGGCATTACAGAAAATTGTATTTATTCCACAACAGATTGTGATGAAAACTTATTTGCAAACCCACACGATGAAGGACTCGTAAATGCTAATTCTAAGCAATAATGAGCCTCTGTGGCGCAGTGGTTAGAGTGCAGTACTGCAGGCTACTTCTGCTGCCTGCCGGCTGCCTACAATTTGGCAGTTCAAATCCCACCAGGCTCAAGGTTGACTCAGCCTTCCATCCTTCCGAGGTGGATAAAATGAGGACCCCAGATTTTTGGAGGCAATATGCTGACTCTGTAAACCACTTAGAGAGGGCTGTAAAGCACTATAAAGTGGTATATAAGTCTAAGTGCTATTGCTATTGCTAACAAGGATAAGCATGTCTAAGCATGATCTGATCTGGCCCACTGCAAGTTCCTTGTTGTCTGTGAAGTCTTTTAAGGGAAACACAGTGAAGAACTTCCATGCTTTATATCCTTTCCCCCACCCTACCACCTGCACTTGTGGTTTTGCTAAGCATGGTAAAGTCTTCTAAACACTTCTAGTGTGCAAGTGGATCTCTTTTCAGAAAGCCAAGCACTGCATGTGGGGAGAGAGAGAGAATGAGGAACAGTATGTTTTGTACATTATGGTTGCATTTGATTCAGTTTTCAGAAATAAGGTGGATGGAGGGAGAGAGAGGTTCTGTTTTGTTTCATCTTTAATTGGCCAAGGGAAATAAACAAGCTGTGGATGATTAGAGAGGAGCAGATGGTAATATGTAAAGCAGACACAGGACATTTCTCTGCTGCTGTGGTTCTCTCTTCTGCTGCTGCAAGTCGCCATCTTTCCTCTCTCTCTGCCATAGTAGGGTCCCTATATCTGGAAGGAGAATGAGTCACTTTCATGTGTTTTAGCTGGATATCTCCAGAGAAACGGGGACTTTTTTTTTTGCCTGAAACTGGCTTTCATCACACATTAGTTGCTCCTTTGGCTCACATTTTTGCTTATATCCAGAGAAAAAGTCCTTTAACTGCTAAGAAAAGATTTTCCAGGGTAATTTGCTTTTTTGGAAATTCATATTATTTGACAAATTAGTTTGGGTGCTTCTCTATTACCAAGACTATTTATTTTCTAAACTAGCAAATACATTCCTGTTATCAACAACTATGCTTTAGGGATTATTCAGGGATATATATTTTTTTGAATCAAACTAAAGTGATCTGCATTTATATGGAACAGAACGAATAGCACTACCACCTTCCTTATTCCTTGCTTCAGGCTAGAAACTGAGCTATTGTGAGTCCTGCCTAGTCCTGCCTTAGGCACAGTGGTTGACTTTGAGCCAGTCATTCTCTGTCAGTCCTATGAAGAATGGAGTGGAGTGGAGTGGAGTGGAGTGGAGTGGAGTGGAGTGGAGTGGAGTGGAGTAGAGTAGAGTAGAGTAGAGTAGAGTAGAGTAGAGTAGAGTAGAGTAGAGTAGAGTAGAACAGAACAGAACAGAACAGAACAGAACAGAACAGAACAGAACAGAACAACAGAGTTGGAAGGGACCTTGGAGGTCTTCTAGTTTAACCCCCTGCTTAGGCTGGAAACCTTACACCACTTCAGACAAATAGTTATCCAATCTCTTCTAAAAAACTTCTAGTGTTGGAGCATTTACAACTACTGGAGACAAGTCGTCCCACTGATTAATTCTAACTGTTAGGAAATTTCTCCTTAGTTCTAAGTTGCTTCTCTCCTTAATTAGCAAACCATCTCTGAAATCTTACTATAGGAATTAGTCCAAGTATTCACCAGGAGTCAACACTGACTTGAAGGCACAAAAAAAATTGCTTCTATTACCATCTCAAAATAGTTATAGTTTTAGAGTGAAATACTTAAAGTTGTGTGTGGGCAGTAGAACGATTTCGTGTTATTGTTTTTTGCCTCCCAGTACTGTATCTCTCTTACCGCTCATCTGCCAATAATTTTTACATAGTGGAAAAAAAGTGAAGAGCAAATAAAGTAAAAGCAAAATGGATAAAGAGTGATATAGTTTCAGGCATGGGTGAAATGACTGGAGACAATCTTAGTTGGTGAACTTTCAGCTCTTTATTACATAGTGACTTAAGAGGGTGAACAACAACAACTCTGCCTTATATAGGTGACCTTAATGTGAAATAACCAATAGGGAGCTGTAAGACGCTAGCTCCAGAACCAAAAAGAGTCCTTCGTTAAGGGCCAATCGAATTCTCTGAACCCAACCAATCTGATCGCGCCGCTTAACACCCAATCAGAAGTGCAGGGCCAGAACCCTGCACTTTACCCTAAGCTTGCTTTTATTTAACTATTTACATACATAACACCCCTTCCCCCTGGCTCCTCAATTATGGTGTGGTTATATAGTCCTTCAAATAGGACGGTTGTCTTTTGGGTTTATTAGATTTTCTTTGGACTGGCTGTGTGCAGTCCTGTTGAGGTAAAATGTTGTTTGGCAGTGGCTCAGCTTCTCATTCTGGTGTGATTTCCCTTGGAGTGTACGATTCTTCCTCCTGCTCCATTTCCTGAGTTTCACTAGATTCATCGCTCTCTTGGAACAGGTTCCCTGGAATGTCGTCTTCTTCCATTCCTTCCCCCCCCCTCAGTTTGGTCGTAGGGGAGTTGCTGGCTGGCCGAAAGGAGTCGTGACCGTAATTGGTCAATATGTCGTTTCCACAGTCTTTCATCAACGCATTTTACAATATAGGATTTGGGCCCAGTCTCGCGTATTATCGTTGCTTCAATCCAAACCGGGTCGCCCGATAAATTTCTTGCATAAACGGGGTCGCCTACCTTGAAGGTACGGTAGCGTCCGCTGGATCCTGCAGGCTTTTCTGGCTCGTAAGCAGGGTGCAATCGGTCGAGGGGGAACGGAGTTTTCGCCCCATGAGAAGTTCTGCGGGAGTTCTGCCGGTTACGCTGTGCGGAGTGATGTGTTGTAGAAGTAGAATGCGGTTTATCTTTTCATCAATATTATCATAGTCCACTTTTTGCAAAGTTTTTTTTACAAATTGGACCATGCGTTCCGCTCGGCCGTTGGTAGCAGGATGCGCCGGAGAGGTGAGCACATGGCGGATGCCATTATCAGCAAGGTACTGTTCAAACATTAGCGCTGTAAACTGTGGTCCATTGTCGGACACCAGGACGTCCGGCAATCCATGAGTTGCAAAAAGTCTTTTGAGGACTTTAATGACAGCTTCAGAGGTTGTATGGGTCATTCGATGAATTTCCAACCAATTAGAGTACGCATCGACAGTCAATAGTAATGTATGTCCTTTAATTGGCCCTGCGAAATCCAGGTGGATTCTGGACCAGGGCCCACGTGGCGTCTCCCATTCAGTCGGTGCAGCTTTTGGCAGTGCGTTGCTGTTTTGTTGGCACTTGGTGCAGGCCTTGACCCATTGCTCGATGTGTCGGTCCATGCCTGGCCACCAAGCGTAGCTCCGTGCGAGTGCTTTCATCTGCACGATTCCGGGATGTCCTTCGTGCAAAATTTGTAACAGCGAGTTTTGGAGTCGTTCTGGAACGACGACTCTATCGCCCCAGATGACAGTGCCTTTTTGTGAAAAAAGTTCAGTCTGTCTTGTTTTATATGGCGCAAAGTCATCTGGGACCTGGTCCAATGGCCATCCACGTTCTACCCAGCCTAGGACTTGAGCTAGGGTGTTATCTCATCTGGTCTCTCTCGCGATATCTCGAGCGGTCATAGGAGGCGAGTTGAGCGTCTCGATTTGTAACGCCGATATTGTTGGTGCCGGATCATCGAGAGTTTCTGGTAGCGGTGCTCTGCTGAGTGCGTCGGCGTGGGGAATGGCTTTCCCCGGGCGATGTAACAATCGATAATTATAAGCAGCTAGGAACTCTGACCATCGAGTCATTCTTGGGGACAATATATAGGGGGTTGGTTTGTCCCCAGCGATTATGCCCAGTAAAGGTTTGTGGTCAGTTACAATGGTAAATGTCCTTCCATATGCATACTCATGGAATTTTTTTACGGCTGCCACAATTGCAAGAGCTTCCTTATCTATTTGTCCATAGTTACGTTCTGCCTGAGAAAGAGTCTTCGAAAAGTATGCAACAGGGGCCTCGTTTCCATTAGGCAGCACATGGCTCAAAATAGCGCCCACCCCAAACGGTGAGGCATCACAAGTTATAACCAATGGTAATGTTTCATTATATTGCATAAGTACAGAATCAGATGTAAGTAAATCTTTTACATTTCGAAACGCTTTTTCCTCCCGGTAACCCCAAACCCACAATGCTTTCTTATCTAATAACTGGTGTAACGGTTTAGCCACAGTCGCCTTATGTGATAAAAACACATTATAGAAATTAATAAGGCCTAAAAATGCTTGGAGATCTGTTTTGTTACGGGGTCTGGGAGCATTTTTTATCGCCCTTAATTTACTCTCAGTAGGGTGGATACCCTGACTATCAATGCGATAACCTAGAAATTCAACACTGTCGGTATACAAATGACATTTATCCTTTTTTACTTTCAATCCCGCTTCTTGGAATTTCCTAAGAACACATTTTAAACGATTCTGTAGAATTTTTTTAATAGGAGCTGCAATTAACACGTCATCAAAATACAGAACCACGCCCTTGATTCCCTGCAATAATCGTTCCATTAAACTTTGGAATATTCCCGGGGCTACACTTACCCCGAATTGCAATCGGGTACATTTAAAAGCACCTCTGTGTGTTACTATCGTTTGAACTTGGGTTGCCTTATCGTCCACGGGCAATTGTTGATAGGCTTGAGCTAAATCTAACTTAGCAAAAACCTTTCCGCCTCCCAGGGAATGAAGGAGGTGCTGTACCACCGGCACTGGATACGCGTTCTGCTGGAGGGCGTGGTTTAGAGTGGCCCGGTAGTCCCCACAGATTCGGATTGATCCATCTGGTTTAATGGGGGTTACAATAGGAGTTTCCCATGGAGAATGATCAATGGGTTGCAGTACCCCTTGTTTAATTAGTTTGTCAAGTTGTTCATCTATCTTGGCCTTAAGGGCGAACGGAACTCGATGGGGCTTTAAATGGATCGGGGTGACCTTAGGGTCGAGGCTAAATGAAATTGGGGTCCCCTTATACTCGCCTAGATGATCTGCGAAGACATCGCTGAATTCAGTAATAAGGTCCTCCTCCCACTCGCAATCACCGACTCGATTCACGCCGACTACTTTGATGCCGAGTGGCGCGAACCATTGGAGGCCCAAAAAACTAGGCCTGTCCCTATCGATGATCGTTAGAGGTAAGTATGCCGTATGCTTTTTAAATGAGACGCGGACTCGACAAGACCCAACCACAGGGATCCGATTCCCTTGGTAGTCTTTAAGGATGAGACGTTGCATTCGAAGGTCTTGGCGTTGGATGGTAGGAATGAGTTGCTTTAATGTCTTCCACGACACAATCGAGAGGGACGATCCGGAATCGACCTCCATGTGGCAAGGTTGGTTCTCTATGGCCACTGTGACTCGAATCTTCTTAGCATCCATGGCTGAGGCGTGACCTATAGTGATAGTATGATGGGCCTCTTCTTTCTGCAACGCTCGATATCTGTAGGAGTGGTTTACTGGATCTCGCCTTACAGGACGGTTTCCTGCCGATTGGCGAGAGCTGGTTCCCCTTGAGGCCTGACTTGGTCCCAGTAAACTGCGACAGACTCAACTGATGTGGCCTCGTTTTCCGCACTCATGACAGATCGCATCACGGAATTTGCAATCTGCCCTGGGGTGGTTTGCCCCGCAACCAGCACAAGGGCGTGAGGGTTTAGAGTGAGGGACCCGGTCGAACCGCAGTCGATGGACCCCTTCTTCGTCTCTGTCTGACGACGAAGACAGGTCCTCGTGGTGCGTCGTAATAAGCTGCTCTTCTGACTTGGATAAAAGGTCACCTGTCTGTGGGGTCGTTGGGTTTCGGCTTCGCCGTAGTTGCGCCGCGGACTTTTTGATCGCCTCAGCAGCAGTGGCTTTGGCGATGGCGTCAGCAAGGTCGATGTCGCCTTTCGCCATCAGCTTGCTTTGCACGCCCAGCGCATCTAATCCCAGAATTAAGCGGTCTCTCAGTGCTTCATCTAAGTCTGCGAATCCGCAGAGGCCTCCCAAGTGTCGGAGGTCTGCCACGAAGTCAGCCACACTCTTTCCTTTTCGCTGGCTTCTTTGATAGAATTCGTGACGTCTCACGAGTGTAGGTATGGTTGGCGCATAATGGCCTCTCAGGAGAGGTTCGAGGTCGTCCCAGCTCATTGCTTTAACTTCTCGAGGTTTCGTGAGTGCCTTTGCCATTTTAAAGACAGCCGGGCCGCAGTACGTCAGGAACAGCGCCCGCTTCTTGGCTGGTGTGGCGTCCTTCAGGTTGTTTGTTTCAAGGAACATTTGGAAGCGATCCATGTAGGATTCCCAATCCTCTTGGTTCAGATCGAACGGAGCGGGTGGTACAATGCCGCTGGACATGGTTTCCGTTGGTGGCGTCGTCTTGGCACGTGCTCTGTTTTTCTTCTCGGTTCCTTAAGATCAGATGTCTCCAAATCCCATCCTCGTCACCAGTGATATAGTTTCAGGCATGGGTGAAATGACTGGAGACAATCTTAGTTGGTGAACTTTCAGCTCTTTATTACATAGTGACTTAAGAGGGTGAACAACAACAACTCTGCCTTATATAGGTGACCTTAATGTGAAATAACCAATAGGGAGCTGTAAGACGCTAGCCCCAGAACCAATAAGAGTCCTTCGTTAAGGGCCAATCGGATTCTCTGAACCCAACCAATCCGATCGCGCCGCTTAACACCCAATCAGAAGTGCAGGGCCAGAACCCTGCACTTTACCCTAAGCTTGCTTTTATTTAACTATTTACATACATAACAAAGAGGGCTCATCCTTAGCTCCCTTATTTATGTATTTTATGTATGTTTATAGTATCCCTCTCCAATATCAGCTATCCTTTCCTCAAAATATCAGACTCTTCCAAGCAGAGAAAAGACTGTCTGGCTCTATGCACAAATGTCTTAATAAAGGATTCCTGTATACTCTATCCCAAGTCTGTTTTCCAAATCTGATTTATCTGACAACTGAAATTTTCAATACACCTGGAAACAGCACTATATACACATCTGAGAGTAACAGGCTAAATTATGAAATGGCTGGGAAAACAGTAACTAGATGTCTCTGATCCTAATCCTAGAAGTGGCTCTGCTGAATAGTAGTGGTGGTCTTGCTAATAGCACAAGAATCTTTCATTTAAGGAGGTGTGTTTTCATTGAAAGAAACATGACAAGGCTTAAAACATCACATAGCATTAAATAGCAACAGTGATGGAGAATGTGTTTTGAAAGAGGACCTTAATACCTTCAAATGCCTTGCCTATGTTTCCCTGCCAGTCTCCTGAAAGTTTTTCTCTCTCTCAAAACTAGCTAAGTACTGAATCTCTTCTGTGTCAAGATGCCAAATTTCAGAGCAGTATTTTGATGAGCTTGCTTAACTGTTGCAAAGTGCCACAGGTGATGGGTCTATCTTTTCTCTTCTGTCACCTGCCTCTGCATGATTTTGTAGCCTCCATAGCTGACATGGCTCCCTGAAAATGTGTCCCCATGATCACTTCCCTTGCGATTTAATTGAATAAGAAAATCAGTGTGATGGGACTTGGACTGTGAAGAACCAAATGCTAATAGAGTTGTTCAGCTGATAAATGTGCAAAAAGAGAGGGAGGGGATGTGAGTATAGGAGACAGGCATATAAAATTTACTGTATAGAATGGAAACATTCACAGCAGGTGGCAGCACCTGGCTGACCTTGAAAGACTTAAATGCATTGAACCTGGGTAGTACTTGTAGATTTGATTTTGTGGTCGTGAAAAAAGAATCTCTAAAGAAGACTTATGTAGTGACAAGTCACCAGGGTTATTATGCAGTTTAATATATACTGCTGCACTATTGTTGATTCCTATGTCTATGAAGTACGTTGTGCCATGTTTATATGCAACAATATGAATACCTGCACAAGAGATCCATTTAAAGCAAGTCATAGAAGCAAAAATGGATTGTTCTGTAGGATTCTAATTTATGTAATATGTAGGGAAATCCCAGCATGAAAACTTGTAAAATGTAAAATGTAATAAGAAATGGATCTCACCACAAAAGATGACTTCCAGTTGAAATAGATGAAGCAGAAAACTAATGAAGTAGGCAGAAAACTAGCAGGCTGGAACCTGCTACGTTATAAATGAATTATAAAATACAAAAGGCAATTTGTTCTAATGGTTAAGGCACCAGGCTAGAAATGAGAAGGCCATGAGTTCTTATCCCACTTTAGGTATGAAAGCCAGCTGGGTGACCTTGGACCACTCAGTCTAACTCTCCTCATAAGTTTGTTGTGGGGAAAATAGGAGGATGAAAGTATTGGATGTGTTTGCCACCTTAAGTTATTTAAAAATAATAATAAAGGGATTTTTAAAAAATCTAAAAAATGTGGAAGCACTTTGGAGCTGTCACATAAGGTGCTGGGCATACTGGATTTCCAGTCTAGATGCTTCTGGAATTTAAACTTAGTTACCTCACCTTTATGTTGGGATGTGAAAGTGAAGGACTTAGAACTTTCAGTTCAGAAAATGAGCATATGTTTACTAGCAGCATTTGGCTCTGCAAGTCCTGAATCTCCAGATAAGAACAATCAATCAGAATCACTGAAACTATTGTAAAGAGCCTCTTTATAACCTATAATGTAGCAAAAATAACATAGATATATTTATATACCATATAAATACAGAGTTGAATACAGATCAAGGGAAACTTTACTTTTAGGGATTTTTTTTTTCTTCCTGTTCCACACACTGGCATTTGGATTCATCCAGTAAAATTCAGAACTAGAGATTTAAGATCAATTTAAATTGTAAATGCTACTAGCTAGACTAAATATTCATATAGTTCAATGTTCTATTCACACAATGGCCAGCTGGATCATTTCAGGAAGTTCACAAATAGGTAGCCTGAATAAGGATTGGTATTTAACAGTGGATCTCACTTGTCACCAGATGTGATGGCTACAAATTTAAACAGATAGGAAATGATAAATTAATGGAGAACTAAGTCACCAATAACTACTAATCTTGTCTTGATATTATTTCTGAATCACAGGCAACATAGCTTAAAGTTTTGGTACACCATTGTTTTAGAATAATACCTTTCACAGTGTGTAATATTGGTTTTTTAAGTCCAGGTTCTGAATCGATCCAGGACTACATTTGTGATGATTATTTATTTACTAGTCATGGGATGAAGGGGGAGAGGAAATAATACTTTTTTAAAAACCAGAAGTCAGTTTCTGTGTATGTGATTCCTCACTCAATATAAAGTCATTTTAGGGGCAACAAGGTAGCACCATGCATAGTGTCATTAAAGTTTGTTATTCTGTGAAGTGTTGGAGAAAGCTTTGAAAATCTGTCTGCAGCTGTTCCCAATAATCTCACTTTCCACTCTGTTTCTCTGGTTAACCTTGCTGACTCAAAAACAACAATAATAACAACAAATGTAGCCTGGAGGAAACAGTGCTAGCTTTTTGTCTTCACTTTCCAGTGGTGTTTTTGCTGAAGATTTTTTTGTAAGGATCTTTGATGTCCATTGCTTTCTCTGCAAAGATTCCCACAGAGAAAAAGAAAGATCATAGAAGTGAGTTTCCACAGAGAGAGATGGGTAGCCTAGTGCCCTTCCAAACATTGAAACCAGCAGGGAGGCAATAGCAAGAACTATGAATATAACAGAAAATTATTTCACTCTCTCTTGGTATGTCTGATGGTTCACCTGCTTTTCTTAAAAGCGTGGCAATATTACTTTCCATGTAGCTATCTAAAAATTGCATTTAAAACCACAATTATTTCACTGACGGCTATCACGGATAGTACAATATATGAAGCAGATCTACAACAGGTGAATATTTAGGGCAAAAATAATCCTGATGCTGTTGGGAATTGTGAGGTCCTACAAATGCTGCATCACTTGACCAAGTCCAAACCCAGTTTTTTTAAAAAATATTGGGAACTGACAAGAACATATCTACCCCGGCAGTCAGAACAAAAACTGGTATCCACTCCATTCACAGCCATCAAATAATTAAAGTTTTTATCTATTGGAACCATTCAGGTTCAGGGGACCCTAATAAGTTAGCCAAAATAAATTTAGCTGAACAGATAAGTTCAGCCCACCTCTTGGTTACCAAAGTTATTTCACAACCACAGTTTTTCACCCAATATTTTCCTTCAGTTACCACCAAGGCAAAGGAAATTTGTAAACAGAGTCCTAGATATCAGGGCCAAAGTTATTTGGCAAACAATAGATCTTTAAATCGTTGGGCTAAGAACAAAAGCATTTTCCAATTTGAAAAATAACTGTCAATGGGCACTTCTGTCATCTACTGTATCATGACAGGATATGTAAATGCAGTTCCTCTGCCAGTGAAGATATTGTTTTTGCCCCTTATAGCCTTAGACATTTAAATTCCTATTTGAAAGAACAGCCTTTGGGGACATGGGATACAGATTGTCTTTTTTTTTTTTTTTTTTGACCTGAGCTGTAATGTATACATTGTGAGAAGAACTAAGAAGTTTATAAACAAAGCAGTTCAATTAAGAACTGGTTATATCGAACAGATCAGGGTATCTGATGTACTTATCTGAATGCTGATTCTTTGTATTCATCATGCACGTTTATCTTATTATCGTATTTTCTTTTATCTATTTTAGCCTGCAATTAGATGTTGTATTTTACTTTTATTTTATTTTATTCGATATGCTCATAAGATCAATCAGTTAATAAACCGCTATTGCTAGAACATATAACTGTACTAGAAACTTGCAAGTAGGTGCTACTCAGAGCACATCACATTAATTTTACAAGTTTCTTTGGCACCTAATGTGAAATACTAGTATTGCCCTTTCAAACTCTGACAAAGTCAGATTTTAGATACCTGAAGGGTCATTCCTAGAGGAATCTGTGGGATTATTCAAATCCTTCAAGGACTTCTCTTCCACTGTGAATACTGATAAGAATTAAAGACAATGCAGACGAGAGTTTTGTCATCAATAGCAGAGACAGGGCAATTTCTGGTGTGATTTACTTGTTCAAAAGGTGGCTTCAGCATTTTGCTACTTTTTAAACATGTAATGCTTTAGTACTAGTTCTCATTAATTTCTTTCTGTCAGCAATTTTCTTGGCACGTTGATGCATTACTTCTAATTTTTATCTTGCTATAAGATTCTAAATTTTCTTTCTTTTTCTTGTTAAATTTTAATGATTATTAGATGTCTTGCACCTTTTTCCTTAAAGGAAAAGCAATGTACAGATACTTAAATATAAGTACTGAATAAAGATTAGCCATTTCATGAATTGCTAAACAGTGGATTTAAAAAAAAAAAAAAGCTGATCAAGATATAAGCTGAGAAAACTTGCTAAATTGAGTATGAAATTAACTTTTGTCTAAAGAATAGTCAAGTGTGGATTAAGAAACATATTAATTTCTATCTCACTGAGGCTTAAAACTCACAACACTCATTGTAAAGCAAGAGGAAAAAAAGTATCAACAGTATGTAGTATTAGAATGACATAAAAGGAAATATTCCCGGAGTGTAAGATAACAATTAGTGGAATTACGGCATAATTGGGGAAATGGACCTGTTTTAGGAATTATCTTCCATCATTCCATGTGTATGAGATATTCAGATGATATTCCTGTCTACAGTATAAATTTGTAATTTCTAAAAATAAAATATACTTCTTAGTCAAGATATTTTCTGATTTTAATTCAAGGAGTTAATTGTCACCTTCACAGCCCATTGTAGGCTGCTTCACAGCCCATTATATCTGCAAGACCTCCTTCTCCTCCATGATCTTTTTCTGTCCAGTGAGTTCTAAAAGAGGACACTCTCCCTGGGTCCATCTCTTAAAGAATGACATCTGTAGGGATCCCAGGCTTAAGGCACCTCAGTTGCTGTTCTTCTTTTCTGAATCATTGTTATTAATGTTCCCGTGGCATCGGTCTATGTTAGGCTTTCTTGAAAGTTATTATTTATTTATTTAGCTAGGGTGATGTTACATTAGCCAGAAGGCTATAATGCTAATACAAAGTAGCAGTTTGGCTGCCTAAGACTGCTAGCTCATTTTGTTCACACTTGTGTGCTTTCCACAGGAGGCGAGCTAGCTCTGCACCAGAAAGAAAATCAAATGGCACACTGCAGCATCATCCAGGGCTTTTTCCCTCCACCGAAGTTGCTTTGCAAATGGGCATCACACCCGGGAAGGTCCAGCAACAGCAAGGTTCTGACCATCTGCACGAAACACCAGCTCGTCTTCCCACTGAAGTGATACCTACTTATCTACTTGCATATAACATAATTTCGAACTGCTAGATGGGCAGAAGCTGAGACAACTGATAGGAGCTCACCTCACCACATGATACTAGAATTTGAACTGCTGAAGCAAAGATCACCTCCAATGGCATTAAGCCATTGAGCCACTGAACCTGAGTTATTAAGTTATTAAGACCTGGTAATTTCTGCAGGTCTTTTGAGGTTGAAGAGGTCATTCTAAGGAGATTAGTCTTATGGTTCTTCTTTGGTGCATGGAATGTTATTACACTGTCATTTATTATGAATAAATTCCAATGTAATGCATTATTTTGAAATATATATTGTACATATATACTACTATATTTTTAAAATCAGTGTATTGGAGGTCTGGAAATCACTCAGAGTCAGACTTTATTGGAACTGCATATTAGCCACATAAAATAAAATAAATGGAAACTTTAGGGCCTCATAAAGAGCAATCAGATTTCCAGATGGCAAAAATAATAAACCTAGGTAACGATGTATCATACTTTAAGCATACTACAGACCACAACTTTTGATTTTTTTTTTTTTATAATAATTAATCTCTGGTGAGTTTCCATGACAATAATGAGCAAGACCTAATAATCTATGCAAACAAATCTGGATATAAGACATGAAAATCATATCATCAGCATAAAGTAATAAAACAATTCTATTCTATCACATATTTTGACAGGAGAGAAATGCAGTAATACAATTTATAAATAAATTAAATGGTAGAGGTGGAAGGATGCAATCATATTTACAACTAAAGTGGAATATTGTCAAACAGTTCATTATATGAAAACTTCACTTTTGTATTAGAATATGCATAGAACTGTTTCATTAAAACTTAGAAGCACTAATAAATAGAAGAAATGGGAGTTTCATTTAGTCCTACTCTACATATAGACCTGGGGCTTCAGAATATGCATCTTAGAGTATATCTCAGGGCTTTTTATAGTTGCTGTATGCTACTAGTGACAATTTATATCTGTCCAAGAAGACTATATTCATAATTCATACATACCATGGTACTGTAGCTATGCTATGTTTTCAGATCTGTTTTTGTTTTAATCTGTTAAATTTTATAAACAAAAATCAAAATATTAACCAAATACAAAACACATAAAAAATAGACACCCTTCCAACCATACAACATATAATGAAATAATTGTATTTGAAAGAAAAAAAATTAAGATCTTAAACAATGAATATGTACTCATAATGACAATGTCAGGTTTCCAAGTGATAAAGTCCATTTAAAAAGAAAAGAGCAAAGTCCATCTTCCATAATAACTTCTTTTATTTAGGAAAGCATCAAACTGACAAAGTCTGTTGTAATTCTGGATCTGACACAACCCGGAATTGTACCACATAATATTGAAAGTTAGAAACAACCCCCAAAAGTCACATTCTCCAATAGAGTAATTCAATGTTGCCTGGTGTCATAAATCTCTACCTCAATTCCTTAGCATGGACAGCTCGTGTTCCCACGCGATATTCTTTATATGTCCTACATTTAAACAGTCCCATTCAAGTCAAAAATTGATTTCCCCCAAAACTGAAAAACCAGTAGGCCAGGGATGGGGAAACTTTATGGCTCACTCAGGAATTCTGGGAGTTGAAGTCCATAAGTGATAAAAGAGCCAAGTTTCCCTACCCCTGACCTAGCCTAAACAACTCTCTCTGTCTCCACTCCTTCCACCTTAGGAATGTGGCAAGCCTGAAACTCTTCCCCCCATAACCGCCAAAGAGAAAGATAGAAAAGGAATATATAATAAGGCTAAATAAAATGGCTACGCATATGTCAATTTTGGGCTTGACAGATAAGACTTTCCATCATAAAAAGCCAGCTGATCTGCAGAGAATAAACACATATTTCCAATCATGCAGAATGGCAGTTTTCCAGTGAAGGAAAACTATTTTTTTAGGTGCTAACCATGCACAATAAATCCAGAATTCTTCATACTTTTAATAGATTCTAACTTTTTGAAATATAATTTAACCAAATATTCATACAGTTATTCTTCTTCCCAACATAATATTAATAAACTTACAAATATTAAAGCAAAATATTGCAATCACAGAAGAAACCCAAATAATGGGAGTCATTTCTCTTCCATAATGTTGCATTTCCAGGTTCGGTCATCCCAAAGTTGAAATCCAATTCTTGTTAAATGGCTTTTGGGGCATCCAATACATATATAAAATAATATTGTGTTGAATTAATTGTATCTTAAGATCATAATATATATATTTATCATAAAACTTTAGCCTTATTAAATGTATTCATGTTTCTTGCACATTTCATACTAAGATATATATTTGTATGTATGTGTATGTGTATGTGTATGGGTGTATGTGTGTGTGTGTGTATATATATATATATATGTATATATGCAGGTCTTGCCATATTCAACTCTTTTCCCGTGTAAGAATGAGAGTATCTTGGCGATGTTTTGATGAGGTCCCACTCACCATCTTCAGGCTGGTGCTTTCGGTTCCGTGCTTGTGTGAGCAAAGCATGATTGGAGCTGCTGTCTCTCGAGAAATACTGGTTGGGAGGTTGGCTGTGTTGTCATTTCTTCATTTGTTGATGGAGTTGATGTTTGCAGATTGGCTGGCTTTTTCATAAGAACATGTGTGGCTGACATATTGGCTGTGTGTCTATCAGCCTTCTGTGTTGTAACGACTTGGGTAATGGGCTGTGTGATGACCTTCTGAGTTCTATTGTTGTGACATCCTGGGTCTTGTGCTGTAATCTCCTGGGTCGTTGACTGTGTTGTAACATCCTGAGGTTTTGTGATATAACCTCCTGAGTTCTGTGTTCTGATATTCTGAGTGGGTAGCTGTGATGTGACATTCTGGTTTGGCTCCGAGTTTGAGTCCCAAACTCTTAGTACTACTACTAAAGCTGTGTTATTGTGACACCTAGAGAAATCTTACTAAACTCAGTGGACCTATTTCTTTTAAACTGGAAGCAGAGAGAAAGGCTACCAGATTCAGACAGTCACATATGAAAATTGATTCTTTATCAGTATTTCATATACAAAATCACCCCACACAACTCAGACAGAAGTGGGGACCATAGCCAATGATAACATTAATCTTTTCTCTGTTTTTTACTTAGCATGACAAGAATTCTCATACCATGTAACAAAATGCCATCTAGATAACTTCTACAAGTAGCTTTGTAATAAGAGTATTGATAGCAAAAAAGAATAAACTGAAATGTACTGTAGCTCAAAGGCTAAAAACGATTGAACGACTTGGACATGAATTTGTTTCTTTTCATCCTTTCCTTGACTTGTAACTAAATGGAAGACAAAGGCAAACATTATTTTACAGGCCAAGTTTAAAGAGAGTTCAAATTTCAAGGGATCCTTGCTATGTTCTGAAGAGACGCAAAAAGTGGAGGAAAGAAAAATAAATTCTCTAAAGCAAAATAAAATCTGCCCTCTTCCCAGTGCTCTTTTGTTGCCTTTGCCTTTCCTAATAATACATATTGACTAACACTACCATACGTGGCCCACAAAAATTAAGATGACAATTCAATGTCAGCAAAGACTTAGAGTTTTTTCTATCTCTTTGCAATCTAAATTTATCTGATTTGATCCTTCAAATCATATGGTCACTCACTCATCAAGCAATTCTTTAGTAGCCCTATATTAGCTAATGGTCACTTCATAAATTTAAGTAACATTAAGCAAATTAACACAGTTTTATATACTCTCTGCTTGTCATCATCTGACAATTAATTTCTATAAAGAGATCTTGATCACCCATCCTGGGTCATTTAACCAGTAATTTCTCTCACAAAAAGATGAGACTGGCACAGTTTGCCACAATTCATAATAATATGAATGGCTGCTAATTTCATACCCTACTGGTATTCTTAAAATATGTTAGGCTATATATTCTGCTGTCTGTAGCCAAAACGCCTCAAGATGATGATACTTAACATGTTTGGAAAGAAGGGCTGTCTTAAGGGTTAGTTGCAGACAGCTTCTCCTCTAAAAAGCCCATGCATATTTCTTTAGAAATGTCATAGCACTTAATTGACTTCACTTAGGCTTATGATTTCATGACAGAGTAAACTAAAAAGTCAAATAACTTTGTCTTCCATGACATGACCTGTTAACTAAGACATAAAGCATATTGCATCAAATCAAACTGAAAATGCCAGGCCAAGCCCAAGAAAAATATCGAACAAATCAGCCAGATTTCAGTTCTTTGTTTGCTTATACAAATAGACAGAATCTTGCCAGACTAAAAGTATTCCCACCCCAATGGACATTCTCTGTGGCAGCAGTCGCCAACCAGTGGGCCACGGCCCACTGGTGAGCCATGAGAAAATTTTGGTGAGCCATGGAGAAATCTCACCCCCAAAGCACCTCCCCAAAGCAATTAATCCAGGCTGCGCAGAAACACAAAGCTGCTCAGCCCACATGGCCCATGGGAACACTTCCCGCCCACTCACTCCTTACCCGGCAAACTTGTCTGCTAAGTTGCTATTTTTCCTTTTTCCGACCATCATCTGTTCTGCTGTGCCAGGAGATTTAGATTAGCTAGGAAGCAGGAAATGGTTGGACTTCTTGCTTTCTAGCTAAGCACAGCCAAACCTCCCTTAGGATTGAAGGTTTGCTTGCAAGCAAATTCAGTGCAAACCCACAGCAAACAAATTTGAGAGACTGAGCTAGCCGATGGCAGATAGATAGATCACTGGATGATTCTGTGAGCAACTCAATATGCCTGCTTTGCCTGATTTTGGATAAAAGTTGCTTTTTTATACCTCCCCCCCCAATATTTACATACATGGTGTGTTGTGAGTTAATTTTATGAGTTTGCTTGCAAGCAAATTTTATGTGACAGACTATAGATAGATTTCTGAATGAATCTGTGATTCTGTGAGCAACTTAATCTGCCTACTTGCTTTGCCTGATTTTGGGTAAAAGTTGCTCTGTTTTTTTATAAAAAAATCAATATTTATATCAATATTTATAATATTTACATACAAGCCATGCCCAGCCAGTCACATGACCACCAAGCCACACCCACAAATTGAGCTATGCCCACAGAATCAGTTAGTGGTCCCTGGGATCTAAAATTATGAGTTTGGTGGTCCCTGAGGTCCAAAAGGTTGGTGACCCCTGCTCTGTGGGATTCTAGAGAGTGGCTATCCCAGCTCTCCTCCTCTGACTCAGCTCCAGGCTGTGTTTTCTCTTCTCTCTCTATGCTCCCCTCCTTCCTGAAATTGCTCCCCTCCTTCCTGGGAAATGCCATTTCATTGTACTCCATCATGCTACTTTTCCCTCCAAAAGCTCCATCCATCCCAGAAAGAACCATTTGGGGATTGTTCAAACTACACTTTGGAATCAGGTGGGGGGCGGATCTTGAAATAAATACTAAATTTTAAATTACATATAAGACTGCATTACTATTATTCTTCTCATCCTTCCTAGTGCCTATTTCTTTCCACTTGTGACTATAACTATGTTGCTTGTATCTTTACAATTTATATTGTTTTATTTGTTTCCTAGTATGATTTGACTGCTTATTAGTAACCTATGACTATCACTGTGTTGTATGTTATGATTCTTGATGAATGTACTTTATTTTTCTTTTATGTATACTGAGAGCATATGCACCAAAGACAAATTCCTTGTGTGCCCAATCACTCTTGGCCAATAAAGAATTTTATTCTATTCCATTAAATAATAGATAAATAGATAAATAGAAACAAGGAGCAATGTACACATCTGGAAATAAAAAAAAATTAGCTATGATTTTTGTCTCATTAGCAATCTGATAATTGATATTTGACCTACCCTTGAAATGCAATGAAAGGTGTTTTTGAATGAATTTTCATAGTTTTGGTACCTCAATAAATGGTCCCTCCTTAATAGTAGGAGTAATTTAGTTGAAGAAATCAAATTCCAAACTTTTTCCTGAAATTTTGTGGCTGTAGAAACAGAATCCAATGCAGATCTAGCAAGAAATATTTATCCCCTACAAATAAAATAAAGAATTAAAAGTTCTCCAGAATTTCTTTTTAAAAATTGTTATATTGTTGATAATAACATATAGAATCTTCTCCCCAAACTATTTAACTTTGTAGGCATGCAAAGCAGAGGTAGTATTCAGCAGGTTCTGGCCAGTTCTGGAGTACTAGTAGAGGAAATTTTGAGTAGTTCAGAGAACAGGCAATATTTTGAACAGTTCAGAGAACAGGCAAATTGGATATTTTACAGTATCCTTCCCCTGCCACACCCACCAAGCCATGCCCACAGAACCAGTGGTTAAAAAAAATATGAATCCCACCACCGATGCAAAGTGCATATGGAGGATTATTCCCTCTAAATTAAATGTATATTTTAATCACATTTTTATTCCACCAGATAACCTGAATTCTCTGGTTGGGCTACACACTTACTTAAAACATTACCAACAATAAAATGTATTAATTGATGGTATGGTTGGAATATAAAAATATATAAAAGCCACTTCCTCAGTTAATACTGACATTTAATCATAAAAATGAGAGGTAAGCTGTTATGTTTAGAGGTAGACCGTGAATTATGACTACAAATTTCAGTGCCACTGTAACTTTGAATAGTCAGTCACTGAACAAATGGTTGTACAGAACCATTGGATGAAGAAAGAGTGACCAGTAGGTTTACGTATTTTTCCACCTATCTCTTTCCATTTTCCTTTCATCACCTCTACAATAAGCATGAATGGAAGCAGCATAGCAGATCTTCAGAAGCAGTTGATAAACAGAAGCCTTATTTGTTTGTCTTCCTAACAGACCAAAGCTGGGCACCTAGCTTATACCACAGATAAAGATGAGTAACTACATAATGAGGTTAAACTATTCATTAAACTTATTGCATGTTAATTAAGTCAAGTATGCAATTAGGGACCCATTGAGCTGTGTATGCAAATAGGAGTGAGAATGAGCATATCGGAAACCAAGTGATAGGGCAGCGATAACATGGTTCAGAAGGGATATATTATACAGGGTTTTCATTCCTGGCACGATGCTTTCTGGGTTCAGCTTTGCAGAAACATCAGACAAGGTAATAAATCTTAGTTGGGACTATGTCAGTCCAGACTGAGAGCTAGAATTCACATGGGATACACATTTCAACATACAGCAGATATGTTTCAAGGAGAAAACTTTGACTAGGTTCTGCCTTAGGAATGAGGTTTGCTCAGACAGGAAGATCCCTGTTGGAATTAAATGGATTGAGTTTCCCATCCTCAGCCATTCCCTGGCTGTAATTGCAGCTTTCCTCTAGACATACTTGAAAGTCAGTGATTCTGGAATTGGCATTGCGCACAAAGGCTGGCTTCATACACTAGACAATGTTGTTTCTTTTGGTTTCAGCTTCATTATCAGCAGGATTCATATTGTTAAGAAGGCTTGAGAGGGCAACACTTTCACTTCTGGAGCCTGTAGGGTACACTTTCTCTTTTGAAAATGGTTTTGGATTCCAGTCCAACCCCCTCCTCCCCAAGCACCCAGCACCAATAAAACACCATTTAACCTTCTTTCCAATCTTCAATCTTGTTTTATTCATCAGTTCTGTTTGATCTTGTACTTCCATATTTTTGTTAGCACTATTGCCTTTTGTTTATTAATCTTAAAACTTGTTAGTGCACAGCATTATTTTTGTTTTTATAAATGTCTCAATTCCCTTTAAAGAATCTTCTAAAAACAATGCTAAAATTTTTGCAAATGCTCTTAATTTATAAGTCTCTTTTTTTAATCTTTATCCCTCCGATCCTATCATCTGGTATTATGTCTTTATTCAGAATTTTTTAAGAATTAAAATGAATTAAACTAAGAGGGGGAAATGAGCATCATTGTCTTGTTCTTTTTGTATCTTATAGGTTTTGCTAAATCTCCATTAATCCTTATTTGTGCTTTTGGTGAAATGTAAATTGATTTTAACTCATTTTATAAAATTCTCCTAAAATTTATATCTTCTAAAACCATGAACATGAAAGCCCTCTTGAAATTGTCAAGGTCTTCTCTGCATCTAGGAAAATCAATGTGGCTTGTTTTTCATTATATTATCCAAATATTTCAAAATGTCTAACACATTGCTCTTTAACTGTTTTTAGGTAAAAACCCACATTGATCCTCATGAATAAATTTGTGCAAAATTATTTTCAGTCTATCTCCTTGAACGATTGTGAACAACTTGTAGTCATTATTCAATACTGATAAAAATTTACAATTTATTGTTAAAATCAAATCTTGACCCTCTGTAAGTTTATTATCCTCTTTCCAACTCTCTGGCAACTTTCCTTCCTGTTAGATATACTCCATCATATTTTGTTGAAGTTGTAAATGGTTTTCCTCAAAGCATTTAAAATAAAAACCTGATACTCCATCTGGTTCAGGAACCTTTTTTGGTTTAATCCAGGGGTGTCCAACCTTGGCAACTTTAAGCCTGGAGGACTTCAACTCCCAGAATTCCCCAGCCAGCTGGGAATTCTGGGAGTTGAAGTCCTCCAGGCTTAAAATTGCCAAGGTTGGACACCCCTGGTTTAATCTTTAACAGTGTTACCAAATTTTGGTGGCATCATGTGGGAGTATTCTGAAGCTACTACAAAAATGGGTGTGAAGTCTGAAAGTATCCTAGGGACTGTTGACTTCTGTGCTAAGGCTTAACTTATTAAAATATGAAGTAATGATTTTCTCAGATAATGCTAAGCTGGAAATGATCAACTTCCATTGCTTTGGGAGCTCACCAGATTTAGCTTAGTGTGTGATGTTTCGAAATTGGACATTGACTCATATGACTCATCACAGAAGGACAGAATATGTGGCCCACCAACCAAGATTTCTGCAATGTGAGAACTTCCCAAAACTGATGGGACAAACATGTTCAGTCTTTTAAAAAGTTATGCATTTTCCCATCCAGTCTGAGCTGCAGAATGAAGGTCTGACCACCTGTGGACTTTGTGCCTCTCTGTGCTGAGCCATTAACCCTAATTTACAAACCACAATGGTATAAATCTTACTCTACTGAGCCAAACTCAAACAAAGAGGTGGTATTCAGCCAGTTCTGACAGGTTCTGGAGAACCGGTAGTGGAAATTTTGAGTAGTTCGGAGAACTGGTAAATATCGCCTCTGGTTGGCCCTGCACCCATCTATTGTCTGCCTCTCAAGTCCCAGCTGATCGGAGTCCAAGCTGATCAGCTGGGTCTTCTTTTGTTGCCCTGCACAGGAGAATGGAGCTGGAAAGCAGGTTAGTGGGGTAGGGAGGGAATGGGGATTTTACAGTATCCTTCCCCTGGAGTGGGGTGGAAATGGGGATTTTACAGTATCCTTTCCATACCATGCCCAGCAAGCCACACCCACAGAACCGGTAGTAAAAAAAATTGAATACTGTCACTGATTTGGTGCAATGTGGAAATCCAGCTATATTCTGGCTGTAAACATGAATCCGTTTCATCAAGCTTTTTCTGCTTCCCTGGATCTCTCTCTCTCTTTTTTTTTTTTACTTGCCCAAAGAGAGTGGAGAAGAAGAAAAATGGAATGTGCAGTTTGAACACTTATAGCCTGATTGATTCTGAGCTGAGCCAATGGGAGCTACATAAAGTTTAATTGTAAAGTGGGGAAGAGGTGTAAAGGAAAAGACAATTTCTCTAAATCCAAAATATCAAAAGACCTTAAACTGAAAGAGGACAATTTATTGTTCCATTTAAACATCAAGTGACAGAGCCACCGAGGACAGATTTGCTAATAAATACCTCTTCAAAAAAGAAGAAAATCTGAGCTGACATAATTGCAGTCAAGGCTGTGAAAGACAGTACAGGGGAAGAGCCTAAATATTTCATGATAAAATTCATTAATAATGGAACATAAGAACTAAATTACATAACTGCCACCTTAAGTTAACTAATACTTTTTCCACAGAGGGGAAGGCAGATGGGATGAGTTCCAGAGCCAAGTCTTTTAGTTTAATGTATGAATAATTTTGGCAAACAAAAATGCAGGATTTAATGGAGGGGGAAGATTAACAAAAACAGTAAGATTTTTATGAAGAAAGTATGAATGCTAACAGTGGTGTTCAACTCGTTATCTTTTCTTTGTAAATAGATAGAAGAAGCTCACTCTGAAATTTTCTCCTGATTGTGTCCCTTACTGTGATAATTGCACAAAGAAAAAAGAAACCAGGCAATTATCATACAGTATTAAAATTTCTTTGTATTCAGTGAATCTTAACTTTTTCTGCATGTTGTTTTTTTCTTCCCAGATTTCAGGTCTTATTTTGTTTCTTAATTAAGAATATGCACAATTGCCTTCTTGTTACAAATGCAGTGGCCTAGAAGTACTGTAGATTTCCAAAGATTTCCATTACCCATCAGCAAATGTCCAACTCTTGAATCCTGAATCAGATAACTGAACAAGCATCTTCCCCAACATTCCCATGATTTTTCCAATTCAACTGGGAATTCATTTGGCAATACAATGTGATTATCCTGAAATCCGCGTTTCATTTGTACTTGTCTTTCACAACAATGGATGAAGAGTCCAGCTGTGTTTTACTCCATTAAGGCTGGAAGTTGTTGTGGGTAATAACAGAATAACAGAATTGTAAGGGACCTTGGAGCAGGGGTGGGATTCAAACTTTTTAACAACCAGTTCTGTGGGCATGGCTTGGTGGTCATGTGACTGGCTGGGCATGGCCAATTCAACATCATTCACATCGAGGCACACATCTCCTTGTCTGGCCTCTCATGACTGTGGAGATGCTGCAACAGTTGTGAGTGTGAAAAATGGTTATAAGTCACTTTTCTCAGTACCATTGTAACTTTGAATGGTCACCAGCAAAGGGGAAAAAAAATTCGAGATAAATTCCAGAGACAGGAAACCTATCCTGCCAAGAATGTAATAAGAGTTAATGGAGAGGCAGTTTCTGTAAGCAACACCAGAATGTTTCCTTCCTGCCTTCCTTACAGGATTAGGCCAGTAATTTCTTCTAACAATCGGTTCTACAAACTGCTTAGAATGTTAATAACTAGTTCTAGCAAATAAGTGCGAACCTGTAGAATCCCACCCCTGGCTTGGAGGTCTTCAACTCCAACCCTTTGCTCAAGCAGAAAACCCTATACCATTTTAGTCAAATGGTTGTCCATTCTTCTCCAGTGTTGGAGCACTCACAACTTCTGGAGGCAAGATGCTCCACTGATTAATTGCTCTAACTGTCAGGAAATTTCTCCTTAGTTCTAGGTTGGTTCTTTCCTTGATTAGTTTTCACCAACTGCTTCTTGTCCTGCCTTCAGGTGGTTTGGAGAATAGGTTGACTTGTTCCATCTTTTTGGTAGCAGCTGCTTACATATTGGGACACTGCTGCCATGTCGTCCCTAATCCTTCTTTTCATTAAACGAGACATACTAATTCCTGCAACTGTTTTTCACATTTTTTATCCTCCAGTACCCTAATAATCTTTGTTGCTCTTGTCTGCACACTTTCTAGAGCCTCAACCCCATTTTTTATATTGTGGAGACCAAACTTGGACGCAGTATTGCAAGTATGGTCTTACGAAGGCATTATAATACTTCACAAGTATTCTACCTATTCTATATTAATACAGGCTAGGACTGTGCTGGCTTTTTTGGAAGCTGCAACACAGTAAAACTTGTAATTTTATTTGAATGTATAGCCACTTTGTCTAGTGAACTTCACTATGAGAACTGAAATCAACAACTTGGAGTTTGCAAGGTTGTACATTAATTTTTTGGGGGGGGATATTTCAGTACTCACAGTGTTCTTATCTAGAATAATGTTGAACCTTTCTTTCTCCCACTAAAAACTTTAATCTAACATTAGAAGTAAGCTTGGTGGATATCAACTAAAATAGCTTTGGAATAAAGATGCAGGACATTCTATATTGCAACCTTTTTCTTTGTCTGCAGTGTGACCAAAGATGCTGTCCTTCAAAATAACTATATGGTCATTAGATTAAAAGGATCACTTGGAAACTGTTACTCCACCCTACTACCAATTAGAAGCTTCTGCCAGAGGCTGTGAAGAGTATTTGTTGGTCACTTTGGTAAGGTGAATCTGTTACTCCGAATAAACACACAAGTCCCAGAGAAAGCAGTAATGTGATGCTACTTTTCAAAGATGCAGGTTTTTCAAATTCTTCAGGCACTTTCAGCAAAACTCACTGTTTTGCCTTGAGTGGTAGTTCCATAGTAACTGAAATTCCTTTGCTCTTCACTACATACAGAAGGGAAGGAAAATCTAGCCAGTGACCAACAGTTTTTATAGCCTTGTTTAAGAGAGAGAGGGGGAAAAACTAACAAGACACTGGCAATTCCATCCTTGCTTGCTCTGATAAGGGTTGAGAAGGAGAGCTGCAAAGCAGTTGAAATTCATATGTGGCTGGGAGAGGGCCAGGCCATTCTGATATGGGTACTGAGCCACAGCATCAAGAAGAAAGGAGAAAATGAACCTGGGTTAGAATTCCCAGTAGTTTCAAGTCAGCACAGCTGATGCTGGAAGTGCAAATTTTTACTCATTAAATGTGGAGGGCTATTATTTTTCTGCTTTCTCTGCTCCATTTAGACCTTAGATCAGCATTTGTCTATCTTAGTAACATTAAGATGTGTGGACTTCCAGCTCCCAGAATTCCCCAGCCCATACATCTTAACATTGCAAAGGCTGAAAAACACTGCATCATCTATGCATGTCTGTTCAAATGTAAGACTGTTGAAGCAAGAAGAACTAAGCTGTTGATTGCTTCTTTTAAAGCCCAACATGGCTTATATCCAAGATACTGGAGGAGCCGTCTCTCCCCAATGGGACAAGCTCACCCCGCTCATTCCAGTGGGCGAAAGTGGCCTGCTACAGATCCTGTCTACTAAGGAACTGAAGTCAGGCAGGGCCAAGGAGAAGAGCCTTTTATGCTGTGGTCCCATCCCTGTGGAGGAGCATTTGGTCAGCCAAAAAGGAGAATTGCCCCACTTCCTTTCAGCCTTCCAGAAGGGTATTAAAGCCTGGCTATACCGGTTAGCCTGGGGCCCTAAAGGGGATACTCACCACTGGAGCTGGCTGATGAGATAAGGAGAGTTTGTCCCTATCCATCCATCTCTTAGCTCTCTTAGTTTCAGTTTTAGCACAGTTTTTAATAATATTTTAATCTGTTTACTGTTAGTGTTTTAATGATTTTTTTTAACTTGTTTTACAACTTGTAGATTGTCCAGAGCCACTTTGTAGGGGGAGATGGGTAGCACTAAAAATTAATAAATGATTAAATAAGTAAGTAGGACTCACTACATTCTGTAAAAAGTAACCCCAAATAAAGATTTTAACTCCGCAAACTGTATACCTTATTTAGGCTTTAAGAGTTGTAAACAGGGGTGGGATTCAAATTTTTTAACAACTGGTTCTGTGGGAGTGGCTTAGTTAGTGGGCATGGCTTGGTGGTCATGTGACTGGCTGGGCGTGGCCAACTCAACATCACTTACATCGAGGCACACATCTCCTCTCCTGGCCTCTCATGACTGTGGGGATGCTGCAAAGTGTGAAAAATGGTCATAAGTCACTTTTTTCAGTGCCATTGTAACTTTGAATGGTCACTCCACACAAGCAAAGTACCAGCGAAGGAGGGGGAAAAACTCCAGAGAAGTTCCAGAGACAGGAAGTCTAGTCCTGCCAAGAACGTAATAAGGGTTAACGGAAAGGCAGTTTCTGTAAGCAACAACAGAATGTTTCCTTCCTGCCTTCCTTACAGGATTAGGCCAGTAATTTCTTCTAACAACCGGTTCTCTGAACTGCTTAGAATGTTAACAACTGGTTCTAGCAAATAGGTGTGAACTGGTAGAATCCCACCCCTGGTTAAAAATCTAATCTTATGAAACTTCTCCTCCGGAAATATCGAATTGCTAACTAGAGCATACAAAACTTTTGCCAGACCAATACTCCAATATATAAGCTCATCAATCTGGAATCTGCACTGCATATGTTGTGTCCGCGAAATGATGCCAGGAGTCGGTGACTTCAAATCATGCTCTTTTATTTAAAGTTGGAACCGAACTGGGGCAAAGGAAAAAGCTCGCGGCTTTTATTCCTTTTGCCACGGCGGCCGCGGCCAATGGCACCGCTTTGAATCTCCCACGATTCGAATGGACCAATCGCGGGAGATTCTTTGCGAGCCAATCGGCGCGGCTCGCCCAACCAATCAGAGTGCCCCGCGCTTTGGCCAATCAAAGCGCGGTGATCTCAAGAATGCTAATTAGGGACAGAACACCCCTCCCCTCTTGGTTCAGTCCTTACGTCGCGTAGTCACGTAGGTAGGCGGGGCTCCGTCTGAGCCTACTGGACCTGCGCAGCTCAGTCGTAGGTTGGATCCCAGCCAGTTTGGTCAGGATCTCTGCTGCTCCTGATGCCGTCGTGGGAACTGGCTGGTCGGTCGGGCCGGGCCGCTCTCCGTAGCTCCCTCCTGGGCCTCCCGGGTTGGTTGAGCTGCGGGTTTCGCCGCTCCCGCTTGGTCTTTCTGGGTCGGTCGAGCTGGCCTGGCTGTCTCTTCCTGGCGAGGGGTCGTGATGGCTGCTTTCCGGTAAGTATGGCTGGTTTATTCTTCTTTGGTTTTGGTCCCCTGGGTATTCCCTCCCCCCTTGGTTTGTGTTGTGGGGGTTGGTTTCGCCTGTTTGTGCGTCGGTGGTCTCTTGGTTGGCAGTCCTCAACCTTAATTGGTCGATGTGGCGTTTCCACACTCGTCCGTCTGCTGTTTGTAGCCGGTACGAGTGTGGGCCTGTTATTTGTGTGATGACGGCCGGTACTCATAATGGGTCTCCCGTTAGGTTTCTTGCGTATACGGGGTCGCCGGGTGCGAAAGTTCGGTGTTTGCTGTTTGAGTCTGGGGGCTTCTCCGGGTTATACGTGGGGTGTAATCTGTCGAGTGGGGACCTTAATTTCCTCCCCATTAATAGTTCGGCTGGGCTCTTATTCGTTGTGGTATTTGGGGTTATGTGTTGGGTGAAAAGTAGTTTGTTTATTTTCTCCTGGATCTCCCCGTGGTCTATTTTCCGGATGGTCTTCTTAGTGAATTGCACCATCCGTTCCGCCCTACCGTTTGCCGCCGGGTGCACCGGTGCTGTCAGCGCGTGGCAGATGCCCCTTTCCGCTAGGAATTTTTCGAATTCCAGCGAGGTGAATTGGGGCTCGTTGTCGGAAATGACGACATCTGGGAGGCCGTGCGTTGCAAAGAGTTTGCAGAGTTCCTTGATCACGGCCTCCGTGGTTGTTGTCTTCATGTTGCTTACCTCCAGCCAGTTGGAGTAAGTGTCTATTGTTATAAGGAAGGTGTGTCCTTTTGTGGGCCCGGCGAAGTCTATGTGAATTCTAGACAAAGGTCCCCTTGGGGTTTCCCACTCTAGGACGAGTTCTGTGGGTGGGCTTGGCCTAGTTTCCTGGCATCGTTGGCACCTTGCTACGCAGGTCTCAATTTGTTTGTCCATCCCTGGCCACCAAGCGTAACTTCTGGCCAGGGCTTTAGTCCTAACGATGCCCGGGTGCCCCTCGTGTAGTAGTTCCAGAACCTTCCCTTGTAGCTTTTCTGGAATGACCACCCTATCCCCCCATAGTATAAACCCTTTTAATAACGAGAGTTCCATTTGGCGGTTTCGGAACGTTTTGACGGACTCATCGTTGTCCCTTTCCGGCCACCCTTTCTCTACCCAATGCAACACCCGTGCCAGACGTTTGTCTTTATTAGTCTCTCGGGCAATGTCTGACGCGGTTATGGGCAGATTGGGTAGAGTCTCTATGCTGAGGGTGGTCGTCGTGGGTGCTGGGTCGGTGTCAGGTTCCGGTAGCGGCGAGCGGCTTAAGGCGTCTGCATGGGAGATCGTCTTTCCTGGTCTGTGTATGAGTCCATAGTTGTAGGCTGCCAGGAACTCGGACTACCTTGTCATTCGGGGAGACAGAATGTTTGGGATGGCCCGATTTCCTGCAAGGATTCCCAGCAGCGGCTTGTGGTCGGTTATGATGGTGAAAGTCCGACCGTAGAGATACTCGTGGAATCGTTTTACGGTGGCAACGATAGCCAGAGCCTCTTTGTCCAGCTGGCTATAGTTCCACTCCGGTTTGGTGAGGGTCCTTGAAAAGAACGCGATGGGCGCTTCTTTTCCGTCAGGGAGGGTATGGCTGAGGACAGCGCCGACGCCAAAGGGTGATGCGTCGCATGTGACGGCCAGAGGTAGGGTCTCGTTATACTGTATAAGGACGGCGTCCGAAGTGAGGAGGTCCTTTGTTCTTTGGAAGGCGGCTTGCTCGCGTTTCCCCCAAGTCCAGGTCGCCGCCTTGTCCAGGAGCCTATGCAAGGGCTCCGCCACCATCGCCTTTTGGGGCAGGAAGACATTGTAAAAGTTAAGTAGCCCCAGGAATGCCTGTAGTTCCGTCTTCGACTTGGGTGTGGGGGCTTCTTTGATGGCCTTGAATTTTTTGTTTGTGGGGTGAATGCCGTGACGGTCTAGGAGATATCCTAGGAATTCTACCCGTTCCGTGCATAGCTGGCATTTCTCCCTCTTGACTTTGAGCCCGGTCTCTTTAAATTTGGTTAGGACCTCCCTTAGGCGACCCTCTAGTTCGGCTTGGTTGTTTGCCGACACTAGGACGTCGTCGAAGTAAGGTACCACCACCTTGATGCCTTGCAGTAGTCTTTCCATTAGGCTTTGGAATATTCCCGGTGCCACGCTGACTCCGAATTGGAGTCGGTTGCATTTAAATGCTCCCCGGTGGGTGACTATGGTTTGCGCTTCTGCCGTTTGCTCGTCGACTGGCAACTGTTGGTATGCCTGCGCGAGGTCGAGCTTGGCGAAAACCTTGTCCCCTCCCAGTGAGTGCAGTAGGTGTTGCACTACTGGGACGGGGTAGGCGCTTTGTTGTAGCGTGCCATTTAGGGTGACCTTATAGTCCCCACAGATCCTCACCGACCCATCGGGCTTGATCGGGGTGACTATGGGGGTCTCCCACCGGGCATGGTCTAGGACCCCTTGCTTGACAAGCTTGTCAATTTGCTCGTCTATCTTGGGTTTAAGTGCGAATGGCACCCGCCTTGGTTTCAGGCATTTTGGGGGGACGTTTGGGTCTAGGTTGAAAGATATAAGGGGCCCTCGGTACTTGCCTAGGTTTCCGTCGAAGACCTCTTGGAATTCCCGGGCCAGTTGCTGCTCCCAGCTGTCGTCGGTGACGTGGTCGACTCCCGTGACTGCGATGCCGAGCGGGGCGAACCATTGCAGTCCCAGTAGGCTTGGGTGGTCGCGGTCGATGATTGTCAGGGGAAGTCTTTCGGTGTGCCCTTTATATGTGATGTTAAAGTGTTTGGTTCCGACTACCGGGATGCGGTTTTCCTGGTAGTCCTTTACAATGAGTCTCTGGCTGTCTAGGTTCCTCCTTTGGAGGGTAGGCACCAAGCGCTTTATTTCATGCCATGCTATCATGGAGAGGTAGGACCCGGAGTCCACCTCCATTTTGCATGGCTGGACCTCGATGCCTACCTCCACGTGGACCTTCCGGGCGTCATTGGTTATGGCGTGGCCAATGGTGACCGTCTGATGGGTCTCCTCTCTTCGCCGGTTATCGCTGCCTCGCAGGGATCGTCCGTTCCGGTCCCATCTGTTGTCCGAGGGGCGATCTCTGGTCCGGGGTGGTGTGCTCTCTCTCCTCCGGTAGCTCTGGTTCCATCGTGCTGGGCTGCGGTTCTTTTTTAGGTGGCAGACACGGGCGATGTGTCCCTTCTTGTCGCAATGCCGGCAGATCGATTCGAAAAACCGGCATTCTGACCTGGGGTGGTCGCCGCCGCAACCGGCACAGTTGGTCCTCGACTTACGACCCCGCCGGTTCCGTGGGTCGCGGCCTGTCTGGAGGCGATGGATGTCCTCCTCGTCCTCGGAAGTGCCCGATGCCGAGTGGAAGTCGCCCTGGTGGGTGGTCGTCTCAGGTCGGCCCTCGGTCGACCTCGCAGGGTTGTTGTTTCCGCTGCGGTCCCCAGTGTTTGGTCTGCGCATGCGGTCGGTGGATGTTCGGGTTGCTTCGCCGGCTACGGCTGCGGTGAGGGTGTCTGCTAGGCTGATTTTGTCCTTGGCCATCAGTCGGCTCTGGAGGATGGGGTCCCACAAACCGAGCATGATTCTGTCTCGCAGGGCATCGTTCAGGTTGTCGAATTTGCAGAGCCCCCCTAGGCGCCGTAGCTCGGCGACAAAGTCGCTGAAGCTCTCACCCGACCATTGGTCCTGACGGTAGAATTCGTTGTGTCGGATCAGGATGGGTACCTCTGGAGCCGCCGAAGTATTGGCTCGAGGACGTCCCAGTCCATCGCGGTCGCATCGGCGGGTTTGGCAAGCACCTTGACCATCTTGAAGACCTCGGTCCCGCAGTGGGTTAGGAAGATGGCGCGCTTCATGGGCCCGGTGGCTTCCTTCAGGTCGCTGCACTCGAGGAACATGCGGAATCGGTCGGAGTACGATTCCCAGTCCTCGGTGGCGGGGTTGAAGGGTGCGGGGGGTGCGATTTTCACCATCGTGGTGGTTCGTCTGGCTTCCATCGGACACGTGGTTCGGTTCAGGGTCTGGATCCCACCTTCGTCGCCAGTGTTGTGTCCGCGAAATGATGCCAGGAGTCGGTGACTTCAAATCATGCTCTTTTATTTAAAGTTGGAACCGAACTGGGGCAAAGGGAAAAGCTCGCGGCTTTTATTCCTTTTGCCGCGGCGGCCGCGGCCAATGGCACCACTTTGAATCTCCCGCGATTCGAATGGACCAATCGCGGGAGATTCTTAGCAAGCCAATCGGCGCGGCTCGCCTGACCAATCAGAGTGCCCCGCGCTTTGGCCAATCAAAGCGCGGGGATCTCAAGAATGCTAATTAGGGACAGAACAGCATATCAGACATTAATACAATCGAGAGAGTCCAGAAGTATTTCACGAGAAGAGTACTACACTCCTCTGCTCGCAATAGAATACCCTATATCACCAGGCTTGAGATTTGGAGCTTGGACAACCTTGAACTATGCCGGCTATGGTTAGACTTAAATGTAGCATACAAAATTATTTACTACAATGTCCTACTAGTCAATGACTACTTCAGCTTCAATCATAACAATAAAAGAGCACACAACAAGAGCACACAACAGATACAAACTCAATGTAAACTGCTTCAAACTTGATTGCAAGAAGTATAACTTCAGCAACAGTGCCTGGAATGCACTACCTGACTCTGTTGTTACATCCTCTAACCCCCACTCCTTTAACCTCAAACTATCCACTACTGACCTCACCCCATTCCTAAGAGGTCTGTAAGGGGCGTGCATAAGTGCACCATTGTGCCTACCATCCCTGTCCTATTGTCCCTGTTGAGCCTGGGTTCCCCAACCAGGGTTAAGGAGACAAGCTAAACAGAATGTGCAACGTTAGTCAGATAGGCACACAGATAAATGAGTGAGATATGTTTGTATGTTTATTAACATACAATAAAAATAACAGATACGCTTGTGCTATCAAAAAATTCCATTATGAGTTCATAGCATAGTCAAAATAACAGTCCATTAGTCATGTATCATTTAGTCAGTCCATTCAAGGATATTCAGTTAGCAAAGTCCATGTAGAATATCCAATGTCAGTTCACTTACAAATCAGTCCTTTGTTTATCTCTCCCGTTCGAGTAACGCAGTCTTGAGTCCATGCAGTAATTAGGGATCATCAAAGCCAGAGAGAGAGCAAGCTGTCGTCTTGCTTCTTTGAAAGTGCTTTCACAACCACTCCCTTAATTACATTCCTATATTTAAAGCTGCAGACACTTTAACTAACAAACTATGATAACATATTTATTATTTTACTTAAAACAGTTAGGGTAAACAATGTTATCCCTAACATTCTCCCCTTTTTGGTAAATATAATAATATAACTATTTACATCTTTAAATCATATTTGTTACAACTCTCTTTAAACTTAATTACTCCTTGAGCTTTTGTAAATTGGTCTGCAATGTTTTCTTCTGTCATGTAGTATTCCAATTTAATTAGCCCATTCTTTACAGATTCTCTAACATTTAAGTATCTTAAATCAGTATGCTTTGATCTAGTTTTAACAGCTATACTAGTAGCTAACTTTATGGCTGCCTGGTTGTCCTCGTACACAATAATGGAATCTTTAACAGTTATACCCATGTCTAATAATAACTGTTTGTACAAAATTAAGTCAGTGCATAGTAATGACAGACATGAAAATTCTGCTTCCTTCGTGGACAAGCTAATATGCTGTTGTCTGATTGACCTCCACCCTATTAGTGTCTTACCAAATAATATAGCCATCCCAGATGTTGATTTTCTAGTGTTTATATCAGTTGCAAAACTTGCATCTGCATATGCACCAATACTCAAATCACCCTTTGGTTCTATATACAATGCATGGTTCATTGTTCCTTTAAGATATCTTAAAATTCTCTTTAATGATTGCCAATGACATTGATGTGGATCCGAATTAAAACAAGCCAGCTGATTTACACTATAAGCTATATCTGGCCTAGACCAATTGCTTATATATGATAAGCTACCAATCAAAGATTGATATATAGACTTATCAAATTTGGGACTTTGATCATCAGTTTGGCAAACTTCGTGACTCATTGGAGTCTTTGCCAGTTTACAAAGTTCCATTTTGTACGTTTTAATTAATTGGCAAATTTTATCTTCTTGAGATATCTTAAATCCATTTTTTGTTTTGTTAATTGTCAATCCTAGATACTTTTTAATTTCACCTAAATGCTTTAATTTTATCTTTTTGGCTAATAATGATATAATCTCATTAGCTTCATTATTAGTCTTAGTTATCAAAGCAATATCATCTGTAAATAATAACAATAATGACACCGTTCCATTATTTTCTCTTTTAAACACACATGGATCTGCTAAACCAGATTTAAAACCTATATTGTTTAATTCTTTCACAATATATTGATTCCACTCAAAACCAGATTGTTTCAACCCATAAAGACTCTTTTTGAGTTTCCAACAATTATTACTATTTACTTTATTATCTTTTAAAATAATTGGCTTTTTCAAATATATAGTGTGCTGCAATGGTGTATGCAAATAAGCAGTTTCTACATCTAAATGATTAATGATATAGTTTTTCTTAGCTGCCCACACTAATGCTGCTCTTAAAGATGTTGCTTTAAGGCTTGGTGCAAAAACTTCATAGTAATCAGATGCAGTTTGATTAAATCCTTGAGCTACCAACCTAGCTTTATGGGTAACAGTCCCATCATTTCCAGTTTTTACTTTAAATATCCATTTGCACCCAATGGATTTTTCTCCTGGAGATAATTTGGTATCTTCATATACTTTCATTACCTTTAATGAATTAAGTTCTTTTTCCATTGCCTTTTGCCAATTCTCCTGATCCTTAGCAGGATACATCCTAAGTTCCTCTACACTAGTTGAACTTTAGTTACTTGGCAAACTATACTTGCTTGATACCTATCACGTGGTCTAGTTACACGTGTAGTACGCCTAGGTATTACAGGACTTACAGGTGGACTTTCATTTATTAACTCTTCTTGATAATCTAACTCTTCCTGAGTTTCCTCTTGTTCTGATCCTATTTGCTCTTGTTCTGATCCTATTTGCTCTTCATGGATTTCTTCTTTAATTGTACTCTTCTTATAACTAGTCTGATCTTTTTGCCTTTTGTATGGTTCAATAATTACTTCATTATTTAAATCTTGCTCTAATCTGTTCCATCCTACATGTTCTAGGAATTTTGCACTAGCACTGGTGTAAACTCTAGATGTACCTGGTTCCCAGAATCTATAAGATCTATGATTAGATTTATATCCTACAAAAAATAATCTTTTAGCTCTATGCTGTCCTTTTTGTCTAAGTTGTGAAGGGATATGCACCCATGCTGGTGCTCCAAATGTGTGCATGTAACTTAAATCAGGTTTTGTACCATGCCACAGTGTGAATGGTAATTCACCTGTTTTTGAATTAACAACATTATTTAATATATGATTACCACACATTATTGCTTCTCCCCACAAATTGTCAGGTAATCCTGAATCAAACATCATAGTACGTGTCATTGAGTGTAGTGTTTGGCCTTGTCTCTCTATAAAGGCATTATGTTGTGGCCTATATGGTGCAGACTTTTTATGTTGAATACCTAACATTCTAAGTCTATTCTGGAATTTATTATTTGTAAATTCCGTACCATTATCTGTTATAAGAGTTACTAATTTCTTTTTAGTTTTCCTTTCTGCAAATTTTATTCAATTAAAGAGGTTTAGATACGTTTCAGTTTTGCTCTTCATTAACTAGCAAAACCCATATCTAGAATAGTGGTCCATTATGCTTAGTATGTAACGAGCTCCTCCTACACTTGGTTTTTTTGGACCTATTAAATCAGCAAATACTACTTCTAAAGGCTCTTTGGTAGTAAATCCATCAACTCTATTAGCCGGTGTGACCTTGCTCTTGCTTTGATTGCAAATAGAACATTGCAAATACTTATTACAAGGTTTCAAATTTATTCCTTTAGATAATTCAACAGTTTTCTTAACCATTTTAAAATTTAAATGCCCTAGCCGTCGGTGTAACAAGTGAATACATTCATCATGAGGTTTCTTATTATCATAAACTGTGTTAGCCACCTTTAAACCATTATCATTTAACACATATAATTCACCTCTTAAAGATGCAGTAATTCTCTTATCTTCTTTCTCAATTATGCAGTTATCTCCTTTAAAGTTAACTACATATCCTAGTTTAACCAAAATTCTCACTGAAATTAAATTAAACTTAAGTTGTGGTAGATATAACATTTTTACATTCTCTTTTATAAAAGAACAATATGCTATACCTTGACCTTTAGCTTTCAGTTTCCAGCCATTGGCTAACGATATCTGCTGTGTACTCTTGGACATTTTAATAAAATTTCTGTTATCTTAAATGGTCTCTTTCAAGTCTTCTTCTGGCCTCTTCAATCAATCTGCCAGTTATATCAGTTAAAGTTAAACTTTCCTTAGGCAAAATTTCAAGGGAAGTGACGTAGTTGTCATAACTTTCATCTAGTGAAGATAGAATTATGTAGACTTGGTGTAGTTCAGAGAAAATAAGCTCTTTCTCGTGCAGTTCTTGAAAAATGCTTTGCATAGTTTCCAAATGACTAAGCATATCACCATTCGTCTGGAGATGCGTCCTGAAAAGCTTCCGTGTTAGATTTATGTGTGCACCAATGTTATCTCGGACATAAATCCTCTTTAGCTTCTGCCAACACCCAACAGCCGTTTGCTCTCCATGGATATGAACAAGTTCTGGTCAGTTAATGTTAAACCTATTATGCAAATAGCTTGTTCATTTTTCTGCATAAATTCTTCTAATTTTAGTCTATCTTCATCATCCTCTGGATCACATTCCTCTACGTTTGGTGGATTTTCAATTATGTTCCACAGACCTTCTCTTCGTAGAAGTAGACTACATTTCATAGACCATGATACATAGTTTGTTCCATCCAGCTTGGATATAAGGGACAAACTTTGTAGATTGACTTGTGCCATGTTTTCTTTATATGGATATAAAACTATAATTAATAAAACACAGCTGTCTGTTTACTGTAACGTATAACAACACAAACTCTCACTTTTTACATAAATCTGTTTTATCCTAGTTAAACTGACTTTACAGCCTCTGGGCCCATAACTAGTGTTAAGCCTGGGCCCATTACCAGGGTTAAGGAGACAAGCTAAACAGAATGTGCAGCGTTAGTCAGACAGGTACACAGATAAATGAGTGAGATTTGTTTGTATGTTTATTAACATACATTAAAAATAACAGATACGCTTGTGCTATCAAAAATATAGTTTATTCCATTTATAGCATAATCAAAATAACAGTCCATTAGTCATGTATCATTTAGTCAGTCCATTCAAGGATATTCAGTTAGCAAAGTCCGTGTAGAATATCCTATGTCAGTTCACTTACAAATCAATCCTTTGTTTATCTCTCCCGTTTGAGTAACGCAGTCTTGAGTCCATGTAGTAATTAGGGATCATCAAAGCCAGAGAGAGAGCAAGCTGTCGTCTTGCTTCTTTGAAAGTGCTTTCACAACCACTCCCTTAATTACATTCCTATATTTAAAGCTGCAGACACTTTAACTAACAAACTATGATTACTTAGTTATTATTTTACCTAAACCAGTTAGGGTAAACAATGTTATCCCTAACAATCCCCATTTATTCTTACCTATTTCTTGTATTCTACTCATGCTTATACTTATATCTATTACCTTGTAAGTGATTGACAAATCAAAATAAATAAAAAAAAAAATAAAATATTATTTTCATTTAAAAGTAAGCTTGATTTTGTTTTGTTTTGTTCTTGTCCAGTGGCTAAGTCATGTCTCACCCTTCGCAACCTCTTGGATCACTACATGCCAGGCTCCCTTGTCTTCAGCCGTCTCCCAGAGTCTCGCCAAATTCATCTCCAGCCTGATTTTTAGCCCTGGGTAAAATGTGAAATCATTGTTTTCTTTGTTCCCATAGCAACTGTCTGGGTGCAACTGACCTCAGAATCTGTGTTAAAAATTACTGTGAACTTGCAGCTTAATTCATACCTAGCAGACACCTAGTCAGTCTCTGTATCTAGACCAGAGCAAGCACATCAGTCACAAAAATATGGTATAACTTGATGTTTATTTATTAATCAGCAAACATCAGAAACTGTTTACTGGCAAAATGAGACAACAAGCCAAAAGGCAGACATAAATAGGGATAGAGAAAACAATGAAAAACTGGCAATACATTATATCAGGGTTTTCACATTTTTTCAGGCCAAAGAACCAATTAGTTTAAAACATATCCTGCAACCCCCTATTCAAGAATCAAAGTAATAATGATAGAAACTTGGCAATAAAGTGAAAAGTCAACTGTTTACTATACTGTAAATGAAGAAATAATATGTCCAGGCTATAAAAAATAAAACTGGATTTTCACCATTGTTTGAAAGATGAATGTTTTAACCAAACAAATCAATATTCAGGGAGTAGGATGTGATTGTTTTTTCTTAGATAAAGTTTAATATTTTAGAACAATTGATGTTACTTGTAAGGAAGATCCTGCATTTAGCCAATTTCTATATTTTGTGGCTTTCCCGCAAAATTAGGTCCTTGCAAATGATTAATATATTTATTTTCTCAAATCTAATGCCATAAGAAATATTAGCAGTATCAGCACCCCTGGAATTCGTTTGACTTTTTTTTTTTTTTGTTATGTTTTGGTACCATTGGCAATTGGACTAGTTTATAGTCAACGATTCATGTCTGGAAAAATGTTTAGAATGTTTAAATGTTTAAATATGTATTAGGTCTCATTAAAAATAGTATGCTGAAGGGTATATATGTAGGATGAATGTTAATGCCATCCATGGCTTTTTGTGTTCTTCATTCTGGATACCTGGCTGAAATCCCTGAACCACCCATCTTCCCTTTTCCATTTTGCCAACACAATTCTCATGCGTATGGGTTTTCTTGACATACGATCACAGTTCAGTCCAAACTTGATGTTAAATGAGTTTTGCCTCATTTTAAGAACCTTTTTGCCACATTGGTTAAGTAAATCACTAGTTATTAAGTTAGTCACATGGTTGCTAAGTGAACTTGGGTTCCCCATTGACTTTCCTTGTGAGAAGGTCGCAAAAGTTGATCACATGACCCCAGGACACTGCAACTGTCATAAACATGAGCCAGTTGCCAAATGTCTGAATTTTGACCACGTGACTGTGTGGATGCTGCAGCAGTTGTAAGTGTGAAAAATGGTCATGAGTCTTTTTTTTCAGTGCCGTTGTAACTTTGAATGGTCACTAAATGAACTGTAAGTCAAGGGCTACCTGTATTTACTTGTGAGAAAGTCTACTCTGAAGGGATTTGAAGCACATATGTATTGTAGCTAAGCAGCACAATCCTAAGATTCTTTATTAATTTCTGCACAGTTTAGTAGTAGTTACTTACACAGCCCCTAGATGTGCACAGAATGGATATCCCTTTGTTACTGAACAGACATTTTGGATGCACAGACATATAGAAATATTGTCTGCAATGTAGACAAGGAAGAGGAAGGAAAGGACTCACTGAAATTGCTCTTGCAGAGTTAAAAATGTTTTTTCAAGGTTTTGGGGACGTACAGGGAGTAGGATTTTGTGCATGTATACATGGCAAGGCAGTGAATTAGCTGCCTCTTGCACGTTGTGCTTGCATAGCTGGTGAGAGCAAAAGAGCAGGAGTGAGATCACATTGCCTTGCCTACCACTGGTATGAAACTGAGAATTCTGCTGAAAATGCATTTCACATGCACAATGACTTTTTGCAACCCATGGATTACCAGACGTTCTGGTATCCGACAACGGGCCCCAATTTACTGCGCTGTCTTTTGAGCAGTACCTGGCTGACCGCGGTATTCGACATGCGCTCACTTCGCCTGCGCACTCTGCTGCCAACGGTAGGGCTGAGCGCATGGTACAATTCGTCAAAAAGACTCTCCAAAAGATAGACTACGACAACATCGATGAGAAAATCAACCGGATCCTTTTCCTGCAGCACATCACACCTCACAGCGTCACCAACAAAACTCCTGCCGAGCTGCTAATGGGATGAAAGCTCCGCTCCCACCTTGATTGATTACACCCAGCCTACGAACTGGAAAAGCTACTCGGATCCAGCGGCCGATGCCGTACCTTCCAGGTAGGCGATTTAGTATTCGCTAAAAACTTATCGGGCTATCCGCTGTGGGTAGAGGCGACTGTAATCCGCGTAACCGGCCCAAGATCATACCTCGTTCAGTGCCCTGACGACAGACTTTGGAAGCGCCACATAGATCAACTATGATCACGGCTATCGTCTCGCACTTCCGAACTCCCTGATGACCAAACTGAGGGGGGGGAGATACAGAGGAAAGCGAATTACAATTCGAGGGAAACCTTTTTGAAGAGACCGATAATGGAACTGAAATGCAGGAACAAGAACCAGGGATCGCAGTTCACCTCAGGGAGTGGCCAGTGATATTGGTGACAACAGGAACGTGAACTCGGAACCAGAGGCACCCCTACCGTTAAACAACGATCTACCTTAGCAGAAGTGCAGCCAACCACCAGGCACTTTGCGAAAATCGAAAAGACTAATAAAACAGCCGTCCTACCTGAAGGACTATGTAACCGCGCCCCGTGGGCAGAAGCCGGGGGAAAGGGATGTTGTGAATGAATAATACCAATAAAGTTATCTTGAGCTTGAAGTCAAGTGCAGGGTTCTGGCCCTGCACTTCTGATTGGCTGTTAATGGCAGGATCGGATTGGTCCATTCAGGAGCATCTGATTGGCCATTAACAGGCCATTCCCATTGGTTAATGGAGCTAGCGCTCCAGGTTTGCTATTGGTTGAATAGTTAATAAGTTGCCTATATAAGGAAGGTTATAGCAGCCCTCCAGTTGAGCTGTCACAACATGTAAATAAAGAGTTTGAAGTTCACTGTTCTACCTGCTTCTTCTCCATCATTTGCACCCATGCTCCAGACTTAACACTTGCACAACCCCAGCTTGAGTGGGAAGTCCAAATTATTCTTTTGACAACACATAGCTACTGTAATTGTTGTTAGTTTCTTATAGCAGGCCTCTAATTTTTACAAGCATATAGTTGCTTTTCAGTGCTTCCTATAAAACAGGACAGTAAACACTGTGAAGAGAGCCAGAGTTTGATACACTGGCTAAGACTCTAGCTAGAAACCAGGAAACCAGAAGTTCTGGTCTTGGCATAGGCATGAAACCAGCTGGATGATTTGGGGTCAGTCTTGACTCTCAGCCTTAGGAAGAAGGTAATGGCACATCACTTCTGAAAATGCTACCAAGAAAATTTCAGGGGCTAGTTCATGGAGTTGTCAGGAATCCAGAAATATTAACAATAACCCACTGTCAAAGGCTGCTCAAAAGTCAATGAACACTGAACTCTATTCTCCTTATTTCTGGAAACAGATGATTCTCATGAAGACACTTTTAATGACTTTTCTAATAGACTTATACCTCAGTAACTGTTGTTCTTTTTCAAAATAAGAATAACCTATAATAACGTGTTTTCCATGTGAGGAAGATCTTCTCTGCAGGCCAAAGGAGTTGTAATGGAATGTAGTTGCTTAGACAATCTCCACCAGCCTGGAGTGTGTCATCCATGACTCTACCCATACCAGCTGCATAGATTTTTCAGTAGTTTTATTGGTGCTTTTATTTCTTCTAATGTAGGCTCAGCATCCAAAGCTTTGTATTCTGGTGTTTTGATGAGTGATGGGTCTTCTGGTGGTCCCCGCAGTTCTCTGTGGCTTTATAAATTGCTGGAAAAATTATCTTTAACTTTGAAACCTTTCATTTGAAGATCATATAAATGTCCTATTGGCCTTGCATATGTTATTATTTGTTGATTTATTCTTCTATGTAGGCATCTGAAAGAGAGAAAGTGCATAGCGTATTTTGAGGTTGTGTGCAATCTTTTCTCATTCCCATAGAGCCATCATTTTTCAATATGCCTCATGCTCTGCCTTTAACTGATGGTAAGCATCATGGTTTACATTTTGCATTTTCTATAAGTTTGGCTTATTTGTGTCAATTTACCAAATTTAAGCACTTATCTGAGATCTATATTTCTGCTTGGTGTTGTGAGGTCAAGCACACATTTTTGGCATATTGTAGATCACTTCAGAAACTTCCATGTCATCAGACTATATCAGAATGTCAGACCAAGATTCTAATTCTGTTTGGAATTTATGTTTATATTTTTGCACAAACTAAGCAATGATCAGCACCTTGCATCTTTGATAGGTGGCTGGAAACAGGTGTTGACTTGATTGTAGCCCAGAATTGAAGTCTCCCATCCATTGGAGCTGATGTTTTGAGAGTGGCAGAAGAGGCTGTTCCGTACTAAAAAGATATTAGCTGCTACACCATTTTCATTTACTTCATCTATTTTCCAAGAATATTTCCCAGCCCATTTTATCTTCACCCACATAAGCATTAAGTCACCAGCTACTATGACTAAATTCTCCTGGGCATGCAGTTAAAAGCATTTTGAAGATGGGCATAAAAATCACTGTTGACATTATCTGGGCTAATTTGGTTAATTCATAAATACAGTGACCTTTACAGTTTTGTCCTTTAGATTTATTTAATTATTTATTTTCCAAGTTTGGCTCTTGAATTTTTCATTGTAAAACAAAGTTATAAAAACAAAAAAAACCCCATGTTTTTATCCTTATGAACCTTTTTCAGAGTTACCCTAAGAAAATTTGTTAACTGTATGCATAAATGGAAAATATATATGACAGGAAATAAAGGAAAATAAAGATTGTAAGAGGACAATATTTATTAGTTTTATTTATTAAATCTGTTTGCCCCCTATCTTGCCATCTGGGTGGCTTAGAACACTAAATGAAATGATATGATTGACATAATGTACAATTTGATATGGTTTCTATGCTATCTAGGGTGAAACCGACTTACTCTCTGTGGGTTGTTTTTTTTAAATCACTGGAATATGCTTTGCTCCCTTATTCATTTAATCTCATTCCATATATTACCACTATTAAAATGTCATGAGAGACTTCCGGTGGCAAGGCAAGGGCGAACAGAGGTGCAGAAGCCCGTCTCTGGTTTCAGTTAATCTCTTTTTGTGGTTGGCACGATCCTTTGAGGGTGCACAAGTCCCGGAGAGATTCGTGCCGGCGTGGGGGAGACTTGGGTTGCAGTGTGGGGAAGGCAACCCCCCTGCAGCGAAGAGGAGCCCTCCAGAGCCCAATGAGCAAGAAACAGCCCCCTATCAATGGTGGCTCCAAAGTCCGGACTTCCACCGATGTAAAGAAGCGAGTGAGTGACAGTTTGTGAGATCATTGGGGAAGAGTGTGGCAGAGAAAATTAGCGGCGGAGAGGAGGATTGGAATGCCATAGACTTTTATAAGGCTGTTACAAGTGTCTGTCTGGAGCCCTAAAAGAAAGCGGCCAAAAAGCAGATGCAAAGCAAGGGAAAGTGAAAGGGCTTGGCAGACAGAAGAGAGAGAGAGGACAATAACCAGTAAAAAGGGAAGTTTATGAGGTTGGGAGACTAGCGGCTGGAAGGTGCCTGGAAGTTGTGGAGGATTTGGATTATCTCATTTGATTTTTATTCTGATATACTTTGTTAAAGCGGAGATGGGAAGAAGAGCTGACAGAACAGAGACAGTGTGGCACCACAGGCGATACTTAGAAACCCTGAAGCTATCGTAACAATATAACTGTTATAAACCACTTAACAGCCTTTTAGGGAGCATACTAATCTAATTGAGGAGGTGGTTCCATCTGAAGAAAATAGGAAAATTGAACTTAGGAACGCTAAGACAAAAAGTAGAAGTGGAAGCTTCCGAATGTATGGAGATACTGTGTAATTGGAGTAACTACTCAGCATTTTTTACCTCCCCACTTCTGGTGCATTTGGAGTAAAAGCTCTCAAGCTTAGAGACAGAAAGCTAAAAACTTACTTCAAAATTCCTTTCCCCCCCTTTTTTACTCCCTTTTTTCTGTATACATTTGCTCAATTTTTTTTTCTTCTTTTTTCTTCACCATCTGGCGCTATGATGAACTATCTCTCCTTCTTTATTCTCTCTTTATAATGATTATAAGCATGCATATTGGGGAAAGGAAAATTGATTGTTGCAACTAATTGTTAAATAATTGAATTAATTGATTTATTAATAAAAGTGATAGTTATCCTTTGATTAGATATGTAGGAAAAATAGTAAGAATATTAAGTATTATTTAATTAATAAGTATAGGATTTTATGTATTAATATTATAATTTATTGTGTGATCACAATTAATCCACTTGGGGACAAATGTAATACTGTTTGTGTTTAAGAATATTTAAAATAAGGTTAGATAAATACACATATTTATTTATAATATTTAAGTATAATTAGATTTGGATATAGTGTATGTATGTGTGTGTGTGTGTCTGTGTGTATGGCATTCAGCTTTGTTCGGGTATTTTCCCACGTCATAGTAGTGGTGCTTTTAAAGTTGTAGCAACGTTTCAGCAGAATCTCATCTGCCATCATCAGGCTTCTGTATAGTATATATACAGAAGCCTGATGATGGCAGATGAGATTCTGCTGAAACGTTGCTACAACTTTAAAAGCACCACTACTATGACGTGGGAAAATACCCGAACAAAGCTGAATGCCATATATATATATACATATATATATATATATATATATATATATATATATATATATATATATATGGATCTTTGGTTATTCGGGTTTTCTCCCGTGTAAGATTGGAAGTATCTAGGCAACATTTCGATGTAGTCTCATTCATCATCTTCAGGCTTGGTCTTCAGCTCTGTGCTTCTCATAGTGATGTGAGCTTGGAGCTGCTTCTTCCTTTTAACTGCTAATGGGGGTGTGACTTGATTGGGTGGGGGCTTGGCTGTGTTCTGATTGGGTGGGGGGGTGTTCTTATTGGTTGGGGGTTTGGCTGTGTTCTGATTGGTTGGGGGGTTGCCTGTGTTCTGATTGGCTGGAGGTGTGTTCTGTTCAGGTGGGGGCTTGGTCATGCTCAGGTTAGTCTTAGTTGCTGGGGGATTTGAGCTGGTGAGCTGTGATCCTGCTGTTTGGCTTCATGTTCGTGGTTGTGCTGCATCTTCATGGTGGGTGTCAGTTCGCTTCATGAATGGCTCGGAGGGGTTTGAAGTGGGTAGTGATGCAGCTGCAGTGCAGCTTCTGGTCCGTGGTCATGTCTCATCTTCTGTGTGGGTGTGAGTCTGCTTTCTACATGGAAGTGTGGTGGTAGCATCTTGTGTGGCCCTTGTGGGTGTGGGTCTGGTGTCATTCTTTATGTTAGGTACTTGTCTGTTCGTGAGGGCGGGTTTCCAAATGGCTGGTAGGTGGGAGGTGTCATCTCATTTATTCATGCTGTGTGAGCATTTTTCTATCTCTATGGCTTCTCTGATTATTCTGTTGTTGAAGTGTTCGGTTTTGGTGATAGTTCTAGTATTTTTAAAGTCAATCTCATCCTACCCACTTCAAACTCCTCCGAGCCATTCATGAAGTGAACTGACACCCACCATGAAGATGCGGCATGACCATGAACACTAAGCCAAACAGCAGGTTCACAGCTCACCAGTTCAAATCCCCCAGCAACTAAGACTAACCTGAGCACAACCAAGCCCCCACCTGAACAGAACACACCTCCAGCCAATCAGAACACGGCCAGCCCCCCAACCAATGAGGATACACCCCCACCCAATCAGGACACAGCCAAGCCCCCACCCAATCAAGTCACACCCCCACTAGCAGTTAAAAGGAAGAAGCAGCTGCAAGCTCACATTACTCTGAGAAGCACAGAGCAGAAGACACAAACCTGAGGATGATGAATGAGACTTCATCGAAATGTTACTTCATTGAAACGTTAGATACTTCCAATCTTACGTGGGAGAAAACCTGAATAACCAAAGATCCACATACAAATACCCGCGAGAACCTCAGAAAACCTATACACACACACACACACACACACACACACAAATATACATATACATATACATATACATATGTATCCACTTGGATGAACACAAAAATGCAGTCAAAAAGCTGGAACACACTTCTTCTCTAGTCCAACATATGGAAGCCACAGGTCATAGCATCAACTTCAATGGCACCAAAACCCTAGCCATTATAGAAAACCCCAGCTACAGAATCATCAGAGAAGCCATAGAGATTGAAAAAAGACCTGAAAGCATGAATAGAAGAGGTGATTCCACCAGGCTGTCAATCATTTGGAAGCCTGCACTCACAAACAAAAAATCTCCACACCACAAGCCAGGCAAATACCTGGGTACAAACAGATCCCCCTTGATACCTCCAGCTCAAACACACCCCAACCAGGCACCCAGATGAAACTTAGCTTGCTAACTAATGATAGCTGTCCATTTACCTGGAGCCAAGCTGCACTAAAGGCCTCCAATAAAGTAACACAATGTTGCCAGCCAATCAAGATACAAGAAGAGCCAAAAAACAGATAAAAGATATTAGAAATACCAATCAAGCAGAACACAGCAAACTCCAAGACCAATAAACATAGACCAAGACTCCCAACCAATCAGGATGAAGAAAAAACCATTTTGGCACAGCAATAGCTGCCCCAAATTTAAATCTGAAACCACTGTAAAAGTCTGACTCACAGATGAACACTATACAGAAGCCTGATGATGGCAGATGAGATTCTGCTGAAACGTTGCTACAACTTTAAAAGAACAACTATAATGACATGGGAAAATACCTGAACAAAGCTGAATACCATACATGTAAGTACCCATGAAAACTTAAGAAAACACACACACATGTCATGTTTTTTTTATATATATATATATATATATATATATATATATATATATATATATATATATATATATATATATATATAACATGAAGTTATGTATAGAGGCTGAGCATAGCCCTTACAAAATTATGTATGTGATTTAGAATTTGGATTTAAAATAATACAATGATAATATTTTTATATATAAGTACTTATACTCCAGTAACCAGTTAAGAGCACAGCTATCCAGCAGATAGATAGATTAAGTAATTAGATACGGGTCAATCCTAATACAGAGATTCTATCACTGAATGTTAATTTGGGATAATATAATGAATATAGTACAACAACAGAAACAAATCTTAAAAGAAATGACTTCCACAACTACTACAGCTCTGAAAACTGGAAGAAAGGTCACCCCAATCTTAACAACTACATCGGCAACAGCTTCACCCATGGCACAAAAAACCATAGAAGAAACATTACCAGTGAAGAAACAAGCTAACATCTCGAATGCTAACATCCAATCAATTCTGCTGACTTTACAGGAATCAATGACGAAGCTGCAAGAAACAATGATGAAAAACCACAACGAGATGAGAGCAGATATCAATGAACTAAAAGAGGAGATGGGGAAATTAAAAGCAGAAATGAAAGCGGATATCTCCAAAGTAGAGGACAAAGTTGAATTATTACAGTAGGCCTTGGAGAGAAATGAAGCAACAATAAAAGAGGTAGAGAAAAGGACTGAACGAACCGAAAGGAAATTAGAAAGGGTAGATGAAGAATTAAAGAATATGAGTAAAGAAATGGAGGACTCACTGGTCTACCTAGAGATGGACAAGGCTGCTACATACTTGAGATTCCAAAATGTAGTGGAATCCAAAGAAGAAGACCTGGAACAACTAATGGCGGGAATACTGGCTGGACTATTGGAAAAGGATAAAGATGACATCTTAAGGGAGTTGGATGAAGTTTACAGGATTAGCACTAATTATGCGAGATGCCACAAATGGCAAGAGAAATCCATATACGATTTGCGAGAAGAAGTGTCCGGGATATCATATATAGGATGTCAAGAGATGAAACAATCACGTATAAAGGTAAAGAAGTCTTGATTCTCAAACAAATACCAAGAAGAGTAAGAGAACAAAGACGAGAATATGCGTTCTTAGCAGCTTACCTAAATCAGAAAAGAATCGTATTTAAATGGCTAATCCCAGAGGGGTAATTTTTTGGAATGAAAGGAAAATTAAAATAGACTCTATGGAAAAGGCCCAGGAATTTTATGAGCGATTGGTAGGTCTGGAAGACCAGAGCAGTAAGGAGGAACTGGAAACAAACTCCCAGGAAGATCAAAGCTATTATAAGAACAGAGATGGAACTTTAGGAAATCAAGGAAATACTCATCTACATCAGAAGAGAGAAGAAAGTAGGACACATCTTCAGGCACAAGGAGAGACCGGAGCCAATACAAGACAAAGAGTGAAACAGAATTAATTAAATGGAAGAAGAAAAGAGACTACTATCAATTAATATAAATGGTTTAAACTCGACAATAAACAGGAAAAGGATAATAGCTAAACTAATCAAACAAAATGCTGATATAATATGCCTACAAGAAACTCATATAAAGAAAACAGATGAAAAATACCTAGGATGTCAGAAATTAGGGAAGCTATTTACCACACCAGCAGACATGGGGAAAAAGAAAGGGATTGCAGCATATGTTAAAGAGGATTTGAAAGCAGATTTAATATGGTCGGATTCTGAGGGAAGAACTCTGGTTTTGCAGATCTGGATTAATGCCATCCCAATTCTCTTAGTGGTAATCTTCGCCCCGAATGGAGATCAAAAAGAGTTTTTTAAGCATTTTTATGGAAAAATAGTAGGATTGGAAAGAAGAAATATTTGTATCATAGGGGACTTTAATTTTATTGCTGACTATCAAAAAGACCACAGTAATGGGGCCAAGAACAAAGGGGGGGAAAGAGAGCTTCCCAAGATATGTATGGAAATGATGAAGGAGTTAAATTTGATTAATATATAGAGAAGATTACATCCCGAGAAAAAACAATTTATATTCTATTCAAATCCTCATCAAATATGGACACAAATTGATATGGCATGGATGAATGGTGAAATAGCAAATGAGATAAAAGGGATTGAAATTTTACCTAATGAATGGGCAAGCTGCAACTTTCATTATTAGGTAGGATTGCTGCTATTAAAATGAATATTCTTCCAAAATTCCTATATATATTTCAGACGATCCCAATCAAAGTACACAATATTTTTTTTGAAGAACTTAATAAAATAACTGTAAAATTTATCTGGCAAGGGAAAAAAACCTAGAATAAATTTAAAGGCAATGCAGGATATGAAGAGCAGGGGAGGGCTGGCACTTCCAAATTGGGAGTTGTATTATAGTGCAGCCTCTTTAGTATGGTTGAAGGAATGGGTGAATTTAACCAATAAGAAAATATTATTCTTAGAAGGCCATGACTTGCAGAGGGGGTGGCATGCTTTTTTATGGGATGTAGGGAAAACTAGCCAGAAATATTTTCACAGACACCTAATCAGAGACTCATTATTAACTAATTGGAAGAAAATATGGAAAAAAAAACACTATTTAAAAATACCAATTTGAATTTCAACAATGGAGGTGATGATTCACCCAAATAATCTGGATATCACTAAAATGATTAAATATAAGGACCTATTGGATACACAAGGAAATTTGAAATCGCGGCAAGAACTTCAAGAGCGGGGACTAAAAATTGATCAGTGGGCATACCTTCAAATTCAAAGTAGATATAAGCAGGACAAGAAAGAATTTGGAGTTACCAATGAACTCCAGCAATTAGATAACATTTTATTAGGATCAGGCAAAAATATATAACAAAATTTTATAATTATTTATTAGAAGTAGAATTAGAAGAAGAAATTGTAAAAGGGAACATTATAGCCTGGAGTAGAAATATTGGACATAGCATCAGCATAACAGAATGGGAAAAGGTCTGGGATAGAAATAATAAAATTACAAAATCGGTAACATACAAAGAAAATGCCTATAAAATGTTTTACAAATGGCATCTTCCTCCTTCGAGATTAGCCAAGATGCACCCCAATATGAGTCTGAATTGCTAGAAATGCAAAAAAAAAGAGGGAACTTTTTTCCATATGTGGTGGTCCTGTACAGAAGCTCAAAAATATTGGCAGAAAATTAGAAATTGGCTGGTAAAAATGACAAGAGAACAGATCGAATTCAAACCAGAGTCCTTTCTGTTAGGGATCTTTGATAAACAAATATCAAAAAAAGTGAAATATATAATAGTACACATTTTGACAGTGGCCAGATCGGCTTTTGCACAATGTTGGAAGCAGCCTCATGTTCCATTAGAGGAGATGATTATTCAAAAAATTTCAAGTTGTGCAAAAATGGACAAATTAACTTTGGCATTAAAAAATAAAGACACTTCAATATACTACAACAGCTGGAATTGCTGGTACAAATGGATAGACCAAAGATAGACTTCATACTAAAAGGCAAAAGAGGATAGGATAAATCCATAGTGATACACAGATATATGTAAGGATTTGGTGTTTGTATATGGCATAAAATAAGGATAAAAAAGAAGTCTTACAAACTGTTTTTAATTGTTTTCTATTTTTTTCTTTCTATTTTCTTCTCCCTTTCTTCTTTTTCTCTCTTTCATTTATGCATGTGTTGTTGGCTTGTTTTAATTGTAAAATCAATAAAATTTATTAAAAATAAAATAAATAAAATAAAATAAAATGAAATAAAATGTCATGATGTAATCATTTGGGGACAATGATTTCTTTTTGATTGACATGTTCTCTTGTAAATACACTTCAAGGGGCTATTTGGATGTCCCAATTTTGGTGTGAACTATTTTTATTTTTGTGACTGATTCTTTGAAATTTAATAAATTATTTGATTAGCATTAGTAAATCTTTCCCCAGCATCTTGTGCACCATGGTTATTTGCCAAGGCTACTATACTGGTTACTCCTTATGCAGTAGCCTGTCCATATTCAATTTATCCCCTTGGCAGGGCATCAACTATCCTCTTTTATTTGGACTTGGGACCAAATGCACTTTTCTACAAATAGAGTTGGTAAGTCGCATTAAAATTTACTATCTGATCCTTATTTCCCACCCCGCTGGGAAGACAAATAAAACTGTAAGTAATAACATAGAAGCAAGAACAATAAATGCATCTGCGTTTAAAAAAAAAAGTTCTTAATATCAGCACTATCTAAAAAGAGAAGAGAAAATATAAAAATCTCCAATGCCTGTTCATGAGACGCATTGGAGATTTTTATATTTGACAAAGAGCTACAACCTTCCTTAAAAAATGATTTCCACACTGAGTGGAAAATGGAAAAGAGAGGGAGAGACATGGAAGCAAACCCAAAGCCAACTTCCAGCTTAGCAGATCATAGTATTATCAGTAAACATGGATATTAACTTTTTAAAATAATTTGAATATTTGGACACTGAATCATGTTTACTTATTATAAGTGTTGTAACAACTGAGAAGTAAATCAAAATATGAAGGAAATAAAAGCCCACTTATGTCATTTTAAGAAATCAAGAGGAACATCTAGAAAAAAATATTATCATCTTGGGATGGTTCTTATGATCAGAATTTGTGGCATCCATGTTGCACATGCAACCCTTTCCCCACAATGTGCATATATTTTTAAAAATGGGTAAGTTTGGATTGCAAAACTTTGCTTGTCAACTTACTGATTTGGAGACCACTGATCAGGATGATGACTGTGTTAAAAAGATGGTGATGGAGATCCATCTTGATTTTCTCCTCATCTCTGCTTATTTGCATACATTTGTATTTATTTGTTTGTGATTGTATGAGCTGGAGAAGCTTCTTGGATGAGAAGCGAAATGTCTTCAGAGAAAAGCAAGAAAAAGCAGTTGCCTCTTGAAAAAAGGACCTTTGGGGCATGTTTGTACTTGTGCACTCCAAGTGATATAGATACAGATGATGTATCTAGATAGAGGTAGATAGAAATAGTGATAGAAATGATAAAGAGATAAATACATATAAAAAAGATTGGTATTAAGACATGAAATTAACTTTTACATTCAGCACTATTTTCTAGCTTTAATTCAATCATAGATTAAAAAACATTAGATGGCCAAAATTATAAACTACCATTACTTAAAAATGGAAAATAGGAAGTGAAGCTCTTCAATTTCTTCCTTCTAGCTGTGCTGGGGGACTGTTTTCTTGTAATAAGGAATTGGGAGATCAAAAGGTATAACTTTTTGGAAAATATTTCTGAACGCTTAAGTGTAAAGATCTAAAAGAGGATGATAAGCATGATAAGCATTTACCTTACAGCTCTACTTGTAGTTAGTAAACATGATAAATCAAAGTCTTTCATAATACATAGGCCAGAAAGGGCAATTATCTGAATATGCTTGCAATCTCTTTTCAAAAGTCTGTGCTAAACATATGACAAACTCTTCCAAGACTTTGCAGTGATGGGGGGGGGGGGGGGAGTACTCTCCTTGCAGGTCCATATCCTCCAATCCACTTTAATAGATGAGTGCCAGGTTAAGGTTACAAATATTCTGAGATTAAAGTGACATAAAATTGATATTTGCAGTTTAGATATCAGTTCAAGGGTGGCAGTCCTTTTAAAAATCTATTTAGAAACAACATGGAACAAATAATTTATATTATACCAAATATGGGTCTTTATAACAATGGCGGAAAAACTGAGGCTTCTCCAGGGAAATTCAGTACTTATGGGTCTCAAGTTTCCTTAATATGCAACACATCCATAGGAGTATCCAGATCCACTGATGGTGATTAGAGAGAACTATGCCTCTGCTGTCCTCTTGTCTACTAAGTAAGAAAATATAGATAACACAAGAAGAGTACTTCATAGTAACTTCATTAATATGCAGCATAGCCCAAATGGAAGTGTGTTATATTCACCATGTCCTTTTATCAGATATGCTGTATACAATACATTGAACACAGACTTGTGGCCTGCAACAAAGTATAGATTTTTCACACACTGTGCATTTGTAGAATTTGCTGGTAGGCCTCCTCTCCCTCAAGGCAAGCACTTGGTGATCATGTTTGGGTGAGTTTTGGGGGGGCAAAAATTCAGAAGTGGTTTGCCATTTATTTAATTATTTCAAATATTTATAAGCTTTCCCAACTCAAACAATGTGATGCTGGGCAGCATATAGTATAAAACAAAAAAGGAATCAAGCAAGGAAATGTCCTATCATATAACATGAAGAAATATTGTTGTGTATGTACCATAGTTAATAAAGTATGAGCTTGAGATAAAGTGCAGGGTTCTGGCCCTGCACTTCTGATTGGCTGTTAGGCGGCCAGATCGGATTGGTTAGTTCTTAGGAATCCGATTGGCCCTTAACAGAGGATTATTATTGGTTTAAAGAGCTAGCGTTCATAGCTCGCTATTGGACAATTCTCACAAAGGTTGCCTATATAAGGCAGAGTTCAGTGTTATTGTTTTGAGAAGTCACTATGCAATAAAGAGCTGAAAGTTCACATTCAAAGGCTGTCTCCATTTACTCCAACCCATGTCCAAGTACTTAACAAATATAAAACATTGATACTAAATACTATGTCTAATTAGTATATACCGTAACAGAACAACTGAAACTGGGTAATAGCACCCAATGGAAAATGAAGAATGCTTCTGCGATAGCTGCCATTTCAATTTAGGTAGCCAAAACTATGCATCAAAGAAAGTTCATTGCCAACACTCGAAGGGCTCATGAATTACACATAGACATGGATGTACCCAGGCAGGAACATGAATGGGGGCAGAATTTGTTTACAGACTCTAATGATTATGAAAAGTTATTTTGTTGTATTTGTCTAACTGATACTATACTTGCAGGAGATTTTTAAATGTGGGGTTTTTGGTGCTCTCTGAGCTTGATTGTTATCTTGCAGATATTTCATTACCAAACTAGGTAACATTTTTGGGATAAAGCTAATAAGATTTAAGATTTAAAATATATGTTAGTAGTTCTGTGGAATTATTTCTTGGGCTACTGTTAGCTGGGCTAAATCCTAAATCCTCTGAACTAAGCAAATTTCCAAACAGGGTAAAGATACTCAAGAATATCTTTCCACAAAGTTGGTTTACTTGCTTTAAAAAATGTATCCTATTTTTCTTCACTCCAAAAGTGGCTTAAGTAAAAATTGGTATGTAGAGATATGTTCTATTAAATAAATACTACACATGAAAACACTTGCAAATCACTTGCATTTATTAAAATGAAATAACATTAAATATATATTTCAATATGTTTAAAAACCAACGCCAAACAGAACAACTCTGTCTTGGGAACTGGGCATTACAGAAATACATAAACAAATAATATTATTGAAATGTAAAGACATTAGTGACCATTACATAGAGAGGAAAGACACCTGAACTGGGGGGGAAACACATACAATATGAAACATACAATATGATAACAAAGGGCCATTTAAAAGAAAAGAAAAGGGTGTGGAGCCAGTTGCTATAATTTAAATAGAAATGCAGTATATATTTAAAGAGGAAAACTGTGACCTTTGTCTTTAATTATTTTAGTTTCTAGATGCTAATTTTTAATGAAACTTAAGGCTCTTTGCTCCCTTTTCACTGGAAGCCCTTCAAATTTCAACATGCATTCAAGGAAAGGACTATCCTCTGCCAAGCCTCCTAATAGATTGTATGTTCAGAGGACCATTCTCTATATAAGTAGGACAAATGACTGTTTTAAGGGATTGTGAAACTGGTAGGGACAATTTAAACTAAGGTACAAGCCATAACAAAAATGGCAATCTTTTCAGCTCCTAAGTCTCCTCCCTTGTTTTTTTAAATTAAATCTCTCAAGTTTTGATGATCTCATGCAATTTTTTTTCAAGAATGCTAAAATCATGCGAAATGTAAGGCTTGGGGCATTTCTTTTTTTCAGTTTAATTTCTAGGTTCCATAAATATCAAGTAGAAGCATTCAGCTATGAGTGACAAGTGATAATTGTGTTAAAATAATATCTTTTTAGACAAACAGCTCCCAGTTCTAGCTTTCATATAAACAGATCAGAAAGCATCCTAGGATATCCTTACAAATTCAACAACATCTGATCTATCTACATTTGACACTCATGCTGGCTTTGCAGTAATCCCAGTTGTGCAAGAATAAGCTTATTATTGTGTTGATTCTGTATATAGAAGCATCTTGACTACACTTGAGGATTTTTTACCAATCTATCACAGTCTCATAGTAGTATAATAGAGATGATATTAAATTTCTTTTTGAAGAAAGAAAAACAAACACTGGATTTTTGTGTGGATGTTTGAATATTAAACTTCTGGCACAAAATGAAGAATTGGTTTTTTTGTGTGTGTGTGCAAGTGTGTCTGTGATGTACATTTTGGTATGTATATACAAATGTACATATGACAGTTGAAGAAACTGGAACATCTCTGCCAACAAAACACTTTGACATACTATATGGAGTAAAGGAAGATGCTTGAACAAGAACTTTGTGATACTTTATAAAGTTTAGCTGAACTGTTTTGTAGGCAACAATATCTTGACCTGTTTTCCTGGACTGAACCTCTGGGAGGTTAAGTTATGGGCTTGTTTTCTTTTTCATTTATCAACTTTTTTTACTGTTTTGACATTCATCATTGTCCTGATTTAGCCTCAGCAGATGGAACACAAGCTGACAGGAACATCTATTTCATGTCCCTTTCTGTACATTAGCTTTCCCCAACCTAGTGCCCTCCAGATGTATTGGACAGATGAGTTGTGATTATGGTCCAAGATGTCTGGGAGGTATCAAGGCGAAGGAAAATAGCATTCTGTAGAATGTAATGGATAAATTCTATACAGGTCTTGTAGATTAGTCCATCCAGGTTGTTATAAAAGCTCTATACTACTCTTTCAGGGTACCTTATAGATGAAGATCATCATGATGATGATGGAAATATAACATAGATAAGTCTACACTGTTTATGTTTTTGTCCAGCCATTATCTCATTCCTCTTGATTTGGATTGTATTTTGTGATGGATTACATTTATTTTAATATTCTAATGATATGATGATATTGAAGTTATCAATTCAGGTGTTTCTGACTCTTGGCGATTCTATGGGCCAGGTCTCTCCACATCTTGTGATGTGGGGACTTCTTTGTGCTATTTCTTTGAGTTTTTCTATGCTTTGGCTGATGACTGCTTTGATGGTATCCAGCCATCGTGTTCTGTAACGTCATGGTTTCCTTTTACCACTATTTTTTCAAAACATAATTGCTTTCTCCAGTGAATTTGCCCAATGACATGGCCAAAGTACATGAGATGCAGTTATTAGATGCATTCTAATGAGATAAATAGGGGGAATGGCTTAGATTAATGATTAAAAGCATATTCCATGCAGAGCTTTTGAATTCAATACTTTTCTCAAGATTGGACAGAAAAAATGATAGAGGATCTTCCTAAAATACAGTGAAGAGACTTTTTATCTCTGCCCCAGAACCCCCTGCTCTGCAAATAAACTAATCAGTTTGGCATTAGCAATGCTATTATGTCAGTCTTCCAGGAGAGAAAGAATTGGGAAGAAGGGGATTCCTTTTTTTTTTAGTACTGTAACTAATGTCAGGAGGAGAAATGAGTGGAGAATGAAATTAAGCCCTTTTCCCTTTATTATATAAAAGACACTGGCAGTCTGGTTAATGGAGTGATAAGAGAAGGTTTTCCCTCCGCCTCACATTAATATCCAACTAGAAGTAGTTTTAACATATCATAACACTCACTATGAACTGAAGTGTCATGCTGAATTTATTCTCCACCCAAGATTTACAAACTTCAGTGACTACATTTTGTGAAGTTTTCTCCTTGCTTCACAACAACCGGGAGAGCACACAACTGGATAAGGAAACCCATGACTTTATTCTATAACAAGCAACATGGTCATCTTCATTGCTTATTTGTAAGAAAAAGAGCCAATGGATCGTCATCATCATTGTTGTTGTTATTGTCATCATCATTATCATCCAAAAAAATATCAATGCAAAGTTCTCATTCAAAGGCACAAATGACCCAAATTATCCTATTTGGGGCACATTGTGTAAAGACTTAAGCTCTATGAAAAAGACTTTAATGCTGGGAAAATTGGAAGGAAAGAGACAAGGTCCAGCAACAAGGTGGGGTGATTTATTTGCAACAGCAATGAATGTACCGTTGGAAAATCTGAAGGACCAAATTGATGATAGATTGTTATGGGGAAAAGAATCTATGTAGTCACTAAGAATCAACAATGACTTGGTGGCATGCAATTCTTTTTTTTTTTTGTTACTCTCTCCATCTCCATCTCTCTCTGTCGTTTTCTGAATCACATAGTTTTATCTATTGTTGTTGTAATAGCAAATAGTAGTTTAAAAACAACAGCTCAACAGTAGCATAAATAATTAAAGCAAGATGCATCAGCAGTAATAAGAAAAGTCAGAAGACAAGGTGGCAAACTGACTTAAAAATGTTGTGTAAAGATGTTACACAGGGTGCAACATGAGCTAATGGGAATAATTTTATTGCATAGACATGCAATATCCCAATGTGGGGATGTTACTGAAAGCCCATTAGACAGTGCTGTTAGTGCTGGTTTTGATCCTCTGCTAATTCCACAATGGAGTATTTCATAGAACCAGGCACCAGAAGAATTATTTGTTCAAAAGTTTATTCATACTGTTAGGGTGGTTAATGACTTGAGACACATACTTAGAAATTTTTGGTCTGAATTTGGGATAAACAAGAAAGGGTTTTTTTTTTTAAGGCTAAGTAAAAAACAAATACATTTTTACCACTTTCAGAGCCTCCCAATCTATCTTTAGTTTTCCATTTAGGAATCAGATGCAAATTTAATTAAGTATTTAACATTTTCCTTCCTGTAGTTCTCTGCCTCATGAGCTCTTCATCTTATTTCAAATCTCAGCTGACTACCTCTTTTCTCTCTGACTCATGTTTCATTCCCTCTGTTATCCCAGCAATTGTATGATTTATTTATTTGATTAATTAATTTCTGTGGCTGCCCATCTCAACCAAGTGACTTTGGGCAGCTCACAGTTCTGAATGATTGTTATCTAAATAGGTTGCCTTTTAATGGGAGACTTCCAGTGGTGGAATTCAAAAATTTTAGTGGGCATGCGCTTTGTGCGTGCGTGGAGCATTCTAAAATGGGCAATTTTAAGCATGAAAACTTATTTTACCTTCAGTGTTGGTGAGTAAAACAACAGGTGTGGCAATCTGCTCTGTTGAGCTTATCAGCTGAGCTACAAAGAAAATATAGGACAGGAAAAGGCGGGTGCAGGTGGGTAGGGCCAACTGCTAACCGGCACTACCAGATTGTTAGAACCAGCGCGAACTGGCAACATACCACTACTGTAAACTTCTGACAAAATATATCATCGTTTGTGACAACAACTGGCTTTTAACCTGCATACCAGGCAATCAACTCTTGACCTTTTGATCTTGGGAGACCTTCATATAAATTACATTGGGACAATAATGACAAATTATTTATTTATTTATTCTTTTTTTTTTCTATGTGGAAAAGGATATTTTTGACTCAGGTATGATTTATTCAAAGAAATTCCAGAACAGTGCTTGTAGCAATTCAGTAGTGAGCTTATATTGTCTCTTGGGATCTGAATCCTGATTCCTTAAGTTAGATCGAAAGAGTTTATATTGCTCATCGATAACTGTGCAAAAGCCAATAGTGTATTTGTGCTACACGAATATAAAACACATTACCCTTTATAGGCTGTGATGAAACTTAAATATTGGAAAGGACAAAGATTAAATAAGTTCCTAGAAGATAAGGTTCTGCTTTATTCATATAAAATTGTGTCCAAAAATGGTGCTTTATGACACACAGATAATTGAGGATATAGTCCTGGGCTACCTTCCTTCCACAAGTTACACTTCTCATGCTGGCTTCATATTTAAAAGATATCTACAGCCTGCTAATGACACAGGAAGTCAAAGAAAGGCCAAACAGGGAAATGGTGCATAACACAGAGAGGGAACACCACTGAGAGCAACTGTAGGAAATTTCAATTCAGCCAATATCTTGCAGTTGTGTTGGGGTCACAATTCTTATGAACCACAACCAGCAGCTTGTTGGGAATTCAGTGTACGGTAAAGTCAAAGCACCTCCAGCATAAATGTTTGGGAAGACTATCATAAAAGTGTAAGGAATTTATTGTTCTTCTCTTAGATCTCATTTCTGCTTCATGTGAATAGTTCAAAGAGTAACAGTAACATGCAAGTTTCTTCATATTTTTAATTGAAAACTAAAGGCAGCTTTCAGTTAACTTTTTAAAATCAGAATGAGTTTTGATCCTATACAGTCTACAGTGATTAAGATTGAAAATGAAGCGAATAGAATAGAATTCTTCATGCGCATTCAAGCACCAAGTGATAAATCATGAACATAATCATAAAATACAATCATCATAAATCAGAAGATACATAAGGAGTATCTTGTGTATCAACATTGGATTATCTTGTGCATAGATCAATGGAGCTGTACAATTGTGGTTGTTTATTTATTAGTAGTTGATTTGTTTGTTCCTTTGCTCTGAATATGTGAACATTGTGATCACTTTTTAGAGTCTTTTGTCCTCTAAATAATAGAAAAGCAGTTAAAGTCTTGTCACTTTCAGTTATGAAGACAAAACTATGGATTCTCCTTAGCTGCATGATTTGCCTCATTGGAAAAAGCACCAAGCAAGAAAAATAATCCCATAATTCCCAGATAGATCCACCAGATCTCAGCTGCAAAATATACAGATGGCCACTAGACAGAAGCTAAACAGAGTAATTACATACAGCAAAATATCTCTTCCTACACACTCAGCATCCTTAAATTTTCTGGACTCCTGGGGGTTCAAACTCATCATTTGCTTCTCTCTCACTCAGAATCCAATACAATCCAGTCCAATTCTATTTACTTGCAATCATTGCAAGTCATCAAGAGCTGTGTAGTATGTACTAGCTGTTAAATAAATAAGTAAGCAAACCAAGAAACAATCCTGTTGCATTTATGGCCTTTTGTAGCCTTTTACTTAAATTCTGCTGCAATCATCTTCTCTTCAGTGGAAACTGTTAAAAAAAAATCACAGGAAATTCTCATATGCTTACTGGGCTGGAGAAATGCTTTTTAAAGTCAAGGACTCCCAGAAAGAAAAGAAACTGATTCAAATTGCAGTATTATAATTTGTGAAGTTCCAAGAAACCCTCAAAATGCTAAATTTGCATGCTGCAAATACATGCTTAGGAATGTGTATGAGAAAATTGGGATTGCCAGCTGCTGCCATTGAGAATCCACATGACAGCAAATGTAGATTTGCCATTATATATATATATATATATATATATATATATATTTGTTTTCTGAGGTTCTCGCGGGTATTTGTATGTGGATCTTTGGTTATTCGGGTTTTCTCCCACGTAAGATTGGAAGTATCTAGGCAATGTTTCGATGAAGTCTCATTCATCATCTTCAGGCTTGGTCTTCAGCTCTGTGCTTCTCAGAGTGTGCTTCTCTTGATGTGGTGTCTATATAGAATCTTACTAATTTTGTCTGTAGTGCCTCTTATGTAAAACACTAATTACTAGAACCAAACGCCTGGCAGACAAGACACACATTAAGACTGAACTATGCACCCTGACTAAAATATTGACAGCCAACGGCTTCCACAAATGCAAAATCACCAACTTGATCCACAAAAACACACTGAGACATAATAGAGACCCAGAAGATGAACAGAGCTATGGAACAGCTGTCCTGCCCTACATAAGAGGCACTACAGACAAAATTAGTAAGATTCTATACAGACACCACATCAAGACTGCCTTCAAAACAGACAGAAAAATAGCAGCCATCCTCAGGAACCCCAAAGATAAAATTGACCTGGAAAACCAAGGCATATATGAAGTCCCCAGTGCATCATGCCCAGCCACATACATTGGAAAGACCAATAGAAGAATAAGCACCCGCCTGGATGAACACAAAAATGCAGTCAAAAAGCTGGAACACACTTCCTCACTCGTCCAACACATGGAAGCCACAGGTCATAACATCAACTTCAATGGCATCAAAACCCTAGCCACCATAGAAAATCCCAGCCACAGAATCATCAGAGAAGCCATAGAGATTGAAAAAAGACCAGAAAGCATGAACAGAAGAGATGATTCCACCAGGCTGTCAATCATTTGGAAGGCTGCACTCACAAACAAAAAAATCTCCACACCACAAGCCAGGCAAACACCTGGGCACAAACAGATCCCCCCTGATACCTCCAGCTCAAACACACCCCAACCAGGCACCCAGATGAAACCCAGCTTCCTAACTAATGATAGCCGTCCATTTACCCGAAGCCAAGCTGCACTAAAGGCCTCCAATAAAGTAACACAATGTTGCTAGCCAATCAAGATACAAAAAGAGCCCCCCCCCCAAAAAAAACAGACAGAAGATATTAGTAGCAGAACACAGCAAACTCCAAGACCAATAAACACAGACCAAGACTCTCAACCAATCAGGATGAAGAAAAAACCATTCTGACACAGCAATAGGCTGCCCCAAATTTAAATCTGAAACAACTGTAAAAGTCTGACCCACAGACAAACACTATTCAAAAGCCTGATGATGGCAGATGAGATTCTGCTGAAACATTGCTACAACTTTAAAAGCACCATATATGTGTGTGTGTGTGTGTGTATGTATATGTATATGTATATGTATATATGGATCTTTGGTTATTCTTTATAATCTTTGGTTATCCCGCGTAAGATTGGAAGTATCTAGGCAACATTTCGATGAAGTCTCATTCATCATCTTCAGGCTTGGTCTTCAGCTCTGTGCTTCTCAGAGTGATGTGAGCTTGCAGCTACTTCTTCCTTTTAACTGCTAGTGGGGGTGTGACTTGATTGGGTCGGGGCTTGGCTGTGTTCTGATTGGTTGGGGGCTTGGCTGTGTTCTGATTGGCTGGAGGCGTGTTCTGTTCAGGTGGGGGCTTGGTTGTGCTCCGGTTAGTCTTAGTTGTTGGGGGATTTGAGCTGGTGAGCTGTGATCTTGCTGTTTGGCTTCGAGTTCGTGGTCATGCTGCATCTTCATGGTGGGGGTCAGTTTGCTTCATGTATGTCTCAGGGGGGTTTGAAGTGGGTAGTGATGCAGCTGCAGTGCGGCTTCTGGTCCGTGGTCGTATTTCATCTTCTGTGTGGGTGTGAGTCTGCTTTCTATGTGGAAGTGTGGTGGTGGCATCTTGTGTGGCTCTCAGGGATGTGGGTCTGGTGTCATTCTTCATGTTAGGTACTCGTCTGTTCATGAGGGCGGGTTTCCAAATGGCTGGTAGGCGGAAGGTATCATCTCATTTATTCATACTGTGTGGGCATTTTTCTATCTCTATGGCTTCTCTGATTATTCTGCTGCTGAAGTGTTCAGTTTTGGCGATAGTTCTGGTATTTTTAAAGTCAATCTTGTTCTGTCCCCTCTTTTCAATTCTTGAGATCCCCGCGCTTTGATTGGCCAAAGCGCGGGGCAATCGGATTGGCTAGGTGAGCCGCGCCGATTGGCTCGCTGAGAATCTCCCGCGATTGATCAATTCGAATCACGGGAGATTCAAAGCGTTGCCATTGGCCACGGCTGCTGCGGCTTGGAAATAAAAAGCCGCGAAGTTTTCCTTTAGCCTCAGTTCGGTTCCTGACTAAATAAAAGAGCTTGATACTAAGTCACCGACTCCTGGCTTCCTTCCATGCGGACTTAACACTGGCGACGAGGGTGGGATTCCTTTCCTGAACCGAAGCACGTGTCCGACGGAAGCCAGCCAACCGATGAGATAGCCAGCATCGCGCCACCAACCCCCTTCAACCCCGCTACCGAGGACTGGGAATCTTACATGGACAGATTCCACATGTTCCTCGAATGCATCGATCTGAAGGATGCCACGGGACCGAAGAAACGAGCCATCTTCCTAACACACTGCGGGCCCGCAGTGTTTAAGATGGCAAAAGCGCTAGCCAAGCCCACCGACGTTACCGCGATGGATTGGGCGAACCTCGAACCATTGCTCCGGAAACACTACACTCCAGCCGTGCCCATCTGCATCCGATGGCATGAATTTTATCGGCAGGACCAGCGGTCGGGCGAGAGTCTCAGTGATTTCGTTGCAGAGCTGCGGCGCCTGGGAGGACTATGCGAGTTCTCCAACATGAACGAGGCCCTTCAGGACCAAATCGTGCTCGGCCTTTGGGACCCTGTTCTCCAAAGTCAGTTGATGGCTAAAGGCAACATCGCTCTCGCCGACGCCATCTCCAAAGCCACGGCCACCGAAGCAACCCGACAATCAGCAGACCGCATGCGGAGACCGAACGCCGGGGACCGCACCACAAAATAACCACCCTGCAAGGTCGGCCGAGGCCCAACCTGAAACTATCACCCACCAGGGCGAACTCCACTCCACCTCGGGCACGTCAGACGAGGAGGAAGACATCCACCGTCTGCAGGCAGGCCGTGACCAGTGCAGCCGGCGGAGTTGTAAGTCGAGGACCACGTGTGCCGGTTGCGGAGGCGACCATCCCAGATCCGAATGCCGGTTCTTCGACTCCGTTTGCCGGCACTGCGACAAGAAGGGCCACATTGCACGTGTTTGCCACCTCAAGAAGACCCACAGCCCCAGGCAAAGGGAACCGAGCGAGCGGAGACGAGAGAGCACACCCCCCAGGAACAGAGACCGGCCAACAGAAAACCGCTGGGAGCGAAACGGACAAGCCCAACGAAGCGGCGAGGCCAGGCGGAGAGAAGAGACACATCAGACGGTCACCATCGGCCACGCCACAACCACAGACGCCAGAAAGGTCTACGTGGAGGTAGGCATCGAAGGCAAACCCTGTAAAATGGAGGTGGACTCCGGGTCCTACCTCTCAATGGTAGCCTGGCAAGAAATTAAACGCTTGGTGCCTACCATCCAGAGAAGGCAACTAGAAAACCAGAGACTAATCCTCAAGGACTACCAGGGAAACCGCATCCCTGTAGTTGGAACAGGACAGTTTACAGTGACCTACAAGGGACATGCTGAAAGACTTCCTTCAACCATCGTCGATTGAGACCGACCTAGCCTACTGGGACTTCAATGGTTCGCACCGCTAGGCATCGCAGTCACGGGCATCGACCACATCGCCGAAGCCAACTGGGAGCAGCAACTGGACTGGGATTTCCAGGAAGTGTTTGACGGCACCCTAGGCAAGTACCAAGGGCCCCTTATATCCTTCAGCCTAGACCCCAACGTTCCCCCGAAACGCCTAAAACCAAGGCGGGTACCATTCGCACTCAAACCGAAGATAGACGAGCAAATTGACAAGCTCGTCAAGCAAGGGGTATTACAACCCATAGACCACGCCCGGTGGGAGACCCCATAGTCACCCCAATTAAGCCTGATGGGTCAGTGAGAATCTGCGGGGACTATAAGGCCACCCTAAATGGCGCCTTGCAGCAAAGTGCTTACCCCGTCCCAGTAGTGCAGCATCTCCTACACTCACTGGGAGGGGGCAAAGTTTTCGCGAAACTCGACCTGGCCCAAGCATACCAACAACTGCCGGTCAACGAGGAAACTGCAGAGGCACAAACCATAGTCACCCACCGGGGAGCCTTTAGATGCAACCGCCTCCAATTTGGAGTCAGCTTGGCACCTGGAATTTTCCAGAGCCTCATGGAAAGACTCTTACAGGGCATCAAGGGGGTGGTCCCATACTTCGATGATGTACTAGTATTGGCAACCAACCAGGCCGAACTAGAGACTCGCCTGAGGGAGATGCTAATGAGGTTCAAAGAAACCGGGCTTAAAGTGAAGAGGGAAAAATGCCAGTTGTATACACAGAGCGGGTCGAATTCCTAGGATACCTCCTAGACCGACACGGCATTCACCCCACCAACAAGAAAATTAAAGCCATCAAGGAAGCCCCCACACCCAAGTCAAAAACTGCAGGCGTTTCTGGGGCTACTTAACTTTTATAATGTCTTCCTGCCCCAAAAGGCGACCGCGGCGGAGCCTTTGCATAGGCTTTTGGACAAGGCGGCGACCTGGACTTGGGGGAAATGCGAGGAAGCCGCCTTCAGAAAAACCAAGGACCTGCTCACTTCGGATGCCGTCCTCATCCAGTACCACTAGCCATCACATGCGACGCATCACCCTTCGGCATCGGCGCTGTCCTCAGCTACACTCTTCCCGATGGAAAAGAAGCACCCATTGCGTTTTTTTCCAGGACCCTCACCAAACTGGAGCGGAACTACAGGCAGCTGGACAAAGAGGCTTTGGCTATAGTCGCCGCAGTAAAAAGGTTTCACGAGTACCTCTACGGCCGGATGTTTACCATCATCACCGACCACAAACCGCTGCTGGGAATCCTTGCAGAGAACAGGGCCACCCTGAACATTCTGTCTCCCCAAATGATAAGGTGGTCCGAATTCCTGGCGGCCTACAACTACAGACTCACACACCGACCTGGTAAGACTATCTCCCATGCAGACGCCTTAAGCCGCTCACTGTTACCTGAACCAGACACTGATCCAGCACCCACGACGACCACCCTCAGCACTCTACCCAACCTACCCATAACCGCATCAGACATTGCCCGAGAAACTAATAAAGACAAATGTCTGGCGCGGGTTTTGCATTGGGTAGAGAAAGGGTGGCCAGAAAGGGACAATGACGAGTCCGTCAGGACATTCCAGAACCGGCAAATGGAACTCTTGTTACTAAAAGGGTGCATATTATGGGGGGATAGGGTGGTCATCCCGGAAAAACTACAAGGGAAGGTTTTGGAACTGTTACACGAGGGGCACCCGGGCATCGTTAGGACAAAAGCCCTGGCCAGAAGTTATGCTTGGTGGCCAGGGATGGACAAACAGATCAAGGCTTGGGTAGCAAGGTGTCAATGATGCCAGGAGACTAGGCCAAGCCCAACCACAGCACCCATCCCAGAATGGGAAACCCCCAGGGGACTGTGGTCTAGGATCCACATAGATTTCGCCGGGCCCACAAAAGGACAAACTTTCTTAATAACCGTAGACGCTTACTCCAACTGGCTGGAGGTAAGCAACATGAGAACAACCACCATGGAGGCCGTGACCAAAGAACTCTGCAAACTTTTCGCAACACACGGCCTCCCGGACGTCCTCATTTCTGACAACGGGCCCCAATTCACCTCGCTAGAATTCAAAAAATTCCTAGTGGAGAGGGGCATACGACACACGCTGACAGCCCCAGCGCAACCGGCGGCAAATGGTAGGGCGGAACGGATGGTTCAATTCACAAAAAAAACCATCCAGAAAATAGACCATGGGGAGATCCAGGACAAAATAAATAAATTACTTTTCATACAGCACATAACCCCAAACACCACAACAAATAAAAGCCCAGCAGAACTGCTAATGGGGAGGAAAATAAGGTCCCCACTCGATAAATTACACCCCACTTACAACCCAGAAAAACCCCCAGACTCCACTAGCAAACACCGAACCTTCGCACCAGGCGACGCCGTCTACGCGAAGAACCTAACCGGAGACCCATTATGGGTACCAGCAATCATAACACAACTAAAAGGCCCACACTCGTACCGGCTACAAACAACCGACAGACGAGCGTGGAAATGCCACATCGACCAGTTAAGATCGAGGACGACCACACAAGAGACCACCGACGCGCAACCAAGCAAAACCAACCCCTGCAACACAAACCAAGAGGGGAGGGGATACCCAGGGAACCAAAACCCAGAAAAAATAAATCAACCATACTCACCTGAAAGCAGCCAGCACGAAACCTCGCCAGGAAGAGACAGCCAGGCCAGCTCAACCAACCCGGGAAGACTGAGTGGGAGCGGCTTAACCCGCAGCTCAACCAATCTGGGTAGATCAGGAGGGAGCTGCGGAGAGCGGCCCAGCCAGACAGACCAGGCGGTTCCCACGACGGAGTCTGGAGAAACAGAGACCCCGACCGAACCGGCCGGGATCCAACCTACGACTGACCTGCGCAGGTCCAGTAGGCAGAGACGGAGCCCCGCCTACCTACGAGACTACGCAACGTAAGGACTGAACCAAGAGGGGAGGGGTGTTCTGTCCTCTCATTTGAATTCTTGAGATCCCCGTGCTTTGATTGGCCAAAGCGCGGGGTGATCGGATTGGCTAGGCGAGCTGCGCCGATTGGCTCGCTGAGAATCTCCCGCGATTGGTCAATTCGAATCGCGGGAAATTCAAAGTGGTGCCATTGGCCGCGGCCGCCACGGCTTGGAAATAAAAAGCCGTGAAGTTTTCCTTTAGCCTCAGTTCGGTTCCTGACTAAATAAAAGAGCTTGATACTAAGTCACCGACTCCTGGCTTCCTTCCACGCAGACTTAACAAATCTCATGTCCTGTGGCTTTGAGGTGTTGGACCAGGGAAGAGATCGGTTCTTCCTTTTTGATTGAGTTCTTATGTTCTTCAATGCGTGCACTTATTCTTCTTTTACTTTGTCCAATGTATGTGTTGGGGCAGGCAGTGCAAGGGATTTTGTATACTCCTTGATTTTCTAACTTGATTTTGTCCTTAGGTTTTCTTAGGATGGTGGATATCTTTCTATTTGTGCAGAATGCTGTCTTAATGTTGTATTTTTGGAGGATCTTGCTGATTTTGTCTGTAGTGCCTTTTATATATGGGAATGGCTTTGCCATTCTCTTGTTCTCTGTCTTGGATTTTGGCTGGGGTTTCTTTTTGGATTAGGTGGGTGATCTTCTTTCTTTGGAATCCATTGGCTGTCAGCATGCCGGTGAGGGTGTGCAGTTCGGTCTCTAGGTGTTGTTCGTCAGCTAAGCATTTTGTTCTGAGTGTCTCGGCTACGGAATTGATCTGTGCTTGGTGGTGGTGTGAGAGTGCGTGTAGATAGTGGTTTGTATGTGTTTTCTTCTGGTAGGTGGTGTGTCCTAGGGAGCCATTGGATTTTTTGTATACCAAGACATCTAGGAAGGGAAGTTGGTTGTTAGCTTCTGTTTCCATGGTGAATTGTATTTTGGGGTGCAGGCTGTTGAGGTGTGTGAGGAAGTTGTTCAGTTTTTCTTTCCCGTGTGGCCAGATTATGAAGGTGTCATCTACGTATCTGAGCCAGAGTTTGGGTTTGTGATCATATTTTTCTAGAGCTTGTGTTTCAAAGTGTTCCATGTAGAGGTTAGCGATGACAGGTGAGAGGGGTGATCCCATGGGTGCTCCTTCTATTTGTTTGTATTTTTGTCCGTTGTAGGTGAAGTATGTATTGGATAGGCCATGGTTGGTCAGTTCTAGGATGTGCTTGGGGGGGTTGTATTTGTTTTGGATGGCTGTCAAGGCTTCTTTTATTGGCACTTGGGTGAAGAGGGATATGACATCGAAGCTCACTAGTAGGTCACTGGGTTGTAAGTTTTGTTTTTTTATGATCTCGATGAACTGGAATGAGTTTCTTACGTGTGAGTTGATAGATTCTGCATAGGGCTGTAGTTGTTTGGTGAGAAATTTGGCTAGGTTTTGTAGAGGTGAGCCTATGGAGCTGACTATTGGTCTAAGTGGGGTTCCTTCTTTGTGTATCTTGGGGAGACCATAAAGTTTAGGGCATCTGGATGATTTCTCTCTGGGTATGATTCTTTGCTGGATTTCTTCACTGATGGGGGAGGCTTTTATTTTGGATTTGGTGGTTTTTTTCTAGGTAGGTGGTGGGGTCTGTCTTTAGGGGTTTGTATGTGGGGTGTTTGTATTTTTGTCCGTTGTAGGTGAAGTATGTATTGGATAGGCAGTAGTTGGTCAGATCTAGGATGTGCTTGGGGGGGGTTGTATTTGTTTTGGATGGCTGTCAAGGCTTCTTTTATTGGCACTTGGGTGAAGAGGGATATGACATCGAAGCTCACTAGTAGGTCACTGGGTTGTAAGTTTTGTTTCTTTATGATCTCGATGAACTGGAATGAGTTTCTTACATGTGAGTTGATGGATTCTGCATAGGGCTGTAATTGTTTGGTGAAAAGTTTGGCTAGATTTTGTAGAGGTAAGCCTATGGAGCTGACTATTGGTCTAAGTGGGGTTCCTTCTTTGTGTATCTTGGGGAGACCATAAAGTTTAGGGCATCTGGATGATTTCTCTCTGGGTATGATTCTTTGCTGGATTTCTTCACTGATGGGGGAGGCTTTTATTTTGGATTTGGTGGTTTTTTCTAGGTAGGTGGTGGGGTCTGTCTTTAGGGGTTTGTATGTGGGGTTGTTTGTATTTTTGTCCATTGTAGGTGAAGTATGTATTGGATAGGCAGTGGTTGATCAGATCTAGGATGTGCTTGGGGGGGTTGTATTTGTTTTGGATGGCTGTCAAGGCTTCTTTTATTGGCACTTGGGTGAAGAGGGATATGACATCGACAACATGAAGAATGACACCAGACCCACACCCCTGAGAGCCACACAAGATGCTACCACCACACTTCCACATAGAAAGCAGACTCACACCCACACAGAAGATGAAACACGACCATGGACCAGAAGCCACACTGCAGCTGCATCACTACCCACTTCAAACCCCTTTGAGCCATACATGAAACAAACTGACCCCCACCATGAAGATGCAGCACGACCATGAACTCGAAGCCAAACAGCAAGATCACAGTTCACCAGCTCAAATCCCCCAACAACTAAGACTAACCGGAGCACAACCAAGCCCCCACCTGAACAGAACACGCCTCCAGCCAATCAGAACACAGCCAACCCCCCAGCCAATCAGAACACAGCCAAACCCCCAACCAATGAGAACACCCCCCCACCCAATCAGAACACAGCCAAGCCCCCACCCAATCAAGTCACACCCCCACTAGCAGTTAAAAGGAAGAAGCAGCTACAAGCTCACATCACTCTGAGAAGCACAGAGCTGAAGACCAAGCCTGAAGATGATGAATGAGACTTCATCGAAACGTTGCCTAGATACTTCCAATCTTACGCAGGAGAAAACCCGAATAACCAAAGATCCACATACAAATATATATATATATATACACACACACACACACACACACACACACACACACACACACACACACACATATATATATATATATATATATATATATATATATATATATATATATATATATATACACACACACATATATATATATATATACTTATACCTATTATCTTATAAGCAATTGACAAAAATAAATAAATTTTAAAAAATGTATCAACTCTGCTTTACCACGCTGCTGCTTGCTTGGCCACTCTTACATGCCAGCATATAAAATAACTAAAAGGGCCAGGAAACCTAGTATATATATACTAGGTTTCCTGGCCCTTTTAGTTATTTTATATGCTGGCATGTAAGAGTGGCCAAGCAAGCAGCAGCGTGGTAAAGCAGAGTTGATACATTTTTTAAAATTTATTTATTTTTGTCAATTGCTTATAAGATAATAGATATAAGTAAAAACAGAGTTATGAACACATGGATACATATAAGAAAAATAAAAAAAAACTAAAAGAAACAATAGGACAGGGACAATAGGCACATTGGTGATTTCTGATTATATCCCTGCTATCTTGAGCAGCATATGGGTGGTGATAGATGTTCTGATAATACAAAGCAGGAAACAAGAAGCTGAAAAGAATCCAGGAGCAAAGCTAAGCTAAGTGCATAATTATAGGGTGCTTGGGATAATTTTCCTTTTCCTCTGAAAATGCATGTTGGCTCTGATTTTCCTATCTGCAGATTGTAAGCTTGTAATTAGCAACAAATTACTCACACAAGTGACAATTTTGGTGCTTTCAAATAAACAGACAAAATACTCGCAGTTCTCAAATTGCTGTCATGCGAAAGGCACCTGGTTTTTTCCCCCCAGCCTCATTCAGCATGTTGAGGAAGCAGGTAGCAGCAAGGCAAGGGGATGAGGGGGAGAAATAGCTTCTTCAAGTAGCTATGAGAAGAATGCTTCAATTACCACTTCAGGGGAAAGTGACTTCCTGAAAACTCTTCTGGAGATGTGGTGTAGGATAGATCATGGGCTGAGAACCAGCTGAAATCCTGAAGGAGTTGCATTGGTTTAGAGTGTCTGTAATTTTTTCTTTACTTAGAGCAATTTATGTATGTGGCAATAAATGGAATGAAACACAACCATAACTAAGCTTTGATCAAAAGAATGAAATTCCTTCTCCATAACCAAGATACATTTTGGGGAGCATTAAGAGACCTTATAAAAGAATGCTGTTATTTTTGTCAAGCATCACATATCAATATAGCAGGAACTGTACAGCTATTGGGGCAGCCCTGAGATATTTTTTCCTCAGAATACCTGTTATCTTGAATAGTGAATGTTAGGAAAGGCTTGCTGGCTGTCACAACTATTTCTTGTGAATGTTTTCATTTGAATTCTTAAGTTAGAAGATGTTCTGTACCTTAATTTGAATTCTTGAAATCCCCGCACTTTGATTGGCCAAAGCGCCGGGTGATCAGATTAGTTAGGCGAGCCGCGCCGATTGGCTCGCTGAGAATCTCCCGCGATTGGTAGATTCGAATCACGGGAGATTTAAAGTGGTGCCATTGGCCGCGGCCACCGCGGCTTGGAAATAAAAAGCCGCAAAGTTGTCCTGAGAGCCAGTTGGGTTCCTAACTACAATAAAGAGCTTGATACAAAGTCACTGACTCCTGGCCTCTTTCCTAACGGACACAACACTGGCGACGAAGGTGGGATTCTGATCCTGAACCAAAGCACATGTCCGATGGAAGCCAGCCAACCGACGAGATGGCCAGCATCACACCACCAACACCCTTCAACCTCGCTAGCGAGGACTGGGAATCTTACACGGACAGATTCCGCATGTTCCTCAAATGCAGCGACCTGAAGGACGCCACCGGACCGAAAAAACGAGCTGTCTTCCTAACGCACTGCGGGCCCGCAGTGTTTAAGATGGCAAAAGCGCTAGCCAAGCCCGCCGATGTTACCGTGATGGATTGGGATGACCTCGAGTCATTACTCCGGAGACACTACGCTCCAGCCATACCCATCCTCATCCAACGACACAAATTTTATCGGCAGGACCAGTGGTCGGGCGAGAGTTTCAGTGATTTCATCGCAGAGCTGCGGCACCTTGGAGGACTATGCAAGTTCTCCAATATGAACGAGGCCCTGCGGGACCGAATCGTGCTCGGCCTTTGGGACCCCATTCTCCAAAGTTGGCTGATGGCCAAGGGCAACATCAGCCTTGCCGATGCCATCACCGAAGCCACGGCAGCGGAAGCCACCCGACAATCAGCAGACCGCATGCAGAGACCGAACGCCGGGGACTGCACCACAAACAACCACCCTGCAAGGTCGGCTGAGGCCCAACCTGAAACTACCACGAACTCCACTCCACCTGGGGCACTTCAGACGAGGAGGAAGAAATCCACCGTCTCCAGGCAGGCCGCGACCAGCGCAGCTGGCGGAGTCATAAGTCGAGGACCGCGTGTGCCGGTTGCGGAGGCGACCACCCCAGATCCGAGTGCCGGTTCTTCGACTCAGTCTGCCGGCACTGCGACAAAAAGGGCCACATCGCCCACGTCTGCTGCCTCAAGAAAACCCACAGCCCCAGACGATGGGACCCGAGCGAGTGGAGACGAGAGAGCACACCACCCAGGACCAGAGACCGCCCAGCCAACAACCGTTGGGACCGGAACGGACAAGCCCAATGAGGTGGCGATACCCGGCGGAGAGAAGAGACACATCAGACGGTCACCATCGGCTGCGCAACAACCCCTGACGCCCGAAAAGTCTACGTGGAGGTAGGCATCGAAGGCGAACCCTGTAAAATGGAGGTGGACTCTGGGTCCTACCTCTCAATGGTAGCCTGGCAAGAAATTAAACGCTTGGTGCCTACCATCCAGAGAAGGGGACTAGAAAACCAGAGACTAATCCTCAAAAACTACCAGGGAAACCGCATCCCTGTAGTCAGAACAGGATAGTTCACAGTAACCTACAAGGGGCACACTGAAAGACTTCCCTTGACCATCGTCGATCGAGACCGACCTAGCCTGCTGGGACTTCAATGGTTCGCACCGCTAGGCATCGCAGTCACGGGCATCAACCACATCACCAAAGCTGACTGGGAGCAGCAACTGGCCCGGGACTTCCAAGAAGTGTTCGACGGCACCCTAGGCAAGTACCGAGGGCCCCCTATATCCTTCAGCCTAGACCCAAACGTTTCCCCAAAATGCCTAAAACCAAGGCGGGTACCTTTCGCACTCAAACCAAAAATCAACGAGCAAATTGACAAGCTCGTCAAGCAAGGGGTCCTACAACCCATAGACCATGCCCGTTGGGAGACCCCAATAGTCACCCCAATCAAGCCTGATGGGTCAGTGAGAATCTGCGGGGACTATAAGGCCACCCTAAATGGTGCCTTGCAGCAAAGCGCTTACCCCGTCCCAGTAGTGCAACATCTCCTACACTCACTGGGAGGGGGCAAACTTTTCGCGAAACTCGACCTGGCCCAAGCATACCAGCAACTGCCAGTCGAGGAGGAAACTGCAGAGGCGCAAACCATAGTCACCCACCAGGGAGCCTTTAGATGTAACTGACTCCAATTTGGAGTCAGCGTGGCACCTGGAATTTTCCAGAGCCTCATGGAAAGACTTTTACAAGGCATCAAGGGGGTGGTACCCTACTTCGATGATGTACTAGTATCGGCAACCAACCAGGCTGAACTAGAGAGTCGCCTGAGTGAGGTGCTAACGAAATTCAAAGAAACCGGCCTTAAAGTGAAGAGGGAAAAATGCCAGCTGTACACAAAGCGGGTCGAATTCCTAGGATACCTCCTAGACCGACACGGCATTCACCCCACCGACAAAAAAATTAAAGCCATCAAAGAAGCCCCCACACCCAGGTCAAAAACAGAACTGCAGGCGTTTCTGGGGCTACTTAACTTTTATAATTTCTTCCTGCCCCAAAAGTCGACCGCGGCGGAACCTTTGCATAGGCTTTTGGACAAGGCGGCGACCTGGACTTGGGGGAAATGCGAGGAAGCCGCCTTCAGGAAAACCAAGGACCTGCTCACTTCGGATGCCGTCCTCATCCAGTACAACGAGACCCTACCACTAGCCATCACATGCGACGCATCACCCTTTGGCGTCAGCGCTGTCCTCAGCCACACTCTCCCCAACGGAAAGCAAGCACCCATCGCATTCTTTTCAAGGACCCTCACCAAACCGGAGCGGAACTACAGCCAGCTGGACAAAGAGGCTTTGGCTATAGTCGCCGCAATGAAAAGGTTTCACGAGTACCTCTATGGCTGGACGTTCACCATCATCACCGACCACAAACTGCTGCTGGGAATACTCGCAGGGAACAGGGCCACCCCGAACATTCTGTCTCCCAGAATGACAAGGTGGTCCAAATTCCTGGCTGCCTACAACTACAGACTCACACATCGACCTGGTAAGACTATCTCCCATGAGGATGCCTTGAGCCGCTCACCGTTACCCGAACCAGACACTGACCCAGCACCCATGACGACCACCCTCAGCATAGAGACTCTACCCGACCTACCCATAACCGCATCAGACATTGCCTGAGAAACTAATAAAGACAAACATCTGGCGCGGGTTTTGCATCGGGTAGAGAAAGGGTGGCCAGAAAAGGACAACGACGAGACTTTCAGGACATTCCGGAACCGGCAAACGGAACTCTCATTACTAAAAGGGTGTATATTATGGGGGGATAGGGTGGTCATCCCGGAAAAACTGCACAGGAAGGTACTGGAACTGTTACATGAGGGGCACCCGGGCATCGTTAGAACGAAAGCCCTGGCCAGAAGTTACGCTTGGTGGCCAGGGATGGATAAACAGATCGAGGCCTGGGTAGCAAGGTGTCAATGATGCCAGGAAACTAGACCAAGCCCACCCACAGCACCCATCCTAGAGTAGGAAACCCCCAGGGGACCTTTGTCTAGAATCCACATAGATTTCGCCGGGCCCACAAAAGGACACACTTTCTTAATAACCGTAGATGCTTACTCCAACTGGCTGGAGGTAAGCAACATGAGAACAACCACCACAGAAGCCGTGACCAAAGAACTCTGCAAACTCTTCGCAACACACGGCCTCCCAGACGTCCTCGTGTCCGACAACGGGCCCCAATTCACCTCACTGGAATTCGAAAAATTCCTAGCGGAAAGGGGCATACGACACACACTGACAGCCCCGGAGCATCCAGCAGCAAACGGAAGGGCGGAACGGATGGTTCAATTCACAAAAAAAACCATCCAGAAAATAGACCATGGGGAGATCCAAGACAAAATAAATAAATTACTCTTCATACAGCACATAACCCCGAACACCACAACAAATAAAAGCCCGGCAGAACTGCTAATGGGAAGGAAAATAAGGTCCCCACTCAATAGACTACACCCAACTTACAACCCAGAGAAACCCCCAGACTCCACCAGCAAACACCGAACCTTCGCACCAGGCGACGCCGTCTACGCGAAGAACCTAAACGGAGACCCATTATGGGTACCAGCAATCATAACACAGCTAACGGGCCCACCCTCGTACCGGCTACAAACAACCGACGGACGAGCGTGGAAACGCCACATCGATCAGTTAAGATCGAGGACTGCCACAAAAGACACCACCGACATGCAACCAAGCAAAACCAACCCCCTCAACACAAACCAAGAGGGGAGGGGATACCCCGGGAACCAAAACCCAGAAGAAAGAAACCAGCCATACTCACCTGCAAGCAGCCAGCACGAAACCTCGCTAGGGAGAGACAGCCAGGCCAGCTCAACCAACCCGGGAAGACCGAGCGGGAGCGGAGAAACCCGCAGCTCAACCAACCCGGGTAGCCAGGAGGGAGCTGCAAAGAGCGGCCCGGCCAGACATACCAGGCGGTTCCCATGACGGAGTCAAGAGAAACAGAGACCCTGACCGAACCGGCCGGGATCCAACCTACGACTGACCTGCGCAGGTCCAGTAGGCAAAGACGGAGCCCCGCCTACCTACGGGTCTATGCTACGTAGGACCAAACCAAGAGGGGAGGGGTGTTCTGTACCTTAATTTGAATTCTTGAAATCCCCACACATTGATTGGCCAAAGCGTAGGGCGATCAGATTGTTTAGACGAGCCGCGCCGATTGGCTCACTGAGAATCTCCCACGATTGGTCGATTCAAATCGTGGGAGATTCAAAGTGGTGCCATTGGCTGCAGCCGTGGTGGCTTGGAAATAAAAAGCCGCAAAGTTTTCCTGAGAGCCAGTTGGGTTCCTTTCTACAATAAAGAGCTTGATACAAAGTCACCGACTCCTGGCCTCTTTACAAACAGACACAACAGAAGACGTTTAGGTTTGGTGGCCTCAATAGTTTCTTCAGATTCTCTACTTTGGACTTCTCCTTCAAGATAATTCAGAATACCCACTTTTAAAACAGACCTTTTTTTTTTTTTTAAGAAAAGCAAATCAAGATCCTGATTTTTTTTCGCAACAAAATGAAATTTAACGTACACTGCTCAAAAAAATAAAGGGAACACTTAAACAACGCAATGTAACTCCAAGACAATCACACTTCTGTGAAATAAAACTGTCCACTTAGGTAGCAACACTGATTGACAATCAATTTCACATGCTGTTGTGCAAATGGAATAGACAACAGGTGGAAAGCATAGGCAGTTACCAAGACATCCCCAATAAAGGAGTGGTTCTGCAGGTGGTGACCACAGACCACTTCTCAGTTCCTATGCTTTCTGGCTGATGGTTTGGTCACTTTTGAATGCTGGCGGTGCTTTCACTCTAGTGGTAGCATGAGATGGAGTCTACAACCCACACAAGTGGCTCAGGTAGTTCAGTTCATCCAGGAAGGCAATGTGACCTGTGGTAAGAAGGTATGCTGTGTCTGTCAGGGTAGTGTCCAGAGCATGGAGGTACTACCAGGAGACAGGCCAGTACATCAGGAGACATGGAGGAGGCCTTAGGAGGGCAACAACCCAGCATCAGGACTGCTACCTCTGCCTTTGTGCAAGGAGGGACAGGAGGAGCACTGCCAGAGCCCTGCAAAATGACCTCCAGTGGGCACCAAATGTGCATGTGGCTGCTCAAACAGTCAGAAACAGACTCCATGAGGGTGGTATGAGGGCCTGACATCCACAGGTGGGAGTTGTGCTTACAGCCCAACACCATGCAGGACGTTTGGCATTTGACAGAGAACACCAAGATTGGCAAATTCGCCACTGGTGCCCTGTGCTCTTCACAGATGAAAGCAGGTTCACACTGAGCACATGTGACAGACATGACAGGGTCTGGAGATGCCGTGGAGAATGTTCTGCTGCCTGCAACATCCTCCAGCATGACCGGTTTGGCAGTGGGTCAGTAATGGTGTGGAGTGGCATTTCTTTAGGGGGCCACACAGCCCTCCATGTACTCGCCAGAGGTAGCCTGACTGCCATTAGGTACCAAGATGAGATCCTCAGACCCTTTGTGAGACCATATATGCTGGTGCGGTTGGCCCTGGGTTCCTCCTAATGCACGACAATGCTAGACATCATGTGGCTGGAGTGTGTCAGCAGTTCCTGCAGGATGAAGGCATTGATGCTATGGACTGGCCTGCTCGTTCCCCAGACCTGAATCCAATTGAGCACATCTGGACATCATGTCTCGCTCCATCCACCAATGCCACATTGCACCACTGACTGTCCAGGAGTTGGGGGATGCTTTAGTCCAGGTGTGGAAGGACATCCCCCAGGAGACCATCCGCCACCTCATCAGGAGCATGCCCAGACATTGTAGGGAGGTCATACAGGCACATGGAGGCCACACACAATACTGAGCCTCATTTTGACTTGTTTTAAGGACATTACATCAAAGTTGGATCAGCCTGTATTGTTTTTTTCCACTTTAATTTTGAGTGTAACACCAAATCCTGACCTCGATGGGTTGCTAAATTTAATTTCCATTGATAATTTTTGTGTGATTTTGTTGTCAGCACATTCAACTATGTAATGAACAAAGTATTTTATAAGAATATTTCATTCATTCAGATTTAGGATGTCTTATATTTGTGTTGCCTTTATCTTTTTTGAGCAGTGTATTAATGTAATTTAATTTAATGTGGAGAATTAAGGAGAAACTTCCTAACAGTGAGAACAATTAACTGGTGGAACAGCTTGTCTTCAGAAGTTATGGGTACTTCAACACTGGACATTTTTTTTAAAAAAAGACTGGACAGCCACTTGTCTGAAATGGTATAGGATCTCCTTGAGCAGGGGGTTGGACGAGAAGACCTTCAAGGTCCCTTCCAGTTCTCTTCTGAGAGATTGAAATGTTTGTCTAGCATTCCAAGATGTGTTTTGCTTTTTTATTTATTTACCGTTCACATTTCTGAATTTTCATCTCCAACAGAGATTATTCATACTATTATAAATATATATACTGTATATTTTATGCCAGTGTTTCTCAACCTTGGCAGATTGAAAATGTCTGGAGTTCAACTCCCAGAATTTCCTAGCCAGCATAGCATAGCCATGGTTGAGAAACACTATTCTGTATTCTACATAACATCTTTTGTTGTTACATTTTGTGTACTTGAAATCTATTCCATTAAAATAAGATGAGTTTTCTTCTGAATCTGTTCTCTGGTAATCCCAAAGGTGATTTTTCAAGAGACAATTGGACTTTCTTGTTTTTCCTTGAAGATGTTCTTCTCATCCAAGAAGTTTCTTCAGTTCTGACTGGGTGGAGAGTGTTAGGGATAACATTGTTTACCCTAACTGGTTTAGGTAAAATAATAAATATGTTATCATGATTTATGAGTTAAAGTGTCTGCAACTTTAACTGTAGGAATGTAATTAAGGGAGTGGTTGTGAAAGCACCATAAAAGAAGCAAGACAATGGCAGCTTGCTCTCTCAGGCTTGATGATCCCTAATTACTGGATAGACTGAAGACTGCGTTTTTCCCCTACTGGAACGGGAGAGAGAAAGGACTGATTTATTTGTAAGTGAACTGACATTGGATATTCTACATGGACTTTGCTAATTGAATATCCTTGAATGGACTGACTAAATGATACATGACTAATGGACTGTTATTTTGACTATGTTATAAACTCTAAATGGAATAAACTATATTTTTGATAGCACAAGCGTATCTGTTATTTTTACTGTATGTTAACAAACATAAAAAACTTATCTCACTCATTTATCTGTGTGCCTATCTGACTAACGCTGCACATTCTGTTTAGCTTGTCTCCTTAACCTTGGTTGGGGAACACAGGCTTAACAGAGAGAATGGAAGGATTTATACTCCTTGCAGACATCTGGTCATTTGCATTCTTTTAGAGAGTCATTGAGGCTTAGGTTTATCTGTGTCCTCAGGGTCGCCTGAATAGTGCAAATAGGTGTGGAGCCTTCTTGGGACTGTTGAAAGTACTGTGTTGCAGACTGCAGATAGATGGTGTTGTTGAGAGAGGGCTGTTCAATTTTGACATAGATAGCCTCTTTGACCATTGCTATTTGAAGCAAAAAGTCTACAAAGAAAAATGAGAAAGTCCAGTTGCCTCTTGAAAAACCACCTTTGGGAAAACTATGCCGAGGATTACTGAGAATCTCCATAGGCTGTTCTCTTATAATTTTAAAACCTGTTGCAAAACTTCTTGATTAAAGCCTTTTTCCTAACTACCAACACATTCCAGTTCCACCCTCAAATATTTTCTGGTCATGATCTTTACATGGCTTCTTATGTTGCCAATTTAGCTGATAACTTTGTCTTATCTAAAAATAGAGGAAACAAAATTGTTTGTTAGAGGAAAAAAGAATGGCTCGTACTTAAATTTTTCATCTACCCCTACTTTTACACTACAGCTTAACTACTTTTCCTTCAGCAAAATTAAATGTCTTTTTTACCACTAATCCTCTAGACCAGCGCTGTCAAACTCCCTGCGTGTGGGCTGGATGAATCATGCTCTGGCCGCACCCATGTCTGGTTTAGCGAGGGGAAAAAAGTGCTGATATGTCACATGCTGCCGCCATGACGACGTGAGTTTGACATTCCTGCTCTAGACAAAGATTCATCCTTTATATGCATATCCTTTATATGCGATATATATGCAGGTCTTGGCATGTTCAGGTCTTTTCTCATGTAAGATTGAGAGCATCTTGGCAACATTTCGATGAGGTCCCACTCGCCATCTTCAGGCTTGTGCTTTCACCTTTGTGCTTGTGCAAGCAAAGCGTGATCGGAGCTGCTGTCTCCCTGCATATACTGGGATGAAGGTTGGCTGTGTTATCATTTTTTGATTGGTTGATGGAATTGATGTTTGCAGATTGGCTAGCTTTTTCGTAAGAACATGTATGGCTGAGGTATTGGCTATGTGTCTATCAGCCTCCTGTGTTGTAACGACCTGGGTAATGGGCTGTGTAACCACCTTCTAAGTTCTATTGTTTTGACATCCTGGGTTTTGTGCTGTCATCTCCTGGGTTGTAATGGCTGGAGCCAAACCAAAACCCGGAATGTCGCATCACAGCCACCCACTCAGGATATCACATCACAAAACTCAGGAGGTTACACCACAAAACCTCTGAATGTTGCAACACAGCCAATGACAGCATGTTCGGATCTTTTCCCATGTAAGATTGAGAGCATCTTGGCAACGTTTCGATGAGGTCCCACTCATCATCTTCAGGCTGGTGCTTTCCACTTCGTGCTTGCTCGAACATTGTATTTTGGGGTGTAGGCTGTTTAGGTGTGTGAGGAAGTTGTCCACTTTTTCTTTCTCTTGCGGCCAAATTATGAAAGTGTCATCTACATATCTAAGCCAGAGCTTGTGTTTGTGTTCGGATTTGTCTAGAGCATTGGTTTCAAAGTGTTCCATGTATAGGTTAGTGATGACAGGTGAGAGGGGTGATCCCTTAGATGCTTCTTCTATCTTTTTGTATCTTTGTCCATTGTGGATAAAGTATATATTGGTTAGGCAGTGGTTGGTCAGATCTAGGATGTTTTTTGGGGAGTTGTATTTGTATTTGGACAACTTCCTCACACACCTCAACAGCCTACACCCAAAATACAATTCACCTTGGAAACAGAAGCCAACAACCAACTTCCTTTCCTGGATGTCTTAATTTACAAAACACCCAATGGCTCCCTAGGACACACTATCCACCAGAAGAAAACACACACCAACCACTACTAACCATCACCGCCCTGTACAGATCAACTCCATAGCCAAGACCTTAATCTCCAGAACCAAACACCTAGCCGTCAAAAACCACCTGAGAACAGAATTACACTAAATTACCCTCACTAAAGTATTAATTTCCAACAGATTCCAAAGAAGCACAGTTACCAAACTAATCCTAAGGGAGACACCCCCCAGAAACCGAGACACAGAACAGGACAATAGTATCGCCCTACTCCTCTACATCAAAGGCACCACAGATAAAATCAGCAAAATTCTCCACAAACACAATATCAGGACAGCCTTTGCCACTGACCAAAAAATAGCCAACATCCAAAGAAACCCCAAAGACAAGATCCAGCTGGAAAACCAAGGAGTTTATGAAATAACATGCAACAATTGACCAGCCACATACATTGGACAAACCAACAGGAGAATAAATGCACGCATCGCAGAACACAAGAATGTAGTCAGAAAAGAAAAAAAATATTTCCTCCCTTTTCTATCACCTTAAACCACCAGGACATGAAATTAATTTTGAGGGAATCAAATTAATCTCCAATACCGAAAACTTCAACAAGAGAATAATCAGGGAAGCCATCAAAATAGAGAAACACCACCATAACGTGAATAAAGGGGTGATACCTCCCACCTACCAGACATCTGGAAACTAGCCCTTATCAACAAATGAGTCCCAGTCACAAAAACCAACAATGGATCCAAAACAACACATGATGCCACCACCAATCTCCCTCACCAGACTCAAACCGAAACCCATGCCATAGACAAAAGGCAACCACCATCCAGAAACCAGACCACAGCTGCATCACCAGCTGCCACACACACCGACCCCCAAACCAAGCAAACGGATGCATGCCCTAAACACATAGTTAGACCTCAAACTCGAATCAAACCAAAACCCAGAATGTTACATCACAGCCACCCGCTCAGGATATCACATGACGGAAATCAGAAAGTTACACCACAAAATCTCAGGATGTTACAACACAACCAACGACCCAGGATATTACAGCAAAAGACCCAGGATGTCACAACAATAGAACTCAGAATGTCATCACACAGCCCATTACCTAGGTCGTTACAACACAGGAGGCTGATAGACATACAGCCAATACCTCAGCCACACAGGTTCTTATGAAAAAGCCAACCAATCTGCAAACATCAACTCCACCAACCAATCCAGAAATAACAACACAGCCAACCAACCCACTTACAACAGAGTCAGCACACCACATCTCCCCACCAGTATTTATAGAGAGACGGCAGCTCCAAGCACGCTTTGCTTGCACAAGCATGAAGCCAAAAGCACCAGCCTGAAGATGGCAAGTGGGACCTCGTCGAAACATTGCCAAGATACTCTCAATCTTACATGAGAAAAGACCCCAACACGCCAAAACCTAGATAGATAGATAGATAGATAGATAGATAGATAGATAGATAGATACAGATACAGATACAGATACAGATACAGATACAGATACAGATACAGATACAGATACAGATACAGATATAGATATTCTATTAAATAGAATATACATTATATTTTTTTTAATGGATGCTACCATGGGCTTTTACATATATGATTTTTCATAATACTGCTATAAGACTAATATAGATATTGGAAAGAAAAATGAAGTTTAAAAAAAGAACAATAAATTACAAGACTAATCAATTTTTAAAACACAATTGAGAGCTACATAAAACATATGGCTTAGATTTCCTAAGAATCCTGGGATGAAACACTTGTATTTTTAGTACTCTTTGACCTAAAGAAGAGATTTTATTCCATAAAATCCTGACTTAATCCTACGATCAGTTACCTACCACAGCTATTGCAAGATATCAAAACAGGAGATAATCTGTTGAGGAAAAGGCAATACATAGTCATAAATGTTTCTCAATAGCAATAGCACTTAGATTTATATACTGCTTTACAGCCTTCTCTAAGCGATTTACAGAGTCAGGATATTCCCCCCAACAATTTGGGTCCTCATTTTACTGACCTTGGAAGGATGGAAGGCAGATTCAACCCTGAGCCTGGTGAGATTCAAACTGCCAAATTGCAGGTAGCTGGCTGTTAGCAGAAGTAGCCTACAGTACTGCACTTTAACCACTGTGCCACCGTGGCTCATCATCCTACAGAGACAGCATTAGTACACAAAACAAACAAATAAGACTGGGCAGGCTTCTGAAGTTGTGACCTGCTAGAAACTTTACACATAAGGGAATTCCATATCCTAAATTATTTGGCAAGTAGAAAAGAAAATCCAAGGTAGGGAAGAATCATAACTGTGCACCAGGTGGACAGACACTCCCTTCATATATTTTGTGTATTGTTATGTGTGGCATGTTTGCAAGCAGAAAAAAAGATAGGATAAAACTTCCTCTTGCAAGAGGAAAAAAGACAGGATAAAACAATTAATCTAAAGCATTCAACCAAAGAAAGGCAATGGTAAGCAGCAATCTGCATGCAATTCAATTACTCACCTCTCCTTCTCTTCTTGAAATGATAAAGTGAAATTTTCAATTAGGTTTCTCAGCTTCTGACTTGAGATGTGTTCCTTTTTCTATAATATTTACAGCGCAGGAGAGTTCCCTGCTTTCTATCCCACCTTTAAACCCCCAGGTTTGCTTCTGGGGTAGGCAAGGTTTTCAACTTCTTGAACTAAGGAGAGGGCAGGAATGGGGATTGAAAAATGATAAACTGGGACTAACAGTGGAGTCAGCTTTCATTTGCTCTATTTAACTCAAAATATTTCTAGGTCACTCAGGCTCAATCAGATATTGTTAATCTATGCAAATGAGGGCATTTCTAGAATATCCCTTTCTCCTCTGATATTTGGAAACATTGGAAACAGGGGGCAGTTATATTCAACAGCTTTTTTGGGGGGGGAAGAGGGGAGTAGTATGAAATACTCTGCAACATCTTGAGCTAACAGTTCAGGTGATAATTGGCTGATAATTGGCTTGCTTTTTTGAACACTTGCACTGCTAATTTATTTATCTGTCCAACCACTTTGATCTAACAGGGTTGGTATGCTTTGGGTTCTTTCAGTTAAACAATGTCATTTATTGAGACCCCAGAAGTACATATTCTCTGTAGCAATGCCTGCCTTCTGGAATGGTTTTCCCCTCAGATCTTGGTTTGACCCAATGGTGTTGTTCAGAAAACCTGACTCTTCACTCAAATCTTTGATGAGGGATAGTGGGAGCCCAAATTTCATTCCACCTAGTTCAGCAGCCACCAATCTTTCTGGCTTTGGGGACTGCCAGTGTTGGCAGCGAGAGTGAGAGATATGGTTCCACGCATGCAGGAGCCCAGTTCCGAAAAGACCATGACCCAAGGGATCCCTGACCTAGTGTATCATTATTGCCATATCTTTTTAATTAAGTATAGTTTGGTTGCATATACAGACAGTGTTGAGCAGCAGATCTTTTTCTGTACAGCTTCAGATCATTCATGTAAAAGAGATAAGATAACCTGACAAATGTTTTTAATGTTTGATAACAATGGCCAGACTAGTTCAATATTTATTATTATGAGTGGGCAATCTACAGTCAGACACAGTCTTAGCCTGATGGCAATGTAATAAGTCCTAATCAAGGATCTAAGAATTATTAAGGTAACCTCTAAGATTATTATTACTAATAACAATAATAATAACAATCAGCAGCAGCATCCGAATAATGTATATAAAAAGTCATGGGAACATAAATGGAAAAAGTTGTCGAGACATTGTGGGACATTTGAATATAGACAGATTGTCATTTGGCACACAACACGCTAGATATCACAGTTGTCAAAAACTGAAACATACAATTTATTGATATTGCTGTACCAGAAGATGCCAGAGTTGAAGGAAGAGAACTGGAAAAAAAATCATGAAATATTGTGACCTGGCCATAGAAACCAGAGGTGGTATTCAGCCAGTTCTGACAAGTTCTGGAGAACTGGTAGTGGAAATTTTCTTTTCTTTTTATGTACACCGAGAGCACATGCACCAAGACAAATTCCCTGTGTGTCCAATCACACCTGACCAATAAAGAATTCTATTCTATTCTATCAGAGCCAGTCAATGATATTTGTGATATACTTTTAAATGTTCAGTTGACTGAGTTTCATGTTTAATGAATAAAAGTTTATAATAATGTGTATTTTAGTACAGTTACAGCCAACAACTGAGGCTTGGCTATTTCTTTAAAACTGAAAAGAGTAAATAAATTATTTCAACACAAAAAAGAACAACCCAACCCACTTAAAAAACAGTGTTGATCAACATATAAGAGTCTTGTGCACTTTTATTATCGTATAAGATTTTTTGGAAGTGGATTGTAGTTGTGAAAGTTAAATGTCATAATACATGTGCTAGATTTAAGATGGCTTGTTTTGTTGATAATAGTTAAGATGGTTGCCCTTTAGAAAATTTGTTCAGACTTGAGCAAAATGGACCAAGAACATCCAAAGAACATCTTCTTATGCAACTGTCATTGCAGGTGGAAATTGCATGTTATTTTTTTCCCCTTGCAAACATGCCATACTTTATTTATTTATTACATTTTTTTACCCTGCCTATTTAATTTATAAGGAACTCTGAACAATGATAGACTCCTTCTTCTTTTCCCCACAACAACACTATGAGGTGGATTGGGCTGAGACAGAGTAACTGGTTAAAGTCACCCAGCTGGCTTTCATACCTAAGGGAAGACTAGCACTTATAATTTCTTGGTTTCAATGCCAAAATCCAGTTCAGACACGGATTTACAGCCCTGACTCTTAATTAGTCCTGGATCCAAGACTGACTCAGGTTATTCTGATTATAATCAGATCTGTCCAGACAGTGGATAGAATGCATAAATACATATTTTTATGTTAATAAGTCTAAAGTCTACTGAAAGCCACTATGTGTTTAACACTTTTATTTGTTTGTTTGTTTATAATATTTATTGGACATCCATCTTACCATAGGGTAGCTCTGAGTAGCTTACAGTCATAAAAATGTACCTGTACATCAGTGGTGGGGTTCAAAAAAATTACTACCAGTTCTGTGCGCGTGGGGTGGGGTGGCTTGGTGGATGTGGCTTGGTGGGCATGGCAGGGGAAGGATACTATAAAATCTCCATTCTCTCCCCACTCCTGGAGGAAGATTACTGCAAAATCCCATTCCCTCCCCACCCCACTAACCTGCTTTCCAGCTCCATTCTCCTGTGCAGGGCAACAAAAGAAGAGCCGGCCAATCAGCTGGGATTTGGGAGGCAGAGAATAGATGGGGGTGGGGGCCAGTTAGAGGTGGTATTTGCTGGTTCTCCAAACTACTCAAATTTTCCGCTACTGGTTCTCCAGAACTGGGCAGAACCTGCTGAATACCACCTCTGTTATTTGTGTACATTAAAATAAATAAATTAAAACCAAACATTAAAATCTAAAGACATTTATTCATTTTATTTTATTTTGTACTCAGTCTGGAGGTAAACCTCCATTGCTTTTCAAACTCCTAATGCTGATTTGCTGGCAATTCTCTATTTTGATTTTTCTTCCTATGTGCATACTTATCCATCAAACTATTTCTTTTTGAAATAAGTTATGTTACATAAAATGTAAAGACATCCTAAGCCAAAGAATGTAAAAGTATAAGATCAAAGAGAAAAAAATGAACTGTTTTGTTTATGCCAACATCTTCACTTAAACATCTTTAGAACTTCTGTCTTTTCAATTACTTATTGTTTCCACTAAATATAGTTTCTGCTTCATATAGTAGTTTTTGTTCTTTAAACTGCTCACTTTCTCCTTTGTTCTGTTAATTCCTTCCAACGATGAATTTTTCTGTCTTCTCATTCCTCTGAACAGATTCCTTTTTGTCCTATGTATTTGTTTGCTATTCAATCTTCACTCTTTCTCTTTCTATGACCAAACCACCTCATCATTCAGTTTTGTATTCAGTATGTATTATTCAGCAGCCGTTCATTCTTGATCCTATCTCATCTTCTTTTATCATACATACTTCTCAAATAATCTATTCCTGCTACATTCAACTTCCTTTTATATTGCTTCTGACACACTCAGCTCTGATACCCATATAACAACATAGACAGAAACACATTGTTATACACAATGTTATACATTTTGGGGTTTTTTGAATAAATGTTCATTTCAGCCAACAGGATTTGTACATCTTAAAATCTCTCCAACCTACTGAAATCCCTCTGAATTTTTGCTGCCTCTTTTAACCATAACTATTCCTTGATCACATTGACAATATTTTTGCAAGTATCTTTTTCTCCCTTCCTCCTGTTTTTATTTTTTTTGCAGTCTTCATTCCCTTAAGTGTTTCCCCTCATTCACAGTCTCTTTCTCCTTTTCATTTCACAAAGTCTCCTTTTACATAATACCCATTAGCATAATTACTCACACTTTTGTGGCACTCTAAAATATAACTCTGTTCTTTTGGTTCCATACAGCTTCCACATCCTCTTCTTGCATCTAGTTATACTGAGAGACAAATCTATCTCTCAAAACTTTTTCATTCATTACTTGCATTTTCTCTTCCTGCAGCCATTCTACCTTATCTCTTTTCTTCTTTCCATGTCTATTTACCGTCTAAGATATATTTTTAATATAACAAAAAATATTTTGCCCAAATTGAGAACTTCTGATCACTGACATTCTTTCCTTTGCCAACTGCATGTATGAGTAGGCTTATAGTCAACTGTGTATTTGAAATAAGCAATCCTTTTCTTAAGCAGAGATTTATTAGATAGCTTTTGTTTTCATTCATACAACTTCATACAAAATGCCTAATTACTCAACCCAATACAGCACAACCAACACAATCTGTGCAAAGGCTAACACTGCTATATGTAAAAAATATTGCAGAAACCACCAACGGACTATTATAATCACGTGGCATCAGTGTGGCTCACAAACCAACTAAAGCCCTCCAAAACCAAAACTTTAGTTTACCCAAGTAAACCAAAAATCCAGCAGTCACAGAAAAAAATTAGGAATCATTTGCAACATACAATGTAAGGATTGCAACAGACACTATACAGGACAAACAGGCATAAGATTAGCAGAGTGCATCCATGAACATCAACTATTAATCAGAAGACATGAAGACATGATGAAAGTTCCTTAATTTCTTGGACAGACTTAGCCATAGTTTCAACTGGGAAACTGTGACCATCCTAGACCAAGTCAAATCTAAAACCACTAGAAAAATCCTGGAAGCCTGGCACTCTGACAAATCCATTATCAACAGGTATATAGACACAATTAACATTTATATACTGTGCAAAAGAGGCAATCAACAAGCCAAAAAAGGAGCAAAAACCCAGAATGTCTCACCACCAGCAATCAACATTGAGATGAGCACAGATTAACTCCAGGATTACCATTAGACCAGGGGTGTCAAACTCATGCCATCACCACAGCGTCATGTGATGCATTGGGACCTTTTTCCCCTTCACTAAACTGGGTGGGGATATGGCCAGCACATGACACATCCAGCCCATGAGCTGGGAATTTGACAACCCTGCATTAGACCAACAATCAAGAAGCAAACAACACCCCAACCAAGGAACTATCAAATAAGATTTACCAAGACAACTCCCACCAATATTGACAGGGTAAGCTGCTAAAATATAAAATGAGAAGAAAACCCCACACCCTACTAGTACTTATAATGTTATCAAGTTTGGATCACGAAACATCTGTAAGAAAACAACCAAGCTCAGAAAGCACATAAGGAACCCCTCAGTCCATGAAGGGTTTCTAGTCATTGATGAATGGCAGCAATGATCTTTTGCTAATCAGAGAATTTATCCATCTCAGCAAGTTCTATCAATATCACAAACCTTTTCTCTATATAGGTATTGCTGAAACTTTCTACGTTTGTGAATATAGTAATCTCCCTGCAGTAATCATATATTGAAATAATATTACTTGTGTCCCTTGTAACTATTTATCCATCAGTCCTAAAAGGAAATATTCTGGCAGTGTGGTGTCTTCTTCATATGAATTTTCTCTTAAATAGCTGGATAAGTCTTTGCATTGCCCTCCATCCATTTTGGGTGATTGCTGAGCATTCATGATTTGATTATCTTTTATATCCATAAAAATTGCAAACTGAATATCAATTTAAAGGGACATTTTAAACTTTTGTTGAAATTTAAAGAATCATGACCAAGGTGTACTTTAAGATTAATGTAGCAATGGGCAAACTATAGGAATTGCTCAGCCAATTGCTACAAAAGAGCCAATTATCATGCAAGATGGGAAATTGCAACCTGTTTATTCTGTGCAATAAGAAAGAGATGCCCTTGGGACCCAAGTCACAAATTAAGAGCCCCTAATAAACAAATTAGCATAGTCTTTGTACACTTGTAAAAGCAAAAGCCCGAAGGCACATGATTATTTGCAACAATAGACTGCTTGAGAATGGTCCTCCCAGAAAGTGGGTTCATTACTAAAATACCACAGCCCTTTTTCTTCCATCTCTGAGAAGGTTGGGAGCTAAATGTGCAAAACTTTCTTGCTAATTTGTGTCTCACAACAAAAGGAATCTAGCCTTGACTCTACTTCTCTAGCACAAGATGGTATGAGTTATTTGATGAGACAAAATTCCTTCCAGGAAATTGCAGGGTAAGATGCCCCCCCCCCCCCAAAGGAAACAGCTAGGAACAAAGATGAGCAGAATGTGATTTTTACCAAAACATGTTTTCTGTGACTAAAACCCATAGTTAAAGCCCATATATCAACCCATCAGTTGTAGTATTGTTACTTGCATGTTTCTTCCCTAATCTTTGGCAAGTCCCATGAATCTGATCTTAAAAAAAGCTTTTATAAAATAAAATAGAATTCTTTATTGGCCAAGTGTGATTGGACACACAAGGAATTTGTCTTGGTGTAAATACTCTCAGTATACATAAAGAAAAGGTACATTCATTAAGAATCAAGAAACGTAATGTACAACATTTAATGATAGTCATAGGATACAATAAGCAATCAAATCATACTAGGAAACAGTCAATATAAATTGTAAGGATACAAGCAACAAAGTTACAGTCATACAGTCACAAGTAGAAGAGGATGGGTGATAAGGAGTGATGAGAAGATTAACAAATAGTGCAGAGTTTGTAATAGTTGAACAGTATTGAGGGAGTTATTTGTTTAGCAGAGTGGTGGCAGAGAAAAAGCTGTTCTTGTGTCTAGTTGTTCTGGTGTGCAGTGCTCTATAGTGTCGTTTTGAGGGAAGGAGTTGAAACAGTTTATGTCCAGGATGTGAAGGGTCTGTAAATATTTTCACAGCCCTCTTTTTGACTCGTGCAGTATACAGGTCCTCGATTGAAGGCAGGTTGGTAGTAATTGTTTTTTCTGCAGTCCTAATTATCCCCTGAAGTCTGTGTCTGTCCTGTTGGGTTGCAGAACCAAAACAGACAGTTATAGATGTGCAGATGATAGACTCAATAATTCCTCTGTAGAACTGTATCAGCAGCTCCTTGGGCAGTTTGAACTTTCTGAGTTGGTGCAGAAAGAACATTCTTTGTTATGCTTTTTTGATGACTTTTTGATGTTAAGTGTCCATTTTAGAACATGTGATATAGTAGAACCTAGAAATTTGAAGTCTCTACTGTTGATACTGTGTTGTTAGTATTGTAAGAGGTGGTAGTATGGGAGGGTTTCTTCTAAAGTCTACCACCATTTCTATGGTTTTGAGTGTGTTCAGTTTCAGATTGTCCTGGTTACACCACGAGGCAAATTGTACAACCTCCTGTCTGTATGTATATAATGAGAAAGACAGGATGTACATTTAATAATATAAATAAATATCAAAAGTGCATGGAAATATAAGAGGTGATTAAAATTATTACATGAAGGTGATGGGCAATGGGCATATAGATACAAAAAGAAGAGCAAACCAAAAATTTCAGAGATAGAAAATGACATTATAATATTATAGTATTGGTTGAATCAATGTTACATTTCTCATCAGCACAAAAACTCCAGCTTTCTGTTCTCCAAACAACATATACTGTAACTATGGAGACTCTAGAGATTGTTGATGAAGTTTATTAAAGACATGAAAAAGTTATCATGAAAACCTACTTTTTGGTAAGCTAGAAAAAAGTTGGATAGATAGCACCACCACTAGATGGATTCGCAACTGGGTGATGAACTGCACTCAACGAGTAGTCCCTTAATGGGTCTAAGTCTACATGGAGGGAAGTAAGCAGTGGGGTGCCACAAGGTTCTATCTTAGGCCCAGTACTCTTCAATATCTTCATTAACAAACATAGATGGGGGAATTAAAGGGGAACTTACCAAATTTGAAGATGATACTAAGTTGGCAGGAATAGCTAACACCCAAGAAGATTGGCTCAAGTTCCAGATGGATCTTGACAGACAAGAACACTAGGCCATATTTAACAAACTGAAATTCAATGTAGAGAAAAGTAAAGTCCTACACTTAGGCAAGAAAAACCAAAAGTACACATGTAGACTGGGTGAAGCCAGGCTTGATAGCAATGACTGTGAGAGGGATCTTGGAGTCTTAGTGGACAACCTGCTAAATATGAGCCAGCAAAGTGAAGCAGCAGACAAAAAAGCTAATGCAACCCTAAATTGCATTAACAGAGGGATACAATCAAGATCAAGTGAGGTATTAATATCACTCTATAAAGCCTTAATTAAGACCTAGAGTACTGCATCCAGTTTTGGTCCCCACACTATGAAAAAGATGTCGAGACCTTAGAAAAAGTACAGAGAAGAGCAATCAGGATGATTAGGGGACTGGAGACTGAAACATATGAAGAATGGTTACAGGAAGTGGGCATGGCCAGTCTAGTGAAGAGAAGGACCAGGGAAGACATAATAGCAGTCTTCCAATATTTGAGGGGCTGTCACATAGAGCAGGGGTTCAAGCTACTTTCTAAACCACCTGTAGGACAGACCAGGAATAATAGATGGAAAATGAACAAGGAGAGATTTAACCTGGAAATAAGGAGAAACTTTCTGACAGTGAGAACAATCAACCAATGGAACAGCTTGCCCTTGGAAAGTTGTGAGAGTATCATCACTTGAGACTTTCAAGAAGAAATTGGACTCCCATCTGTCAGAAATAGTCTCCTGCTTTGGCAGGGGGTTGGACTAGATAACCTACAATATCCCTTCCAACTCTGATTATCTGTTATCTATAAAAGAAACTCCAGGAAACTTGTTTTACAAAGGAGATAAGTGAGAATAGATGTGATAAAGGAGCATATTTAACAATAAAGAAAAGTTTTCTCAGTATGGTTGGGATTCTTTTTTGAACTGGAGATGTATTATTTTGCAAAGGTGGCAAAGGACATAAACAGACATGGAAACTTAAGCTTTTTATGTAGGCATTTACAACAGGACTAAACAACACAGTAGTAGGGTCAGATCCCCTTCCAGGTTTCCTCCATAACAACTATCCCCCCCCCCCAGCTCTCTTGCTCCTTTCTCTTTTCTCTTCATTTGTTTCTGGGCTAGTCTGGGCACCCAGTTCTCTTGTCAGTTAAATGGCTTGCCTTCAGCGGTTGTGGCTGCTCCATACTGGAGGCTTTTAAGGAAAGACTGCACATCCATTTGTCTGAAATGGTATAGAGTCTCCTGCTTGAGCAAAGGTTGGACTAGAAGACGCACCAAGGTTTCTTCTTGTTATGTATGTAAATAGTTGAATAAAGGCAAGCTTGGGGTAAAGTGCAGGGTTCTGGCCCTGCACTTCTGATTGGGTGTTAAGCGGCTAGATCGGATTGGTCAGGTTCTAAGAATCTGATTGGCCCTTAACGAAGGACTCTTATTGGTACTGGAGCTAGCGTTTCACAAGCTCCTATTGGTTATTTCACATTAGCATTGCCTATATAAAGCAGAGTTGCTGTTATACAAGTTAGAAGTCACTATGCAATAAAGAGTTGAAAGTTCACCAACGAAGACTGTCTCCATTCATTCTACCCATGCCTGAATCCATGACACTGGCGACGAGGATGGGATTTGGAGACATCTGATCTTAAGGAACTTGGAAGAAAAATAGAGCACGTGTAAAAAACGGCGCCACCAACGGAAGCCATGTCCGGCGGAATCGTTCCACCCGCTCCGTACGATCCATCCCAAGAGGATTGGGAATCCTACATGGATCGCTTTCAGATGTTCCTTGAAACGAACAACCTGAAGGATGCCACACCAGCCAAGAAGCGGGCGCTGTTCCTGACGTACTGCGGCCCGGCTGTCTTTAAAATGGCTAAAGCCCTCGCAAAGCCTCGAGAAGTGAAAGCAATAAGCTGGGACGACCTCGAACCTCTCCTAAGAGACCATTACGCGCCAACCGTACCCACACTCGTGAGACACCACGAGTTCTATCAACGAAGCCAACGAAAAGGAGAGAGTGTGGCTGACTTCATGGCAGACCTCCGACACTTGGGAGGCCTCTGCGGGTTCGCAGACTTAGATGAAGCATTGAGAGACCGCCTAATTCTGGGATTAGATGCGCCAGGCGTGCAGAGCAAGCTGATGGCGAAGGGCGACATCGGCCTTGCTGACGCCATCGCCGAAGCCACTGCTGCTGAGGCGACCAAAAAGTCTGCGGCGCAACTACGGCGAAGCCGAAACCCAACAACCCCACCGACTGGCGAGCTTTTATCCAAGTCGGAAGAGCAGCTCGTTACGACGCACCACGAGGACCTGTCTTCGTTGTCAGACAGCGACGAAGAAGGGGTCCATCGACTGCGTTCCGACCGGGACCCTCATCCTAAAACCTCACGCCCTTGCGCTGGCTGCGGGGCAACCCATCCCAGGGCAGACTGCAAATTCCGCGACGCACTCTGCCACGAGTGCGGGAAACGAGGCCACATCGGTCGAGTCTGTCGCAGTTTACCGGGACCAAGCCCGGCTTCAAAAGGAACCAACTTTCACCAATCGGCAGGAAACCGTCCTGTAAGGCGAAACCCAGCAAACCACTCCTACAGATATCGAGCATTGCAGAAAGAAGAGGCTCACCATACTATCACTATAGGTCAGGCCTCGGCCCTGGATGCTAAGAAGATTCGAGTTACAGCAGCCATAGAGAACCAACCCTGCCACATGGAGGTCGATTCGGGATCGTCCCTCTCGATGGTGTCGTGGAAGACATTAAAGCAGCTCATTCCTACCATCCAATGCCAAGACCTTCGAATGCAACGCCTTATCCTTAAAGATTACCAAGGGAATCGAATCCCTGTGGTCGGGTCTTGTCGAGTCCACATCTTGTTTAAAAAGCATACGGCATACTTACCTCTAACGATCATCGATAGGGACAGGCCTAGTTTGTTGGGCCTCCAATGGTTTGCGCCACTCGGCATCGAACTAGCCGGCGTGAACCGAGTCAGTGATTGCGAGTGGGAGGAGGATCTTATGTCTGAATTCAGCGATATCTTCGCAGATCGTCTGGGCGAGTATAAGGGGACCCCAATCTCATTCAGCCTCAACCCTAAGGTCGCCCCGATCCGTTTAAAGCCCCGTCGAGTTCCGTTCGCCCTTAAGGCCAAGATAGATGAACAACTTGACAAACTAATTAAACAAGGGGTACTGCAACCCATTGATCATTCCCCATGGGAAACTCCTATTGTAACCCCCATTAAACCAGATGGGTCAATCCGAATCTGTGGGGACTACCGGGCCACTCTAAACCACGCCCTCCAACAGAACACGTATCCAGTGCCGGTGGTGCAGCACCTCCTTCATTCCCTGGGAGGTGGAAAGGTTTTCGCTAAGCTAGATTTAGCTCAAGCCTATCAACAATTGCCTGTGGACAATAAAACAGCCCAAGCCCAAATGATAGTAATGCACAGAGGTGCTTTTAAATGTACCCGATTGCAGTTCGGGGTGAGTGTGGCCCCGGGAATATTCCAAAGTTTAATGGAACGATTGTTACAGGGAATCAAGGGCGTGGCTCCGTATTTTGATGACGTATTGATTGCAGCTCCTAGTAAAAAAATTCTGCAGAATCGTTTAAAATGTGTGCTTAAAAAATTCCAAGAAGCGGGATTGAAAGTAAAAAGGGATAAATGTCATCTGTATACCGACAGTGTTGAATTTCTAGGTTATCGCATTGATAGTCAGGGTATTCACCCAACTGAGAGTAAATTAAGGGCGATTAGAAATGCTCCCAGACCTCGTAACAAAACTGATCTTCAAGCATTTTTAGGCCTTATCAATTTCTACAATGTGTTTTTACCGCATAAGGTGACTGTGGCTGAACCATTACACCGGTTATTAGATAAGAAAGCATTGTGGGTTTGGGGTTACCGAGAAGAAAAAGCGTTTAGAAATGTAAAAAATTTACTTACATCTGATTCTGTACTTATGCAATATAATGAAACATTACCCTTGGTTATAACTTGTGATGCCTCACCGTTTGGGGTGGGCGCTATTTTGAGCCATGTGCTACCTAATGGAAATGAGGCTCCCGTTGCATACTTTTCGAAGACTCTTTCCCAGGCAGAACATAACTATGGACAAATAGACAAGGAGGCTCTTGCAATTGTGTCAGCCGTAAAATAATTCCATGAGTATGTATATGGAAGGACATTTACAATTGTAACCAACCACAAACCTTTATTGGGGATAATCACTGGGGACAAACCAACTCCCTATATATTGTCCCCAAGAATGACTCGATGGTCAGAGTTTCTAACTGCTTATAATTATCGATTGTTCCATCGACAGGGGAAAGCCATTTCCCATGCCGACGCACTCAGCAGAGCACCACTACCAGAGACCCTCGATGATCCGGCACCAACAGTATCGGCGTTACAAATCGAAACGCTCAACTCGCCTCCTATGACCGCACGAGATATCGCGAGGGAGACCAAACGAGACCACACCCTAGCACGAGTCCTAGGCTGGGTAGAGCGTGGATGGCCATTGGATCAGATCCCAGATGACTTTGCACCTTTTGAAACAAGACAGACTGAATTTTTTTCTCAAAAAGGCTGCGTTATCTGGGGTGATAGAGTCGTCGTCCCAGAACGACTCCAAAAGACGCTGTTACAAATCTTGCACGATGGACATCCCGGGATCGTGCGAATGAAGGCACTCGCACGGAGCTACGCTTGGTGGCCAGGCATGGACCGACACATCGAGCAATGGGTCAAGGCCTGCACCAAGTGCCAACAAACCAGCAACGCACCACCAAAAGCTGCACCGACCGAATGGGTGACGCCACGTGGATCCTGGTCCAGAATCCACCTGGATTTCGCAGGGCCGATCAAAGGACAGACATTGCTGTTGACTGTCGATGCATACTCTAATTGATTAGAAATTCATCGAATGGCCAATAAAATCTCCGAGGCAGTCATTAAAGTCCTCAATAGACTCTTTGCAACTCATGGATTGCCAGACGTCCTGGTGTCTGATAACGGACCACAGTTTACAGCGCTAATGTTTGAACAGTACCTTGCTGACAACGGCATCCGCCATGCGCTCACCTCTCCGGTGCATCCTGCTACCAACGGCCGAGCGGAACGCATGGTACAATTTGTAAAAAAGACTTTACAAAAGCTGGACTATGATAATCTTGACGAAAAAATAAACCGCATTCTACTTCTACAACACATCACTCCGCACAGCGAAACCGGCAGAACTCCCGCTGAACTTCTCATGGGGCGAAAACTCCGTTCCCGCCTCGACCGACTGCACCCTGCTTATGAGCCAGAAAAACCTCCAGGATCCAGCGGACGCTACCGTACCTTCAAGGTAGGCGACCCCGTTTATGCAAGAAATTTATCGGGCGACCCAGTTTGGATTGAAGCAACGGTAATACGCGAGACTGGGCCCAGATCCTATATTGTAAAATGTATTGATGAGAGACTATGGAAAAGACATATTGACCAATTACGGTCACGACTTATAACTGCTAGCCAACAACTTCCCAACGACCAAACTGAGGGGGGGGGAGGAAGAGAAGATGACGATATGCCAGGAAACCTGTTCCAGGAAAGCGATGAATCAAGTGAAACCCAGGAAATGGAGCAGGAAGAAGAATCATACGCTCCAAGGGAAATCACACCAGAACAAGAAGCTGAGCCACTACAAAACAACACCCTACCTCAACGGGACTGCACGCAGCCAGTCCAAAGAAAATCTGACAGACCCAAGAGACAACCGTCCTATTTAAAGGACTACATAGTCACAAACTAATTGTGAAGCCAGGGGGAAGGGGTGTTATGTATGTAAATAGTTGAATAAAGGCAAGCTTGGGGTAAAGTGCAGGGTTCTGGTCCTGCACTTCTGATTGGATGTTAAGCGGCTAGATCGGATTGGTTGGGTTCTGAGAATCTGATTGGCCCTTAACGAAGGACTCTGATTGGTACTGGAGCTAGCGTTTCACAAGCTCCTATTGGTTATTTCACATTAGCATTGCCTATATAAAGCAGAGTTGCTGTTATACAAGTTAGAAGTCACTATGCAATAAAGAGTTCAAAGTTCACCAACGAAGACTGTCTCCATTCATTTTACCCATGCCTGAATCCATGACACTTCTAGCAATGGTGATGGTGATGATGTGAAAAGAAAGGAAAATGCTGAGATCCTTGTGAGGTGCTTGGCATGATTTGATCTTTTTACAACTCAACTGGACACCTTCTGCTTCAGCACTGGGGAAAGAAAGTGTGCATGTGTCATCATAAACTTTCTCAGGGACATTTGCCCACCTCCCCCCCCCCTAAACAAGGGCTTCTCTACCAAAAGTTAATTCCTTCCATGCTTTCCAAGTCTTGGGTGGAACTCTTGTCCTTCAAGTCTTCACTTTCTTTCTTCTAGGGAAGCCATCCAACCCGATCCTTTTTCCTCTCTTCTTGAAAGGCTTGCCTTCTTTCTCCAGGATTTTTCTCCAATATTTCTCTCCAGCTACTCTGTTCATTTCAACTAAAGTCTTTCTTTTTTCCTTTCATTCTCTTTCCAGCAACATGCCCTCCAGCAGCTGAGAAAATAGTTGTCTCCCCAATGCCCCCTTTAAAGTTGGATCCTGATTAGAGTTTAACTTTAATCCCCAATACCTTTATTATTCACTGCCCCAATATGACTGCTGATTCAAATTCTCCTCATGACAACCCTGACAATAGTCAGATCAGTTCATCAGGCCTAGTGATGAGGCCAAAAGTGAGCTTTTAATTTCTTTAAAAACATGCATGGTAATATTTGCATATATTTATTTTTGTTTTAAAAAAATAATCACGGTCTTCTCTTCCTCCTATTAATGGATCAGAAAACTTATCCCTATTTTCACTTTGATCTCATTATATTTTATTTTCTCAATTCTTTTGAACCTGAGTTTCATTGTGAACTAGGAATGGAGTTGGTATATAACAAATTACATCTCAGCCCCCAACTAAAATGTACATGTGTCATCATAAAAATCCTAGAATCTGAATATATGGAAAAAAGTGGGTTAGAAAATGATCTCTCAAGATCCTCTAGTATTCTGGAAATGAGGCAAAACTAGGATAGGTAGATCCCTGATCTACAGGGCTGATGGGAAAATCCAACAAGCTTGCAGAATGACTGCTGTAAAGAGTTACATAATACCAATTTGCCAGAGATGCATCTTATGCATCTGCCAAGACTGAAATCATCTATTGCAGAATTAGAAACTTCAAACAGGAATTTTAGTCTAAGCAAAGTGGTTTTTTTTTCTTTTTTCTTTTTTAGTAAAAAGCAATTGATTTTGATCATCACACTTTCAAGGACATAGACACATACTCATCATGTTGGCCAGACAAAATATAGGAAGATCAATATGAGGCATCTGGTTGACAAAGGAAGATCTTCAAAATCCTCTTTGTTTCAACTCACTTTTGTACAGGAAAAAAAATATCCCTGTTTTCTTTAAAGAAGGAAAGTTTGCTTTCAGATCTTCCAAAAGTCTTGAAAGGGAAACATGTTTGACTCCTGACTTTCAATGTTGGACAGAAAATGACAAAATATCCACTGGTCAGAATCTCACCCAGATAAAAAAAAATCATCAGCTTAATCATCAGCTGTCCAGCACCTGTCTAATTGCAAGCTGGAAGTTAACTTGCTCAGCTAGATTTTAATTCTTAACCATGGCACAACAATATATCACCCTTACTTTTGGGCTTTGCACAATGAATGTCCCCCTAAAGTGTAAGATACATTAATTCAGTGCTGGGAGGCTGTAGACTGAATTCATCTTTAAAAAAAAAATCATCTTATTTATAAATTTAAACATAACTTGAATTATTTTTTTTATCATATAGTAGTTCTTTAAAAATGCACAACTTGCATAGTCTAATCCAGGCATGTCCAACTCTCAGCTCATAGGTTACATATGGCCCTGCACAGCTAGTAATGTAGCTCCACAAGAGTCTATGGGTATTCTTTTGAAAAAAGCACCTTTGGGTAGCTCCACAAGATTGTAAACTTTTAACATTATTGTGTGATATTATATTATATATTTTATATGTAGCCCAAGATAATTCCTCTTCACTCAGTGTGAACCAGGCAAGACTTCCATGGTCTATTCAGTGTCTTTATCATTCATAAAGAGGTTTAGTTGAGCAGTGAGCTGGTAATGATAGAAGAGGTGAACTGTTTTGCTTAATTGGGCAAAGCAAAATCAATATGCTACATGTGCTAAAACCCAGTTGTTGGCTTTCACATTTCTATTGCATCCTATAAATCTGGACTTCTAGTACTCAAAAATGCAAAGCAAAGCAGGAACACTTAGACAGGTGACCCAGAGAATCCTTCTCCTGTCCCTAGCTCCGCAATAAATTTTGAACATACTGTATATGGAGATAAGATTTCTTTGAAACAAATTACTAGTTACACAGAATTTATCTGTTATACTTGGAATGCTGTGTGTGACTAATTGTAGCTTTTTTCCCTTACTTTTAATGCGCTCCTTCTTTACTAATAAACTTCTTGTTATAATTAGAGGTGTGGTTTCATTAATCTAAACATGGAATTTCTTATTCAAACCTTCTCATGGTTGCAAAATTACTACTTAAGTATTCAGGATGCTGAGATGGTTTTGATAAAATTTATATTTCTGGGAAAGATTCAAAATGCCTTCCTTTCCAAATGGGATGAAGAGAGAGATGGATTACTAGAGCAGAAGTCTTCAAACTTGGCAACTTTAAGATTTGTGGACTTCAACTCCCAGAATTCTCCAGCTAGCATCATTTGGGGACCCCTGAACTAGAGTGTTACAGGTGCTTCAGACTAAAGATAACATCATTGTTTATCATGGAATAGGTTTGCCTGGTATTCAAATTGCCATATGTCCCTGATCAAAATGTTCCCCTTATTATGTCATCCTTTCTAAGAACACTTTCTAATACCCCTTCTTACATTCTTCCCTTTCTGAGCAAATAAACAAGCACTCTCTCATCCTTTTATTTTTATCAAACTTACAAGGCTCATTTAAGGCTCAGAAGAATTCTTAGAAATCAAGATGCTGCTGCTATCTGGGCTTTGCTTCACAACAAGACAAATTTATTACTCTTACTTTTTTAAAATAGAGAAGATCAGAGAAGATGGACAGGAAGCCTGATGGAACAATGGAAATGTCTACTCACTGACACTATGCAAACACCACCATGGACTCCTAGGTGACCCAAGAGAGATCATAGGAGGCCTTTGGATCTTTTTGGAGCATTCTGAAATCCTAGAACAAAGTTTCCTAACTTAGGAAACACTGAAAATTATAGTCCCAACACATTGGATGACATCAGGTTAAGAAAGATTATTTTAGAGCATGGTTGCCAACCAGTGGTCTGGGGACCACTGGTGGTCCATGAAAAATTTTTGGTGGTCCACAGAGAAATGTCCCCCCAAAGCACCCCCCAATGCAATTAAACCAGGCTGTGCAGGAACACAAGGCTGCACCACCCACATGGCCCACCCACCCGCTGGCCCTCAACCTTCAGCTGAGTGCAAACCTTACCTTGGGTAGAGCCACATGACCTAGAACTGGAATTTAAGACCAATGGTGGGGGAGAGAAATCTGCCCTGGGGTGTCTTGCTGACGTTGGTGGGAAATTCAGTCCCATATTTCAGAGCTGCAGTAGTCACAGTAGTCACGCCCTTTGGTAGTCCCAGAGCAGCTGCTCCTCAACCCAGATGCACTGACCTACCATTGACTGGAGGAGCTGCTCTGGGATGACCAAAGGGCCAGTCCTGTGACTACTGCAGCTCTGGAATATGGGAGCAACTTTCCCACCAACGTCAGCAAGCCACCGTCAGTTAAAATTCATTTTAGTTGTTATGTTCTGAGCATGGGTGCAAGGATGGAGACGAGCCGGTGAAACAGTGAATTTCAAACTCCTTATTTACATGTGAAACAGCTCAGCTCAATGGCCACGATGGGCCCCTTTATATAGGCAACTCTTAACTTTTTTTAACCAATGAAACACAGGGAGCGCTAGCTCCATTAACCAATGGGAGAGGCTCCTTAATAGCCAATCAGATTCCCCTGAACGGACCAATCTGATGTCGCTATTATCAGCCAATCAGAAGTGCAGGGCCGGAACCCTGCACTTTTCTTCAAGCTCTTAATAATCTTTATTAAGCATTTTATTGATTCACAACACCCCTTCCCCCCGGGTTCCGTTTAAGGGGTGCGGTCACGTAGTCTTTGAGGTAGGCAGGTTGTTTCGATTGTCTATTAGATTTTCGTTGTCCTCTTGGTATTTGGCTACAGTCTTGTTGGGTAGGATGTTATCTGGTGAAAAAGGTGCCTCCTGTTCCACGTTCGAATTTTTGTCGTCGCTACTGCTTTCGGCATCTCTTTGAGGCGAGACCACCCCCATTCCAGGTCCATCTCGTGCTGCCTCTGAGCGGTCATTACTACCGCTTAAACTTTCTGCCACTTCGAATTCAGCTTCCTCGCTATCTCCTCCCCCCTCGGTTTGGAAATCAGGGGGCTCGGAGATCCCCGAGTGTAGCCTTGAGCGCAGCTGATCAATATGGCGTTTCCAAATTCTATTGTTGCAACATTTTACATGGTACGATCTAGGGCCAGTTACTTGTACTATAGTTGCTTCAACCCACAATGGATCGCCCGAAAAGTTCCTCGCGAAAACCAAATCGCCTACCTGGAAATTGCAACATTTCCCACTAGAACCGTGTGGCTTTTCAGGTTCATATGCTGGATGCAGGCGGTCGAGGTGGGAGCGGAGCTTCCGTCCCATTAATAACTCGGCAGGAGTTTTATTAGTGATGCTGTGCGGAGTGATATGCTGTAAAAGGAGTATGCGGTTGATCTTGTCTTCTATGTCACCACAGTCCATCTTATGCAAAGTTTTCTTGACGAATTGTACCATGCGCTCGGCCCTTCCGTTGGCCGCAGGATGTGCTGGCAAGTTAGCGCATGTTGGATATCGCGGTCTGCCAGGTACTGTTTGAAGGACAGCATGGTAAATTGAGGCCCGTTGTCAGATACCAGAACGTCTGGTAATCCGTGTGTCGCAAAGAGTCTGTCCAGTTTCCTGATGACTGCTTCGGTCGTTGTATTCCTCATTTCATGGATTTCAAGCCAGTTTGAGTAGGCATCCACCGTCAGTAAGAATGTGTGTCCCTTAGTAGGACCCGCAAAGTCCAGATGAATGCGGGACCATGGTCCCCTCGGTGTTTCCCATTCGGTTGGGGTTGCTTTCGGCGGGGCATTGCTTACTTCCTGGCATTTGCGACAGGCTTTTACCCATGTCTCTATCTGCTTGTCAATACCTGGCCACCATGCATAGCTCCGTATGAGGGCTTTCATACGCACGATGCCGCGGTGGCCATCGTGCAAGGTCCTTAGTATCACTGGTCGCAACTGCTCTGGGGCGACAACTCTATCACCCCAGATAATGCAGCCCTTTTGAGAAAATAGTTCCATTTGCCGATTTTTGAATGGGGCATAGTCGCCAGATATTTGGTCTAACGGCCATCCCCGCTCGACCCAACTGATGACTCGTGCTAAAATGGGTCGCGTTTCATTTCTATCACGATATCCCGGGCCATTAATGGCGGCGTTTGAAGTGTCTCGATCTGCAGCGTTGTGACCATTGGAGGGGGGTCATCAATAGTCTCTGGAAGAGGTGCACAGCTCAATGCGTCGGTGTGGGGAATGGCTTTCCCAGGGCGATGTTGTAATTTGCAATTGTATGCCGCCAAAAATTCTGACCAGCGGGTCATTCTGGGGGATAATATATACGGTGTTGGCCTATCTCCTGCAATTATTCCCAGCAAAGGTTTGTGGTCAGTCACTATGGTAAATGCTCGGCCATACACATATTCATGAAATCTCTTAACCACGGAGACTATAGCAAGGGGTTCCTTGTCAAGTTGACTGTAGTTGCATTCTGTATTTGATAATGTCTTTGAGAAATAAGCAACAGGGGCTTCATTACCGTTTGGCAAAATGTGGCTTAAAATGGCGCCCACCCCGAATGGGGATGAATCACACGTGATCGTTAAAGGCAAAGTCTCATTATACTGCATCAGGACAGAATCTGAAGTCAATAAATCTTTCACATGTCGAAACGCCTGTTCTTCTCTACGTCCCCATACCCAGGTTGCTTTTTTGTCCAATAAACGATGTAGGGGCTCAGCTTCGGTTACTTTGTGAGGCAGAAAAATGTTATAAAAATTGATAAGGCCCAGAAAAGCCTGGAGGTCGGCCTTGTTCCGGGGTTTTGGGGCGTTCTTGATCGCTCTGAGTTTGTTATCGGTGGGGTGAATGCCTTGACTATCAATTAAATATCCCAAAAATTCTTCGTGATCCGTACATAAATAACACTTGTTCTTTTTAACTTTGAGACTGGAGTCTTTAAATCTCTGGAGAACCACCCTCAGGCGTTCCTTTAGTATTTTCTGGTTTGGGGCTGTGATTAACACATCATCAAAATATGCAACAACACCTTTTATCCCTTGTAATAGCCTCTCCATTAAGCTTTGAAAGATTCCCGGGGCTACGCTCACTCCGAACTGGAGTCGGTTACATTTAAACACGCCTCTGTGCGTAACGATTGTTTGGGCCTCTGCCGTTTTTTGTCACCAGGCAGTCTTGGTGGGCGTTACGATTGGGGTTTCCCAGGGAGAGTGATCGGTTGGTTCTAGCACTCCCTGAGCTATTAATTTATCAAGCTGCTCGTCAGTCTTTGGTTTAAGGGCAAAGGGAACTCGACGAGGCTTAAGGCGGATGGGAGCTATTTCGGGATTGAGGTTAAACGATATCGGGGTCCCCCTGTACTTGCCTAATTTTTCCACGAAGACGTCCTGGAATTCATGGACGAGGTCTTCTTGCCAATCGCTGCTGTAGGTTTGGTGAATGCCGGCTACTTCAATTCCAAGTGGAGCGAACCATTGGAGGCCTAACAAACTAGGCCGATCCTTGTCGATTACAGTCAAGGGTAGAAATGCTGTACGGTTCTTAAACGATACCTGTACTCAGCTGGATCCAACGACCGGAATTCGATTTCCTTGATAGTCCTTAAGTATGAGCCTTTGGAACCGGAGGTCTTGCCTACGGATAGTGGGTATGAGCTGCTTGAGGGTCTTCCAGGAAACCATCGAGAGGGATGATCTTGAATCGACTTCCATCAGGCAGGGTTGGTTTTCGATGGCCACTTTCACTCAGATCTTTTTGGCGTCCAGAGATGAGGCGTGACCGATCGTGATCGTTTGGTGAGCCTCTTCTCGCTTTGTTGGGTGGTTTAGGGTTTTGCTTCTGTAGGAGTGGTTGTTCCATTGGTGGTTCACAGGTTCTCGCTTCACGGGACGACTTCCCGTTGGTTGGTGGTAGTTAGCCCCCCTTGAGGGCTGGCTGGGTCCTGGCTTGCTTCTACAGACCTGACCTATATGGCCTCTTTTCCCGCACAAATGGCAGAGCGCATCGAGGAATTTGCATTCAGACCGGGGGTGGCGTGCTCCACACCCGGTGCATTGGTACTGTGATTTCTGGCGTTGGTCCCGTTTGGACCGAAGTCGATGGACCTCTTCCTCGTTGCTGTCTGATGACGAGTCGAGGTCCTCGTGGTGGGCTGTTTCTAGCTGTCCCTCTGACTGAGGTGAAATGTCGCTGGCTTGTTGGCGAACCGGTGTGTGTGTGCGGCGCATTTGAGCAGCCAACTTCCTGGTTGCTTCTGCTGCAGTAGCTTCAGCTATGGCGTCTTTAAGGGTAATGTCGCCCTTCGCCATTAATTTACTCTGAGTGCCTGGTGCATCTAATCCCAGAACGAATTGGTCTCTTGGGGCTTCTTCTAAATTGGTAAACTCGCATAGGCCTCCCAGATTCTGGAGATCCGTGATGAAATCAGCAACGCTTTCGCCCTTCCGCTGACTTCTCTGATAGAATTCATGCCTTCTCACGAACTTTGGCAAGGTCGGTGCATAGTGAGCCCTTAGCAGTGGTTCGAGGACATCCCAGTCCATAGACTTTACTTCTGCCGGTTTTGCTAGTGCCTTGGCCATCTTGAATACAGTTGGCCCGCAATGAGTTAGGAATACCGCTCATTTCTTTCCGGTAGTGGCATCCTTTAAATTGTTGGTTTCCAGAAACATCTGGAAACGATCCATATATGAGTCCCAGTCTTCTTGTGCCGGGTCGAATGGAGCGGGTGGTATGACGCTGCCGGACATGGTTCCACCGTTGGTGCGTTCAGCCACATGCTTGATTATGGTTCTTCGTCGTTCAGTGAGCTCTGATGTCTCCACATCCCACCTTCGTCGCCAGTGTTATGTTCTGAGCATGGGTGCAAGGATGGAGACGAGCCGGTGAAACAGTGAACTTCAAACTATTTACATGTGAAACAGCTCAGCTCAATGGCCACAATGGGCCCCTTTATATAGCAACTCTTAACTTTTTTTAACCAATGAAACACAGGGAGCACTAGCTCTATTAACCAATGTGAAAGGCTCGTTAATAGCCAATCAGATTCCCCTGAACGGACCAATCTGATGTCGTTATTATTGGCCAATCAGAAGTGCAGGGCCAGAACCCTGCACTTTACTTCAAGCTCTTAATAATCTTTGTTAGGGATAACATTGTTTACCCTAACTGGTTTAGGTAAAATAATAAATATGTTATCATGGTTTGTTAGTTAAAGTGTTTGTAACTTTAACTGTAAGAATGTAATTAAGGGAGTGGTTGTAAAAGCACCATAAAAGAAGCAAGGCATGGCAGCTTGCTCTCTCTGGCTTGATGATCCCTAATTACTGCATGGATTGAAGACTGCGTTTTTCCCCTACTGGAACAGGAGAGAGAAAGGACTGTTGATTTATCAACTGTGAGAGGACTGATTTATTGTAAGTGAACTGACATTGGATATTCTATACGGACTTTGCTAATTGAATATCCTTGAATGGACTCACTAAAACGATACATGACTAATGGACTGTTATTTTGACTATGCTATAAAACTCTAAATGGAATAAATATATTTTTGATAGCACAAGCGTATCTGTTATTTTTACTGTATGTTAACTAACATACAAACTGATCTCACACATTTATCTGTATGCCTATCTAACGCTGCACATTCTGTTTAGCTTGTCTCCTTAACCCTGGTTGGGGAACCCAGGCTTAACAATCTTTATTAAGCATTTTATTGATTCACAACATTAGTGGTCCGTGGGATTTAAAAATATGAGTTTGGTGGTCCCTGAGGTCCAAAAGGTTGGCGACCCCTGCTTTAGAGGTATCCAAAGTTAGGCAGTTTGAACCTGACAGTACTTGCTATTATCTGACCATCATTAAAAGAGATCCCCATGGATAACTGTAAATACTTTAAAGTATTTCTTGATGGGTAGTTGCACTTATGGAGAAGAGGTGAGGGGAATGCTGTTATGAGTTGGAGAATATGATATGTGGCTGAAATTGTGAGCGGCAATTATCTTGCTAATTTTATTGGCCATTCTTTTCTACCTTTTTATTCAAAAAGTCTCCTTGACAAATAATGATGCATTTTTGTCCTCAGTAGTTAGAACTTGTCAAATCTCTACTTTTGAGTTGCCCAGCAGGGACTATGCTGCCAAGTATGACTTGCCCATGTTATGGTTTTAAGGGTGCCAAAGCTGCAGCTCTAATGGAAGTTTTAATGATGCCAATGACAAAAAGTAAAAGCAAGGCATCTTTCATTTGACAAGTTAAAAGAGCATACTTCATTCTTTGCCAATCTGCTTCTTAGCTTCATTTTATTTGCCCTAGGCAAACACTTAACTCAAGTTTTCTACTTTCATGAACATTATAGTTGAGACAGATTTTTGCTGGAGAAAGGTGTTGGACTGACAGCGCTGTCACAAAATGGAAGGCTTCAGTCTCTAGATATGAGAAATATATTTAAAGAGTTTTTATTGGTTTGCAAAGTTTATGGCATTGACAGTGCAGGATTTTCTATGCCTGAGCAAATTTTCTCAAATGTTTAACTGCTGATTCCTACATATAATCTTCTTTGTTATAGAACTATAATATTATGGCTTCTCATCATAAACAGGAAAAAATAGGTTTGAAATTTGGGAAGAATGTCTCCACATTTGCCTCTATCTATAGCTATTGAAAGGTCAGCAGTTCGGCGGTTGAATCCCCAGTGCCACGTAACTGAGTGAGCTCCTGCTACTTGTCCCAGCTTCTGCCAACCTAGCAGTTCAAAAACATGTAAAAATGCAAGTAGAAAAATAGGGATCAAAGGTAACAGTATTCCGTGCACCTTCAGCCTTTAGTCTTGCCAGCCACATGACCATGAAGATGTCTTCGGACAGTGCTGGCTCTTCAAAAACATCAGAAAGGTATTAAATTATCAGATTATCAAATCCCTCTTTTTAAACTGTTTCTGATAAACCAACAAGAACCAACAAATACCTAGATCCTGATTTGTGACTACATCTGGTTTTTAAAATGCTCATAAGTCACATAAGCGATTGAGATGCGTGATCTAAAATAGCATGCAAAGATACAAGTTTGTATATTTCTTTCTCAATATGTGGATTCTCCCCTCCCCCAGTTTATATACATATATGCCAATTGTACAATACTTGTTAGTTATAATTAGACAAGCTTCTTGACAATAGGGGACAAAAGATTCTTGTTCAGGGTAAAGTAGAGAAGCTGTAGTTTGGGGGGTGGGGTGGAGATTGGATAGTGGCATAAGAGTATTGAACATCTAAGAATAGACAATATCTGCTAAATGTCTTTCTTTTATCCAAAATGTTACAAAGATTTCACTGTACATGTATGGCTGGGTGACATTAGAAAGAACCAATAAATCTTGTGGATTCCATTGAAGAAATGAATTTTTGGTTTCTCTTTCTATCTGGATAGAAAAGAAATTAAACAGGAGGTTTAGTGTGAGACTTGAGAAATGCTCCTTTCTACTTTAGGCCCTGCAAAAATCCTTCCCAAGTCCCTCCCCGAGTGAAGCGCAAAAGAGTTTCAGTCTAATAATAATCTGTTTGTAAATATTTTACATGCTTATTGATTTAGAAGGTTAGGTGATTATGAATTCCTAATACAGTGTGGGGCTAGTATGTATGAGATGCTGTCAGCAGCAAGGACGTAGCAAGGAGAAAAAGCATCTGAGAATAAGAAATAAGTATTACAAAGTACAGATAAAAAGGAAGTTGAATGAAAACATGACTGCCTGCCTCTTGGTTGATTTTACAGGCTTACTCAGACTCTGATGGGATGCATATTGAATTAGCTTGGGCTGAATAAAAAGTAAATGGGAATATCTTCCTTTTTTTTTTACTGATTATAGTGAAAGGTCCAAAAGCATTAATAATTAAAGAATCTTTCCCGTATGTGGATCAGTAGAGCTTTTCATTCGTAAGCAAATAATGTTCATATTCAACCTAATAGTTAACTCCTTAGTATTAATAAGTAGAACTAACTTCCTTTGTGTGATGGGGACAATATCTCACTTATAAATATTGCAGACTTTGCAGGTGAAAGACTAGAATCTCACAGATGAGAGATGTGTGGATGAGCCCAAATCTGAACCATTTTGCTTTATTTTGTAGGAAAAAGTAATACCAAACAGACTATGGTTGATTTTAATTAAATCTCCCTGCTTACTGGAGAAGTTTGGGAGCTGAAATTCATACATCTAAAAGTTGCTGAGATTGAGAAACATAGATTTTTTTTTTTTACTGTTGAACGTATGTGCATTGGCCAGGATGTTGATTGTTTTCACACCAAAGTTTCACAGATGAATTGTCCTTGAAGGAAGTAGGTAAGCCAAGCATGTCTTTTGAAATCATTGCATTTGCAAGTTCAGTCACTTTCCCAGCTTAGAGACAGGGGAAGAATTAACACTCATAAGCCCATTGCTTGGGACTTCAGATGCCAGTGAAGATCTCTGGATCAAATTCGTAGCCCATGGGAATGGCAGTGCCAAGGTTGCAAGTCTTTTGCTTTATATATTTATTTATCAGAATGCTGTTCACCCTTAATTAAAGGCAGTTTATCAAAATAGAATTAAAATGGTAGTTTTAACATGACATCTCTTCCAGTGCTGGAATTAATGTCTGTTACAGTTTTCCCTTTTATCTGTCTGTGCAGGACTTTGATTCTGTTTTATTTGTATTCTAAAATTTGACCTCTTCCTTGGCTACTGTCTATGCCTCATCTGGCGGACTTCAAACACAGTTTCTCTTATTTTTGACCTCTGGATTTTGATTACAGCTTTTTTTTAAAAAAAACAAATTTTATTGATTTCCAAAGACAATACACAAACAAACAAAACATCTTTTCTGAAAGCTGCTTGATCCCGGGTTACATCTCTTCATACAGACACAAATTCAAATTCATGTTTGTTATGTATTAAAATGGACTACTCGAAATCCCTGCGCCTTGATTGGCTAAGGCGCGGGGATTTCTGATTGGCCAGGCGAGCCGCGCCGATTGGCCCGATTGAAGTCTCCCGCGATTGGTTCAAACCAAGAGCGGGAGACTTGAGTCGCTGCCATTGGCCGCGGCCGCCGAGGCAAAAGGTATAAAAGCCGGAGGCTTTTTGCCTTTTGCCGGTTCGGTTCAACTATTGCAAATAAAGAGCTGTTAATGAAAGTCACCGACTCAGAACCTTTTTTCGCGGACACGACACTGGCGACGAAGGTGGGATCTCGCCCCTGAACCGAACCCCGTGTCCATCTAAGAACTAGCGACAGCAAAATGGCGAAGATAGCACCGCCCGCCCCCTTCAACCCCGCCGCCGAGGACTGGGAATCGTACTCGGACAGATTCCGTATGTACCTGGAATGTGCCGGCATGAAGGACGCCCCGGGCCCGCTAAAACGCGCCGTCTTCCTTACGCATTGTGGACCAGAGGTTTTCCAGATGGCCAAGGCATTGGCCAAACCGGCAGACGCGACTGCCATGGATTGGGACGTCCTCGAACCCATTCTGAGGCGCCATTACGCCCCCGAGGTCCCCATCCTAATACGACGAAATGAATTTTACCGAAGAAACCAGAGACCAGACGAAAAACTGAGCGACTTCGTCGCTGAATTAAGGCGCCTAGGCGGACTCTGTGAGTTTGAAGGATTGAATAGTCTCATAAGAGACCGTTTCGTACTCGGATTGTGGGATCCGACACTCCAGAGCCGACTTATGGCCAAAGGCGACATCAGCCTAGCCGATGCCCTCACCGCAGCCGCAGCCGCAGAAGCAACCCGCACGTCAGCAGACACCATGCGAAGATCCGACGCGAAGGGCGGAAACAACAACCCCGCGAGGTCGGCCGACGCAAGAAACGAAGCAACCGCACACTACGGCGACTACCAGTCAACCTCCAGCACGTCAGATGATGAGGAGGACATACATCGCATGCAGACGGGACGCGGAAACCAACGAAGCCAAAACAGTCGTAGGTCGAGGACCAACTGCGCCGGGTGTGGCGGCGACCACCCCAGGTCTGAATGCCGTTTTTTTGATGCTATCTGCAGGCATTGCGACCGAAGGGGCCACATCGCCCGAGTTTGCCGCCAAAAGAAGACCCGCAGCCCGCCAAGATGGGAACAGCAGGACAGAAGAAGAGAGAACTCCCCGCCCAGAGCCAGAGAGCGCCAGCCAGCAGGAAGATGGGACCAGAAGCAACGACCTCAAAGAAGTGGCGACGGTCGGCGGAAAGAAGAAACCCACCAGACGGTGACCATCGGCCACGCCATCTCCGACGGCGCCAGGAAGGTACACGTAGAAGTCCACATCGAAGGTCGGCCATGCAAAATGGAAGTGGACTCCGGGTCCTACCTTTCCATGATTGCATGGCGCGAAATAAAAAAACTAGTGCCTACTCTACAAAGAAAACACGTGCTTGCCCAGAAAATCATCATAAAAGACTACCAAGGTAATCGCGTTCCGGTAGTGGGCACCAAGAACTTTAACATAACCTACAAAGGCCACACCGAACAACTGCCACTCACAATAGTCGATCGTGACCGCCCGAGCCTGCTGGGTCTGCAATGGTTCGCCCCGCTGAACATCGCGCTGACAGGTGTCAACCAAGTCTCCATGGAAGCCTGGGAACAGCAGCTAGTCCAGGAGTTCCAGGAGGTCTTCGATGGAGGCTTGGGCAAGTACAAGGGGCCCCCTATCTCGTTTGATTTAGACCCAAGGGTTCCCCCCAAGCGACTTAAACCTAGAAGGGTGCCCTTTGCTTTAAAGCCAAAAATTGACGAGCAGATCAACAAACTCGTCAAACAAGGGGTATTAAAACCGGTAGACCACGCCAGATGGGAGACCCCTATAGTGACCCCAGTAAAGCCTGACGGGTCCGTGAGAATCTGCGGGGACTATAAGGCCACCCTAAACAGCGCGCTACAGCAAAGCGCCTACCCAGTTCCAATAGTGCAACATTTACTGCACTCACTGGGAGGGGGAAAAATTTTTGCCAAGCTCGACCTCGCCCAGGCATACCAGCAACTGCCTGTGGACGAGGAAACGGCAGAAGCCCAAACAATTGTGACACACCGGGGGGCCTTCAAGTGTAACAGACTCCAATTTGGAGTCAGCGTGGCACCAGGCATCTTCCAGAGCCTGATGGAACGTTTGCTACAGGGCATCAAGGGGGTGGTGCCCTATTTCGATGACGTATTAATAGCGGCACCAAACGAAGCCGAATTAGAAAACCGATTAAGACAAGTCTTAACAAAATTTAAAGAAACAGGACTTAAAGTCAAACGCGAGAAATGCCAACTTTGTACACAGCAAATAGAGTTTTTGGGTTACCTCCTAGACCGGCAGGGCATCCACCCTACAACTAAAAAAGTTAAAGCCATCAAGGAAGCCCCCACCCCGAAGTCCAAAACAGAACTACAAGCATTCCTAGGCTTACTAAATTTTTATAATGTCTTCCTACCTCAGAAGGCAACGGCGGCGGAACCTTTACATAGACTCCTAGACAAGAGGGCAGCATGGACTTGGGGGAGACGAGAACAAGCCGCCTTTCAGAAAACCAAAGACCTCCTCACCTCCGACGCCGTCCTGATGCAATTCAGTGAGACTTTGCCCTTAGCTGTCACTTGCGACGCATCACCTTTCGGCGTCGGCGCTGTCCTCAGCCATACCCTCCCAGACCAGAGAGAAGCACCTATCGCATTTTTTTCCAGAACTCTGACTAAACCGGAATGGAACTATAGCCAGCTGGACAAAGAAGCTTTGGCTATAGTTGCCGCCGTTAAGCGTTTCCACGAGTACCTGTACGGCCGCCCATTCAAAATAGTCACTGATCATAAACCACTATTGGGCATCCTCGCTGGAAACCGTGCTACACCAAACATCTTGTCGCCCCGCATGACAAGATGGTCTGAATTCCTGGCAGCCTACAGCTACGAATTGTTACACAAGCCAGGTAAGAAAATTTCGCACGCGGACGCTTTAAGCCGCTCGCCCTTGCCGGACTCTGACCCTGACCCCGCACCAACAACAAACACCCTGAGTATCGAGAGTTTGCCCATAACCGCATCTGATATTGCCAGGGAAACCATTAGGGACAGACAATTGGCGCAAGTCTTACATTGGTTAGAAAAAGGCTGGCCGGAAAGAGACATTGACGAGACTTTCAAAACATTCCGGCAGCGCCAGACTGAACTTTCACTGTTAAGAGGTTGCATCCTGTGGGGTGATCGGGTGGTAATTCCAGGCAAATTGCAAAACAGGGTCCTAGAGATGTTACACGAGGGTCATCCTGGCATCGTCAGGACAAAAGCCCTGGCCAGGAGTTACGCTTGGTGGCCAGGGATGGACAAACAAATTGAAGCATGGGTCGCCAAATGCCACCGGTGCCAGGAAACCAGATCCAGCCCACCCACAGCACCTATCCGGGACTGGGAAATACCAAGGGGACCCTGGTCCAGAATTCACTTAGACTTTGCTGGCCCCACAAATGGACACACTTTTCTAATCACAGTCGATGCATACTCAAATTGGTTAGAGGTGGCTGACATGAAAACCACCACCACAGAGGCTGTCATTAAAGAGCTGTGTAAACTGTTCTCCACACATGGCCTCCCAGACGTCATTGTCTCAGACAACGGGCCCCAATTTACGTCCATCGAATTCGAACGGTTCCTGGCCGAGAAAGGTATCCGCCACGCATTAACAGCACCGGCGCATCCGGCGGCGAACGGTAGGGCGGAACGGATGGTCCAGTTTACAAAAAAGACCCTCCGGAAAATGGACCACGGGGAGATCAACGAAAAAATTAACAAACTACTTTTCATACAGCACATCACACCCAATACCACAACCAACAAAAGCCCTGCAGAGCTCCTGATGGGCAGGAAGCTGCGGTCCCCACTCGATCGTCTGCACCCAACCTATAACCCGGAGCGACCCCCGGACTCAAGCTCCAGGTACCGGACTTTTGCACCAGGCGACTTGGTCTACGCCAAAAACATGACGGGGGACCCCTTATGGATCCCAGCCGTCATAACCCAAATCACTGGCCCACGGTCGTACCGGCTCCAAACCATCGATGGGCGAGCCTGGAAACGACATATCGACCAGCTCCGGTCTCGAACAATGACTGACCTCAACCCCCAAGACACGAACCAAGGGGGGAGGGAATACCCGGCAACACAAACGCAGGAGAAAATTAAATTTAAAAACTCACCAGAACGCAGCCTTCGCGAGTCCCATCCGGAGAAGAGCCGTCCGGCCAACTCTACCGACTCGGAGAAGCCAAGCGGGAGCGGCAAAATCCGTGACTCAACCGACCCGGTAGGCCCAGGCGGGAGCCACGGCGAGAGAACCGGCCCGATCATCCAGCCGGTTCTCACAGAGCCAGGAGCAGCCAAAAAGATGACCGCTCCGGCCGAGTTAAAACAAGGAAGTGAGCTGCGCAGGTCAACTAGGACCCGACGGAGCCCCGCCTACCTACGTGATTACACCACATGAAGGACCGTACCAAGAGGGGAGGGGTGTTATGTATTAAAATGGACTACTCGAAATCCCTGCGCCTTGATTGGCTAAGGCGCGGGGATTTCTGATTGGCCAGGCGAGCCGCGCCGATTGGCCCGATTGAAGTCTCCCGCGATTGGTTCAAACCAAGAGCGGGAGACTTGAGTCGCTGCCATTGGCCGCGGCCGCCGAGGCAAAAGGTATAAAAGCCGGAGGCTTTTTGCCTTTTGCCGGTTCGGTTCAACTATTGCAAATAAAGAGCTGTTAATGAAAGTCACCGACTCAGAACCTTTTTTCGCGGACACGACAATGTTCATTTTATATACCATTCCATATCTTATTACCATTTTACATTCTCTATATAGCTTCTCCCCTCTTTTGATTTTCTTAGTTTTATTTTATTTATCTCATCTCAGTTCAGATCATTATGCTTATTATTCTTTGTCTGTTCTGTTTCCAGCTATCTATTTATCTTTTCTCTTTAAACAAAATTTCTCCTGTACACTAATTGGAGTATGATGCCTTTGTCTCTTTCCCCTAAATTTATAACACGTAGTGTAGTACATAACTTCCATTTGGATTCTGCTTAGTACATTCTAAAGTTACACATTATATTTTAAAGAAAGAAAAAAAATATAAATATGTAATATAATTAAAACAACAATCCATACCAATTCAAATCTATTATTAATATTAATATTCATTTGAATCTTAAACATTTTACACATTACTTTTCAATTGAATATCAAACTTTTATGGGAACACTTATAGACTTTCCATAATTATTCCCCCCCACTTCACATATTTTAAAACATTGTATCATTAAAATGTTCCCATTCCTTCCTACTTCAACTCTCATTTATTTCATTGCCTTCCTTTTATTCACAAAAATTTCACTAAATTACACTGCATATTTTATCCCACTTTTTAATCACATGTTGTTTCCAATTTTCTAACATTATTTCTAAGTACAAATATAACAATACAATCTTATGTACCTTTACCCATTATCTCTAAATGAATCTTGTTTCTTTACATCTTTATCCACACCATTAGAGCTTCTCATCCCTTCCTTCCTCCCTTGCTTCTTCTTCTCCCTGCCCTTTTTACCCCCTTGTCTCTCCACCTCCCTTTCCCTCTTCTGTATTCCCCTTTTCTGTTGTTTTCTAACATTATATCCACTTTTCATCTTATTTTTCTGTTTTTTGGTTGTTGTTTTTAAATCTTAAAGTCTCCTTTTTCTTTTCCTCCTTTTCCCTTTCTTCCCCAAGTAAAGTTACTTGTTCATCAAAGATGGCTTCTTCTTTGTCCCAATCATCTTGTTGCGCAGTCAATTTCTCATAGATGCAAATCGCCATTTCTAAGAATTGAAAAAGAAAGCCAAAAGAGCTCTTCCCTTCTTGTTCCTCTTCTTTGTATTTTTTGAATTCAGTTTTCAATTCATCCACAAGTGATGCCATTGTAGAAAGAAAAAATTCTTTCAAAACAACCACCCAAGTGTTTTTAGTCCTTCAAAGATAATTTCCAAAAGTCCCAAAGTTACCAAACAGTCCAAATAAGCTGTTTCTTTTAACACTTTCTTCTTTGTTCACTTTCTCTTTCTGGGGTTACTGTTTAGTTACAAAATTCAGGTTCAGGGTGGCTCGGTAGTACCCACAAATTCTTATTGATCCAGTTAAAATGTATCTTTTAGAAGTTTTGTTAGTATTTAATGATTCTTTAAAATTCTAGGCAATTTCCTCCTTACTTCCAAATCCTGCTCCAATTCATTTCCTCTCCCTTCCCACTTACAGCAAAAAAAATTTTTTTTAAATGTTCAGAAATCCTTATTATCCCTTTGACATTTAGTTATCCAGTTTAGTTACCTATTGAGCCAAAGTGGGCTATCCCTGGGATGAGTTAAGAGAAATCTTGTCAAATCACTACTCCCCCAGACCCTCTAGGATAGCCAGGAGATTGGCTTTTAGAAGAAGAACTCAGGCTGAAGGGGAGACTGTGAGTCAGTACATGGCAGCATTGAGATCGGCTGCCATACACTGCGGTTTTAGGGACTACCTTGAGGACATGCTGCTCGATCAAATTGTGGGAGGAGTAAGGGACCTAAAACTGCAAAGGAGGTTACTGGCTAAAAAAGACTTAACCCTAGCCTCAGCTATTGAGGAAGCTCAGGCTGCTGAATTGTCAGAATTATCAGCAGCTGAAATTCAGGGGAACATCCCTAAGCAAGGGCAGGCTACAGTCCACTATGATGAGGTCTCCCAAGAAGTGGAAGAAGAACCTCTGGAGGTAAACCGCCTCACGCATCCAAGACCCCCCCCCCAGGGCCACCTAGGAAATACAACAATCAGACAGCCAAACAGCAACCCCCTTGTATGAGCTGTGGGGGTGTTAGGGATAACATTGTTTTACCCTAACTGGTTTAGGTAAATAATAATATGTAATCATAGTTTGTATGTTAAAGTGTCTGCAACTTTAACTGTGGGACAGTAATTAAGGGAGTGGTTGTGAAAGCACTTTAAAAGAAGCAAGGCTGCAGCTTGCTATCTCTTTGGCTTTGAAGTTCCTGATTACTGCAAGGACACAAGACTGCATTCCTCGAACGGGAGAGAAAACAAAGGACAGACTTGTAAGTGTATTGACATAGGGTATTCAACACGGACTTTGCTAACTGAATATCCCTGAATGGACTGACTAAATGATACATGACTATTGGACTGTTATTTTGACTATGCTATGAACTCATAATGGAATAAACTATATATTTGATAGCACAAGCGTATCTGTCATTTTTACTGTATGTTAATAAACATACAAGCTTAGCTCACTCATTTATCTGTGTGCCTATCTGACTAAGCTGCACATTCTGTTTTAGCTTGTCTCCCTAACCCTGGTTGGGGAAACCAGGCTTAACACTGGTTATGGGCCCAGAGGCTGCAAAGTCAGTTTAACTAGGATAAAACAGATTTATGTAAAAGTGAGAGTTTGTGTTGTTATACATTACAGTAAACAGACAGCTGTGTTTTATTAATTATAGTTTTATATCCATATAAGAAAACATGGCACAAGTCAATCTGCAAAGTTTGTCCCTTATATCCAAGTTGGATGGAACAAACTATGTATCATGGTCTATGAAATGTAGTCTGCTTCTACGAAGTGAAGGTTTGTGGAACATAATTGAAAATCCACCAAACGTAGAAGAATGGGATCCAGAGGATGAGGAAGACAAATTAAAGATAGAAGAATTTATGCATAAAAATGAACAAGTAATTTGCATTATTGCTTTAACCATAACTGATATGCAGCTTGTTTATATCCACGGAGAAAAGACAGCTGTTGGGTGTTGGCAGAAGCTGAAGAGGATTTATGTTCGAGATAATGTTGGTGCTCACATAAATCTATCACGGAAACTTTTCAGTACACATCTCCATAAGAATGGTGATATGATGAGTCATTTAAAAACTATGCAAAGCATTTTTCAAGAACTGCACGAGAAAGAGCTTATTTTCTCTGAACTACACCAAGTCTATATAATACTATCTTCCCTCGATGAGAGCTATGACAACTATGTAACTTCATTTGAAATATTGCCAAAGGAAAGCCTAACTTTAACTGATATAACTGGCAGATTGATTGAAGAGGCCAGAAGAAGGCTTGAAAGAGACAAATTAAGGAGGCAGCAACCTCAAAAAGAAGATAATGAAACTCCTACTGCATACGCAATTAAAAAGTGCTTTAATTGTGGAGGAAGAGGACATTTGGCAAGATTTTGTAAAAAGGCAAAGCACCAGAACGCTGGCCAGAATACAAAAAGTCATCAAAAGATAAATAAAAATTTAGAGTTAGCCATGTATACTAACGGAGCTGTAAAAAATAATTTATGGGTGGTTGATAGTGGATCATCACATTGCATAACAAATGATAAGAAAAATATTATTAAAATGTCCAAGAGTACACAGCAGATATCGTTAGCCAATGGCTGGAAACTGAAAGCTAAAGGTCAAGGTATAGCATATTGTTCTTTTATAAAAGAGAATGTAAAAATGTTATATGTACCACAACTTAAGTTTAATTTAATTTCAGTAAGAATTTTGGTTAAACTAGGATATGTAGTTACATTTAGGGGAGATAACTGCATAATTGAAAAAGAAGATAAGAAAATTACTGCATCTTTAAGAGGTGAATTATATGTGTTAAATGATAATGGTTAAAAGGTGGCTAACACAGTTTATGAAAATAAGAAACCTCATGATGAATGTATTCACTTGTTACATCGAAGGCTAGGGCATTTAAATTTTAAAATGGTTAAGAAAACTGTTGAATTATCTAAGGGAATAAGTTTAAAACCTTGTAATAAGTATTTGCAATGTAATATTTGCAATCAAAGTAAGAGCAGGGTTACACCGGCTAATAGAGTTGATGGATTTACTACCAAAGAGCCTTTAGAAGTAGTATTTGCAGATTTAATAGGTCCTAAAAAACCAAGTGTAGGAGGAGCTCGTTACATACTAAGTATAATGGACCACTATTCTAGATATGGGTTTTGCTATTTAATGAAGAGCAAAACTGAAACGTATCAAAATCTCTTTAATTGGATTAAATTTGCAGAAAGGAAAACTAAAAAGAAATTAGTAACTCTTATAATAGATAATGGTACGGAATTTACAAATAATAAATTCCAGAACAGACTAAGAATGTTAGGTATTCAACATAAAATGTCTGCACCATATAGGCCACAAAATAATGCCTTTATAGAGAGAAGAGGCCAAACATTACAATCAATGGCACAAACTATGATGTCTGATTCAGGATTACCTGACAATTTGTGGGGAGAAGCAATAATGTGTGGTAATCATATATTAAATAATGTTAATTCAACAACAGGTGAATTACCATTCACACTGTGGCATGGTACAAAACCTGATTTAAGTTACATGCACACATTTGGAGCACCAGCATGGGTGCATATCCCTTCACAACTTAGACACAAAGGACAACATAGAGCTAAAAGATTATATTTTGTAGGATATACATCTAATCATAGATCTTATAGATTCTGGGAACCAGGTACATCTAGAGTTTACACCAGTGCTAGTGCTAAATTCCTAGAACATGTAGGATGGAATAGATTAGAGCAAGATTTAAATAATGAAGTAATTATTGAACCCTACAAAAGGCAGAAAGATCAGATTAGTTATAAGAAGAGTCCAATTAAAGAAGAAGTCCAAGAAGAGCAAATAGGACCAGAACAAGAAGAAACAGTTGATCAGGAAGAGTTAGATAATCAAGAACAGTTGATAAATGAAAGTCCACCTGTAAGTCCTGTAATACCTAGACGTACTACACGTATAACTAGACCACCTGATAGGGATCAAGCAAGTATAGTTTGCCAAGTAACTAAAGTTCCAAGTAGTGTAGATGAACTTAGGATGTATCCTGCTAAGGATCAGGAGAATTGGCAAAAGGCAATGGAAAAAGAACTAAATTCATTAAAGGTAATGAAAGTTTATGAAGATGCTAAATTACCTCCAGGAGAAAAATCCATTGGGTGCAAATGGATATTTAAAGTAAAAACTGGAAATGATGGAACTGTTACCCATAAAGCTAGGTTAGTAGCTCAAGGATTTAATCAAACTGCATCTGATTACGATGAAGTTTTTGCACCAAGTCTTAAAGCAACATCTTTAAGAGCAGCATTAGTGTGGGCAGCTAAGAAAAACTATGTCATTAACCATTTAGATGTAGAAAACGTTTATCTACATGCACCATTGCAGCACACTATATATTTAAGAAAACCAGTAGGTATAAAAGACAATAAAGTAAACAGTAATGATTGTTGGAAACTCAAAAAGAGTCTTTACGGGTTGAAACAATCTGGGTTTGAGTGGAACCAATATACTGTGAAAGAGTTAAACAATATAGGTTTTAAATCTGGTTTAGCAGATCCATGTGTGTTTAAAAGAGAAAATAATGGAACGGTGTCATTATTGTTATTATTTACAGATGATATTGCTTTGATAACTAAGACTAATAATGAAGCTAATGAAATTATATCATTATTAGCCAAAAAGATAAAATTAAAGCATCTAGGTAAAATTAAAAAGTATCTAGGATTGACAATTAACAAAACAAAAAATGGTTTTAAGATATCTCAAGAAGATAAAATTTGCCAATTAATTAAAACGTTTAAAATGGAACTTTGTAAACCGGCAAAGACTCCAATGAGTCAGGAAGTTTGCCAAACTGATGATCAAAGTCCCAAATATGATAAGTCCATATATCAATCTTTGATTGGTAGCTTATCATATATAAGCAATTGGTCTAGGCCAGATATAGCTTATAGTGTAAATCAGCTGGCACGTTTTAATTCAGATCCACAACAATGTCATTGGCAATCATTAAAGAGAATTTTAAGATATCTTAAAGGAACAATGAACCATGCATTGTATATAGAACCAAGGGGTGATTTGATTCTTAGTGCCTATGCAGATGCAAGTTTTACAACTGATATAAACACTAAAAAATCAACATCTGGGATGGCTATATTTTTTGGTAAAACATTAATAAGGTGGAGGTCAATCAGACAACAGCATATCAGCTTGTCCACGATGGAAGCGGAATTTTCATGTCTGTCATTATTATGCACTGATTTGATTTTGTACAAACAGTTATTATTAGACATGGGTATAACTGTAAAAGATTCCATTATTGTATACGAGGATAATCAAGCAGCTATAAAATTAGCTACTAGTATTGCTGTAAAAACTAGATCAAAGCATACTGATTTAAGATACTTAAATGTTAGAGAATCTGTAAAGAATGGGCTAATTAAATTGGAATACTGCATGACGGAAGAAAACATTGCAGACCAATTTACAAAAGCTCAAGGAGTAACTAAGTTTAAAGAGAGTTGTAACAAATATGATTTAAAGATGTAAATAGATATTATTATTATTTTCCTAAAAGGGGAGAATGTTAGGGATAACATTGTTTTACCCTAACTGGTTTAGGTAAATAATAATATGTAATCATAGTTTGTATGTTAAAGTGTCTGCAACTTTAACTGTGGGACAGTAATTAAGGGAGTGGTTGTGAAAGCACTTTAAAAGAAGCAAGGCTGCAGCTTGCTATCTCTCTGGCTTTGAAGTTCCTGATTACTGCAAGGACACAAGACTGCATTCCTCGAACGGGAGAGAAAACAAAGGACAGACTTGTAAGTGTATTGACATAGGGTATTCAACACGGACTTTGCTAACTGAATATCCCTGAATGGACTGACTAAATGATACATGACTATTGGACTGTTATTTTGACTATGCTATGAACTCATAATGGAATAAACTATATTTTTGATAGCACAAGCGTATCTGTTATTTTTACTGTATGTTAATAAACATACAAGCTTAGCTCACTCATTTATCTGTGTGCCTATCTGACTAAGCTGCACATTCTGTTTTAGCTTGTCTCCCTAACCCTGGTTGGGGAAACCAGGCTTAACAGGGGGCAACCACCATAGATCAACCTGCAGATTCAGAAATGTTATCTGTCTGAACTGCCAGAAGAAAGGGCACATAGCCAGGGTTTGCCAAGCTGAGCAGGCCTCCATACAAAGACCTCAAGTTTCTGCCTCCTACCAAAGGCAAGTGGAACATTGTTACACTTGTTACCACGCAAACAACAACACCTCTAGGCCTAACAAATTAAGCATTTCTTTTTTTATAGAAGGTAAGCCCTGCCGAATGGAAGTAGACACCGGGTCAACCCTCTCCATCATTTCGTGGGCCTCCCTGAAGAAGTTGCTGCCTTCGCTCTCAAAAAAGAAACTGACCAACTGCCACCTGACTCTTTGGGATTACCAGGGGAAGACCATTCCAGTCCTGGGTAAGGGAAAATTTCTCATTCAATTCCAAAACTTTAGGGGTCACTTGCCACTGGTGGTCGTAGATGGTGCCCTTCCTAGCTTGCTAGGATTAGATTGGTTTCCTGCCCTAGGCCTCAATGTTACGGGAATTCACTCTGTGGAAAATTCTGATGTAGATGCCCTTTTTAAAGACTACTCTGATGTTTTCAGTAGTGAACTAGGCTGCTATTCAGGCACCCCCATATCTTTTGATGTGGGTCCACAAGCCACCCCAATTCGTTTGAAACCTCGGAGGATACCTTTCGCCATTAGGCCTAAGTTAGATGCTGAATTAGATAAACTTATCAAACAGGGGGTGCTAGAACAGGTAGACTTTGCCAAGTGGGAAACCCCCATAGTCACCCCTTTAAAAAAAGATGGCAGCGTGAGAATTTGCGCTGACTATAAGACATCCCTCAACCATTTCCTACAAATTAGCGCATACCCAGTACCTGTAATCCAACACCTGCTCCACTCTTTTGAGCCAGGCATAATTTTTGCAAAGTTAGATATGTCCCAGGCATACCAGCAATTTCCCGTTGACCAACACACTGCTGACCTACAAACTATAGTTACTCACTATAGTGAGATCTGTCCTTGACAGGTTTAGGCAAAATGGGCTTAAATTGAAAAAAGACAAATGCACCATTACCACCAAACAGGTAGACTTCCTGGGTTATCGAATTGATGCATCTGGAATTCACCCCATAGAGAGTAAAGTTAGGGCTATTCACGAGGCACCCACTCCCTCTAACAAAACTGAATTGCAGGCCTTTTTGGGACTCCTTAATTTTTATGCTTCCTTTTTGCCTCACAAAGCCTCTGTAGCTGAACCCCTATATAGGCTCCTAGATAAGAAAGCCCCATGGCAATGGGGACCAAGGGAAGCCCACGCCTTCCAAGCAGTGAAGTCTCTCTTAACGTCAAACTCTGTATTGGTTCAGTTTAACCCAAACCTGCCCCTAGTGTTAGCCTCTGATGCCTCACCCTTTGGTATAGGAGCTGTATTGAGCCATAGGCTCTCAAATGGATCAGAGGCACTCATTGCCTATTTTTCAAGAACTTTCTCCGCTGCAGAGAAGAACTATAGTCAGATCAATAAGGAGGCCTTAACAGCTGTGGCCGCTGTAAAAAAATTCCATGAGTTCCTTTATGGCCATAGTTTTGAACTTGTAACAGATCACAAACCTCTATTAGGACTGCTAGCTGGGGATAAGCAAACTCCACAGGTGTTATCCCCGAGAATGACCAGATGGACTTTATTTCTGGCCGCCTACTCTTATACACTGGTACATCGCCCGGGGAAGAACCTGTGCCATGCTGATGCCCTCAGCAGATGCCCCCTGCCATCACCAGTCGAGGACCCAGCTCCCATCCACGCAATCTGCAATGAATTTAACCTACATGTCTCAGCTGGGGATATTGCTGCACACTCCAAGAGGGACCGTGTTATTTCCCAAGTCCTGGACTGGGTAGGGAGGGGGTGGCCTGATATTCAGTTCGCCCCTGAATTCATGTCATTTAAGGCCCACAGGCAGGAGCTTTCTTCACTACAGGGCTGCCTATTATGGGGGACAAGGGTGGTCATACTACCCACCTTGCAAGAACCAGTTTTAAGGGCACTGCACAAGGGTCACCCTGGCATCGTAAGGATGAAGGCCTTGGCCTGCAGCTACATCTGGTGGCCAGGATTAGATGCCCGGATTGCCAGCTGGGTTAACACGTGCCAGTCCTGCCAGGCAACAAGAGCAGCCCCACCAGCACCTGCCCCAACCAAGTGGGAAGATTCGGGGGCCCCTTGGGCCAGGCTGCATGTAGACCTGGCTGGTCCCATACAAGGGAGGACATTCCTGGTGGTTGTAGATTCATTCTCCAAATGGACTGAAGTAGCCTTGTTACCCTCCACCACAACGCTGGCTGTCACAAGGGCCTTGACCAGACTGTTTGCTACTCATGGACTTCCTGACACATTAGTTTCAGATAATGGCCCGCAATTCAGTTCCAACGAGTTTGCCATCTTCACAGCTAATCTGGGCATCAGACATGCTCTCACAGCCCCCTTTCACCCAGCAAGTAATGGAATGGCAGAAAGGGCTGTCAGGTCTGCCAAGGAAGTTCTGGCCAAGCTGGGCCAGGCAGACTGGCACACCAAACTATCAACTTACCTACTCACACAACATGCCACCCCACGCCCTTCCACCAACAAGTCCCCTGCTGAACTGTTAATGGGCAGGCACCTCAGGACCACCCTGGACAGGTTGCACCCCCACTACGCTACCAGCATACCACTAGCCTCTGACAGCCATGCCAGGGAATTCGCCCTGCAAGACCAGGTGTACACCAGGAACTATGCGAGGCACCCCTTATGGCTGCCAGGGCAGATAGTCTTTGTTGCAGGACCCAGATCATATAGAGTCCTTCTGGAAGATGGCCGGATTTGGAGAAGGCACGTAGACCAGCTGAGGAGGCGTTGGAACAAGACTGCCACTGAAATCCTGGTCTACCCGCCGCCAGACGAGCCAGTCTACTCACTGCCAGCCAACCCGCCGAAGGACCCGGTCTACCTGTCGCCCGACAACGCAATCAGCTGACCGCCGTGGGAAGACTTACCTGAGCAGTCGCCAGAAAGCAGTCCAGGGATGGCCAGCGACCCTCTGCAGGTTCCAGTCACCACCCGGGAGGAACAAGACGCACTAGCCGCCGACAAACCTCAGGAACCTCGGAGATCGGGCCACGAGCGAAAGCAGCCATCATGGCTGCAGGACTACGCATGCTCGTGGCCAGGGGGAAGGAGTGCTGTGTTCAAAGACTAGCAGCAGTCCTCCCTCCGGTCCGCTGCCAACGCGGGAGCGCCGATCGCTCCCATTGGTTGATGCTGTTTGACAGCCGGCTATAAAAGGGAGCTGTCAAATGGCATCAGCTGTCGCCGCCAGCTGGCTGTCAGATAGCCTCGGCAGCCGCGGCGACCCTTTATTCGCTAGAATAAAGTTGTTAGCCTTTAGCCTGGCTCCGTCTCCCTTTGTAACCGCCACTCTACAACATTTATATGTACTCGAGAGGTTTGGAGGATCCTCAAGGCAGATTTGGTGGCCCAAAAATGGAAGCAAGCAAGAAAAGGGTTAGTTGCCTCAGTAGAAACTCAGTTCCATAATGCAAGGCCTATTTCACATATAAAATTGTTCTGAAACTACAGAATGTTATTGTTTTCAAGATAATTTAGTTTTGCTGTGTTAACAATTGTAATGGTAAACAATAGTAATCAGAAATAGCAAATAGTAAACATGGCAATTCCATCTGTCAAGTATTAGTAGTCGGCATATTCCTTTTATGTTCTAAATAAAGATTTTGTCAATATACAGATGAATTTAAATCTAATTTTACAATTAACAGATTTACATCTATTGGCAGTTTCTTGTAAATAGATGGAAAGGACCCTTGAAACAATTCCATTTAGCGTTATTACTTGAGACATGAACAGGGATGGGATTCAATTTTTTTAACAACCAGTTCTGTCGGCATGGCTTAGTTGGTGGGTGTGGCTTGGTGATCATGTGACTGGGTGGGTGTGGCCCACTCGACATCACTCATATCAAGGAGTGCTTCTCCTTGCCTGGCCTCTCATGACAGTGGGGATGCTGAAACGTATGTAAGTGTGAAAAATGGTCATAAGTCACTTTTTTCAGTGCCATTGTAACTTTGAATGGTCACCAGTTTTAGACCAAAACTCAGAAAGGGTATGTAAACTCACATTTGAATGTCAACCTTTCTAGCTAGCCAAGAAGCCTTGCTAAATGTCACTCATCTTGGTTCCTTGTCATTAAAAGCTTCTTTCTGGCAGTTCTGCTTCATTATTCAATTATTTCTTCAAAGTGCTAACTCCAACAGGGAAGTATTTCCTCCCAACAGCAGTGTAAAAAGTTAAAACAACCCTTCCCCTTTAAGAAAGTACCAGCAAAGAAAAAAAAACCTCCTTCAGAGACAGTAAGTCTAGACAGTAAGTCTAGGCATACTGCCAAGAATGCAAGAAGGATGGAAAAAAACAAAAGGAGATTTCTTCCAACAACAGGTTCTCTGAACTGCTTAGAAAGTTAACAACCGCTTCTAGAGAATAGGTGAGAACCTGTAGAATCCACCCCAGACATGAATACCTCCTTGTCTCTAAATTTACTTATGCATTCTTTGACAAAGAATGTTCTTGTCTTCATAAACAACAATGCCTAATTTTACAATCACTTTAACAATCACAATCCACTTAGTATTTGATTAACCTCTCACACTATAAAGTGAATGGTACACTATATGTGGGGGTGAGGGGTTTGTTTTGATTTCTTTTCATTTTAAGTTCAAACTTCTTGAAAGGATTCCCAGCTTTAATTACAAAAAAACCAAAATTTTAATAATAGCAACTTATCAAAGAATTAATTTGGACTGGAGCCTTTCTACTGAGTAATAAATAAACCATTGTAATCAATATTACAAAAATCTGGCACACCCTTTACTCCAGTTCTCTTACAAAGCTTTATTAGGAGTTTGTGGATTAGGTGAATTCCACTTAGATCATCAGTTCAATCTGGATCATTAACCTAACTCATTTGGATTTATAGATTTAATTAGGCTTTGAATCACTTTGATTTAACTTTCAAAATTGAATTATTAAATCAAGCAAATCCAATTTGGAAAGCTGATTAAGTTTAGAAAAAGTCTTTCTGTACATGTACAAAAGGCTATCAAATCACCGCAACAATTTGGATACCACTGATTTATTCTGCTAGTTTGAATTGAAAATTCAACTCACAATGTTGATTTAGGCATTCCTTTAAAACTTCTCTGAATCAAATCTTTGTATAGCCCCACTCATTTTTAATTTTTCTTCTACATTAGACAACAAAAGAAGCACTATGCAGCAGAATGTATAGATAATTTTATAAATAATTATTTCATTTCCTTTGTTCAGTTTCTTGAAAACTAAGAATTATGACAAAGAATTTACATGTAAAAATGCTTTACCTTTTTTTTAACCTGGGATATTCCCAGTATTCTCCTGATATTGAATTTTTCCGGAAGACATTGCATGTTGTGTTATGCTGTCCCTTTCTGGATCAAATATGCAGCAATATTAGGCTAAACAGGGACACATACAAAGCAGACAGAAAGTACACCATGAAAGATTAATTCAGATCAGTTATTACCATATGTCTAGTTTTCTGGCATGAAAACTTGACTGATCTATTTATTTCTATTAGATTTTCATACTCCACTTTATATTACAATTTAATTTTTGACTCTAATCTTATTTTCATTATCGGTACTTGATTTGGGAAGAGACTGAGAATGAATTCATGTATTTGGGGAATCAAATCTACAAGATTTGGTTTACTGTTGACTTTAGGGTTGGCAGGTAGAGATGTTAACCTATGTGCTAGCATCTATTTTAAGTAAAAAAGAAAAGAAAATGTAGCAAGATTGACCATACCAGCTATGGAAGTTTTCTCTGACTGAAAAGACTGTGTACCTCAAATGACAATTCCTTGTTTTTTAAAAGAGGATTCTTTTCAAAAAGACAAGTTTTGTGTTGGATGGACTCAAGTGATCTGCTCTGGGTTTTTTTAGAACATCAGCTTAACTTATTTTCATTCAACTGTTATCCTGATCCTGTCACATGAATAACTTGAATTCAATTGTCCAGTAAATGACTCTCACAAAACCTTACATACTATAATTACCCTTTCATTTTTAGTTTTTGTACATTTATGTGGGCAAGCATAATTATTAAATGAAAATTTCAGCACATTGGAAAAAAAGTAAAACATTCTCAATTTTACATTATTATATATGCCAATATATTGGTTAAAGTCCCTGAGAAGATGAAGAGCAATCAGAAGAGTGGTCTCAGATATTTTCCAAGACCATCTAAGTGGGGAAGAAAAGTCTCCATATATATTATATTCTTGAGCAAAGTATTACAATATATGATACCATTTCAGTTCCTGATGTTTCTAGGCACATTTCCATTTGGGCACATTTCCATTTGGCTTCAGGTCTTGGTGAATGAATAATGTGAAAAATGGGGCACAGACACTTTGTCTTTGATGGTTGTACTGGACTTTTCAGGAGCTATTGATCCTTGTAAGATACTTGGCTGGAGGGGATTTAGAGACAATTCTATTTAATCCTGGTATTCGTGATGGACAAGAGCTTTTAGTGGGAAGTAATGAAGATGCAATTAGTTTTTGATGCCCCATAGTATTTTGTCAAATTATTTATACTATTCATAATTGTGAAATATCTAAAGAGTTGCTCAGACCTTTGAAGTTCACAATCACAGTATGTTGGTGTCACTCAACTTTCATTCCTTTCCACCCCAAAATAAAGGTTTTCAAGTTCTAAATAAATGTCTGATGACAGCAGTGGACTAGATGAGAAGCAACTGAAACTTAACTTGGATAAAATAGAAGTTCCCCTGTTCATTTGGAAAAACTTGTGTAATAGGTATTTCAATCTGTTATGAACTAATAAAAACGTTTAAATAAAGTTTTAACAAACCTTAAAGAAAAAGCAGGGTTCTAATCCTGCACTTCTGATTGGCCGATAATAGCGATATCGGATTGGTCCGTTCTGGGGAATCTGATTGGCTGTTAACGAGCCACTCTCATTGGTTCAAGGGTTTAACACTTCCATGTTTCTCATTGGTTAATAGGTGAGCAGCCTGCCCTATAAAAGGGCTGCTGCTGCCCTAGGGTTTTTGCTCTGTTCAGAATGATTAATAAAGAGTTGAAGTTCACTGTTCACTGCCTCATCTCCGTTCCTTGCACCCATGCACAGAACTTAACACAATCTATCTTGAAAGGGGTTAAACTTCTTTTCAAGGCCTGGATTTACAGTCTGAATGTACTCTTGGATTAAATTTTGAACCAGAACATCCCAGTTTCACTGCAGGGCACCACTATTTTTGCACCATTAACATTATTTTACTAATTATAGCCATTTGTTAAAATATTATGTGTGGTCACAGTAACAGACATATTAGTTATAAACCATCTTCAGTTCTGAAGCATAATCTCACTTTCTCTATACAAATGCACAATTTTTGCTTATTGTGGGGTTTTATTTTGCACAGAATAAATTCCACATGAAAGCCACAAAAGATAGAAAAATAATCCAATAAATTCACTAGTGATAAAAGTGGCAACAACTCAGCTGGAGAAGAAAGGAACTAATTCTAGAAGCTTAAAATAAAGTCAGTAAGAAGCTAATATTATGTTAAATGATTTTAAAAAAATCCTTGAATGCAATATGAGTTTCTTTCTCATCAGACATTGCATTCTGAATTTGAAATAGCAATTAGCATTTACATTTTTCTACTTTCTCTCACACACGCACTCTTTCTCTCTTAAAAAAAAACCTTGGGTAGAAATTATACATCAATTTAAAATGTAATTATTCCACCATTATCTGTCAGAAATCATGGGGAAAATAAAAAATAAAATCTCTCTATCCTCCTTCATTATTTATAAGCAAACTTGGGAGCAACCTGCCCCATTAGCTATTATTCATGCTGCTTCTCTGTGTTAAGAAAGTTTTCTCTTGCATGACTTCACTGTGAGGTCAGGAGCAAGCTGTTTGTTCTTAGCATGCTTTTGACAACACAACCTCTGCATATCAACTGGAGCCACCTGCCTTGGCAAAGAGCCTGAATGACAATTTGGGAGGTTCCTGGACTGATTCATGTCTCTCCTATAAACACAAAAGGGGCTTCAAGCAAGCTGTTTCTTCACTCAGACTAGGCCTCACATCCAGTACACTGAAACAATCAGTCCTGCTCAGAGGTGGTATTCAGCAAAGTTCTGACCAGTTCTGGGTAACCAGTAGCGGAAATGTTGAGTAGTTCGGAGAACCGGCAAATCCCACCTCTGACTGGAGATTTTGCAATATCCTTCCCCTGCCAGGCCCACCAAGCCACGCCCACAGTATCAGCAGTAAAAAAAATTGAATCCCACCACTGGTCCTGCTGCCACTCTAGCTTGCTTAAAAAATGTTTTTCCCAGTGTAGATTTTAGCTTATAAGCAGGATTGAGAAACTGGATCTATCTAAAAGGCTGAATTCATCCTTCCACACTCTCTGTAGATTGGATGACTTATGATGCTGGACTTTCTATGCACTGAAAGTAGAGTGGAGTAGAGAAGGAGACTTCCCTTCAGTTATCTCTTAGCCACTCTTTTCTCAGTTAAAACAAATAATCTCAGTTTCTATTGGCAACACAAGCTGACACTAGAGCCCTTTTGGAGCCAACCCAGTCTAATTTTGGAGCCATCCCATTCTCATGGCAAAACAAGCTGGCACTGGAGCCATTGAAGCTAGTACATGTGGAGAAAATATGGCAAACACTCAGCCTTATAAACTTTGGTTATCTGATGCAGCTGTAGCAAAAATAGGAGAACACAATCTGGGATGACCAGGGCTGTTTTTTTTCTCCCCAACTCCCAAGCACTGACTTTCATCTAAACATCTACCCTCCTCCTGGCCATTCATCATGTTTCCTTCATATTTGTTTCTTAATGAATATTGAAAGGCTAATTTATGTAATCCAATTCTCAAGTTCATAGAAACCATGGGCTCCTTGTAACCATTGGCTGTTGAGTAAGGTCCAGTGGCTGAGTTCATGTAAAACAATGAGCCATATGTCGTGCTCCTGCTCATCTCTCCATCCCACCCTACCACTTCATTAGCAAAGTCATTTTTAGCAAATTAACAGTACAAGCCAAAAGATAACAAGACTGCCCCGCTGTGAAGAGTTGCAGATGATGTTACCCAATCAGTAATTTGTTGCAAATAGTGTTATGTTCTGTGCATGGGCGCTAAGGAGGAGACGAGCCGGTGAACGGTGAACTTCAAACTCTTTATTTACATGTGTAACAGCTCAGCTCTATGGCCGCAATGGCCCCCTTTATATAGGCAAGCTCTTGAGTATTTAACCAATGAAAACACAGCGCTAGCTCCGTTAACCAATGGGAGAGGCTCGTTAGTAGCCAATCAGATTCTCCTGAATGGACCAAACCAATGTCGCTATTATCGGCCAATCAGAAATGCAGGGCCAGAACCCTGCACTTTACTTCAAGCTCTTAATAATCTTTATTCAAGTACTTTTATTAATTCACAACACCCCTTCCCCCCGGGTTTCATTTAAGGGGTGCGGTCACGTAGTCTTTGAGGTAGGCAGGTTGTTTTGATTGTCTATTTGATTTACATTGTTCTCCTGGTATTTGGCTACAGTCTTGGGGTAGGACATTATCTGGTGAAGAGGGTGCCTCCAGTTCTGTATTCAAATTTTCGTTGCCGCTAATGTTCTCGGCATTTCCTTGAGGCGAGCTCACCCCCATCCCCGATCCTTCTTCACGTGTTGCCTCTGAGTGGTCATTATTTCTGCTTAAGCTTTCTGCCATTTCAAATTCAGCTTCCTTGGTATCTCCTCCCCCCTCGGTTTGGAAGTCAGGGGACTCGGAGATCCCCGACTGTAGCCTTGAACGCAGCTGATCAATATGGCACTTCCATATTCTATTGTCACGACATCTCACGCGGTACGATCTGGGGCCGGTTACTTGGACTACAGTTGCCTCGACCCACAACGGATTGCCTGAAAAGTTCCTAGCAAAAACCAAGTCACCTACCTGGAAGTTACGGCATTTCCCACTGGATCCGTGTGGTTTTTCAGGTTCATATGATGGGTCCAGATGGTCGAGGTGGGAGCGGAGTTTCCGCCCCATCAATAACTCGGCAGGAGTTTTGTTGGTGACGCTGTGCGGAGTGATATGCTGCAAAAGGAGTATCTGGTTAATCTTGTTTTCCATATTGCCATAGTCCATTTTATGCAAGGTTTTTTTGACAAATTGTACCATGCGCTCGGCCCTTCCGTTGGTTGCAGAATGCACCAGCGAAGTCAGCGCATGGCGAATACTGCGGTCCGCCAGGTACTGTTCAAAGGTCAGCGCGGTAAATTGGGGCCCATTGTCGGATACCAGAACATCTGGTAATCCGTGTGTTGCAAATAGTTTGTCTAGTTTTCTGATGACTGATTCGGTTGTTGTATTTCTCATCTCATGGATTTCAAGCCAGTTCGAGTAGGCATCCACCGTTAATAAAAATGTGTGTCCTTTGGTAGGTCCTGCAAAGTCCACATGAATATGGGACCATGGTCCTCTCAGTGTTTCCCATTCAGTCGGGGTTGCTTTCGGAGGGGCGTTGCTTACTTCCTGGCATTTGTGACAAGCTTTTACCCATGTCTCGATCTGCTTGTCGATACCCGGCCACCACGCGTAGCTTCGTGCAAGGGCTTTCATGCGCACGATGCCGGGGTGGCCATCGTGCAAGGTTCTTAGTATCGCTCATCGTAACCGCTCTGGGACAACGACTCTATCACCCCAGATAATGCAGCCCTTCTGGGAAAATAGTTCCGTTTGTCGATTCTTGAATGGGACATATTTGTCAGGTATCTGGTCCAATGGCCATCCGCGCACGACCCAACTGAGGACTCGTGCTAAAATGGGGTCGCGTTTCATTTCAATCACGATATCTCGGGCTGTTAGTGGCAGTGTTCGAAGTGTCTCGATCTGCGGTGTTGTAACTGTCGGAGCGGGGTCATCAATGGTCTCCGGAAGTGGTGCACGACTCAATGTGTCGGTGTGGGGAATGGCCTTCCCCGGGTGGTGTTGCAACTTGTAATTATAGGCAGCGAAGAATTCTGACCAGCGAGTCATTCTGGGAGATAATATATAAGGTGTTGGCCTATCTCCCACTATTATTCCCAGCAAAGGTTTGTGGTCAGTCACTATAGTAAAGGCTCGGCCATACACATATTCATGAAATCTCTTAACAGCAGACACAATAGCAAGGGCCTCTTTATCAATTTGACTGTAATTGCGTTCTGCTTTTGATAACGTCTTTGAGAAATAGGCAACAGGGGCTTCACTACCGTTTGGCAAAACGTGGCTCAAAATGGCGCCTACTCTGAATGGTGATGCATCACACGTGATCGTTAAAGGCAAAGTCTTGTTATACTGCATCAAAACAGCATCAGAAGTCAAATTTTTCACATGTCGAAACGCCTGCTCCTCTCTGTGTCCCCATACCCAGGTTGCTTTTTTGTCCAACAAACGATGTAGGGGTTCGGCTACGGTTGCTTTGTGAGGCAGGAAAACGTTATAAAAATTGATAAGTCCTAGAAAAGCCTGGAGGTCGGCCTTATTTCGGGGTTTTGGGGTGTTTTTGATTGCCCTAAGTGTGCTATTGGTGGGGTGAATGCCTTGACTATCAATTCAATATCCTAAAAATTCTACACGATCTGTACATCGTTGATTTTTTTTTAACTTTGTTTTTTTTTAACTTTGTTAAAAAGTTGTTTTTTTTTTAACTTTGAGACCTGAGTCTTTAAATCTCTGGAGAACCAACCTCAGGCGATCCTTTAGTATTTTCCGAGTCGGGGCAGCGATTAACACATCATCAAAATATGGGACAACGCCTTTTATCCCTTGTAATAGTCTTTTCATCAAACTTTGAAAGATTCCTGGGGCTACACTTACTCCGAACTGGAGTCGGTTACATTTAAACGCACCTCGGTGCGTAACGATCGTTTGGGCCTCTGCCATTTTTTTGTCTACAGGCAGCTGTTGGTATGCCTGGGCTAAGTCTAGTTTAGCGAAGACTTTTCCGCCCCCCAGGGAATGGAGGTGGTGTTGCATCACCTGTACCGGGTAAGCATTTTGTTGAAAAGTGTGGTTCAGGGTGGCTCGGTAATCCCCACAAATTCTTATCGATCCATCCGGCTTGATGGGTGTCATGATTGGGGTTTCCCAGGGAGAGTGATTGGTTGGTTCTAACACACCCTGGGCTATTAATTTATCAAGCTGCTCGTCAAGGGCAAATGGAACTCGATGAGGCTTAAGGCGGATGGGAGCTATTTCGGGATTGAGGTTAAATGATATCGGGGTCCCCTTGTACTCACCTAGTTTTTCTGCAAAGTCGTCCTGGAATTCTTGGACGATGTTCTCATCCCAGTCGCTGCTGCAGGTTCGGTGAATGCCGGCTACTTCAATTCCGAGTGGAGCGAACCATTGGAGGCCTAACAAACTAGGCTGATCCTTGTCGATTACAGTCAGGGGTAGGAATGCTATACGGTTCTTAAACGATACCCAGACTCGGCTGGATCCAACGACCGGAATTCGATTTCCTTGATAGTCTTTGAGTATGAGTCTTTGGAATCTGAGGTCTTGCCGCCAGACAGTAGGGATGAGCTGCTTGAGGGTCTTCCAGGAAACCATCGAGAAGGACGATCCTGAATCGACTTCCATCAGGCAGGGCTGGTTTTCGATGGCCACTTTCACTCAGATCTTCTTGGCATCAAGAGATGAGGCGTGACCGATCATGATAGTTTGGTGAGCCTCTTCTCGCTTCATTGAGTGCTTTAGGGTTTTTTTTCTGTAGGAGTGGTTGTTCCATTGGTGGTTCATGGGTTCTCGCTTTACAGGACAACTTCCTGTCGGTTGTCGATAGTTAGCCCCCCTCGAGGGCTGGCTGGGTCCTAGCTTGCTTCTACAGACCCGTCCGATATAGCCTCTTTTCCTGCACACATGGCAGAGCACGTCGAGGAATTTGCATTCTGACCGGAGGTGGCTTGCTCCACAACCAGCGCATTGGTACTGCGATCTCTGGCGTTGGTCTCGTTCGGACCGAAGTCGGTGGACCTCTTCTTCATCGCTTTCTGATGACAATTCGAGGTCCTCATGGTGGGCTGTCGTAGGCTGTCCTTCTGACTGAGGTGAAATTTTGCGGGCGAGTTGGCGAAGCGGGACTTGGGTGTGGCACATTCGGGCAGCCGACTTCCTGGTTGCTTCTGCTGCAGTAGCTTCAGTGATGGCGTCTTTAAGGCTAATGTTGCCTTTCACCATCAGCTTACTCTGTGTGCCTGGAGCATCTAATCCCAAAACTATTCGGTCTCTCAGGGCTTCTTCTAGGTCGGCAAACTCGCATAGGCCTCCCAGATTCCGGAGATCTGCTTTGAAATCAGCAACACTTTCGCCCTTCTGCTGACTTTTCTGGTAAAATTCATGCCTTCTAACGTGCGTTGGCACAGTCGGTGCATAGTGAGCCCTCAGCAGGGGTTCGAGGACGTCCCAGTCCATAGACTTTACTTCTGCCGGATTCGCTAGTGCCTTGGCTATCTTGAATACGGTTGGCCCACAATGAGTTAGGAATACCACCCGTTTCTTTCCGGTAGTGGCATCCTTCAAATTGTTGGTCTCCAGAAACATCTGGAAACGATCCATATATGAGTCCCAGTTTTCTTGTGCCGGGTCGATTGGAGCGGGTGGTAAGACGCCGCCGGACATGGTTCCGCCGTTGGTGCGTTTCAGCCACGTGCTCGGTTATAGTTCGTCGTTCAGTCAGCTCTGACGTCTCCACATCCCACACTCATTGCCAGTGTTATGTTCTGTGCATGGGTGCTAAGGAGGAGACGAGCCGGTGAACAGTGAACTTCAAACTCTTTATTTACATGTGTAACAGCTCAGCTCTATGGCCGCAACGGCCCCCTTTATATAGGCAAGCTCTTGAGTATTTAACCAATGAAAACACAGGGAGCGCTAGCTCCATTAACCAATGGGAGATGCTCGTTAATAGCCAATCAGATTCTCCTGAACGGACCAATCCGATGTTGCTATTATCGGCCAATCAGAAATGCAGGGCCAGAACCCTGCATTTTACTTCAAGCTCTTAATAATCTTTATTCAAGTACTTTTATTAATTCACAACAAATAGCAAGGGTGATTTTGTATTGCTTCCCCGCTAATGAATCTCTCTTGTTCTATCCTGGCATTGTGCATTAAAATTGTGATCTATTGCACAAAGATTAGGTGCATGTTGCACAGCCTGAGGGTGGACAATGAGCAAAGAAAGCACAAAACCAGTGCAGAAAACACACTCCCTCTCATTTTCTAGGAACCCCAAAGATCATTTGGGATCTCTGAGAATCAAGGGTTGAAGCCACACATCCTTCCTATTTTTGTTACTTGTTTAGAGTCCTAGTTCCCTCCTTAGTCCTCTCCCCATTCTGGATGTAAGGTTCCAAAGAGCAGAGAGAATGTTTGATTGCAGTAATTAGCTAATCAGCAACAGGCATAATTTCCCCCTGATTGATGCTTTGAATAATGATTACAGTCCTAACTGTTAGGCAGTTCTCTGATCAGAGTCACTTTGAAAGCAGCTTTGAACAGATAAATCTGCACCTTCACAGATAAAACAGGAGAGTTCAGTCACTCTGCTCTTTGGAAAACTGTTCCTGCCTTTACTTTAGGGAAGGACAGTGGAGACCTAGAGATGGGTGCTTCAGCTTCTTCCTGTCTCCCCCATTGCAATAGATGTTGTGATGCAAGAAGAGGGGGGAAGGGGAGAGAAGCTAACAGGTAGGGCATAGATGCTTTTCTGAGATGCTTTGCTTAGAAGTATAAGCAAAAGGAAAAGACAACATTTGCCTATGAAGCTAAGCCTTGCAATCCCCACCCCCAAAGTTCCTCTAATTGTTCTGCTTAAGGGCATTGTGGTTTTATTTCATGACTACGAGCCCAGGCTTTCTCAACAGTGACCATATTATATGGTCCAAAAAATATGATAAAACATTAAAAAAAAAACCCTCCAGGAGAGTGGGGTTTTCAAGAGAATCACTCAATCTACTTTGATTGCAGCCTAAAGTGGTTTAGGAAGTTCCTGGATGCTGAAACAGGGATAAGCAGATCTGTATCTATAGATTAGGCTTATCAGATCAGAATAACAAAAATATGAATGACCTCAATGGCTGATGAAGTGAGACACTTATTTTTCTACTATCCTTGGTTGTCCATATTTCTTTAGTTCAAATCTGGTAACCCCAGGATCGCTGATAAGAGCTCTGATTGATTTGAGTAACTTTTTGCACAACTTTTTTCATGTTTTAAAAAAAGTTTAAGGCTCTGTCTCTGTTTTTAAAATTACATATGACAATTCATATCTGTTTCTGCAGATTTAAAAATAACTAATGGAATTTGTTTTAATTTCACAGAAAGACCCCTCCATTTATTTCTCAACTTCTACCTAATGTCAACCAATCCCGTTCAGTTAATTGTCTTTTTTCTTCACTCATCATTACCTCTCTAGGTTTCTGTAAATTCAAAATAAATGAAGATGAGTGTGATATTGCTTGCTGGTTGACTTTTAAATATAGGTTGGAAAATAAGGCGTGGCGGGGCAGGATGGTTTATGATCTGTACTGTGATTGGTGTTTTGCATGGTTTTATAGCTAGTTATTTTCCCTCATATGAGTGTTTGCTAACTTTGCCATTATTTGTTACTTCTCTTTTTGTGTCTTCTGGTAATCTTACTTATTTATACTCTCTAAATTGCCCAAAGTTGTGTTTGTGATTGAGGCAGCCATTACATTTGATTAAATAAAAGAAGACAGAAGAAAACAGAGTAAGGATCAAATCCCAAGAGTTTTAACCTTCCCTTCTTTTCCTCTCCATTATAGGAATAACCAGGAATGGATTTTGTGTGCAAGGCCTGAGAGATCCAGGCAGAGAAGATACTCAAAACAGCAGGGCTGCCAACCTTGAGTGATAGTTCGGAGTGAGACACTGTGAGGGAGCGAAGCGACCGAGGGGGGGATGGTGTGGAAGGGGGGTGTCCCCCCTTCCACGGTAGGGAGCTTTGACAATTTTACATTTTAAATGGTGCAATCTGATGCATACTTTAGTCATGATTTGGACATATACATACATACATACATGCAAGCAGCACCAATGTACTTGTCCTTCACTCCCCAAATGCCCCCCTCCCAGTCTGTGCATGGGACCCCCAGCAATGCTGCCATCAGCTGCTCCTCTGCAGGGAAGTCCTGGATTGTCTGGGGGAGGAGAGGAGAGGACAGTGGCCACTCCCCCCCCCCTTTGCTTGGCATTTGTGGGGAGACCCCTCAAGGCGAGATTCCTTCCCAGGGGCTCCCAAAGAGCATCCAAACGTTCCTGGCATCAAGTGGGGAAAGAAGCCTAAAAAGAGAGAAACTCCTGCACTGGCTGTGATTGGGGCTCGGAGGGGACAGGAACCCCCCCTCCTTGCGAGCCCCCCCGCCCCGCTCCAGCCTGCCCTCTGGCGGGACCCCCTTCCTGGAGAGGCTCCTCCCTGCCAGACCCTCTTGCAGCCTCTTGGACCCAGGGGAGGCTGGGGGGGGGCGCATATCTAGGTGCAAAGGGCGGGGGGAGGGACACAATGTACCCGGGAAGGAGCCCTCCCCCCCTCTTCCCCCTCCCTCTCCAGGGACTTCCCATCAGGCTGGGGAGCGAGAGAAGCCGAGGCGCGCAAGAGGCCAGCCACGGCAGCTCCCCTTGCGAGAGGGAGGCCGGAGAGGGACGCGCCTTTGCGCCCCAATCCCAGCGGCCTTGAGACCAGACGGGTGCGGGGAGGGGATGATGGGAGCTCAGCTCTCGAGAAAGGCCCAGGGATGCCCTGTAGTTGTACTTCATGGGGGATAGAGAGTTCGTCTCTCTCATCTCCGCCTGCCAGAGCAGAGTGCAGTGCAAGGGTTAAGCCCAGAGAGTTGTGACATCCTAGAGCGGAAAGGAGCAACCGCTTCCTGCAGCGTGGAATTCTCTCCTCACCTCAGTACAGAAATCAATGCGGGCAACGTCCTCTTGCACATGCTCTGTTCGCCCTCTGAAGCCACCCAGGATCGGAGGCTTCACTTCTCGAAACTTTGGGCTTGGGCATATCGATATTCGGAATATCAGAGAATGTAGAGATATATTTATTTTTGTACATTCCATTTTGGGGGTTTAGCGTGAGATTTCATTTATCAGAGTGAGACAGTCAAAATTGGTTGAATTGCGTGAGTCTCACACTGATTGCGTGAGAGTTGGCAGCCATGAAACAGATTCCTGGCCTTATTCCTCATTTAATTACTTCTAGAGGAATAGTCTCTGTATTAGGGCTTGCTTGATGAACAGGGCAGTCTTTATAAAATCATTGCCTTATGCTGAAATAGTAAGCCTAAAGTTTGCCCATCCCAATTAAAAAAAAACAAAACACCATGGATTTTTGTGAGTGAAATGTATTTTAAAAAGCATTTAAAAAGAAAAAAGCATTTATCATACGAAAAAATCCAAAGAAAATAAATTATAGCAATAGTATCAACTGCAGGCAAAATATATTTTTAATCCCCCAAGGTATTTCAAAGGTCATACTGTTCCAAATGAACTAGCCTAATTTAGATCTACTTTAATAATCATTTTAGAATGATTTGAAGTATAGTGTCAACAGCATCTGAATATTCCCACTTTTGGTGACTGTATTTAAACTAGCAGTGATGGAAAAATAATTTTAAGTAAGCCAGTTAAAGTCAAATCTACACAAGAAGAAGCAAAGAAATGTCCCGGGATTTGAAAACAAATAGAAAATCTCATATATGTTGATTTTACCTCCTTCTGGTCATTCAGATGGTTTTGCTTGTTCCACCAGGGATCTAAAAAATGGATGCACCAAGGATCTGCTCAGTAACCTTTCATCAAACATTGACTTATCCTAAAAGAGAAATCATCCATCTCTACACAGGAGAGATATGTGATCTTTCAGCACAATGACATATAGCAAACCATAGGAATATAATTATCGATTGTTCATTCTCATATTATAAGATATGAGATTTTTAAAAATGCAAAAAAGCCAATTTGGTGTAGTGGTTAAAGCATCGAGTTAGAAACCAGGAGACTATGAACTTTAGTCCTGCCTTAGGCACAAAGCCAGTTGGGTGATCTTGGGCCAGTCACTCTCTCTCAGCTCTAGGAAAAAAGCAATCCATTTCTGAAATCTTGCCAAAAAAATTGCAGGGTCTTGTCCAGACAATTGTCAAGAAAAAAGGTATACCTTTTTCAGATGTTACACAGCCCTACTGGGGAAACTCCCATTATCTTTCTTGTAGTGTTAATATGTCTAAAATTGGTAGCCTGCCCCAGTAAGTGTAGAAAGAGATCTGGCTATGAAAGCAGAGGAAGAAAAAAGAAGGCTTTTGCTACAGTTAAGATTTTGATAAGTACATGATTACGCTTCTGAATTAAATGACAGCATGTTAGGGATTTAAATTTAATGCAGCAAAATATTTTCTGTAAATCTGTACCAGCATAATTGTATGAACAAAGTTATTTGAAATAAGGATTACAGAATGTTATTGTGTTTTCAATTCTGAACAGATTAACATATCATATCACACCATATCATCCTAGTTACAATTATTAGATAAAATGGCCAAGATACTGCCTTTTGATGGAGAAGTATCTATGTTTTTAAATCAGACTCTTTAATAACTATTGGATATATGCTCAGTCAAATAATTCAACCACACCAGTTCTATCTTCTAATAGTTATGGCAGTAAATCCAAAGGGAAGCTCATTGGGTTCAGAATTCAATGATTTTTATCTTTATTAATTAATTTTAAAATAATTATGCCTTGCCATACCATAAATAGTCTTTGACTTATAACTACAATTCACTACAGACTTTGGGTTGCAAGTCATTGAGGTCATTAAGCAAGTCCCACTCTCAGCTGCCTCATTCAATGACTGTATTCCAGTTCCTCCAGTTCTGGTCATTAAACATGGAAATCTCTCACAGGCAAGGAGGTCTTGTACAGATAGGTCCACCAATATGCAGAAACCTTACTAGAATTATCCCAGAAGGGGTGAGTTGAAATGTCTTTAAGGCATTGTAGCCTGGGGTGGGCTTCAAATTTTTTAGCAAGAGGCTCTCTGCCCTAATGACTGACTGGGTGGGCATGGCTGGGTGGTCATGTGACTGGGTGGGTGTGGCCAACTCGATGTCGCTTCTTTGCCCTAATTACCTAAAAAAAGATATATAACAAATGTTAATTCATAAAGTATTTCTATGGTATTTTTAGAATCGTCAACAGAAAGGGATAGGGGACCAGTGTGGCAGCTTGGAAACTGAAACAGCTTGAAAACCGAAACAGCTTGGAAAGTGCATTCCATAGTTTTCAAAGATAGTAACTAGGTGACTGAAGTTTCTGCCATGCAAAATTCTAACTGGAGAGCATGAATGATGACTCTTGGCTATGGATGTGTCCCATTGGAGAATATGAATTATGATACACCCAGGGGGTGGGGGAAAACCATGGGTGACAATGAATTATGTATCTCAGAGTCAATGTCACCCAGGCAATGACAGTGTCAGGTTTCCAAGTGATGAAATCCATTTAAAAAGAAAAGGACAAAGTCCATCTTCCAAAACAATTTCTTTCTTTTAGGAAAGTATCAAATTGGCAAAGTCCATGGTAATTCTGAATCTGACACAACCCGAAATTACTCCACAATATCAGAAGTTAGAAACAACCCCCCAAAATCACATTCTTCGATAGAAGTAATTCAACGTTGCTTGATGTCATAAATCTCCACCTCAAGGGACCTGAAATGGTCAGCTATTTTCCCACAGGAAGAAGAATCACCTAGTCTAAACAAATCTCCCTATCTCCACTCCTCCCCCCCTTAGGAATGTGGCAAGCCCGAAACCCTTCTCCCATGACTGCCAAAGGGAAAATAAGAAAAAGAATATATATTAAGCCTAACTAAAATGGCTACACATATGTCAATTTGATAGCCAGATATTTTAACTCCCAATAAATACTTCTGAAGTTTTGGAAGTTTGGCTCGACCCTCATGATTTAATTGGGGTAACTGCCAGAATCATGACACCAAAAGTTGTTTATTATTTTGTACATTTAATACTTAAATAAAATACTGGGTGAAACCAGGTTTAATAGCGATGATTGTGAGAGGGATCTTGGAGTCTTAGTGGAGTTTCTGATGAGTTACACGATTCTTATTATTCAAGCGCAAGCACTGAGTGGATTGTTTATCTAGCTTGCAACACTTTTATGAGGTGTGAAATGCTCTTGTCTGAATGCCTAGAAGTTCAATTAGGCCTATTAAGAGCTTCCCCTTGCTGCTTGTCTTTTGGAGGTTATTGAGAGCTCTCCAAGCCCTGCAGAATCTTAGCTAAGGGCTTTCCCAAGCCCCTGAGAGCCCCCAGCAGCCCACCCCTGATTGTAGCTGTTATGTTTTGCACATGGGTGTAAGAAGCAGAGACGAGACGGTAACAGTGAACTTCAACTCTTTATTAGGCATACTGAACAGAGCAAAACCCTAGGGCAGCAGCAGCCCTTATTTAGGGTTGGCTGCTGACCTATTAGCCAATGAGAAACATAGAAGTGTTAAACCCTTGAACCAATGAGAGTTGGCCCGTTAACAGCCAATCAGATGTCCCAGAAAGGACCAATCCGATATCGCTATTATCGGCCAATCAGAAGTGCAGGATTAGAACCCTGCTTTTTCTTAAGGTTGTTAAAACTTTATTAAACGCCTTTATTAGTTCAAAACACCCCTTCCCCCTAGGTTCCATTTGAGGGGTGCGGTGATGTAATCCCGTAGATACGCAGGTTGTTTTAACTGTCTATTAGATTTGCGCTGTCCCACCAGTTCCTGTCTGTAATACGGTTTCGGCCAGACATTTTTTGATCTATCTGTTACAGGCGGTTCCGCATCCTCACTGAACGACTCGGTGATGCTAATTCTATCGTTGTTGTCCTCCAATCTCTGCAGGCTTGCCTCCGTTGAGGTATTCCTCTATGGCGAGGACAACCCTCTCCCTGATTCTTCTTCATGTAAGGCGCCTGGATGCTGACTTCCTTCGCTTCCACTTTCCACCATCTCGAATTTGGTTTCTTCGATATCCCCTCCTCCCTCAGTTTGAGAGTCACAGGAGTCACGGGAACTGGGTTGTAGTCTAGAGCGAAGCTGATCTATATGGCGTTTCCATATTTTTCTGTCCCAGGTTTGCACACGGTACGATGTGGGCCCGGTGGTTTGAGTTACGGTTGCTTCAACCCATAATGGTTCGCCGGAAAGGTTTTTAGTGAAGACTAAGTCACCTACCACAAATTCGCGCCATTTTCCGCTAGATCCATAGGGTTTCTCTGGTGCGTAGGACGGGTGGAGCCAGTCGAGGTGGAAACGGAGCTTACGTCCCATCAACAGTTAAGCTGGAGTCTCGTTGGTGATGCTGTGCGGGGTGATGTTTGGAGTAGGAATATTCTGTTTAGTTTGTCGTCAATGTCCCCATACTCCATTTTGTGGAGAGTTTTTTTAACAAATTGGACCAGGGCGGTGAGCTGGGGTCCGTTGTCGGAGACCAGAACGTCTGGCAACCCATGCGTTGCGAATAGCCTATTCAATTTGCGGATGACTGGATCGGTTGTAGTAGTCTTCATCCTGTGGATCTCAAGCCAGTTGGAATAGGCATCTACTGTTAGGAGGAACGTATGTCCCTTAGTAGGTCCTGCAAAGTCAATGTGGATGCGGGACCACGGCCCCCCGGGGGTTTCCCACTCCGTTGGAGTTGCTCTCAGTGGAGCACTGCTGACTTCTTGGCACTTTAGACAAGTCTTCACCCAGGCTTCGATCTGCTTATCGATGCCCGGCCACCACGCGTAGCTTCGTGCGAGCGCTTTCATATGCACGATGCCAGGGTGACCGTCATGCAATGTTTTCAAAACTGCTCGTTGTAGCCGCTCTGGGACGACGACTCTGTCTCCCCATAGGATGCAGCCTTTTTGCGAGAAAAGTTCTGTTTGCTGGTTTCTGAAAGGGGTGAAATCGTCAGGGGTTTGTCCTACTGGCCATCCTCGTTCGACCCAACTGAGGACTCACGCAAGGACAGGATCTCGTTTCGTTTCGATAGCGATGTCTCTGGCTGTTAGCGGTGGTGAATGTAGTGTTTCAATCTGGAGTGTCATAAGGGTTGGAGGTGGGTCATTGACAGAAGTGCCCCGGAAGTGGGGCATGGCTTAATGCGTCAGCGTGGGGAATGGCTTTCCCTGGGCAGTGTTGTAATTTATAGTTGTACGTAGCTAAGAACTCTGACCATCGAGTCATTCTTGGTGACAATATATAGGGGGTTGGCTTGTCTCCCGCTATAATCCCCAGCAAAGGTTTGTGATCGGTAATAATAGTAAAAACTCGTCCATATACATATTCATGAAACCGTTTCACAGCGGACACAGCAGCAAGAGCCTCTTTGTCAATTTGGCTATAGTTACATTTCTAATATATAGTTACGTTTCTAATATATTAGCAATTTTCATTTGTACTCACATGCTTTCCCAAATAGATCTTGTAATTAAAAAATATTTCTGCATTACTGATTTCCTATTGCAATACAATCACTAGAGAGGAAAGGCTATTGGTGTTCGCAGTGGGTTTTATCAATATATTTGCCTTTTGGCCTGTTAAAACACAAATGTATCATGTACAAGGAATATCAGATTTATATTTTCTAGATTTTGAATTTTGGGAATTCATTTCAGTCCTTTAATTCTGAAAATACTGAAACTGTGCAAAAATGAGTATCATATCCTTTTTTTTACAAAGATAAACAAAATCCATTTACACATTTTGGACAGAAATATCCCAATGGATTAAAGAAGGTAGCACCACCCAAAATTATGCCTTAGGGCATAATTACCATTCACATTTCAAATTAATATCACCTTTACATCTCAGGGAATTTGAAGAACTGCAGTATTTTGACAAAGATAAGGGTTTTTTTTTAAAAAAAAATTCATTTTTTACCCATCATTATTCCCAGGATTTCACAATAGAATTTTATCCTGCTAACATTTTTAAATGCAAATAACATTGTATTTCCTTGTGTTCTTAAAGTACCCAGATTTTCAGGTTTCTGAATTTTAACATGCAGTTCTAGATTTTTAAAAAATAAGCAAAGCAATGTATATGTTTTTAAAAAATGATATAAATCAATGCTAATTTTAAAGGAAACTTAAATTTCAATGTTGTTTTTATATGACTTTTAGGAATGGCTAGAATCATACTTTAAAAACTAAAATATGCTGGATATATCCTGTCTCTCTGTGTGTATGTGTATGTTCTGGTGAGCATATTGTAAATTGAAAAAAGTGGGTAAGATATTAAGACTGAAATTGGCAGTTGAATGTGAGACTTGGGCCAACAAAATATCTCTGGAAAAAGAAGTGATCATGAAATTGCCCACACGTATTCCAGACAGAGCCTTCTCATAAGTAGATAGTAAGGAATCACATTTTTGTGATTTGCTTGTGAATTGAGCGGCTGAGAATAGGGGATTCCACCAAAGCTCATAGGAGTAATTTAACATCTAAGCACATAAGATTCAGCTGATCCTCAATTTTTAATCACTTTGGAATTAACTTTTATTGCTTTTTAAATATCAAGAATCTTTGGGATGGCATGGTATGAATACCATGAAACTTTGGGTGTTTCATGGTATTTACTGGATGAGTTTCCTTTCATTCCTTATGAAAGTAGTTTAAAGTATCAGTTGAAGGACTAAAAAAGTGGGCTGGAATTAAAAGCAAAAGCATGATTAGTGTATTAATTTCAGAACATTTTAAATAGACTAAGGATACAGATGGATTTGATACAATTCTGAAATTAAATATAAGAAACACAGTTTCCAAGTGAGGTGTTATGGCTAGTTACACATCTTTGGGAGCAGCTCCACAGACAGGGACAGCACAAAGTATAATTGCAAATCAGGAGATGGTTCTGACTGGAAAAAAATATTCTGCTGGAAGGAAAATTTGGGAGATTATCCATTTGTGCTCTAGAATAGCTGCTCCTTGCAAAAAAAAAAAAAAAAAAAACCTGTTAGGAATCTGCCCACCAATTAGTTGGGTTGGCAACATATAAACCAACAATGTATGTTTGTAGCTTTAAGACAAAAACACTGTATTGATTTATACTATATTCCAATTGGTTGATTATATTGCAAATTACCATAAGAGGGAGCTAGAGATCATAGCTTGCTCTCTCTGACATTATGTCTCTCTGATATTCTGTTGCTATCTAAAGTTCTCTGTTGTATTTATGCTGTGCTTATACTTTGATATCCTTGTTTACGGTAAATGACAAAGGCAACCGTTAAGAAGACTTTGTAATTGGATATTCTTGGGACCGTTAAACGTATACAACCTGGACTATTTATTGGACTGTGCTATTTCTTAAAGTGAACTTTAACTCAATTTAGTATATCTGTGTGTGGCTGGATAATTATTCATAACTGTTCTCATAAATGTTTCCATGTGCATATCCTTGTTACTCAAGGGTTATTCTGTACATATCAAAACAAAACCTGCTGGAATTTAGTTTCTTGTGGTTGAATGTGAGTTTAGTAGTTTGGGAATCAAGGATTTACAATGTGCCCTAAAATGTTATGTAGCTTTTCTGGCTGACAAAAGTTTCACCTTCTTAATCACTTTATAATGTAACTAGCTGGATACCCTTGCTTCACAATGAAACTTTGTGATCAGGCCATACAGGAGAAATTCGGTTCACAATCTGTTGGCTCAGTGCTGGTCAGTGATTAAAACACATAAGGGAATATTGCTCCCACCACCTTGAGTCTGGAAGCAGTTCCATAGGTGGAAGGCATAGACATTTTGGTGAGGTACCAACATTTCATATTGTAAGGAGCCCCTGGATGCTCCTGAGTGAAGGAGTGGAACATCTGCCAGTTTGAACTGAGATTATGGAATGTGAAGCAACTGGCAAATGGAATAGAGTTCTTTTCAGGTGGGGATGGGGAGTAGAACTCCTTAGTATCAGAGCATGTTAATTACTGCATAAAAATGCTAATGATCTGATCGTCATTTTAAAAAATCCTTTCTTAGTGAGCACCTAGAAGCCAAGAGGAACATACATGCCAAATTTCAAGTTTGTAGGCTTTACGGTTCTGGAGATTTCCTGATGAGTAAGTGGTACTTGGCTTTTATATATATAGATTGCTTTACAGCTTGAGAGATATTCCAAACAGCAGTGAAGAATAAAGAATCTTGGGGGCCTATTTTTTTAAATTGAGGGCAAAAACCTCCAATTAAAAAAAAATTAATCTAAAGGCAAAAAGCTTGACAAGATTGTGATATTAGAAAGTTTCAAATGGAAAAGGAGAACAGTGATTTTAAAAAAATAGAATCTATGTATGTATGTAATGTCTGTCTGTCTTCTATATAGGTGTGTGTGTGTGTGTGTGTGTGTGTGTTTGTTTGTTTCTTTGAGGAAAGTCTCTTTGAAAGTAGTAAATTAATTAGACCAACAGGATAGCTCTCGGTGAGAAGGTTTATATATATAAGAACAGTAATAATTGGTGGATTTTACACAACAAGAAGATAAGTGCAATATTAGTTGGATTGTTTGACAATGGATTGCTAATTGAAGCCAAAAGACTCAACATAGAGAAAAGCAAAACAAAACAAAAAAGAAGCCTATATTTTATTCTCACCATAGTAACTGACATGCTTGCACTTTCTCACCATGGCAACCATAAGAAAATCTGCCAAACTGGGAGAAGGATACATACATGGGGCCACCAGAACAACTTACACATAAGGGTATTTCATCAGATTTATTGCTTTTTTTTTTTTTTTGAAGAATTTGGTAAAAAGATGACTACAACTGATGAAAAAAATTAACGGGAGAAGAATTTGCAAGGTTGAAAAAAGATCTGAAAGAAGATGTTAAGAAAATTAAAGAACTTGTGGAATAACTGGCTGCAGATTTAAAACCAAGTATTAACAAAGTAGTAGTTTGAAAGGTAAGACAGAAGTTATAAATAGAGAGATTGAGAAAGATTTGGGCAATTTGACATTATTGTAACTTAAGGAAAAATAATTTTGTTTAAGATTTAAAGTAACCTCAGAAGAATATTCATATATTAAGAGGGCTGTGAAAATATCTACAGACCCCTCGCATCCTGGACATAAATTGTGTCAACTTCTACCCTCAAAATGATACTATAGAGCACTGCAATCAGAACAACTAGAAACAAAGTTTTTCCCTGAATGCCATCACTCTGCTAAACAACTAACTCCCACAACACTGTTAAAATACTTAGTAAGAAAGTATTACTACTATTCTTCTCATCCTTCCTATTACCTATCTTTTCCCACTTATGACTATAACCATGTTGCTTGTATCTTTACAATTTATATTGTTTTATTGGTTTTCCTAGTATGTTCTGATTGTGTATCAGTAACCTATGTATTATTTGATTGCTTAATGTAACCTGTGATTATTACTAAGTGTTGTATCTTTTGATTCTTGATGAATGTATTTTATTTTTTCTTATGTACACTGAGAGCATATGCACCAAAGACAAATTCCTTGTGTGTCAAATCACACTTGACCAATAAAGTATTCTATTCTATTCTATTCTATTCTATTCTATTCTATTCTATTCTATTCTATTCTATTCTATTCTATTCTGCTGTATAGTGCAGTATTGTGTGGTGTCAGGGGTTTTCGGTTCAATGTGTGAAGGGTGAAGGATGTGTGTTTGTGTTTATTTTCATGGTCATGGTCATGATGTGCACTGAAGATGGTGTTTGATTTCGTAGTACGAGGTGCAATGACAATAAACTAAACTAAACTAAACTAAACTAAACTAAACTAAACTAAACTAAACTAAACTAAACTAAACTAAACTAAACTAAACTAAACTAAACTAAACTAAACTAAACTAAAAGATAGTTATGTCTCTGTCTGGATTTCTGGACTTGGAAGAAAATGATATTAACAGAAAGATTGATAAGGAGCACATGTGGGGGGGCTCCCGCACACATGTGCAGGGAGTGGGGGGTTGTGCATGCATTGCATTATAGACCCAGGCACGTGTACACGCATGCCTCACACACACACTTTCAGCCTGCGATGACAAAAAGGTTAGCCATCACTGGCCTGTAGGATAACATATGTTTTGCCAAATGTTTTGCCAAAGCAATGTTCCAAGGAATGTCCTTGTATAATTTATTGGGAAGAAGACAAGAGAGTTCTACCAGTTCAGCTACATCCAAAATCTATATTGACTGATGACTACACAGATATTTTGTGGTGAAAGTTAATCTACAGGGGACTAAGACTTTGATATTGGGAATTTACACTCCAAATGAAACTAAAACAGCATTTAATAAAAGACTTGTGGATAAACTTTTGGAATTTTCATATGAAAATATTTGTCTTCTTGAGGATTGGAACAGAGTAGTTTCTCCACAAAAAGATAGAACTTCTGACAAAAATGTCAAAATATCACAGGGAAAGTTGTCCGTTACTAAAAATTACCAAAATAATCATTTTTATATTTCCATATATCAAGTTCCAAATTAACCCAAAAATATTTTAAAAATCTTTTTATTATTATTATTTATTCAATAATTTGGAACTTGATATATGGAGATATAAAAATGATGATTCCTAAGAATATACCTAATTTTCTGAAAGACATAAACCTTTTTCAAGAATAGATATAATGGCTAATAAAGTTCAAGTGAAGATATTACCCAAGACAATATCCAATGACTTGTAAATGGAGAAAAGGATCTTTTAGATGGAGATTGAATGAATTGTTATTACAGAAAGAAATAGTGGTGAAGGATTGTAAAAAGAAGTTAAAGGAATTTTTTGAGAAATAAATTAATACAGGTAGAGAAGTAAGGATGGTTTGGGATGCAAAGTAGCTTGTGTGCAATGTTATTTTATCGTGAATTTAAACTGAGCCACATATGGAGAATTTATTTCAGCAATTTTGTAGTTTTACCCAAATCTGCATCTTCTAAATGGCTTTGCCACATATACATATTCAAGTGACCCTGAAAGCCAATATTGCTCTGTTTTAAATCATCATTTACTACTCCCAGCCCCAAAAGATATCCCCAGACTGCCTTTGGGTTGTGATCAGCATTCCAAACATACAAAAATGTTAACGTTTTATTTATTGAGAAACTGATTTGCACAGCAGGGATCTCTTTAGTTTATCTAGTGCCATTGATGTTACCTTTAATGAAGAAAAGGAGGAATTAAAAAAAAGTGTTCCCACTGGTTGTCATGGCAACAAGCTGGGACACTTTTAATGACACCAAAAATCCCATCTGCTTTCATTATTTGTGTGGTAAAAGCAAGCCCTTTCTCCCTTCTTCTCCATAGAAGGTAAGCCAACAAAACCTTGAACATCAAATAGGCTTTAACCACTGTAGTCCTACAGAGGTAGTTCTTTCTTTTCCATGCTGTTATCCTTGTTTATTTGAGAGATTAGTTTAATCTGAGAGATGGGGGTGAGCAAATGATCAAAAAGCAATAGCCATAGAAGACCTCTAGCCACTGCAGGTATTTCTCAGGTACATGGTTTTGCTCTCTGGACTTTTATTGTTTATTTAATATATGGCATATAATGCCAGGGAAATCTACAAATCTACAAATACTACAATCTACAAATACTACACACAATGTAGTCTTGACAGTCTTCATTGCTAGTTCATTCTGTTTGGCACTTGTGCGCCTATCCTTGGTGAACCACAGGAGGAAAACTAGCTTTGTACCAGCTAACTAGCCACTCTTGGATTGCTGGTTCTTCTGGGCTCCTCTGTCAATCTCACCTCACCTTGCCTTGTGTCATGTTTCCTGAGGAGCCAGGGAACAAGCAACAGGATCTCATTCCATCTCACGGAGCTGGGCTTGAACCACTGGAATGCAGACCATTTCTGACTGGCAGTTCCAATGTCATTAAGCCACTGCACTACCACATCTCCTACAACTGCCTGGTTGTTTTGAGTCCAGCAGAACCTTAAGTGGAAGTCATAATTAATGAACCATGAATGCTTCTTACTACTGCAGAATCTATGGGGTATGAACAGCAGTGCACTGTGCCACTGTCTCTGACTACTCAACTCTTGTGGTCCCATCCTTTAAGTGCTATCATGTTGGTCCCCAGTAATTATCGGCAGCCAAGTTTCCAGAAAAAGTAAATCTGATTTTTAATCATTGAGGTCTGAAGAATGATAACTACATACCCAATCAATAAAGACAGAAAGCTCTCACCCAATAACAAATGTTCTGCCTAAAGTGAACTGGAATGCAGTGGCATGACTCATTATATTTTTATTCACTAATTTTTATCCATGGATGGTACTATAGCTTTTCTAGGAATCTATGAAATTATATCTTTCTTGAAAGTAAGTCATGACTTAATTTCAGGGCTTGGGTGAGAGACTCCCAAGAGGTCAGTAAATATAAATATATAAACATACAAGACCCAATTAGAGGGCTGTAAAGCACTATGAAGTGATATATAAGTCTAAGTGATACATCCCACATAGCTAGTCCAGAAGCATATTATGATTAACAGTATTAAAAGCTGCTGAAAGGATCACAAGGATGGATGAACTGCCTCCTCCATCCTCACTCCAGTTTTACCACAACTAATCAACAAACTCAATGTATCTCCAAACTGTAGCCTCTAACTTAAAACCTAGCTGAAATGTGTCCAGATAATCTGCTTCTTATCTTCCAGGGTTCTTGGAACTGAAGCTAAACCATTTCCTAAAAACCTTCCTTAAAAAGGAAGATAAGAAATTGAATACAAATTGTCCAACATTGTTGTATTTGGTGCTAGCTTCTTGTGAGGGGGACAGATGTCATCAACTCTTTCAAGGCTGAGAGGACAACTACCTCTGAAGAGATATCACTGCATGGATGCAAAGACAGGTTCTCTACAGTGTAGCCTTGACTAGCCACCTAACAAATAGGTGGCTGAGATCACATCCAGAGGACTTTGTTCACTTCCTCAGGAATCCTAACCTCAAACAAGGTAGCTCTACAAGACTTTGCCCCAGTTATCTTTACTCGACTGGTACCTGTTAGGTCCATATTAAAATCCTTTTAATTACTCTAATGTTCAATCTGCTGTTTTAATTGAACCTGTGCTTAAAATGCATATCATAAGCAATCAAAAAATCAAAACTATTTGAATACTAACATCATCACAAGCTGTTCTACTAAGTACACGATGTGAGGGTACTATAACAAATATTCCAATAATTCCTACTAAGAATTCAGATGGTGCCAAGTATACTGTATTGTTTCCACCACACTTCACCCACCTTTCCAGCTTTGTGGACTGGTGGGGGAGAGGGAAGAAGAAATGGTTTAGTGTGAGTGACAGACATGTGCAGACTCACAGCTTGCAAAAATGGAGCTGTGCACACTCACTGAATGGGCCACAGCCCCCCAGGCAAGGGCCCAGGGGGTTGGGACTCCTGTACTACCCTACATAACAACAGGTATATAGATCCTACTATAAGGGATTTAAAGCCTTTGGGATAAGGACCTAGCTAGGCCTTTTGGTGGTATGTCAGAATTGTTGGTGGATTGAAGACATTTACAATTTATTTAATTTAAATGTGGTTCAAATCAAATTAATGCAATTCACTGACTATAAGACTGTATAACTGCAGCCCAGTTATTTAATGCTTTCTAAAGTATATTTCCATGGTAATTTTTGGAAAGGAGTGATGTCTGACTTCCAAGACTTCTGGAAAGTATCTTGCCACCCTGAATGTGTCCAAGCTAGACCACGCCAAACAATCCAATTCTTGGTTTTTGACATTGGCTTTCTTTTTAATTCAACTCTATTTGGCCCAGCTGCATGATCTTTCAACAGACTTCTGGATTGGGTGCATTTTGAAAGAAAGAGCTTCCTTTGGGCTTTCTTTAAAGGCTTAGGATAATAAAAGCCTTATCTCTGCGAGCTCCCTATAATGCTGCACTGGCTTCTTTTTTCTGCCTTGCCCTCCTGCTCAAGGCCTGTCAAGAATCCCCTTTACTGAATGGGTCTTATTCTCCTGAAAGTGCACAGTGTTTTCAGGGATAAAAGGAATTATTCAAGAATTAAGTCTGAGATCTGTTACATTCCACAATCTTTTCTGGCGATCTGCCTCATCCTGCCACAAAAAAAAAAAAAACATGGACTGACGATTCATGTTTTTAACACTGGCTTTCTTGCTGTATCCTCAAATCCCTGGAGATTTGTTGCTGTGGAAGGGCTGGCACTTCAAAAACTGATTGGTCTGTGTTTTTCAATCCTGGAGGAACATTTTTCTTTTCATTTTCCTTCATCTCTAAATTTGATCAAGCTACCTTGATTTTTTTTCCCCTTTCCTTTCATAAAAAAAGCTCTTTGCTTTTTGATACAGTTGCTGGACCATGTAAAGGCTTTACTTTCTCTGTTCTCACTTGCAGTAAGATGCAAGTGCATCTTATAGCATTCATGTAGGAGAAGTGAACTAATATCATGGAACCTGGGACATGAGAGTTATTGGCAAGATATTCCATCAGACTAGGAACTGGGAGGCTATGAGTTCTAGTCCTGCCTTAGGCATGAAAGCCTGACTGACTTTAGGCCAGCCACTCTCGTCCCAACTCACCTCACAGGATATTGTTGCGGGGAAACTAGGAGAAGGAAGGAGTGTTATGTACATTTGCTTACTTGACATTGAACAGTCGCTTGTCTGGCTTTTGTGTTTCAGTGATGGAACAAAACTATTCTAGACAGGTCTCCCCATGCAATTGAAAATGGGAGTGATGGCTAATTGCTGAACAAATCTGAAGGAGGAAAAAATAGAGAAAGCACAAAATGTGTTATCACTCATGCACACTCTGCTACTTAGGCTGCTGGAGGGAAGTGCAAGCTCATTCTGGGCTTGGTCTTGTTGCATGTTTTATTATATTTTACAATACAGGGAAGGGAAAGGAATACAAATATGAATAGACTGAATGTCTATTGAGATTCTCAGACACCCAGGTCATGATTGTCCCAAAGATGCTTTCTCAAGAGGCAACTGGATATTCTGGCTTTTCTTTGAATAGAGTTTGTTTCTCATCCAAGAAGGTTCTTCAGCTCTTGCTGAAGAAGCTTCTTGGATGAGAAGTGAAATGTCTTCAGAGGAAAAACCAGAAAGTCCAGTTGCCTCTTGAAAAAAAACCACCTTTGGGATATGAATAGGGTCTTGGCTGAAGAAGTTAAACTTATTTTATCTTCACAAGGGTCCAGTTTTACAAGAAAAACCAATAACTATCTGAAGGCAGTTCCACATGTAAATATAGGCAATACAGCACAAGCATCATATTGTTTGGGGATTACTTAACAAATGCTTCCTCTTTCTCTGGCAATTTTGACTGGTTTTAAATTCTGATTCTATAAACTAATTTAGAATTTCTTTAAATGAACACTACACACACTCATTGAAAGCCTAGGGAGGACATTTCAGCCCTGAAAGATGGCATATATATATATATATATACATACATACATATACATATAGATATACATACACACACACACACACACACACATATATATATATATATATATATATATATGGATCTTTGGTTTTTCGGGTTTTCTCCCGCGTAAGATTGGAAGTATCTAGGCAACGTTTCGATGAAGTCAAGCCCCCACCTGAACAGAACACGCCTCCAGCCAATCAGAACACAGCCAACCCCCCAACCAATCAGAACACAGCCAAACCCCCAACCAATGAGAACACACCCCCATCCAATCAGAACACAGCCAAGCCCCCAGCCAATCAAGTCACACACCCACTAGCAATTAAAAGGAAGAAGCAGCTGCAATCTCACATCACTCTGAGAAGCACAGAGCTGAAGACCAAGCCTGAAGATGATGAATGAGACTTCATCGAAATGTTGCCTAGATACTTCCAATCTTACGCGGGAGAAAACCCGAATAACCAAAGATCCACATACAAATACCCGCGAGAACCTCAGAAAACAAATATATATATATATATATATATATATATATATATATATATATAATCTACTAAAATAAGTATATAAAACATTTACATCATGCACATATGGGTTATTTCCTTTAAATGCCAAGAGGCTACATACAACTATTTAATGATCAATATATTTTATTTTAGTTTTCTGGGCTTGCTTTAAAAAAAAAACCTGTAGCACTGAGCTGGTAGAAGTGTTCAAAGGTAATGATTGGCACAGGAAAAAAAAATGAGAAAAAACTTCTGGGCCTTGAAAATTCCCAAACAATAAGACCATTGTAAACATCTGTCAGCATGTCTAGAATTCAGTCTAGGTTTGGTTTTGGCAATCATCTCAAACATACACATACCAAACAGGTGCTTTTAGAAACATGCCAAAGTCATTTTAGCTGGATTGACTTTATTTACTTGATTTGTCTTTAGTTTCCAACCAAATGCTTAAGAAGGTGAACGATAATAAAAATGAAAATACAAAGACTCAGGCTAACCGAGTCTCATAACTATTTTTCTAAAAAGTTACACATTTTTAAAACTTTTTTTCCTGGGTGATTTATTCTTTCAACTATTATGAATACTTAATATAAAATGCCTAGTCATTGAAAATAGCTGCTGTCATATAAAAAGGAGTTGAAGGTGAGAGAGGATTCATTTATCAGTAGAGTTGGAGAATGAACTAATTTCCAGTTCTGCTAAAGTACAGTTGAACAAAGCATGTTATAATTGAAGAGGAAAGAAGGATATGGTTTTATTTTTCTGTTGCGAAGAAATACTTGCCTTATCCTCTTTCTTGTTCCCAATCTTACAATCAGGTAAGGGAATTTTCTGGTGGCGTTCTTTGAAGTTCCTTAGTATTCTAGCCATCCCAGCCAAATTAACATATTTTTCCATCTTCCCTTCATCCCAGGAGCATCAGCCTGCAAATATTGTACCAAACTGTTCTTTTCTCTTTGTTCCCTTTTCTTCAGAATAGGAATGATGGAGCTTGCAACTTCTTGGGACAGAACAGTGATTTTCATCCTTGCTATAAACATTTCAAACTGGCATAGGTTAAAACTGTCATGTTCATCTTCAAATTACTTCTCTGGATTTGAGAAGACATCATGATGGCGATATAAAAATACCCAGGCTGTCTACCTGAGCTTTTAAGCCAGCAATCCCACTTAAATCACAGCCCAAAGTGGAATCTCCTTAAAAGAACATCATAAAGCTACATCCTTTTGAGGAAAAATGTCATCATGTGAGTTGTGAAAAAAAAAAAAGGACTTAACTAAGAAATTTGATGTTCCCCTTTAAATAAGGAAGCCTAGCCTAGGTTAGAAAAATACTTTGTGATTGTTCTGTATTCTTCCATATGCTTGCAGGTGATTTTTCTTAGGTGAAAAAAAATCACTTAATAGCTTTTCTTTGGGTACATGACTAATAAATATTTATAGTCCATACTCAAGACAGCTAACAAAAAAAAGAAAAAAAACTGAATATAAAAAAGTTAACAGTAAATCTAAATGAACACCAAATTTGATGCCAAAACTATTAAAAATTAGAAACCTGAAGATAGAGATGCAGTTTCTAAATATTGAGAAACTGAGGTCCATAAGGAATTCCATTTTTAGAGGCCCTCTTTATCAAGTGATCCTTCAAATCCAATGGAAAAAAATCCCAGGCAGATATTTTAGCCAAACTAAAGGTGGGAGTTCTTGTTCCCATTCCAATAGCTTAGACGGATTATCTTGGAACTCTCCAAAGTCCTGTAACTCCAGCCTGACCTTCCCTGCTCCCAAATGATACCCATGGATCATATCTCAGCATCTGATGCAGTAATATTGCAACTCACCACAAACATAAACAGGCCCATTTATTCTGTTTGCCAACTACAGAGTCTACAGTCATTAAACAGTATGAATGAGCACATCCATTTCTTTTCTTTTTTTTTAAAGTAATTTTCTCTCCAGATGTTCTTTTGCTTCTTTGTTGCAACTTTTTAGATTGCAAGCCAGAAAGCAAGGACTGCTTTGTTTTTTTTTGTTTTTGTTTTATTATTCTGTAAATCACTTTGGGAATCTTTTAGGCTGAAGAGGAGAGTTTTAAGGGTTGAAGGAAATCAATAAACCCTCAAATGAATGAAAAACAAGTGAATAAGAAAAGTGGCACATTGCCTACACCGTTTGTTAGAAAAAAGAAAAATGGTTCCAAATTCCCCATGAATCTACAAAGAAAGATTATGATAATTGACAGGAGCCCCCAAAATACTAATATAGTCATATCAATAGTCATATCAATAGTCATTCACAAATTATATCCTGCTGGTTGGTCCCTAGTCATTCAAACAAGTATCACTTTGTTATTGCAGCATCCACATTACAAGAAAGCTGGAGGATGTATAACCTTATTCTTCCCATATGAATACAAGCTCCATTTCTTGCAACTCCCAAGCTTACAAGAATCTAGCATTTCCCTCAGCTCTCTTGAATTTAAGCTCTGGACTGATCCCCCAGCACTTATTATGCTGGATGGCTGTGAAATGTAAGAAATCGTGCTATTTAATAGCCTGGCATTTTTAGAAAGGACTCTGCAGATGCCCTGGACAAAGACATATGGCTTACAGTAGAATATCCATCTCACTGGATCTGTTTTTCATAGTTATTTATCACAATTGTCCTTCTTTAATGGTCCAACCATAGATTATATGGGGTGTAAAAAAAGAAAAAAAAGCAATAAAACTGTCAGGATATTGTACACCAGCTTTCTTGTTTCTAAACAGAAACTGCCAATAACTGGATCTGTCTCTCACAGTGGTTACTGTCAGAAACTATAGAGGAAGAAATGTAAACTCTCTTATTTTGTAACAAGCGCATCAGAATTCAATTAGCAAATGAAAGATTCCTTTTGTGTGTCGCGTGGGATGAGACACTCTTATGAAAGAGGATACTTCCAGGGTGGAAAATATTTAATGATAAAGATTTGGGGGTAGCTAATTTAGGAATTAATATAAACCTAGGGAAAAACCTTCTTTGCTTGCTGGGCATTGACTTCAGAGCATATAGCATTGGTCAGCAAGTCAGTAGAAAAAATTAAATATCTTAGGGTTTAATCTTGATTAGTAAGTAAAGCATAATTTTCATGCCTCATGACTGCAGTGGGACATATTATGAATCTACCCACTGGTACAGAATCATGATGTTTCTGCTCCTATTTTACAAGCCAATATAAGCTTTTAAAATAATTTCCTTACTCCTATCCTCAGTAGTGTCTAAACTAAATTTTATTCATATATATGGACAAGTCTGATTGGCCACTGCTTCAGTACTTATTCAGGTACAGCACTGTAGATTGATTTAGAAAGAGGCTACCACTGAACATATATGCTCTTCACAGATTCCTAAATCATGCCAGATGCTTATGTATTTTTATAGTAAAAAGACAGAAGCTAGGATTTCCTTCACTGCTAAAATGAAGCATCCACTGCAGATGCCTATTACAATTTCACCCTATAAGTCAGTCTAGTATGTGCAGTTTAAACTATAGTATATTGTTTCCCTTTGTACTTGATCTTAATTTATCTCCCCTTCCTTCTTTACATTAAATTTTTAAATGTAAAAATCTTGGGAAAAGAATTATCTGATGCTCTGAAACTGCCACATATAATGATAGTGCAATATAATAAACATTTATCTTTGTGTTCTTTTAATCTGCATTTCTTTTTTTTTTCAAAACTAAGCAAAACTAAATCTTCCTTCCTTCCTTCCTTCCTTCCTTCCTTCCTTCCTTCCTTCCTTCCTTCCTTCCTTCCTTCCTTCTTCTATATGTTCATGTTGGCATAGCTTCTCTGTAGATTTATTGCATTCTCTTTTCTTGTGATCTAACACTGAACACAAGAGAAAAACAAGAGACAATTTTTTTTTTATAGCCTGTTTTTTTTTATTCAGATGACAACCTGTTATAAAAACACTTTGCACCTTAGTTCTGCTTCTTTTTGTTAGGTTAGTGAAATCAATTATTTCCATTAGATTTTCAAAACTCAAATCAACCAAAATCTAGGCTCCATTCTAGATTTGATATCTAAGTAACTGCACAATTGGGTTTCTTACCGGTGGTATTGTTAGTTAAAAATAGCTTTAGTGTAGTGGCATACAAACCTTTGATGCTAAGGAAAAAGATTTTCTGTATTCCTGATAAATCCGAAAAAGAAACAAGTTCCATAGAAATGCCATTTTTTTTTTTTGTTAAGGTTACTTTTAGGGTGGTCTTGTATAAGTGAGTCACAAATATATCTGCTCAGTTCTGGAATGCTGTTGATATTATGAGATTGCAGAGATTTGGACGTGCTTTCAAATTGCCATAGAGTCTTTCTGTTTGAATGTCCAGAACTGTCCATACATTGATGAAGGTGCCATAAAAAGTACTTGTGTTTCGGTTTATGTTGAAACAATAATTGATATTTCTTTCTATTTGGGTGGCATTTAATGCTTTTTAATTATTCTAGCCTTTTCCACTGGTCCTTGCAGGGAAAGTAATGGGATTACTGATTTGATATTGTATAAAATAGTGCAATGACAAAATGATGTGGCTTGAATTTCCTTTGTGCATGAATCAAAAAGAGTAGAGTGAGGAGGATTTTTTTGTGAAAGTTGATCCCTCTGAACTGTACAATTTCAAGCTACAGAGGAGACTGAAGATTCATGAAACAGAAAGTTGCCACTAGTTGAAAGATCCTCTTCCTTAACAAAAAAAAACCTCTAATTCTTTCAGAAAGGAAATATACCAAAACCCTGCTCCAAGAAATATAGATTTCTGTAACCAAGGAATTTTATATCTTGATTTATTTTTATGGGAAAGAATTTTTCACATGGATCTTATTCATTTCAATATACAGTGGTGCAGTTTAACTTTTGGTTGTAGAGTGTTGTCTCTATCTGATAGCAGAGGAGGGAGGAGCATTGACAAGAAACTATTAAAATTCATGCTAATTTAAGTAGTCATTTGGGTGCCAAATGCTGTTAGAGTGCTTTTCTTATGATCTAGATGGAAAGGTTATTGTCTCATTATCTTCTTCTTTTAGCACATTAATAAAATGCAGTATTGGTCCCTGTACCCTGCCATCTGCTTAACAAAATTGGAAGTCAATAGAAAAACATACACTCCTCATATGGTATGAAGTTGGGAGTCCTTGGATGTATCATTTTGTTTGTACTCAAAATCAGATAAATATTTAAAGGGCAAGCAAGTACTGTAAGTTTCACAGCTTCTATAGAGCCACGATGGCACCATAGTTAAAGAGCAGTATTGTAGGCTAACTCATTGCTCACTGCCAGCAGTTCGATTCTGATGCTCATGGTTGACTCAGCCTTCCATCCTTCCAAGTTTGATAAAATGAGCATGCAGATTGTTAGGAGTAATATGCTGACTCTGTGAACTGCTTAGACAGGGCTATATAGCATTATGAAGTGAGAACAATCAACAGTGAGAACAATCAATCAACCAATGGAACACCTTGCCCTCGGAAGTTGTGGGAGCGCCATCACTTGAGGCCTTCAAGAAGAGATTGGACTGCCATTTGTCAGAAATGGTGTAGGGTCTCCTGCTTGGGCGGGGGGTTGGACTAGATGACCTATAAGGTCCCTTCCAACTCTGATTATCTGTTATCTGTTAAGTGGTAAAAAAGTCTAGGTGCTACAACTATTGCTATAGCTTCTGCTCAGATTGGTCTACCATCACCTTTCTTCAATCTATCAATCTCCAGTTATGATGAGACTGCCATTCTCAGAACTCTTACTTCTTAAGGCTTTAGTCCTAATAAATTGAAAGTTGCCAAGTTTTAAAAAGCTGGCTTATACAATTCCAATAACAATGTTCCATATAAGAACAACAGATTAATCATTGTATGTTGACCAACTAATATTATAGTGCTAGATAAATGAAGAGAGTAAACTAAGCCACAATTTTATGTGGAAGTCAAATGCTTTTTCAGGCAGATGTTCACAAGCATGTAGAAGGCAGCAGGGATCATGGATATATCATAAAAGTGGGCAAATCTATATAAAAATAAGCAAGCTCATATGCTATAGTGAAACAAATTAAAAACTATAAATTTTTCAGTGTCCATGCTTACTGAATGCTTTTTAATGCATTGCTTGTATTTTATAATATAATTTAATGCTGGATTAAATGGACTCAAACATTCCCCCATTCCTAAACTAAAAGAAGCAACCCAGCCTCTTGGAAATCCATTATTCACCAAAGAGTTCTTTTTGCCAAGTCTTTTTCTGTGATCTAAATAAAGAAGGCAGAAGACTTTTAGTTTCATTCAGTTATGCATTTTTCTTTTCCTAATCTTTACAGGGCAAAAAGCTGTGAACATTGGTTCTGGAATTCAGTTTGGAGCCAATTCAGCTGAATCACTGGATCAAACTAACTTTTTAATGGTTTTCCACAAATCTATTTGGCAAATCAAATTGGTATGATTTTGAATTGTATTGAATGCACTCAATTTTCTGAATTGATCTGAATAATCAGTGCAGAACAGATTGATGATCAGATCAAATCAACTCAAAACAGTTGGAAGCCGATTAGAGTTATATCCTTATTTCCTCCTTTCTGCTTCACACTTCTTCAAAAGTCCAGATACATATTCTTATATATTATCTTAATATTAATATATTTAGTATCCAATTTTACCATATTTACATGATTTGAGAGAAAATATGATTTTTTTAAAATATAAAGTATTTCTCCATATTATTCTCTAATAATGTGGATAAGTATGAAGAAATGCAGCAACAAAATTGGAAGACTTTAAATATTGTAATATAATTGTGTTTTTATTTGTCTGTTAGTTTGGAAAGTACAAATGGTACATAAGGGCACCATCGTGCCTACCGTCCCTGTCCTATTGTCTCCATTTATTTGTACCTATTTCTTGTATTCTTACTCATGTTTATACTTGTACCTATTATCTTGTAAACAATTGACAAATCAAATAAATAAATAAATAAATTTGTAGTTTATAAATTATTATCCTACTGTTGTATCTCATCTGGCAACATTTTTCCCAAAAGAAGTCTCTCTTTTATCCTGATTTACAGGAAAGCAATATGCAGAGATTTTGTAGCAAGCACCAGGTAGAAAGCTATCTTGGTTCTATGAAATAGAGATTTGCCTCAAAAGGTCAGGTGATTATGAATTAATGATAATGCTGTTTCCTCAGTAGTAGCCCTCCACAACCATCATGCTTTTGAATACCATCACTTTCCATCATAGTACAAAGGATAAAGCTTTTCTTGTCATCCATCAGCAGTGTTTCATCTTCAGTCATGCTTTCCTTAGCTAGAGTTTGCAATAGGAAGGCATTGGTTGTTTGGAGATCTGACCTATAAAGTACATGAGAAGCCACTTATCAAGTGACTTCTACCTGATTCTATCCATTTCAGTTTCCATATTCATTTGTTTGGCTTGACTGGGTTAGCAGTTCATGTGATTATTGAACATGTGCCTATTCCAAAGATAGTAACTAAATATGCCTTGTATATTCAATGGACCACCATAATGAAAGAAAGCCAGCATCTATACCTTATGTCAAAACTTTCATTAAGAAAATTAAATGACTTGCTGGCATGTGTTTTAAGTGGGGGGAAAAGCTCAAAAGCAAAAGGCAGACTTCACCAGTTGAATATCTCTTTTAGATATCAAGAGCAAGCCTAGTTCCTCACTTTGCCTCATCTTAACAGACACAAATTGATGCTCCCTGAACCAGACACACCCCCATGTAATCCCATCAGACCAAAGAGTAGAAGCTCTTTTACCAGCTCATGGCATAAGGGCAGTGGAAATTGCATTTTAGGGAAATCCCAATCTTCCATCACCAATTAGCTGATGATGATAATATTCACAGTTACTTCACTATACTGCCCTCCTGAAAGATCCATTTTTGTCTAAAAATAGAACTAACTCTGAATAAACTAACAAAGATCTGTCCAACTTCTCCAACCTGCCAGCAAATTAGATCTCTAGCATCTGATTTTTAGTCACCAACTTCAACAAACATCTTTGCTTTTCCATTTTTCAGGGTCTGTCTTTCTTTGTAAAGCAGCACCCAATGAAACATGGTTTGTTTCCTCTCATTGTTCTGCTCCTTATTTTGGCAAATTCCATAGCAAATGTCAATTAATTTTAACTTGCAGATGAATTTTTTTAAAGCATCACATTTGCAGTGGTGTAAGATTTTTTGAAAGTTTGCTGTCTGCATTTGCTTGAGCTGTAGTTTATGGTGGCTTGTAAGATTATTGGATGATGTTTCAATGATCAAGTGATGAATATATCCATGTGAGCTAGTTGTCTGTAATTTGGAAGAAGATGCTACCTTCAATGTTTGCCCCTTTGCATTTAAGTAAAAATAGGTTACATATTGCAAGGAATTTCCAGCTATCATTATGTATTATATTTATTCACTAGCTCTATACCCATGCTTCACTATGAAACTATGTGGTCAGGCTTAGTTTTGGGGAAGAAAAATAAGGGGAAAAATTGTGCATTGTGCATCCATCAGTATTCATCTGGCTAGCATCCTGTCAGTGTGTGACACAATTGAGAGTTGTTTTGAAACTGAAACATGGAAACTGAAACAGTGTGTGCTGTGTGAGCAAGAAGGACACAGCAAGGAGCCTGGGTGTGGCTTAACTCAACTGTTCTGTACTAAAGCTGGTTGCTGCTGTGAAACTGAAACTGATACTCCTATCCTCTGCTTGTGCTTTGCATTTGGAACAGATCTCTTTGCAGGTGGGGAGGAGGAGTAGAACTCCTTACCATAAGAGCATGTTAATAATAATATACAAAATACTAATGCTCTGATGGTCATTTCAAAAAATCCTTTCTTAGTGAGCACCTAGAAGCCAAGAGGAACATATGTGCCAAATTTCAAGTTTGTAGGATTCATGGTTCTGGAGATTTTGTGATGATGGATGAGTGGTATTTCACTTTCATATATATAAATTATTTCACTAATTCATATTTTGCTTTTCAATAATAAGTACTTTGTTAGGGTTTAAAAGAAGGTATAAATATAATAAAAGAATGGTGAAACTCTGAACAAAATATAGTAATGATATAGCAGGTCAACTAGTTTATAATATGGAAAATATACTCCCTCCCACCCATCCCACCTCTCTATTTCCTGATGATGAATTGAAAATGTTATTTCTTTTTGGAACTCAAAGAATGTCAGCTACAAGCTGATGTAAGCAATGCTACACAATGAGACAAAGTAATATAATATAGCTAAGGTGGCAGTCACTGCTGTAAGGTGAGATAGTCTTCAAATTTCCAAGTCAGCTAATCAGATTCTTCCACCAGAAGTCATTGTCAGACTTTGTATTGTTATAATAATGAAGCTTCAAACTGGCCTTTTTATTATGTGCTTTTTCTTTCTGAGCTTCCTTGGTATCTTTCATTTTATTATAATCCATAGAGGTTTATAAACAAATACTAAACAGAATTGAGAATCTAGTACTTTTAAAGAAGAAAACAGCATGTAACCCTGAATATAATGTATTCATCCTACTTTTATGAAAAGGCAGTCTTGCAATAAACTTGTATTAGTAGTCTTGAAAGCATATGACATTATTTGACATAGAAAATACGTTGTCATAATTACATCCTAGAGTATTAAAATAATTAGTTGATACTCTGACTGAATGTATATATTTGAGAAATACTGGAAATGGATGAAAATTCAGATGATTTTCCAAGAGGAACGTGAATGTTCTTATTTTAAAAAAAGATCACTTAAACTACAGATAGTTTAACATCAATATCTGAAAAGCTTCTGCAGCAGATCATAAAACAAATGCTCTGTAAGAAACTTTAAATCAAAGTGCTAATTACAGTCTGAATCAGTCAAAAACAAACCTTGTTAGACCAATTTTAATCTCCTTTTCAATCCTTTACAAATTGTGGTTATGCTATGTACATAATATATCCTGGCTTCAACAGAACATTTGACAGAGTATTCCATGAGATGCTGATTAGCTATTAATTAATTGCAGGGCTGGGTGCCATGATAATTGATTGGATATATAGGCCACTCAGAAATCATTTTTAAAGAGTCCTCCATGTTTGAACTATCAAATTAGATGCTACAGCAATCAGTTCTAAGTCCTAAGTCCTAAGGTGCTCTTCCACCTTTTTATTGATGTGTTAGAAGAAAAGATAGAAGGATGATACAACATTGGATGGGATAGTTAAAAGTTTATAGGACAGATATTGTTAAGTTGTGGGAAAGACGACTCGAGACCAGTTAATCTTTAGTTGCTTTTAATTTTCTCTCTGGAACTGAACAACAACAGAGCCGCAGCAGCCTTTTTTATAGCGGCTGCCCGCGGCTCTTGGCCAATGACGGCTATTCAAGTTTCCCGCCATCCAGCCGACCAATCAGAATGGAACATTCAAATATTCAAATACATAACAGATATTAAATTCAAAACTGTACTGATAGGTTAGTGGAAATGACTGAAAGTAATCAAATGAAATTTAAAACAGTGCAAGATTTTTCATTTTAACAAAATCAAATGTATGAGTACAGGTTTCCTGGTTTGGTAGTGGTAAAAGAGAAAAGAATCTTGGAATGATAAGTGACTTTAAAATGAACATGAATTAACAATGTGATATGGCTGCAAATAAGGCAAATGCAGTTTTATGGTGCATCAATTAAAGTATAATTTTTAAATTAATGGAAATTGTTATGTTCTGTGCGTGGCGCAAGAAGTGGAGACGAGTTGATGAACAGTGAACTTCAACTTTTTATTTAACATGCTGCAACAGATCTAAAAATGGACACAACAGCCCCCTTTATATAGGCAAGCTCTTGGGTATTTAGCCAATGAAAACACAGGAACGTTAGCTCTTTTAACCAATGAGAAAGGCTTGTTAATAGCCAATCAGTTTCTCCTGAATGGACCAATCCGATATCGCTATTATCGGCCAATCAGAAGTGCAGGGCCAGAACCCTGAACTTTACTTTAAGGTTTCAACAATCTTTATTCAAGCACTTTTATTAATTCACAACACCCCTTCCCCCTGGGTTTCATTTAAGGGGTGCGGTAATGTAGTCTTTGAGGTAGGCAGGTTGTTTTGATTGTCTATTTGATTTACGTTGTCCTTCCGGTATTTGTCTAGAGTCTTGTTGGGGTGGGACGTTATCTGGTGAACAGGGTCCCTCTGGTTCTGTATCTAAACTTCCGTTACCACTAATGTCCTCGGTATCCCTTTGAGGCGAGTTTACCCCTGTCCCTGATCCTTCTTCACATGTTGTGTCTGAGCGGTCATTTCTTCCGCTTGTGCTTTCCACCGTTTCAAACTCAGCCTCCTTGGTGTCTCCTCCCCCCTCAGTTTGGAAATCACCGGAATCACAGACCCCAGACTGCAGCCTTGAATGCAGCTGATCAATATGGCACTTCCATATTCTATCATCACAACATTTCACTCGGTACGATCTGGGTCCGGTTACTTGGATTACAGTTGCCTCAACCCACAATGGGTCGCCATAAAAGTTTCTCGCGAAAACCAAGTTGCCTACCTGGAAATTATAGCATTTCCCGCTGGATCTGTGTAGTTTTTCAGGTTCATACGATGGGTGTAGTCGGTCGAGGTGGGAGCGGAGTTTTCGTCCCATCAATAACTCAGCGGGAGTTTTGTTGGTGATGCTGTGTGGAGTGATGTGCTGCAAAAGGAGTATCCGGTTAATCTTGTCTTCGATATCGCCATAGTCCATTTTATGTAGAGTTCTTTTGACAAATTGTACCATGCGCTCGGCCCTTCCATTGGCCGCAGGATGCACCGGTGAAGTTAGCTCATGGCGAATACCGCGGTCCGCCAGATACTGTTCAAAAGAAAGCGCGGTAAACTGGGGCCCGTTGTTGGATACCAGAACGTCCAGTAGTTCATGTGTTGCAAATAATCTGTCCAATTTCTTGATGACTGATTCGGTTGTTGTATTTTTCATCTCATGGATTTCGAGCCAGTTCGAGTAGGCATCCACTGTTAATAAAAATGTGTGTCCATTCGTAGGTCCCGCAAAGTCCAGATGAATACGGGACCATGGTTCCCTGGGTATATCCCATTCTGTTGGGGTTGCTTTTGGTGGGGCATTGCTGACTTGCTGGCATTTGTGACAAGTCTTTACCCAGGCTTCGATCTGTTTGTCTATGCCCAGCCACCACGCATAGCTTCATGCGAGTGCTTTCATGCGCACGATGCTGGGGTGGCCATCGTGCAAGGTTCTCAGTACCGCTCGCTGTAACCGCTCTGGGACAATGACTCTATCGCCCCAAATGATGCAGCCTTTCTGGGAAAACAGTTCCGTCTGTTGACTTTTGAAGGGAACGTAGTTGTCAGGGATTTGGTCCAATGGCCATCCATGCTCTACTCAGCTGAGGACACGTGCTAAAATGGGATCGCGTTTAGTTTCAATCGCGATATCGCAAGCTGTTTTTGGAGTGTCTCGATCTGCATTGTTCTGACGGTCGGAGTAGGGTCGTCAATGGTTTCTGGAAGTGGTGCATGGCTCAATGCGTCAGCGTGGGGAATGGCTTTCGCCAGGTGGTGTTGCAACTTATAATTATAGGCAGCCAAGAATTCTGCCCAGCGAGTCATTCTGGGAGATAATATATAATGGGTTGGTTTATCTCCCGCTATTATTCCCAGTAAAGGTTTGTGGTCAGTTATTATAGTGCAAGCTCACCCATAAATATATTCATGAAATCGTTTAACAGCAAATACAATAGCAAGAGCTTCCTTATCGATTTGACTGTAATTGCGTTCTGCTTTTGATAGTGTTTTTGAAAAATAGGCAACAGGGGCTTCACTTCCGTTTGGTAAAACATGTCTCAAAATGGCACCCACTCCGAATGGTGATGCATCACATGTAACCGTTAAAGGCAAAGTCTCATTATACTGCATCAAAACAGCATCAGAGGTCAATAGGTTTTTTACTTGTTGAAACGCATGTTCCTCTCGGTGCCCCCAAACCCAGGGTGCTTTTTTGTCCAATAAAAGATGTAGGGGTTCGGCTACAGTTGCTTTGTGAGGCAGAAAGACATTATAAAAATTGATAAGGCCTAGGAAAGCTTGGAGATCAGCCTTATTGCGGGGTTTGGGGGCATTTTTGATTGCCCTAAGTTTGCTATCGGTGGGGTGAATGCCTTGTTTATCTATTAAATATCCTAAAAATTCTACTCGATTCGTACATAGTTGGCACTTGTTTTTTTTAACTTTGAGACCTGAGTCTTTAAATCTCTGAAGAACCAACCCCAGGCGCTCCCTTAGTATTTCTTGAGTCGGAGCAGCAATTAAAACGTCATCAAAATAGGGGACAATGCCTTTTATCCCTTGTAATAGTCTTTCCATCAAACTTTGAAAGATTCCCGGGGCCACGCTTACTCCGAATTGGAGTCGGTTACATTTAAACGCACCTCGGTGCATAACGATCGTTTGGGCCTCTGCTGTTTTTTTGTCTACAGGCAGTTGTTGGTATGCCTGGGCTAGATCTAGTTTAGCGAAGACTTTTCCGCCCCCCAGGGAATGGAGAAGGTGTTGCACCACCGGTACCGGGTAAGCGTTTTGCTGCAGGCTGTGATTCAGGGTGGCTCGGTAGTCCCCACAAATTCTTAACGATCCATCCGGCTTGATGAGTGTCACGATCGGGGTTTCCCAGGGAGAATGGTCGGTTGGTTCTAACACCCCCTGGGCTCTTAATTTATCAAGCTGCTCATCAATCTTTGGTTTAAGAGCAAATGGAACTCGACAAGGCTTAAGGTGGATGGGAGCTATTTCGGGGTTGAGGTTAAATGATATCGGGGTCCCCTTGTACTCGCCTAGTTTATCTGCAAAGACGTCCTGGAATTCTTGGACAAGAGCCTCTTCCCAGTCGTTGCTGCTGGTTCGGCTCCTTCAATTCCAAGTGGAGTGAACCATTGGAAGCCTAACAAGCTAGGCCGATCCCTGTCGACTACAGTCAAGGGTAGAGATGCGGTACGATTTTTAAATGAGACACGGACTTGGCTGGATCCAACGACTGGAATTCGATTTCCCTGATAATCTTTAAGTATGATTCTTTGGAATCGGAGGTCTTGTCGCCAGACGGTAGGGATGAGTTGCTTGAGGGTCTTCCAGGAAACCATCGAGAGGGACGATCCTGAATGGACTTCCATCATACAAGGCTGGTTTTCAATGGCCACCTTCACCCGGATCATCTTGGCGTCCAGTGATGAAGTGTGACCAATCGTAATAGTTTGGTGTGCATCTTCTCGCTTCTTTGAGTGGTTTAGGGGTTTGTTTCTGTAGGAGTGGTTGTTCCATTGGTGGTTCAAGGGTTCTCGCTATACAGGACAGCTTCCTGTGGATTGGTGATAGTTAGCCCCCCTTGGGGGCTGGCTGGGTCCTTGTTTGCTTCTACAGACCCGTCCGATGTGGCCTCTTTTCCCGCACACATGGCAGAGCGTGTTGAGGAATTTACAGTCTGATTGGGGGTGGTTTGCCCCAAAACTAGCGCATTGGTACTGCGATTTCTGGCATTGGTCTCGTTCAGACCGGAGCCGGTTGACCTCTTCTTCATCGCTTTCCGATGACGATTCAAGGTCCTTGTGGTGGGCTGTCATTGTCTGTTCTTCTAAGTGAGGTAAAACTTCACTGGCGAGTTGGCGAAGTGGGGCGTGGGTGCGGCACATTTGGGCAGCTGACTTCCTGGTTGCTTCTGCTGCAGTAGTGTCAGCGATGGCATCTGTAAGGCTAATGTCGCCTTTCGCCATCAGCTTACTCTGCACGCCGGGTGCATCTAATCCCAGAACTATTCGGTCTCTCAGAGCTTCTTCGAGGTTGGCAAACCTGCATAGGCCTCCCAGATTCCGGAGATCAGCTATGAAATCAGCAACACTTTCGCCCTTCCACTGATCTCTCTGGTAAAATTCATGCCTTCTAACAAGCATTGGTACGGTCGGTGCATAGTGGGCCCTTAGCAGGGGTTCGAGGACATCCCAGTCCATGGACTTCACTTCTGCCGGTTTCACTAGTAATTGGGTGAATAGAAACTAACTTCTGTGAAAAGAATTGAAGGAGCTATATATATAGAGAGATAACATTTTTCAAATTCATGAAAGGAAGTAAGACAAAAGAAAATAATTGTATGTGACTTCAATATATTGTTTTTGTTATGTATTTAGTTGAATGTTGTATGTTTTATTTTACTGGAAACTACTTAGATTCACAAGATTGAAGTGTCTTTGATCTGAAATTAAATGAAGCAGAAGGTCAGTACCCATATTTTATTTCAAAATGTTGGACAGAGGATAATGGGATTAAATTGTAGAAAGTTGTGGATGAATGTTAGAGAGAGAAAAACCTTCCTAATACTCACAGCCATTAGAAGTGGAACTAAACACTTAGAACATCAGGAAGGTCTCTTTCATTGATGTGGAGAGACAGTGACCAGGGTGAGACACTTCAATTTGGATTGCTGCATGGAGTAATGGCGAGATTTGATGGCCTAAATGGCCCCTTTAAGTTCTGTGAATTTGTACATTTATCCACTTCTTCACTGCACAAGGGGTAAAATACTATAGACTTATTGAGGTTAACATTGCCCTATTCGTTACCTGAAAGAATTGTTCAACATCGTGTGAGATTCACACAGACCCTTCTCCACTGAAGAGACTAGTCAAGCTGCCCAGGTACTGAATGTTCCTTAATCAAGAAATGGAGAGGGAGCAAGTTTAGAGGCACCTAAACAGTGACTGGGCAAACATTTGTCAAGATTTTATAGTTGCATTTTGCACTGCAAAACCAGCTTTCAGCAGGGGGTTGGACTGGAGATTTCTAGGTTCTTTTCCAGCATTATTATACTCTATATTTTCCTTTGCAGTAGCAAAAGCCCAGAGATAATTAGTTCATTTCCAATACCCACTAGTTAAATTTTCAAGACATACTATTATGTTTCAACCCAAACATATAGTTTTATGAATCATGAAGGTGAAAAGAGTTTCTACTGAAATTATATCTTCTACATTTTGGAAATTATTATTTGCACGGAAGCATGCAGACACATACAACACATGCCCTGAGGTCATTGTACTATATTTTTAAATGTGTATTAAACCATAATAACTAAAGTAAGGCTTTACAAAGCTTGTGTTTTGACATTTTTGATGGGTTGGTTCTATTAATAAAGGCATCATCCTATTGTTCTTTCAATGTCTTGTCTATTATAATGTGTGACTTGAAACATTTTATAAATAACCCAATCAGTTTTAAAACTTTTTATTTTTTCTGATTCTTCTCATTGCAAGCTGTTGTCTCGCCAAGTCAATATATTTTGCAAGTTCACACCTAACAGATAAAATGGGTAGGTGACTTCACAGTTCTAGTCCCATGCTGCAGTTTTTAATCAGGACTAGTTGCTGAAAGCTCTTGCAAGTTCTGGCAGTGCACACCCCTCCTCCATAGGACATGATATAGCTTTCATACATTATCAGTTGCCACACTGTCTGCACTGAAATTATCTTCTTCTTGTTCCCAAATTAGTGTCATGTTAAAGCTAAGGTGTAAAAAAGCTATTTTTTTCTGATTTGATAAACTGGCTGCAATAGTAGCTTTTTTTTAATTCTTTGCTTAATCTGCTTACATTTCTTGCTGCTTCATTACCATAGCCATATTTGGCATTATGAGGTATGTAGAAATGAAGTAGATATTTGTTTGCATCTATTTTGACTGTATAAATCTCACTACCCATAGTGGTCCTTACTGGCTGTAGGATCTCTGTTTTTGACCATTGTGATGATCCTTTCCAGTAGCTGTCCGAATCTTCCTCTTGAGAATTCTTAAGACAGCAGCAAACAAAGCACAAATATTTTTGTCCTAGTTTAATGGCATAAATAAGGTCTCTCTCTCTCTTTCTCTCTCTCCTTCTCCTTCCCTCCCTTCCTCCTTCCCCCCCACTCTCTCTGTTGCTCTCTCGTTTAGAGAAAAACCCAGTTCAGCAGCTCGACAATATTTCTTTTACTGCTCTAACGCTCCTTATTAACTCACCTGATAGCAATGAGGCAAATATATACATACATATATATATGCAAGTCTTGGCATGTTTGGGTCTTTTCCCATGTAAGATTGAGAGTATCTTGGTGACGTTTCAATGAGGTCCCAACCATCGCCCATCCCACCCGTCTTGGTGATGTTTCAATGATGGCCCCACCCATCACCAAGATACTCACAATCTTACATGGGAAAAGACCCAAACACACCAAGACCTGCATACCTATGCCCATGAAAATCTACAAAAATACACACACACACACACACACACACACACAGAGGGGTGGGATTCTATCAGTTCGTACCTGTTCGCTAGAACCAGTTGTTAACATTCTAAGCAGTTCAGAGAACTGATTGTAAGAAGCAATTATTGGCCTAATCCTGTAAGGAAGGCAGGAAGGAAACATTCTGGTGTTGCTTACAGAAATTGCCTCTTCGTTAACCCTTATTACATTCTTGGCAGGACTAGACTTCCTGTCTCAGGAACTTCTCTGGAGTTTTTTTCTCCTCCTTTGCTGGTACTTTGCTTGTGTGGAGTGACCATTCAAAGTTACAATGGCACTGAAAAAAGTGGCTTATGACCATTTTTCACACTTAGGACTGGTGCAGCATCCCCACAGTCATGAGAGGCCAGGCGAGGAGATGCGTGCCTCAATGTGAGTGATATTGAGTTGGTCACACTCAGCCAATAACATGACCACCAAGCCACGCCCACAGAACTGGTTGTTAAAAATTTGAATCCCACCCCTGCACACACATACACATACATACACACACACACACACACATCCCTATGACTTCACTTCTTTTCTTTGTAATAATGGAATTGAGGCCTGGCAAGGCTCCAACAATACCAACCCTCCTTCTTTCTTCACAACTAAGACCAGCCCATCCAACAAGCTAATTATAACTGCCCTAGTGCTAGAATGCTTTCACCTTCAAAAGAAGCCTAGAATGAATGCAGATGTTATTTTGTAGCATTGTTGAAGCAGATGCAACCCTTTTGCCCTTGTTACTTAGGAACATCAAGTACTTTGCATTTTGCATACTATTTGGAATATATATGTCAGCTACAAAGTGATAGCCTTAAAGAATCCCTGCATTTTGTACAAATGGCTATTTATGACATACCATCAATGCAGAGAGGGGAGGGGGGAATTGGAGCTCTGAGCCCAATCCATCAGTCACTTTACTACAAACTCTAAACAGATTTTAATTGTAAGGCCAGATTTACTCCAGCCATCTGCACAACAAATATCTCTCCTCCATGAAATAGGGAGATGCTTTATCCCAGATGCTCTTTTGCACCGTGAATATTGTATCTCTGCTGATAAAATATTTGTCCCAGCACAAATGCAGCCTGCCTCCTGAGTAACCTAAGACTTCACATAAAATGCAATGTCAGAAAATTTAGCACTGACTAAACACTTCTCTTTTAAAAATTCAGTGGGAGAAGGCCTAGAAAAACTATTGAGTTAAAGGCCTTTACGTATCTTTAACTCGAATAGAATAGAATAGAATAGAATAGAATAGAATAGAATAGAATAGAATAGAATAGAATAGAATTCTTTATTGGCCAAGTGTGATTGGACACACAAGGAATTCTCTTGGTGCAAATGCTTTCAGTGTACATAAAAGAAAAGATACATTCATCAAGAGTCAAGAATCATCAGGTACAGCACTTAATAAAAGTCATAAGGTACAATAAGCAATCAAATCATACTAGGAAACAGTCAGTATAAATTGTAAGGTTACAAGCAACAAAGTTACAGTCATACAGTCACAAGTGGGAGGGGATGGGCGATAAGGAGTGATGAGAAGATTAATAGTAATGCAGACTTTGTAAATAGTTGGACAGCGTTGAGGAAATTATTTGTTTAGAAGGGTGGTGGCATTTCAGAAAAACTGTTCTTGTGTCTAGTTATTCTGATGTGCAGTGCTCTATAGCATCATTTTGAGGGTAGGCACTGAAACAGTTTATGTCCAGGATGTGAGGGGTCTGTAAATATTTTCACAGCCCTCTTTTTGACTCATGCAGTATACAGGTCCTCAATTGAAGGCAGGTTAGTAGTAACTTTTTTCTGCAGCCCTAATTACTCTCTGGAGTCTGTGTCTGTCTTGTTGGTTCTGCAACTTTACTTCCTCTACAGGAGGAAGTAAAGCAAAATAAAAAAAGAAGGGGTTTTTATTTTTATAGGAAAAACTGTGGTTCACTTAAACAGATTCTCACACAGCAGAGACTATAGCAGTAAACAAAGCTTGCTGGCCTCTATCATGCTTTGCTGGAAAAGCTCATAAAAATATTGTTTTGAGGAAAAAAGATACATGCAAAACTGCATGCTTCTGTACAAGTTATGTATAAAATCATGATGTATTTTCAAGAAGCTGAATACAAAAATGTATTTAAGTAGTAGTGAAGTCTCATTTACATTAAACTCAACTCCTGATAATTTGGTGGAGATGGAAGTGGTTTGCCATTTCACTTCCTAGGCCCATGTATAATTATTTATTAGGTAGTTATAAACTGCATGCAAAAATGAGTATTGGTTTCAGAATAAATTACATGTAACTACAATTGCAGATTTATTATGGCTTTTAAGTAATTTATGTGCTGAAAAAAATTGTGAACTAGTATAGTAGCAGTCCTAAAAAAGTCTGGATTTAACTGATTTACACTATCTCCCCTCCTCCATCTACTCAAAGCCACTGATTTTTCATTATAGGCACGTGACTTGAGCAGAAAGTCTCATTCCAGTGAATGAGAATATCAGAGAAAGTTGCAATTCACATTTAGCTGGATTTCTGTGAACATTTCCTTCAAGAAATTTCTATTTCCAATGCTCCATAGCTAAGGCCCTGAAATATTCAGGAGGATTTCCAAAGCATACACTAATAACATTCTGAAAAGCAAGCAATGATGGCAGCCTTAATCTTCAAATCAGAGCTACATCTTGGAGCAAATTCCATCCCATCAACTCCAGGCACCTTGGTGCTTAGAACCAACAGGGGAGGTGATTAGAACCAGTCAACATAGTATTTGTCAGATTTCCAGATTGGCAAGATGACAGACTGATTTATGATCTCAAGTCTTCTTGGCTATCTCCTGAGTCTTTGACTGCTTATTATTTAAGTGGTAAACAGAAAATGTGGCCTCCTTGTGTTTAGATTTCTACTCTGTGGTATTTCTTGCTTGATTAATTATGGACCAGAAAATGAGAGCGTTCTTCTTCACCAGAAGAACCCTTTGCAAAGAAGAGTTAAGAAACTCCGGGGTTTAATGAGAAATGTTAAAGGAAAAACAAAAGCTACAGAACATTATGTCCAGCCCCTTGACACTTGGAAAAATCTTTTGTGTGATGCATATAGAGTAGCTGACTTTTTGTAAATGAAAATTTTAGTGAACAATATGAAATTCTGTAGAATTGCTTGGAACTGAAACAAAAGCATTATATTATATTACATAAAAAATAGCTCATTAGATATTCTGCTGGTCAATTACTATGAAGAAAGAATGATTTCACTTTTTATCAAAGATTATATTTTAAAAAATAACTTGCATTTTTAACATAATCCTGACCAAGATCAGTCTATAATAGACTTTAAGAAGAAATTTAAAAGTAAGGTCATTTAATAGCAGCTTGAATAGTTTAGGAATTGAAGCTACTTATTTTGAATTTATATTGTACGTTGTCTAGAGTATTTTCAGCAACTGAAGTGGCTGAATAAATAAATAAAAGAATGAATGAATAAATAAATAAATAAACAAACAAACAAACTCAGAATTCTCACTGGAGATAGTGGTAGATTTATTTATTTTTAATTTTCACATGAATGTACATAGCCTTTGAAACAACTGCTATAGCTCTATGTTCTTGCTCAGTGTCATAGTAATTCCTATTCTTTTTTGTACAGAGGAAGAAACTGAGACAAAGTGTTCTCCTGTCTAATGATAGGAGAAGGCTGCCAATGTAATTTCAAATGTCATGACATATATCTACCAAATAAAAGACAAGTACTTGTCACAATGGCAATTATTTGATGGATTAATGGGGGTGATCATACAGCTAGTGCATACTCATCCAACACTTGATTGCCAATGTTAGTTCTGCTTGTTACTTAATTAGTGCATACATGTGAAAGAAAATTAACCTTATGACACGTCAAAATTGGATTAACCTTAGAACCTTACATGCAATATGAAATTACCTTGTCATAATTTATTTAAACTACTGTATGTTTTCTCCATTTAAATGAACTTCGCGTGGATAGCATAGAAATTTTTTTAAAGTTCTTTAAGATATTGTTATCTGTAAAATGGAATAAATAGCTCCGGTTTGTTCAAGAGTGATTCAAATGTCCCATTCTGAGATGAAAAGGGAGCCATGAATGAATATTTTTATGTATTTATCAATCTCATACATGTGGCATCTTTTAATTCTTTCCAACTCTAACTCAGGTGTACTTACTTCTTCAGCTGTCAGGAAATAGGTCACAGCAACACAAAAAGTCAGTATGGTGTATACAATTCATAGAATTTAATTTTGAATTAGTTTCAAAGGATATTTTCCTAATATTATTTCTGTTATGGACTAAGCTAACGTGTTCATTAACAATCCTAATAGCCTTACGTTAACAGCAGGCTCATAATCCTGCACTTCTCATTGGCCCGTGAATAGCGAGTTGTGGTTGGTCGTTTCTGGCTGATCTGATTGGCTGACAGCGAGTCATCTCTGATTGGACGCTTGTTAGAGTGGTAAACTCAAATCATTGATTGTTGTGACAGCAGCCAGCTCTATAAAAGAGCTGCTGCTGCTCAAGTATTTTGCTCTGTTCTGAAGTTACTAATAAAGAGTTGAAGTCACAGGTTGATGCCTCGTCTCCGTTCCTTGCGCCCATGCTCAGGACTAAACACTGGTGATGAAGGTGGGATGCGGAGACGATAGAGCTGACTGAGCACTCACCAAACAATACAGAGCACGTGGCTGAGAGTGCAAGCAACAAACGGCAGGATGACCAGCGGCGCCATACCATCCATACCGCTCCATTTGACCCGGCAAACAAAGACTGGGATTCGTATATAGACCAATTCCAGATGTTCCTGGAGACCAACAATCTGAAGGATGCTACACCTGGCAAGAAATGAGCAGTATTCCTGACCCATTGCGGGCCCGCTATTTTTAAAATGGCTAAGGCGCTTGCAAAACTGGCGGAGGTGAAGACAATGGATTGAGATAACCTTGCGCCGATCCTCCGGGCCCATTATGCACCCGCGGTGCCAACACTCATCCGAAGACACGAGTTTTACCAGAGGGACCAATGGGGAAATGAGAGTGTTGGAGACTTCATCGCCGACCTCCAGAACCTGACTCTGTGGTTTCGCAAACCTCGAGGAAGCAAGGAGAGACTGAATAGTTCTGGGATTCGATGACCACATGTTACAGAGCAAGATTATGGCGAAGGGAGACATCAGCCTCGTAGATGTCATCGCTGACGCTACTGCAGCAGAAGCAACCAGGAAGTCAGCCGCTCGAATGCGCCGAGCGAACGCACTGCACCACCAACTTGCTAGTGATAGTCCACCTTCCTCTGAGAGGCACACTACTACCGCCCATCATGAAGACCTCGAATCCTCATCAGACAGCGAGGAAGAGGAGGTCAACTGTCTACGGTCAGAACGCGACCAACAAGACCAACGGAACCAGAGATTCCAGTGCCAATGCACTGGTTGTGGGGCAAACCACCTGCAAGCAGACTGCAAATTCCTTGATGCACTCTGCCGCTCCTGTGGAAAGAGAGGCCACATCGCAAAGGTCTGCAGAAGCAAGCGAGGGTTCAGTCGAATCTGGAGGGAGAATAATATCCGCCAGGCTACAGGCAACCCACCTGTAAATCGGGACCCCCTAAACCACCAATGGAACAACCACTACTACAGAAATCGAGCACCTGCCACTTCAACTAGATGGGAAGAGGCACACCAAACCATCACTATCAGCCACTCTTCGTCCCTGGATGCAAGGAAGATCCGAGTAAAGGTCGCTATTGAGAATCGACCTTGCATAATGGAAGTCGACTCGGGGTCATCCTTATCGATGGTCTCCTGGAAAACTCTCAAACAGCTGATTCCTGCCATCTGTCGCCAGTGTTAAGCCTGGGTTCCCCAACCAGGGTTAAGGAGACAAGCTAAACAGAATGTGCAGCGTTAGTCAGATAGGCATACAGATAAATGTGTGAGATAAGTTTGTATGTTAGTTAACATACAGTAAAAATAACAGATACGCTTGTGTTATCAAAAATATAGTTTATTCCACTTAGACTTTTATAGCATAGTCAAAATAACAGTCCATTAGTCATGTATCATTTTTAGTCAATCCATTCAAGGATATTCAATGAGCAAAGTCCGTGTAGAATATCCAATGTCAGTTCACTTGCAATAAATCAGTCCTCTCACAGTTGATAAATCAACAGTCCTTTCTCTCTCTCCCGTTCCAGTAGGGGAAAAACGCAGTCTTCAATCCATCCAGTAATTAGGGATCATCAAGCCAGAGAGAGCAAGCTGCCGTGCCTTGCTTCTTTTATGGTGCTTTTACAACCACTCCCTTAATTACATTTTTACAGTTAAAGTTACAGACACTTTAACTAACAAATCATGATAACATATTTATTATTTTACCTAAACCAGTTAGGGTAAACAATGTTATCCCTAACATTCTCCCCTTTTCGGTAATAATAATACTATAACTATTTACATCTTTAAATCATATTTGTTACAACTCTCTTTAAACTTAATTACTCCTTGAGCTTTTGTAAATTGGTCTGCAATGTTTTCTTCTGTCATGCAGTATTCCAATTTAATTAGCCCATTCTTTACAGATTCTCTAACATTTAAGTATCTTAAATCAGTACGCTTTGATCTAGTTTTTTTTTTATAGTAGCTAACTTTATGGTTGCTTGGTTGTCTTCGTACACAATAATGGAATCTTTAACAGTCATACCCATGTCTAATAATAACTGTTTGTACAAAATTAAGTCAGTGCATAGTAATGACAGACATGAAAATTCCGCTTCCATCGTGGACAAGCTGATATGCTGTTGTCTGATTGACCTCCACCCTATTAGTGTCTTACCAAATAATATAGCCATCCCAGATGTTGATTTTCTAGTGTTTATGTCAGTTGCAAAACTTGCATCTGCATAGGCACTAAGACTCAAATCACCCTTTGGTTCCATATACAATGCATGGTTCATTGTTCCTTTAAGATATCTTAAAATTCTCTTTAATGATTGCCAATGACATTGATGTGGATCCGAATTAAAACGTGCCAGCTGATTAACACTATAAGCTATATCTGGCCTTGACCAATTGCTTATATATGATAAGCTACCAATCAAAGATTGATATATATACTTATCAAATTTGGGACTTTGATCATCAGTTTGGCAAACTTCCTGACTCATTGGAGTTTTTGCCGGTTTACAAAGTTCCATTTTATATGTTTTAATTAATTGGCAAATTTTATCTTCCTGAGATATCTTAAATCCATTTTTTATTTTGTTAATTGTCAAGCCTAGATACTTTTTAATTTCACCTAAATGCTTTAATTTTATCTTTTTAGCTAATAATGATATAATCTCATTAGCTTCATTATTAGTCTTAGTAATCAAAGCAATATCATCTGTAAATAATAACAATAATGACACCGTTCCATTATTTTCTCTTTTCAACACACATGGATTTGCTGAACCAGATTTAAATCCTATATTGTTTAATTCTTTCACAATATATTGTTCCACTCAAAGCCAGATTGTTTCAACCCATAAAGACTCTTTTTGAGTTTCCAACAATCATTACTATTTACTTTATTGTCTTTTATAATAACTGGCTTTTTCAAATATATAGTGTGCTGCAATGGTGTATGCAAATAAGCAGTTTCTACATCTAAATGGTTAATGACATAGTTTTTCTTAGCTGCCCACACTAAAGCTGCTCTTAAAGATGTTGCTTTAAGACTTGGTGCGAAAACTTCATCGTAATCAGATGCAGTTTGATTAAATCCTTGAGCTACCAACCTAGCTTTATGGGAAACAGTCCCATCATTTCCAGTTTTTACTTTAAATATCCATTTGCACCCAATGGATTTTTCTCCTGGAGGTAATTTGGCATCTTCATATACTTTCATTACCTTTAATGAATTTAGTTCTTTTTCCATTGCCTTTTGTCAATTCTACTGATCCTTAGAAGGATACATCCCAAGTTCATCTATACTAGTTGGAACTTTAGTTACTTGGCAAACTATACTTGCTTGATACCTATCAGGTGGTCTAGTTACACGTGTAGTACGTCTAGGTATTACAGGACTTACAGATGGACTTTCATTTATTAACTGTTCTTGATTATCTAACTCTTACTGATCAACTGTTTCCTCTTGTTCTGATCCTATTTGCTCTTCGTGGACTTCTTTAATTAGACTTTTCTTGTAACTAGTCTTTTCTTTCTGCATTTTTTTTTTGAAAGAAAATTTTATTAATTTTCTACAAACAGACAAGACAAACAAAACATTAAAACATTCAACTCTCATATGTACATCCAGTGTGTCAGTTGGTTCATCATTTTTGTGCATTCATTCTGTAGTCCCAGTTTCAATTATGTTACATAACAACTCATATTATCAATCCAAACTTATATATCCTATAATCACTAAACAAAAAAAAAAGAAATTTTTGACTATACTTTTAATCATTCATGCTTTATGAGCTAACAATACTTTAACCAGATTATTCAACAAATCATATAATCATACCAAATCAATCCTAAAAAAAAACCTTTATAAATATAATATCAAATAACAAAATAATAGCAAAATAGCAAGATAAAGATATTTCTTACGATCTAAAATATTCTATTATCGTATTTTATCATCTAGCCATTTATAAAAAAAATCCCAAATTTCATAAAATTGTTTATCCTCTTGCTCTCTGATTTCAAATGTCAATCTACTCATCTCAGCACACTCCAATATTTTCTTAATAATTTCTTCCTGTAATGGTATTTTCTCATTCTTCCAATTTTTAGCAAATACAATCCTAGCCGCTGTTAATACATTTACAATCAGGTATTTCAAATCTTTACTATATATATCAGGTAAAATTCCCAATAAGAAGATCTCTGGTTTCAAGTCTATATGTTTCTTTGTCATTTTTTCCAACCACATGCGAATTATAGTCCAATATTTTCTAGCATCCTCACAAGTCCACCACATATGGTAATACGAGCCGGGTATCTGATGACATTTCCAGCATTTTTCAGATTTATTCTTAAACATTCTTGCTATTCTTGTCGAAGGAAAGTGCCACCTGTAAAACATCTTATACAAGTTTTCTTTATATGCTGTTGACATTGTCATTTTATAATTTTGAGACCACAATTTCTGCCATTTCTCTAAATCAATCCCATATCCAAAATTCTTCCCCCAAACAATCATAGTTTCTTTGACTTGTTCTTCCTCTAATTTCATTCCCAGTAAATAACCATATAATTTTTTAATCACCTTCTCATCAGTACCCATCAAGATCTTATCTAAATCAGTCTGCTTATCATAAAATCCCTCCGTTTTGGAATCTTCATCATACCTTGAATGTATTTGTGCATATGAAAACCAATTCATCCTTATACCTTGTTCCTCTACGTTTTGGATCGATTTAAGTTCACCCTTTTCATCCAAAAGTTCCCCATATCTAACTGTTTGTTCCTTCTTGTAGATTATAGGATAGGAAAATGCTTCAATGGTCGATAACCAAACTGGAATTTTCAAATAACATTGTCTTTTTATCTTCTCCCAATTTAACCACAAAGACTCCCGTACATAATGTCTTCTAAAATAACCCTGTGTTTTAGTTCCCTTATACCATAAAAAAGCATGCCAGCCCAACAGCAAGTCATGCCCTTCTAATGTCAACAACCTATGTTTCCTTAATGTTATCCATTCTTTGACCCACATCAAACTTGCAGCTTGATGATACAATTCCCAATTAGGCAGGCCAAAACCTCCTCTAATTCTAGCATCTTGCAAAAGCTTTAGGTTTATTCTCGTTTTTTTACCTTGCCATATAAACTTCAACATGATTTTATTTAAATCTTCAAAATAGTCTTTTCCAAGCCTAATTGGTATTGTTTGAAACAAAAATAAAATTCTAGGTAAAATATTCATCTTAATTGTTGAAATTCTCCCTATTAATGACAATTGCAAGTTTTCCCACTTCTTCAAATCTGTAGTTATCTGTTGTTTAAGTTTAATATAATTATTCTCCTTTAATGTGCTACATCTTGTTGTCAAATATATCCCCAGATACTTAACCTTATTTGTAACTTGAATTTTCAAAAGATCTGCCAGTTCTTCTCTCTGTCTCAATAGCATATTCTTTGTCAAAATCTTTGTTTTATCTTTATTTATTTTCAAACCAGCCACCTCTCCATATGTCTCTACCCTTTCCAATAACTTTGGAGCTGTTTCTAGCGGGTCTTCCAAAATAAAAGCTAAATCATCAGCAAAAGCTTGTAACTTAAATTCTTCCTTCTTAATTTTCATTCCTTTTATGCTTTTATCATCCCTAATATTTCTATTCAACACTTCCAAGGTCAACAAAAATAGCAAAGGAGATAGGGGGCATCCTTGTCTTGTGTCTTTCCTTATATTAATAAAATCTGTAAGTTCCCCCTCCATCATTACCCTTGCTGTCTGTTTATTATATATGGCTTCTATTGCTTGAATAAATTTTTTAGCAAAACCCATCTGCTCCAATAATAATAACATAAATCTCCAGTTCACGTTGTCAAATGCTTTTTGAGTATCTAGGAATATCAAAGCCATTTGCTTTTCAGGATGAGCCTCATAGTATTCCAAAGTGTCCAAGATTACTCTCATATTGTGTCTAATTTGTCTCTTTGGCAGAAATCCATTTTGATCTGAGTGAATAAAATTATTTAAATATTTTTTAAGTCTTTCTGCTAAGATTGAAGCAAAGATTTTATAGTCTGCATTCAATAAAGAAATAGGTCTATAATTCTTAATTTGCAGTGGGTCAGTCTCTTCCTTCGGTATAAGTGTAATGTAAGCCTCTGACCATGTTTTAGGTATCATCTTTTTTAACATAACTTCATTCATAACTTCTAACAATGGGATGCTCAATAATTCTTGAAATGTTTTATAGAATTCTGCTGGAAGCCCATCTGGACCCGGTGCTTTCCCATTATTTTGTCTCTTAAATGCTTCATTTAGTTCCATCATTGTTATATTGCTTTCTAGCATTTCTTCAATCTCTTTAGGTATCTTTGGTAAATTAGCTTCCTATAAATACTGTTTGACTTTTTCCTCATCAATATTCTCTTGTTTATATAGTTGCCCATAAAAATCTTGAATAATTTCTTTTTTCTCCTTATTCCCATAACAAACTTGGCCTTGTTCATCTATTAATTTCAATATTTTTCTTGATTCCTTCTCTTTTCTCAATTTATATGCTAGCCATCTACCTGGTTTATTTGCATCTTCAAAATAATTCTGTTTAGAGATTCTGATTTTCTGTGCCAGTTCTTCTTTCTCTATTAATTCCATTTTATGTTTAATTACATCCAGCTTCAATTTAATATCCTTTTTCTGTGGCATTTTCTGTAATTCTTTTTCAAGAATTTTATACTCATCTTCCAAGGCCTTAGAAGCTTGCCTTTTCCTAATATTCTTTTTTCTTGTATAATCTATTATCAAACCTCTAGCGTATACCTTCATTGTATCCCACACATTCTGCGTTGAAGTATCTTCTTTTTTATTTTCTCTGAAGAAAAAAGCCAATTCCTTCTCCATCCATTGTATAAAATCTTTCTCCTTTAAAATAGTATTGTTTAATGTCCATCTCGATCTTTTTTTTTGTCCCTTCCATTTAATTGTCATTGGGCTATGATCTGCCCAAGTACTTGTTTCAATATTTGTTTCTTTAATATTGGATATTAATTCTGTTGAGATCCAAATCATATCTAATCTGGACCATGATAAATGTCTATTTGAATAAAAAGTATATTGTTTAGCTTTAACATTTCTTTCTCTCCAAATATCTTTTAAAGTTAATTCATCTGTCATTTTAAAAAAAGACCTTGGGAGAGCCTTTCTATTTTGCTTTGTTGTTGTTGCTATATAGTCCAATTTATTGTCCACAATTCCATTAAAATCTCCCATCATAATTATATTAACATAGTCCAGTCCAATTATTTTCATGTGTAGCTTTTTATAAAACTCTTCTTGTTTATCATTCGGAGCATAAATTGCAATCAAGAGTATTTTTATATTATTGTCCATTATTTCTACCATTAATACTCTTCCATCTTCATCCGTGTAAATCAATTTTGCTGGGATAGCCTCTTTAATGTATAGAACCACTCCTCTTTTCTTACATTGTGTCAAAGAAGTAAATATTTTCCCCAATTTTGGCTGTAATAACAATTGTTCATGTTGTTTTTTAATATGAACTTCTTGTAAACAAATTATATCAAATTTTAATTTCTCTAATTTATGAAAAGTTTTCCTTCTTTTAACAGCTGAATTAAGCCCATTTATATTCATTGTAATCAGTTTTTTTTCTTCCATGATTATGCTTTATATTTAGGTCTAACCGCTCTTGTGGATCTCACTTCACGCTGTTCTTTGCTATCCATCTGTCCCCCTACTGCTCCTTTCTCTTTTTCAGTCTCCAGTTGTTCCTCTTGAAACTCAATTAATGAGACCTCTATCTCTGCTTCCTCTCTTCTTCCTCCAAAAAATTCTGCATGGTAAAGTTCTGCTTTCTCAATTGAATCAATTCTATATCTCTGCTCTTGCCACCTAAACATTAGTCCTTCTGGAATCAGCCATCTATAATTCACTTTGTTTTCCAATAGCATTTTAGTCAGAAATCGATATTCTCTTCTCATCTCTCTCACTCTTCTGGGTATTTGTTTTAAAACCACAACCTCTTTACCTTTGTATTTCAATGTTTTCTCTCTTACCACTTGCAATATTTGTGTTTTAATGGATTTTTTGGTAAATCTAATATGGACTTCCTTTGGTAATTTATTTCTCATTGCATATCTTGTATAAACTCGATATACCTTATCTACTCCATCCATCATCTTTTCCTCTGTAGTTTCTGCCTTTCGTAGGGTTCAATAATTACATCATTATCTAAATATTGCTCTAATCTATTCCATCCTACATATTCTAGGAATTTAGCACTAGCACTGGTGTAAACTCTCAATGTACCTGGTTCCCAGAATCTATAAGATCTGTGATTAGATTCATATCCTACAAAAAATAATCTTTTAGCTCTATGCTGTCCTTTGTGTCTGAGTTGTGTAGGGATATGCACCCATGCTCTGTGCTCCAAATGTGTGCATGTAACTTAAATCAGGTTTTGTACCATGCCACAGTGTGAATGGTAATTCACCTGTTGTTGAATTAACAACATTATTTAATATATGATTACCACACATTATTGCTTCTCCCCATAAATTGTCAGGTAATCCTGAATCAGACAACATAGTACGTGCCATTGATTGTAGTGTTTGGCCTCGTCTCTCTATAAAGGCATTATGTTGTGGCCTACATGGTGCAGACTTTTTATGTTGAATACCTAACATTCTAAATCTATTCTGGAATTTATTATTTGTAAATTCCGCATCATTATCTGTTATAAGAGTTACTAATTTCTTTTTAGTTTTTCTTTCTGCAAATTTAATCCAATTAAAGAGATTTAGATACGTTTCAGTTTTGCTCTTCATAAAATAGCAAAACCCATACCTGGAATAGTGGTCCATTATACTTAATATGTATCGAGCTCCTCCTACACTTGGTTTTTTTGGACCTATTAAATCGGCAAATACTATTTCTAAAGGCTCTTTGGTAGTAAATCCATCAACTCTATTTGCCGGTATGACCTTGCTTTTGCTTTGATTACAAGCAAAACATTGCAAATACTTATTACAAGTTTTCAAACTTATTCCTTTAGATAGTTGAACAGTTCTCTTAAGCATTTTAAATTTTAAATGCCCAAGCCGTCGGTGTAACAAATGAATACATTCATCATGAGGTTTCTTATTTTCATAAACCGTGTTAGCCACCTCTAAACTATTATCATTTAAAATATATAATTCACCTCTTAAAGATGCAGTAATTTTCTTATCTTCTTTTTCAATTATGCAGTTATCTCCTTTAAAGGTAAGTACATATCCAAGTTTAACCAAAATTCTAACTGAAATTAAATTAAACTTAAGTTGTGGTACATATAACATTTTTACATTCTCTTTTATGAAAGAACAATATGCTATACCTTGACCTTTAGCTTTCAGTTTCCAGCCATTAGCTAACGATATCTGCTGTGTACTCTGGGACATTTTAATAAAATTTTTGTTATCATTTGTTATACAGTGGGATGCTCCACTGTCAACCACCCATAAATTATTTTTTACAGCTCCGTTAATATACATGGCTAACTCTAAATTTTTATTTATCTTTTGATTACTTTTAGTATTCTGGTCAGCTTTCTGGCGCTTTGCCTTTTTACAAAATCTTACCAAATGTCCTCTTCCTCCACAATTAAAACACTTTTTAATTGCGTATGCAGTAGGAGATTCATTATTTTCTTTTTGAGGTTGCTCCCTCCTTAACTGATCTCTTTCAAGTCTTCTTCTTGCCTCTTCAATCAATCTGCCAGCTATATCAGTTAAAGTTAAACTTTCCTTAGGCAAAATTTCAAGGGAAGTGACGTAGTTATCATAACTTTTGTCTAGTGAAAATAGAATTATGTGGACTTGGTGTAGTTCAGAGAAAATGAGTTCTTTCTCGTGCAGTTCTTGAAAAATGCTTTTTATAGTTTTCAAATGACTAAGCATATCACCATTCGTTTGGAGATGCGTCCTGAAAAGCTTCCGTGTTAGATTTATGTGAGCACCAACGTTATCTCGGACATAAATCCTCTTCAGCTTCTACCAACACCCAACAGCCGTTTGTTCTCCGTGGATATGAACAAGTTGCTGTCCTATTATGCAAAGTGCTTGTTCATTCTTCTGTTTAAAGTCTTCTATCTTTTGTCTATCTTCCTCAATCTCTGGATCCCATTCCTCTACGTTTGGTGGATTTTCAATTATGTTCCACAGACCTTCTCTTCGTAGAAGTAGACTACATTTCATAGACCATGATACATAGTTTGTTCCATCCAGCTTGGATATAAGGGACAAACTTTGTAGATTGACTTGTGCCATGTTTTCTTATATGGATATAAAACTATAATTAATAAAACACAGCTGTCTGTTTACTGTAACGTGTAACAACACAAACTCTCACTTTTTACATAAATCTGTTTTATCCTAGTTAAACTGACTTTGCAGCCTCTGGGCCCATATCCAGTGTTAAGCCTGGGCCCATAACCAATGTTAAGCCTGGGTTCCCCAACCAGGGTTAAGGAGACAAGCTAAACAGAATGTGCAGCGTTAGTCAGATAGGCATACAGATAAATGTGTGAGATAAGTTTGTATGTCAGTTAACATACAGTAAAAATCACAGAAACGCTTGTGTTATCAAAAATATAGTTTATTCCACTTAGACTTTTATAGCATAGTCAAAATAACAGTCCATTAGTCATGTATCGTTTTTAGTCAGTCCATTCAAGGATATTCAATTAGCAAAGTCCGTATAGAATATCCAATGTCAGTTCACTTACAATAAATCAGTCCTCTCACAGTTGATAAATCAACAGTCCTTTCTCTCTCCTGTTCCAGTAGGGGAAAAATGCAATCTTCAGTCTTTCCAGTAATTAGGGATCATCAAGCAAGAGAGCGCAAGCTGCCGTGCCTTGCTTCTTTTATGGTGCTTTTACAACCATTCCCTTAATTACATTCTTACAGTTAAAGTTACAGACACTTTAACCAACCAACCATGGTAACATATTTATTATTTTACCTAAACCAGTTAGGGTAAACAATGTTATCCCTAACAGCCAGGACCTCAGCACTCAAAAAAATCATCCTAAAGGACTACGAAGGAAACAGAATTCCAGTTGTCGGTTCCAGCCATGTCCAAGTATCCTTCAAAGACCGCAACACAACGCTACCTCTGACTGTCGTCGATCGTGACTGGGCCAGTCTGCTAGGGTTACATTGGTTCGCCCCACTCGGGATTGAACTAGCTGGCATCCACCAAACTAGAAGCGATGACTGGGAAGAGGCCCTCGTCCAAGAATTCCAGGATGTTTTCAAAGAGAAGTTAGGCAACTACAAGGGGATAGTGTTTAATCTCAGCCCCGATGTAGCCCCCATTCGCCTTAAGCCTCGTCGGGTGCCTTTTGCACTTAAGCCAAAGATTGACGAGCAACTGGACAAATTAATAGCCCAGGGTGTGTTGGAACCGATTGACCACGCCCGATGGGAAACCCCAATAGTAACACCCATAAAGCCAGATGGATTGTAAAAAAATTGTGGGGATTACCGGGCCACCCTAAATCATGCACTTCAGCAGAGCGCTTACCCAGTACCGGTGGTCCAACACCTTCTTCACTCTCTGGGTGGTGGAAAAATATTTGTGAAATTGGACTTAGCTCAGGCATACCAACAGCTACCCGTAGATGTGAAGACTGCAGAAGCCCAGACTATAGTCACACACAGAGGTGCCTTTAAATGCAATAGACTCCAATTTGGAGTGGCACCAGGCATTTTCCAAAGTCTGATGGAGAGACTATTACAAGGCATAAAAGGGGTCGTGCCTTATTTTGATGACGTCTTAATAGCTGCCCCTACTAGAGAATTATTAGAAAAATGACTCAGAATGGTTCTCCAAAAATTTAAGGACGCCGGCCTGAAGGTAAAAAAAGACAAGTGTCAACTTTGTATGGAGAGGGTGGAGTTCCTTGGAAACCTTCTTGACATACAGGGAATCCACCCAACCGAAAAAAAAACTAACTGCAATCAAAAATGCCGCAAGACCTAGAAATAAGACAGACCTCCAAGCCTTCCTGGGACTCATTAACTTTTATAACATCTTCCTGCCCCAGAAGGCGACTGTAGCTGAGCCCCTACATAGACTTCTCGACAAAAAGGCTTCCTGGGTCTGGGGACAGGTGAAGGACGGGCATTTCAACAAGTAAAAAACCTCTTAACTTCTGATGCTGTAGTAATACAATACAATGAGATTCTACCCTTGACGGTTACCTGTGACGCCTCACCATTCAGAGTGGGAGCCATCTTAAGCCATGTCCTGCCAAATGGTAATGAGGCACCTATTGCGTTCTTTTTGAGAACTTTGTCTAAGACTGAAAGGAACTATAGCCAACTTGATAAAGAGGCTCTCGCCATTGTGTCTGCAATTAAATGTTTCCATGAGTATGTCTATGGAAGACCCTTTGCCATAATTACAGACCACAAGCTGTTACTCGGCATTTTAGTGGGAGACAAACCAACTCCCCCACATCTTATCACCAAGAATGACACGTTGGTCAGAGTTTTTAGCTACATATGACTACCAACTGCAACACCGTCCGTGGAAAGCCATTCCCCACACTGACACCTTGAGCCGTTCTCCGCTACTGGAAGTCATCGATGACCCAGCTCCAACCTTGGCTGTATTGCAAATCGAGACTCTTCAGCCACCACCGCTGACCGCATGAGACATCACCTCAGAAACGAAGAAGGATCCCACCAATCTCCTTACCCACGAATCCTCAGCTGGGTGGAACGAGGTTGGCCTGACAACGAACCCAATGACACCTTCAAGCTGTTCAGAAACCGACAGACAGAACTATTCTCTCAAAAGGGCTGCATCTTGTGGGGAGACAGAGTTGTCATCCCGGGGAAATTACAACATAAAGTTTTAAAAATGTTGCACGATGGACATCCAGGCATCGTGCGGATGAAGGCATTGGCAAGGAGTTACACGTGGTGGCCAGGCATAGATAAGCAGATAGAAGCCTGGGTAGCTACATGCAGCAAGTGCCAGGAGACTCGCGCCGCTCCTCCCAAAACACCCCCAACGCAGTGGGAAACACCTCGTGGTCCCTGGTCCCGCATCCACATCTATTTTGTGGGACCCACAAAAGGACACACTTTCCTTCTAACTGTGGATGCCTATTCCAACTGGCTCGAGGTCCATAAAATGAAAAGCACCACCACGGAAGCGGTCATTAAAAAACTGAACAAGCTATTCGCTACCCACGGATTGCCGGATGTCCTGGTCTCCGATAATGGCCCTCAATTCACTGCCCTGGCATTCGAACAGTACCTAGCAGACCGGGGCATCCACCATGCCTTAACATCGCCAGCTCACCCTGCGGCCAACGGCAGGGCTGAGCGAATGGTCCAATTTGTAAAGAAAACTTTACACAAGATGGAACAGGGAGACATTGACAACAAGATAACCAGGCTGCTTCTCCTCCAACATATCACTCCAAGCAGCACCACAAACAGAACCCCGGCCGAACTCCTGATGGGCCGAAAACTTCGCTCACACCTTGATTGCCTTCACCCTGCCTACACACCAGAACCACCCCGGGGTCCAGCAGCAAGTGTTGTACATTCCAGGTAGGCGACTCCATTTTTGCAAAAAACTTCTTGGGTGACCAATTGTGGGTCCCTGCTACCATAACACAACTTACCGATCCTACTGTCTATAAACTGCGGATGGCAAAATGTGGAAGCGCCATATAGACCAGCTTCGATCCAGACTAGCGCCTACTCCCATCTCATCCCCTGAATTTCAAACCGGGGGGGAAGGGACATCGAGGGGGCCAGAGAAGAAATAGCAGATGACCTAACAATTGGAACTCAGCAGTCTACACAACCAACCAGGGGATACTCACCTCCAGAAGGAGAACCAAGCTGGGTGATTGACTCGCCGCGCAGCAGCACCGCGATGGAAACAGATCCAGGGAACCCGGATGACGGCATTGGCAAGAGTGGAGAGGACAGCCCTGAGCCATCCAATAGAACAGCGGGACCGTCTTCGCCATCCAACTCAGCAAGCAGCCCACCGAAACCAGAGCCAGGATAGAAACCGGTGGAACAGTGCAAGTCAAGCAGACAGGTAAAGCGACCTGCCTACTTACGAGAATATGTTACCCCACCCCTCAGTTGAAACCTAGAAGGGAGGGGTGTTATGGACTAAGCTAACGCATTCATTAACAATCCTAATAGCCTTACATTAACAGCAGGCTCGTAATCCTGCACTTCTCATTGGCTCGTGAATAGCGAGTCGTGATTGGTCGTTTCTGGCTGATCTGATTGGCTGACAGCGGGTCATCTCTGATTGGATGCTTGTTAGAGCGGTAAACTCAAATCATTGGTTGTTGTGACATCAACCAGCTCTATAAAAGAGCTGCTGCTGCCCAAGTATTTTGCTCTGTTCTGAAGTTACTAATAAAGAGTTGAAGTCACAGTTCGATGCCTCGTCTCCGTTCCTTGCGCCCATGCTCAGGACTTAACAATTTCCAATACCTTTTCTTCTTCTTTTTCCCACATCTTAACAATCACTATACAGGGTTTACTTAAGTAAGTCTTTTTTTCTCCACATGAAATAGAGTTTAACATCTTTATTTTATTCTTGAATATTATTATATCTACAATGGTGAAAAGATTTCAATTTATCCACAAAGGATGAATGGATGACAGAATTTACTGAGATGGCCAAATTGACTTTTTTTAAGTAGAGGTAGAACATTATTTACATGTAATGATGATTGGAAACCCCTTATTGACTTTTTGTGGAAAAAAGAAAAAAAATGATGTTATGATATATAGTTTTAAGAATTAGAATAAAAATACTGGATTATAGAGAAAATGAAAACAAAACTGTAACCATAGAGTAAGAGGTTATTTTATATTTATACCTACAACTGCTGTAAAAGAAAACTGGAAGTCAGTTATTTATATTCTTTTCCTTGATTTCTACACATTTGTCTTTGCTCTTTTCTTCTTTCATTTTTTTTCTTTTTTCATTCTAAATATTGGCACTTGTTAGTTTTTATTCTGAATTAAAAGATTAATTAAAATTATTTTTAAAAGTTTAGTCTTGAAGTAAACTAGTTATTTTCTATTAATAGCACTGTGGAGAATACACACAGAATTTTGAAGATTCCCCTTTTCCTTTTGTTTTGTATCTTCTCACATTTATTCCTTATTCTTTGCCCCGAGCAAGCTGTGATGAATCTCTAGGGTTAAAGAAAAGTTGCACTGAAGCTCTGTTTTCATAATTTTCAATGGAGGCTAAGTATGATACCAGAATGTGGGATTTAAAATTAGGCAGAGGTAGTCATTTTTAGATTGCAGACATAAGTTAGGCTTTAAGAGGTGAAGCCTGTTAGGGAAAAATAAATAAAAAGCTTTCTCTGAGTGATGTGAGGAAAGAAAACAAGTCTGTTTGAATGTAAAGATAAACTATCTCAAGAACAGAGAAGTGACTTTTTATTTATATGACTTTTTAAACCTGTCTTCATTATTTCCTTAAATAACTCTAGATGGTAAACATACTTAATACTTCTTCCTCCTATTTTCCCCACCATAACCTTGTGAGGTGGGTTAGACTGAGAAAAAGCGATCAGCCAAATCACCCAGCCAGTTTTCATGCCTAAGCCAGGACTAGCAATAGAAATAGAATTTAGACTTATATAACACGTTAGTCCTCTCTAAGCAGTTTTACAGAGCCAGTATATTGTTTCTCCTCAATAATCTGGGTTCTTATTTTACCAACCCTAGAAGGATGGAAGTCTGAGACAACCTTGGGTCATTCAGAATCAAACTCCTGGAGTAAGGAGTAAGTTAGCCTGCAGTGCTGCATTCTAACTATCACTAGAACTCACAGCCCCTGGTTTCAAGCCTGGTGCCTTAACCGCTAAACCAAATTAAGTTAAAAGCTATGAAGTCAGTGTCAGCACTGCGAGGAACGCGCCCATTGAAAGCAGAACTCCAAGGCAGGTAGATTCCTCAAAGAACGTTTATTGAATATATCATATCGGCACAGCTAGTGAAAACCAACTCCCACAGTTTTCACCTAATTAAAAGAGTGAAAATCCCCCCTCCCAGATATCACTGGTCACATTGCCCAGTGAATATAGTTGGCAGGCTGCTTGGTCACTCCTCTTCTCCTTCAATAGCCATCTGTTATGATGACCTTGGTTCCCACAACAAAACTTTTTGTTTTGGCAGTTAGCTGGGCTATTTATTTCTCCCTCCCTTCCCCCTCTCAGGCTTCCTGGCAAATATGAGGCAGCACAAAATGGCTTCAGCCAGGTTCACTTCAAAGGTGACTGTCAGGTGCAGTGTACTTATGTTTTTGATTTCAATCTCTTTTTTCTTACATTTTACACATAAAAGCCATAACATGAAAATGTGCGATAGAGGCATAACAATGAAAAAGTCCTCTTTAAAAGAATCCACTTCCATGTCATTGACATATACTTCATTAATAAATCCTTGTCTATATAAAATTAATTCATTGATGGATTTATTTTCTTTTGTGAGAACTTTTTAGAGATTTCCATTTGAAATGAAATTTATTCTGATGATTCAAAATTTTAGATTTCATAGAGACAGGTGAACATTGCTTTGGCCCTGTACAAACAATGGGGTTTTGACTGCCATCTGCTCTTTTATGGACACCTTCTTCCCCCTTCCCCCCCACATAAATATTATAACCTTTTCCACATAAATAAATGATCCAGAAATAATTTTAAGGGGGGAATAATAGAAAAGGGAGGCAATTGGCAGCTGATCAAAAAATCAAAGAAGGAAAAGAACAAGGAATTTCTAATGTATCTTAAACAAACAGACAGATAAAAAGAGTCTGGTGATTTCCTAAATACACTTTTTGTAGAGTATTTAGAGAGTATTTATTTAGAGATTTAGAGAGTATTTAGATATCTAAATACTCTTGTGTAGAGAAAAAGTTTGGTCCTTATACCTCTATAGAAGATGCAGTGTAATATCCTATAATATCTATTTGTAAACCACTAAATAACTTTTAATTGTCCACGATCAACTTGTCCTCTAAATTAACTGGAGAAAAAGCACGATAACCATTTAACAGTCATTCCCCATTCCTGAATTAAAATATTATCTAGCCATCCTTGAATTAGCGGAATCAATTTCTGCATAAAATTTCCACTGCCTGTCCCTATTCTGCCTCCATGGTGGATGTCCTGAGTCACTGCTAAATTGTGTAGTCCTGATTTATGAGTCTGCCAGTTGTTACCAGCAAGATAATCGATTTTCCTCTCTGCTTTTTTGCCACCATGGAAAATTTCCACCAATCAGTGCTCTGCAGAAGGATGGGGTGGCCCCAATTCAGAGCACTCTGATTTGTTTGCTCTCCTTCCACACCTTATTTGGGTATCTTGCAAAAATGTGAAAAGAAACAAACACATTGAGAAGATAACTGAAACAACCCGAGACAGAAAGGAGGAAGGCTAAGTTCTGGGCAACTCATCTTTTCCAAGAAATGGACAAGTGATTGAATCTGACAATGTCAGAGAAACTGACTTATAAACACCCAGGTCAACATACTTCCAGTGGTGGTATGCTACCATTTGGACTGGTTGGGCCGAACTGGTAGTAAAAAAAGCCTCTCACGATCAGCTGAGAGGAGGGGAAAATAGCCTCTTACAAGGAAAAAGAAGAGAAAAACACAGAATCGGCCCTCCCACCCAGCCCTGCGCTTTTCTCTTCTTTATCTTCTCAGCTGATTGCCACTGCAGGCCTCAGCTGGTGTGGGGAAAGCTGTGCACACATGTTAGGTACATGTGTATGTTAGGTGCACGCACACACATGTACATTCACCAAACTGGTAGTGGAACAAGTAGGATACCATTGCTTCATCCTTCATTATTTTTTAGATACTACAGCAAGAAATGATAGAGCTGCTTGTTTAAAAATAAAATTAACTTTCAGGGCATATTAAAGTGGAATATAAAAAAGTATCCCTTTTTGGCACTCTGATTATTGCAGAATTCTATTTGATGTTGTTAAGATTTATTTCTAACAAGTAAAGACAGAACTTTCTGATACAGGATTAGCCAGTTTTTAAAAAGCAAATAGGAAGCACGATCGTGTTGATGTAAGTTCTATCTTTAGTAGACAAAGTCTAAACTGATTTTTTGGGACAAATGGCAGCCACTTATTTCCAAAATAAAATTTAATGAATTATGCATCTCCTGTACAAATAAACTCAGTTTTGCAACAATTTCAATTGGCTTCAATTCCACTATGGCAACATAGACTTCTTGGATAACATTCTGAACAATTTAAATATGGTTTCAGCTTCTCTGGGGTAGGTCTGGTTAATTTTATCAAAAATTCCACTCTCCAACTGATGGCTGTGGTTGAGGAGAGAGAAATGGAGCAAGACGGCCTAAATAGACACAAAAATTACCTTATGAAAGGGAACTAAAATTAGGCAGTTACAGTTGTCACCATATGCATCCTTATAAATTCCAGAGCAACTGCAAATATTTTGCATGAAACAAAGCTCATAATATGGAAGCAAAGCAGAAATATGACTTTGATTTGTTTCTGGGTGTTTTATTACCCTGCCTTGAGCATTGTAAAACAAATTGAACATCTGCAAGCAAGCCTGAGCATGATGTGACACTGTGGCTCCATTGGTTAAAATCCTGAAAAAGCCTGTTGCTTTCCTGACACTCATTATGAGAGCTATAGCGTGGCACTAAAAGGAAACAGTTTCCCATTGAATGAATATTATTATTTATTATCGTTTTACTGTTTTATATTCTCTTGTAGGTGGAGCCCACAAATATTTACTGGTGATTCATTAAAACAAGTGGCAAGAAAAGATAGCTTTTATTTCTCCATGGAAGGAAGATGCTAAATGCAGCAGGAGGTATATGCTTGTCATTGTCAAACAGAATCAGTTTACAGATTGTCCCCAAGATTGTCAAGTGTGTTCTTTATTCCTGGATTGTATTTTCTCTTTAAGATTCTTTGCCATTTAAATATCCTCCTAATCCTTAGAAGTGATGCTTGTTGGAAACCATGGACAATTAGATTCTATGAATCCAGGGACAGAAAAGAAGCCTAATGTCAAAACTCACATGTCCACAATTTGTGTTAGTGAAATTTGGCAGCAAAAATATAGGAATTTCAACAGTATTTTTGTTTTACCATCTGTAGCAAAATTTACAATGGACTATTTTATGATATCCTCCTCCCTAAAAAAAAATGGTAAAAAACAGAGTAGAGCATATATGCATTAAATCAACTCATAACCAGCTGCATTACCACACCTAGAGTGCATTGTGAAATGGTTGCAGGTCAGACTGGAGAGTACAGTCCAGGGAAGACCCAACCAAGCTGTTCTGAGTTCTTACTATTCAACATTTTAATTAATGATGTCAAATAAAGGGATTTGAAGGAATGGTTATCTAGTTTGCAGATTACACAGAACCAGGAGATGAATTAAATTCTCCAATCTTGGACAATTAGATAGATATAATTCTTTATTGGCCAAGGTACAACACTTAAGAATAGTCATAGGGTACAGTAAGCAATCAAATCATACTAGGAAATAGTCAATATAAATCGTAAGGATACAAGTGACAAAGTTACAGTCATACAGTCACAAGTGGGAGGGGATGGGCAATAAGGAGTGATGAGATTAATAGTAATAGTAATGCAGACTTTGTAAATAGTTGAACAGTGTTGAGGGAATTATTTGTTTAGCAGAGTGATGGCATTTGGCAAAAAAACCTGTTCTAGTTGTATCTAGTTATTCTGGTGTGCGGTGCTCTGTAGCGTCATTTTGAGGGTGGGAGTTGAAACAGTTTATGTTTGGGATATGAGGAGGTCTGTAAATATTTTCACAGCCCTCTTTTTGACTCATGCAGTATACAGGTCCTCAATTGAAGGCAGGGTGGTAATAATTGTTTTTTTTTCCTGCAGTACTAATTACTCTCTGGAGTCTGTGTCTATCTTGTTGGGTTGCAGAACCAAACCAAACAGTTATAGATGTGCAGATGACAGACTCAATAATTCCTCTATAGAACTGTATCAGCAGCTCCTTGGGCAGTTTGAGCTTTCTGAGTTGGCACAGAAAGAACATTCTTTGTTGTGCTTTGCTTTTTTTTTTAATGATCTTTTTGATGTTAGGTCTCCATTTTAGGTCTTGTGATATGATAGAACCAAGAAATTTGAAGGTCTCTACTGTTGATACTGTCTTGTCTAGTATTGTAAGAGGTGGTAGTATGGGAAAGTTTTAACCAAGATGCATAAGATTAAATTTAATATTCTGCATCTGGGGAGAGTACATGAAAAACACAAGTATGGATGGGGGAGATCTAACTCAATAGCATTACATGTGAAATAAATCCCGGTATCCTAGTATTTTACAAGTTGAGCATGAGCCAACAATGAGATGGTTGCTCCCAAAACTGCAAACATTGCCTTGAGGGGTATTAACAAGCATACACAGATAAAGGGAAATAATTATCCCACTCTATCCTGCCTTGATCAAGCACCACTTGGAATACAATTACTGAAACAGTAAGAGAAAAAGTTCTATGAAGAATGATAAGAGCATGTTTAGACTGCACAATAAGGGAGCCTGCTCAAACTATGGGAGATACAAAAACAGCCTTCATATACCTATAGGATTGTCGTGTATAGGAGGGGCCAAACTTGTTCTCTCCTGTTCCAGAGGATTAGATTTAGCACCTAATTTAAATTTGTTGAAAATATATAGATTCAGGTTCAACTCTTAGGAGGAACTTCCAGATAGGAAGTCCTGTCAACCATTGGAATGGGTTGCCTGTGGAAGTGATATATTCACCGGACATCTTCAAACAGATGCTGTAAACTATTTCAAATGTTTTAATAGAATATGAACCAAGCTGGGAACTTCTGAGATGACCAATTCTGTGATGTGACTCACTTCTGCCAGAGATATTTTCTGGAAACCTCCCTATTCTTTCAAAAGAGGCTAGGTTCCTCCTAATGACATCAATATATCACCAGGCATATCCACTCCATTTTGAAAATTATATCTTTAAAAAAAAAAAACAACACATGCTGCCATCAGACCAAATAATTTGTCCAGCCGTAAGGATTCTGCTGCATCTTAAACCCATCTATTTTGCACATTTATCTAGCCCAGGATCATCTTATGTCATACCACAAATTACATGGCATGTCTGAGTTCTTATAATCCCATAACAATCACAATGATTTATATTTTCTTGGAATGACATACAATCTCCCATTAAATGAATGTGTTAAATGGGTCAATTGGTTAAGATGGCTGTCTTTTAGTGCTGTTGTACACAGAAGAAAACAATAACTTACAAAACTTTTCAAGAACTCTGAAGGTGTAAATGTAATTGTGGATAAAGAGGAAAATATGTGGGAGTAGTTGATATTAATCCATTTGTTGAAATAAAATAAAAATACTGTGAAGTCATAGGGGAAAAAAGGAAAATAAGCAATAAATCATCCTCTAGATATGTTTAAAATGGACCATTTTAGAATGCTATTAATTAATCAGCTTTGTAGAGAATAGAATGCATAGCAAATTGGTCTTTTGTGTGTGAAAATAAAACATATTTGATAACACCATCAGGACTGTTCAGTGGCTCTTGGATAAAAATGCTGAATTTGACATTATTTTAATTTGAGTCAAAAATATACATCTACTGGGATTCCAGAACACAATTAAACTGTGTCCATGCATTTGTTCAATATCTTTAGTAAGTATACCCTGGATCTCAGAAAATACAGTCTCAGAAATCCTTATATTATGGAGATGCATTTACACTAGAATATTTTGAATTCTTGCTCAACTGAAATATACACAGGGCTTGTTTGAAGTCAGACTCATTAGCAGATTATCCATAACATACCTGTTTTGATTGTGAAGCCTCACAGACATGCAATACACTCAAGCATCTTACCACAATTTGATGGCTTCCAGGTTTCTTGGACCACAACTTTCACAATTTCTGAAGATTGGGATTTATCAAAATAGGTCTAGCAAATATGGAGAGTATCAAGGGAGTGAATATCAGCTGTGGGCTAACTTCTTAGAGAAGGGGGGAAATGTGCATTTTAAAAAATGATTAGATTTTCATTTTGTGAAATGGAGAACAGCCACTAACACGGTTGCTGATTCCAAGAGGTTGATAACCATATTCAGTCAAGAAAAATTACAACTATTCCTTCAACTTTTCTTATTGGCATAAGAAGATCAAATACAGGTAGTTTTTCAATTTATGACCACAATTGAGCCCAAAATTTCTGTTGCTAAATGAGATACCGGTTAACCGAGTTTTGCTCCATTTTATGATCTTTCTTGCTGCAGTTGTGAAGTGAATCATTGCAGCTATTAAATGAGTAACACAGTTGTTAAAAGAAGTTGCCTTCCCTATTTGCTTGTCAGAAGGTTGCAAAAGATGATTGGATGACACCAGGGCACTGCAACTGACATAAAGATGAGTGTCTGAATTTTGATCATGTGACCATGAAGTTGCTGCAATGGTTGTAAGCATGAAAAATAGTCCTAAGTCAATTTTTTCAGTGCTGTTGTAATTTTGGGCAGTCACTAAATAAACCATTGTAAGTTGAACAGTACATGTATAGAAGAGATGAGGTCCTGGATGTGGATCTTGGTTGTGTTAAGTCCTGGGCATGGGTGCAAGGAACAGAGACGAGACATCGAACGGTGACTTCAACTCTTTATTAACTAGGAAGAACAGAGCAAAATACCTGGGCAGCAGCAGCTCTTTTATAGAGCTGGCTGCTGTCAAAACAACCAATGAACTGAGTCTACCGCTTTCACAAGCGTCCAATCAGGGGGTCCCATTAACAGCCAATCAGACTGGCCAAAAAATGACCAATCACGACTCGCTATCTACGGGCCAATGAGAAGTGCAGGATTATAAGCCTGCTGTAAGACGAAGCTGTTGAGGGTTGTATTGCTGCGTTGGCTTGGTCCATAACACCCCTCCCCCCTTGGTTCCGTCTGAGGGGTGGGGTGACGTATTCTTGCAAGTAGGCAGGTCGCTTCACCTGTCTGCTCGACCTGCGCTGTCCCACTGGGTTCTTTCCTGGTTCTGGTTCTGATTCTGGTTCTGGTTCTGGTTCTGGTTCTGGTTCTGGTTCTGGTTCTGGTGGGCTGCTAGCTGGGTTGGATGGCGGAGATTGCGGCCCCGGGCTGCTTTCCCTGCTTACGTCAGCGTTGTCTTCCGGGTTCCCTGGATCAGCTTCCATCGCGGTGCTGTCATGTGGCGAGGCCACTCCCTGGCTCAGTTCTCCTTCGGATGGTGAGTATCCCCTGGTTGGTTGTGTGGGCTGTTGGGTTTCGATTATCATTTCTTCTTCGTCCTCCTCAATGTTCCTCCCCCACCCCCAGCTAGAGGTTCTGGTGCTAGTCTGGAACGGAGTTGGTCTATGTGGCGTTTCCACATCTTACCATCTGCCGTTTGTCGGCGATAGGATCGGGATCCTGTAAGTTGTGTTATTGTCACGGGGACCCACAATGGGTCAGCCGAGAAGATTTTTGCAAACACAGGTCCCCTTCCTGGAATGCCCGGCACTTGCTGCTGGATCCTGGGGGTTGTTCTGGCATGTAGTTTGGGTGGAGGCGATCGAGATGCGAGTGAAGTTTCCGGCCCATTAGGAGTTCAGCTGGGGTTTTCTTTGTGGTGCTGTTTGGGGTTATGTGTTGGAGAAGAAGCATTCGGTTTATTTTGTCATCAATGTCACTGTGGTCCATTTTGTGCAGGGTCTGTTTAACATCCTGAACCATTCGCTCAGCCCTACCATTGGCCGCAGGGTGAGCTGGTGATGTTAAGGCATGGCGGATGCCCTGATCTGCCAGGTATTGCTCAAATGGCAGGGCAGTGAATTAGGGGCCATTATCTGAGACCAGGACATTGGGAAGTCCGTGGGTAGCGAATAGTTTATTCAGTTTTTTAGTGACTGCGTCTGTGGTGGTGCTTTTCATCTTGTGGACTTCGAGCCAGTTTGAATAGACATCCACTGTTAGGAGGAAAGTGTGTCCTCTTGTGGGTCCCGCAAAATCGATGTGGATACGGGACCAAGGACCTCGAGGCTTTTCCCACTGAGTTGGGGGAGTTTTTGGAGGAGCGGAGCGAGTCTCCTGGCATTTACTGCATTTTGCTACCCAAGTCTCTATCTGTTTGTCTAAACCAGGCCACCATGCATAACTCCTGGCTAATGCCTTCATGCACATGATGCCTTGATGTCCATCGTGCAGCATTTTCAATACCCTATATTGCAATTTCTCCAGGACTATGACTCTGTCTCCCCACACTATGCAGCCTTTCTGGGAAAATAGTTCTGTTTGATGATTCCTAAATGGCTTGAAGTGCCATTGGTTGTACTGACCGGCCAACCCCGTTCTACCCAGCTGAGGACTCGTGCCAAGGCACAATGTCTTTTATGCCTTGTAATAGTCTCTCCATTAAACTTTGGAAAATGCCCGGTGCCACGCTTACTCCGAATTGGAGTCTATTGCACTTGAAAGCGCCTCTATGTATAACTATTGTCTGGGCTTCTGCAGTTGTTGTGTCTACAGGTAGTTGCTGGTACACCTGAGCTAAGTCCAATTTCGCAAATATTTTTCTGCCACCCAGGGAATGAAGAAGGTGTTGAACCACCGGTACTGGATAAGCGCTCTGTTGAAGAGCATGATTTAGGGTGGCCCGGTAATCCACGCAAATTCTTAACGAACCATCTGGCTTCATGGGTGTTACTATCGGGGTTTCCCAGTGGGCGTGGTCAATCGGTTCCAATATGCCCTGGGCTATCAGTTTATCTAGCTGCTTGTCGATCTTCAGTTTTAAGGCAAAAGGTACTCAATGAGGCTTAAGCCGAATGGGAGCTACATCGGGGCTGAGATTAAATGATATAGGAATCCCCTTGTACTTGCCTAATGTTCCTGTGAACACGTCCTGGAATTCCTGGATGAGAGCCTCTTCCCAGTCATCGCTTCTGGTTTGGTGGATGCCGGCTAGTTCAATCCCGAGTGGGGCGAACCACTGTAGCCCTAACAAGCTGGGTCGATCACGATCGACGACAGTCAGGGGAAGCGTTGCTGTGCAGTCCTTAAAGGATACTTGGACGTTGCTGGAACCGACAACTGGGATTCTGTTTCCCTGGCAGTCTTTCGGGATGATTCGTTGCATGCTGAGGTCCTGGCAGCAAATGGCAGGGATCAGCTGTTTGAGGGTTTTCCAGGATACCATTGATAGGGATGATCCTGAATCGATTTCCATCACGCGTGGTCGATTCTCAATAGTAACCCTTACACGGATCTTTCTTGCATTGAACGATGAAGCGTGGCCGATGATGATGGTTTGGTGGGCCTCTTCTCGTCTCATTGAAGAGGCAGGTGCTTGGTTTCTGTAGTAGTAGTGGTTGTTCCATTGGTGGCTCAGACGGTCCCGGTTCTTAGGAGGTTTGCCTATCTCCTGACAGAGGTTGTTCTCCCTTCGGTTGGGACTGGACTCTCGTCTGCTTCTGCAGACCTTCGCGATGTGGCCTTTTTTTCCGCAGTTACGGCAGAGTGCGTCGAGGAATTTGCAGTCCGATTGTGGGTGGTTTGCCCCGCAACCAGCACATTGGCGCGGACGTCTCTGGTTCCTTTGCTCTCATTCCGAGCGGAGCCAGTTGACCTCCTCTTCATCACTGTCTGAGGATGACTCGAGGTCTTTGTGGTGGGTAGTGGTAGCGTGCTTCTCAGTGGCGAGTGGGATCTCATTGGTGAGTTGGTGAAGCGGTGCGTTCGCTTGGCGCATTCGAGTGGCTGACTTCCTGTTTGCTTCTGTGGCAGTAGCGTCAGCGATGACATCTGTAAGTCTGATGTTGCCTTTCGCCATCAGCTTACTCTGCACATGTGGTGTATTTAATCCCAGAACTATGTGGTCTCTTAGGGCTTCCTCTAAGTTTGCAAAACCACAAAGGTCTCCTAGGTTCCGGAGGTCAGCTAAGAAATTACCAACGCTCTCGTCCTTCCATTGGTCCCTCTGGTAAAATTCGTGTCTTCGTATCAGTGTAGGTACTGCAGGTGAGTAATGGGCCCGGAGTATTGGAGCGAGGATATCCCAATCCATGGTCTTCACTTCCGCCAGTTTTGCTAGTGCTTTAGCCATTTTGAAAACGGCTGGGCTGCAATGAGTCAGGAACACCGCTCGTTTCTTGCCAGGTGCAGCATCTTTTAAATTGTTGGTCTCCAGGAACATCTGGAAGCGATCTATATACGAGTCCCAGTCTTCGGTTGCTGGGTCGAATGGAGCAGGTGGTATGGCACCGCTGGTCATCTTGCCATTTGTTGCGTGAGCTCTTTCACCACGTGCTCTGTCTTGTTCGATGCGTTCTAATCAGCTCTATCGTCTCCATATCCCACCCTCGTCGCCAGTGTTAAGTCCTGGGCATGGGCGCAAGGAACGGAGACGAGACATCGAACGGTGACTTCAACTCTTTATTAACTAGGAAAAACAGAGCAAAATACCTGGGTAGCAGCAGCTCTTTTATAGAGCTGGCTGCCGTCAAAACAACCAATGAACTGAGTCTACCACTTTCACGAGCGTCCAATCAGGGGGTCCCGTTAACAGCCAATCAGACTGGTCAAAAAACGACCAATCACGACTCGCTATCTACGGGCCAATGAGAAGTGCAGGATTATAAGCCTGCTGTAAGACGAAGCTGTTGAGGGTTGTATCGCTGCGTTGGCTTAGTCCATAACAGGTTGGTTTCATATTGAATATCTGAAGAAACTTTAATATTTCATTTTTACAAGACACTGTATTTAGTGTTAAAGTGTTTTGGCTGAACCAATCAGCCTGTGTTCTGCATACTTTTATGCACAGTACAAGACTTGCTATGCTTTCTAATCCATCTCCTTATAACAGCCAAAAACTTTATGTCATACAGCTACTGACAAAAGTTCCACAATGGTATCAAACCTTTTTGATACCATTTGTGCTTTAATTCCCCAAATGACAATGTGATTAGAATGTCAAATGTATTTCCCAGAAACTAGCATCAAGGAAGGGGAAAATAAGTATATATGTGTAGATCATTTACTTGCTGTCAAACCTTGCTCAAGGTTTGACTACTGTGCTGCAAAATAATTAATGCCAAGTTCTGCAATCTACATTGAGTGGATGACAGGGGTTTCCTGACCTCCAATAAATATTTCATTGCAGAAAACAGCAAACTGACAATTAAGGCTTCTTTGCCTTGGTCCCTGTTGAGCTTGCCTTCCTTTCTTCCTTCCCTAAGACTTATAAGCACGTTCCTATTAAAAGGAATGAAAAACAGCCCAGCCACAAAAAGATCTTAAGGTCTCCTAGTGTCTCCTATCCAGTAACTAGAAAGTGGCTGGGAAGCTGACAAAAAAAGCAACAGAGGGAATAAAGACACCTCCTGCTTATGACAAAAAAGCTGTTTTTTTTTTTTGTCATTCCAGAGAATGACAAAATATTATACCAAGAGGATGATCAAAAGAAAATACATACCAGTTTCCAAAACTTCTCTCAATATTCCTATATTCTACCTTCCCAGCCAGAAATGTTAGCACCTACACACTACGAAGTTCTTCAAAAGATAATATCATAATATATCATAATATATCTAATTTCCAATTAAGATTACAACTTGGTCATAAGGTAGCTTTATCTATTTTAAATAGGACGCATTTTAGAAGCAGGAAATCATATCTTAGTCATATGTTTCATCTAGTGAAGTAGAAATATTTTTCCCAAGGATGGCATGGTCTTAATAAAAGAGTGATAATAATTCAGTGTTCATGTTATAGATTTATGCATCTTTGAGACACAGAAAAATGGGGCCCCAGGATTGGGGGTGATGTCATTTCCTTGGATCCTCCAAGATTTGTTCATAATCCCTAGAGGCCTTCCTAAAGTTGGTGAAAATTACAAATATTAATTGACATAAAAGAAAAATTAAAGTTATGGACAATAATCATACTGACTGAATTTAGTTGAATTTGTGTTTTGTTTGAATTAAATTAAATCAAGGTTTTGCCCTGGCTCAGATTTTGGGGAATGTAGTCCAGCCAATGCAAAGTTCAAAGATAAAGAGGATCTTGGCCTCAAACTTTTAAAGGCCTTTTAAAACCAAAGTTTATTCTTGACCTATTGAATGGTGTACGCCTTCCTTATCTGATCTCTCAGACTAAAGATATAGAGCTATTATTTTATGTCATGGCCTCCACCAGCCCAGGAGGTGATGATGGATATTTCAATATATACAGTATCTTGAACCTAAAATATGTGTTGAAAGCCATGCACAGAATGAAGCTGTTGACCTTACAGTATGTAAGAACAAACCTTTCCTGCCCCAGATTCCCAAGCTTCTACAGATTTATTGACAAAGAAGAAACCATGGAAACAAACAATGTACAAGGAAGGTGAGACAGTAATATCCTCTTGATTTCAGACTTCTACTCCTTATTCTAAGCACCCAGTAGGTAAAAATAAGATTGACAGAACTGGAGAAGATGAACTGGATAAATTCTTTGACTAGAAAACTTTGGGGAGAGGAATTAAGATTCAAGTAAGCTGACCTCTTGCCCATTGACATCTTTCCCTACAGCAGCAGTGGGCAGGTTGGCAAATGACACCTGAGAAGCAAAATGGATTCTCAGGACTGTGATTAGATGTCAAACTGTCAAAAGGATTGAAGTGCAACACAGAAAAATAGTCAAATAGACAGGGCAGCGGGACAAAATTTTCAGATGGAGATCATTTTCCATTCAAGTAGAGCTGAATGTTTCAGTTTAAATCAGCCAGTATCTATATGACATTGTGCACTCAAATATTAGAACATTCTGTGAAAATCTCCACTAGTAATCCTACTAACAATAAATCTAACACAATACATAAGTAATTTAAAACTCCTATCTTCTATTAAAGATCTCTCTTTTACACACAAACACACAGAGAAAGATCCCAGTGGATACATTTGTTGTATTTGTTTCTCTGTCTAAATTTAGTATTTTAACAGACATTGTTGTTTTTTGCATCTGGGAAAGTTTCAAAATGACTGGTAGGTCACTCTGAATTATACAACCATGTGTGCCATGACAGATTCCATTTTGGCAGCTTGTACTCATTTCCCAAATGTGCAGAAATTCATGATGGATTTCATTGACTTCAACACTAGGGGAAGTAATTTACTGCCTTCCTCAGATCAGTAGCAAAGAATGTTTTAGACAGGGTTTGGCAGTCCATAACAATGGAATTATGTAGTTGCAACTCTTGGGCCCCCAGAATTGTACAACTGAAATTGAATCAAACATGCTGAATTGTGGTGGCAGCATTTTTCATATTTAAATATTACAAAGTAAGAAAAGTAGATCTATTAAGTAAAAGTAGATCTATTAAGTCTCTGATAAACCCAGCAAACTTGGTCCACCTTTTTAATTCATGTTTCCTAATATGGATGAATTCTGGGAAGGTGCATCCATAGCTGATATTACTGTCTTGTTGCAAAGCCTCCAATCACTAATCAGAATGAAAGACAGGATAAAGGCTCTGGCCTCAGGAAAAGTGACAGACCATTTTCCGCTGCTATTTCATATGAAGGTCTTGTAAAGATGGACACACTTGACCTTTTGATGTTCTACAGAAAATCTGGGCAGAGAAGTTGGATGGGCAAGTCTGTGAATTTCCCCAGGGAAAAATGATTACCATCAAAAACATAACAGTTTCTTAATGGTGAAAATAGCACTATTGTTGAAAAAGCTGGAAATTCAAAGTGACTGCAGGCTGATGGAGGGATGGTAATACAGAGTAAGATGAGATATGCAACTACTGGACATCTTGTACCTGAATTGGTGTAATGGTACCATGCTTCATTTCTAAGAACTTCACCAACTTTTTCTTCCCCCTTAGAACAAATTTCAAAACCAGCTTCCTTTCTGAGAAATTGAATAATAAGTGGTAGGAAAATAAATATAAATAACTTTCTGTGCATTGTAATTAGTCTTGTTTGGCAAGGGAGCAGATAACTAATATTTCCAAGCTGTCTGGCTGCTTGCAATCTCTTGCAAGGGTCATGCTCGCTGTCCCTGAAAAAGCAAGTAAATACAGTGATGGAGGATGTTTATCTGCCTATAGTATGAAAGAAACAGCACTTTTTCATAGCCTTTATGGGTGGACAGCTTGAAAAAGGCTGGGTTCAAAGTCTACAGATTTGTGAAAATGCAATGCTTCCCACTTTTTTGCTGGTATTTTGGGTTCCTTGATATGTTCACCAGGATTTTTTATTTATTTATTTATTTATTTTTATTTTATTTATTTGTCAAAAGCTTACTATACAACAGAAACAAGAATAAACATAAATTTAAATACAAGAAATAGAAACTAATAATTGGGGACAATAGGACAGGGACAGTAGGCATGATTGTGCGCTTATGCACGCCCTTACAGACCTCTTAGAAATGGGGTGATGTCAATAGAGGTTAATTTGAGGATAAAGGAATGGGGGTTTGAGCAGGTGACAACAGAATCAGGTAGTGAGTTCCAGACATTGACCACTCTGTTCCTGAAATTGTACTTCCTGCAATCAAGTTTGGAATTGTTTACATTAAGTTTATATCTGTTGTGTGCTTTTGTATTGTTGTGGTTGAAGCTGAAGTAGTCATTGACTGATAGGACATTGTAGTAGATAATTTTGTGTGCTACGCTTAATCTAACCATAGGTGGCATAGTTCAAGGTTGTCCAAGCCCAAAATCTCAAGCCTGATGATAGAGGGTATTCTGTTGAGAGCAGAGGAGTGTAGTACTCTTCTTGTGAAATACTTCTGGACTCTCTCGATTGTATTAATGTCTGATACGCAGTGCGGATTCCAGACAGCAGAGCTGAATTTTTGAATGCCCTAGTTTGCAAATCAATATTACCAGAGGAGAAGTTTCATAAAATTAAATTTATGAAAGCCTTTTTTGGCAATAATGTTGCAATGAGCTTTGGCGCTTAGGTCATTCGATATGAGAACTCCAAGGTTCTTGACAAAGTGAAGGACTTCAACAAGGTCATATCTGCCTAGTTTATATTTGGTATATAGATTTTTTTTTTACCAATGTATAGGACAGAGCATTTGTTGGTAGAGATTTAGAGTTGCCAATTGTTAGACCATTCAGACATATAATCAATCTTTTTGAAGGATGGAAGCATTGACGGTGGTGTTGAATAGTTTTACATCATCAGCGAAGAGGACGCAGTTGCTAATAAGGTGATCACAAAAGTCATTTATATAGAGTGATTTATATTTATATAAATTTATATATCCCGAGGCCAGAGAAAAAGAAATCCAGTGCCATTACTTGGGCCATCAATACCAACTGCATTAAAATGCATCTCTATTTGTCATCCAATTGAAATAGTAATGGATATTACTCTATTTGCAGTAGGATGCATGATATTAGATAACAAGTATCTAATGGGAGAGGTCATCTGGAAGTCTGTCTTTCCTATTTGCCAATATAGCAAGTCTATTTTACCCATACGTTCCTTTGTGAATTGCCCCACTTAAAGGGGTGAGGAAAACATCAAAGGAACTCATTTTACTGCCTCTTTTCATGAAATATGAAATGGTTTATGAAATGGACCCCCCAATACTACCTCTCCATTTAACAGTAGCAGTAACTAAATTCATTAATAAAAGAATATTTGTACCTCAGGGTTGACATGAAGGGATCCTTGGTGAGGTTTTTTTCTTGCAGACATTTCATTTCATTTCAAAGTAGGTAACATCATCAGTGCTAGTAAGGAATGCTGTTTGCTGTCAGTTTATATTCTAGTGGCTTGTCTGTCAATGTTGGCGGGGGTGGTTTTAGAGATTCTTGATGGCTGTTTGCTGTTGGTTTCTTTGACAGTTTCTTGGCTGGGGTATTGTTTATTTGATTGCTGCCTGGCACTCTGACAAATAAGCCATCAACAGACACATGGACAGAAACAACATCAATAGACTATGCAAAAGATACTATCACCCTACACAAAAGGGAACAAAAAAGGGAGCACCTCGAGCAATCAGCCCCTAGATCAGCATAGATTAACTTCAAGGTTAACATCAGACCAACAATCAAGTAAATAATACCCCAAACAAGAAACTGTCAAGGAAACCAACAGCAAACAGCCCATTCAAATAATCTCTAAGACTACCAACACTGACTAGAATATAAACTGATACCAAACAGAATAGAATATAAACTGATACCAAACAGCACTCCTTACTAGCACTGATGGTATTACCTAGTATAGGTAATGAAATGTCTGCAAGAAAACAAACTCAGCAAACTCAGACAACACCAAGAACTAAGTTCATTTCCAGTCAAGCTCCTTTGAGTTGACCTCAACTCTAGGACACTTCATAGACCAGAGTTCCCCAACCTTTCTGGCTTTGTAGATCAGCAGGGTGGGAGAGGGAATGGTTTGGTGTGAGTTATGGGCAAGCAGGCACATGAGTGCTCACAGCTCCATTTGTACAACAATGGGCAAGTGCATGTGCTACTCATGCTGCAAATGGAGCGTGTGCACATGAGCTTGCCTGCTACTTGTGCAAGTGGGGATGTGTGTACACACATGCATGCTTACCCGCCAAATTCATGGCTCATTCCAAAGGGCCCAAGGCCTGGTAGTGGCCCACAGCCCAGGGGTTAGGGACCCGTCTCATAAACAAGTCCCTACATTTTTCTTGGCAGCAGTACAAAATGATTTGCTATTGCCTGTTTTTCTGTACCCCATGCCCAGTGGTGGGGTTCAAATAATTGAACAACTGGTTCTCTGCCCTAATGATTTCTTTCAACAACCAGTTCACCAAACTGCTCAGAAAGTTCACAACCGGTTCTCCTGAACTGGTGCGAACTGGCTGAATACTGAAGGCATTGCCACTGAAACTGAGGCCATCCAATTTTCTGTGCTCAATCTCTCTCCATATCTTTTTCCTTTTCCTAATTTTTTGGCAATGCAATTGCTTCTCTTCTTGCTTTCAGTTGTTTTGTCTACAGCTTCCATGTGTTTCATTAGATAATTTTAGCATGTTAGGTCCACCATTTGTCTGAAATGGTATCTCCTGCTTGGACTAGATGACCTCAAAGGTCTCTTCATATTCTGCTATTCTGTTAAATACTAAACTCAAAAGTTCAAAGGCACAATATGTTGTGCCCAAACAGATATATACCACATTATGTCTTCATGTTGTAACCACTGTTTCAAAGTAGTATAACTTTGTAATGTAATTGATAACATCACTAACAACTCCATAAGAACTCTCCTCTAACCATTTCCTAGTAATATAGGAAAGATTGTCACTAGTCAGGATAAACCTCCCTTATCAATTCAGCTGGTGAGTTGTTATCTTTCTATGAAGGTATTGCCCCTTCAAGTCCATCCCTTGAAAGAATAGAGGAAGTGTTTTGGATCTTTCTGTGTAAAACCATCAATAAACTACCATTGTAAGCTGAAATGCAAAGGCTTGTAGAACTGTGCAAACTTACATATGAGGGAGGTTTAATGAGTTTCAAAAAGCAGTACAGTCAAATATTTAGATATATTGAGAAAAGAGAAATAGAGAAAAAAAATAAGGGAGGATAGGAATTGTTACTCAGAATTTAAAATAAAATCAATATATGGTCTAACTAAATTAATTACTTCTTACATGCTTTACAAATATATTGGGTTTCAGCACCTGTTCAAAGTTCTTTGAAGAAAGGATGTTTTGAAAGATGACTGACTGTTCTCTTACCTAGGGAGGCAAATATTCTGTCCATGTTATCATGGTCTAACTAAGCTAATCAGAGAATTAACTAACTTCCTAATGAACCTATAATTGAGCAATAAAGGTACACTCTATTTTTAGCAGCTAGGACATTGTGCAAAAATATTTTTGAGAAGATAATAAAATAATAACAAGAACCATAATAATAATAGAAAAAAGCAAAATACAAAGACTTGTAAATACTGTAGAAATAGAATATCTGTGGCCAAAGAAAACAAAGATAGTACCAATAATAATAGATGTTTGGGATCCACTCCCAAAATGTTTGAAGCTATTGGCATTGATAAAATCATCCCCAGTCAATTGCAAAAGGCAGTTTTATTTGGAACAGCTTTATTGTACACCCTGTGATGATACCTTTAACACCATCAAATAATACCTGCTTATTCCAGACAAAATGCCAAATCCTAAAATCTGCTTGACTATTCAATCAGCCACAATAATACTAATAATTCCCCTCCATGGATCCTCTCCTGTGGTGCTTTGATGGCGTTAAGATGGCATTGGCAGTAGTGTATACTATCAGAACAGTCACCGACAGGTCTTAGCAGAAGAGATAGAATAAATGTATTTGTCAATCCATTTACTATGTTGAGAAAACAGAAAAAGAATCATATACTGGGTCAACAAGTGGACAATCAAGCAACCTTAGCCATGTTTTATTGGAAGAACCTATAACCTTCTACAATGCAGTAACAAATCTGGGACTAGTACAACTAGTAACCAACAACACTAGACTAAACAACTGCCTCAATCTCATCTTCTGCAATAGTTTGAATTCAATTTATGGAATACAAATTAAAGAACCCTTTTCCAACAGCGACCACAACATGATTGACTTTTGTCTCAACATATATCCACACAAAAATCATCACAACGCCGGAATCCCCAATTATAACTTCAAAAAAGGCAGCTATGATCTTATAAACAATGATCTCTCATCCCTTGATTGGCAATTTCTATTCACTGGATGCAATACTGTAGAAGACCATTACAACATATTTTTACTTGAAGTCAAAAGAGTCATCAAACTATATGTACCATTAACAACGCCCAAAACCAGAAAACACAAATTACCCATAACAATAAGGAAGCTTCAATCCAAAAAGAAATCACTTTGGCAGAAAAACAAATCTGGTCACTGCCAACTTCAAAAATTTATGCCACCAGATAAAGACTGAATGCACCAATTATCACATTAAACAAGAAGAAAACCTATGCACCAATTCCACCCGCACTTTCTACAATTTTGTAAACAACAAACTAAAAGACTCAAGGTCCATCCCACCCCTGAAAGGACCTAATGGTAAAGACTGCAACAATGACACTATTAAAGCCAACCTCTTTAACACATTCTTTGGCTCAGTATTTGTAAACAGCAATGGATCGTGCCCAGTATTTCCTAGTCAAACCACAGACAATTACAATGATCTAATACATATCGATTTTACAGAAGGCATTGTTGAAAAAGCACTGCACAATCTAAAACCATCCCTATCTATTGGACTGGACAGAATATGTGCCTACTTCTTAAAAAAGCTATCCACTGCCATAGCCGAACCTCTAAGCATAATCTTTGAAAAATCTTTCAGGACCACCTCCTTGTCAAAAATATGTTCACAAGCCACAGCCATCCCCATCTTCAAAAAGGGAGACCCCAGCCTAGATGAAAATTACAGACCAATCTCTTTATGCTGCTTCATCTGTAAAGTCATGGAATCAATTATTAACCAATCCATCATCCTCCACTTAGAAACAAACAACCTACTTCTAATAAACAATTTGGTTTCAGGAAAAAACTATCATGTAATCTGCAACTCTTAGACTGCAAAAACATATGGACTACACAACTCGATCAGGGCAAAGCAATAGATGCAATCTACATAGACTTCTGTAAAACCTTTGATTTAGTGGTACACGACAAACTACTTCTAAAACTAAAACTTTACGGTATCTCTGGACACCTGCATAACTGGTCAAAATTGGGAGCATCCTATCAAATTCTGTACCTGTCAATAGTGGTGTCCCCCAAGGCAGTGTTCTAGGACCAACTCTTTTCATACTCTACATAAATGAACTCTGTGATCATATCAAGAGCAACTGCATTCTCTTCGCTGATGATGTAAAGCTATTCAACACCACACACAATACTGCTACCCTTCAAAAAGACCTTGACTATATATCAGAATGGTCAAACAAATGACAACTTCAAAATCTCAACAAATAAATGCTCTGTCCTACATATTGGCAAAAAAAAATCAGAAAATAAAATACAGGCTGAATAGTCAAGACCTTGTTGATGATCCAAACTCTGTCAAGGATCTTGGCATACTCATCTCTAATGATCTAAGTGCTAGAGCCCAGTGTAACTACATAGCCAAAAAGGCGTTAAGAGTTGTTAACCTTATCTTACATAGCTTTTTCTCTGGTAATATTACACCACTAAATAGAGCATACAAAACATTTGCTAGACCAATGCTCGATACAGCTCATCAGTCTGGAGCCCACATTACATATCTGATATTAACACAGTTGAGAAAGTCCAGAAATATTTCACAAGAAGAGTTCTCCACTCCTCTACTCATTGCAGAATACCTTATGCCACTAGATTCAAAATTCTAGACCTAGAAAACCTCGAACTCTGCCGCCTTCAGTCTGATCTAAGTATAGTATATAAAATCATACATTGCAATGTCCTACCTGTCAATGAATACTTCAGTTTCAGCCATAATAACATAAGAGCACACATTAGATACAAACTCAAGCTTAATCACACCAAACTTGATTGCAGGAAATACGACTTCAGCAACAGAGTGGTCAATGTCTACCTAACGCTGTGGTTTCTTCCCCAAACCTCAAAACTTTAACCTTAGACTGTCTACTATTGACCTCACCCCTTTCCTAAGAGGTCTGTAGGGGGCTTGTATAAGGGCACTAATGTGCCTACCCTCCCTGTCCTATTGTTTCTTTTATTTTTTAGTTTTCTTATGTGTATCTATGTATTCATAACTATGTTTTTACTTATACCTGTTATCTTGTAAGCAATTGACAAAAATAAATAAATAAAATAAATAAAGAACAACAACCACAGACAAGGACAAAAGTATATTATGTTTGAAAATTGTGCCATTATGGTATAATAAATGTGAACCAAAAATGTAGGGTTATTTGAAGCAAATGTTTGAACTGTGAAAAGGAATTTGTCCAGATTCAAATATCATTGAACAATTACCAAACCAAAGGAGATTTATCACTGAAATAAAATATTCAGAGAGGCAGAACTGGAAGAGAGTTAGAAAAATTGTTGAAATGGAAGACGCAAAAACAAAAGTAGAACAATAGAAGAAAGATAACAGTTGGAAATTCAGAAGAAACAATTAATGTAAACTACATAAATGATAACTTAAAGGAAATAATAACAACAGAACCAATAGCAGCTAGCACTGAAACAACCTATAAATGGATATCCTGGCAGGGACATGTAAAAGGCAAAATTATAGTGTATGTTGAATTACCAGTAGTAAGGTAAAAATTGCCAGCACTGAAAGTAATACCCCAGAAAGACTTGACACCTGTAAGGAAAGATGTGCTTAAGATGTTGCAATGATTAAAATAATGTGTATCAAAAAGACTAATCAGCTTGACCAATCAGCTATAGTGCAGCAGTGGTGGTCAAAGAAGAACTGGGTATCAAAATTAGAAAATCAAATGCAAAATCATATTCATTTTCAAAAGTGGATGGTCAGACTGGATGCCCAGGTAAAGAAATTAAGATCAGATGCAAGTAATTTAAAAACATGAAGAGCAAACATTGAAAACTGTGAGGATCAAAACAAGCCTAATAAAAAAATTATTGGTTTAGCAACAGAACAAGTGAAGAAGCTTTGGAAATCATAAAGCAACAATAGCTGGGAAAATTGAATAGCAATAGCTGGGAAAATTGAATTTTGTGAGGCATGAATCACCCAATTTAAGAAAAATCAGCTATTTTAATCAAGGAACGATTCCACCAAAATATAAAAAGCAATATAAATTCTGCAAATGAAAAACCAAACCAAAAGGAAACAATCCAGTTTGGAAAGATCAATGAGAAATTTTAAAAAGACTACAATAAAAAATGCTGCATAAAAGAACCTGAAGATGAAATGAGTAAAAATCAACTGAAAGAACAAATAATAGCAGTATGCTTAAAAGAAATTGTTAAAAACAGAGTCAAAACAATTAAAAACTGGACATCTACAAATGATCAATTGCATGGCTTTCAGCTTAAATATCTGACAAGTTTACATCCGATTATAGCTTAACAGCTTAATGAATCATTGCATACTATTGGTAATTTAACATGAGCAACTTGTTAATAAAGAGCAAAACTTATTGCATTCAAAAAAGACTCAATGAAAGGAGGAACATCAGGAAACTATAGGCCAATAACATCTTTGCCTGCAATGTTTAAATTACTCACTAGCAAAATAATGGACAACCTCCAAGATTACTGTGTTTCTTACAAAATAAGGCCAGATTTTATTTTTTTTTAACCCCTGAAAAAATGGCTAGGCCGTCTTTTTGGCGGTGACTTAATTTCCTCCCCCACCTAGAGTGGCCCATATGCACATACCTTGCCGCGAGGCTGCTTCTATCAGCCAACGAAAGCTCCCCGAAGGCAGAGTCCCCAGCTGCTTCAGGGTGTGGCGTGGCTGCCCATGTCCCTTCGCCTTTAGGCAGTCTCTTTCGGGCAATGGAAGCTCCCCAAATTCAGTCAACAGCCACTTCGATCAGCTGGTAGAAGCGGCCTCGGGGTGAGCACACACACACACTCCCCTCGCCGTGAGGCTGCTTCTATCGGCAGATGAAAGCTCCCTTGAAGGCAGAGTCCCCAGCTGCTTCAGGGCGTGGCATGGCTACCTATGTCCCCTCACCTTTAGGCAGTCTCTTTCAGGCAATGGAAGCTCCCCAAGTGCAGTCACCAGCCACTTTGATTTGCCGGTAGAAGCGGCCTCGGGGCACGGGGAATGTGTATGTGCACTTGCCCCGAGGCCGCTTCTACCGGCCGATTGAAGTGGCTGGTGACTGCATTTGGGGAGCTTCCATCGCCTGAAAGAGACTGCCTAAAGGCGAGGGGACATGGATAGCCACGCCATGCTCTGAAGCGGCTGGGGACTCTGCCTTTGGGGAGCTTCTATTGGCTATCGGGGTATTCTAGCCTAGGTAACCTGCAGGGCACTCCTAAAGGCAAGTTTTCTCCCCATCCCCCTTGCCCTTTCCCCCCATTTCTCTTCACCTCGTGTAGTTCTAACAAATGATGTGAGAAATGGTGGGGAAATGCATGGTTTAAATAAGCCTAAATTTTGGGGGAGGGGCTTAATTTCACCTCATGCCTAGAAATCATGCTGGGCCTTCCTATTGGTAGAGGTGGTATTGTTGGAAAAACATGGTATTTAGGGGAAAAAATCATATCCTTCCAATAGAACAGAAAGGAAATAAAATGAAAAAGCAAAAGTACAAAAGTTTAATCTGGCCACCTTTGTCTATATGCTGATTAAATCTTGAATAGATTATTGTCATTTGTTCTAATATGGGGATGTCCTTGAAGGAAACCTGGAAACCACATCAGCTCCAGAATGCCAGTGCCAGGTTTCTCTTAATTCTTTCCCAACAGATATATATTGCCAGCCTTGGCGATGCTGCACTGGCTTTCATAATTTTCTGGATTAAAATCAAGGTGCTTATCTTGATATATTCCTTTCTAAATAGTCTGGGACTTTTTGTTTGAAGAAATTGCTTCCCCTGTATTTTGTGAACCAGGAATTCCAATTGTTGTTTAAAAATTTAATTCAAGTGTTGGTCCAAAATGGGGAAGATTCAAAAATGAGTCAGATAAAAGTTCTCTTGGAGCTGGTATGAGATGTATGGAATTCCCTCCCATTTGATGCCTAATCTGGTTCTTCTTTGGGGTATTTTAAGAAATCATTAACATTTTATTTTTATAATCAAGCTTTTCCCTGTAACAATTTGGGCTAATATTGCCATGTTTTAAAGCATTTTAGGATGGTTAAGATTTTGCTTATGATATTGTTCTATAAACAAGTAGTATTGTTGCTGCTGTGGTCTGATCTGACCAGAAGTCAGAGTGTTAAATAAAATGAATAAATAAATAATTTTGAGTTGGGACTACTTTCCCCAGTACACCAGAAATGAAGCATTTGGTTTAACTGGACAGAGCAAGACGTGATATCCTCACCCACCAATCTCTACCACCAAAAGTTCAACATTTTCCATTTTAAAGTAGTGGCAGTAGCGCCCTCCATGGTCAACGGGTCCTTTAAAACAGGGAAGAAGGGAGTGACTTGAACCTGCATTTTTTTTGCACCATATTTGACTTTAGTTTCTTAAAAAGGAAAAAAAAAAAAGCATTAAAAATATTTCCTGTGTGCATGATTGCTCAGTTGCACAGCTGTCTCTTCTGTTTCACAACTGGCATAAACTTTATTAAATTTTGTATTTCTGAGCCTTGGGCAGGAAGATATAAAGCACTGTCCTTTCTATCTTTCTTAGAGCCAGACTAAAGGGAAAAATCCTTGGCAGAGGAATTAAGAACTCACAGCTAAATAGAAAGGAAGTGTTGGTTCAGCCTGACTGGTGGCAGACTACCATAATTATTTTTTACTGGAGAACCTTTAGAAAGAATCAACTAATGATAATTTTAAATTATCTAAGCATATAATACATGGACTGCAAGAGTTTGGAAGATCACAAGACCACAAAGATGACAGCAAAAAATTTTGCTGCCATTTTCAAGTTGCCTGGATTTTTACTGTTCAGATAGGATATGCCTATGAGGACACACACCCCCTCCAAATTTTTCATACCACATTTTAGTCAATATCTTCTGCCATGTATGCTGTGCATTCAAAAGCTCTTCCAAATAAATGACATTTTGAAGAATGGGGCAGAGAAATCACCATAGGCATCTGCAGGAGGCCAAGAAAAGGCAACTGGCAACAAATGGAATATCATCACACAAAAGCATACATTACTGTCAGGTGTTGGGATGCAAACATGTAAATGTGCCTCCATGCACTATCATTTTGATGGGCATTCCTGGTAATGTTGGCAAACAGGTTAGTCTGTAGTCATAGATGAACCCTCTATGCTTTGGTAGCAATGCTAAGACTGATTGTCATATTATGAAGAATTCTCCAGTATGGAATTCTGTACAGCTGAATTGTTCTGGCATCTGCTAAAGCAGGGGTCCCCAACCACTGGGCCGTGGACCGGTACCGGGCCGTGGAACATTTCTTACTGGGCCGTGGGTTTTCTGGGTGCCGCCATCTTGTTTGATGAGAAAGTGCTTCCGGATGAGCTTTTCCGGTTGGAAAGCAGCGTTTGGGTCCTGAAGGAATCCTCGCGCCTTAGTTTTGACATTTTGTGACGGCTTCGAATGAAACTAAGGTACGAGGATTCTTTCAGCACCCAAGGCAAGGCGAGCCAAGCAACCATCCCGAAGCCGTCCCGAAGCGAAGCCCATCGACAAAAACACAAAAGAGGAGTTGAAGGTGGCGGGGAGAAGCGGGGGATGGCTAGCTGGCCGGTCACTCAACTCGCCTTGCCTTGTCATTTGTGCTGATGCCAGTACCGGGCCGCAGATCATTTTGTGATGCCGGTACCGGGCCAAGGCACAAAAAAGATTGGGGGCCACTGTGCTAAAGAACAGACTTCTATGTTTCCACTAGAAATATAGTGTGGAGATTTGACTGAGTACATACAAAATCTAACTTTAATTCCTGCCAAATGGATATCAAGAAACAATTTTGACTATGATCTTTTATGAGTCAGTGATGACCAATCGATAATATCAGGCTACCTAGCTCATACTATTATGCAACAACATAAAACTGGTTTCTTACATGTATCTATATTCCTGTGATAATTTTCTTTCTTTCTGGCTTCTTTGGTTAAGTATTTATGTGACTGTGGGGTTATTTTTTCCATAAATTCTGTAAGATTAGCAATCTCAGTCACCTTAAGAGGTGTGGAATATGCACATAACCTTGCATACAAATCTAGATAATTATTACTATTATGTTTTCAGCCAACATAGATAGGTCCCTAAAACATTGTATTGAATTATTGTATTGTATTATGTTTAAGAACCATGGAAATGGCTATTATTAACAATGAGGCTTGTTTAAATATCTGAGTCCAACAATCATCTGAGTTCTGGTCTGGAGATTAAATCAAATTCAAAATGCTGCAGTTCAGAGAGAAACATGCAGGAGCAGATAATCAGATTTCACTTTGAGCAAAAAAAAAAAAAAAGCATTTAAAGGAAAACAAATGGTCGGATTAGATTCTCAGGGACAATAGGGCAGAGGGAAGTAACAGAAATTATAGCTGCTGATAGGAGATCACCAAAAGGTAATCTGGTTGGAAAAAACCTCATTATAGGGACCTGGATTGGAACTCTGAGAAGATTGAATCAATGAACTTTGTCACAGTGGTTATGAAGCCACAAAAATATTTCTGTGATCGTGCATTTTTCTGTGATCCTGCATTTGTGCAAATCTTCTCTTTGTCGCTTGTGAGTATAGGTAAAGTGAATAGGTAAAGTGAATTGGACAGAAGCAGGCAATTCCATTTTTGTAGGAAGAGTCTATTTGTCACATCATTTGTGTTTGTTTTGGTTTTGATGTGGTTATTATATGGTGAGTATGATGTTAATGTTTATGTGGTTCTTTTGAGTAATTGTTTGTTTGTTTTTTGTTGTGTGCTTCTCAGAGTCAAACTGAGTTGGGTGATCTATAACCTATTGAATACATATATTTGATGAAAGTCTATGGAAAGTTGGCCTCTTTCAAAGTGAGGATGGTGGGGTATAAAAATATTTGGCAAGGCTGACCAGCATCTGAGTTTCTTTACTAGTTATTTTAGTATCTTCCTGCTGTTGCTTCTAAGGATGTTCTACTGCCTCCTAAGCTGTGTTGTGCAGAAGATAGCAAACTTGCATCTTGCCTCTTACAATGTAAGTAGTCTTTCATTCTTCCTAACAATCTATTTAACTTTGCTCTCCCTGGTGTCATTACCATCTCCAGAATCTCTCCTGCAGTGGCTATAGCCCCTGTGACACACTGATATTAATTTTCTCTTTCTACTTACTTATCTATTTAGTATCAGAATTTTTTAGGATGCCTGATTATTCACAAAGTAAAAAAAAATAAGTTTAAGGCCAACAAAGACTATATTTTTGTAGTTAAAAAAAGTATGGGTTGAATCAACTCATTCCCCAAATGTTTTCTGGAACAACTCAGTTTTTATGAACTTGTGGAAGACCATCAAGGTTGATCTTAAGGAGAAGGCTCTTCCATAAGATATGGGCCACAACTGTCTGTCATTGCTTCACCTCTTGCTAAGAGGGGATCACAAATGTGTTTGGTTAGGGAACATCTTCCATATGGGACTTCAAACCAGGTTGAACTCAGAACCATGGTAATAAATGCAGGGTCCACAGAGAGGTGTATCACGACAATGGCAATCTCCATATTTGGAAAAAAATGAAACAAATGCACAGAAGCATCACTTGAATTTACTTTCATTAGCAAAATTGTTACCTTCTCAAATTTTTCAAAATCTGTTTCAAATTATGTGATCCATGTTTTCATATTCAGTAATGTTGTACCCAGATAAAATGAATACACGTTTGCGGGCTTGGAAACAGTTTTCCTCTCTCCATACTGAAAACATGCCAGCAAAAATTAGCAAAATTGCTTTTGTCAGAAAACATATCATCAGCATTCAACAGTTATTAAATTGGGCTTGGTAGGTAATATATGCAAGCAAAGGAGACAGGTGAAGATGATGATTGGTTCTTGATTGCAAATTCAAAAGGATTTAAAAAGAGAATATAAAAGTGCACATGTGATGTCATGTATAAGTCAACTGAGTAACTCAGGTACCTTTTATGCCTCCTTAACTACAATTAAATATTAGGGTCATAGCTGCTAATTGCTTGATTATAGACTACTTCAATCACATTAAAGCTAAGCCAGTGCAAATCACTCCTCATCTGATTTAGATAGGTTTGAGATTCAGAAGTATCATGATACAATTCAGTTGTGCACTTCAAGATTGAGACAAAATGTGTTACCTGAAGGTTTATGTTTTTAACTGGAAAAGAAACAAAAATCAATCATAAGCTATGATGGGAAATGTTAAAACACTTGCAGCTCTTTCTCAATATGTGATGAAAATAGCAGCGATGATAGACCTTTTAGTGGACATTAACTCAGCCATGCTACAGCTGGATACCTTCAGGGTTTTACAATGTTAAATTTTTATCTCTCCTCCCTCCCAATTCTCTCTCTCTGACCCACATATCTGGACTGCAAAAATCCAGATGTCTAGTAAATGACCCTAGATAGACTTAGAACTGTATAGCACTAAACAACCTTAGAACTGTACAACCAAATAGAAATTGTACTGAAATTGTACTGAAAAGTTATCTTAATTCAATATAACATCGCTCACCCTTAATAAATAGTTACTTTTCTTTCCATGCTTTTCCAAGTTGGCAGGTTTGGTTCCAAGCTGAAGATTTTCCTCTGAGTTCCTCTTGTATTTTTAAACTCTATAAACCTAAAATACAATCAACATAAATCATAAGGCACAACATTCAGTGATAGTCATAGGCAGGGGTGGGATTCTACCAGTTTGTACCTATTCTCTAGAACTGGTTGTTAACATTCTAAGCAGTTCGGAGAACCGGTTATTAGAAGAAATTACTGGCCTAATCCTGTAAGGAAGGCAGGAAGGAAACATTCTGGTGTTGCTTACAGAAACTGCCTCTCTGTTAACCCTTATTATGTTCTTGGCAGGACTAGACTTCCTGTCTCTGGAACTTCTCTGGAGTTTTTTTCCCCCTCTTTTGCTGGTACTTTGCTTGTGTGGAGTGACCATTCAAAGTTACAATGGCACTGAAAAAAGTGATTTATTACCATTTTTCACACTTACAACTGTTGCAGCATCCCCACAGTCATGAGAGGCCAGGCAAGGAGATGTGTGCCTCAATGTGAGTGATGTTGAGTTGGTCATGCCCAGCCAGTCACATGACCACCAAGTCATGCCCACCAACTAAGCCATGCCCACAGAACCGGTTGTTAAAAAATTGAATCCCACCACTGGTCATAGGGTTCTAAATAATCTATCAACATAAATCATAGTAGGATACTAAATAACAGCAAGCAAATAATGACATACAAATAACAAAGTTATAGTCATAATAAGCTAAGAAAATAGGTAATAGGAAAGATGAGAAGAATAATTGTAATAATAATACAGTCCTACTATTAGGTGGTTTGACATTCCAGGACATGTGGGAATTAGTTGTTTAGCAGAGTTATAAGCATGCGGGAGGGGAGCAGTTGGTCTTTGTCTGGTTGTAGGTTAGGCTTAGTGTGGATTGATAATTGAAGGTTGATAATTGACTTTGACAATTAACTTACTGTTGTATAGTGCTGTAATGGTATACTCTGTGACAGTGATGGGATTCAATTTTTTTTTTACTACTGGCTCTGTGAGCATAGCTTGTTGGGTGTGGCAGGGGAAGGATACTGTAAAATGTCCAGTCAAAGATGGTATTTACTGGTTCTTCGAATTCAAAATTTCCACTACCGGTTCTCCAGAACTGGTCAGAACCTGCTGAATATCACCTTTGCTCTGTGAAAGCTACAGTTTTGTGGATACTAGACAGATTGATGTGGTTGGGAAGCTCTGTCTCTCCTGGGATTGTACCTCAGTTTCTGGATGCCCAATGACAAGTGTCCTAACGCTGTAGTTTGCCAGCAACATTTGATTTGAGACATAAACACCATAGAGAGCTCAATTACATTGCCAGTTGCGTTGGCAACAAAATACAATTAATTTCATTTTTTAATATGATTTTGGGATTAAGTTCAAACTAAGAAAATGGAAGTGGAATTTTGGCCAGCAATGAAAATTGAAAAGACAAAACCCAGTAAAATCCATTTTTACTATCATGAAAAGAAGGAAGTAATATTCATTTGCTGGTGACTCTCATTCATAATCTGCTCCATAATTTACCAGCAATATAAGAGGAAAAGCCTATTGTTAGTTTTCTGTACTCATTCAGTGTTGAATTTAAAAGCTGCACCAAGCCAATGTGAAGTGCTTCAGGCACTGTGTGGTAATTGACTTATTGGTTTCCAATACCAAAATATATTTTTTAAAAAAATATTACTCCATCCATCATCTCCATGGCCACTTGCTTTCTTAGCTAGCAAACTTACTTTTTTTCCTGAATGACCCCAAAAGGTAGCCAATGAGAAATCTTAGTTTAATGTAAACATTTCAGGTTTTGACTGATTGATTATATTATATGCTAGTAATTTGAAGGATGCCTCATTAACCTTATTTCATATATCTATATCTTAGAGATGCTTGCTGGCAAGATTTCTAATGGATTCCAATCAATCCAATGCAGAGACTGCTAGTGTCATTCATTCAGAGTTGAGAGACTGTGCCAGGCAGAGCAGGTGGGTAGGCAGGCCATGGAGCTGACAGATAGAAAGTGCCAATCAATCAGCTGAAAGACCGTATCAGGTGGAACAGGAAAGCATGTGGTCAGGAAAGCAGTGATAGGCAACAGATCTGGCAAAAATCAGGACCTGGCACAAGTGCCAATTGGTATCACAAAATGGTGCCAGGTGATGGAACTGACAAGCATATAGTGCCAGAAGAGGCAAACTGGTATAGTGAACAAGAGTTAAAAGACTAAACAAAATGGAGAATAAACAAAGGCTAGAAGGCTTGGGCAGGCAATGATGGAGCAAGACATGATTTATTTATAGAATTTACATCCCACCTTATTTTTTTATAAACAATTTAAAGTAGAGAACCTATCTAAAATACTTCTTACTCCTCCTCTTTTCTCCACAATAACAATCTTGTCAGGTAAGTTTGGCAGAGAGAGAGAGACTGGTCCTCACCCAGTTGGTTTTAAGGCAGGATTAGAACCCACCATCTCTCCTGTTTCCTAGCCTGATTCCTTAATCATTAGACCAAGCTGGCTCTCAATATATGCACACATATACTGGACTCTTGTGTTCAAAAGACCAGTAAACTTGCCATATTACTGGGAATATATAAAGATTGAGTAGCGGAGCCAGGCAGAGATAAATGTGGTTATAGATGAAACTGACTGACTGACTGAAGTGGGCCACAAAGAATTAAGCTGACCAGAGTGGGTATTCAGCAGGTTCTTATCAGTTTTTGGATAACTGGTAGCGGAAATTTTGAGTAGTTCAGAAAACCACCAAATACCACCTCTGACTGAAGATCTTACAGTATCCTTCCCCTGCCACACCCACCAAGCCATGCCCACAGAACTGGTAGTAAAAGAAATTGAATTCCACCACTGAAGCTGACCTGAAGAAAATAACATCTATAACCTATATCCCTCTAAACTTAAAAGTAATGTTTGGGCCAACAGTTATAAGTGATAGCTGGTCTATAGGTAATTCATTTATTCACGATTGAGGGATTAAAAACTTCCCAAAGCAAAGAATGTATACTGGGCTAATTAGCCTTGAACCCACATTCAGAGAGCTGAGTTGAATCATAAATTGTCTTAGCAGAACAGCACAGAAAATATAATATTCTATTTTCATACAAAAGAAAGAAGTTAAACTTTGTTGTCAGATTAAAGAGCTTGACAACTGAGGAAATAAATGAAACCTGGGGCAATGTTAGCCTGCCCGCTTCACTTTTAGAGAGACATGATTCTGTTATGTAATTAGAAAATAAAACTTTAGCAGTTTATTTACAAATAATATCCATTAATAGGCCTGTACTCAAATCATAAAGGCCACACATTCACACATTTGTAAAGAGATCATTCATGTTAGCCTTCAGCCCTGTCACTCAGAATACTGAGACTTAGTTTAGCACGATAGGGGTGCATTTTTTAAAAAAGTTTTAACCTAATAAGAATATATTAAAGATATATTGAATACATGTCTGGGTCAAGCATAATGTCAGCTTTCATTTATATTCCAGAAGGAGAAGTAAACTAGGAATTGATATCTTATACAGCTAAATACAGTATATGTGAAGGCATATGGTATATTCTGGAGCAATTGGCTCTATTAGACAACAAAACCATTCATGTTTCACCAGACTGAAGGGATGGTTGTATAATATCAATATCTTCTGAGATACCCCCTTGTAACTTGGTGAACTTCTAGCTTTGCCTGAAACAACTCTCCAGTTCTGCAAAGCAGTTTGCCTCATCTTACTAGTTTCCACAGGAACGAGAGATGGAGGCTCTTGGTCTTTTTAAAGGTAAATAATCAAATAAATTGAATATTATCAAATAAATAAAATTATGTGAGTAGCAATATTAGTTCATTATGCCCACGTGTTAGAAAGAATGCTCTTGTATCCATAAAATGATCATTGCTTAAGCCTTCTTACCTCCAGATAGAAGTAGAAAGAATCATTTCTGAATCCCTGCAGAGTTTTGTCAATCGGTGTAGATAATACTGATTTAAACAGATGAAAAGTATATTTCAGTAGAAGGCATTTTCTCGCCTTTCTCACATTGCTTCCTGTCTATGGCTGTGTCCTTAAATGTGAAAGCAATTATCTGGTTGCCAAACACCTCACAGTTTTGACTTGGCTGATCCTATGCATGTAGTGAGTAGATTCCCTAGAATCTGGATCATTTTCAGCTTGCTCAGAGTGATTTAATGCTTTGAGGTTCCTGTCTCCTTTTCCATACTTTCAGTCCCATTGTAAACCAAACACAAAGGAAAATGAATGATGCTGTTGCCTGCTGAGAACTCAAAGGGGAAGAGGTGATAAGATCCCTGGGTTTTGATAAAGGGGTTTTTTAATCCACAAATCCAATTGTCCTTCTGTAGAGAAAGCTCCTTGGTTCTTCTGAATGTTGCAGGAGAGTGGATGTGTTGCTGGTTCCTCTTTCTTATCTCCTCCACATCTGCCACCTCAATATTTCTTTCACAAGAAAGAATACAATACAGCAACTCAGCTTGGGTGGCATGTATCTGCCTGACACCACCAGTTTTGTTCCTGTGTGAATCTGCCCTATAATCATCATCACAATTAATTTCATAATAATAAATTTATTGAACTTAAAATGCTGTCCAAAGTTCATGCATGCTGAAGAGGACACATGATGACATCAAGAAACCAGTCATAGTCTACTCACAACCATCTAGTCTCATTCTCAGATTCTCTTGCACAAAAAGTCAAAGCAGAAACAGCAGCAGAGAATAGAGGAATTTGAGGAGGAGGGGTTAAATTTGGAAGGGAAAACATAAAAGGGGGGAAGGAAAGAAAAAGGAACTGAGACAGCTTACACAGACATCCTGAGACCAACAGGCCACTAGACCAGACAAACAAAAGGATTAATAATATATGGATTTGGAGAAAAGTAGAGAAAATCTCATAGAAAAACAAACTGCTGAACATGACAAAGCAAAAAAGAGTATCTAGATCAGGGGTGGGCAAACTATGGCCTGCGAGCCACATCCGGCCCATTGGTCTGTCCAATCTGGCCTGCCCCTGAAAAAAAATCGCTGGGTGTGGCATATTGCCCTGTGCCGCGTGGCCCCCAAAGCTGCAAAACAGTGTGGAGCGATCTAGGGGTAGGAAAGAAAAGAACTTTGCAAAGGCCTCGGCTGGGAGTTCAAAATCACCTTCAAGTGCGACCTCTCCGAAGGTGAGTCCCCGCCGATCCCCCTTTTTTTTCCGGGGCTTCCAGGCTTAAACTTTGCAAAGGCAAAGCTTGCAGGCTGGAGCGTCTTCCCACCGAGGAGCGGGAAGGGTTCTGCCTGGCGGGTGGGGCGGGCTGCTTGGAGCCACCTAAAGCTAGGCCGTTGCTGGAGGAACCTTGCCCTGCCTTGGTGCCCCATTTCCCGGCTCGGCGGTCCTGCTCGGGCGGCACTTTAAAAGCCTGCTCTCAGCACCCGAGCAACTTCCCAGCAACTTTCGGCTTCCTTTCAACTCGTGGGCGCTCGGGCAGGTGGGCTGCTTGGAGGAGGCGACCCAGCAGCGCTCCGTGCTTCCCCTCCGCCATGCGGCTCGGGTGAGGTGTGAGCACCCACGAGTTAAAATGAAGCCGAAAGTTGCTGGGAATTTGCTCGGTTTTCCGGGGCTTCCAGGGTTTTGCAAAGGCAAAGTTTGCAGGCTGGAGCATTTTCCTGCTGAGGAGCGGGAAGCGTTCTGCCTGGTGGGCGAGGTGGGCTGCTTGGAGCGGGCTGCCATATGGCTCGGGGTGAGGCGCAAGCGCCCGCGAGTTAAAACGAAGCCAAAAGTTGCTGGGAAGTTGCTCGGTTTTCTGAGGTTTCCAGGGCTTTGCAAAGGCAAAGTTTGCAGGCTGGAGTGTCTTGCCACCAAGGAGCGGGAAGAGTTCCACCCGGTGGGCGGGGTGGGCTGCTTAAACTTTGCTTGGGTGGCACTTTAAAAGTCTGCTCCCAGCACCCGAGCAACTTCCCAGCAACTTTCGGCTTCCTTTTAACTCGCAGGCGCTTGCGCCTGGCCCTGAGCCATGTGGCGGAAGGGAAGCCCGGCAGGCAGGTGGGCAGGCTGCTTGGAGGAGGCTCCGGGCTTCCCCTCCACCAGGCACGAGCACCCGCGAGTTAAAATGAAGCTGAAAGTTGCTGGGAAGTTGCTCGGATTTCCGGGGCTTCCAGGCTTAAACTTTGCAAAGGCAAAGTTTGCAGGCTGGAGTGTCTTCCTGCCAAGGAGCGGGAAGGGTTCCGCCCGGCGAGTGAGGTGGGCTGCTTAAACTTTGCTCTGGTGGCACTTTAAAAGCCTGCTCCCAGCACCAGAGCAACTTCCCAGCAACTTTTAACTCATGGGTGCTCGCACCTCGCCCCGAGCCGCACGGCAGCCCACTCCAAGCAGCCTGTCCCGCCTGCTGGGCAGAACCCTTCCCACTCCTCAGCGGGAAGACGCTCCTGCCTGCAAACTTTGCCTTTGCAAAGCCCTGGAGGCCTCAGAAACCCGAGCAACTTCCCAGCAAATTTCAGCTTTGTTTTAACTCGCGGGTGCTCACGCCTGGCCCCAAGCCACGTGGTGGAGGGGAAGCCCGGCAGGCAGGTGGGCAGGCTGCTTGGAGGAGGCGACCCGGCGGTGCTCCGGCAGCAGCAACAGCAGTTCCGCCCAGGCTCCGCTCAGGTGTCTGGCTGGGGCTGTCAGGAGTTGCTATCGCCGGCGCAGCTCCGCGTGGCTCCAGTCCCACGTTGCCTTGGGAAGGAAAAGGCAAAACCAGGAGCTGCTGAGCCTGAGCCTCCGGTGCCACTGCTGCCATTGCAAAGCACCGCCACGGCTCTTCCTTTTTGCCTTTCCCTTCCCGAGACAACGCGGGACTGGAGCCGTGCGGAGCCACGCTGGTGATAGCAACTCCTGACTCAGGGGGCCTCCGAGGGGAGGGGAAAGAAGAGAAGGGGGGGAAAGGGTGGGGGGGCAATTCCCAAAAAATCTTGTGCTGACCCAGCCCGTCTGTCAAATTTTAAAAGTCAATGCGGCCCCTGAGCCAAAAAGTTTGCCCACCCCTGACCTAGATAGTTCCTTTTTTTCAGTCCTGCTGCAAAAATGCTGTTCCCTGAGCAAATGAATTTGAACAGAAAATGAAGAAAACATAAAGCAGAAAGAAATAAAAGTCAAGGCACATCCTCCTGGCAAAGAGCCTGATAGGCATTGATTTGAAAGAGGTAATAAAACTCACTGGCCAGCTGGATATGTCCTGTCAAAGACCTCATCACACCATCTAACCAGCCCACATAGAAGAAAGAGCTCCTCTATATCGTTGCCCACGTCTTCCCAAATGCTATCAAATCATCCAATTGATTCAAATCACACCAAATGGATTTGGAGGCAGACAATTTGATACGACAATTCAATTTGGAATGTTATTTCAATTGGGAAATCACTGAATCAAATCTTTGCACAGATCCAATTAAAACATTCCCATTAATTACATCAGAACAGCCTTGCCTTCTGGTCAGGAAATGGATCCCTGCTTTCAAAGTTTTCCGCCTCTGGTTTGGATTTCAAAATTGTTTACACTCATCTCAATACACTTGAATTCCCTGCTTAGCCCACTCTGAGGATGGATGTCCCTTGTTGACATTACATGCAGGTGCCCCAATTCTATCTCCTGAATCAAGGACTTTGGCTCACATTTGTCATTTCACAAGCTCCTTCCCAGTCACTCTGATTTGTGCCATCTACTTCAGGACCTCCCCAACCTCCACCCTCAAGGAACTAAAAGTAGCTGTCATCCTCTAGTGAGACGATGAGGGAAGGAATCTTAAGCATCAGAGTCAGTATTAATTCTGGCATGAAAATTGCACTTATGCTGCTTGTAGAAATACTTAATTTGTTTTCTAATGGATGAAAGGCTGTGCCGATAAAAGCCCTAAAGTACATTTAAAATAAAAAAAAAAAAAAATGGATTGTTCTTTTATTGGCCATCAGAGAATTCCTTTATAATCTTATGCGTCTGTCTGGTTCTCTTTGGCCAGGTAGATGGAGAAAAATGTGATTAACCAATATTTGCACAACTTGGCTAATTTGTTAAGTTGTGTGTATTTATTCATAGCTTATTTCTCTTTTCAGGAACTCAGTTTAATGCTTTTATTTCACAACAATATTAGAAAAGAGGTATGCAATGATTTGTATGCTGAGGACTGCATTTGGTTTTTGAATGGCTGCCATTCAAAAGTGAGTGGTCTAGAACTACAAATTAATTAGGGGCAAGATAAAAACAAAGTTGATTAGTTTTAATAAAATTCAACACAGTTAATATAGTTGCAGATAGTCCTCGAGTTACAACCATAAGGGACTTGCTCATCACAGTTGTAGGTCATGATAGTCTTACATTTGGTCAACCATGTGACTGACCCACTTTCACAACCTTTTTGTGCCATTTGTTAAGCAAATGCTGTAGTCATTAAGCAAGCCAATGATTTGCTATCAGCTGCTTTTGCTGAAAACCAGAGGTTAACAATGGTTTTCAACAAAATCATTGTAAAATGCAGTCACATGGCTGGGTGACATTGCAAGTGGCCATAAATTGAGTACTCAATGTGTGATCATGTGACTTGGTGGGAAACTGTTGGAATTTTGAACTGTTCGTAAATATCCCCAGGGAGTTCTGTTGTAATTTTGGATGGTTGCTAAGCAACTGGGCACATGTCAAGGACTACCTGTACTTCCCATTTTTCTCTTACAGCAGGTCAAAAAATAAAGCTGAGTGTGGTCTTTCTCAAACTTGGCAAACTCGAGATGTGAAGACTTCAGCTTCTAAAATTCTGGGAATTGAAGTCCACACATCTTAAAGTTGTCAAATTTGAGAAACAGTGGTTTAGTACAACACTTGGGTTTTGATCTGCAAATCTTCCAAAATATTTTGAAAGGGGTGACCTAGTCATTACTGCTGCAGGCTTCCAAATTCAAGGAAAACATGAGCCAATCATTTCTCTCCCTCCAATTGATAATGTAAAACAGTTAACCAATTGCTTTTTGCTCCGGTCTATTACAAGTATTGGAGCTACAACAATGTCCTCATCCCTGATCTTAGACTGATAAAAAGTCTAGTAGCCACAGTCAAGAATGTGTAGTCTATCCTGCCATATCATCCTATCCTCTGTATATATATATAAAAAAAATGCTTGAAAAAAGCCATAACCTTCCTGCTCTATTTTCCAATATAAATATTTCTCATTTGAAAGTATGCTACATGCTAAACTCCATGTGTTGTTTTTTCAATGTCCTTCTTAATACATTTTACTAACTAGAGCACTGAGAAATTTATTCTTGGGATTAACTGTCCCCAATCCAGGCAATTACTAGAAGCTTGACACATTTGTCTGTCCATTTGCTAAAGTATCCGAGTGTTACCTAGTCAAGGGTCCTCAACTTACGCAAGGGTCCTCTTTGTAGACTTCAGTTCAGCATTCAATAACATCATTCCAGACACTCTTCTAAGTAAATTAAACCAACTAGCAGTACCTGAACATACTTGTAAGTGGATCATAAGCTTCCTAACAGACAGGAAGCAACAGGTGAAGCTAGGCAGAATCCCATCCAATACCTGTACAATCAGCACAGCCCCCCCCCCCCAAGGCTGTGTGCTTTCTCCACTTCTCTTCTCCCTATATACCAATGACTGCATCTCAAATGATCCATCTGTTAAAATACTGAAGTTTGCTGATGACACAACAGTGATTGGTCTCATTCGAGACAATGACGAATCTGCATACAGACAGGAGGTTATACAACTTGCCTTGTGGTGTAACCACAACAATCTGGAACTGAACACACTCAAAACCATAGAAATGGTGGTAGACTTTAGAAGAAACTCTCCCATACCTCCACCTCTTACAATACTAGACAACACAGTATCAACAGTAGAGACCTTCAAATTTCTAGGTTCTACTATATTACATGACCTAAAATGGACACCTAACATTAAAAATGTCATCAAAAAAAGTACAACAAAGAATGTTCTTTCTATGCCAACTCAGAAAACTCAAACTGCCCAAGGAGCTGCTGAAACAGTTCTACAGAGGAATTATTGAGTCTATCATCTGCACCTCTATAACTGTCTGGTTTGGTTCTGCAAGCCAACAGGACAGACACAGACTTCAGAGGATAATTAGGACTGCAGAAAAAACAATTATACCTGTTAAGCCTGTGTTCCCCAACCAGGGTTAAGGAGACAAGCTAAACAAAATGTGCAGCGTTAGTCAGATAGGCATACAGATAAATGTGTGAGATAAGTTTGTATGTTAGTTAACATACAGTAAAAATAACAGATATGCTTGTGCTATCAAAAATATAGTTTATTCCATTTAGAGTTTACAGCATAGTCAAAATAACAGTCCATTAGTCATGTATCGTTTTAGTCAGTCCATTCAAGGATATTCAATTAGCAAAGTCCGTGTAGAATATCCAATGTCAGTTCACTTACAATAAATCAGTCCTCTCAACATTGATAAATCAACAGTCCTTTCTCTCTCCCGTTACAGTAGGGAAAAAGGCAGTCTTCAATCCATCCAGTAATTAGGGATCATCAAGCCAGAGAGAGCAAGCTGCCATGCTTTGCTTCTTTTATGGTGCTTTTACAACCACTCCCTTAATTACATTCTTACAGTTAAAGTTACAGACACTTTAACTAACAAACCATGATAACATATTTATGATTTTATGTAAACCAGTTAGGGGAAACAATGTTATCCCTAACATTCTCCCCTTTTAGGTAATAATAATACCATAACTATTTACATCTTTAAATCATATTTGTTACAACTCTCTTTAAACTTAATTACTCCTTGAGCTTTTGTAAATTGGTCTGCAATGTTTTCTTCTGTCATGCAGTATTCCAATTTAATTAGCCCATTCTTTACAGATTCTCTAACATTTAAATATCTTAAATCAGTATGTTTTGATCTAGTTTTTACAGCAATATAAGGAGCTAACTTTATGGCTGCCTGGTTGTCCTCGTACACAATAATGGAATCTTTAACAGTTATACCAATGTCTAATAATAACCGTTTGTACAAAATTAAGTCAGTGCAAACTAATAACAGACATGAAAATTCTGCTTCCATCGTGGACAAGCTGATATGCTGTTGTCTGATTGACCTCCACCCTATTAGTGTCTTATCAAATAATGTAGCCATCCCAGATGTTGATTTTCTAGTGTTTATGTCAGTTGCAAAACTTGCATCTGCATAGGCACTAAGACTCAAATCACCCTTTGGTTCTATATACAATGCATGGTTCATTGTTCCTTTAAGATATCTTAAAATTCTCTTTAATGATTGCCAATGACATTGATGTGGATCTGAATTAAAACGTGCCAGCTGATTAACACTATAAGCTCTATCTGGCCTTGACCAATTGCTTATATATGATAAGCTACCAATCAAAGATTGATATATAGACTTATCAAATTTGGGACTTTGATCATCAGTTTGGCAAACCTCCTGACTCATTGGAGTCTTTGCCGGTTTACAAAGTTCCATTTTATACATTTTAATTAATTGGCAAATTTTATCTTCTTGAGATATCTTAAATCCATTTTTTGTTTTGTTCATTGTCAATGCTAGATACTTTTTAATTTCACCTAAATGCTTTAATTTTATCTTTTTGGCTAATAATGATATAATCTCATTAGCTTCATTATTAATCTTAGTTATCAAAGCAATATCATCTGTAAATAATAACAATAATGACACCGTTCCATTATTTTCTCTTTTAAACACACATGGATCTGCTAAACCAGATTTAAATCCTACATTGTTTAATTCTTTCACAATATATTGGTTCCACTCAAAGCCAGATTGTTTCAACCTGTAAAGACTCTTTTTGAGTTTCCAACAATCATTACTATTTACTTTATTGTCTTTTATAATAACTGGCTTTTGTAAATATATAGTGTGCTGCAATGGTGCATGCAAATAAGCAGTTTCTACATCTAAATGGTTAATGACATAATTTTTCTTAGCTGCCCACACTAAAGCTGCTCTCAAAGATGTTGCTTTAAGATTTGGTGCAAAAACTTCATTGTAATCAGATGCAGTTTGATTAAATCCTTGAGCTACCAACCTAGCCTTATGAGTAACAGTCCCATCATTTCCAGTTTTTACTTTAAATATCCATTTGCACCCAATGGATTTTTCTCCTGGAGGTAATTTGGCATCTTCATATACTTTCATTACCTTTAATGAATTTAGTTCTTTTTCCATTGCCTTTTGCCAATTCTCCTGATCCTTAGCAGGATACATCCTAAGTTCATCTACACTAGTTGGAACTTTAGTTACTTGGCAAACTATACTTGCTTGATACCTATCAGGTGGTCTAGTTACACGTGTAGTACGTCTAGGTATTACAGGACTTACAGGTGGACTTTCATTTATTAACTGTTCTTGATTATCTAACTCTTCCTGATCAACTGTTTCCTCTTGTTCTAGTCCTATTTGTTCTTCATGGACTTCTTCTTTAATTGGACTCTTCTTATAACAATTCTGATCTTTCTGCCTTTTGTAGGGTTCAATAATTACTTCATTATTTAAATCTTGCTCTAATCTATTCCATCCTACATGTTCTAGGAATTTAGCACTAGCACTGGTGTAAACTCCAGATGTACCTGGTTCCCAGAATCTATAAGATCTGTGATTAGATTCATATCCTACAAAAAATAATCTTTTAGCTCTATGCTGTCCTTTGTGTCTGAGTTGTGAAGGGATATGCACCCATGCTGGTGCTCCAAATGTGTGCATGTAACTTAAATCAGGTTTCGTACCATGCCACAGTGTGAATGGTAATTCACCTGTTGTTGAATTAACAACATTATTTAATATATGATTACCACACATTATTGCTTCTCCCCATAAATTGTCAGGTAATCCTGAATCAGACAACATAGTACGTGCCATTGATTGTAGTGTTTGGCCTCGTCTCTCTATAAAGGCATTATGTTGTGGCCTATATGGTACAGACTTTTTATGTTGAATACCTAACATTTGAAGTCTATTCTGGAATTTATTATTTGTAAATTCTGCACCATTATCTGTTATAAGAGTTACTAATTTCTTTTTAGTTTTTCTTTCTGCAAATTTAAACCAATTAAAGAGATTTAGATACGTTTCAGTTTTGCTCTTCATTAAATAGCAAAACCCATATCTAGAATAGTGGTCCATTATACTTAGTATGTATCAAGCTCCTCCTACACTTGGTTTTTTCAGACCTATTAAATCGGCAAATACCACTTCTAAAGGTTCTTTGGTCGTAAATCCATCAACTCTTTTAGCCGGTATGACCTTGCTTTTGCTTTGATTACAAGCAAAACATTGCAAATACTTATTACAAGTTTTCAAACTTATTCCTTTAGATAGTTGAACAGTTCTCTTAAGCATTTTAAAATTTAAATGCCCTAGCCATTGGTGTAACAAGTGAATACATTCATCATGAGGTTTCTTATTATCATAAACCGTGTTAGCCACCTCTAAACTATTATCATTTAAAACATATAATTCACCTCTTAAAGATGCAGTAATTTTCTTATCTTCTTTTTCAATTATGCACTTATCTCCCCTAAAGGTAACTACATATCCTAGTTTAACCAAAATTCTAACTGAAATTAAGTTGTGGTACATATAACATTTTTACATTTATGAAAGAACAATATGCTATACCTTGACCTTTAGCTTTCAGTTTCCAGCCATTGGCTAACGATATCTGCTGTGTACTCTGGGACATTTTAATAAAATTTTTGTTATCATTTGTTATACAGTGGGATGCTCCACTGTCAACCACCCATAAATTATTTTTTACAGCTCCATTAATATACATGGCTAACTCTAAATTTTTATTTTTATTTTGATGACTTTTAGTATTCTGGTCAGCGTTCTGGCGCTTTGCTTTTTTTCAAAATCTTACCAAATGTCCTCTTCCTCCACAATTAAAACACTTTTTAATTGCGTATGCAGTTGGAGATTCATTATCTTCTTTTTGAGATTGCTCCCTCCTTAACTGATCTCTTTCAAGTCTTCTTCTTGCCTCTTCAATCAATCTGCCAGTTATATCAGTTAAAGTTAAACTTTCCTTAGGCAAAATTTCAAGGGAAGTGATGTAATTATCATAACTTTTGTCTAGTGAAGATAGAATTATGTAGACTTGGTGTAGTTCAGAGAAAATAAGTTCTTTCTCGTGCAGTTCTTGAAAAATGCTTTTTATAGTTTTCAAATAACTAAGCATATCACCATTCGTTTGGAGATGCGTCCTGAAAAGCTTCTGTGTTAGATTTATGTGAGCACCACCGTTATCTTGGACATAAATCCTCTTCAGCTTCTACCAACACCCAACAGCCGTTTGCTCTCCATGGATATGAACAAGTCGCTGGTCAGATAGTGTTAGTCCTATTATGCAAAGAGCTTGTTCATTCTTCTGCTTAAAGTCTTCTATCTTTTGTCTATCTTCCTCAATCTCTGGATCCCATTCCTCTACGTTTGGTGGATTTTCAATTATGTTCCACAGACCTTCTCTTCGTAGAAGTAGACTACATTTCATAGACCATGATACATAGTTTGTTCCATCCAACTTGGATATAAGGGACAAACTTTGTAGATTGACTTGTGCCATGTTTTCTTATATGGATATAAAACTATAATTAATAAAACACAGTTACTGTAACGTGTAACAACACAAACTCTCACTTTTTACATAAATCTATTTTATCCTAGTTAAACTGACTTTGTAGCCTCTGGGCCCATAACCAGTGTTAAGCCTGTGTTCCCCAACCAGGGTTAAGGAGACAAGCTAAACAGAATGTACAGCGTTAGTCAGATAGGCATACAGATAAATGTGTGAGATAAGTTTGTATGTTAGTTAACATACAGTAAAAATAACAGATACGCTTGTGTTATCAAAAATATAGTTTATTCCATTTAGAGTTTATAACATAGTCAAAATAACAGTCCATTAGTCATGTATCATTTTAGTCAGTCCATTCAAGGATATTCAATTAGCAAAGTCCATGTAGAATATCCAATGTCAGTTCACTTACAATAAATCAGTCCTCTCACCGTTGATAAATCAACAGTCCTTTCTCTCTCCCGTTCCAGTAGGGAAAAACGCAGTCTTCAATCCGTCCAATAATTAGGGATCATCAAGCCAGAGAGAGCAAGCTGCCGTGCCTTGCTTCTTTTATGGTGCTTTTACAACCACTCCCTTAATTACATTCTTACAGTTAAAGTTACAGACACTTTAACTAACAAACCATGATAACATATTTATTATTTTATGTAAACCAGTTAGGGTAAACAATGTTATCCCTAACAATACCCACCTGCCTTCAATTGAGGACCTGTATACTGCACGAGTCAAAAAGAGGGCTGTGAAAATATTTACAGACCCCCTCATATCCCGGACATAAACTTTTTCAACTCCTTCCCTCAAAACGATGCTATAGAGCATTGCACACCAGAACAACTAGACACAAGAACAGCTTTTTCCCAAAAGCCATCACTCAAATAATTCCCTCAACACTGTTCAACTGTTACAAAGTCTGCACTACTATTACTGTTAATCTTCTCATCACTCCTTATCACTCATGCCCTCCCACTTGTGACTGTATGACTGTAACTTTGTCGCTTGTATTCTTACGATTTATATTGACTGTTTCCTAGTATGATTTGATTGTTGATTGTACCCTATGACTATCATTAAGTGTTGTACGTTATGATTCTAGATTCTTAGCGAATGTATCTTTTCTTTGTGTATACTGAGAGTATTTACACCAAGACAAAATCCTTGTGTCGCCAATCACACTTGGCCAATAAAGCTATTCTATTCTATTCTATTCATTATATACAGTATTATATAAGTAATACTATAGCTACAAAAGCCACCAAATCACCTTTCTTCTGTTAAAAACTGTGATGATGAAAAGCTAATATGCCAGTAATTTTACATTTAGGTACTTTGCTAAGATTGCATATTGTTGCAGGGATTGGAATGGGAATGAGGGAGACACATTGTAAAGAGTCGGGAGGTAGATAGATATCAAAGCTATCCTGAAACAGCAAACATACCTTTATCACACTGAAAAGGAAAGACATTAAATTGCTTGCATCTTTTCCCCAACAACAATGAAGCAGGTGCTCCAGAATCACATCTAGGCAAGAGATAGCAGCCTAGAGCTTTGCATCTGGCTGATGGGCAAAAAGGGAAAGGAAAAAAATGTCCTAGCTCCTTTGTGTGGCCTGCTTTACTAGGAAATGGTGGTATGGGAGAAATACCAGGCATTTCCCCCTGACTCAAAAGGGCTCAGATTCATCCCTGCTGCATTTTTAAAGTGCAGTCTGTAGGGTGGTTTTCTTTTTTTTAGTCATGTGCAAAAGAATCAGAATGATAGCTGTGAAGGATGATGTGTAAAGCTATCAAGTCACTTTTCCTTCAATGATCTGCGAATGGAACTTGTTAGCGTTCCATTCATACAAGTAAATAATTCAGCAGGATTCATTTATATAAGAAATTTGTTTATATACAATAATATAAAATATGATGCATGTACATAATACCCATGCAGTTCTTGCAACATGGTAGCAAGGACAAGGACAAGAAGCAGAAGCAATCAGAGCCACCAGAAATGAAGCACAGAGAGACAGAAGCTATATAAGCACAGAAGCAATATATCACAGAGGCAATATTGCAATACAATATTGTAGACAAAGCAACTTTTATATACAAATCAGTCAAGCTAAGTCATGCCCAGGCTTCAAGCTGTCGGGGTCACCAAACAGTCCCATTGGCTGACCTGTTACCATGTCTATTCCAATTCATGAGCTCTTATACACTGACAGAACTCTGTGTCATCTGCCCCACTATTTCCTTGAAATGATAAAACCAGTTTTTTTCAGACACAAGATCCTGGATTAAATAAATACTTTATTTGATAGAAGATGACAAGTTCCCTAGAGTTCAAAAACCGTAAGTCAATACTACTTTCCTGGAATTACTCCCCAAACAAAGAACCATAAGTTCTATTAGATTAAATGTTCTGGGTAGCAACTAATTTGGTTGCTGTATCTCTATGGCTACAATAAATGTTGAATATGCATTTTTCAAGTGATGAATTTCTGAAGTTTTGTTGCCTTGGTTTTGCTCATCCCTAAGTATTCCTCTCTAAGGTTTACAGAGCATTTTGTCTGCCTTTCCATATTTTAAAATGTACAAATTGTTTCTTTTTTCCATCCTTCGCTTGAGTTTCAATTTATCTTGATCCTTGCAGTAGAGCAAAATGTGATTGAAGGTACATCTCCTTCTTAGTGGAATCATCTATATGTTGCACAGGGCAAGCATGAGAGACAAAGGAAAACAGAGGGAGAAACAAATGAGAAATGATAGTAACAAGCCCTGAGAACAAATGCAATCTTAGACCACATTAACAGATACATGGAGTTCAGATCTTGGTTCTGTACAGCTGGAGGTGTTCAACTTGTTCTATACTCACATTTTAAAATAAACATTGACAAACTAGAGCATGCTCAGAGGAGAAGAGCTAGGACACAGGGAAATTTAGAAACCAGGGCCTCTAAAGAAATATTGCTTTGTGTCTATTAAGTGCAAGAGAAAGGGGGGGGGGGGAATACAATAGCCCTAAAAGCAGCTGTTCTTTTTTTTTTTTTTTTGAACAAATTTTATTAATTTTTAAAGACATACAAAATATGAAACATAAGAACATAAAACCTCTTTTCTGAAAGTTATTTGTAAATTTTAACAAAACAAATAAAACATTTTATATACCATTGACACATCTCCTTATAAACACATACATATCCTTTCAAGTTTGTCATTATTTCTCCCTTTACTTTTATTCAATTATATTTCTTTTCTATATTTATCTATTTTATATGTTTTTATTCACTATACTTATTTTTCATTCTGACTTGCTTTATACTCTTCTATCTTTTATTCTCAATTGTCCTCTTCTAACGAATGTTTTATTCCTCCAAAGTTTTATTAGCTCAATCAAACATAAACACACAAAAACACAAAACATAGAAACATAAAAAACATCTTTTCTGAAAGTTGCTTAGTCCCGGGTTACAACTCTTTGTACAGACACAAATTCAAATTCATATTCATTTTGTATACCATTCCATATCTTATTACCATTTTCAATTTTCTATATAGCTTCTCATCTCTTAAATTTTCTTAATTTTATTTTATTTATCTCATCTCAATTCAAATCATAATATTTATTATTCTTTGTTTGTTCTGTTTCCAGCAATCCATTTATCTTTCTTCTTTAAACAAAACTTCTCCTGTACACTAATTGGAGTATGACACCTTTATCTCTTTCCCCTACATTTATAATACTTAATATAAAATGCATAGCTTACATTGGGATTCTGCTTGGTACATTCTAAAATTATACAATATTGTCAATGCCAATACAAATCTATTCATTAATATTAACATTCATTTATATCTTAAATACTTAACACATTACTTTTCAGTTAAATATCATACTTTTATGGGAACACCTATTTTCCATAGTTATTTCCCCCCACATCACATATTTTAAATCATTATTTCATTAGAATGTTCCCCCTTATCCTACTTCAAATCTCTCATTTCACAAAAAATTTCACTGGGATAAGAAAATCTAATCATTAATATTAATATTCATTTATCTCTTAAACATTTTACTCATTTCAGTTAAATATCATGCCTTTATGGGAACACTTTATGCTTTCCACAGTTATTTCCACCCCCACATCACATATTTTAAATCATTGTTTCGTTAAAATGTTCCCCCTTCTCCTACTCCAATTCTCCCATTTATTTCATTGCTTTCTTTTTCTTAACAAAAATTTCACGAAATTATACTAAATATTTTATCACATTTTAAATTACATATTGTTTCCAATTTTCTAAAATTATTTCTAGGTGCAAATATAAAAATACAATCTTATGTACCTTTCCAGAATCCTTTTTTCAATAAAGTTTACCCATTATCTCTAAAATACTTTTGTTTCTTTGCATCTTGCTCCCCACCATAGAGGCTTCTCGTCCCTTCCTTTCTTCCTTGCTTATTCTTCTTGCCCTCTTTACCCCCTTGTCTCACCACCTCCCTTTTGTTCTGCTTTCCTCCTTTCTGTTGTTTTCTAACATAGTATCCACTTTTCACCTTATCCTTCTCTTTTTTGGTTGTTTTTCCAAGTCTTAAAGTCCCCTTTTCCTTTTTCTCTTTCTCCTTTCCTTCCCCAAGTAAAGTCACTTGTTCATCAAAAATGGCTTCTTCTTTATCTCAGTCATCCTGTTGCGCAGTCAGCTTTTCATAAGTACAAACCGCCATTTTTAAAAATTGAAAAAGAGTGCCAAGAGAATCCTTCCCTTCTTGTTCTTCTTTTTTATATTTTTAGTATTCAAGTTTCAATCCATCCACAAGTGATGCCATTATAGAGAGAAAAAGTTTTTCCAAACAACCACCCAAGTGCTTTTAATCAAAGATGGTTCTCAGAAGTTCCAAAATCACCAAGCAATCCAAATAAGTTGTTTCTTTTAAGTACTTTCTCCTTCTTCACTTTCTCTTTCTGGGGTTAGTGTTTAATCACAAAGTTCCATTCAAAATATATCTTTTAGAAGTCTTTTTAATAACTCTTTAATGTTCTAGGCAATCTTCTCCTTATTTTCAAATTCTGCTCCAATTTTTTTTCTCCTCCCTTCCCAATCACAGCAAAAAAGGTTTTTTTTTAAAAATGTTCAGAAATCCTTATCCCTTCAGCATTTAATTACCTCCAATTCAGGTTTTCTGATTTCTCTTATAGTTCCATCTGCTGTCACGTTAGGAAGGAGAGTGAAAAAAAAAGAAAAAAAAACCTTTCCCTTTTAGAATTCCATTCGCCGCTTGTAACTCTCTCTGGAAACAATTTATCTTTGGCAACTTTCAAATTTCAGGGTACATTCTCTTTCTTTATCCTGGTCAAAAACCACTTTCAGGACTCTTCCGACTTTCTTCCTCCTGCACAATCTTGTCCGACTGCAGGTTTCTTTGTGGCGGCCATTACTGACTGCCGCTCCTCCGCCTTGGGAAAAGGGTTTTTTTCCAGCTAGGGAGGGGGTCTGTGACACCCCCAAACCTCTATCCAGATCCCCCCTGTCTTCAGATGCCTCTACGGGGCAGCTGTATCCCCCAAATCCAAATGGATCAGGGGCACCTTGGCAGCGAGCACAGCAGGGATCGTGCGGTATCGCAAATCCCTGCCGCTGCCGAAGCCTTGCAAACCGGAAGTCCCTAAAAGCAGCTGTTCTGATTTTATTTATCCAATCTGTTGGCTGCCCATCTTAGCACAGAGTAACTCTGGACAGCTTAAAATAGTTTGTGAAGTGATGATGAATAAATATACGGAGGGAAGTGAAAGTGTAGATTTCGTTAGGAATGAAAATGCTAAAAATTATGTTAGCATAAATTAGTTTTATCTCTTCTAGATTGTTAATGATGTATATATGAATGCAGAAGTCTATGGTTGTTGATGTTGCGTGCTAGAGTTATAAATGGTGAAAATGAAAGGATTAGCCTTGGAAAACCTGTGCCAGATTCTGAATGAGCACAATTCAAGAGGGAAAATATTCTGCTTGGTGGTATGAATGGATGTGTGGAAATGAAAGGGGCAGGTACAGAAATAGGCACCAGGTCTTCCAAAGATCCAAGGATGAATGCAAAATGGTGATTCTTAGGTTAACTATGGCTTTAGGAAAGGGGTTGCTTGTTTCAAATACATGAGCTAAGCATAAATTTAAAAGCCTATGACTTTATGATCAAAGACTGAAAATTAGTTAGAAGAAAATGGCAATGGGAGGTTTTGAATGTAGAATTGCAAGTGAATCTTATGGGAAAATGAACATAGAAGAAAAGGAAGATACTAGAGTAAAAGCAGAATGCCTACAGAAAAAGAAAGTATGCATTCTGTCTGAAAAAGTATTAGAAGATGGTTGAATCTCCCAAAAGAATGAATGGGTAATGGGATATAATAAAAGAGGATATAAAGGTGACAAAAATAGGTGCCACAGAAGTTATGCTAACAGGAAATATGGAAAAGGATGCTTAATGGAATAATGAAGTGAAAGAGGCTGTGGATGAGACAAATGCATATAACAGAATAATTGCTTCCAAAACTGAGGATAAGAGAAATATAGGGAATAATTTAGACAAAAAGATCCTTGCAAGATTGTAAAAAAAAAAAAAGTGAGGATAGTTAAGTTTCAAAGAGGCAAATGAAAAGTAGAGTAATTCTGAAGGAAATACCAAATTATTCAGGAAGTGAGTATAGAGGGCTAAATCTCCAGCAGAGTGAACACAATTAAGAATGAACATGATGCAGTGATTGGGAATTGAACTGAAATGCAGGAATGCCAGAAGGAGCATTTCAGAGATTTGTAAGGGAATAATAATAATATGTTGAAGAGTGGAACTTGAATGCAGTGAATTTTATACTCCAAAAAGGGAAATGATGAAAAGAAAATCATAGGTGAGGTGAGAATAGTCTGATGAGGACCGAGGTGTACTTAAAGTAAAACTGGAGAAATGAGCAAAATTTGAGGAGTCTGGGTCTGTGCCAAGCATGGGGTGTTCAAATCATGATTTCACTTTATTGTAGGTCGCTGAGAAATGTACGAATGTGAGAAAAACATTATTATATTACTGTTGATTTAGAGGTTGCAATAGGACAAAGTGAATAGGTTTTAATAATAGTATATTTTGCATGAATATGTAGGTGAAGGTTGGTTGCTGAAAGTAATGAGGAAAGTTAAGCATGTATGAGAATGAATGAAACCTTGAGGACATGGTTCAACATTGAGCAGTGGAAATGAGGTGCTTAAAATTGTATGGGCTAAAAGAAGAATTAGTTGGATCAAGAGTGAATGGGTATTGAATAAAAGTGACCGGAATACAAAAGTGAGTGCTCAGAATGAAAGAGGAACATTGAGTGGTCTGGTCAAAAAGAAATACCACATCTGAACATTATTATAATTATTATATATCATCATCTCTATCCAGAATCATAGTGATGTACAAAAATGTCCTCAGTATAACTTGGCATTTTGTAATCCCACTGAATGACAGATGATGAGGGATGGTTGATTTGTATGTGTGTGTGGTTTCCCAAAGTATCATTTAAATTTTGAGTCATCTGCATTTGTATTGTTTGCTTTGTTAAATTTTTAATGCAAACCACCTTGAACCTTTCTGATTTCAATGTTATGCATAAATTAGAGGCAAATAGGAAGGAAGAGTGAATCAATCAAGAGGAAAAGAATGATGGAAACATTTGTGGTTGACTGGAGCTGATGAGATCCCCCAATAGAGAAATGGGGAAATTTCAAGAACAAAAGGCAATATAGGAAATTATGATTGGACCTGGTGGAAGCAAGAGAGGTCCACTACTGTTAAAAGGCATGGAGTGGTGTTGAAGTAAACTTACTCTTGGCTCTGTTTGTTTCTTCCTTTTTTTCCTTTTTCTTATCTCATGCCTCTAATTTCATTGCTTTAGTAATTTTCTTCTTTTTACCTTTTTATTAGTTTATAATATAAAATACAAAAATACAAATAATAGGAAAAATAGGGGAGGAAATGGGGAAGAGAAAAGTGTAGTGAAGAAGGAAAAAGGAAAGAAAATGCATTGATTTCCAATGCCCTTTGGTGTTGTAACTATGTATCATTCATGTGTTTGCAACTATGTATCATTGCAACTATGTATCATTCATGTGTTTGCAACTATGTATCATTGCAACTATGTATCATTCATGTGTTTGCAACATTGTATCATTCACGTGTAATCATTAACTTCTGTCTCTTCAGTGACCTTTGCAAGGCACGTACAAGGGACAAGGAGCTAGATGATTGTTAATAAGCTTATCCACATTGTAAATAATCTGTCCGGTATGCAGCTTTGTAAACATGCACATCCTGATGAGATTACCATGTTTGACTTGAGCTTTGATTAAATCATTTTCTTGTAAAAAAGCACAATAAAAGAACATGTGCCAAGACATTCAGGGCGCGCTCATCAAGAAGAAACTTCGCTTCCTGTCGTTTCTCTTCCCTTCGCTCCCTTTCATGAGCCGCCCATCAGATGCGGGATGGCAGATACCGCATTCTGGTGACCCCGACGTGATTCCCTAAGGGGGATACATTGCGACGCGCCCATATCTTATCAGCTCGATGGGAGCTGTGCATCGCCAGGCCTGAAGCGAATTGCACGTCATCGGATCTGAAACACGGTCTCGACTTTTGTAAGTATGGGTGGAAACTTTTCTCAACAACAGACGCAGCATCTGAAGGAATTGAGGGAGTTAGTCGCTTCTTCTAAATATTCTGCTAATTTAAAGGGCTCGCCTGTAAAAAAGAAACCTATTGCTACATTATTGGCTTACGTGTGGCAACATTGTCCCAATTATTCAGAGGAAGGGTCCTTAAAAATTTCCACTTGGCAAAAAATTGGTGAACATCTCCATAGTCCATAGTGGATTAAAAGCTTGTGAAATTTGGCAAATGGATGTAACTCAGTATCCACCTTTTGCCCCTTGGAAATATTTGCACGTTTCCATAGATACATATTCAGGGTTTATTCTGGCTACTCCTCAAAGGGGAGAAACTGTAAAACATATCATCAATCATTCAATTCGTACCTTTGCCTCGCTGGGACGTCCAAAAGAAATCAAAACTGACAATGGACCTGCCTATACAAGTTCTGCTTTCCAGGACTTCTGTAACAGATGGGATGTAACCCACAAATTTGGGATTCCCTACAACAGCCAGGGGCAGGCTATTGTGGAACGAGTGAACTTATCTCTGAAAAGTGCTCTTGATCGATATTCATTGCGGGAAAAAACCCCGAACCTCCCAGCATTGCAAAATTCTCTTAACATTTGTCTTTACACTTTAAACTTTCTTAATCTGACTGGCATTCCTCCCACTTCTGCTGCTTCGCGTCATTTTTCCTCCCCGTCACCCCCGCCTAACAGACCTCTGGTATATTATTGCAGATTGCCAGATCCTGCCTGGCAGGGTCCCGCTGAGCTTCTCACTTGGGGACAAGGCTACGCTGTGAACTTACTGCCAGACAAAACCACTTGCTGGATCCCTGGTAGGGCGGTTAGACCCTATCATGGGAATTCCTCCGCTACATCTGTATCTTAAAACTCTTCCTGATATTCTTGCCTATACCTTCTTTGCAATTTCTACCTTACTTCAACAAAACCTATGCTTCCTGTCAAAAGACTATTCGTGTTAAAACCATTTCATTAACAGAAGGCTATTATACTTGCTCCATGTGGGTACGTCATGAAAATGCTACCCGTAGTTTTCACTCTGTCACTTCTGTTTTGTTTAAAGAACACTCTACCACTCGCTCTTTTGTTCCTTCTTTACTCTTCCTTTGGAAAGGAACCTTAAAATCTTTTCCTCTATTCAATCTAAACATAGGGGGACCTAGATGTCCTTCTATTGTATTATGGGTTTCCCCACCCCAACTAACATCCTTGATGAATTACCAAATTAATCTTTATTGTCATTATTGTAATTATTATCCTTTTTCTACTAATTGCATTCCCTCCTCATTTCACAAATGTTCTACAACTAACTTGTCCATAGCCCTCTCTTCTACTTGTCATGTTTTTATATACCCGAACTCTGATCCTGTCAACAAACGACGCTTCAAAAGAACTGTCCATGACGATCCGCAGAAGCCTCATAGAAGATATAATATTGCTTGGACTATAACTGACTTTCAAGGCGTTCGTTTAAGTTCTACAACCAATTTTTCTTGCATAGAAGACTTCTACCCACCACTTCAATTCGATTTGGCAGACGCACCCACACAACCAGGGGATATCCTGCAATCTACACCACTTCAGGAGGAACTTTAACATCACGCCTGAAAGGAATGTATTTTATCCCTGGCAATAATTTTGTTTGGACTTGTTCCACCGGTTTCATGGCATGTGTCCACGGGGATGAAATTGTTAAATCCAAATCATTTTGCATTCAAGTATGGCTTGTGTGTATAACTCTGATGATTTTATATCCCTACAGGTACCCATGGAATACCATCTTTTGCAAAATCGTAAAGATTTAGATCTGTTATTTTAAAAAACAAAAAACAAAACAAGGGGGATTGTGTGCTATGCTTAAAGAAGAATGTTGTCTTTATGCTGATGGCGGGGGGGGGGTTCGTTTTCTATTTCGCCATGGTTTACAACCTTTTTAACTGCATTGGCAGGATCATTAATAATCATTATATTGATATGTATTATAGGACCTTGTTGTTTTAATAGAATATTGCAATTTTTAAAAATCAATTATCCTCTGCTGATGTTAATGTGCTATTGCAAGCTCATGTTATATCCTCAACACCGGACGAAAAAATGTCATTGCTGAGTTACCGCTCCTTGGACAACCCTGACGCTGACGGGTCGCACTCTTGCCTAGATGACAGGGACGGCGAACATTTCAGAAAAATGGTTCCTGTCTTCTTGGACGAGGAAGAAGACTCGTCATAAATAATAAAAACAGAGGAGATGTTGTAACTATGTATCATTCATGTGTTTGCAACTATGTATCATTGCAACTATGTATCATTCATGTGTTTGCAACATTGTATCATTCACGTGTAATCATTAACTTCTGTCTCTTCAGTGACCTTTGCAAGGCATGTACAAGGGACAAGGAGCTAGACGATTGTTAATAAGCTTATCCACATTGTAAATAATCTGTCCGGTATGCAGCTTTGTAAACATGCACATCCTGATGAGATTACCATGTTTGACTTGAGCTTTGATTAAATCATTTTCTTGTAAAAAAGCACAATAAAAGAGCGTGTGCCAAGACATTCGGGGCGCGCTCATCAAGAGGAAACTTCGCTTCCTGTCGTTTCTCTTCCCTTCGCTCCCTTTCATGAGCCACCCATCAGATGCGGGATGGCAGATACCGCACTTTGGGGCAGTAGAATAAGAAGTAGCATTAAACCTCAACTTTTTACTTTTACATAATGGTATAAACTAGTCATCAGTAAAACCCAAAATCAAAGTTTCATTTTTTGCTCCTCAAGCACAAAGTCCAGAAGCGGTTTCCAAGTAGAAACAAAAGTAATTCTGGTTTTTTTTTTAAATCAAAGAGTCAATTTAGATATCTTTGCTAACTCCATCAGCTTTTGCAACCATTCATCCATTGTGAGGATTAAAGTTTTTGTGCATAAAGTAATGCACTTTTGTGCATAAAGTAATCTTGCTACCATCAACATATATAACATCAAATTTCCCAATTTTTTCCAAGTCTTTTTCCATTAAACCCATTAGAAAAATTTCTTGTTTTATCTTTATATTCCCTTTGATAATCTTCTGAATTAGAATATGTATCCTACTCCGATATTTGTCCACTTTATCACATGTTCACCATAAATGATAAAAAGTCCCTTGTTTACATTTGCATTTCCAACATTCATTCAAAATATCTTTATGCATTCTTGATAGCTTATCTGGTATAAAATACCAGAGATACATCATCTTATATATTTTTTCTTTTAAATTATGTTTTAATGTAAATTTTAAACCTTTCATCCACATATTCTCCCATTGTTCAAGCTTTACATTATATCCAAAGTTCCTTGCTCACTGAATCATACAATGCTTTACGTATTCTTTTTCCAGATTCAAACTCAATAACATTTTGTAGCAATAATATGTTCAATAGGGTTTCCAATTCATTTTTAACAGAGTCAAACCCATAGTAATTCTTTTAACATATTTTTTTCAGAGCACTGCATAATGATCCTTTTTACTTCCTTTTTTTACTGTTTTGGAGGTCCAGGGAAATACAAAGTTCTAGTTCTTGCTCTTCTGATGGCCTCAACCATTGTTAATTGATGCTGTTGTAGTGTGTCTTTGATGTTGTCTCTCCATGTTGTTATGAGTCTGCTCATGCTCTTTTACCTTCTCCTCTTTTTTGTATATACATAAAGATGTTTGCCTAAAAAAGAAATGATTGGATAAGTTCATGTTCATCTTTGGTTGTACTGTCCCACAGACACTATTTTGATCTGAATGTGTTGAAAAACATCATGGGAATTCTTATATTTCCAAATCTCAGAGATTAAGGTTACATGAACTATATCTTTCCTTGTGTTTTACTGAGAAGATAACGGTATATCCCACTTTAGGTGGAAGAGTCATTCCTTTGAAGGCATCCTCTTTTTGAAAGAATGTCCAGACAATCTGTCTTGAAGATAACATTCTTCCAACTGGACAGTGGGTGTGGCCTTGAAGGGACCCATCAATGGAAGGCTATACATAAACAAAAGGTACTAAATCACAGACTCACATTGGGATGAACGGTATTATCTTTTGATGTAAATGCTACAGAGATGTCTAAATCAATACAATAAATATAATGTGACTTCCCCCCCATCTAACCTTCTTTTGTGATGATGCATGTGTATACCCTCCTTTTCTAATGGGATTGCATAAATGGTTATGCATTTATGACATTTCTACTTTCAGCCTTGCTTAGTATTTAAAAGTGTTTGCCATTGCCTTTTCTTCAGGTGGGGTGGTATTTTTTATTTTATTTTTTTGGGTGGGTGGTACTTTCCAGTTTGATGCATAGACTTAAGATTTACTGGTGATTTCCCATTCTGCTAATAACCAAGTTTAACCCTGCTTAGTTTTTCTAGACTGAGTGGTTGCTTGCTGAGGCCAGGACAGAACCCTTACATGTTTTCTACTTTGCCCCTCTGCTAGCATAAAGGCAGAATATTAAAAGTCACTGGTATCAGCTGATCTGAATCTGATTGATTAGGCAACATGTGAAATTTCCTCCCTTCATCTCCCCATCCAGGATTTTGTAATGTCATTTGCTAACTACCAATAATTTACATTGCTCTTTGCCTTGATCTGATCTTTTGAGACCTATCAAAATATTCCTTTGTGTCATCATCCTTATATGCATTTCACAGATTATTGTTTATTAAATGCAGCTCAAAAAGATCATGTTCCATAATCTCAAAACCTTTCTCAAAAAGCACCTTCTTTCTCAAGAACAAAATGCAACACAAATACAATCAGAAAGAGACTTTCTGAAGCTGGCCTGTATCTCACCATACATGGAAACTGGCTGAGAGGATAAACTCAAGACAGCAGCAATATGTTGAATTGCATTAAAGACACATAAGATCTATCTAGTTGAACTGACAAAAGTGCAGTGTTTAATGACAGAAAATTAGACCTATTAATATACTAATGAACAAGTGCACTTGCTTTCTCTGCCTTTGACATTTCATATTGTTATCCCACCAGTTAATTAACACCTCTTCTTTCTGAGTGGTTGTTAATGGATTTTTACCAGCTCACCCAGTGAGGAAATTCTCCCATCATTGGCTATTAATGGCTACTAATATATTCTAACTATTAATGAGCCACTAAGACAGAACAACTCAGTAATAATCCTTCCTTCTCTGGAGATATTTTTATACCTGGGTTTGTACATTTTTTAATGCGTTATCTCCATAATTGCAATTGATTTATTAAGAAACGTTGGTATATAGCCACCAATCTCACAAGTTCAATTCTGGGTAGCAAACATAGGAGGAATATAGCATATAAGAATGTAAAATGTTCTTTGTTGTTGAAGATGAGCAATCTCTTTTTAAAATAGCTGTGCATTTGAATAACAGGATAACCGAAGGGATCTTGGAGATCTTCTAGTTCAACCTTTTGCTCAAGCAGGAAATTCTGGGAAATTTCAGAAAAATGGTTGTCCAATCTTTTCTTGAAAGCCTCCAGTGTTGAAGCACCCACAACTTCTGGAGGTGTCGCTCCACTCATTAATTGTTCCAACTGTCAGGAAATTTCTCCTTATTTCTATCTGGCAATATTCATTTATTTATATGAATCCTGCAGAAGAATAGCTTATACTTATGGCAGTCAGAGTTATGTTGGTTATTAGCTTCCTTCAGGGTGACATCTCTCTCTATTAAGAACATATATTTGTTTTCAGTTATTAGGGTCCCCCCTCTTTCATCGTATTCCTTGGCCAGGAGCTTGCATGGTGTTCTTAGTCCTAATATTAGAATCTTGTGAAGTGGGTCAGACTGAAAAATAGCAATTGTTCCATATGTATTTACTTAAAGAATGGCTGACTAAGGGATCTGAATTCAGTTCTCTCATTTAGTTCAAAATCAAAGAATTGGTCACAGCATCATATTGATTCTTATGTTTACAGTAAAATATAAACTGATACAGATATGCATGTATATATGTATACATATATATGCATGAGCCTCAATGGTGCAGTGGTTAGAGTGCAGTCCAACAAGCTATTCCTACTGCAATTTGGCAGATCGAATCCCACCAGGCTCAAGGTTGACTCAGCCTTCCATCCTTCCAAGGTGGGTAAAATGAGGACCCAGATTGTTGGGGGCAATATGCTGACTCTCTAAACCGCTTTGAGGGGGCTGTAAAGCACTATAAAGCAGTATATAAGTCTAAGTGCTATTGCTATTTAGCCATATTACTGTCCCATATTTTCTCTAGACAATCTTGACAGGAAACATGTGGAACTACATTTGTCTTCCTAGCATCAATTTCATGTCCCAAAGTCATGTCAAATGACCTAGAGCTCTCCCAATCCAACCTAAATTCTTAACCACTCCACCAGTGATTGTATATGACTGGCTAGTCTAATATTGTCTGCTTATTTCCTCAGTAGCAGTCTTAGGACTCAAGTGACTATTTTCCCCATAATTCATTGTACATATTTTAAGGTAAATGTGCCAAACATCAAATCACATGAGACAGTTCTGAAGAAAATGTCTTGGTGCTAAGCTATATTCTTTTTACCCATCTTTTTCCTATATAAGGAAAAGCCACTATATAAGTAACATACTGAGCATAAATGCTTCTTTTCCTGGAGAATTCTAGACTGTTGAAAGTGAATAGAAGGAATGCAGAGGAATAATGTGGAGAATTAAGCAAAACTGATGAAACTTACAAATCATCTTTGTGGCTGAAATAGTTTAGGCTAAGATTTTATTAATTTAGTGGGGGAAATTTATGATGTCAATTGGTGGAAGACCTCTGAATAACAAGCATTTAAACCTCAAAGGTAACCAAGGAAAAGGGTTGTTGGAAGCAGGAATGAAAAGCAGGCAAAAATGAATAGTGTAAATTGGGAAAATGATAAATGAGGAAGCAACTCTTTTGATGGTGAAAAGCGAAGGAGAGAGGAATGAATGCTGAACTCCTCTGATAGCAAAATCTTTCCAAAGAAACAGCAACTGAGAATACAGAAAGCTTCCCTCCTCAGTCACGATGAGGCAAAATGATATATTTTGCAAACAATATTTAATGTAGAAATAAGTATAAATATCCTTGAATCCAGTACATCAACTATTTCAAGGAACAAACCATCACTTATATACACTATTAAAGACATTCTCTTATATGTTATTCTTCCATATCTGGCTTTTTAATTATTAAAAATTAAGTATTAGTTTTCATGTTCTAGAATAGGTGTGTCTAACACTGACAACTTTAAGATTTGCCACAGTGGTGCAGTAGTTAGTTTGCAGTACTCTAGACCACTTCTGCTGATTGCCAGCTGATTGCAATTAGGCAGTTCAGATCTCACCAGGCTCAAGGTTGACTCAGCCTTCCATCCTTTCGAGATCGGTAAAATGAGAACCCAGATTGTTGGGGGCAATATGCTGACTCTGTAAACCACTTGGAGAGGGCTGTAAAGAACTGCAAAGCTGTATATAAGTCTAAGTGCTATTGCTATTTGTGGATTTTAATTCTTGGAAAACTTCATGCTGGCTGAGGAATTCTAGGAGTTGAAGTCCACAAGTCTTAAAGTTTCCAAGGTTGGACACTCCTGTTCTAGAATAAATCAAATAACTGTCCTTTTTCAAAGTTAGTGTTCAAATACTAAATGAAGATGTGAGCAGTTTTGCCAGCTGTATTCAGGAAACAACTACAAACCTGTAGTAAGTTATGATGATGTCACACACATAAACACATACAAATGATGAGTTATATAATTTCCATAATGACAACATGATACATGCAACATCACTTTTCAAGGTGTCCACCTCTGCATATATAAGGACTTTGATTATAAGTCAACATTTGATCCTGCAAAGATCATGACAATATCAGGCTTACCAATATTAGTGTTCGAGCTAGCAGAAGCACCTTCAATATATTTATGAATTCAGTGTATGCTTCAGCACTTCATCAGAAAAAAAGCTTATGATAATAGAGATATACAAAAGCCTATTTTACACTGAACAGTTCAGACCCTGGAATATCCAAAATTTCAACCAATTTCTTGACTGTGACATTTGCTATCCTGGAACATGAATGAAATTCATAAATACTCCTGCTACAAGATAGTTCTTCTTTAAGAAATAATTTTCTCTTTATCAGAATTTCTTTATAGATTTTCATATTCTGAATTACTGCAATGCATTTTCCAACTTTATTCATTTGATCTTTATCTGATCATTCCTCCAGGAATACAAGAGCATCTTTTCCTCCTCTTCCCCCACAAACTGCTATTGTATGTGAGGTACTTAGAATGAGAGATGATGACTGGTTCAAAAATCACTCAATCAGCTTTCACTCTTAGAGCAGACTTACATCTGGCTCTCCCAATCTCAGTCCAATACATAGAATCCATTCCAATTTGTAGAACAATACAAATAAAGGAGAATTATTTGTCCTGTCTTTCCATCTTATTTTTAATCTGTACTGTAATGGATCCAGACCCAGGAACATGGTGGATGGAGTGGTGGGAGGTAGGGCTGTATAAAAATAACTTCATGTTGAAGATTCTTCATGTTGAAGATTCTACTGCATAGGTGTTCGTGATACAGATTACCTGTAATCTGGATGTCAACAAGTGGCAATAGCTAGCTTTCTTGAGCTAAGTGGGTTCAGGCCTAGTTGTGTATTAGAGACTGCCATGAAATGTCAGGGCTTTAGACTAGAATAGAAAGTTAAAAACATAAAAGATTGTGGAAACCATCTCAGGATCTACAAGACAACCAATCAGACAGTGAGAAAGGGAGTGATGAGAGGGAAGAAAAACTCAGGTGTAAAACAGGAGACCTAGGAAGCAAATGCAAGGTCAGCCATAATGAATTTAGATGCCTATACACAGTATTGTTGCTATTACTAAAACTGAGAGAAACCCATGACTGGAACATTCTGCTAGGATACATTATTCAAAAGAAACGGAACCAACCTAAAAAGGGAGGGATGAATTGTGTTGTATGTACATCTCAATAGAAATGCACAATACAAGGGATGAAAGTCTTCTTGAAAGTATTTCAGTGAAAATCAAAAGAAAAATAAAGGACATTGCCATAGGTGCTTACTACAGGCTATTCAACCAAGCAGAGGAAACAGAAGAACTAATCAGTTAGCCAAGGTGTGCTGGGAACACACCACTGTAGTAAAAGGGAAAATTAACTATCCTGACATCAGCTGAGAAACAAACTCTGTAGCAAGTGGGAGATTGATCAGGTTTCTGATGTGTCTAGCTCTCAACTTTGTCATCTAAAAGGTGGAACTTTTTAAGTTGGTTCTGTTGATTGTGCTTGTTTTGAACAATTCATATTCTTCTAGCTATATTGGACTTAATCCTAACTAATAGAGATGAAATGATTGAGGGAATGGAAATTGTAGGAGCTTTAGGGAGAGTTACTATGTCATACTAGAATATGTAATAATGCAGGCACAGGCAACAGAGCTATGTCAGACCAGTGTTTTAAAATTTAAGAGAGCTGAATTCAACAAAACAAGAGACAGATTAGGATGGATTCTGTGGATGGAAATCCTAAAAGGAAAAATACTTCAGGATGTCTGGGAAACTCAGAAAAACTGAATACTAAGGGCCAAAATAAAAACAATACCACACAGAAGGAAAACCAAAAGACACCAGGCAAGACCACCACCAACATATATATTTTTGTTTACTATGCAAGGAACAAGAAAAAAATCAAGGAAATAATTGATCCACTAATGGGAGAAAATGGCAAGAAAATGACAGGCAGGAAGGAGAATGCAGAACTGTTTAATTATTTCTTTGCATCTATCTTTATGCAAAAGGAAAAAAATAGCCAACCCATCAAAAGTAGCTCGATGGGAGACAGAACAGAAACAGAGATCAAAATATGTAAGAAATATGTTTTCAAAAAATCTATCTACTTTAGATGAGTTCAAATTGCCAAAACTTTGCAGTCCATGGTACTGAAAGAACTGACAGATGTGATCTTGGAAACACTGAACAAAACCTTGCAGAGTTCCTGGAACAGAGGGAATAACATACAGAAAACTGGAAAAGAGATGATGTAATTCCAATCTTCAAAAAGTTGGATCCAGGAAACTACAGATTCATCAGCTAAGCATCAATACCGGAGAAAAATCTAGAAAAGTTATTGTGCACCTGAAAATGAACAAAGCAATTACTAGAAGCCAGAATGGGTTTGTTAAAAACAGATCATGCCAGACAAGCCTTATTCCATTCTTTGATAAAATAACTAAATTAGTGGATCTGGGAAATGCTTATTTGGACTTTAGTAAGGCATTTGACAAAGTAGACATTTGACAGCCTACTTCTTGGTAAGCTAGAACAATTTTGGTTAGACAGTACTATCCTCGGATGGATTTGCAGTTGACTGACCACCCATACTCTACATGTAGTCTTCAATGGAACTACATCTACATAGAGGGAAGCATGCAGAGAAGTACCTCAAGTTCCAGTCTTAGGCCAATGCTCTTCAACATGAGGGATAGAAGGGGAATTCATCAAATCTGCATATGACAACAAACTGAGGGAAATTGCCAATACTTGAAATATAGACTCATTATTCAGAAGGATCTCAAAACATGAGCATTGGGCACTATCCAGCAAGATCAGAGAAATGCAAGGCCCTACACTTAAATCAAATGGATAGCTGTAGAATAGGTGCTATCTGGCTCAACAGTAGTAACTTTGGGAGGGATCTTGGTGGCCTAGTGAACCATCATTTAAGTATGGGACAGCAAAGTACTACAGCTGCCAAAAAAAAGTCAATCAACAGGGATAGCATCAAGATCATGAGAAGTGACAATACTACTCTATACAGCACTGGTGAAGCCACACATGGAACACTGTGTCCAGTTCTGGTTGCCATGATACAAAAAAGAGGCAGAAATCCTAGAAAGAGTGCAGAGAAGAGAAATAGAGTCTTAGGTCTAGGGGCTGGTTAAGGGAACTAGGTATGTCTAGCCTAACCAAAAGAAGGATTAGTAGTGACATGACAGCTATCTTCAGGTACTTGATGGGAGGACGAGGTCAACTTATTCTCTAAAGCACCCGAGGGTAGGACAAGAAGCTTGTTAATGAGTGGTTAAATCTAGAACTAAGAAGAAATTTCCTGACAATAAGAACAATTAACCAATGGAACAGAATTGTGAGTGCTCTATCAATGGAGGTGTTCAAGAAAAGATTAGACAGCCATTTATCCAGGATGCAATTAAGTCTGCTGCCTTGGGCAGGGGGTTGGACTAAAAGACTTCCAGATCTCTTTCAGCTCTATGATTCCAATTTTCTTCCCTTGTTTCCTGCTCTGTTATACCATGGAGCTGTGACTTCTTTCTTTCTAAGTCCATGCATGCCATACCTACTGACTTGTTTTTTGGGGGAGCTTGTTTTCCAAAGGAGAATGATACTAAGAATGGTGGTTTTTCTGTCCTGTCAAGGGTGAAGATATAGAATTCACTATTGTCACAGGGCTACTTCCTTGCTGCTTTTCTTCTGTGCAAGCCATTGATATTGCTCTATGTTTACCTAATATATCGGTATCTAATATATCTTATTTTGAGAACAGTAGAATATATGAACACAGACACATGCAAAGGCAGGGGATATATTTAATATGGATATCCATTCATTCTCAATATTTAAACATGGTTCATTGAATAAGCCACCACTGAATAAGCTTTCTGCTATTCCCAGAAAAAAGATACATTAGATATATTAGACAAAGAGTGAGACAATGCCAATTTATACTACATATTACACAAAAGCTATGATATTAGAAGTAAAGTAATATCCAAGCTACCCAGCCTTGAAAGCCATAGCAATTGAGCTTCTCTGTCACATCTTTTAGACGCCTTGGACATTTTCATCTGCTCTTATTGCATCAGTTAATGTTGTTACTTCATTCTCTTACGATTTTTGTAATAAACTATCCTCAAAAATCTAGCCTGATGAAAGGATAGTGATTTTTAAAAAAAATAGATGAATAAGTGAGACTGTAGACAAAATAAAATAATTGTTTGCTACAGAAGTGAAAGAATTAAAATGGCTATTTTAACAAATAGACCACAAAGCAGTGAACAGATAATTCAGAGCCACAAAACTCTGTTAAATAATTGAATTGGGGTATTTTTGTGAAACAAGAATGTAAACATACATTTAAAGCCATGGATTTAGCAACTGCCTTTCAATTTGTCAGAAGTGACACAGAGATCCAGTGGATTACTGATAATTTAGAGTTATCCTTCCTGCACGAGATAATCAATTTGGTAGACAGTGCAGGCAAATACAGTATGTCAAGCAATTTTGGAGTTCACTCAGCTGTAACTGTTAAGATTTAAGTATTAATGGTGTTGGACCAAATGTTGATTCAATTTGGATAATTTGGAAGATTGGAAGGAGGAGAATATTTATTTTCAGGAAGAGCTGGAACTGCAAAAGAGAACAGATTGAGCAGTCTTATGCTTCTGCCTGCTTGTTTTTCAGTTTTCAGTATAAACATCTTATCCATTGAGAGGATCAATTTTATGTTTCTAGAATTGTAGGAAAAATGCATGCTGAAATGACATTTGAAGAACATTGCAATGGAAGTATACAATTAGCCATAGAAATGTATTGGGTGATCTTGGTCTAAGCACTTTCAGTCATAATCTGCCTCACAGCTACCTAAAAGAAGATTTTATTATTTATTTATTTATTTATTTAGTCAAGCATGTATTAGATAACATGTATAAGTATAAACATGATTATGAATACATGAAATGGATACAAATAAAAAGGAACATTAGGACACGGATGGTAGGCACATTGGTGTGCTTATGCATGCCCCTTACAGACCTCTTAGGAATGGGGTAAGGTCAACAGTAGACAGTCTAAGGTTAAAGTTTTTGGGGTTTGGGAAAGAAATACATATAATAATACCATGTAAGAAGATACCATGTAAGCCACATTAAGTTTTGGAAAAAAAGGCAGAATGTAATGGGAAGAGGAGCTGATGTAGGTATTTGTGTTTATGAGGTCTTCAATTACTCTCATACTGATGAAGCAAACCAACATTAAGGTCACGTTCATACAAGACGATATTATAGCATCCAACAACAACTAGTTATGAAGCTAATCAGAGGAAGTACAGGTAGTCCTTGACTTATAACAGTGCATTTAGTGACCATTCAATGTTACATGGTATTGAAAAAATGTGACTTATGACTGTTGTTCACAGTTACAACCTTTGTAGCTTCCCCATGGTCACATGATCCAAATTCAGGATCTTGGCAACTAACTCATATTTATGACTGTTGCTGTGTCCCAAGGTCATGTGATCACCTTTTGTAACCTTCTGAGAAGCTAAGTCAATAGGGGAGCCAGATTTACTTAACAACTGGATTATTATCAGCTGTGGGGATTCACTTAACAACTATGGCAAGAAAGGTCATAAAATGGGGCAAAACTCACTTAGCAAATCTCACTTAACAATGGAAATTTTGGCCTCAATTGTGGTTGTAAGTCGAGGACTACCTGCAACTCACAAAAAAACTGGATATTGTTCAGGGTGTGAGAGACAAATGGAAGAGGCAAACAGAGCTTTTTTTCACAGAAAAGCTTTCAACCAGAATAAAGCTGGTTTAAGAAATGATTTTGAAATATCAACTCCTTCTCCAACTGTGGCCAATGTACTTAAGATGGACTCCAATAGGTAAAGTCCCCTGTTCTTTTCCATTCAGCCAATACCAGGAAAATAAGTGTTTTCTCTATTGTGGACACAGTTTCTAAGGACTACAGAGAGGGGAAAAATATCAAACCACATTTTCACAGTTTGTCCTATCAGTTGGGCTAGAAGAGAACGCTTGGAAAATACTCAGCAATTTCACCCACTTAAAAGGGGGGGAAAGGTTACTCTCCTGTACCTGTTAAAATAGAGGAAAACAACCAGTATTATATCATTCCTCTATTGACTCTCTTGTTGCTGTTGAGGAAGGGGGCAGAATAGTTTCATCATTCTATTTCACAATCTGTTAAATTTTTGCTTCTTTGTTTTAAGTTCAGCTTTTCATGAAAAGCATCTTAGTACAAAATGAGCAGAGAACAAGGAAAAAAATTCACATGAAACAGACACCACCGTTTGAGACTTCCTCGTAGTTGAACAGTAGAGTCAGAAGCTATAAAAGAAAAAGAATGTTTCCTCTCAAATGGAAATCTTGCCCATGAAGCAAATGAAAAGAATCCTCCAACTCTTCTGTCAGAACAAATATAAGTTATCAAAATGATAAACAAAGAGAAGAAAGCAAAAAGGTAAATTAAAACTGTAGTAGCAATAAGCAAATAAATACAAATTGCAAATGACATTGTTCAGGATGGGTGAAAACCCAAATGAAATGTGAATTGTTCCAATAAGAGATCTTCAGCTGAGAGAACTGCTAACAAAAATACAAATGTAACTGAATGTAAAAGAAATCAGTACAAATTAATATAATCAGATTTATGCATGTGACAGACATCCATAATTACTCTGGTGAGCCTTTCAGCCTTGCTGTGAAAGTTCAGTTATCCCTTCAAACATTTACATTATTTGCGTACCAAATTTCACATGGACCTGACTGGTTCTCTTGTTTTGATCCTCCAGTTTTTCCATCTGCACCATGTCCTGCCTTGGCATGTAAAGCTAGTTCTGAAATCCTAAAAATACTCATTGAGATATTTGGTTAGGGCTTACTTCAGAGGAAACACACCCAGGAGTAGGCTATTAAGCAATGAAAGCTAGATAATAAATTGTAGAAGTAACTTTATCTGCACAAATATCTTTCATGGTATGGATGCATTTTCCTGTAAAAGTGGAACTGATGAATGTTCTAATATGTCTCCAAAGAAGTGGCCTACTTCCATTCTCATTTAACCATTTGATATTAATTCTTTAAGTACTCTGCTGCTTATTTTCATTGCTAATTTAATGGTATTGGTTTAAAATTGGTTAATAGTAATGGTTTAAAATGTATTTGTGCTGCAGATTCTTTGTTGTTTTATACTTCTGGGCCTCTTAGAAAGGTACGAGTTCTAATTGTCCTGTAGTAAATGGAATCTGAGTAGAGGGTGAAAATTTTTCTTCACTTTTATTATGTACCCACAAAAAGAGATGTAAACAGAAAATGTTTGACATTTTCTTTTCTTTGTCTGGAATGCAAACAAAACTGAGATTTACAAGGAAAGTGGAAAAGGAAGGTGAAATCTTTGTAGTATGCTTTCATACAAAGGACAGGCAATATGGGACTGAGGATTGATTATGTGCCATCAAGTCATTTTTTACTCCTAGCAACCAACTATATGTGACATTTTTGGCAACATGTGACTTCCATATATTACAGCATATAAACTTCTATCAGACCCAGTTAACATGACCAATGGTGGAGGATAATGGGTGTGATCTAATGTCACCCAAAGGACGCCCAGAGGATAGAAATTTTCCAGCCATATTTTGCTTAAAGGTTCATGAAACTCGATAAAAATATCTCAAATATTAGCCAGGAAAATTGTAGGATATTTGAGAATATTTATTCTTGGCTTACACTTTACTAGGGGCTTTGAGAGTGACAATCACTGGAATATGATATGATAAATGAAAACAATGACATGATAAAGTAGCAACAATTGGAAGAATATCTGAGGGACAGTGAAGAAAATGTATTCAAACTAGTTTAGCATGAAGGATTATTGAATACTAAAGAGATTAAAGTGGAATCAATGAATTAAACAAGGAAGACCAAATGAAGAATAGAAAAGAGACACAATGAGGCAAAGTATTATATGGCTATACATACACAAAGGCACTCACTCATCACACATACACACACGCACACACACACACACAAACACAAACACACACACAGAGCTAGCAGGAAAAACAGAAAACCAGAACAACTGATAATGACTAAGAGGAAAGTTGAAGAATTAGACAGAAGGGGCAATTCTCACTGCACAAAGCCAAGCTTTAAGAAAAAGTGAAATAAAAAGCCAGAATTGAGAAGACAACAAGAGACAACAAATGTTGCCACTGCAAAAAGGCTGAAGAAACAGTGGCCTCCCTAGTTAGCTGCTGCAAGAAAACTGCATGGAAATTGTCAAGTAATCCCTCCATAGATCAAGAAAAATCTCCAGGGATCTGTTTTTTATAGAATGTCATGCTCAGGTAACTGCTCTGGAACTTCCTACTGCTTGGAAATAGGGAGACCGTAACTTCCAGTAGTGCCCTCCTTGAAGACAGACTGAAGATCACAATCGTCTGCAGCTTCATTCTGTGCTGCTCCATTGAAGAGCCCTGTCCACCTGTTTTTGGGGCTGGAACCATCTAGTAGGGGTGGCGAAGAAGGGAGAGACTACCAGCTGGGTCAAGGGGAGCAGCATCCCCCCTCACTGGCTAGGCATTTTACTCTCCTCCAAAGATGGCCATAGCAGTGGTAAAATGGCCACCCTGAAGAGGAAGAGCTGACCGGGACAAAGATTGTGCAGGAGCAGTGAAGGAGCGGTCAGTATGGAGACCAGATCAAAGAATCACAATAAATGGACATAAGGTACCTGGAATTAAGAGATTATGAATTTTTTAAGAAATAGAGTCAAAGCAGTGACCAGAGAAAGTGAAAAAAAAATTTGACAGCTGAAAGTGGCTTTGAACCTTGAAAGGAGTTATACTCAAGGAGGAAATCAGAAAACATTTGTTTAAATTGGATAATATGAATGGGCACCAAATAGGCATAAAAGCTGGACTTGAATGTGCTAAACATTGAAAATTTGGACTTATTTGACTTTTGAAAACTAAAAGCCCTAAATAGAGAAAAGAAAGCAGGGGAAAAAGTGTGTAGAAATTGGACATAACAGAGTACACCATCTAATGGTAAAAGGAAAATTAGTTACTCTTTTTTTAAAAAAGGGGGTGGTCTGGTTCTTGAAAAAGTGAAACTTGTTATAAAACTTGTTATTTTGTTGCAATAAAATAGAGACCCTGCAAAGTGAAAGTGGAAATAAGGAATATTAAGTTTAAAGAAGACAGAGTGGGAAAAAAATACTTTGGGACTGTTTGGTAATTACAGTCAAAATTGAATGTATGGACATTGGACTATTTAACAACCTGGGGAAATATAAAAAAAGGATCTAATAATAGTAGACTGTTGGAAATAAACATTAAAGACGCTGGTGGAATTAAATTACTGGAGAATTGAGTTGGACCTAACCACTAAAGAAAGGAACAAAGAAGATTTAAAAGAAGTGTACAAAAATAGCAGAACTTTTTTCAGAAATAAAAATGGAAGTAAGAAATGTACAATTTATAGAAATGGTGATTTTGGAGAACAAAGAACAACAGGAAGTGCCAGAAGGGGAGGAGTCGATTACAGAAAATGCCAGCTTGAATCAACAAATACAACAACAAACATTGAAGTGGAAGGGGAAAAATGGAAATTATACCCTGGAGGTTTGAGGAGACAATTAAAAAGGGAAAGGTTTGGAAAGCCAAACAAAGAAAAAGGAAACAGCAGAAAAGGAAATTATCAGATTCTCTCCAATTCTCTCCAATTTGGTGAACATCTTCACAAACTCCATCAGCCTGGACTGTTTCCCAAATCATACTTGACTAGTGCATGGTTTTAACTCCCAGAACAATAAATTATGATGAAAACTTCTAGAAAAAAATAGCTTTTTTGTTTGCTGATCATTTCCTTTCTTTGCCTTGCCACTGATAAAAATTGCATTTGAAGGCTTCTCAGAAGAAGGAACAAAGAGAATACCTAACCTTGTCTAATTGAGATGTGAATAATGTTTGGAGGTATTTTCCACATGTAAATTCACTGTAATTAAGTCTAAATCCTGATATTACAAAACATTTTGCTTCCCCCTCCTCCTCTTTTTCCTCAACATTATGATTAATGCCTCTGGTGATTTGATGCCATTTCAGCTTTGCAATACTTGATAGCCCCCTCTAAAACTTCAGGTTTAAGTTTCTGCTTGCAAGAAGCAAGAAGACCACCAGTTGGACGACTAATCAATATGTAATTCAGTCAGCCTTTGGGGAGATATCAAATTCTGGCTCTCTCTAAAAATGATATCCCAATGGAATGTAATAAATATTTTTATTGCATGTGTTTTGTTGCTGAGAGCGGGGAAACTGAGCTGGAGGGAATGGAAGCTCTAAAATGATTGCTGTATTGCCTGAAGGTCATTAAGTACATTGGGTAAGGAAGAAAAAGGCAGAGTAAGCCAATGCTTTTCCAATGTTTGGATGGATGACTCTAACAAGCACTAAAAAGCTGATGCTGAAGAGAGAAAGAGTCAAGTTTCTATGCATTAAGCCCACATCTGACTAACAATGTCAAAGAGGAGATCAGGTATTGACTAGGAATTGAGATCCTTAAAGTTAACTCACTAAACTTTTGAGGCAAGTTTTAAAGACAGAAGTTCAAACCAAAGTTTTCCTCCAAAATATTAAAAACAGCCTTATACTGGTTAGATATTGGCTGTTTCATGTCTATTCATATGTTTTTTTAAAAAAACCCAATTTGACATTGTGCTCCTGTGGATCACTTCAAGCTACAGTAGCATGAATAGTGTTTGTGTAACTTAAGTAAAAGCAGCTTCTTTCATTCATATGACCTAGTCAATAGTATCAGAAAGAATCTTCTGTTCAATTTTTGTGATATACTTTGATTGCTTTTGCACAACTTTATCAGAACAGCACAATTGGATTTTTATTTTTTATTTTTTTCTGACTTAACATTGATAAAAAAGCAAAATACTTTTTTGGCAGAAAGAGTACAGGCCCAACATACTTTAGAGCAGTGATGGTGAACCTTTTGGGATCAGCATATCAAAAATACCTGGCTTGATTTTGCTGAATTGCTCTCTCTCTCTCTCTCTCTCTCTCTCACACACACACAGAACAATTCTTTCCAGATTCATTAAAAATACAGTCCAATCCTATAAGGTGTTATATATTACATAAAGAAATGTCAAATAATTATAAAAATGAAAGGTGAGTAAAACAAATTCAGAACAGAATAACAGAGACTCGGACACATGTAAAATAATCATAATGAAAAAACAAATTTATTATTAAACCTATTTCATTATTAAAAACATTTAGAGTAGTGCCAGTCATTTAAGTGAAAGTAGATCTCACTTTCAATTAAACATTTAAAAGGACAATGGTTTGTTAAAAGCTTGGAAAGAGAGCAAAGGGAGAAAGTGCCCTGGCCCACACTTCCAAGGTATTCATTATTGTTTAAAATGATTACTTCCAAGCTTTTCATTTTTGTTGCAATGGTACAATACTTTGTCCAATGAACATTCTGCCCCAGTTTCTGGAAAAAAATGCCTATTCGAGGCAACTCTGGATCTCATGAGGCCTTTTCTCTGGAAATTTGGGGAAATGACCTTGCAGTTTCCAAATACAACAGGAAAGCATGCCCCATTCTCTCATGCTTTTTGGAGATTCCAGAGGACATAAGAAACAGGGCACTCTCAAGTGAATTCTAGAGCAGGGGTATCAAACTTAAGGCCCAAGGGCCAGATCCGGCCCATGGGGTGCTTAGAACTGGCCCACATGGCCACTCTGGAAACAGTGAAGGATTGGCCCACTAGTGCCTCTGCTAGTGAAAACATGTGTGGTCCTCCTAAGCTCTGTTTTCACTGGCAGAGGGTTGCAGGAGCTTGTCCCAGCCAAAAATGGAGCTCAGGAGCCCACTTTTGCTGGCAGAATGCTCAGGCCACCACAGGCACTTCCAGACATAAGTGACATCATGCTGGGCATGCCCACCCTGGCCAAGCCCACCCCAGCATTAGGTTTTGTTCTGTACCTTAATTTGAATTCTTGGAATCCCCGCGCTTTGATTGGCCAAAGCGTGGGGCGATCGGATTGGTTAGGCGAGCCGCGCCGATTGGCTCCCTGAGAATCTCCCGCGATTGGTAGATTCGAATCACGGGAGATTCAAAGTGGTGCCATTGGCTGCGGCCGCCGCGGCTTGGAAATAAAAAGCCGCAAGGTTTTCCAAAGAGTGAGTTCGGTTCCTACTTCAATAAAGAGCTTGATACAAAGTCACTGACTCCTGGCCTCCTTCCAAGCGGACACAACAGGTTTAGAGATAAAACTCCTGATTCCAATTTAACAAAGCAAAATAATTATTCTGAATTCATAAACTAAAAGATATGCCCTGATTCTCTCTCTGGATACCCTACCTTCCAGCCACCAGCATATGGAAAGTAGATATTTATATCCACAGCAATTAAAAATTAGCAAGGCAACAAGCATTCCTTCATTATCATGTTTCCTCCATTTATGATACTTAAATCATTCCTTTCCTATTTTAAACACTACATCCTGTCTTCCTTTTCCAGAGGTGTCAGTCAGAAAATTCAATGCATATATTTACCATCAAAATAGTTCTGCTCTAATTTATTTCTTCATGCAGCAGAGAAAAAACAAGTTTAGGATCCAGTAATACTGGTAAGACAATAATATACCATGGTTATTATGATGTAATAATCATGGCTATTGGTAAGACAATAATACACCATGGTCAGCAAATATCAGTTTCCTCCACCATATAAATTCCTTCTCGTATAAAGAGGCTGTTCAAAAAAACAGAATGGCTGCTCTGAGAAGCAAAATGGCAACTTTCTGATTCAAATACCAAATACTTTCCTTCACAGATAGGAACTGTAGGTAGGCTTCCCCTTCAGTTAAATGTACAGGTAGTCTTCAACTTACGACCACAATTGAGCCCAAAATTTATGTTGTTAAGTGAGACATTTGTGCCCCATTTGTGCCCATTTTTTACAACTTTTCTTGCCACAATTGTGAAGCGAATCACTGCAGTTGTTCAGTTAGTAGCATGGTTGTTAAGTGAATCTTCCCCATTGACATTGCTTCCCCATTGACATTGCTTCTCAGAAGGTTGTAAAAGGTGATCACATGATCTCAAGACACTGCAAAGGTCATAAATATGAGTCAGTTGCCACATTCCTAAATTTTGATTACATACATACGTGGGGATACTGCAACAGTCAGAAGTGTGAAAAATGATCATAAGTCACTTTTTTCATTGATGTTGTAACTGAACGGTCACTAAATGAACTGTTGTAAGTTGAGGACTACCTGTACTGTGTTGTACTAAGCTCAGATCAGAAGCCTGATCTACCAATGATGGTGCCCACTCATACTTACCAAAGTCCAAACCTAAGTCCTTGCAAAACTCAGTTTGAACTGGCCTTTGGGGAGTCTTTCCATTGCATTGTATTTGGCAGTTCTGCAAGACATTGTATTTGTTTCTGATATGTGAGAAATACAAATTAATCTTTCCCCTTCCCCCATTTCTGGCACAATGTGAATAGTCCTGAACATCCTGCTGTGATCAAGTCTGTAGTCTTATCTACAAGACTATTTGTTTCAATTTAAGTTTAAATTGCTTTTTAAAGTTAAAAACAACAGGATGTTCATAAGTATTTTAAGGCTATCTAACTAATTATGGCATGAGTTTTCAAACATTCAGTGCCATTTTAGTCAAGTATAGGATTCTAATGCATCTTAATGAACTGACTTCTGTCAGCATTTGAGAAATCTAAACCAAGTACCACCTTTCAGAAATGAATTCCTGTAGCTGTCCTTCTGCCACATATCTAAGTACCAACAGGAGGTGGGGGATAGGTGTTTTTAAATTAATATTGGTACTTCAGATGTTGGGGTTCTTTTCAGTTCTCACAGCCTTTCTTCTTTTTATTTTTTATTTTTAAAAACAAACATACACATACAAAACATAAAAATATAAAAACATCTTCCATTTTTATGTACATACAGAGTGTCAGTTGGTTACATATCTTTTGTGCTAGGCTTTTGTAGTCATTTACTCACAATTTATATCAGTCTTCATATTGTTGAACTAACATATGCTTATATATTTATCAGTTATTAATCATCCATGACTAAACAATTTATTCCATCATTTTATATGAGATGTTCCAAGTTTTATCTTAACATTTGTGTTATACTTTCAACCACCGGTTATCTATATATCTATATTATGTTTTATATCGGTCTATTAAATTTCTATCACAAAATTATCTAGTCTATTACATTACCATGCCTTTTTATCCAACCATTGATAAAACAAATCCCATATCATATAAAATTGCTTGTCTTCTTGTTCTCTAATTTCAAATGTCAGTTTACTCATTTCAGCACAGTCCATAATTTTTTTGATAACTTCCTCCTGCATAGGTATTTTGTCATTTTTCCAGTTCTTCACAAATACAATTCTATCCGCTGTTAAAATACTTACAATCAAATGAATTTGTGATGTTGTTGAAAACATATTTGGAATTTTAAAAAAATGAAAATAGGAGTAAAAGCAATATAATTGCTGTTTATATTTGTTACCTAGCTATGGAGAGGATGAGTATGAAATTTTCCAAAATGGTAAAACTTTAAAAACGGACATAAAGTATCTGTAATTAAAGTATCTTTAAATTACTAAAAACTATTTCTAAGAAATTTTTCACTATCAGAGGTAAAAGATGGTGTATGAGAATTAGTTAACACTGGCTTGCTCCTAATCAGGTTCACTAAGCTAAGTGCACTAACCATACTAGTTAAATTGCAAGTGTGCCTTCCATCAAATTGGCAATCATTCCCCCTTTATTCTTCATTGGTTGGACCAGGGCTGTCAAACTGCCAGCCCATCAGCTGGATGCATCACGTGCTGGCCAGTTTAGCAAAGGGGCAAAAAAGTCCTGATATGTCATGTGATGATACCATGATGACGTGAGTTTGACACCCATGGGTTAGACCATACTTTGAATTGTGTATTCAGTTTTGCCATCATATTTTAAGATTCTGAAAAGCTGGAATAGATACAGAGAAGGAAAGTAAAGATTTAATTTCCAGGAGATTGGAAATCAAATTTCATAAGCAAGGTATGAGTAGGTTAAGCTTTTGGGAAGATAATTAAGGAGAAGACTTTCCTACATCTGCAAAGTGTCACATAGGAGAAGATCAAAACTGTTTCTATTTTCAAATTATTTCTATTGCCCCAAAGTGCAGAACATGAATGTACAAGTTAGTGGAACAATGTATGAGCGTAGGAGTATATCGTTAACACATGCACACAGTAAAAACAATAGCATCAACTGCTATCTCCACTTCCACATACCCAATTCAAAGAGGAAAGAATATAAGTAGAAATAGTGCAGAATAACCTAAAAACAAATAAGATGAAATTGTGCTCATGTGTTAAACTTGTAACCCTTGATGGATTTATAGGTTGTTGCAATCCTAGTAGGATTTTCAATTCATGTGCTGAGATTTCAATCTACTAAATAAACTGTTTTCAGCCTTTAACATCAGTGCAAGCCTTTCCATCACCCTGGGTTGGACATAGACCTTGAGCCTGTAGAACACTTTAGAACTTGACCTTTTTCCTAAATTGGTCAGCACCATCATATGATGGACAGCTTCACACATAATTTCTAACTGGCTGCTAAATTCTTTGGACAGTATTGTTTCAATGTTGCTCCTTTGAGAGAAGGATAGAAAAACATTATAAATCTTTCAAGACAACAATCTTGGAACTGTTCTAATCATACACCTGTCCACAACCAACCAAAGTGATGTTCTGATGTGTCTTATTTTAGAAGCACAATATGATATTTCTTACTATTGAGTATGTCTTTTATTGCATATGCACTCTAATATAAGATTAAACAAAGGGTTCCACCTAATGAATTGCATAACAAAGAATATGCTATGCCACAACACATCTGCATGCAAGTAAAGTATTAGGAGATAGAAATATCTGCCTTTTGCAGAAAACAAGCTGTGAAGACTGAAGAGAGGCTGGTACTTTGTTTGCTTGCACTTGGCACTTTTTCTTTGCCCTTTAAATTCTCTTTTTAGAAGACCCAACACTCCTCCTGGCTGGATCCCAACCAGTGCCAGGACAGTCATGCTGTGTTGACACAGCCTGGATAAAAGCCCTGAGATCTATAATACACTTTTTCCATGACATTTACTAAATCTTTTAGAAGTTTCTGAACTAAATATTAGTTGCTTAAGATAATCTGTGAACCTGCAGCCCAGCCATTAAGCACTCCCTTGTGACAGGCTAATTCATAGCAAGTTATAGTCAATGCCAAAAAGGTTGTGGAAACAGTGGACAGCACAGCACTGTAACATTTACGCAAAAGGGGAAAAAGAAAAATGGAACAATAATCAGTTTTTCTCCCTAAAGGAACAAAGGGGCCAGACATCCCATGATGACCAGGTTTCTGAGTGTTGGATCAGCTTTTTGTGTTCATGATTGATAAGCCAGGTGTTACTACAACAAGAGAAAGCAATGAAAAGTTAAAAGCTAGAGAGACATTCCCTGAAGATCAGCTCCAGCACAAGTCCAAAAGTTTGAAAGACAAAACCTCTGGTCCCAGTGACTGACCCAGTTTGGATCCTGCAACATTATCCTGGAACACCTTCATTCATAAGAGAAAGCAAAGGCCCCTGCCCATTCCAACCTGAAGTCCACTTCTCAATCTTATAAATTTCCATTCTTCTTAAGCTTTTTTCTTTTTTTTAATGGAGGAGCCTTAACTGGTTCATATATCAAGCACATCATTTGGATGGAGAATGCCTCAGGCTCAGAATCTCAACAAAACACTGTGCCAGACTCCTAGCTACCGTAGTACAGGGCCATTGCCAATTGGGTAGACATTATTGAGGTAGCAAGACCACTGGTCTTATTGGCAAGTGGTTACTTAGATTTCTTCTTTCTAATTGATTCCCATAATGTTTCCAAGCGGCCTCAATACTTAACATGGGGGAGATCAGCAAGAAGAGAATAACTTGTAGCAGTAGTGGGATGCAAATTTTTTTTACTACCGGTTCTGTGGGCATGGCTTTGTGGGCATGGCAGGGGAAAGATATAGTAAAAACTCCAGTCAGAGAGATATCCAGTCAGGTGGTATTTGCCAGTTCTCTGAACTACTCAAAATTTCTGCTATTTCTCCAGAACTGGTCAGAATCTTCTGAATACCACCTCTGGCTTGTAGTTAAAAATCAGGAAAATGAATCTCAACTCTTTTTTGTCACCAATAATGGCCAAATATCAGTGGTCAATTTATAAGGGATTTCAGAAGTGGCAAAAAAAATGGAATTTGAGGGATACTTATGGCTTGTGATTCATAGGAACTACATTTTATGTGATGGAGTATCAGCTCTGAAATGAAGGAAGGACATAAGGCAGGATTCTTAAAGGGATAAATATTTTATTTTGGAGAGCCATATCCTTCAGTTTTATCTTCTACTTATTACAAGCCTTGGGAGCTTTAATGTACACACACACACACACACACACATATCAGTAGGTTATTTTCCATTTCCCCTTGCTTGTTAGAGATTCTAGAACTTGGGGTTAAAATACATTTTCTCATATAATCTAAAATATACAAGTGCAGCATCATTAAGCTGTATAATTGGGCAAATATATGCATGTCAGTTTAACACTATTCTCCAAGGTAGGCTTAAAAAGTATTGCATTTGTGTGCATGCTTGGTTTAATTGAGAATGAACATGTATTCATCATGGCTGTATTAACTGGAGAGTACGTTCTTGCCTTTGAAAAATAATTCAGGACCAAATGGAAAAGCTGATTTAAATTGATGATTTAAATCACAGCTTCACTTAGTAATTTAAATCACTAATTTTAAATCAATCTGCTGTGATTGGGACATAAGGCATTTCAGCTGATACAACTAATAAGTCCCTTTGTGGTGATTAAGAGGTTTCCAATATGCATAAAGTCACATCTCATCCGTTCAAGATGAGAAAAACCTATGATCAAGCAACAGTTTTAGCAGACAGCTTATCACAAAAATAAATACAAAGTGGTAGAATCCACTGGGCCACTGAATATAAAAATGTATTAATGTGAACTTTGTACAGCTCCTAAAATTTAAGCTGAAGCAAACACATATGCCTAATTTGTGTATCCTGGAAGTATATATATTAACCTGTTGGAACATTCTTCCTTTCCTGACAGACAGTTTCAACAGTCAGTCAGAATCTGTCAACATAGCAATCATATAATTTTGAGCTGTGTTAGCAAGGCAGTTGCCATGGGAATCCAAAGAGTAACTGTAGTCTTGCTGCTTTAACTACAAAAACTACTCATCCCCTGCCAAGAAAATCCACTGATACTGAAATTATGGTAGTAAACATCTATTAACATTTTTTTCCTGAAATTAAACAAAAAAAGCTTGAGTGGTGGGATGGTACGATCTGAATCTGGCAAGTTCTAACATCCCTATGCTTGGAGGAGGAAAGGAAGTCAACGTTTTTGATGCATTGAATTTGCATGTTTTTTAAATAATGCATGAAAGTTATGGATGGTCAGGATGTGCCCTGCACACCAAAATACTTTCTACTTTTCTGCTTGATTGATGCATTTAAATGCTTCAGGAGACTTCAAACCATATAGTAAGGAAGGAAACCATCTTAGAATTTGGTTTTCACATTACCTTGAATCAATAATACAGAAATGCTTCAGATGATACAAATTCCCAAACAATTTCAACTCAGATCATTGAAAAGAGAAAAATAATTGATGTTTGCTTTGTTCCCTGAACGAATGGTCTTTTTTGGCCTAAATAATATACCATGGTTGTGATTAGGATTAATAACAACAAAACACAACATTTGCAATTGATATAATTGTGTCAGTGGAGAAAAAAATTGTTTAGTCAGGTGATCAAATCCTATTATTGACAGTAATCAATGAGAAATCTAGTTTATATCCAAAAGGTAGAACTTTGGAAAGAAATATTGATTTATAATGCATATGAGCATTTCAACAAGTCACTTTCATTTTCCAAATCAGGTAGTTTAAGGAGTAGGGTACATTTCCAAAGAAAGCTAAATTGTACATTTTCTTTGGTCTGTTTTTTTAATAAACAGAATTCTCTGACTATTCAAATAAATCACACACGCACACACATACACACATACACATATACATATAGACATCCCATCTAAAAAATATAAAATAGAAAAGAAAAGAAAAATAACAAAGAAAAAGAGAAGAAATATATTAAAAAATAACTTCCCACTTTGTCACATCAAGTATAAACAATTTTAGTAACTTATTACCTTCTCTTAAACTATAGCAAATGATCTCTTTTTTTCCATATATCATCATTTATCTATAAAATAATCATTGCAACTTCATTGTTCAATCCTAATCAACAAAAGTCCATTAAGCATTACAAGAGATAACCTATTTTAACCTTGATAAAACAACCGAACATTATATTCCTTCCATTGCTACCTTCTATTGTTTTGCATATTTCTAATTCTGTCTTATAGTTGAGTTGGCATGGATAAATGTTTAAGCCTTTCTGCCTTCTCATTCCAGATGCAGTTTATATCATGATTCTAAGTCTATCAAATTATCCAGCACAAACAACGGTAAGCTTATTACTAATTTATGAAATTTGTTTGCTGTCTATCTCACTATAAGGCTACTCTACTTGACTCTGATTATGTCTGGGATGATGGAATATATAGTATCATCCATTATTCTGTACTTGGAGGCACCATTTTAGTGAAAAATACTGCACCCTTAGAGAGGTTAAGATGCATTTGGGGATTTATACTAATTCTGTGAGGAAGGTTACACTGACTGAAAGTCATTCAATGAGCACAGTTATAATTGTAGAATTGAAAGTTATGTGTCCCAAATAATATCCAACAACATAATTACTATACCATCCCAACTTTTTATTTGTCTTAAGGGATGTGCTGTTCAAAGTTCTTCTTTTTCATAATTAAAAATTGTTGAATTCAGTTATGAGTAGTTTATAAAGATCCTCTTATAGAGATGAAGTAATTGAGACAATTTGTCTATGAACAGACCTAGTAGATTGGAATCAGCTGTCTCCTCTTATGGATTATTGTTGCAAATAATGGCCACCAAGTATTTTCTTCATTGGCCTTATTTCTACCTGGCCTTCATTCCAAGAGTTTTTGAAAGCAGTGATAAGTTACTGAAAAAGATTTCAAGCAGACTATTTTCTTGAAATTTTAACTTTCTCAGTTGGATATAAACTAATAATCACTAGAATGCCATTGTACAATACTATGTGGCATGGGTCATGGAATACAGCTACACTTTCCAAGAATCTAAAAGAAGAGATACTTGCTGTGTTGCAGATGGAATTGAGAAAAGACCAGAAGACTCTCACCAAACTACTTCCTTTTCTCTCTGTATCCTTCCATCCTGGGGAGTTCCAATATAGTAATTTACTATATTTTTAGATTTATTTCACTGGCATTTAGTTCAGATATGGAACAACATGAAAACAGTTTGCCTTGATTGTGGGTGATTTAAAAAAAATGCTTAAAGATTTCTTATTTGAACCAAACGTACCACTTGTAAAGGAAAGGGAGGATGTGTTCTGGACTGTAACTCCCCTGATTAATTGTGATGGGAGTTAGAATCCCATGATTTTAGGAAAGCCCAGCTTCTCCACTTTCTCTTAAGTTACCACCTTGTGATAAATCTAAAAAAAAAAAAAATTAGGCTAGCCCTTAACACAGCAGGAGTAGACCTCAAAACTCAAGATATGTTTGGACTTGAGTAAAAATATGTAGGAGAGCTTTGTTTGCCTTTGCTGCTTTGTAATATCTTCATGTTCTAATAAACTAAAAATCATGTTTTAAAACTTTGCGTATTTCCAAAATTGGAAAAATGAATAAAACTCTTTCAAGACACATAGTCAGTCATATGATAATTCTAAGAAATTATCTAGAGAAACAGAAGCCTTTTTACAAACAAACTCAAGCTATGAGGCATTTTTACAGTTAAATATCAGAAGATGGGATAATTTGGCCACCTTGTATCATCAACAACCCTCAAAAGTCTGTAAAATAATATATCATTTTTCTTTTAAAAAAATTCAATATATATTTCAGAATTGGGTAGATAAACTGAAGGAATAATTTTTATATAAATTTGACTCCATTTTTTTCATTATTGTTCCAGCAACTGGCAAAAATAAAGTTGGTGATAATGTTGAAGATTATTTAATTTTTAAGCCTACTAGTTTCCTGATTCTAGAAGACCTGAAAGACTAGGACAGAACACATCATCATGGAGAAAAAACCATGTGGTTGCTAAGAGTTAAAATCAACTTGATCGCATGCAATCGATTGTTCAGTCAGTTAATCAACTTTCCTGGACTGATAAAGATCTCAAGGGCCTATATACAAATGCACAAAGTCTGGGGAACAAACAGGGTGAACTCGAACTATGAACACATGAAGGTAAATATGATATAGCTGGAATAACAGAAACTTGGTGGGATGAAACCTATGACTGGAACATATTGATAGAAGGATACAAACTATTCAAAAAAAACCAGACCCCATAAAAGAGGAGGTGGAGTTGCACTGTATGTAAATGACCACTATAATACTACAGAAATGCATGAAACCAAAGATGAAAACCCCCTAGAATGCATATGGGTCAATATAAAAGAAAAAAAGAATGACATGGCCATAGGTGTATATTATAGGCCACCCAATCAAGCAGAAAATATAGATGTCTTTTTTGCCAGCAGCTAACAAACATATGTAGGAAACACACAACAATAGTAATGGGAGACTTCAATTATCCTGATATCAATTGGAAAACTAATTCTGCACCAAGTGAGAAATTAAATAAATTCCTAACCAATCTAGCTGACAACTTTGTTGTCCAAAAGGTAGAGGGTGAAACTAGAGAGACAGCCATACTGGACTTAATTCTTACAAACAGAGAAGAAGTGATAGAGGGAGTTGAAACTGCAGGAACCTTGGGTGAAAGTGACCATGTCATACTAGAATTCCACATAACACAATCACAAGCAACAGAACATAATGACACCAGAGTCTTGGATTTTAAAAGAGCTGATTTCAATAAACTCAGAGAGAACTTGGGAAAGATTCCATGGATGAAAATCCTAAAGGGGAAAACAACTCAAGAATCTTGGGAAACTCTAAAAAGTATGATCATAGAAGCCCAGACCAGCACAACACCACTGAGAAAGAAAAACAAGAAATCCAAGAAGAAACCAGCATGGCTGCACAAGATCTCTCTGGCAAATTGAAAGAAAAAAATAACATGTACAAAAAATGGAAAGAAGGACATACAACTAAGGCAGAATATCAGCAGATAACCAGAATCTGCAAAGACAAAGTCAGGATAGCAAAGGCTTAGAACAAACAAAGACTTGCAACAAAAGTTAAAGATAATAAAAAAGAAGTTTCTTCCAACATATAAATAACAAGAAAAAAATCAAGGAAACAGTCAGTCCACTAAAGAGAGAAGATGGCAAGGAAGTAACAGGCAACAGAGAGAAAGCAGACTTTAACTCATTCTTTGCATCCGTCTTCACGCAAAAAGAAACTATAGCTCCACCCACCAAAAACATAATTGTAAAAGACAGACCATAAATAAAAGTTAAAATAAGCAAAAAAATAGTAAGAGAACACCTGTCTGATCTTGATGAAAACAAATTGCCAGGGCCTGATGGATTACATCCCAGAATTTTAAAGGAGCTGGCAGAGGTCATCTCAGAACCACTGCACCATATCTTTCAAAAATCCTGGAGCAACGGTGAACTACCAGACAACTGGAAAAGAGCTGATGTGGTTCCCATTTTCAAAAAAAAAAAAAAAACAGACCCAGGAAACTATAGACCAATCAGCCTAACATCAATACCCGGGAAGATACTGGAAAAGATAATAAAAAACCAGATCTGTCAATATCTAGAAACAAGTAAAGTAATAACTCGCAGTCGGCACTGGTTTGTTAAAAACAGATCATGCCAAACCAATCTTATTTCATTCTTCAACACGGTGACTAAATTAGTAGACCAGCAAAATACTGTGGACATAATATATTTAGATTTGAACAAGTAGACCACAACCTACTTCTTAGTAAGCTAGAAAAAAAATGGAATAGATAGCACCACCACTAGATGGATTCCTAACTGGCTGACAAACTGTACTCAACGAGTAGTCCTTAATGGGTCTAAGTCTACATGGAGGGAAGTAAGCAGTGGGGTGCCATAAGGTTCCATCTTAGGCCCAGTACTCTTCAATATCTTCATTAACTACTTAGATGAGGGAATAGAAGGGGAACTTACCAAATTTGCAGATGATACTAAGCTGGCAGGAATAGCTAACACCCAAGAAGATAGGCTCAAGATCCAGATGGATCTTGACAGACTAGAACACTGGGCCATATCTAACAAAATGAAATTCAATGTAGAGAAAAGTAAAGTCCTACACTTTGGCAAGAAAAATGAAAAGTACACATATAGACTGGGTGAAACCAGGCTCAATAGCAGTAACTGTGAGAGGGATCTTGGAGTCTTAGTAGGCAACCAGCTAAATATGAGCCAGCAGTGTGCAGCAGCAGCCAAAAAAACCAATACAATCCTAAGTTGCATTAACAGAGGGATACAGTCAAGATCAAGGGAAGTACTAATACCATTCTATAAAGCCTTAGTAAGACCACACCTAGAGTACTGCATCCAGTTTTGTTCACCACATTATAGAAAAGATGTTGAGACTCATAAAAAAAAATACAGAGAAGAGCAACCAGGATGATTAGGGGACTGAAGACTAAAACATGCAACAAATGGTTGCAGGAACTGGGCTTGGCTAGTCTACTAAAGAGAAGGACCAGGGAGACATGATAGCAGTGTTCCAGTATTTGAGGGGCTGCCACAGGGAAGAAGCTATTTTCCAAAGCGCCTGTAGGCCAGACAAGGAATAATGGGTTGAAACTGAACAAGGAGAGATTTAACCTGGAAATAAGGAGAAACTTTCTAATAGTGAGAACAATTAACCAATGGAACAGCTTGCCCTTGGAAGTTGTGGGAGCGCCATCACTTGAGACCTTCAAGAAGAGATTGGACTGCCATTTGTCAGAAATGGTGTCGGGTCTCCAGCTTGGGCGAGGGGTTGGACTAGATGACCTACAAGGTCCCTTCCAACTCTGATTATCTGTTTGATTAATGGCTTTGAATTTATTTGCTTTAATGACTCAGTTATGATTATACATTTTATTTTGTGTTTTTCACCCATGAATAGCAATAGCACTTAGACTTATATACTGCTTTATAATGCTTTATAGCCCTCTCTAAGCGGTTTTACAGAGTCAGTATATTGCCCCCAACAATCCAGGTCCTCATTTTACCCACCTCAGAAGGATGGAAGGCTGAGTCAACCTTGAGCTGGTGGTGGGATTTGAACTTCCAAATTGCAGGCAACTGGCAGGCAGCAAAAGTGGGTTGCTCTACAGCACTCTAACCGTTGCACCACAAAGGCTCTGTGTATGAAGGAAAATGACATGTAAATTTAATATATAACATAAATTCCAAAAGTGTTGGTGTGCCTTTTTACTTGAAAATTTCCGAAGCTGAAATTTTGAAATCTCATGTTGTATCATCTGCATGCTGTCATGCCATCTGTAAGAAATTTCCCAAATCTTAGTTTCTTAAGGTTGGCAGGAAGAAGCTGCTTTAAATGCCTTAATTGCTCAGAATTGTTGCTGGAAGATGTACACTTTCAATATTATTTCCCAAGGGCTACCAGCAAAGTGGTATGGAGATACTGATACAGATATTGTAAAAGCCTTAATGTTGTTTCAAAGCCTCCAAATAAATCTGTTTTAAAAAGGAAAAGGAAAAGGACCTGTGTGAGTTGTATACCGGGTGGATTTCCCAATTGCATAGTGTGAACAACATTCATGAAAAAGCCTTAAATGTTTTTTAACATAAAGACAAAGCAAAACAAAATGGAAACATACCAAATGCAGAAGCAAGATAGCTTCTGAAATGTTTATTCTACCTAAAACATTTTGAAAATCTTTTTCAGGAAGACATATAGGTATAATCACGTTCCAGTATTGATTATGTTATAAATTATATACATTACACAAATGCTAAAGGAGCGAGATTATTATAAGATAAACAATGTTAATATTCCTTATAAGTTTATAATGAGGTCTTAAGCAGATATTGATAAGAAAATAACTTCAGTTTTACTATGCTAACTGATGAGAAAAAAACCTATAATTCATATCTATATAAATAGAAATCAACTTTTTGCTAATTGTAATTTAGGTATTTAATGTTAGAGAATGCCAAATTTCAGGCTAGCGTTTGAAACTATAAGTGTGATCTGTGATGGGTTTTATCTTAGGTTTTATGTAAATATGCATTTTTAAAAAACAAGATGTCGGTATGGATGTATTGAGTCATACGACCATGTGTATTTGTGGTATTCCTAAATTTGGTAACCTAATTTCAAATTGTGATTTAAGATACAGAAAGAAAAAGGCAAAGGTATGTGTCTCTTAACTCACTAAACAGGGTCGGCTATGACAGGTTTAAAGAATAGCCTGCAGCACAGAGCTATCAAGAAATCAATAGGCCAGGTAAAAATAGATTGAAGAAGAAATGAAGATGTAAGAAATCAGTGTGTTTGGTCACACTGATTGCTCCTTCCACCCCTCCCCACAAGAGAAGGAAACCAGGTGGATCAGTTGCAGAGGAACCAGGAAATCAAGGAACAGATAAAGCATTTAAGCATATGGGAAGCCAGCTTATTGGCTATGGAAATTGTGTTAGCTGAAAGTACAAACGGAGTTTAGGTCAGGAAAAGCAAATTGCATTGGGAAGTGAGAACAAGTATATCAATATATGAACCTACAAAAGAAGAAAAGTCTGGGGAATCATTAGCAGTTGAGGTGCACAGTAGATAGTCTGCAGCTGATGACTCTTGCAACATGGAGACCTGTATCCAATCTATCCTGCTGCTTAAATGCTCAAAAATTAGCTCACCAGAAGGAGCCAAATATGGGTGACATCCAGATTTCTAGGAACAAGTTAAACTCCCCCACTTTAATGCTCTGATGGGGAAAAATGGCTTTTCCAGACCCATTAAAAGCCTAAAAAACATTAGACTCGTCATCTATACAGACAAGTCGAGGGAGGGAACTGATCAGAGCACTTCACTAATGATTTTGATGCAGCTGAGATGACTGTTAGTAGCAGCAGAGAAACAATCATCTTAATCAGGGTTGCTGGAGGGGAAGGGGAGAGACTTCAACCTCCCACTGAGTGATATCACTGTAGCCATATGTATGTTAGTATCAGTGAAGATATCTGAATGTTTGGGATATTTGGAATTCAGCCAAATCCTGTATCAGAAGGAATCTCAATTGTTTTATTGCAATTCTATTTGCATCTCTTAGCTGAAGTAAGATTCTTTTCAAAGTACCACAACCTGGCCTTTCTTAACAATGATTCAAAACTTCAGAAAGCAAAAAAAGAGGAAAATGCAGTACAAGGATGGTAGAAGGTTGATAGATAGATAGATAGATAGATAGATAGATAGATAGATAGATAGATAGATAGAGATAGATAGATAGATAGATAGATAGATAGATAGATAGATAGATAGATAGATAGATAGACGAATGGATGGTAGATAATAGATGGTAGATAGATAGATAGATAGATAGATAGATAGATAGATAGATAGATAGATAGATAGATAGATAGATAGATGGATGGATGGATGGATGGATGGATGGATGGATGGATGGATGGATGGATGGATGGATGGGTGGATGGATGGGTGGGTGGGTGGATGGATGGATGGATGGATGGATGGATGTAGGGAGAGAAAGAGCGGTGAGGGGGTGAGGATTCTACTGGTTTGGACAGGTTCAGGCAACCCCCTTGCTCCCAAGATCAGCTGGCAGTGAACCGGTTCGCTGCAACGAGAGTGTAGGCCTGCCCACCTACTCCTGCTCTTTTCTGTGCTTTATTTCCTTTTTTAGAGCACAGATGATTTGCTGTTTTATCCTAAGCTGTTTTATTCTTATGTAGAAGGTAAGTATTAGAGCTTTTTTAAATGTGGAGTGAGTGGAGCGTGTGTTTAGAACCTATTGTTATACCAGTGGAAAGAGAAAGGAGGGAGGGAGGGAGGGAGAGGCAGATCACTTGTTTGCAAACAGACAATGTTGTTGGAGGTGGAGGAGAAAGGGGTAAAATAATGGCCAGATCTTCCTTCTAATTAAATATGTTTCCAAACAACTTACTTGTGGGATTCCTGAGTATTATACTTATTTTTCTGGATGACAGTAAAAAGAAATGGTTATAAACATGACAAAAGTCTTATGTGTTGCAAGCATGTTGTATGTTAGGGCACATGTTGCTCTATTCATTTGTCATTTGAATTTTTCTTAATTACTTAAATATGTTTATTGCTCCAACTAGCTTTGCTGACTTTTCTTCAAGAGTTTCTACCTCCAGGTGAAACCTATCCTGGATGTTGCTCTTATCAAGATACATGTATCTGTGGGTCATACATGAATGGATACATGAACTGTTGTTTAGTCCTTAATTCGGAGTGTTCATGACCTGATCAGCATCATTTCACTAGGATTATCTGTCAGTCCTTTTTGAGTACTTGTAAGTTCATGTTTTTGTCATCAGTGATATATGTATGTGTAAACACACACACACACACACACACACATTGTAAATAAGATGAGGGTCAGGCAAAAAGTTGAATGAATGAATGATTAGTTGAATTCAAAAATAATTGTTATTAAGCGCCTTTTATAAAATATATTACAAACAATTTATAATATAGTATTATCCAGGAATGTGCTTATATAGCTGTGCAACAAGTAATTGTGCTGTTGTCTGAATTGTTGTATTGGAGTTAAGTTCAGAACCAGAGTTTTTCAGGATAGAGATGTCAAAGCTAAAAAAAAATCCACCTAAAAGTTCTTCATTGCAGAAGTAACATTATTTGATAGGTATTCCTTACACTGGTGAGTAAGATCAGTATTTCATAGACAAATTTATGGATGTGTATTTTTATCATTGCAGATGGAGTATAGCATACATTTGAATTTGGAGCTGTTTGTATGGGGCATTTCCATTTCCATTAATTTGGAAAGCCTAAACCTATTATTATGAGGTTCTTCAGATCTATAGTTCAGAACATTGTATATTTGTTCCAACAAGTGGAAACCATTTAAAGGAAAGGAAAGAACGTGAGGGTTCTTTTTAATCTTCTTCCACAAATAGCCCAGAAGGAGATTTTATACTAATGATTTTTGGAAATAATATAACTAGTCAACAAAACATTTCTTCTTTCTTTAAAAATCTTTTGTTGACCTTTTTTTCTTTTTATATTCATATTTTTTTCTTTTTTTAATTCATTTTTTTAGGTTGCTTATATTCTTAAAATTTAGGTCAGTCAGGATTTGCCCCCTCTTATTCTTTTTGCTTGATTTGAGTATAGAAATTTTGGAGTTTGCACATGTCATACAATAGAACGTTTCTGGTAGTTTTGTGCAACATAACAGCCTTAGAGGTTTCTTCCAAAAGGAAAGAATTCTTTATGCAATTGAACAAATTAACCTGAAGTTTTATATTTCAGAAGAGGAAGATTTCTTCAAGTATAAACAAGAAGCAATTCAAAATATTTTAGAGATAACTTTGATTAGCAGATGATCAACACTTGTAGTGGAACAACAAATATTTTGATATATTTTTTTAAAGTAAAAGTTATGTAGGAATAAAAAGAGTTGAAAAGAAAGGGAAAAGTCAGACAGGAAGTAAAATGAAAGCGCAAAGAGAGAGAGAGAGAGCGAGAAAGAGAAAATCAAAAGAAAAGAAGAAAGAACCCACTTCCAACATTCCTTGGTATAGATATAGAGACTTGGAGAATCTATTTATTTTGTCTTGGATCACATATTATGGCTGCAGATTTTAATCTAATATAATCTAATATTAAACTAATATATCCCTATTATGACGAATGCCCAGGATAAACTATATACTATAATGATTCTGACAATAAACCCATTTTTAAAAAAGTTCTATTCTGGATTGTGCTATATTGTGTCAAATTAACAAAGGAAGAAAAAAAAATTTTTTTTTTAATGTAAGATTTCTTCTCTATAGCTTTAGGAGTGGGCAAGTTGTCCAGGGTCACACACTAGAAACTCTTCAATAGTTGCATGATTTCAATAAATAAAAAAGGGAAGTCAAGAGTAAAACTTTAGTGGGTTTTTTTTCCTTTATCCGCCTTCAGCTTATCTTGGAAACCCCCCACCCCATGGCATTCTCACCCAGAACCCCAGAAATACTCATGCATTTTATTTCCCAGTGACTCAAATTGGAAAATAAGGAAGGAATACAAATCAAGGGGGAGAGAAGACAATTTAGCTAATGCAGCTGAGGAATATGTTGGCTTTTTTGGCAGTGTTGTGGCCTGTTGGCCACCGGCCCTTCCAGCAGCCAAATCAGAGGAGGAGAAGGAGGCATGGGAGTCAGGGTCAGCATTAGGGAGCTTTGGGGGCAGAAGAGGGAATGGAGTTGGCAGAGACAAACAGAGAGAGAGAGAGACAGAGACAGATGTGGATCCTCGGCCATCCATCAGCCCTCAGATGAAGAGTCAACAGCCCCCACATCTGGAGATGGTTGATGAAGAAAAGGAGGAACAGCAGGGTCCAGTGTCTGATGCATGGCTGTGCAGAAGGCAGAGAAGAGGAGGGCAGTAGAAAGCTGTGGGCCAATCCTGGGGAAGGAAGAGCCACCGCTGCTAGTGAGGCCCCACCTCTGGGGAGAAAAGGCAGGGGGCGTAAATGAATAGGTGTGACAGACAACTATTCATCTTCTGGCTAGACAGACCTGTTAGCCTGAGAGAGAAACTTTTTGCCAGGGCTACTGGAATTCCTAATAAAGGAATCTTTTAAATTCACGTCAGAGGATTCGTTGTGTTTGGGGAGCTGGATCAGAACAGGTAGCTGCAGCACACTGTGAGCTCATATTTAAGTGATTAGCCATTAGGACTCCAAGATTAGCCATTAGCCACTAGTCACTCACAATTATGGCCAAGTGATTAGCCATTAGCCACTCACAATTATTATTATTGAGCCAGGTACCACCTATATGTGCATTTGGTTTTTCTTGTCTAAATATAGAATCAGTGGTGGGATTCAATTTTTTTTACTTCCAATTCTGTGGGCTTGGTGGGCATGGCGTGGCTTGGTGGGCATGGCTTGGTGGGCATGGCAGGGGAAGGATACTGTAAAATCTCCATTCCCACCCACTCCAGGGGAAGGTTACTGCAAAATCCCATTCCCTCCCCACCCCACTAACCTGCTTTCCGGCTCCGTTCCCCTGGGCAGGGCAACAAAAGAAGCCCCAGCCAATCAGCTGGGACTCAGGAGGCAAAGAATAGATGGGGGCGAGGCCAGTCCAAGGTGGTGTCTGCCAGTTCTTCAAACTACTCAAAATTTCCACTACCAGTTCTCCAGAACTAGTCAGAAACTGCTGAATACTACTGTTAGGTCTGGAGCATGGGTGCGAATGATGGAGACGAGCCAGTAAAAACAGTGAACTTCAAACTCTTTATTTACATATTATGACAGCTCAAACTGGAGGGCTGCTATAGCCTCCCTTATATAGGCAACTTATTAACTGTTCAACCAACAGCAAACCTGGAGTGCTAGCTCTGTTAACCAATAGGAATGGCCTGTTAATGGCCAATCAGAGGCTCCTGAATGGACCAATCCGATCCTGCCATTAACAGCCAATCAGAAGTGCAGGGCCAGAACCCTTGCACTTGACTTCAAGCTCAAGATACTTTATTGGTATTATTCATTCATAACACCCCTTTCCCCCGGCTTCTGCTCACGGGGCGCGGTTACATAGTCCTTAAGGTAGGACAGCTGTTTTGTTAGTCTTTTCGATTTTTGCAAAGTGCCTGGCGATTGGCTGCACTTCTGCTGAGGTAGATCGTTGTTTATCGGTAGGGGTGCCTCTGGTTCCGAGTTCATGTTCCCGTCATCACCAATATCACTGGCCACTCCCTGAGGTGAACTCACTCCAGTCCCTGGTTCCTGTTCCTGTGTTTCAGTCCCATTATCAGTTTCTTCAAAAAGGTTTCCCTCAAATTACAATTCACTTTCCTCTGTATCTCCCCCCCCCTCAGTTTGGTCATAAGGGAGTTTGGAAGTGCGCGACGGTAGCCGCGATCGTAGTTGATCTATGTGGCACTTCCAAAGTCTGTCGTCAGGGCACTGAATGAGGTATGATCTTGGGCCGGTTATGCAGATTACGGTCGCTTCTACCCACAGTGGATCACCTGATAAGTTTTTAGCGAATACTAAATCGCCCACCTGGAAGGTACGGCATCGGTCGCTGGATCCGAGTGGTTTTTCCAGTTCGTAGGCTGGGTGTAACCGATCGAGGTGGGAGCGGAGCTTTCGTCCCATTAGCAGCTCGGCAGGAGTTTTGTTGGTGATGCTGTGAGGTGTGATGTGCTGTAGGAAAAGGATCCGGTTGATTTTCTCGTCGATGTTGTCGTAGTTAATCTTTTGAAGAGTCTTTTTGACGAATTGTACCATGCGCTCAGCCCTACCATTGGCAGCAGGGTGTGCAGGTGACGTGAGTGCATGTCGGATACCGCGGTCAGCCAGGTACTGCTCAAAAGACAGTGCGGTAAACTGGGGCCCGTTGTCGGATACGAGAACGTCTGGTAATCCGTGGGTTGCAAACAGTCTTTCCAGTCTTTTGATGACCACGTCAGTGGTCATGTTGCTCATTTGGTGAATCTTGAGCCAATTCAAGTAGGCATCGACGGTTAGCAAAAACGTGTGGTTTTTGGTCAGCCCGGCAAAGTCCAGATGGATGCGGGATCAGGGTCCCCGCGGCGTCTCCCATTCAGTTGGGGTTGCCTTTGGTGGAGCGTTGCTTACTTCTTGGCATCTCCTGCAAATTTTAACCCACGATTCGATTTGTCTCTCGATGCCTGGCCACCATGAGTAGCTTCGTGCGAGGCCCTTCATGCGCACAATGCCAGAGTGGCCATCGTGCAAGGTTCTTAGCAATGTCTGTTGGAGTCATTCTGGGATAACGACTCTATCGCCCCAGATGACACAGCCCTTCTGCGAGAACAATTCTGTTTGACGACTTTTGAATGGTGCAAAATCATCAGGTGCTTGGTCCAATGGCCATCCGCGTTCCACCCATGTGAAGACTCGCGTTTTGTTTCTCTCGCGATTTCACGGGCCGTTAATGGCGGCGTGTGGAGTGTCTCGATCTGCAATGCTGTCATCGTTGGTGCAGGATCGTTGATAGTTTCAGGGAGCGATGTACAGCTCAGCGCGTCGGCATGGGGAATAGCTTTACCGGGACAATATTGTAGCTGATAATTGTAGGCAGACAAGAATTCTGACCAGCGGGTCATTCTGGGAGAAAGTGTGTAGGGAGTTGGCTTATCCCCAGCGATGATCCCCAACAATGGTTTGTGGTCAGTTACAATGGTGAAAACCCGGCCGTACACGTACTCATGAAATCTTTTAACAGCTGATATGATTGCCAGGGCTTCTTTATCGATCTGGCTGTAATTTCGCTCGGTTTTCGAGAGCGTCTTTGAGAAGTAAGCAACAGGGGCTTCGTTATCGTTAGGTAACACATGGCTCAAAATGGTGCCCACTCCAAAAGGCGATGCATCACATGTAATGTTTATTGGCAAAGTCTCATTGTACTGCATTAGGACGGCATCCGAAGTCAGTAGTTTTTTCACATTATGGAACGCCTGCTCTTCTTTGTGACCCCATACCCAAATCAATTTTTTTATCTAATAGACGATGTAAAGGTTCAGCGACAGTCGCCTTGTGTGGCAAGAATACATTATAAAAATTGATGAGGCCTAAGAACGCCTGGAGGCCGGTCTTGTTCTGGGGTCTGGGAGCATTTTTTATTGCTCTCAATTTGCTATCGGTAGGGTGAATACCCTGACTGTCAATTAAATACCCTAAAAATTCAACATGATCGGTAGACAGTTTGCACTTATTTCTTTTGACCTTCAAGCCTGCTTCCTGGAATTTTTGTAATACCAATCTTAAACGCTCCTGTAAGATTTTTGGAGTGGGGGCGGCAATGAGCACATCGTCAAAATAGGGGACAACGCCCTTGATCCCTTGCAATAGTCTCTCCATTAGGATCTGAAAGATCCCCGGGGCCACACTGACTCCAAATTGAAGCCACGTACACTTAAAGGCACCTCAGTGTGTTACGATAGTCTGTGCTTGTGCCATTTTTTCGTCAACTGGCAGTTGCTGATAAGCCTGATCTAAGTCTAGTTTAGCAAAGACTTTTCTGCCCCCCAGGGAATGGAGGAGGTGTTGTACCACCGGCACCGGATATGGGTTCTGTTGCAGGGCGTGGTTTAGGGTGGCTTGGTAGTGTTAAACCTGTGTTCCCCAACCAGGGTTAAGGAGACAAGCTAAACAGAATGTGCAGCATTAGTCAGATAGACACACAGATAAATGAGTGAGATAAGTTTGTATGTTTGTTAACATACAGTAAAAATAACAGATACGCTTGTGCTATCAAAATATAGTTTATTCCATTTAGAGTTTATTGCATAGTCAAAATAACAGTCCATTAGTCATGTATCGTTTTAGTCAGTTCATTCAAGGATATTCAATTTGCAAAGTCCGTGTAGAATATCCAATGTCAGTTCACTTACAAATCAGTCCTCTCTCTCTCCCTTTCCAGTAGGGGAAAAACGCAGTCTTGAATCCATCCAGTAATTAGGGATCATAAAGCCAGAGAGAGCAAGCTGATGTTCCTTGCTTCTATTATGGTGCTTTCACAACCACTCCCTTAATTACATTCCTACAGTTAAAGTTGCAGACACTTTAACTAATAAACCATGATAACATATTTATTATTTTACCTAAACCAGTTAGGGAAAACAATGTTATCCCTAACAGGTAGTCCCCACAAATTCTAATGGAGCCGTCTGGCTTAATTGGTGTCACAATTGGCGTTTCCCATGGGGAGTGGTCAGTTGGCTTTAACACTCCCTGGGCAATCAACTTATCAAGCTGCTCGTCGATTTTTGGCTTTAGAGCGAACGGAACTCGACGAGGCTTAAGGCGGATGGGAGCTATCTTTGGATTAAGGCTAAAGGATATCGGGGTCCCCTTGTACTCACCCAGCTTTTCCTCGAAGACGTCCCTGAATTCGTGGGCGAGGTCTTCCTCCCAGTCACTGCCGCCAATTCGGTTAATGCCAGCCACTTCAATGCCGAGTGGTGCGAACCATTGCAGGCCTAACAGACTAGGCCGGTCCTTATCGATCACCGTCAGGGGTAAGTATGCCGTGCGGTTCTTGAATGCAACCCGGACTCGACTGGATCCTGCGACTGGAATTCGGTTCCCCTGGTAATCCTTTAACACGAGCCATTGGAATTGAAGGTCTTGGCACCGGATAGTGGGGATGAGTTGCTTGAGGGTCTTCCATGAGACCATTGAAAGAGACGACCCCGAGTCAACTTCCATTTGGCAAGGCCAATTTTCTTAGCGTCTAGTGAAGAGGCATGGCCGATAGTGAGTGTTTGGTGGGCCTCTTCCCGTCTCGCTAGACGATTCACGAGTTGGTTTCTGTAGGAGTGTTTTACTGGTTCTCACCTTACAGGGTGATTCCCTGTCGATAGGCGGAGATTGGTTCCTTTCGAGATCTGGCTGGGTCCGAGGAGGCTTTTGCAGACCCGTCCAATGTGGCCTCGTTTTCCGCACTCGTGGCAGAGCGCATCGTGGAATTTACAGACGGAGCAGTAATGGTTGGCCCCGCAGCCAGCACATGGTTGCTGGGACTTCGGGTATCGTTCTCGATCGGACCGCAGGCGATGGACCTCTTCTTCATCACTGTCTGATGACGAAGAGAGGTCCTCATGGTGGGCTGTTGGTAGCTGCCCTTCTGCGTTAGGTGAAACTTTGCCGGCCGGTGGGTGTGCTGGAGCATGATTTCGGCGTAGTTGGGCAGCCGATTTCTTGGTAGCCTCCGCTGCTGTAGCTTCAGCTATGGCATCTTTAAGGGTGATATCTCCCATTGCCATTATTTTGCTCTCTATGTTTAGAGCGTCTAGCCCGAGGACTACTCGGTCTCTCAAGGCCTCTTCTTGGTCGGTGAAATCACAAAGGCCTCCCAAGTTCCAGAGGTCTGCAACGAAATCAGCGACACTTTCTCCTTTCCGCTGGTTTCTTTGATAGAACTCGATAGAACTTTGATAGAACTGAAAGAACTTTGATAGAACTTTGAAAACGATCCATGTAGGACTCCCAGTCCTCTTGAGCTGGATCGAACGGAGCGGGTGGTATTACGCCGCCGGACATAGTTCCGCCGTTGTGCGCTTCAGCCACGTGCTTAGTTGTCTTAGTTGGCTCTGATGTCATCCAATCCCATCCTCGTCGCCAGTGTTATGTCTGGAGCATGGGTGCGAATGATAGAGACAAGCCGGTAGAAACAGTGAACTTCAAACTCTTTATTTACATATTGTGACAGCTCAAACTGGAGGGCTGCTATAGCCTTCCTTATATAGGCAACTTATTAACTGTTCAACCAATAGCAAATCTGGAGTGCTAGCTCCGTTAACCAAAAGGAATGGCCTGTTAATGGCCAATCAGATGCTCCTGAACGGACCAATCCGATCCTGCCATTAACAGCCAATCAGAAGTGCAGGGCCAGAACCCTTGCACTTGACTTCAAGCTCAAGATACTTTATTGGTATTATTCATTCATAAGAACTACCTCGGTATAGAACCTTACTTTTTTCACCATTGAATTTCATTTTGTTAGATATCATATGGCCCAAACTCCAAGACCAACAAACACAGACCAAGACTCCCAGCCAATCAGGATGAAGGAAAAAACCATTCTGGCACAGCAGTAGGCTAGCCCCAAATTTAAAACAGAAACGGCTGTGAAAGCCTGACTCACAGATGAACACAATACAGAAGCCTGAAGATGGCAGATAAGATTCTGCCAAAACATTGCTACAACTTTAAAAGCACAACTATAATGACATGGGAAAATACCCAAACAAGGCTGAATACCATACATATATATACCCATGAAAACTTAAGAAAACATCTATCTATCTATCTATCTATCTATCTATCTATCTATCTATCTATCTATCTACACACACACACACACATGCAAACACAAAAGGAGAACTTTTGCCTTTCTTTTGTTTTTGCTTGGCCCATATTTGCAAAAAAAAAGTTTCTTTCTTTCCACTTATTTTTTTTATCTCCTTTCTTTCCACTTATTTTTTATCTTCAATTTCTTTGCATATTAATTGCTTGTCTTTTTGGTCTTCTTTGGAAGTTAGCATTTAGTTTGACAATTTTTCTCCTTTCTTTCTTGCTTTTTCCTTTCTACCTACCTTGGATTAGTTTCTGCATATCAGCAGACAAGCCATTTTATATTATTTTGTGTTTTGTATTTCTCAATATTTTTGCTTGCTGCATCTTTAATAATGTCGCACATTTCAATCCAGAGGCACTGTATGACCTTACAAAGATCAATACAATGAAGACATTTTTTTTTCAACTATATCTTCCAAATTTGAAACTTTCCCGTATAGGAAAGATTATGGATTTATCAAGCCTTGAAAGAACAGGGGGAAGAGAGGGGCAGCAAAAATATTATCTGTTCAAGTTAGACAGACAATGCAATCCCAGATTCACAATCTTGGTTCACCAAGACTGTGAATCTGGTTAGGAACTGGCTCTTAATCTATTTATACAATGGAAGATTAATCAATATTATTTTGTGTAATCAAGGTTCAATATATTTAAAAATTAGTAACAATGAATTCCTATGTGTAGCATAATGCTTTTGTTGTTGTTTTTCTCTTTTGTTTTCAATTTCTCCCTTTTGCTGCCTCTCTCCAATTTTTTTCCTTTCCCTTCTTTTTCGTAAAATAAAGTTATAACATAAAAACATATGAAGAATATAATGGAAGAATGTGTGTTAAGAAAGGCACATGGCAGATACTTAATAGCCTCTGATTATTTTCCCACAGTGGAAAGTGGCACTTACCTCTATCTGAGTTGAGGACTGCAATCACTCAAATTATATCTCAAACAAACAGAAGACAGGAAAATCACATACAGTGGACTGATTGGGAGCACTAAGTTAATACAGGGTCAACTTATTGTAGATTTAAGAGATCTTGAAAATACAGCTGATGCGAAGATACTTTTCATCATATGAGAGACATATCTGAAAGAAAAATATGCTGATATTAGCACCGTCTGCATTTGATTTGAAACTTTGAGCAAATTCAACATAACCTACTGTAATATTTTATCTTTCGGTATGAAATGACCTTATTGGAGCTTCATTTCTTCTTCAGTTTCATCCTTCCCTCAACTCTTTGGTTCCTGTGTTTATCTTTCAGCCCGCTCAAGAAGTAATAAGAGAGGAATGTTTAAGGAGAGTCATAGAATCATAGGGTTGAAAGAGATCTTGGCAGCCTTCTTTTTCAATCCTTGTTCAGTGTCTTAGTTATCTTGTTTTATCATTTTGATTTGATTTTCAGTGTGACCAAATCACTTTATGTCTTCTCAGAATAAACTCCCAATGAATTTCAAGAAGCTTATTCTCAGAAAAGTATGTTCAGTAATACAGTATTTCTCCATTTACTTTGAGATTCTTATCTAAACAAATTCAAGAATCGCCCTTATTCAAATTGAAAAGATGATCTTCAATTTCATAATAATCTAAGATGCATACCATTGATATTCACTATGTTATTAATTTCAGCCTTAATTCCTTTTTTTGATAATTCTGAATTATAGTGAAAACTTTGGCATGCTTATTGACAAATAAAGGAAATGATAAGATTTTCTTTCAACTAAGAACTAAATGTAAAATGAATGGTACTAGTAAATTGTGAATGCTAACATGTCTTTTTTTGAATCCTATTTTTTCAAGAAAGTTATTCTGATCAGTATAATGAAACAAGATTTTCTTGATTAGTTGCCCAGGGAGATTATGAGGCCTGGAACAAGTGCAATGTTGTAAGATTTCTTCTCTTACATTTGTGTAGAAACCTGGAAACAGATGGGCCATAATCCTATATTGATATTCAAATTACATGAACTGCAGTGGTGCAGTAATTAGAGTGCAGGAGTGCAGGCTACTTTTGCTGCCTGCCGGCTGCAATTTAACAGTTCGAATCTCACCAGGCTCAAGGTTGACTCAGTCTTCCATCCTTCTGAGGTGTTTAAAATGAGGATGCAGATTGTTGGGGGAAATATGCTGACTCTGTAAACCGCTTAGAGAGGGCTGTAAAGCACTGTAAAGTGCTATATAAGTTTAAGTGCTATTACTACATGTTAAAAATCTATATCAGCCTCTACTCTATTATCCCATTTTCCCTTTTTGAAAATGAAAATAGCAAAAAAAAAAAAAAAAAAAAGCCAGGATTTGTGATATTTAATATGGCAGGGCACATCCAGCAAATACACACTGAACAAAGCTAGGAATTTCTGCTTTCCAGAGCACAGGGACAAATTTCTTCTGTTCCTCTAGTTCAGTGTTTCTCCGTTTGGACTATTTGAACGTGTGGACTTTGACTCCCAGAATTCCCCAGCCAGCATGGGAATTGAAATCTACACATCATACAGTAACTATAACTGAGAAAACATCACAGAGTATTGATTCAGCTGAGAGACCAAATCTACATTTTATTATTCTAGTTATCTATCTGCCTTTCTCTGGGTAAATGTATGTATATACATACAATTTCATTGTTTTGAAATAATTTTATATATCTGTGCTAGGAAAGCAATTTATTCTAAAAGTATCTCTGAAGAGTTACGTTTCTGATGTCCATGTCTCCAATTAAAAATAGGGAAACATCCCAGCAGATTTATCATTTCCTTTTCTATATCTTTTCACCTTTGAGAAGTTGTCAGACCTGCTGATTTTAAGCTGCTGATTTTAATTATTCTTGGCTCTGCAGCCAATAATAATTTAAATCTTTCTAATATAATATAGTTAAAAGTTAATTGGAAATTTCATTTGAAGTGCAACACTGCCACCCATTTTCTTAATAATATTTTTTATTAAGATTTTTTTAAATTCTTTTTTTAAGCCAAAAGTTATTATAAACAGCAGTGGGAAATAAAGGCTAAGATTTGGAAATGTATCATTCCACTTCAATTTTTTTGCTGAAATTGCTAAGACCATACATAATGTTTTGACCTTAAACTTCTATTCATCTTTACTGATGCGGCAATTCTTTACAAGCACTTAATTCATTTTCTATTAATGGCAGCCAAATTGTGATTGTTGGACAGGGGAAATCAGTGGAGAAACGATCCATAACTAACCAGTTTATCAAAATCTGGAACATTGTAGTAGGGGAAGAAATGATTTGACAACACCCAGCCATGTGATGCCTGATCCGGATGATTTTTCAATCATTTTTTTTAATACAGCCTGCAAAAGTAATTGGGCACTATCACTGCTAATACTTTTACATATCTCTTTTTAGAAAGATGTACTGAAAAGATTACAACATAAAGTACATTTAGAACTTCCGGTTTGAGCTTCTTCAGCAACAGACCAAAGCCTTGTCTCTGCGAGGTTTCGATCTGTGCTTGCCATTAGAGTGCCCCAAGCCGTCTGGTTTCAGGGCTAAGCCACCCCGTAGAGGTGGTGAAGAAGGTGGAGACTGCCTGCAGGGTTGAGGAGAGCCGCATCTCTCTTCCCCAGCTGGCCATTACTCCCTTTCCTGAAGGCAGTTGTAGCAGTGGTCAGAAATGGCCACCACAAAGAAGAACTCAACTGGAAAAGAATGTGCAGGAGGAAGATAAGAAGAGAAAGTTTTGATTGACCAGGTCAAACAGCAAAAGCAACAAATAAGGTACCCTGGAATTGAAACTATTAAAAAAAATAACATTGTTCCCTAAGAAGATTTTTAAGCTGCGAAGGAGAGAGAAAAGGGAAAAGATTTGGTTTTTTTTTCTCCTTTTCCAATACTGACAGCTAAGAGACTTAAGCAAGAAATTGGGAAAAAAAATCTACTTTTACATTAATAGGCATTTAATGCTGAAAATAAAAAGTCAAAGAGATAATAAAGATTTCTGGGTAATTAAAAGCTTTTGAAAACAGGAAAAGAGAGAAAAAGAATAAAAGGGCAGGATCTGAAAGGGAGAAGACTGTCTGGAATTAAAAAGAACTTACAGCAAAATCTCAACAAGACTTCCAAAAGATACATTTTAACTGAAACATCGCAACAAAAGCCCCAAGAAGAGAAAGTGGAAAAAGAAATAAGAAGAAACAGCTTGGGACTATTTGGATTACTTGATGATCTCTGGATTTTTGGTTATTGTATTTGAATGACTAAAATCAATTGGGTGGTTGTTTAAAACTGTTTAAAATGGCTCCACTTTTAGAAGAACTGAAAATGGAACTTAAAAAGTACAAAGATGCACAAGAAGGGAGAGGTTCTTTTGGCTTTGTATTTCAGTTCTTAGAAATGGAGATTTGGAACTATGAGAAACAACAAGAAGTGCCTGCAGAACAAGAAGATTGTGACAAAGAAGAAGCCATCTTTAATGAACAAGTAATCTTAGGTGGGGGGGGAAAGGAAAGGGAGAAAAGAGAATGGAAAGTTTAAGATTGGGAAAAATACCCCCCCCCCAAAAAAAAAATAGAGTGAAAAATAAGTATAACATCAGAAAGCAACAGAAGAGGGAAATGCAGAAGAGAGAATTAGAAGTAGAGAGACAAGGGGGTAAAAAGGGGAGGGAGAAGAAGAGAGGGAAGAAAGAAAGGAAAAGAATTTATAAAGGACAGAAACAAAATATAGAGAAACAGGGCCTATTTAGAGATAATGGGTGAAAATTTAATGAAAAAAGAGATTCTGCAAAGGTACATAAGAGTATTGTTATATTAGAAATAGAAATAATTTTAGAAAATATGCAATAACGTATGTTTAAAATATTTGATAAAATAGCTATTGTAATTCAGTGGAATGCTTGTCGATAAATAAATGTAACAAAATGAATATTTAATGATTTACAAAACATGTGAAGAGAAAATAAGGGAATAATTAATTATGGAGATTATACGTGTCTTTAAGGAAATATGACATTTAATTGAAAAGAAATGTTAAAGATGTTAAGATTTTAATGATTATTAATGATAGAACTGAATTGGAATGGAATGAGGGTTTATAATTACATATATTTATAATCCTTTTTTTAAAAGAATATAGTGTGTATTAAAAGAATGTACCAAGCAGAATTTGATTGGAAGTTATGTATTATGTATTATGTTGAAGGTCATAACCTTAAGGTATATATTGAAGTTTAAATAAGAATTAAATGGATGTAATTAAAAGATATAAAGGTGCCCTACTCCAATTAGTAAGTACAGGAGAAAACTTGTTTAATGAGAAAAGATAATATGAAATTGAAACAGAATAGACAAAAGTATAAATATAATGATTTGAATTGAGATGAGATAATCAAAATAAAATTGAGAAAATTAAAAGAGGGGAAAAGCTATATAGAAAATGTAGAATAGTATAAGATATGGAATAGAACACAAAAAGGAGCATGAAATTGAGTTTTGTGTCTGTATAAAGAAGTTCAACCCAGGACCATGCTATTTTCAAAAAAGATGTTTTACTTGTATTTTGTATGTGTGAAAACCCAAATAAAACTTTATTTAAAAAATAAAAATAAAGTACATTTAATACTTGCAAAATTGTGAGATGACTCTGAAATATGTTACTTATTAGTAACAGAATAACAGAATTGAAAGGGACTTTGGAGGTCTTCTACTCTATACCCGTTAAATGGCTGTCCAGTCTTTTCTTAAAAAACCCCAGTGTTGGAGCACTCACTTCTGGAGATAAGTCATTTCACTTCTTAATTGTTCTAACACTCAGGAATTTTTTCCTTAGTTGGTTCTCTCCTTGATTAGTGTTCATCCATTGCTTCTTGTCCTGCCTTCAGATTATGTTGCTCAGTTTATCCTTTTTGTTCAGGATATTAACCTTTCCGCTGAATGAGGAAGAAATTCTTGGAACTTGGATAGATAGAAATCTCTGTATCATTCAGTTCAAGATTACATTCAGTTAAACAAATCTTTACTCATAAGTGCTAAGATGATCTTTTGCATATTTTTCTCATCTTTTTTCTGCAAAGATGACATCACAAATTATAATATTGCCAAGAAAGAAGAGTTGATAACTGTTGCTGAAGTGAACTTTTTTATTCTTGTTTTTATAATTATTTGTAGTCAACTGCAAAATGATGGGGCAAAGTTGTTTTGTTACTTGATGGCAAAACAAATGTCCTTTCTCTCCTACATCTCCCTTAAGATCAATCAATAAATAATCTGGCATCAGATGACTTATCAGAGTCTGAAATTGCAGTTCTACTAATGTTCTGATGAATCCCAGCAGATCAATGAAAACCAGTTTGATGCAATGGTTCAAGGTAGAAACTGAGTGTCAGCCTCAAGATATCCATAATATGTATAATCTGCATTCTAACTATTGTTTTTCTGCTGATATGCCAATCTATGTCTTTCGGCTGTCAATAGCAATGAAGGGAGGGGGGAATTTGGAGGGGAAGAAAGCTGGAGGTGTTTTGCATTCCTTTGCTGGGTTAGCAAGGGGAGGGGGGATTCTTTTCTTTATCTTTCCATTTCTTGGCTAGCTTCTGTCCCTTTTTGCGCAACTGCGAACTTTTATCAAAATATGTCAAGGTCAACTGACAGCAGTCTCATCACCACCTGGAGATGACCACATGATCATATTCAGAACTTTTAATTGGAAGATTCATTTGGACTTTGGGGGGTGAGAGCATTTCCATTCCTTTGTATATGTGATCTGTGCGCAATTTCTTAGATTCGGAATTAAATCTGAAGCTTTCACTTTATTTCCCATTAAAAGGATAACTTTGCTTTAACCATGAAGTCTGAGTATTTCTTTCTTGGGATTTGAAGAGAGCACAGACTGACATTATTCCGAATAAGGAAACACCGTATTCGATGACACCAGGGGAGCTGGAGGAACTGAGAGCATTTATCGACAAGAATTTGAAACGTGGTTTCATCAAACCTGCCAGACCTCGAGTGGCGGCCCCTATGATGTTCCGCAAGAAGAAAGATGGCTCCAAATGCTTGGTAGTGGACTATAGAAACCTGAACGCAGTGTCCGTGGAGAACATGTACCCCCTCCCTCTGATGAAGGACATGTTAGCCCACCTGGCAAAGGGGAAGATTTTCACCAAGTTGGACTTGAGGGAGGCGCACTACCGAATCTGAATTAAAGAGGGAGACGAGTGGAAGACTGTGTTCAACTGCCCGGTGGGTTGTTTCCAGTTCAATGTTCTCCCTTTTGGCCTACAGGGGGCACCTGCTGTTTTCATGCAAATGATAAATCAAGTGCTTCACGAACACTTATACAAGGGGATTCTGGTCTACCTTGATGATATTCTTATCTACACGGAGACTAGAGATGAACATGTGAAACTGGTACGCTCCGTGCTGCACAAACTGAGGGCCGCCAAATTGTATGCCAAACTATCCAAATGTGAGTTCCATCAAGAAAAAATTGACTACTTGGGATATCGTATCTCACCTGAGGGCATTGAGATGGACCCAGAGAAAGTGCAAATCATATTGGACTGGGCCCCACCGAGAACCCGAAAACAGCTTCAAAGTTTCCTTGGATTTGCTAACTTTTATTGGCAATTCATCCCGTCTTTTGCTAAAATAGCCATGCCCATTACCAACCTCCTGAAGACAAAGGGGGAATTGAAACCAAAGCCCAGCCAACCATTGAATTGGATCATGGAGTGCCAAGCTGCTTTTGAAAAGCTTAAAAGATTTTTTGCTGCAGAACCAGTACTGAAACACCCAGACATGGATGCCCCTTTTGTGATCCAAGCTGATGCGAGCGATGTGGCGGTGGGGGTGGTTTTACTTCAATTAAATGAGAAGGGGACATTACAACCGTGCGCTTACACCTCCCGTAAATTGACTGACACTGAAAGAAAATGGGCCGTTTGGGAGAAGGAAGCGTTTGCAGTCTGTTGGGCCTTACTAGATTGGAGGCATTTTCTGAAAGGAGCAAAGCACCCATTTGAGGTATGGACTGACCATAAAAATCTGGAAGCTTTAAAAACTCCTTGGAAGCTATCCCCTAAGCAAGTTAGGTGGGCTCAGTTTTTCAAGTGATTCAATTTCTCCTTGAAGTATATCCCAGGGGGGGAAATTTTTATGGCAGATGCTTTGTCTAGAATGTCTCAATACAACAGTATCCGTAAAGAAGTGATAAGGCCAATCGTGTCCACTACACAGCTGGCTGCTCCTGTAGTTACCAGAGCACAAAAGAGTAACCAGGAGAGGGATCTGTCCACTGACCTGGTGGAACAATTTAAGGAGGCTTTGAAAATGGATGAGTGGTTCCTGGCAAATGCGAATAACTGCACCGTTAGAGATGGTCTAGCCTGGATAGGTGCGAAATTGTATGTACCTCAAACCTTGAGAAGCCAAGTGTTACAACAAACTCATGACTCCAAAGTGGCTGGTCATTTTGGGTTTGTGAAGACCCTACATTTGGTGAAACGGCAGTTCTGGTGGTCCTCATTGAAAAGGACATTGAGACTTATGTGGCAAGCTGTCCAGTTTGCGCTTCAGCAAAAAGACCTCCTGGTAAACCACCAAGTCTGTTGCAAAATGTGGCTAGGCCAATTGCTCCTTGGAGGGAAATTTCCATGGACTTTATAGTAGATCTACCCGAGAGCGCTGGGCACAGAGTCATCTGGGTGGTGACTGATTTGTTCTCCAAACAAGCCCATTTCATCCCTTGCTCCAAGATCCCATCAGCGAAGTCGTTGGTCAGAATATACATGTCTACAGGTTGCACGGTGTTCCTGAGCAGGTAGTTTCTGATCGAGGGGTCCAATTTACCTTGAACTTTTGGAGGGAATTTTTGAAGTTAATAGGCTCCACCCAGAGTTTAAGCTCCACCCAGCATCCCCAAATTAACGGGGTGCTAGAGCAATACCTCAGATGTTACATAAACTATCAGCAAGACAACTGGGCGGATCTACTGCCTTTTGCAGAGGTGGCATATAATAACTCTGTCCACAGCAGTACGGGGTTTACTCCTTTCAAAGTAGCAACTGGGCAAGATTTTGTGCCCATACCTGAACTTCCTCATGAAAACCCCAATGTCCAATCGTTGAGCGATTGGATATCTCAATTTCAACGTAATTAGCTGGTCGCTCATAAAGCCTTGGACGAGGCGCACCAGTCTCATAAGAAATTTGCTGACAGAAAGCGAGCCCTGCAGATGTTGTATCAAGTTGGCGACAAAGTATTCCTCTCGACTAAATATTTGCAGACTACCCAGAAATCGAAAAAGTTGGTTCCTAAGTATGTGGGGCCTTTCCCCATTGAGCGGATTGTAAATCCTGTGACTGTTCAGTTGACTTTACCAAAGACTCTTCGTCGTATTCATCCGGTTTTCTACGTCAGTTTGTTAAAACCCGAACATACTTGTACTTTGAGACTGGCCCAAACTGATTCCCCCATACCATTGTTGATTGAGGGAGAACAACATTTCGAGATTAAAGAAATTCTAGACTCTAGGAAATGGAGGGGTCGTATCCAATATCTTGTAGCTTGAAACATTTTCCTCCGTCTTATGCTGAATGGGTTAATGAGAGAGACATTAGGGCTCCTGAACTGCTCAAGAACTTTTATACCAAATACCCTGATAAACCTTAGAGATGTATACAAATGTTAACATATGTTTATTTTGTTTTTTCTTACAGGGACTAATGTCCTTCTTCTAGGGGGTCCGAATGTCAGCCTCAAGATATCCATAATATGTATAATCTGCATTCTAACTATTGCTTTTCTGCTGATATGCCAATCTATGTCTTTCAGCTGTCCATAGCAATGAAGGGAGGGGGGAATTTGGAGGGGAAGAAAGCTGGAGGTGTTTTGCATTCCTTTGCTGGGTTAGCAAGGGGAGGGCGGATTCTTTTCTTTAACTTTCCATTTCTTGGCTAGCTTCTGTCCCTTTTTACGCAACTGTGAACTTTTATCAAAATATGTCAAGGTCAACTGACAGCAGTCTCATCACCACCTGGAGATGACCACATGATCATATTCAGAACTTTTAATTGGAAGACTCATTTGGACTTTGGGGGGTGGGAGCATTTACATTCCTTTGTATATGTGATCTGCGCGCCAATTTCTTAGATTCGGAATTAAATCTGAAGCTTTCATTTATTTCCCAGTAAAAGGATAACTTTACTTCAACCATGAAGTCTGAGTATTTCTTTCTTGGGATTTGAAGAGAGCACAGACTGACACTGAGAGAGTGTGAGACTTGTCCTAGGCAGAACCCCAGTTTGGTGACCTTGAGCCAATCATTTTTTTAGCAATAAGAAGGAGACATTTCAAACCACTTCCAAAATACTTTGCCAAGAAAACTTCAGGACTTTCCCAAGCAGTTGCCAGAAGTAAAACTAACATGAAGACACACACATATGCACATACATGGAGACGGGGGGAGAGGGAGGGAGAGAGACCCCAAAAGATATCAGACCTTGACATGCAATGTGGGCAGATCCCAAAGAGAGAAAAAGGATTACTTCATGCAGTTTAAAAGTTTGTGCAAGGAAATGTAAGTCGACTCTGAACATCACCCACTGTTGGCTCTTTCAGACTATCTAGCTTTCTGTATTCTCACTTGTTCTGCTTTCTGCTTGGCTTATTCTTTGTAGTCATTTAGACCATAGTAACAATTGATCACTGTGGGAATGAAACATATACCTCTGATCAATTCCAGCAGGGTTCTCACTTATAATAGAGGAAAAAGGAATGGCCTTGAGGAACAGGAGGAAGAGCTTCTACCTAGGCAATGGTCAGAAAATAGACTTCTAAGTCTGGAGCAAATATAAATGAGTAAATGTCTTAGAACCCCACCACTACCACCACTACCAGTTCTCATGAAGAAAAAGAGGAGGGGAGAAACTTATTCAGAGTTTCAAGATTTAGCTTTAATAAAAGCTATGTATTGAGCTACATGAAATTGGTTTCCTAGTTTAGTCTGCCATGAGGAGCTGACATTAATGCCACAGGAAAAGCAAATCAGGACATGAAGAACAATAACAACCCCCTCAAAAAAAAAAATGCAGGAGTGGTTTAAAGCAAGAAAATGCCATCTTTCTTTATATTTATTCATTCAGTTTCTATAACCATCTGTCTCAACCAACCAATGTATCTCACAATGCTCACTTCAGTTCTTCACCTCAAAACTCATCTAGTTTAATGTTCGTTCCCTATCAATAAGTATGTGCAAGATGAGACCACAGTTAACAAGGAATATAGGGAGGTTTTTGTTCCCCGTTGTTTTATTTTTAGTTGGTGACAAATTCTAAGGAGATTTTAAATGGGATGTCCAGCCATGAATGGCATTCTAGCCTCAAAGCATTAATTAAGTATTCAATGGTGAGCCTTAGTTAAGTTAAAATGCTAATGATACACATTGTTGATTTAGCAGAGAAATGAAACCTATATTTTGAATACAAATACATATATTCAAGTTAATTCTTTTCAAATAATTATATATTTGTAAAAGCAAGGGACTATTTTAATAATTATCAGTGCCTTCCTTAATGATGTGTGGATATTTTTTTCTTCCTTTTGTTTTCCCAGGCAAAACCTTGTCTTGATAGTCCCTGTTTAAAACAGCTGTAGTAACTCTGCATTGGGACTGTTAGGCATCAATAAGAAAGATTAACTAATTAAGGATTGTATAAGCTTTCACTGATCACATTTTATCAAATGAATGAATCACATCATGTGAGAGGCCTGTTATACATACCTACAACTGTCGCAAGGATGTGTAAGAGGCGAAAGTGGGGAATGGGGAATGGAAAAGTAGGAGACAGAATTACTTTAGAAGCAGTCAAGTTAAAAAAAAAACCAGCCATCCTTTCATTATCAATCCTTTCCCCATATATTATTTTCTGTGGGGGGGGGGGGGATTCCCCTTCTCTTTCCCAGTTGCAATATTCTATCAAAATTGCAATATTAACACATTGCACCTTTGGAAACAAATACCTTTCTAGGGGAAAATTTTCAGTGGGATGAAAGGATAAAGAGCTCTACCTTGTGTTGTAGTCTCAGTTTGGATTCTAAACCCACATCACTTCCATAAACAAGCACATCTAGGTAAGTGGATAGGAGCTTTGATCACATGATCAAGGTTACCTTATTGAATCTTTTTCTGACACACTGTTACCCCATAGACAACCCTGGTTATATAGCAGAAGAGGTAATACAATGGACAAAACAATCATATTTTAATGCTACTTGAGAATTTCATCAGAGTCCCTAATATTTCCCTTATGAAAAAAGTTAAACATTTTCCTCACACTGTTAATGAGCTCAGTGTTGTTATACCAAGCTATATTTTTCAAGGTTGACATATAATTACACCCCTATTCCCTAGCCTTTCTACTCTTTCATTTTTACATTTAGTAATTTTAAAGATACAATCTGAACTAGAAATTACTCGTAAGAAAACATTCTTAAATAAATAAGGCTAAGGCCATTTCGACACAGTTTATGATTTCGTTCTTCAAATTCTCATGAATTGACTTTGGATTATCCTATGAATGTTTGCCTTTCTGATACCAAGATGGCCATTGCTTCTTCCACTGGTCAATGGAAATCCCAGAATTGGTGCTCTCCTTCCTACCTTTAGCTTGCAATATTTGTTTTTGTGGGTTGGAAAAACAAAGCCATCCCTTGATAAGAAGATGATGGCAAAATATGATCATGCTTGACCTTCCTTCAGGAGGAAAAGGAGAAATAAAAAGAGCCGAAAAAATAGAATGTGGTTAGAATTCTCACAAATGGGGAAACTACTTGCACCTCAGTTCTAAAAGAAATACTATCAAAGATTTCCCCAAGCATTTCCATGAAGCTGATGGGATTCCAGTGACTTGAGGCAAAGTTCCAGTTTAAATTATTTTCCAAATATATGGAAAATAATCTAATTCGTATTTAATTATATTTGAGATAAAATGTTGAGTATCAAGTTGCTCCTAGCTTATGGCACACTGCTGGAATCGTGCTGTATTCATTCTATTCCTATATTTTATTTACAAAAATTTAAGTCACTTTTTAATTGATGAAAAATATCCTATACAAAACAACATTCAGCAATGGGTCATTAGCATACAGCTATTACTGATACCTGAAGTTGAATGAACATTTCTTTATTGCCAAAGCCCTATTTGATCTTTTATAAAGCTCATTTTAATGATAACTATACAAAGTAAAATTAGAATCCAATACTCGGAAGCACCCAACTGTGCAGGCAACTATATGTGGGCCTCCATAGATGCGATTTGTGAGTGTTTGCCAGAAAATTTTGAACTCATCAAAGGAAGAGCTTATTTTACCTGCAAATTTCTTGTGCAGACAGCATAGGATAAACTGTACAGGCCAGATGCATCAAGGACAGGTGAGATACAGCAGGTATGCCCCAATTACTTATATTCTGTATATCTAGTAGTTGTTTAAGTAGTGCACGTGTATCTATAGTATTAGGTATATATATTTTTTCATATATAAGCACAAAGATAGAGGAAGGAGGGATGAAATGGGATGGCTGCCAAGATTTTCAGCACTTCTAAACAAGACCAACTAACAATATTTATTCATATGATTTAGATTCTCTCTTTATTCCCAGAGGGAATGCTAAGAGGCAATGGTTTTTTTTTCACTGGATAGAGAGTTGGATTAACATTCTCCAAGATCTTTTCTAAAACTAACCTTCTTCTTCTTCTTTTTTTTTTTTTTAACAAATTTTATTCAGTTTTTCACATTAAAAACAAAAATCTTTTTTTAGTGGACAACGTATTTCTGGGTCATCACCTTTACATACAAATATGACAGCAATTATACATTCATATATGCATACTTAATTCTATTATTACCTTTTCCATTCCAAATTTTCAGAAAGGAGAGAAACAAACACATTAATTCTAGCCTCTTTCATTAATCTCAATCAAAATATATTTTTGTTTCATTTCAATTATTTCAAATATAATCCCTTAATATTTATTTTAAAAATAAAGATAAACAATATGTGTTTGCCTAATAATAATAATGATAATGATAGTAATTAAAAAAGTTACCAATGTTTCTCCTTGCTTTTAATAATCTCTATTAATTTATTAATTTAGTTGGTTCTTTAGTCTGTCATATTCCCTTTCCATTACACATTCTTTTTATAAATTCTAGATTAATACAAATTTTAACACTAAAAAAAAAAAAAAAAACAAGTGTAGGTTTCCCCCCCTTTTACTGTTTTGAATGTGACACCTCAATGATTAAAATATACCTTTATTCCCTAATCTTGATTCCCAATAAACCATTAATTTTAAGAAGTTACAATAATAATCATTAGATCTTTTCATTTGGATTCCGCAGTATATTTTCCCTGCTTGATTTTAATAAGAGTTATCAGTATCTATATTACCCTATTTTCTAAATATTTTTTAATTGCCGGAATATTCTTATTACCCCTTGTCACCCTGCAGAATCCCCTTTTTAATTCATCAACCATTATCTCTGAAACAATAATTTCTTTTCAACATTTTGCTATTTCTGTAATTCTTTATTTCATGCACCTGTTTCTTACTGCTTCTCCTCCCCCTCTTTTCCCCATATCTTTTCTCATTCCAATTTATATCCCTCTCTTTCTTAATATCTTCCTTTCCCCTTTTCTGCTGGGTCTTTCTGCCTTTCCTGACTTCACAGGTATACCCCCTTTTGATTGCCTTCTTAAATTTCAACTTTTTAACCTTCCTTCTTTCCCCACTTCTTTGTAGTGTTCTTTGTGTTAATTGTCTATTTAAAATGTCTTCTCCTTGAATTGACTCCTCCTCCTCTGAAGCTCTTTCTTCTTGTTCTTCAATCACCATTTCCATTTTTTCTAATACAGGGCAAAGTGATTCGCCTCTTTCCTGTAGTAATTCTCTCATATTTTTAACTTCCATTTTTAATTCCCAAAGAGATATCATCATTACACACTCTTTTATTTTATGATTGTTAAAGTCCAGAAAAAAAAAACCACTTTTACTTTCTTCTTTCAATTTTCTAAAGTTCTGTTATTCCAGCCCGGGGGTCTATACCAAAAACATCAATCGATCCCACAGTCAGTCTTTCCTTGCTTTTTTCTTTATTCTGGTTCCGCTTTCACTGACTAAGATTCTTACTTTGTTTCAATATTTCTTTAATGTTATATCCATACAAGTTCATTTAGAAACAGGATGCTTTCCCTTTTTGTCAAAAGGTGGCACTCTCCATTATACAAAGTCTTCACCTCTTCCCCCTATTTTTTTATTTAGGGTTTTTCAAACCTCAATATTCCAGCACAGTCCAGTCTCCAATTTGTAAACTTTATTATTATTATTTTTTGACAATCTTAAGTCCAGTTTTATTTTATGCCTGTTTATTCCCAAAATATTTTAGTCCAATTTAGTTAAATCTTTAGTTCCAGCTTCTTCCTTTCCCGGTTCGAAGCCCCACTTAGCTGTTCAAAATATTTTTTTTTCTTCCCCTGTTCCTTTGTAATTTTGCCACTCACTTTTCTTTTCTTAAAAATTCCATGTTACCTTAATCCCGGGGTACTTTTGTTTAGTTGTATTGCCCAGTTGTCCTGGTTCAGATGTTATCCACATCTTTCTTCCCTCCTGCACAAATCTTAATCCAGCTGAGTCCTCCTCTTCGGGGTGGCCCTTTTAAACTACCGCTGCAGTCATCTTTCGGGGGGGAAAAAGACCAAGTCTGGGGGGGAGATGAGGCTCCCTTCAACCTGGCTTGTGGCTTCCCCTTACTCCACTGCCCCTCCAAGGCAGCTTCAGCCCCTAATCATAATAATCAGGGCTCTCCGACAAAAGAGCACGGAGCATAGCCGCAGAGAGTCACGATCTATGGTCCGTCAGTGAGGAGGCTTCGCCTTCTTCCCAAAACTGACCTTCTATGATTTCATGAAATTTGAAAAAACTGCTAAAATCACCTGCTAATTAAAACTGAAAAGACATACCTAGAAAGAAAGGTCTTAACTCCATTCCCCAAAGCAGGAATAGAGGGTAAATTGCGGTAGAAGTTTCAAATTGATAGCTATCCAGCAACAGAGGAAGCCTTCAAATATGATCTGAATTTATTTATACCCATCACATTGGAATAATTTGGCTGCTTGTATAGAACTATGTATCAGTAGATTTAGGAAATAGTAGGGTGGCTGAAATCATTGACCTGGCAGGCTTTATACTTGGAGTTTTTGTTTTAGAATGCTACGAAAAATATCTATATCAAGAAAAAATGCTTCTCAGAGAGCTGTGATCTGATCCACATTCATGTTGCATCTATTTATTTCTAATATTTGTATCATGTTTTCAAAGAGCACAGGATTCCTCCACCCTTCATGTGATCTTCAGAATAAGCTCAGGAAGTAAGTTTAATTAAAAATGTTACTAATTAAGGTCACTCAACTGAATGTGTTCAGTTATTCAACATGTGAACTATCCAAGCTTCCAAAGTACATTAATGTACTTAAATATAAGATAACATGTAACAAAATCCAAATCTTAAGAGTAAATTGAGTGACCAACTGCAGAATTATACATAGATGAAGAAAGCAAGAACAAGCAGATTAATTTATGCACTTTGATAGAATGCTTATTAAAATGGGAAACATGGATACAACCATTATAAAATGTGCAAATGATGATAGAAATATAGTGTGTATGATGTGATCTGCTGCAGAGAATGTTTGTTGAAAAGTGAAAATTACTGTGTATAAGTGCCGACTTTGTTATACAGAAGTGAGAGCCAGGGAAAGAGTAAAATGATATGGAGAGGTGTAGTGAATGATGTTGGTGTGAATTAGATTTGTCTATATTTGCTTTTCTGTTATTTCATACCTCCAATTTATTCTGCTTACTGTTTCTCCATACTTTGTTCATCATTCCTTACCTTTAAAGGAAATAGCTCGATAAAATTGTATATGCACAGTATATGTAAAAACAACAACCTCTAGTAAAAATTTAAAGAGTGAAGATTGTAATATCAAAAAAAAAAAAAAAAGAAAACCAACCCTCACCCCACACATGATAAAAAGACAAGAGGAACTTCATACAGATAAAATAATTTGAAGTTATTTAATCTGAGTTAAAAGATGTGCACAATAAAAAGGTGTTTTCATAACACTGTTTTTTTTTTTTTTTTTTTATGGTGATAGGCATATTTCTTTGAAGTGGTTCCTCTGAAAAGGATACATATTCAGGAATGCCCAAGTTTTAAATGTTTCCACGTAGGAACACTTGGAAGAAGCACTAACAGCATGGGTAACTTCAGTTATTAAGGATGGGGAACTTATTTAATTCCATAGTCTAAATTGACTAGATTCTCCTTTCCTACAGTTATCCCTATATATTTATCTAGCCTTTTAATTTGTGAAGAAGAAGAAGGAATAGTGCACTCTCCCTCATGTGACTAATTGGGATGTTCTAGACCTCTCGACTTTTGAAACTTCTCTCACTGTTATTTCTGAGCAGCATAACTCTTTGGAGGGGGAGAATAAGCAAATCAATGAACTCTTTACTGACTTCTGAGACGTAAAACTTCAGACTATGATGTGTCTTTTTGAGAACACTAACCTGACTCTGGAATCAAAGCTGTATGGTTTTACAATCAAAAGCCTACCATGTTTTTATGTGTGTTGCGTGCCATGGCAGAGCTTTGAAAGTATGACCATGACTGTCATCTTCACTTTTTTGACCCACACTGCAGACATTCCTGGTGGGGAACCACTTTATTTTTATTAGTATCAAGGAAAACTGTTATATTTCTCTCATAATTCTAGAATAACTATGGGAGATTTTCCTGACACTTCCTGATACATCACATATGTTAGGGACTTATTTTACCAAAGCAGTAACCAGTCATCATTGGCCAATTCTTGAAGGATGAAAAAACTGACCTTGAAACCTACTATATATTTTCTGAAATTCTCATATTCTCAAATTCTAACTTAACTCCTGCTTCACCCATGGCCCTTTCTTCTGTCTTCCAATAAAGAATCTGCCTTGTGCACAAATATTATGTGATTCATATTCTTCATATTTGCTCCTTCATCACAAGTTGAGAAGCACTGTTAATAGTTCGGTATCTCATCCAAGACTCTAACTCTACAGGTTTTCCTAACTTCTGCTGATTAGAGGAATCTAAATTCTCTCCCATGTCCAATATTTTACTATCAGAAGGGTAATGGGAATATAAGTACTTTCCTCACATCATTTCCAAGAATATGCTTCCCTCTTTAGGTGCACCTGTGTCAGCCGGTTGGCTCCAGACAGCTTCTGCAATTCAAAGCAACCTTTCAACATGCCTCTTGACAGAAAAATTACCAACTTTAATGCACTTGTGACTTAGCCAGTTAATTTTCACCTGTATCTAATTTCAGACTTGCTGGAATAACAGGGCAATTCTGCAATCAAAATATTGGGAACAATTGTCAGAGCTGCCAGTCACCAGCAGCTGCCAAAAAAAAAGAGGAACAAGAAAAGCCTCTGTTTGAATTGGAGAGCCTTTTGAAGCTGGAAAAAGAGTTGATTCTGCAGAGTGATAACAGAAAGCAGCAATTTTTTAAAGGTGGCTGTAGAGAATGTCCCTCCTATGAGCACTTCTATTAAAAGCAGTGCTCATTAAAGCACAGAAGGAATTGTGCCATCTCTGCTAGATTGCAATTTTCCAGTGAGACATAACAGGATGAGGTGGGGGAGTCAGTGGGACTCAGTTTATTGTAGAGTCCCTGGAGGTTATTTTGTACTAACACACCCACAAAAAATAGAAATACATTTTGTACATTTCTCATCCACATTTTGAATGTGACAAGAAAGTGAACAAAACTTCTTGTTAAGTCTGGAGCATGGGTGCGAATGATGGAGACGAGCCGGTAGAAACAGTGAACTTCAAACTCTTTATTTACATATTGTGACAGCTCAAACTGGAGGGCTGCTATAGCCTTCCTTATATAGGCAACTTATTAACTATTCAATCAATAGCAAACCTGGAGCGCTAGCTCCGTTAACCAATGGGAATGGCCTGTTAATGGCCAATCAGAAGTGCAGGGCCAGAACCCTGCACTTGACTTCAAGCTCAAGATAACTTTATTGGTATTATTCATTCACAGCACCCCTTTCCCCCGGCTTCTGCCCACGGGGCACGGTTACATAGTCCTTAAGGTAGGACGGCTGTTTTGTTAGTCTTTTCGATTTTCGCAAAGTGCCTGGCGGTTGGCTGCACTTCTGCTGAGGTAGATCATTGTTTATCGGTAGGGGTGCCTCTGATTCCGAGTTCGTGTTCCCATCATCACCAATATCACTGGCCACTCCCTGATGTGAACTCATTCCGGTCCCTGGTTCCTGTCCTGCGTTTCAGTCCCATTATCGGTTTCTTCAAAAAGGTTTCCCTCTAATTGCAATTCTCTTTCCTCTGTATCTCCCCCCCCCTCAGTTTGGTCATAAGGGAGTTCGGAAGTGCGCGACGGTAGCCACGATCGTAGTTGATCTATGTGGCGCTTCCAAAGTCTGTCGTCAGGGCACTGAACGAGGTATGATCTTGGGCCGGTTACGCGGATTACGGTCGCTTCTACCCACAGCGGATCGCCCGATAAGTTTTTAGCGAATACTAAATCGCCTACCTGAAAGGTACGTCATCGGCCGCTGGATCTGAGTGGTTTTTCCAGTTCGTAGGCTGAGTGTAACCGATCGAGGTGGGAGCAGAGCTTTCGTCCCATTAGCAGCTCGGTGGGAGTTTTGTTGGTGATGCTGTGAGGTGTGATGTGCTGTAGGAAAAGGATCCGGTTGATTTTCTCATCGATGTTGTCGTAGTCAATCTTTTGGAGAGTCTTTTTGACGAATTGTACCATGCGCTCAGCCCTACCGTTGGCAGCAGGATGTGCAGGTGAAGTGAGTGCATGTTGGATACCGCGGTCAGCCAGCTACTGCTCAAAAGACAGCGCGGTAAACTGGGGCCCGTTGTCGGATACCAGAACGTCTGGTAATCCGTGGGTTGCAAACAGTCTTTCCAGTCTTTTGATGACCGCGTCAGTGGTCGTGTTGCTCATTCGGTGAATCTCAAGCCAATTCGAGTAGGCGTCGATGGTTAGTAAAAATGTGTGGCCTTTGGTCGGCCCAGCAAAGTCCAGATGGATGCGGGACCAGGGTCCCTGCAGTGTCTCCCATTCAGTTGGGGTTGCCTTTGGTGGAGCATTGCTTACTTCTTGGCATCTCCTGCAAGTTTTAACCCACAATTCAATTTGTCTGTCAATGCCTGGCCACCATGCGTAGCTTCGTGCGAGGCTCTTCATGCGCACGATGCCAGGGTGGCCATCGTGCAAGGTTCTTAGCAATGTCTGTTGGAGTCGTTCTGGGATAATGACTCTATCGCCCCAGATGACACAGCCCTTCTGCGAGAACAATTCTGTTTGATGACTTTTGAATGGTGCAAAGTCGTCTGGTACTTGGTCCAATGGCCATCCACATTCCACCCATGTGAGGACTCATGCTAAGATGGGGTCGCGTTTTGTTTCTCTCACGATGTCACAGGCCGTTAATGGTGGCGTGTGGAGTGTCTCGATCTGCAATGCTGTCATCGTTGGTGCAGGATTGTTGATAGTTTCAGGGTGCGGTATACGGCTCAGCGCGTCGGCATGGGGAATGGCTTTACCGGGACGATATTGTAGCCGATAATTGTAGGCAGCCAAGAATTCTGACCAGCGGGTCATTCTGGGAGAAAGTATGTAGGGAGTTGGCTTGTCCCCAGCGATGATCCCCAGCAATGGTTTGTGGTCAGTTACAATGGTGAAAACCCAGCCGTACACGTACTCATGAAATCTTTTAACAGCTGATACAATCGCCAGGGCTTCTTTATTGATCTGGCTGTAATTTCGCTCAGTTTTTGAGAGCGTCTTTGAAAAGTAAGCAACAGGGGCTTCGTTACCGTTAGGTAACACATGGCTCAAAATGGCGCCCACTCCAAAAGGTGATGCATCACATGTAATGTTTATTGGCAAAGTCTCATTGTACTGCATTAGTATGGCATCCGAAGTCAGTAGTTTTTTCACATTATGGAATGCCTGCTCTTCTTTGTGACCCCATACCCAAATCGATTTTTTATCTAATAGACGATGTAAAGGTTCAGCGACAGTCGCCTTGTGTGGCAAGAATACATTATAAAAATTGATGAGGCCTAAGAATGCCTGGAGGTCGGTCTTGTTCTGGGGTCTGGGAGCATTTTTTATTGCTCTCAATTTGCTATCGATAGGGTGAATACCCTGACTGTCAATTAAATACCCTAAAAATTCAACATGATCGGTAGACAGTTTGCACTTATTTCTTTTGACTTTCAAGCCTGCTTCCTGGAATTTTCGTAATACCAGTCTTAAATGCTCCCGTAAGATTTTTGGAGTGGGGGTGGCAATGAGCACATCGTCAAAATAGGGGACAACGCCCTTGATCCCTTGCAATAGTCTCTCCATTAGGCTCTGAAAGATCCCCGGGGCCACACTGACTCCAAATTGAAGCCGCATACACTTAAAGGCACCTCGGTGTGTTACGATAGTCTGTGCCTGTGCCATTTTTTCGTCAACTGGCAGTTGCTGATAAGCCTGAGCTAAGTCTAGTTTAGCGAAGACTTTTCTGTCCCCCAGGGAATGGAGGAGGTGTTGTACCACCGGCACCGGATATGGGTTCTGTTGCAGGGTATGGTTTAGGGTGGCTCGGTAGTCCCCACAAATTCTAATGGAGCCGTCTGGCTTAATTGGTGTCACAATCGGCATTTCCCATGGGGAGTGGTCAGTTGACTTTAACACTCCCTGGGCAATCAACTTATCAAGCTGCTCGTCGATTTTTGGCTTTAGAGCGAACAGAACTCGACGAGGCTTAAGGCGGATGGGAGCTATCTTTGGATTAAGGCTAAAGAATATCGGGGTCCCCTTGTACTCGCCTAGCTTTTCCTTGAAGATGTCCCTGAATTCGTGGGCGAGGTCTTCCTGCCATTCACTGCCGCCAATTCGGTTAATGCCAGCCACTTCAATGCCGAGTGGTGCGAACCATTGCAGGCCTAGCAGACCAGGCCGGTCCTTATCGATCACCGTCAGGGGTAAGTACGCCGTGCGGTTCTTGAATGCAACCCGGACTCGACTGGATCCTGCGACTGGAATTCGGTTCCCCTGGTAGTCCTTTAACACGAGCCATTGGAATTGAAGGTCTTGGCACCGGATAGTGGGGATGAGTTGCTTGAGGGTCTTCCATGAGACCATTGAAAGAGACGATCCCGAGTCAACTTCCATTTGGCAGGGTTGATTTTCAATGTTCACATTGACCCGAATTTTCTTAGCGTCTAGTGAAGAGGCATGGCCAATAGTAAGTGTTTGGTGGGCCTCTTCCCGTCTCGCTAGACGATTCACAGGTTGGTTTCTGTAGGAGTGGTTTACTGGTTCTCACCTTACAGGGCGATTCCCTGTCGATTGGCGGAGATTGGTTCCTTTCGCAGCCTGGCTGGGTCCGAGGAGACTTCTGCAGACCCGTCCAATGTGGCCTCGTTTCCCGCACTCGTGGCAGAGCGCGTCGCAGAATTTGCAATCGGAGCGGTAATGGTTGGTGCCGCAGCCAGCGCAAGGTTGCTGGGACTTCGGGTAATGATCCCGATCAGACCGCAGGCAATGGACCTCTTCTTCGTCACTGTCTGACGACGAAGAGAGGTCCTCATGGTGGGCCGTCTGCAACTGTCCTTCTGCATTAGGTGAAACTTCACCGGCCGGTGGGTGTGCTGGAGTGCAATTTCGGCGTAGTTGGGCAGCCGACTTCTTGGTCACCTCCGCTGCTGTAGCTTCAGCTATGGCGTCTTTAAGGGTGATATCTCCCTTTGCCATTATTTTGCTCTCTACATTTAGAGCGTCTAGCCCGAGGACTACTCGATCTCTCAAGGCCTCTTCTAGGTTGGTGAAATCGCAAAGGCCTCCCAAGTTCCAGAGGTCTGCAACGAAATCGGCGACGTTTTCTCCTTTCCGCTGGTTTCTTTGATAGAACTCGTGTTGTCTTACGAGCGTTGGAATGGTTGGTGCATAGTGGGCCCTTAGTAGCAGTTCGAGGATGTCCCAGTCCATGGCCTTTGCTTCCACCGGTTTCGCTAATGCCTTAGCCATTTTGAATACCGTCGGGCCGCAGTGCATTAGGAATACCGTCCGTTTCTTCCTGGGTATGGCATCCTTCAGATTATTCGTTTCCAAAAACATTTGAAAACGATCCATGTAGGACTCCCAGTCCTCTTGAGCTGGATCGAACGGAGCGGGTGGTATTACGCCGCCGGACATGGTTCCGCCGTTGTGCGCTTCAGCCACGTGCTTAGTTGTCTTAGTTGGCTCTGATGTCATCCAATCCCATCCTCGTCGCCAGTGTTATATCTGGAGCATGGGTGCGAATGATAGAGACAAGCCAGTAGAAACAGTGAACTTCAAACTCTTTATTTACATATTGTGACAGCTCAAACTGGAGGGCTGCTATAGCCTTCCTTATATAGGCAACTTATTAACTATTCAACCAATAGCAAACCTGGAGCGCTAGCTCTGTTAACCAATGGGAATGGCCTGTTAATGGCCAATCAGATGCTCCTGAATGGACCAATCTGATCCTGCCATTAACAGCCAATCAGAAGTGCAGGGCCAGAACCCTGCACTTGACTTCAAGCTCAAGATAACTTTATTGATATTATTCATTCACAACACTTCTAAAGAATACTCTTTTTATATTTCCCAATAGAATGCTGAAAATAAATTGTACAAAGGAGTTTCAGGCTCTGTCAATCTACCTGTCTGTCAACAGGATAACTTCGTAAAAATTGAGTAGAATGGGAACAAATTTTGTGAGTTGAGAGAAGCTGTCAAAAAGAAAGATCAGGTTTAAAAATGGGATAGATTTGGCAGGGTATGAAGAATAATATTTCCAATTCAATCCTATGGGAAGAGCAGCTCAGCAACAGCAGCAGCTCTGATAGTTGGTGAAAGTTTCATGCTAAGCTCCCTCTTAGGCATGGGATCCAGAGCAAAGCCTATACAGCCTGTTATATGCTTCTCAGTGCACACATACACAAAGATGCAGTACACTACTTTGCTGCATGGAAGAAAATACAGGAGCTACACTGGCCCATCCTTGCAAATGGAATGCAAAGAATTCCAGAAACCTTGTTCTTTATACTTTTCATACCTTGGCTTGAGAGAGACATGAAATCTTTGAACCAGTCCCAAAGTGTCCCTTTAAGGGAACAACAAAGCATTGTAGAGTCCCTTGAGGTTACTTTGCACTAACACCTCACCCCCAAAATAGAAATACATTTTGTTTCTAAGATCGTATCAGGTATAAAGGACTTGTGATACCCTCCCCACTTAGCGGTGTTTCAGCAACATCTGGAGGGTCTCCATTTACCTACCATACTTGGGAAACCTGTTGGCAACTTAGATGTCTAATAAAATCTCTACTCTCAGGAACAGCATGATCAACTTGTGTGGGCCTGGGTCTTTTAAAAGGCCCATTGTTACTGGATCACTCTGTCATTGCTTTTCACCTTTCCTTCTATTTTCTTATGAAAATGGAACTGTCATTGTCACCATCACCTCCAGCAGAACTGAATAAGTGGCCTATTTTTCAAGTGTTGCTGGACTCATAATTTTCATTCTCTTAAAATATCTCAGTGTGCTGAATGGTAGCTGCAACAGCAAATTTTCAACTGACGTGTAAAGAAGCTATTTGTAGAAAGCTATTCAAGAAATGACAAAAGCGCTGGGGAGAATTTTTGTTTCTGAAATTTAACAGAAAAAGAAGGGAGAAGGAGGTTCTGTTAATTAGGAGAGTCTCCTTAGTAATACCTCTTGGACTGATGGACAGTATAATGAGGGATTCTAATTCTGGTATTAAGACTTGGACCATTTGAATGCGTGGCAGCTCCTTGCTCTTGGTCACCTATTAGTCTGGAGTGAAGAAGGAAGTGGGGATTACTGTATAAATGTATATGTGTAAGAGAGCTAAAAATAATGTGTTTGCTATACCTGGGAGTTGATTTTGTGTGAAAGGTTCTTGAATTCACAGAAATAGGAACACAGAAGCACTACTTTCTTTTTAAGTTAGCCAGCTCTTTTAATTAGATGGAGACTGGGCTCAGAATAGTCAGTGTCTGTTAGGGATACACACCCTAGCAGAACGTGCAACGGCAGTCTAGCAGGCAGGCAAATTATGTGAGATAAACATTGTTGGAGTTTACACTCAGTAAGACAGATACACTGTGCCAATTAAATAGTTTTTTATTCCAGCAAGAGTTATAGCATAGTCAAATAGTCCATATGTCATACACTAGTTCAGTCCATCCAGGGATTAATCAGTTGCAAAGTCCAGTGTCGAAAATAGAGGTCAGTAAACTTACAAATAATCAGTCCAGCAATATATCTCTTTTGCAGTCAGAGATATGAAGAAAATCAAGCCCCTTTTCTTTGTTTCAGCAACAGCAGGGAAAACACGCAGTTATCACCATCAATCCATCATTGTCAACTATCCAGTAAAAGCCAGCAAACAGTGAGCTCTCTTGCTCCCTCTTATGATGATTTTACAACCGCACCCAAAATACATGTTTTGCAGTTAAAGTGATACATACACTTAAACTCACTAACATAGTTTATATATTATTTTTACTCAAACTAAGTTAGGTAACCAATATTATCCCTAACATTCTCCCCTTTTGGGTAATATAATAATATATATATCTATTTACAATTTCAACCCATAGTTTTCACAATTTTCTTTGTGCTTGACTGTACCTTCGGCTTTTGTAAATCCATCAGCAATGTTTTCATCAGTCATGCAATATTCCAATCTCATTAAACCATTTTTTACAGATTTTCTTACATTCAAATACCTTAGGTCAGTATGTTTAGATCTAGTTTTTACAGCAATATTTGTAGCCAACCATATGGCTGCTTGATTGTCCTCATAAACTACAATGGCATCCTTAACAGTTACTCCCATATCTAACAACAACTGTTTATACAGAATTAAATCAGTACATAATAAAGATAGACATGAAAATTCTGCTTCCATTGTGGACATACTTATGTGTTGCTGTCTAATTGACCTCCAACCAATCAGTGTTTTACCTAGCCTTATGGGTAACAGTCCCATTTTTACCAGTTTTTAACCTAAATATCCATTTGCAGCCAATGGACTTTTCACCTGGAGGCAATTTGGCATTTTCATAAACTTTCATTTCTTTCAATGAATTTAATTCTTTCTCCATTGCTCTATGCCAATTTTCCTGTTCCTTTACAGGATACATTCTAAGTTCTTCAACAGTAGTTGGAACTTTACTAACTTGGCAAACTACACTTGCTTGATACCTGTCAGGTGGTCTGGTTACACATATTGTACGTCTAGGTATTACAGGGCTTACAGGTGGACTTTCATGTTCTACCTGTTCCTGATTATCTATTTCCTCCTGTTCTGGTCCTATATGCTCTTCCTGTACTTCCTCTTTAATTGTACTCTTCTTATTACTGATTTTTTCTTTTGGTCTTTTGTAGGTTTCTATAATTACTTCCTTACTTGAATCTTGTTCCAATTTTTCCCATCCTATATGTTCTAGGAATTTGGCATTAGCACTACAGTAAACTCTAGATGTACCTTTTTCCCAGAATCTGTATGATTTGTGATTAGATTCATAACCTACAAAGAATAACCTTTTAGCCCTATGTTGCCCCTTATTTCTCAGTTGTGTAGGAATATGCACCCATGCTGGTGCTCCAAATATGTGCAAGTAACTTAGGTCAGGTTTTCTACCATGCCACCATGTGAATGGTAATTCATCTGTTGTTGAGTTAACAACATTATTCAATATATAATTACCACACATTATTGCTTCTCCCCACAAATTTTCAGGTAATCCTGAATCTGACAACATAGTACGAGCCATTGCTTGAATTGTTTGGCCTCGTCTTTCTATAAAGGCATTATGTTGTGGTCTATATGGTGTAGACTTTTTATGCTCAACACCTGCCATCTTCAGTTTATTTTGGAATTTATTGTTTATAAATTCCGTACCATTATCAGTGATAAGAGTTACTAACTTCTTTCTGCGAATTTAAGCCAATTAAAGAAATTTTGATATGTTTCCGTTTTGCTCTTCATTTGATAACAGAAACCATATCTGGAATAATGGTCCATTATACTTAGTATATAATGAGCACCTCCCACACTTGGTTTTTTAGGACCTATAATATCAGCAAATACGAACTCTAGAGGCTCCTTTGTTTTAAATCCATGAACTCTATTTGCTGGTATTTGCTTGCTTTTTTCTTGACTGCAAGTATTGCAGTGCAAATACTTACTGCAAGGCTTCAGTTTTATACCCTTAGATAGTTCTACTGTTTGTTTAAGCATTTTAAAATTTATATGCCCCAAACGTCTGTGTAACAAATGTATGCATTCATCATGAGGTTTAACATTATTATAAACTGTGTTAGCTACCTCTGAATGATTATCATTTAACACATACAATTCACTTTTAAAGTTGCAGTCACTCTTTTACCTTCTTTTTCAATTGTGCAATTGTCTCCCCTAAAGGTAATTACATAACCTAGTTTAACCAAAACTCTAACCGAAAGCAAATTAAACTTAAGTTGTGGTACATATAACATTTTTACATTTTCTCTTATGTAAGAACAATATGCTATACCTTCACCTTTAGCTTTCAGTTTCCATCCATTAGCTAAGGATATTTGCTGTGAACTCGTGGACATCTTAATAAATCTTTTCTTATCTTTCGTTATGCAGTGCGATGCTCCACTATCTATAACCCATAAATTATTATTCACAGTTTCGTTGCTATACATGGCTAACTCTAAGCATTTTTTATCCTTTTGATGCTTTTTATCTTTTTGGCTGGCATTTTGGCTTTTTCCTTTCTTGCAGAATCTAGCCAAATGTCCTTTTCCTCCACAATTAAAACATTTTCTAATTGTATTGGCTGATGAAGATATTTTCTCTTCTTCACATTGTGGTTGTTCCCTTCTGAGTTGATCCCTTTCAAGCCTTCTCCTGGTTTCTTCAATTAATCTGCCAGTAATGTCAGTTAATGTAAGGTTATCTTTTGGCAGAACCTCAAGTGAAGTTACGTAGTCATTGTAGCTTTCATCTAAAGAAGACAAAATTATATAAACTTGGTGTAGTTCTGTGAAGATAAGTTTTTTTTCATGCAGTTCCTGAAAAATTCTCTTCATTGTGTTTATATGACTCAGCATGTCTTTTGAAGATGTGTTCTAAACAGTTTCCGTGTAAGATTTATATGTGCTCCTACACTGTCTCAAACATAAATCTTCTTTAAATTCTCCCAACATTTCTCAGCTGTTTCTTCTCCTCGTATATGTACAAGCTGCTCATCACAGAGTGTCAGTCCTATTATACAGAGAGCTTGCTCATTCTTCAGTTGATATTCTTGTATTTTCTGGGCATCATCCTAATCCTCCGGATCCCATGCATCTACTTCTGGTGGGTTTTGAATTATACTCCACAAACCTTCTTTGCGTAGAAGTAGGCTACATTTCATAGACCATGAAACATAGTTTGTTTCATCCAGCTTGGATATTAGAGACAAACTTGGTAAATTGACTTGTGCCATCTTTTTCTGGATATTAAAACTATAATTAATAAAACACAGCTGTCTGTTTACAGTATTGTGTAACTACACAAACTCTCACTTTAATCTAAGCCTGTTATATCCTGGTTAGTCTGACTGTGCACCTGGGCCCATAACCAGTGTTAGGGATACACACCCTAGCAGAACGTGCAACGGCAGTCTAGCAGGCAGGCAAATTATGTGAGATAAACATTGTTGTAGTTTACACTCAGTAAGACAGATACACTGTGCCAGTTAAATAGTTTTTATTCCAGCAAGAGTTATAGCATAGTCAAATAGTCCATATGTCACACACTAGTTCAGTCCATCCAGGGATTAATCAGTTGCAAAGTCCAGTGTCGAAAATAGAGGTCAGTAAACTTACAAATAATCAGTCCAGCAATATATCTCTTCTGCAGTCAGAGATATGAAGAAAATCAAACCCTTTTCTTCATTTCATCAACAGCAGGGAAAACACGCAGTTATTACCATCAATCCATCATTGTCAGCTATCCAGTAAAAGCCAGCAAACAGTGAGCTCTCTTGCTCCCTCTTATGATGATTTTACAACCGCACCCAAAATACATGTTTTGCAGTTAAAGTGATACATACACTTAAACTCACTAACATAGTTTATATATTATTTTTACCCAAACTAAGTTAGGTAACCAATGTTATCCCTAACAGTGTCTACTGCTTTTCTGATCTGCTTGTAGACTTTGGAGGATCATATGACTAGTTTGTTTTGAAAATAGGATAGCGAACTAGCAGTCAAGAAAGAACATTACAATCACATAAGCATAATCTTGGTCTGCCCTTCAAATTCCTTCAAAGCATTTGAACATGCATACAAATCTTTTAGGACCTTCAACAGTACACAACAGCAGTTTGTTACAATGCTTTTGGAAATCTAGCTTTCCAAGATGATCATCTTTACAGAAACTAGAAAAAACTTCCAGCATTCAACCTTATCAGAATCAGAAGGAATCTTATTAGTGTTAGTAGAATATGATCTTACACTTTCTCCCTTGGCTTGCAAAGCTTTCCTTTGGGTTCATTGTAGAATAATTCATTGCTATCCAGTGCAGAGTTATATGATTATACTGAACACTTAAATGCAAAAAGAATAAAAAGTGCATTCATGCATGATTTTATAATACATATAAGGGATATATTTTGATTCTAGGTACTACTTTCTTCCATGTGTGACTGTATATATCAGAGGCACATGAAGGGGTTCTTAACAGAATGTATTATGAGCTAATAATATTTTCCAGAAACATGACTAATTTTTCTCAAGCCAAAAGGTGATAAGAAAGACCTGCAAGATTCCTCTGTATATAATCCACAAAGGAATCAGGTTCTTGCTTCTTCAGCTGGTGAGGGAAAAAACCAAATCATTTTGTTAAGGTTATGTTGAATATTATTTTCAAAGTTATTTGTTAAATTGGTCAGTTGAAAACTCTTAAAACAAGGTATAGAAAACATGAAGAGCACAGCTGCCGGAATTTGTTGCAACAGTGGTGGGATTCAAACTTTTTAACTACTGGTTCTGTGGTGTGGCTTGGTGGGCATGGCAGGGGAAGGATACTGTAAAATCTTCAGTCAGAGGTGGTATTTGCTGGTTCTCTGAACTACTGGAAATTTCTGCTACTGGTTCTCCAGAACTGGTCAGAACCTGATGAATATCACCTCAGGTTACAACCCATTTAACAGCAGCAGCTATAAGCATTCTCTGAATGTTGAATAGAGGTGTGGCTAGCACCACAGTAATACAATGGAATCCACGGGGCTCTGTGGAAAATGTCAAAATCCCCATGCTCAGGGGTCCATAGAGACCCTCGCTGACCATGTAGGGGCTAGTGAAGAAGAGTGGACACTGTAAACAACAGAGAAACTTCAAATCTCTGTGGGAGTGGAGAAAAACTTCTCAGACTGTCAATGAGTGATAGACGGCCAGTAAAAGCTGTCAGAAAGTTGGGGCAGCCAAACCAGAAAGTTAAAAGAAGATCATTGAGCTGTGTGTTCACTCTAGGTGAGATTTCTCTGACCTCTGCTTCAAAAGAAAAGATTTGGCTCTCCCTCAAAACTGGATTAAATTGGGAGTGAGACTAAATAATAGAAGGTGGGATATAATACAACCTTCCACCTCCAGATTTGGTGGTGAAAAGGCACTTAGTCATTAATGAATGTTTATTGTCTATATAATTAAGAATATATACATCTCTGTAAGTTGCAATTCTCCTCTTGTGTTGTAACTGTTTTCTATGTATAAGCACATGAGAAAGAACAGAATAAAGACCATACCTCATGCTTGGGGTCATATCACCAAGATGGAGAAGGGACGAGACTTAAAATGGAACAATCAATATCTTTTCAGTGTCTGCCCAACTGTATCTTTCATAGAGTGGCACTGAATAATGAATGTTATTCTGACCCATTTGAAAACTTCATCCTTATGCATTCTTTTATATAATTTTATCCTGAAAAACTTCATTGAATAGGGAAGAATAAAAATGGCAACATAATACGGTCACATTGACAACCGAGCTGATTGCATCAAAAGAAAGTCACACAACCCACAACTCCGCATCCAAACCCATCCAATCCAACATCACTCAAAACTAGGCATGCACACCCCTGACTACCTCTATTCCAATGACAACTGGCTTTAAATGCAAGCTACACAATGCAAGAAGCCTTGTAAATAAAATACCTGAATTTCTCCTCTTACTAAATACAGCTAAATTTGACATTATATTTGTCTGTGAAACATGGCTCAATGCAACTCTCCCAAACTCCATTACCACAGTAAGAGACTATCATGTTTACTGATCAGATCATGAAATCTGTAGAGGAGGTGGTGTTACTATCTTCTATAAAAAGTCCCTACATATAAAAAACATCCAAGTTACACAGGAGCTTGCTATTCCTGAGACCATCGTCTGTGAATTGTCCTTAAATATCACATTTCGGTTCTTACTATGTTATAGAGCCCCTGATTATGACATCGAACATGCAAACAAGCTAAATACACTGCTAACATGGGCAGTATCCTGCCCAGACACTTTTATCTTTCTTGGTGACTTCAATTTACCTCATATTAACTGGACCCTTAACAAATGTACAACTGAACCCACACATGCAACCTTGTACAATGTAGTAACAAATCTGGGACTAGAACAACTAGTAACCAACAACACTAGACTTAACAACTGCCTTGATCTCATCTTCTGCAATAGTTTGAATTCAATTTACAGAATATAAATTAAAAAACCTTTTCCAACAGTGACCACAACATGATAGACTTTTGTCTCAACATACATCCACACAAAAATCATCATGACAGAATCCCCAATTACAACTTCAAAAAAGGCAACTATGATCTTATAATCAACGATCTCTCATCCCTTGATTGGCAATTTCTATTCACTGGGTGCAATACTGTAGAAGACCATTACAACATATTTTTTACTTGAAGTCAAAAGAGTCATCAAACTATATGTACCATTAACAACTCCCAAAACCAGAAAAAACACATTACCCATAACAATAAGGAAGTTTCAATCCAAAAAGAAATCACTTTGGTGGAAAAACAAATCTGGTCAAGTTGACAACTTCAAAAGCCAATACAAAAGTTTATGCCACCAGATAAAAACTGAACGTACCAATTATCACATTAAACAAGAAGAAAACCTTCTACGCACCAATTCCACCCATGCTTTCTACAATTTTGTAAACAACAAACTAAAAGACTCAAGGTCCATCCCACCCCTGAAAGGACCTAATGGTAAAGACTGCAACGACGACACTATTAAAGCCAAACTCTTTAACACATTCTTTGGCTCAGTATTTGTAAACAGCAATGGATCATGCCCAGTATTTCTTAGTCAAACCACAGAAAACTGCAATGATCATATCAATTTTACAAAAGACAATGTTGAAAAAGCACTACGCAATCTAAAACCATCTCTATCTATTGGACCGGATGGAATATGTGCCTACTTCTTAAAAAAGCTATCCACTGCCATAGCCGAACCTCTAAGCATAATTTTTGAAAAATCTTTCAGGACTTGCCAAAACTATGGTCACAATCCACGATCATCCCCATCTTCAAAAAGGGAGACCCCAGCCTAGTTGAAAATTACAGACCAATCTCTTTATGCTGCATCACCTGTAAAGTCATGGAATCAATTATTAACCAATCCATCATCCTCCACTTAGAAACAAACAACCTACTTCTAATAAACAATTTGGTTTCAGGAAAAAACTATCCTGTAATCTGCAACTCCTAGACTGCAAAAACATATGGACTACACAACTCAATCAGGGCAAAGCAATAGACGCAATCTACATAGACTTCTGTAAAGCCTTTGATTCAGTGGTACACAACAAACTACTCGTAAAACTAAAATCTTATGGTATCTCTGGACAACTACATAACTGGATAGAAGCATTCCTATCAAAAAGACAACAAATGGTCAAAATTGGGAGCGTCCTATCAAATTCTGTACCTGTCAACAGTGGTGTCCCCCAAGGCAGTGTTCTAGGACCAACTCTTTTCATACTCTACATAAATGACCTCTGTGATCATATCAAGAGCAACTGCGTTCTCTTTGCTGATGATGTAAAGCTATTCAACACCACAGACAATATTGCTACCCTTCAAAAAAATCTTGACTATGTATCAGAATGGTCAAGCAAATGGCAACTTCAAATCTCAACAAATAAATGCTCTGTCTTACATATTGGCAGAAAAAAAATCAGAAAATAAAATACAAGCTAAATAGTCAAGACCTTGTTGATGATCCAAGCTTTGTAAAGGACCTTGGAATACTCATCTCTAATGATCTAAGTGCTAGAGCCCACTGTAACTACATAGCCAAAAAGGCATTAAGAGTTGTTAACCTAATCCTATGTAGCTTTTTCTCTGGTAATATGACACTACTAACTAGAGCATACAAAACATTTGCTGGACCAATGCTCGAATACAGCTCATCAGTCTGGAACCCACATTACATATCTGATATTAACACAGTTGAGAAAGTCCAGAAATATTTCACAAAAAGAGTTCTCTACTACTCTACTCATTGCAGAATACTTTATGCCACCAGACTCGAAATTCTAGACCTAGAAAACTACAACTATGCTGCCTTCGGTCCGATCTAAGTATAGTATATAAAATCATACATTGCAATGTCCTACCTGTCAATGAATACTTCAGCTTCAACCATAACAACACAAGAGCACACATTAGATACAAACTCAAGGTTAATCGCACCAAACTTGATTGAAGGAAATACAAGTTCAGCAACAGAGTGGTCAATGTCTGGAATACTCTACCTGACTCTGTGGTTTCTTCCCCAAGCCCCAAAAACTTTAACCTTAGACTTTCTACTATTGACCTCACCCCTTTCCTAAGAGGTCTGTCAGGGGCGTGCATAAGAACACCAACGTGCCTACAGTCCCTGTCCTATTGTTTCTTTTATTTCTTTTATTTTTCTTATATGTATCCATGTATTCATAACTATGTTTTTACTTATACCTATTATCTTGTAAACAATTGACAAAAATAAATAAATAAATAATAAATACCTGTAAAGTTTATAGGTCTAGAAAGAAGTATAAAAGTGCTGATCTTTTGCATGAAGCACTGGCTAGTTTAAAAGTTATTTTTGATTTAGGCAGAATTGTTTCTTGTCAGTGCTACTATTAGGCAGAATCTAATAACTCAGATAGAGTAATATGTGATACACGAGACAAAAAATTATTTAATGTGTTATTGTAGAATGTTTACTGCCAGCAAAGATGCCTCTAGACAAGATGGGTCACACAAAACTAATGAATACATAAATAAAATAAAGAAGACATAATGGTGGGAGGTTCTGCCTCAAGTACCAAAGTAATATAGCCAGTAGGGGTACTCTGCTCTTCAATTAAGGGAAGGAAAGTGTCATTCAATACAATACTTTAAAGCAAGAAAATGGTAGGTATAGCCTTATTAGATTCCATAACTGGAAGGATTTCAGAGGTTTATTGCCTGAGAACAAGTTAACAGTTCCCACCTTCTTTTTCCTTCTTTTTCCAGCTAATATAGTGTTGTATAGTATAATATACATTTATAAAAAATAGCTTTTTCCAAACATTCAATGCTGACTTCAATGAGAAATGATCACCCTGCTGGATTCCTATGAGAAGAATGGAATTCAGAGAAGTGTTTTGATTCACTACCTTTTACACCACTGAAAACAAAAACAAAAAAGGTGGGTTTTTTTTCAGATAACAGATAATCAGAGTTGGAAAGGACCTTGTAGGTCATCTAGTTCAACCCTCCGGATACAATTGTGCTCAGTTGGAAATATTTATTTTACTGTAGCTCTAGAGTTGATTTGCATTTCCTCCTGTGTGAAAAGCAAGGCTGAAGACCACAACTATATTAGGTTCCTTTAAACCAGTGGTGTCCAATCTTGGCAACTTTAAGACTTGTGGACTTCAACTCCCAGAATTCCTCAGCCAGCTTTGGTTTAAACTTTTCTAACAATGCAGACCAGATGTTGAACACATGCTAATAATGGAAGGTTCTGTAGGGTCAGGGATAAAAGATCCATAATAAGATCTTCTCCAAAATTGGAAGTATCTCACCAGTTCTAACTTTTCAGGATAGAATAAAACAGAATGGAGTAGAGTGGAATGGAGTGGAGTGGAGTGGAGTGGAATGGAATGGAATGGAATGGAATAGAATAGAATAGAATAGAATAGAATAGAATAGAATAGAATAGAATAGAATAGAATAACTTGGCCAAGTGTGATTAGAAACACAAGAAATTTGCCTCTGATGCAGAAGCTCTCAGTGTACATGCAAAGCAACAGAACAATCATCATCATCATTGTCATCATAGCACCAATAAGAGAGGGTAGTAATGAAAATAATAATAAGAATGCTACAGCCATACAACATGGGTAAATGTGCATAGATTTTAGACAGAACTGTAAAAATTAGGTATTCAGCAGAGTGAGTGATGGCATGAGACAAGAGACTGTACCTGAGTCTAGCTGTTTTGGCATGCAATGCCCTATAGCAGCATATTGAGGGGAAGCGTTTTAAACAATTTATGTTTGAGATATGAGGGGTATGTAGACATTTTCTCATCCCTCCTTCTGACCCACACAAAATGCAGCTCTTCTTGCAAGGCAGGCTGGTTGCAACTGTTCTTTTTGCAGTTCTAACCATCCATTGGAGTCTGTACCTGTCCCTATTTGGTTCCTGTACCAAACCAGACATTTATAGAATTTAAAAATAACAGATTCAATAATTCTTCTGTAAAATGGGTCCTGGGGCAGTCAGAAATTCCTGAGTTGATGCAGGAAGAAGATTCTTTGTTGTGCTTTTTAAATGATGGTTCTGATATTATGTGCCCATTTCAAATCCTGGGAGATTGTAGAACCCCAAAACTTGAAGGTTTCTATTGTTGATACTTGCTGTCAAATATCATAAGACATGGTAAAATAGAAGGGCTCCTCCTACAATTCATCTCTATGGATTTCAGCATGTTTAGCTCCAGATTGTTCCAGCTGCAACATAGAGCTAGTTGTTCAACCTCCTGTCTATGTGCAAACTCATCACTGTCTCAAAAAAGACCAATGACAGTTCTATCATCTGTTCTATCATCTTCAGTACTTTAACAGAGGGATCCCTAAAGATGCAATCATAGGTACGGAGAGAAACAATGGAGAAGGCATGGAGCCCAAGTAGCACCTGGGCTGATTGTTGGGCATTAGATGTAATCTTCACCTAGCTTCACCTGTTGCTTTTTATCAATCAAAAAGCTAATGATCCATCTACAAGTATGGATAGGCACCTCTAGTCTTCCATTAGTCACTTCAATTCTAACTAACTAATTAAATCATTTCTGATTTGTTTGTTTGTATGTTTTCAAAAAATAACATACCATTTTTTTAAAAAAAAATCATGTTAAGAAACATACCAAAATCAAGACCACAACATAGTAAATGGTGGCCCAAAATTTACTGAAAACAAATGGAACATAAATCTTTAACCAGCCGATTTATAAGCTGTAACTTCTCAGAAATTCAGTTCATGGATCTGGGATAAGCTACAGTTTGATTAAAATATGGTTTGTTTTATTTTTTTTAAAAAGAAATACAAATTACTAAATTCACACAAATAGAGCTATCAAGCCCACCTTATTGAACACTCTTTCCACAAAAAATTATGCAGCCTCAGCCTTGTTGCAGTTCTATAAACAAGTTAAAACTTTTTTATTCCAAAATTTTTCTGGCGCTGGTTGATTGATTATGAAAGCCTGTCTTGGATTTTATCATGGATTTTCTTTTCTAGTTAACTTTAGTTCATTATTATTATTATTTTATCTAGTATACCCTCCAGATTTCTATGGGACTGGGGTGGATTATAACTACTGTAAAATGAATGAATAGTGGTTTACAAACTCCAATAACTGGTCTTAAACATTGAGCTAAGTCATAAAAGCAATAGAAGATAATATAACATATGCCACAAAAGCACAACCTACATTAAGGCTTAGCATGATGTGGAACCAGTCATAGAATCAACACAACAGAGAAGATCTTAATGTGTTCTAATTTCCTGGGTTATCAAGGTCACCCTTATGAACAAGAGAAGATATCACTTTAATCCCTAGCTCATGTCACCTGCCAGCTTGAAGGTAGATATGCCTCTTCAAAAATTTCATTTAAATCCCTAATGCTAGTAGCTTTGTTAATGTAGCAAATAAAACCTGCCAGATATTGATTTAGCCTGAGGTTTGGATCATATTTAAAGCTCTCACACATCTCTCTCGCTCTTCTTTCCACCCCTTATCCAGTATGCCAGATAACAAATGCTACACAGCTGCACATTTTAGATGTCACTACGTGCACTTTTTAATTTAAAAATATATTGGCTTTGCCATTAGAACATTGGTATATCTGCAATAAATGAGCCCAGTGCTGAAGAGATAGGACACCATTTGTTTAGTTATCTTACAATAGATGATTTCTGTTATCGTTAGTATGTTGATTATTGTAATTATTAAAAGAGAGATGGCTGAGAGAAAAGTAGTGCAAAAGAGAAATGTGGGAATTAAGAGATAATAGTAAAAGATAATAATAGTCTCCTTTGTTCCTCTTTTTCTCACTTGACATCCTTCCCTACATATTAAATTTCAGCTTAATTCTAGAGTCAATCTCATCATTTGCTAACCCCCACCTGCACCAATTGAAAAAATTATTTATTCTCCGCATACTTGCAATTATGCAATACAAACAAAAACCAAGAATTGTTAACAATATTCTATGCATGTTTTCTGTAATCCCTAAACTTGTTTTATATGTGTGTGTGTGTGTGTGTGTGTGTGTATGTATGTATGTATGTATGTATGTATGTATGTATATATGTATGTACGTATGTATGTATGTATGTATGTAAACAGCCAGATCAAAACTTACGAGAAACTGGAAATTAAAAGAAAAAGCCTGATGATGGCAGATGAGATTCTGCCGAAATGTTGCTACAACTTTAAAAGCACAACTACAATGACGTGGGAAAATACCCGAACAAAGCTGAATGCCATACATGTAAGTACCCATGAAAACTTAAGAATATGTATGTATGTATGCATGTGTGTGTGTGTGTGTGTATATATATGGATCTTTGATTATTCGGGTTTTCTCCCGCGTAAGATTGGAAGTATCTAGGCAACGTTTTGATGAAGTCTCATTCATCATCTTCAGGCTTGGTCTTCAGCTGAAGACCAAGCCTGAAGATGATGAATGAGACTTCATCGAAACGTTGCCTAGATGCTTCCAATCTTATGCGGGAGAAAACCCGAATAATCAAAGATCCATATATATATATATATATACACACACACACACACACACACACATATATATATATGGCATTCAGCTTAGTTTGGGTATTTTCCCACGTTTCAGCAGAATCTCATCTGCCATCATCAGGCTTATGTATATATATATATATATCTGGCATTCAGCTTTGTTGAGGCCTTTAGTGCAGCTTGGCTTCGGGTAAATGGACGGCTATCATTAGTTAGGAAGCTGGGTTTCATCTGGGTGCCTGGTTGGGGTGTGTTTGAGCTGGAGGTATCAGGGGGGATCTGTTTGTGCCCAGGTGTTTGCCTGGCTTGTGGTGTGGTGTGGCACTAAAGGCTTCCAATAAAGTAACACAATGTTGCCAGCCAATCAAGATACAAAAAGAGCCAAAAAAACAGACAGAAGATTAGAAGCAGAACATAGCAAACTCCAAGACCAATAAACACAGACCAAGACTCTCAACCAATCAGGATGAAGAAAAAAACATTCTGTCACAGCAATAGGCTGCCCCAAATTTAAATCTGAAACCACTGTAAAAGTCTAACTCACAGATGAACACTATACAGAAGCCTGACGATGGCAGATGAGATTCTGCTGAAACGTTTCTACAACTTTAAAAGCACTACTACTATGACGTGGGAAAATACCCGAACAAAGCTAAATGCCAGACATGTAAGTACCTGCGAAAACTTAAGAAAACAAATACCAAACTTCTACGGGGAGGGAATAAACAACCAGATCAAAACCTACAAGAAACTGGAAATTAAAAGAGCAGGAATACTATGTGACCTCCAATTCCTATGCAGCTGCAGAGACAACAATACTACACCAACCTGCTTCAAATTAACATTTCATCAAAGCACAGCAGCCACTAAACGTATCCTGAAAAGAACTGAAATGGCTTTACTAAGGAACGAGCTCCACAGTAAGAGATTCCAATTAGATCAGTTAAACAAAGATTTGCTAGCACTACACCTGGAATTGAGCAGCAAAATCCACCCTCTACTTTGGGACAAGATAGAACAATTCACAACTTGAAGAGCTGAATCTGCAAGCATTTACAAACAGGAAAAGCTCTTGAAAAAATTAAAGAAATTAGAACATGACAAGAAAACCCTCAACAACTCACAACAACACCTGAAACAATTAGTGTACAATGTTTCCAACAGAGAACTCACCAAAACAGAAACAGAAGTCCTAACCAAAGGATTCAATTATGCTATAGCACCCCAAAAAATTCCCACAGAATCCATCATATGTGCAGTAGAATCCAGCCTAACTAAATTAAATACAGATGAAGCTGATAAAATAAGACACCAAGTTACCAACATCCTATGCACAAGCAAAGCACCCAAAAGCAACTTGCAGCAAAATGAAATTAAAGCGCTACAAACCCTGAAAAGAGACAGCAGCATAATCATCCTCCCAGCAGATAAAGGGAATGCCACTGCAGTAATGGACAGAAAAGACTATGAAACTAAATTGACAGACCTACTCCAAGACTCCACATACAAACCCATAAACACAGACCCAACCACATATCTGGAAAAATTAACCAAGAAGAAAATTATAACCAGCCACATAAGCAAAGAGATCCAACACATGATCATACCCAGAGAGAAATCTTCCAGATGCCCCAAACTATATGGCCTCCCAAAAATACACAAAGAAGGCATACCTCTCAGACCCATAGTCAGCTCCAGAGGAGTACCACTACAAAACCTAGCTAAACACCTAGCAAAAGAGCTACAGCCCCATGCTGAAACAGCAGCTTCTCATGTACAAAACTCATACCACTTCTTGGAAATGATCAAAGATCTACATGTGGAGCAAGAAGATCTGCTTGTAAGTTTTGACATGGTTTCACTATTCACTCAAGTCCCGATAAAAGAAACCCTTGAAATCATCAAAAATAAATACCAACCAGCTAAACACCTCATGGAACTAACAGAACACTGCTTAACCAACACATATTTCATATACAAAGGACAAAGATACAAACAAATTGAAGGAACCCCCATGGGATCACCACTGTCACCTGTCATTGCAAACCTGTTCATGGAAGAATTCGAATCCAGAGCCCTGCCCAATGCCATCCTCAAACCCAAACTATGGTTAAGATATATTGATGACACATTTGTGATTTGGCCCCATGGACAAGAAAACCTAAACAATTTCCTAACACACCTAAACAGCGCACACCCCAAAATCAAGTTCACCATGGAAACAGAAACAAACAACTACCATTCCTAGATGTACTAATCTACAAAAAACAGATGGCATACTAGGACACACCATATACCAGAAGAAAACACACACCGCTACTTCAACGCCCAATCCCACCACCACCCAGCACAGATAAACTCCGTGGCTAAAACACTAATGACTAGAACCAAACGCCTGGCAGGCAAGACACACATTAAGACTGAACTATGCACCCTGACTAAAATATTGACAGCCAACGGCTTCCACAAAAGCAAAATCACCAACTTGATCCACAAAAACACACTGAGACATAATAGAGACCCAGAAGATGAACAGACCCATGGAACAGCTGTCCTGCCCTACATAAGAGGCACTACAGACAAAATTAGTAAGATTCTATACAGACACCACATCAAGACTGCCTTCAAAACAGACAGAAAAAAAGCAGCCATCCTCAGGAACCCCAAAGACAAAATTGACCTGGAAAACCAAGGCATATATATCCCCTGTGCATCATGCCCGGCCACATACATTAAGAAAATCTTAAGTTTTCGCGGGTACTTACATGTATGGTATTCAGCTTTGTTCGGGCATTTTCCCACGTCATTGTAGTTGTGTTTTTAAAGTTGTAGCAAAGTTTCAGCAGAATCTCACCTGCCATCATCAGGCTTCTGTATTGTGTTCACCTGTGAGTCAAACTGAAATGGCTGTGAAAGTCTGACTCACAGACGAACACAATACAGAAGCCTGATGATGGCAGATGAGATTCTGCTGAAACGTTGCAACAACTTTAAAAGCACAACTATAATGACATGGGAAAATACCCGAACAAAGCTGAATACCATACACACACACACACATATACATACTGTATGTAAGAGATGCTGCAGAATAGAATAGAATAGAATAGAATAGAATAGAATAGAATAGAATAGAATAGAATAGAATAGAATAGAATAGAATTCTTTATTAGCCAAGTGTGATTGGACACTCAAGGAATTTGTCTTCAATGAATAAGTTCTCAATACATAAAAAGTACATTAATCAAGAATCATAAGATAAACACTTAGTGATAGTCATAGGATACTAAATAAGCAATCAAAAATATCATACTAGGGAACTAAATAAAACAATATAATCGTAAAGAGACAAGCAACAAGGTTATAGTCATAAGTAGAAGGAGATAGGTAATATATACACATGGACAAACAGGAAGCATTCTGCACAGATGGATTGAGAGTCATATCTCTTATACCGTTTCCTGATCTCAGAAACTCAGATGCCACTCTTGTTATCCCCGGATTCTCAATTCCTAGAGTACTCTAAATTCCCGTAACTGCATCAGTGATGGAGTTAAGGCATTGTGGGAACATTTAAAATTGGATTAATTTATCCAGCAAACTAAACATCAAATCCAAATTGAAAGGAGTCCAGGAATGCATAGGAGTCAACTAACTCCACTCAGTTGCCAAACTCAGTCTGTTTATTCATTTTTTTATTTAAATTTATAAGGCTGTCATCCTATTCACTGCCATTCTGGGTACAGAGTGATCTAATTTGCATGCCTAGCTTGGCAGTAAGCAAAAAACACAGAGGAAAAGCAATGGCAAAGTAACCGTTATGGTATTTGCTGCCAAGGCTAGACAGCACAAAATGTAATTGCCGAAAGGGTTGGGCTGCAATAAAAAAACCATGTCCTTTGCTGCCTGTCTGGCCAATTGGAAAAGACTATAGCGTAGAAAGCTTTGCTAGTTTATGGGGGGAAATAAATGTTGTTAAAAATGAATGTTATGCTAAGGTTTCTGTATGTTATGCAAGACATTCTGATTTTATGCTAAGGTTGGATGGATAAAATATTGAGAAAGTTTTTTTTTTATTGGATGGGCCTAAGTTTTCCTAATTAAAGTTATGATCATGTAAAGATGGAGGGGGGTTAATTCCCCCAATTTTCAATTATACCACTGATCTTATTTGTTGATTGCTATTGCTTCCTGGAATCCAAAGGCTTTATTTCAAAATTTATAATGGGTTTGACTAGAAAGCTATTATTTTGTCTCTTCAATATCTTGGCAGAGTCACAGTTTCAATTTTAGTTGTGATTCAGTTGTTTTTTTCCCCCCAAATTACAAGCTGTAAAACTTATTTGGAATAGAAGAGTTAAACATTATATGAGCTTCTGTTTAAGGATGAGATTATGAGACAATCCAGGGTTTAAGACTGCTGGCAAATCATTATTCTGGAGTTCATGGATCCTCTCAAAAGGCATTAATATTGGCAGTAAGACTAGTTTATTGCTTTTTTCCCCAAAATATGTGAAACAGTTTGGATTAGCAATGGCAATGATGATATTGATGATGTTATCCAGTCAGGTCTGACTTTTGATGATTCTTGTTGTGTATGCAATATAATTAAGAAAGTGTGAGCTTGGAGTAAGTGCAGGGTTCTGGCCCTGCACTTCTGATTGGCTGTTAAGCGGCCGGACCGGATTGGCCCGTTCCGGGGAATCTGATTGGCCCTTAACAGAGAGTTCTTATTGGTTATAAAAGCTAGCGTTCCTAGCTTGTTATGGGTTAAACGTTAAAAGGTTTGCCTATATAAGGCGGGTTTTACTGATATTAAATGAGCAAGTCACGATGTAAATAAAGAGCTGAAGTTCACCATTCAGAAACTTGTCTCCATTCTTCCTCGCCCATGCTCAAACTTAACAATTCTACGGGCCAGGTCTCTCTCCACATCTTCCAATCTTGCACTATTTATTTGAGTTTTTCTATGGTCTGGTTTGGCAGTATCCAACCATCTTAACAGATAACAGGTAATCAGAGTTGGAAGGGACCTTATCTAGTCCAACCATCTGCCCAAGCAGGAGACCCTACACCATTTCTGACAAATGGCAGTCCAATCTCTTCTTGAAGGTCTCAAGTGGAGATCTTGTTCTTTGGTGGCCTGGTTTCCTTTTACTGCAAACTCTTCCAAATATAATTGCTTTCTTCAAAGAATTACCCTGCCTGATATGGGCAAAACAAGTGAGACAGTTTTGTGATTTTGCCTTCCAGTAAAAGTTAGGTGTTATGCATTCCAGTATTTGCTTGACAGTCACCTTCACTGTCCAAGGAATATGTAGGAGCTTCTCCAGTACCAGAGCTCAAATGAGTCAATTTTCTTCCTGTCTTCCTTTTTTAGCATCCAACTGTCACAACCATAGATAGCTATGGGAAACCCAGCAGAGTAGATTAGCCTACATTTGGTTGCCAGGCTGATGTATACAAGCAATTAAAAGACAACTTCACTTGGCCCTGATGAAATAGCCATGTCTAAAGTTTCTAAACTAATATTAACTGTTAGAAATGAATGGAATTGGGGGGTGTATTTACAATTTTAAAAACTGCATGGATGAAGCCATAAATCACAGATAATTTGCAATAATAAAATTGAATACCGTAAGTATATTTTAAATAATCACTCAGAAAAAGAACTTTCATTTCTTTCTGCAACAGGAAAATATGAGATTAGATATGTGATTTGCATTTGGGTATTTAAGATAGGGGTGGGATTCTACCAGTTCTCACCGGTTCTATAGAACCCTTTGTTAACTTTCTAAGCAGTTCAGAGAACCAATAGTTAGAAGAAATCTCCTTTTGTTTTTTTCCACCCTTTTTACATTCTTGGCAGTATTCCTAGACTTACAGTCTCTGAAGGAGGTTTTTTTTTTTACTTTCTTAAAGGGGTAGGGTTTTTTAAGCTTTTTACTCTGCTGTTGGGAGGAGATACTCCCCTGGATAAACTTCCCGCTACATGCAACAATCAGCACTTTGAAGAAATAATTGAATAACTGGAAAGGAGCTTTTAATGACTAGGAACCAAGATGAGTGACATTCAGCAAGGCTTCTTGGCTAGCTAGAAAGATCGACATTCAAACATGAGTTTACATACCCTTTCTGGGTTTTGGTCTAAAACTGGTTTTTGGTGAAGTTTAATTTTTTCCTTGGTGACATTTAATCCTGTGTTTATTAATGGGATAATTTTCCCTATTCAGCTTTGTTTGGAAGGAAAAACATTAATCTCTGTTCCTGAAAATAATCTGGCTACTTCCTGTGTCTATTTGTTCTGGTAATTGGTTTAAAAAGCAACAGCTACTCTTGTGATTTAATTATTTGTATTGCATTTGAATTTTTTCCTGCCTCATGATTTCTTTTTCTGTCTGGGGAGGGGGTCTTCCTTCATTGCTATAGTGGTATCTGGCACTGTCCTTTTGTGTTGTACTTCCAAGAGGCAGGATGCAAGCTTGGCACTGATTCTTTTACTATCTTTCTGGGGGACATGTGACCTTTTCTTAAATCTGGATGATTTCCTTAGGATATCTTGTGAGGTGAGACCAGCTGGTATCTTTAAGTGGTGCAAATAGTTCTAAGGATTGCTTTTCCTAGATGTGCTCTTTCTGGAGAACTTAAATGACCTCTTTGCTAAAGGGTTTTGCTTTATGAGCAAAAGTTGTCTGCTGATAGTTATCATTGCATTTTAACTATTTTAATTCCTCAAGGTGCTCTAGCACCCTGCCTGATTTGTAACTCTGGATTGCAGGTATTTTTAATATAATGATTGGTATTTAGAGCAGCTTTTTGCAAGCAAAGAAGCTTTTTGTATTTTTGTATAGGTAATCCTTGACTTACAACAGTTCATTTAGTGACCATTCAAAGTTACAATGGCAAAAAAGTGACTTGTGACCATTTTTCACACTTATGACTGTTGCAGCATCCCCACAGTCATGAAAAGCCAGGCGAGGAGAAGCGCCCCTCGACATGAGTGACATCGAGTTGGGCATGCCTATCCAGTCACATGACTACCAAACCACACCCACCAACTAAGCCATACCCATAGAACCGGTTGTTTAAAAATTTGAATCCCACCCCTGATTTAAGATTTAATTAGTATTTTCCACCTCTATATAATTTATGTAATTAATATGCAGAAGAAGAAAAAATGTTTTTGTATTTGAGATTACTAGAAGAAGCAAAATAATTTTAGCAAAGAAAAAAAAACATACTGAGTGACATGTTTATATACATGGAACTAATGCTGTAACTAGCTAGTACTGAGCTAAATGTCCCCAGGGAGATCTGACAAGTTCTTTAACAATTGTTTTATGATGGTTTTAAGGTTGCTAATACAGCAACCTTTCTACTATTCTACTTTCTACTACTTTCTACTATTAAAAAAAAAAACATTAATTGAAAGTCAAAAAGTTGTTTTGATGCCTGGCTTTGTAGAAGAATATAGACATGATGATTCTCTGTGCATGTAGCTTTTTTCTTAGCATTACCCTGACAGCTTAGGTAAAGGAACAGCTGCTGTTCTGGAAAAGTAATTAGAGAGTGAAATTTTAATGCAGTTAGGAGGACCCTCCTGGCTGTCAAGGGGTCAAAATCCAATGGATTATACACATTCTGTACAGATGAAATTAAACAGAGTTGCTCCTTAAATGGAGAGAAATGATGGTACAAATTAATGCTTCATTAGCTTCCATCCTAATCCACTAAGTCAGAGCATTATCTATAAATTAGCCAGTGCTAATTTGGAGGGAAATATGCCATAATCATGGAGTGCTCCAACTCTATTACCTGAGTATCTTGCCTGTAGTTTTTGTTGTTGTCAATGTACCTCTTTTCAAAGTTCTTCCATGGCACTGTTAGTTTTACAGTGCCACGGCAAATATGTTGTAATTCAATCAAATAACCAAGAAGTTTCCCAAGTTTCACCAGAGTCAGACTATTGATTCCCTTTCTCTAAATGCATTTTTAGAGCTATTGATTCCTTTGTAGCCTTTGATCTAAAATTTGTACTTGCCCTTGAGCTTGGCTATCCAAGTGTCCTTTTCTTGGGAGTTCACATAGACAGATTTGCTGTCTCACAGTGCTGAGATCAGTCCAGGTTTTGCTTGGCTTCTACATCCATTTTTTTGAACCTTTTTAAATCTTTATTTCCAGGGTCATTATCATAATTTCATTTTATGTTTTACCTTGTAGACCTTGAGAGATTTGTGGCCCTTGGCCAAGGCCCGAACTATTGTGGCCAATATTTTAGTGATAAAAGTTTATATCTACCATTTCTGGGGAGCCTAAGTGCCATCGTGGGTGAGTTGTATTTCTCCTGGGTATTAAGGAGGATTCTTCATTTCAGGGTTAAATATTCAAAACACTTCAGATTTATTTTATTTCATCAGCTATTATATTTACATATCACCTTTCCCCCTGTCTAAGCACTCAAGATTTCTTCTTCTTCTTCTTCTTCTTCTTCTTCTTCTTCTTCTTCTTCTTCTTCTTCTTCTTCTTCTTCTTCTTCTTCTTCTTCTTCTTCTTCTTCTTCTTCTTCTTCTTCTTCTTCCTCTTCTTCTTCCTCTTCCTCTTCCTCTCCTTCTCCTTCTCCTTCTCCTTCTCCTTCTCCTTCTCCTTCTCCTTCTATCGGGATGTGATATTGTGAGCAGATGGCTGTGATGTGACATTCCGGGTTTTGGTTGGCTCTGAGTTTGAGGCCTGGCTATGTGTTCATGGCATGTGTCAGTTTGCTTGGTTTGGAGGTCGGGGTGTGTGGCAGCTGGCAGACTCAAACTCAGAGCCAAACCAAAACCCGGAACATCACATCACAGCCACCCACTCACGATATCACATCACGAAACTCAGGAGGTTACACCACAAAATCTCAGGATGTTACAACACAGCCAATGACCCAGGAGATTACAGCAGAAGACCCAGGATGTCACAGCAATAGAACTCAGAATGTCATCACATAGCCCATTACCCAGGTTGGTACAACACCGGAGGCTGATAGACACACAGCCAATACCTCAGCCCCACAGGTTCTTACGAAAAAGCCAACCAATCTGCAAACATCAACTCCATCAACCAATCAAGAAATAACAACACAGCCAACCTCCCCACCAGTATTTATAGAGAGATGGCAGTTCCGATCACGTTTTGCTTGCACAAGCACAAAGCCAAAAACACTAGTCTGAAGATGGCGAGTTGGACCTCATCAAAATGTTGCCAAGATGGAATAAATAGTTTAGTCATTGATGATTAATAACTGATAAATATATAAGCATATGTTAGTTCGACAATGTGAAGACTGGTATAAGTTGTGAGTAAATGACTATAAAAGGATAGCACAAAAGATATGTAACCAACTGACACACAGTATGTACACTGCTCAAAAAAATAAAGGGAACACTTAAACAACACAATGTAACTCCAAGTCAATCACACTTCTGTGAAATCAAACTGTCCACTTAGGTAGCAACACTGATTGAGAATCAATTTCACATGCTGTTGTGCAATGGAATAGACAACAGGTAGAAAGCATAGGCAGTTAGCAAGACATCCCCAATAAAGGAGTGGTTCTGCAGGTGGTGACCATAGACCACTTCTCAGTTCCTATGCTTTCTGGCTGATGGTTTGGTCACTCTTGAATGCTGGCGGTGCTTTCAGTCTAGTGGTAGCATGAGACGAAGTCTACAACCCACACAAATGTAGTGCAGTTCATCCAGGATGACACGTCAATGCAAGCTGTGGCAAGAAGGTTTGCTGTGTCTGTCAGTGTAGTGTCCAGAGCATGGAGGCGCTACCAGGAGACAGGCCAGTATATAGGAGACGTGGAGGAGGCCGTAGAAGGGTAACAATCCAGCATCAGGACCACTACCTCCGCCTTTGTGCAAGGAGGGGCAGGAGGAGCACTGCCAGAGCCCTGCAAAATGATCTCCACCAGGCCACAAATGTGCATGTGGCTGCTCAAATGGTCAGAAACAGACTCCATGAAGGTGGTATGAGGGCCTGACATCCACGGGTGGGAGTTGTGCTTACAGCCCAACACCATGCAGGATGTTTGGCATTTTCCAGAGAACACCAAGATTGGCAAATTTGCCACTGGTGCCCTGTGCTCTTCACAGATGAAAGTAGGTTTACACTGAGCACATGTGATAGACGTGACAGGGTCTGGAGACACTGTGGAGAACATTCTGTTGCCTGCAACATCCTCCAGCATGACCGGTTTGGCAGTGGGTTAGTAATGGTGTGGGGTGGCATTTCTTTAGGGGGCCGCACAGCTCTCCATGTGCTCGCCAGAGGTAGCCTGACTGCCATTAGGTACTGAGATGAGTTCCTCAGACCCCTTGAGACCATATACTGGCCCTGGGTTCCTGCTAATGCATGACAATGCTAGACCTCATGTGGCTGGATTGTGTCAGCAGTTACTGCAAGATGAAGGCATTGATGCTATGGACTGGGCCGCCCATTCCCCAGACCTGAATCCAATTGAGCACATCATGTCTCACTCCATTCACCAACACCACATTGCACCACAGACTATCCAGGAGTTGGGGAAGCTTTAGTCCAGGTATGGGAGGAGATCCCCCTGGAGACCATCTACCACCTCATCTGGAGCATGCCCAGGCATTGTAGGGAGGTCATACAGGCACATGGAGGCCACACACACTACTGAGCCTCATTTTGACTTGTTTTAAGGACATGACATCAAAGTTGGATCAGCCTGTAGTGTTTTTTTTCCACTTTAATTTTGAGTGTAATTCCAAATCCAGACCTCCATAATTTTTGTGTGATTTTGTTGTCAGCACATTCAACTATGTAATGAACAAAGTATTTAATAAGAATATTTCATTCATTCAGATCTAGGATGTCTTATTTTTGTGTTCCCTTTATTTTTTTGAACAGTGTATATAACATGGAAGATGGTTTTACATTTTTATGTTTTGTATGTGTAAGTTTGTTTTTAAAAATAAAAAAAATTGGAGGAAGAAGGCGGAGCCTCCTCACCGACGGATGGTAAATCGCAACTCTCTGCGGCTATCGCCTGTGCTCTTTCATTGGAGAGCTCCAATCATTTTGATTAGGGGCTGAAACTGCCTTGGAGGGGCAGCGGAGTAAGAGGAAGCAGCAAGCCTGATTGTGGGGAGCTGCATCCACCCCCCCGGGCTTGGTTTTTTTTCCTCCCAAAGAGGACTGCAGCGGTAGTCTAAAATGGAAGAGGACGACTCACCTGGACTAAGATTTGTGCAGGAGGGAAGAAAGAGGTGGATAACATTTGAACTGGGACAACTGGCCAATATAACTAAACAAAACTACCTCAGGATTAAGGTAACATGGAATTTTTAAGAAAAGAAAAGTGAGCGGCAAAATTACAAAGGGACAGAGAAAAAAAAAAGAAAATATTTTTGACAGCTAAATGGGGCTTCGAACCGGGAAAGGAAGAAGCTGGAATTAAAGATTTAATAAAATTGGACTAAAATATTTTGGGAATAAACAAGTATAAAACTAAAGCTGGACTTAAGATTGTCAGAGAATAATAATAACAAAGTTTACAAATTGGAGACTAGACTGTGCTGGAATATTGAGGTTTGAAAAATCTTAAATAAAAAAATAGGGGGAAAAGGTGAGGACTTTGCATAATGGAGAATGTCACCTTTTGATAAAAATTTGGCTCAAATAAAAGGGAAAGCATCCTGTTTTTGAATGAACTGGTGTGGATATAACATTACAGAAATATTGAAGCAAAGTAAGAATTTTAGAAAGCGAAAGCAGAACCAGAATAAAAGAAAAAGCAAGGAAAGACTGTTTGTGGGACTGATGTTTTTGGTATAAACCCTGGACTGGAATAACTGAGAACCTTAAAAAATTGAAAGAAGAAAAAAGGAAAGTAAAAGTGGTTTCTTTTTGTGGACTTTAACAATCATAAAATATAAGAATGATGATATCTCTTCGGGAATTAAAAATGGAACTTAAAAATATGAGAGAATTACTACAGGAAAGAGGCAAATCACTTTGCTCTGTGCTAGAAAAAATGGAAATGGTGATTGAAGAACAAGAAGGAAGAGCTTCAGAGGAGAAGGAGTCAATTCAAGGAGAAGACATTTTAAATAGACAATTAACACAAAGAACGCTACAAAGAAGTGGGGAAAGAAGGAAGGTTAAAAAGTTGAGATTTAAGAAGGCAATTAAAAGAGGGAATACCTGTGAAGTCAGGAAAGGCAGGAAGACCCAGCAGAAAAGGGGAAAGGAAGATATTAAGAAAGAGAGGGATATAAATTGCAATGAGAAAAGATATGGGGAAGGGAGGGGGAGGAGAAGCAGCAAGAAACAGGCATATGAAAGAAAGAGATACAGAAATAGTAAAATGTTGAAAGGAAATTGTTTCTTTACAATTAAAAGAAGGAATACCTGTGAAGTCAGGAAAGGCAGAAAGACCCAGCAGAAAAGGGGAAAGGGAGATATTAAGAAAGAGGGGGACATAAATTGGAATGAGAAAAGATATGGGGAAAAGAGGGGAAGGAGAAGCAGTAAGAAACAGGTATGTGAAAGAAAGAAACACTGAACTAGTAAAATGTTGAAAAGAAATTGTTTTTTTAGATATAATGGTTGATGAATTAAAAAGGGGATTCTGCAGGGTGACAAGGGGTAATAAGAATATTTCTGCAATTAAAAATATTTAGAAAATAGGGTAATATAGATACTGATAACTCTTATTAAAAGGGGGAAAATATGCTGTGCAATCTGTTAAGTCCTGGGCATGGGTGCAAGGAACGGAGAAGAGACATCGGATGGTGACTTCAACTCTTTATTAACAAGAAAGAATTGAGCAAAATATCTGGGCAGCAGTAGCTCTTTTATAGAGCTTGCTGCCATCACAACAACCAATGAACTGAGTCTATCACTTTCACAAGCATCCAATCAGGGGTTTCCGCTAACAGCCAATCAGACTGGCCAAACCTGACCAATCACGACTCGCTATCTATGGGCCAATGAGAATTGCAGGATTACAAGCCTGCTGTAAGACGAAGCTGTTGAGGGTTGTATCGCTGTGTTTGGCTTAATCCATAACACCCCTCACCCCTTGGTTCCGTCTGAGGGGTGGGGTGACATATTCTCACAAGTAGGCAGGCCACTTCACCTGTCTGCTCGACCTGCGCTGTTCCACCGGGTTCTGTCCCGGTTCTGGTTCTGGTTCTGGTTCCGGTGGGCTGCCAGCTGGGTTGGATGGTGAAGATTGTGGTCCCGGGTTGCTTTCGTCAGCGCTGTCTTCCGTGTTCCCTGGATCCGCCTCCGTCGCAGTGCTGTCACATGGCGAGGCTGCTTCCTGGCTTGGTTCTCCCTCGGATGGTGAGTATCCCCTGAGCTGTTGGGTTTCGATTTCTTCTTCATCCTCCTCCATGTTCCTTTCCCCCCCCCCCAGCTAGAGGTTCCGGCGCTAATCTGGAACAGAGTTGGTCTATGTGGCATTTCCACATCTTACTGTCTGCTGTTTGTAGGCGATAAGATCAGGGTCCTGTAAGTTGTGTTATTGTCGCGGGGACCTACAATGGGTCGCCTGAGAAGTTTTTTGCAAACACAAGGTCCCCTTTCTGGAATGCCTGACACTTGCTGCTGGATCCTGGGGGTTGTTCTGGCGTGTAGTTTGGGTGGAGGCAATCAAGATGCGAGCGAAGTTTCCGGCCCATCAGGAGTTCAGCTGGGGTTTTGTTCGTGGTGCTGTTTGGGGTTATGTATTGGAGAAAAAGCATTCGGTTTATTTTATCGTCAATGTCGCCGTGGTCCATTTTGTGCAGGGTCTGTTTTACAAATTGAACCATTCGCTCAGCCCTACCATTAGCTGCAGGGTGAGCTGGCGATGTTAAAGCATGGCGGATGCCCCGATCTGCCAGGTATTGTTCGAATGGCAGGGCAGTGAATTGGGGGCCATTATCTGAGACGAGGGCATCGGGAAGTCCGTGGGTAGCGAATAGTTTATTCAGTTTTTTAGTGACTGCATCTGTGGTGGTGCTTTTCATTTTTTGGACTTCAAGCCAGTTTGAATAGGCATCCACTGTTAAGAGGAAAGTGTGTCCTCTTGTGGATCCCACAAAATCGATGTGGATACGGGACCAAGGACCTCAAGGCGTTTCCCACTGAGTTGGGGGAGTTTTTGGAGGAGCGGAGCGAGTCTCCTGGCATTTACTGCATTTTGCTACCCAAGTCTCTATCTGTCTGTCTAAACCAGGCTACCGTGCATAACTCCTGGCTAGTGCCTTCATCTGCATGATATCTGGATGTCCCTCGTGCACCATTTTCAATACCCTATATTGCAATTTCTCCGGGACTATGACTCTGTCTCCCCATACTATGCAACCTTTCTGGGAGAATAGTTCTGTTTGACAATTCCTAAATGGCTTAAACGTGTCATTGGTTGCACTGACCGGCCAACCCCGTTCTACCCAGCTGAGGACTTGTGCCAAAACAGGGTCCTTTTTTGTCTCTAAGGCTATGTCTCAAATGATTAGTGGCAGCGATTTGAGGGTTTCGATTTGTAATATGGTTATAGTTGGAGCAGGGTCCTCTATAATGTCTGGTAGTGGAGAGCAGCTCAAAGCGTCAGTGTGCGGAATGGTTTCCCCCGGGCGATGTTGCAATCGGTAATCGTAGGCGGCTAAAAATTCTGACCAACCTGTCATTCTTGGTGATAAAATATGGGGAGTTGGTTTGTTTCCCACCAAAATACCAAGTAGCGGCTTGTGGTCTGTAATTATGTAAAGGGTCTCCCATATACATATTCATGGAAGCGTTTAATTGAGGATACAATAGCGAGGGCCTCTTTATCAAGTTGACTATAGTTCCTTTCGGTTTTAGACAAAGTTCTCGAAAAGAACGCAATGGGTGCCTCATTTCCATTTGGTAGGACATGGCTTAAGATGGCTCCTTAATGGTGAGGCATCAGGTAACCATCAAAGGTAGAGTCTCGTTGTATTGCATTAATAAAGCATCGGAGGTTAAAAGGTCTTTTATCTCTTTGAAGGCTTTCTCTTCACACCATCCCCAAACCCAAGAAGCCTTTTTATTGAGAAGTCTATGTAGGAGCTCGGCTACGGTTGCCTTCTGGGGCAAGAAGATGTTATAAAAGTTAATGAGTCCCAGGAAGGCTTGGAGGTCTGTCTTATTCCTAGGTCTTGAGGCTTTTTTTATTGCGGTTAGTTTTTTTTTCAGTGGGGTGGATTCCCTGTCTGTCGAGAAGGTATCCCAGGAACTCCACTTTTCTGTACAAAGTTGACACTTGTCTCGTTTTACCTTAAGACCCGCGTCTTTGAATTTCTGCAGGACTTTTCTGAGTCGTTGTACTAATAACTCTTTAGTAGGGGCAGCTATTAGGATGTCGTCAAAATAAGGCACGATGCCTTTTATGCCTTGTAATAGTCTCTCCATTAAACTTTGGAATATGCCCGGTGCCACGCTTACTCCAAATTGGAGTCTATTGCACTTAAAAGCACCTCTATATGGAACTATTGTCTGGGCTTCTGCAGTTGCTGTGTCTACAGGGAGTTGCTGGTACGCCTGAGTTAAGTCCAATTTCGCAAATATTTTTCCGCCACCCAGGGAATGAAGAAGCTGTTGAACTACCGGTACTGGATAAGCGCTCTATTGAAGAGCATGATTTAGGGTAGTCCGATAATCCCCGCAAATTCTTAACGAACCATCTGGCTTCATGGGCGTTACTATCAGGGTTTCCCAGCAGGTGTGGTCAATTGGTTCCAATACGCCCTGGGCTATCAGTTTATCTAGCTGCTCATCGATCTTTGGTTTTAAGGCAAAAGGTACTCGACGGGGCTTAAGCTGAATGGGAGCTACATCGGGGCTGAGAATAAATGATATAGGGGTCCCCTTGTACTTGCCTAATGTTCCTGTGGACACGTCCTGGAATTCCTGGATGAGAGTCTCTTCCCAGTTGTCATTTCTGGTATGGTGTACGCCAGCTAGTTCGATTCCGAGTGGGATGAACCACTGTTACCCTAACAAGCTGGGTCAGTTGCGATCGACGACAGTCAGGGGAAGCGTTGCTGTGCGGTCCTTAAAGGATACTTGGACGCTGCTGGAACTGACAACTGGGATTCTGTTTCCCTGGTAGTCTTTCAGGATGATTCGCTGCATGGTGAGGTCCTGGCAGGAAATGGCAGGGATCAGCTGTTTGAGGGTTTTCCAGGATACCATCGATAGGGACGATCCCGAATCGACTTCCATCACACACGGTCGATTCTCAATGGTAACCTTTACACGGATCTTTCTTGCATCGAACGATGAAGCGTGGCCAATGATAATGGTTTGGTGGGCCTCTTCTTGTCTCGTTGAAGAGGCAGGTGCTTTGTTTCTGTCGTTGTAGTGGTTGTTCCATTGGTGGTTCAGACGGTCCCGGTTCTCAGGAGGTTTGCCTATCTCCCGACGGAGGTTGTTCTCCCTTCGGTTGGGACTGAACTCTCGTCTGCTTCTGCAGACCTTCGCGATGTGGCCTCTTTTTCCGCAGTTATGGCAGAGTGCGTCGAGGAATTTGCAGTCCGATCGTGGGTGGTTTGCCCCGCAACCCGCACACTGGCGCGGACGTCACTGGTTCCTTTGCTCTCATTGCGAGCGGAGCCGGTGGACCTCCTCTTCATCACTGTCTGAGGATGACTCGAGGTCTTCATGGTGGGTAGTGGTAGCATGCTTCTCAGCGGCGAGTGGGATCTCATCGGCGAGTTGGCAAATCAGTGCGTTCGCTCGGCGCATTCGAGTGGCTGACTTCCTGGTTGCTTCTGCTGCAGTAGCGTCAGCAATGACATCTGTAAGGCTGATGTCGCCTTTCGCCATCAGCTTACTCTGCACGTGTGGTGCATTTAATCCCAAAACTATGTGGTCTCTTAGGGCTTCCTCTAAGTTTGCAAAACCACAAAGGCCTCCTAGGTTCCGGAGGTCAGCTAAGAAATTACCAACGCTCTCATCCTTCCGTTGGTTCCTCTGGTAAAATTCATGTCTTCGTATCAGTGTAGGTACTGCAGGTGAGTAATGGGCCCGGAGGATTGGGGCGAGGGTATCCCAATCCATGGTCTTCACTTCCACCAGTTTTGCTAGTGTTTTAGCCATTTTGAAAACGGCGGGGCCGCAATGAGTCAGGAACACCGCTCGTTTCTTGCCAGGCATAGCATCTTTTTTTTTTTTAATAACAAATTTTATTAATTTTACAAAAACAATACACAATCCAGGCATAACAACTTGAAAAATCTTTTCTAAAAAAATAATAATAATTAAAGAAGAGAGTCAATAGAACATACAAAATAATTCCAAATTATAATATCAATATTTACATTATCTATTTAACTTCATATCTTATCCAGACTTCTCCTTTTATCCAAATTATATTTCTTGCTTATTAAAATTTTATTGCCTTTCATAAACATACAAAACACAGAACATAGGAAAAAAAACAAAAAACTAAAACATCTTTTCTGAAGGCTGCCTGATCCTGGGTCGAAACTCTTCTCACAGACACTTTTTTTTTATAAACCAATTTTATTAATTTTACAAAAACAGTGCACAAACAATCAAGGCATAACAGCTTATAAATTCTTTTCTAAAAAAAATAGTAATAATTAAAGAAGAAAACCAATAGAACATAATGATTCCCAATTATAATATCAATATTTACTTTATCTATTTAACTTCATATCTTATCCCAACTTCTCCTTTTCATCCAAATTATTTCTTGTTAATTGAAATTTTATTGTCTTTTATCAACATACAAATCCAAAAAAAATTATAACAAAACCTTTATATATCCTTCCATATCTTATTACCATTTTCAATAACATTTTTTGTCTGTTCTATTTCCAACTATCCATTCATCTTTTTTCTTTTACTATACTTCTCCTATACACTAATTGGAGTGACGCCTTTAACTCATTACCCTAACTTAAAAGTACTTCATATAACACTTAATTTATCTTGGGATTCTGTTTAGTAGATTCTAAAATTACACAATAAGTTTTATACTCTAAATACACATATAAAAAACACAATCTTATGTACCTTCCAGAATCCCCCTTTTATCCTTAATTAGATTCACCCATTGTCTCTAAATAAACTTTTTTTCTTTAGATCTTGCTTCCCCCCATTGAGGCTTCTCCCCCCCCTTTCTCTCTTGCTTATTCTTCTCCTTGCCCTTTTTACCCCTTTCTCTCTCCTCCTCCCTTTTCTTACTCCCTTTCCTTTGCTTTCCAAGCTTGCATCCACCTTCCTCTCATTTTTCTCTTTTTTGGTTGCTTTTTCAAACCTTAAAATCCCCTTTTTCTTATCCTCTTTCTCCTCCTCCCCAGAAAAAATCCATTGTTCATCAAATATGGCTTTTTGTTCCTCTTCTTCTTTGTCCCAGTCATTCTGCTGCGTAATCAACTTTTCATAAGTACATAACGCCATTTCTAAAAATTGAAATAAAGTGCCCAAAGTATCTTTTCCATCTTGTTCTTCCTTTTTATATTTTTGACATTCAATCTTTAGTTCATCCACAAGCGATGCCATCCTGAAAAGAGAAACTTTCCCCAAAACAACCAACCAAGTATTTTTAATCAAAAATAATTCAAAAAAAGTTCCAAAAGTTAATACTTTTCTTCCTTCTTCTATTTCTCTTTCTGGGGTTACTGTTTAATCAAAGAGGTCCAATTACCATATATCTTTCTTTGAGATTCTAGGCAGTCTCCTCCTCTTTCCACTTCTGCTCCAATTTTTTTCCTGTCTCTTCCCACTTGCAACATCAATTTTTAAATGATCAGAAATCCATACCTCTAATAAGGGTTTTCCAATTTCTTAAATTTTTAAGTCCAATGTCCAAAAACTCTTTTGTCCCTTAACTTCAAATTTCAAAATAGTCCACCTTCAGTGCCCAAACAAATTTCAAATCTTCATCTGCTGTTTCCATGGGGTGGGAGAGTGAAGGAAAAAAAAATCCCTTTAACAGCTTCTCTGCTGCTTTCGATCTTCTTAGGGATACAATGTATCCTCCAGCAATTCAGACAGCTCCATTCCAGCGAATTTAAAAGATGTTGATTGACCCGGCTCAGCCAGCACTTTCACTTTTCTTGCTTCCTCCAGCACAATCTTACCCGGTTGCAGGCTTCTTTGTAGCAGCCATTGCTGACCGCCACTCCACCACCTTGGGAAAAAGGGGGTTTTCCGGATGAGGAGGGGGTCTGCGACACCCCCAACCCCCTGTCTGGCTCCCCTCTCTCCTCGGCTGTCCCTACAGGGCAGCCATATCCCCCTGACCCATTTGGATCGGGGGTACCTCGGCGGCAAGCGCAGCAGGAATCGCAAATGGTCGCGAATTCCTGCTGCCACCGAAGCCACGCGGAACTGGAACCCAGCATCTTTTAAATTGTTGGTTTCCAGGAACATCTGGAAGTGATCTATTTACGAGTCCCAGTCTTCGGTTGCTGAGTCGAATGGAGCGGGTGGTGTGGTGCCGCTGGTCATCTTGCCGTCTGTTGCGTGCGCTCTTTCTCCACGTGCTCTGTCTTGTCTGATGTGTTATAGTCAGCTCTATCATTTCCACATCCCATCCTCATCACCAGTGTTAAATCCTGGGCATGGGTGCAAGGAACGGAGACGAGACATCGGATGGTGACTTCAACTCTTTATTAACAAGTGAGTCTATTGCTTTCACAAGCGTCCAATCAGGGGTTTCCGTTAACAGCCAATCAGACTGGCCAAACCTGACCAATCATGACTCGCTATCTACGGGCCATTGAGAATTGCAGGATTACAAGCCTGCTGTAAGATGAAGCTGTATCGCTGCATTTGGCTTAATCCATAACACAATCGAATTGAAAAGATATAATGATTGATAGTTCATTGGGAATTAAGATGAGGGAATAAAGGTATATTCTAATCATTAAGGTGTCACACTCAAAATAGTAAAAGGAGGGAAACCTATACTTGTTCTTTTTTCTTTGTGTGTGTGTGTGTTAAAACTTGTATTAATCTAGAATTCATTAAAAAATGTATAATGGAAAGGGAATATGACAGACTAAAGAACTAGCTAAATTAATAAGTTTAATATAGACTATTAAAAGCAAGGAGAGACATTGGTAAGTTTATTATTACTATTATTAGACAAATATATATTGTTTATTTTTATCTTTAAAATAAATATTAAAGGATTATATTTGAAATAATTGAAATGAAATAAAAAAATGTTTTAGATTGAGATTAATGAAAGAATTTAGAATTAAACTTTATTATTATTATTATTAGGCAAACCCATATTGTTTATCTTTATTTTCAAAAATAAACATTAAAGGATTATATTTGAAATAATTGAAATGAAACAAAAAGATGTTTTGATTGAGATTAATGAAAGAGGCTAGAATTAATGTGTTTGTTTCTCTCCTTACTGAAAATTTGGAATGGAAAAGATAATAATAGAATTAAGTATGCATATATGAATGTATAATTGCTGTCATATTTGTATGTAAAGGTGATGACCCAGAAATATGTTGTCCACTAAAAAGAGATTTTTGTTTTTAATGTGAAAAACTGAATAAAGTTTGTTAAAAAAAGTAAAAAAAAAAAAAGATATTCTCAATCTTACACTGGAAAAGACCCTGTATAAAAGAGCTGCATACCTGTACCTATGAAAATCTATGAATATACACACACACACACACACACACACACACACACACACACATACATACATATATATATATGTGTGTGTGTATATATATAATGTTTTCTTAAGTTTTCGCAGGTACTTACATGTAGAAGAATAAGTACCCACCTGGATGAACACAAAAATGCAGTAAAAAAGCTGGAACACACTTCCACATTAGTCCAACACATGAAAGCAACAGGTCATAGCATTGACTTCAATGGCATCAAAACCCTAGCCACTATTAAAAAAAGCCCAGCCACAGCATTATCAGAGAAGCCATAGAAATTGAAAAAAGACCTGAAAGCATGAATAGAAGAGATGATTCCTCCAGAGTGTCAATTATTTGGAAGCCTGTACTCACAAACAAAAAATTCTCCACACCACAAGCCAGGCAAACACCTGGGCACAAACAAATCCCCCCTGATACCTCCAGCTCAAACACACCCCAACCAGGCACCCAGATGAAACCTAGCTTCTTAATAAATGATAGCCATCCATTTACTCAGAGCCAAGCTACACTAAATGCCTCCAATACAGGGAACACAATGTTGCCAGCCAATCAAGACAAAAAAAGCCGCAAAACAGACAGAAGATATTAGAAATACCAATCAAGCAGAACACAGCAAACTCCAAGAACAATAAACACAGATCAAGACTCCCAACCAATCAGAATGAAGAAAAAACCATTCTGGCACAGCAGTAGGCTAGCCCCAAATTTAAAACAGAAACAGCTGTGAAAGTCTGATTCAAAGATGAACACCTGATGATGGCAGATGAGATTCTGCCAAAACATTGCTACAACTTTAAAAACACAACTATAATGACATGGGAAAATACCCTAACAAAGCTGAATACCATACATACATACAAACATACATACATACATACATACATACATACATACATACATACATAATTTTTAATATAAAAATTGCCTGGTGGTCACATGGGTTGGTGGCCGTGGCCAAGCCAACATCACTTCTTTTTCCTTGTTGTTCTCTCTCTCTCATTTCTCTCTCTCTTTTCTCTTTCTCTCTCTCTCTCTCAGTCCCCAGGAGTGGGGGGGGAAGGTGGTGGGAATCTGACATGGTTGGTCATCTTGACTTTGCTGTGGAAAGTAAGGCGAAAGAGCAAAATAAGGCAGGAAAAGCGCCAGGTTTTGAGCACCTCCTCAGTATGCTGCGACCCACCAAAAATTTCTCATGGCCCATCAGTGGGCCACGGCCCACCAGTGGGCCACGGCCCACCAGTTGGCAAATGCTGATTTATATCAAGAGGAAAGAAATATTCTTAAATGTTGAACAAAGTTAAAAGATTTGAAAAATATACATTTTTCCATTTCCTGAATACTGGAATAGTAGAAATTAAATGCTTATTACTTTAGAGAACATTATATATTCTGAGAGCCCACAGGAGAAAGAATGGTCTAGTTAGTATACCAGATAGTTTCTGGCAGTGAGACTATCTTCACAAAGTTCTCTCCTGCTGACTTTATAACTGGGAGCATTCATAGTAGGAAAGGAAGCTCTTCAGATCATCATTGCTACTTAGAGCTTTAAAGGTCACCACCAAAATCTTAAATCATATAACAAATTGCCAGGACAAATTCTTCAAGAAAGACATCCAGTGGTCCTGCACCTTACACTGATTAGCAAACTTGCAATTGCAACTTCCAGATACTTTTCAGAGATGGCTTTCATGAAAAGCACATTATAATTATCTTTTTTTTTTTTTTGCAAACAAATTTTATTAGTTTTATAAAAACAATACACAAACAATCAAGGCATAATAACATATAAAATCTTTTCTAAGAAAACCAATAGAGCATACAAGAATAGTTCCAAATTGTAATATCGATATTTACGTTATCTGTTCAACTTCGTATCTTATCCCAACTTCTCCTTTTCATTCTATTATCCAAATTATATTCCTTGCTAATTAAAGTTTCATTGCCTTTCATAAACAATACCCAAACATACAAAACATAAAACATAAACAAAAAACAAAAAACAAAAAACATCTTTTCTGAAGGCTGCTTGATCCCGGGTTAAAACTCTTTGCACAGACACAAATTCAGAAATCATACTCAATTTATATATCATTCCATATCTTATTACCATTTTCAATTTTCTATGTAGCTTCTCCCCCCTTTTATCTCTCTTAATTTTATTTTATTCATCTTATCTCAATTCAGTTCATAATACTTATCATTCTTTGTCTGTTCTGTTTCCAGTTATCCATTCATCTTTTCTCTTTTAATATACTTCTCCTGTACACTGCTTGGAGTGACGCCTTTGACTCATTCCCCTAGCTTAAATTTACTTAAAATAACACTTAATTTATGTTGGGATTCTGCTTAGTACATTCTAAAGTTACACAATAAATTTTATGAGAAGGGTAAAAACACAACAATAAAAGCATATATAACCCCTATCCATATCATTGAAAAGCTAATCATATATATTGATACTCATTTATATCTTAAACATTTTACTCTAGATACACATATAAAAACACAATCTTATGTATCTTTCAGAATCCCTTTTTCAATTAAATTTACCCATTGTCTCTAAATAGGCTTTGTTTCTTTAAGTCTTGTTTCCCACCATTAAGGCTTCTCATCCCCTCCTTTCTCTCTTGCTTATTCTTCTCCTTGCCCTTTTTACCCCTTTGCCTCTCCTCCTCCCTTTTCTTCTTTTGCTTACTCCCTTTCTGTTGTTTACTAATCTTATATCCACCTTTCATCTCATTTTTCTCTTTTTTGGTTGCTTTTTCAGACCTTAAAATCCCCCTTTTTTCCCTCTTTCTCCTCCTCCCCAAAAAGAACCCATTGTTCATCAAAGATGGCTTCTTCTTCTTCTTTGTCCCAATCATCCTGCTGTGTAATCAACTCTTCATAAGTGCATACCGCCATTTCTAGAAATTGAAATAGAGTGCCCAAGGTATCTTTTCCATCTTGTTCTTCTTTTTTATATTTTTTATATTCAATTTTTAGTTCATCCACAAGCAATGCCATCGTGAAGAGAAAAACTTTTTCCAAAACAACCACCCAAGTATTTTTAATCAAGAATAATTCCAAGAAATTCCAAAGTTATCAAAACATCCAAATAGACTATTTCTTTTAATACTTCTTTTCTTTCTTCTATTTCTCTTTCTGGGGTTACTATTTAATCAAAGAGTTCCAATTACAATATATATTTCTTTAAAGTTCTAGGCAGTCTCCTCCTTTTTCAACTCTGTTCCAATTTTTTTTTCCTCTCCCTTCCCACTTACAACAATTTTCTTTTAAATGTTCAGAAATCCATACTTCCAATAAGGGTTTTCCGATTTCTTAAGTTGTTAAATCCAATGTCCAGAAATCCTTTACCCCTTAGTTTTAGCATTCAAATTAAGTTATCTTCAGTGCCCAAATAAATTTTCCAAATCTTCATCTGCTGCTTCTATGGGGTGGGAGAGTGAAGAAAAAAAAGTTTTTTTTCCTCTTGACAGCTTTCTCCACCGCTTTCCGATCTTCTTAGGAACAATGTATCTTTCTGGCAATTCAAACGATTCAATTTCCAGGGTGTTTAAAAGTTGTTAATTGATCCAGCTCAGCCAGCACTTTCACTTTTCCTGCTTCCTCCAGCACCAATCTTACCTGGCTATAGGCTTTTTCGTGGCGGCCATTACTGACCACTGCTCCACCACCTCGGGAAAAAGGGGTTTTTCTGGGAGAGAAGGGGGTTTGCAACACCCCCAACCCCCTGTCTGGATCCCGTCTCTCTTCAGCTGCCTCTACAGGGCAGCCATATCCCCCTGACCCATTTGGATCGGGGGCACCTTGGCGGCAAGCGCAGCAGGAATTGCAGGCAGTCGCGAATTCCTGCTACCACCGAAGCCACACGAAACCGGAAGCCAATTATCAAGTGGGATTGTAGTTATGATTGTCAGCCCCACCAGCTAAACCAAAACCAGAAAATAAAGTCTACAAAAAAATCTAGACCTTTATTAGAAATATGCTGTATTGAAATTGGCTATAATAACAAGAATTTGAAAGTCTGTGTTTAAGTCTCCTCTTCTACCCAAGTAAATTAGGGATGTGTTTGACTAAATCACTTTCAAATATTGTTTTGCTTCCTAGAATACAAAAAAATGTTTGAGTCCTCTTTGTCTAAATACAAGGTTCTTCTAGTTCCTGCCTATTTCTATCAAGATCATTTACATCACTGTTTACACGATGTGAATTTTTTTTTTGCCAAGTCTGACTGAAAAAGTTAGGCAGATTTATAGTTGCCCCCCTACCAATAATTATGCAAACATGCTTTGCCTCACAACTGCCACTTATGAATCTAACAACAACTGGATGATCAAGAAGAATGATCAAACTATGGAGCTGCTCTTCCTAGGGACTGCAAGCCCTTCTAAAATAGGCTTCACTTCAATTCCCAAGCATACTTTGCTTCTTACCAACTTTACCTCTGTTTTATCTGGAATTAATTTCAATGTTTTAGCCCTCATCCAGCAAATTATTAAGATTAGGCAATTTTCAGTAGCACTAATTACTTCCTTGAAGTTAGTTGGCAGAGAGCAGAGGAGTTAAAAGCCATCAGCATATTAATATTACTTCACTCTAAAGCTCTGAATTATTTTACCCAACAATGGTTGGATAATAATCAGCATAGGGAACAAAATGGAATCCATGGGACACCATAGGTAAATTACTCACTCTAACTAAGTTTTCTACACATGACTCAATAGAAAGGACCAGAACTATTGCACAACATTGCTTCAATGTTCAACTCAGACAATGGCTCAAAAAGATACCATGATCAATTGCATAAAAAACCCATTAGTTTAGGAAAGGTTGCATCTAGTTTCCAACATTGATCATCCACTGAGGTAAACCAACCGTCTCAGTACCATGCTCCAGATAAGATCCCAGTTAAAGTTTTATGTAAAGAGTTTCATACAAAGGTATTCAAAGCTACAAGTTTACTGCTTTTTTCACTGTTTGGCTGTGCTCTACCTCCTTTCTTAATACGCTTGTGAATTTAGGGAGGTTTCTAAGCCACTTCTCTATACTTTCTGCTTATTCTGTTTTAAGATATGCTTTTCTTCTTCTTGCTTTGGGTCCAGTTCTTATCTATTTCCACCAACTTGACCTTTCTTACACTCTACATCATACTACATTCAAAAAGGCATAATCTCTATTCTTAATTAATCCCAACCTTAACTAATCAGGAGAAGCAAACTCATCAGCCCTCAAAGCCATCCATAGGATCAAGATCTATGATCTGGAAAGAGCCGTATGTGTGGATAAGCAATTACTAAGGTTCTTTCCCTATGTTAGGGATAACATTGTTTTACCCTAACTGGTTTAGGTAAATAATAATATGTAATCATAGTTTGTATGTTAAAGTGTCTGCAACTTTAACTGTGGGATAGTAATTAAGGGAGTGGTTGTGAAAGCACTTTAAAAGAAGCAAGGCTGCAGCTTGCTCTCTCTCTGGCTTTGATGATCCCTGATTACTGCAAGGAAAACAAGTCTGCATTGCTCGAACGGGAGAGAAAACAAAGGACTGACTTGTAAGTGAATTGACATAGGATATTTCTACACGGACTTTGCTAACTGAATATCCCTGTATGGACTGACTAAATGATACATGACTATTGGACTGTTATTTTGACTATGCTATGAACTCATAATGGAATAAACTATATATTTGATAGCACAAGCGTATCTGTTATTTTTACTGTATGTTAATAAACATACATGCTTAGCTCACTCATTTATCTGTGTGCCTATCTGACTAAGCTGCACATTCTGTTTAGCTTGTCTCCCTAACCCTGGTTGGGGAAACCAGGCTTAACACCCTATAACCTGTCTCCAAAGCAAAGTCTCACCAGGAATCACTGCTTATTCTAACGCTTGATGGAGATGACACAAAGTACACAAGAGGATCCTTTAAAAAATGAGCCCCTGGGTTTGCTCAGTGGTATTCCATCCTTCTCTCTGCTTCATTTTTACCAGCAGCTTGAAAATTCAAACAGCTGTTTCCCTTCTACTAAAAGGAAGAGGCTGCTGTCAACTTTCTGAGCTATGCACCTACTTGAATCAGGACTTCAACACACCAGATGCTGCCAAACAGCCCTTTATCGAGTACATAGCATCGGCACTTAGTGAAGTGAAGCTAGCTCTGAGACTTCCCTATTTCAGCATCATAAGAAGGCTTGAACCCCTGCTCCCTTCAGGTGTTCCAAGTCACACTGGTCAACCCTTAATAACTTCTCCCTTGGTTTGGTCTCAGCAGCTCTTCATCATTACAACCTTGATCTCCATGCTGGTCTGACTGCTGTTATGTCCAGCTAGGTAAGGCATCACACACCCCAACAACCCCCTCCATGTTTCATTCCTCATCCCCCTCCATGTTTTCCCAATCCACCCGCAAGTATGGCAAAAACAAAATGAAGTGCAAGTAAGCCTAACTTCATCCATGCCATTTTGGAGATTGACAGCTGCTTAAAATTATTATCTGGATCATCAATAGTACCATCAGTAGATGAAACAAGAAATTCCCCAACTATCCCTGTGAAGTTTATAATTAAAACTGATCAGAGAATCATCTGTTGGTGACAATGGGAGGGTGCATGATTAGTGCTCACCCACTGTCTATATTTTGAGAATGGCATTGGCAAGGACAACAGCAGATCAGTTCATAATAGTTTCTTAGCAAGCAAATATGGTGTGTCTATGGAAGGGATTACAGCTTAAGGAAAAGGCACATTTGAAAGTATTCAATTTTATTTACACTTTTGCAACTGTCTTCGGACCAGGATATTCTAATGATGAATATCTATCTATCTTTCCATCTTCATGATAGAAGCCAGGATCTGAACTTTGGATATATCATCTTGTTTTGGGTTTTGTTTGTTTTCTTCTGGAGATCATAACGTTGCAGAGCATTTGCACTATTTTGAATTTCCAACTCCAAAACTGGAGACCAGATGATAGTCTAAGCCCAGTTTTCAACATCATTCATCAACCAAGAATGGAGGTTGTTTGCATTCTTCTCAACCAATGCAATGCAATCAAACTCATAATACTTTCCATCCTTTTCTCTACCATGGTATAGATAATTCATGCTATACAGTACATGAATTACAGAAGTTCCTTCTGTTCCCATATTTGATTTGTCATATTATACATTTGAGTTTGAGTATGCATGTGAAAATTATGATATGTGAAAATATTCAACTTAAAAGATGGATATAAGTACTTGGAAAATAATCCATAAATTCATACCATGCTGTCATATATTTTATTACTTACAGTTTACTGTCATAACACAATCAGTAGGAAGGTAGTAACAGCCAAATCAATAAAAATATTTGGGCATTTTTCTTGTACAGTTCCAGTAGTATTTCTCTGGAGAAAGCTCAAATAAGGATCTGTACAGTTTCATGGACATAAAAGGTAAAGTCAGCACATAAACCCACATTTCTACTTTTACTCATTGTAATGTTATTCAAAGATAAAATCTTGAAATAATACTTGAGGATGGCAAGCTTTAAACACACACAAAACACATACACATTTTTCTTTAAACACACACAAAACACATACACATTTTTCTCTAAAAGACAACAATGCATACATTGTTACAGGGCTTTTTAAATAAATGTGTGCCAATTTCTGTTATAGAAATGCAAAACATGTACACAGAGCTTTCTACAGTTTCTTAATTGTCCCTCTCCCTTCATCCCTGATTCACTGTGTCCCTTATCTCTACTCTGCCATGCTCACTCTGTTAGCAATTACTTTAAGTACTTTCATTTCTGGGCTTGGTTTTTGCCTAGAGAGGATGAGGAAAGGAGAAATTTCCTTTCCTGAGATTCTTAGAAGTCCACCATTTTGGCCCAGGTTTTTTTTTTTTTTTTTTTGCTAACTCCCAATCTGTCCTTTCCAAATGTTTCCATCTGTGTACTTTTTTTAAACCAGCTAATCTGTGCTACAGATGTTGTTGTTTTTGAAGTCCTGCATGCTTCTGTTGGGTCTTGAGTTGAAGATTTCTGCTCCCTCCTAGGTTTCTATATCTCCAACTGTTCCTTGATTCACATAGCTGTGATCTACACAGCCTAAACACAACATCAGCAACCTCTGTTGTTGCCTAATAGATCTGCCCCATTTATACTTTCACTGAGAAACAGATATCTTAATTAGCCCAGAAGTTTCTCAGTATCTATTAATAAGTAACTAACAGACCAAATTTTCTAACCTTGAGATTAATTTGCAATGCTTGTGTCCATCAGAGCATTTTCTCCTGCCACATAACCTTCCCTGATTTGCTACCTTTGAAAAGGATTGCTGGGAATTATTGCTGAATCTATTCTCTGCAGCACCAGGTTGGGAGAAGACTGTAAGAGGCACAGTTAGCCATCTACCAAAATCCTTGAAATGCCCGCTAGGAAATGAGTAAAAGCAGGAAAATGTTCCACAGACTTTCATGTGATGTGTTCAGAAGCTAAATTATGAAACATCAGGATGCTTTTAAATCCTAAAACAAAACTAGGGACCAAAAATAAAATAGGTATTTTAACCAATTTTCAGAACACTATCAAAATCAGTACAGATTATTCAACCACATTTTTAATAAAATAACTTGATGGTCCTTGGCTCTTTAAAGATGTGCTATTTCATAACTTTGCAACACAATGTATTTCCTGTGTAAAGACTCAGACAAGGGAGTTTGGTGGACTGGGGAGAAGAACCTAATCTATCCCTACAGGAGCTAAAACAAATCTAACCAACAGTCAGTTTTTATTTTTCTGTGCTGATTTGTTTATGGTTGGCTTTGCCATTTTAATATTCAGAATGTGATGGGTTTGGAAAAAGGAAACAAATTGGAATACAATGCAGAAAGTTTTATATTCATTGCAGGAAACTCACGTGTCATTTATTAAGAGCTCCTTCCTCCTTGTGGTGGCATGGTCACTATGGGTTAAATTTGAGTCACCACATGACAGTTTTATTCTTGCAATTTATGGTGGTATAAGTTTTATATAGCACAGTATTATGGCAGGTATTTTTAATTAATATTTTGCATCCCAAAGAATGCCACACAACCATATGGTAAAAGCAAAAGAGATAATTTATAACACACTTAGTTACCAGTCTAACAAATGAGTTCGCAGGGTGCATACCTGAAATGATTAGATGGAAATACACTGTTTCTGTTCTGTGCTGATCATTTTCTTGGAAAGCTGAGTACAATGCAAAGAAGAATAAGCTATTCCAGGTAGTACAAGGAGAAAAGAACATTTGAGCAGACATGTTCCCAAAAAACAAAAGGAAGCAATTGGAGTTCAGTCATTTTACACAGATTTTAAGGCTCTGATTGATCAAGATAGAAGAAAGGGAATTGTTAAATAGCAATGTTTGTAGCAACTTCCTTTCAAGGGTAGTTCATCAGCTCTATTTCATTTGGATGGGGCCTCCCTATGCATTTAGTTGAGTTGAATCCCGGGTATCTGCTCCCAAATTCTGCCTTGATGGCATCACTGAGAAATACCTAAAGAAGAAAATAACAATACATATTATTTGCATATGAAGTACATTAAAAGGAAATAAGCAGGACAGTCCAAGGTAGATGAAATCATCAAAAACATTTCTACATAGGTGCTACTCAGTTGCAGTCATGGGGAAGCAAATACATGACCATGTGGCAAAGACAATGCAAGCAACTGTATTTGTATGGGCATCTATGGGGAAGGGAAAACCAAGGAGGGCAAGTGAAAACCAAGGAGGGCTGCTCACTTCCCTCTTTGGAAGAACTGTATTGGAATAGATGTAGGAGGAAGATATTTAATATATTGAATGACTCCTCTCATCCGGGACATCAGCTCTTTGAACTATTACCATCAAGAAGGAGATTTAGGGTATTAAGAACAAGGACAACCAGATTTAAGAACAGTTTTTATCCAAGTGCAGTTTTGAGTTTGAATGCAGGGTCAAAAGATTTATGTGAAAGTGAATGAGAGTAATGGGGTTTTACATTTTTAAATTGCATAGAGATCATTGTATGGTCGGTTGTGTTTAGTTTTAATTTAATTTAATTTTTTTTTCTTTTAATGGTGTTTGTCCAGTTTTTACTTGTGGAAGAGCACCTCATTTCGTTGCACCCGCTTGCGAGTGTAATGACAAACTCTATAAACTATAAAATTCTACATGATGTGAGTTATGTACTTGCATCCAACATTTACATGCCAGAAAAAAAGGCTATGGGTTACATTGTAATAGGATGCATTTTGTCTTTTTTTTTTTTTTTGTCATTTTGCTTAAATTGGATGGCTGTGTATGGGCTATTCAGAGAGATGAAGGCTAATGGCATTATCATCCAATTGGAGAAAAGCTTGATCAAGTGATGGTAATTCACTTCATCCAACAGATTCTTATGATTAATTTGGGCCTGGAAATTATTCAGTCTAAATTGGAGGATGGGGAGTTGAGATGCTAGAGAGGCTTGGTCTCCCTGGCTTTTTGTAACAAGGAGAATGTTTTGACTTCCTTTCACTTGAGAAGTTCAAGTGCTAATGGAAAATTATCAAGAGAGCCCAAATGGGGGAGCAAGGGAATTACTCCTGAAATATCCCTTCCCTCAAAGCAGCACTTAGTAAGTGCTTGATAATGGTTAATGGGGACATTATATGTTGGTAGTACTGCACACCAGCCTTTTCAGCTGCATGGATCTGTAGTTTGGATGGACTCAATAGTATTGGCTACAAATTGATCATTCAAGCAGACCTCTTTTCTAAAACTGCCCAAAACAACTTCATCCTAACCGATTTGAACCATTTGACTTTTTTTTTTTTTGCTTCATTGTATTCTGACATAAATGTCATGTGTTGCAAAGAGAATAAGGACATAGCACAACAATTTAAGTAGAAACATGGAAATGTTCCCAGTTCTCTTTCTCTTCCCATTTTCTGCCAGTGGATGAGAAACAAGTATAGTGATGCTTGTAATTTTGCCTGCTTGGGGATTTTCTGCATCCTGTTTAACCTCACAGGTTAAACCTCCTGAATTGGAACATTATCTCAGAGGATGACATGTTTTCAAAAAATGTGATATGGGCAAATATTGAACTGAGAATATTCCCATACAATGCCTTTTAAATTTGTAAACAGCAAATAAAAGACATACACTTACACTCTGCCCTTCATGAGCACAGCACATTAAAGAAAATGCTGGGAACGTGTTGCATTATGTATATATAGTTGAAGGAGCCTGTAGCTAGTTGCAAACCTAGAGGGAATACAAATCTTATTAGGGAAAAATTTGATATGGAAAATCTGTATACAGTACATTAACCTTAAATATCAAATTTATACTGGTAGCAGCAAGTTATCCTGCTCGTAATTCTTTTGAGCTGGCTGATCACAGAGGGAGCTTCTAGGTCTCCACAGTGCCTAAATACAGAAGGGTGGCCTTACCCAATATGTCTCAACTGGCTTATGTGTCTATGCAGCACTGCCCTCTGCTGGCTGTGACCCATTGAGCTGGTTCACATGTGCATTATATTTGGATGAACTTCGAGCACTTGCACCTGAAGGAGGGGGCAAGATTTCCCAAAGACTTGATAGCAAAGACTTTGACAGCTCTTTCATCCTCTCTCTTACTCCTGCACTAATGAAGTGGGATGACTCTATATATAGGTAGTTCTGATTAAGATCTGAATCCATAAATCAATGCACCCCATCATTTGGAAGCACTGAATTTTACCCCAACTTATAATGCCCTGCTAGGATTCTCGTGTGCTCCGTGTAATCTTTCAGACTGACATGACACTTTAAAAGGGATCAAGTTTGTACTGATACAAACAAGGTCAGAATGAAGCTACACATGAAGAGAAACCATGGAGAAAGCTTCCCATCCATGTCAGCTGAATTTAAGAACTGTAGGAAGAAGTGCTTACTCTACCAGTCAGGCATGGGACCAGACATGTTCCTCCTTCCTTAACAAGTAGGGGATAGTCTGTTATGGTTTGAGACCCATCAGGCAGTTCTGCTTGAAGCTTCCTTCTCAGCTTCATTCTGAACTGCTGGATAAAAGTGTATAAAAAATGCTGTCAATAAAAGAGTCTCACCTTCCAGGCACTATTATATACTTTGATGGTGATGAATGCCAGTAGCAATGAAATTCAGTCATCTGAAACTTGTACAGTGACAACTAAGAGAAGGATGAAAATGAAACCCACTATTCGACGTACCCAAATGCCTCCTTGTTTTCTATGAATCTGGGCAGTTGAATTTTTAAAGTATTATTTCAGATATTTGTGTTCTGTGCCCACATCTGTCATGTCCATAAAGGACAGCTGTATAAATAGTCCAAGGTTATTTTGGCATTTTAATAACCATGTGATTCATTCATTCATGTTCCATCTATTCATCATGATGGGTTCTGTTGCGCTCCAACAGCATTATCATATGAATTCAAAGTCTTGTCAAACTTTCCGTCATAGGCAGTGGTGGGATTCAGATAATTCGCACCACTTTGGGAGAACCGGTTGTTAACTTTCTGAGCAGTTTCGTGAACTGGTTGTTGGAAGAAATCATTAGGGCAGAGAACCGGTTGTTAAATTATTTGAACCCCACCACTAGTCATAGGTACTGCTTGAACAGAACACACAGACAGCAAAACTAAAACTGTTGCAACTTTCTGGTGTTTCCCCTGCCACACACATTTTTTGCCCAAGACATGGTAGGCCATTTTCCTATAAATCACCCAAAATGAGCAAGCAAACAAAGGAAATGGGCTGTTGGAAGGAAATCTGAATCATTCCCTTCACTCTGGAGATTCCCTTTCTACAGAAACCATCTCACCTCTCTTTCTGTATTGTTTCAGGCATCTTAGCTGAGAATACTTGCATACTATTTGTCATTTTTCCAATAGTGGCTCGCAAGGGGATAAGTGTTTCCATTCTGTAAACTGAAAGTGGAAAAGCTGCTCTTGCATAAGACCTACAATACAGATCCTGGTAGGCAGGATTCCTTCAGAAACATCCATAAGATCTGAAAACTTAATCCAGTTATAAGAAATGTGAATCCTTTTTTGTTTGAAAAAAGGACAACAGTAAATATACCCAGTGCAAAACTGTAGGTCCCAATTGGTCTATAATATACACCTTAACCTCCCCCAAACATACAGGAACGATACATAGATTTCCCACATCAGTCAGTGGGAGACATAGACAGCCTGATGGCTAAATTGAGATTGTGAACCAGGCCTAGGATCAAATAGAGGATTACATATATGATCTAAATCAATCTGAGGTGAACTGCATATTTTTTTTTCTTCCTGAAATGCCAGTTGGGATTAGAAGCCACTCTTGCTCTTAAAATTATATTGTCAGTGCTTATTCTGAACAAGCAATAATCAAATGCTTCTGAGAAGGAGAGTATTAGATGATGCAAGAACATTTGCAAGGCTTGGATGCACTTTTGAACTTCTCCATAATTCATTGTTTACGCCACACGTGAACCTTAGGAGGGCAGGTTGCAATGAATAATAAAAATTAAATATGCCCTATAACTTAAAAAAAAAAAAGGCCTTTATATTCAAGTCAGTCTGATCAAAACTTCACATGTGCATATTTCCATATGGGTACATAGAAACAACAGTTTTTCTGGAAATGTTCAAATCACATACACAGAGTTTTGTTTTGCATCCCTTTTCACTGCTTTTAATCACAAAAGAGCTGGAAGGGACCTTGGAGGTCTTCTAGTCCAACCCCCTGCTCAAAACAAGAGACCTTATACCAGGGCTGTCAAATTGTGGATGTGTCACAGGCTGGCCATGCCCACACCCAGTTTAGCAAAGGTGGGGAAAATCCCAATAAGTCATGTGATGCCGCCGTGATGATATGAATTTGACACCCCTGCCATGCCCTATACTATTTCAGTTTGGTGGTTGTTCAGTCTCTTCTTAAAAACCTCCAGTGATAATGCATATACATGTTCTGCTGGCAAGCTGTTCCGCTGTTTAATTGTCCTCACTGTTAGGAAGTTTCTCCTTAATTCCAAGTTGCTTCTCTCCTTGATTAGTTTCTGTTAAGTACTTGGACATGGGTCGGAGTAAATGGAGACAGCCTCTGAATAGTGACTTTCAGCTCTTTATTAGCATAGTGACTTCTCAAAACAACAACAGTGAACCCTGCCTTATATAGGCAACCTTTGTGAGAATTGTCCAATAGCGAGCTATGAACGCAAGTACTTTAAACCAATAATAGTCCTCTGTTAAGGGCCAATCGGATTCCTAAGAACTAGCCAATCCGATCTGGCCGCCTAACAGCCAATCAGAAGTGCAGGGCCAGCACCCTGCACTTAACCTCAAGCTCATACTTTATTAACTATGGTACACACATAACACCCCTTCCCCCTGGCTTTTTAATTATGGTGTAGTTATATAATCCTTTAAGTAGGATGGTTGTCTTTTAAATCTTTCGGATTTTTGTTGGACTGTTTGATTGCAATCCTGTTGAGGTAGATTGTTGTTTGGCAGTGTCTCTGCTTCTTGCTCAGGTGCAATTTCTTGTGGTGCAAACAATTCTCCTTCCTGCTCCATTTCTTGAGTCTCACTTGATTCGTTGCTCTCTTCGAGCAGGTTCCCTGGAACGTCATCTTCTTCTTCTGTAACCCCCCCCCCCTTGGTTTGGTCATGGGGGAGTTGTTGACTGGCCGTTATGAGTCGTGACCGTAATTGGTCGATATGCCGTTTCCACAGTCTATTGTCACAGCATTTCACTACGTAGGATCTGGGGCCGGTCACTTGTACTACCGTTGCCTCTATCCATAATGGGTCGCCTGATAAGTTACGTGCGTAAACGCGGTCTCCTTCCTGGAATGTGCAACAGCGGCCACTGGATCCTATTGGCTTTTCCGGTTCGTAAGCAGGGTGCAACCGGTCGAGGTGGGAACGGAGTCTACGTCCCATCAGTAGTTCTGCGGGAGTTCTGCCAGTGACGCTATGTGGAGTTATGTGTTGCAAAAAGAGAATTTGGTTGACTTTGTCATCGATATTGTCATAGTCCATTTTTTGCAAAGTCTTTTTAACAAATTGGACCATGCGTTCCGCTCGGCCATTGGTCGCAGGGTGCGCAGGCGAGGTGAGCGCATGGCGGATGCCGTGGTCAGCGAGGTACTGCTCGAACATCAATGCCGTGAACTGTAGCCCGTTATCGGACACCAGGACGTCAGGCAATCCGTGGGTTGCAAAGAGTCTATTTAGGATCTTAATCACTGCCTCAGAAGTTGTGGCCGTCATACGATGAACTTCTAACCAATTGGAATATGCGTCGACTGTCAGCAGGAAGTTATATCCTTTGGTTGGCCCCGCGAAATCCAGGTGGATTCTGGACCAGGGTCCATGTGGCGTTTCCCATTCAGTAGGCATGGCTTTTGGTGGGGCGTTGCTGGCTTGTTGGCAACTGGTTTGACCCACTGCTCGATTTGCCGGTCCATGCCCGGCCACCATGCATAGCTCCGTGCGAGTGCTTTCATCCACACGATGCCGGGGTAGCCCTCGTGCAGGGTTTGTAGTAGCGTCTTCCGGAGTCGTTCTGGGACAACAACTCTATCGCCCCAGATGACACAGCCTTTTTGTGAAAAAAGTTCAGTCTGTCTTGTTTTAAATGGCGCGAAGTCATCTGGGACTTGGTCCAATGGCCATCCGCGTTCTACCCAGCCTAGGACTCGAACTAGGGTGTGGTCTCATTTGGTTTCTCTCGCGATGTCTCAGGCGGTCATAGGCGGCGAGTTGAGTGTTTCGATCTGCAACGTGGTTGCCGTTGGTGCCGGATCGTCAAGAGTCTCTGGAAGCGGTGCTTGGCTTAATGCATCAGCGTGGGGAATGGCTTTCCCCGGGCGATATTGAAGGCGATAATTATAAGCAGCGAGGAATTCTGACCATCAGGTCATTCTAGGGGATAATATGTAGGGGGTTGGCTTGTCCCCGGCTATTATCCCTAGCAACCGTTTGTGGTCAGTTATAATGGTGAATGTCCTTCCATACACATATTCATGAAATTTCTTTACAGCTGCAACGATTGCGAGAGCTTCTTTATCAATTTGTCCATAGTTCCGCTCTGCATGTGAAAGAGTCTTCAAAAAGTATGCAACAGGGGCTTCGTTCCCATTAGGCAGTACATGACTCAAAATGGCGCCCACCCCGAAAGGCGAGGCATCGCAGGTTATAACTAATGGTAAAGTCTCGTTATACTGCATAAGTACAGAGTCAGATGTGAGCAATTTTTTAACATTCTGGAACGCTTGTTCTTCCCGGTAACCCCATACTCACAATGCTTTTTTATCTAATCACTGGTGTAACGGTTCAGCAACAGTCGCCTTATGCGGTAAAAATACATTATAAAAATTAATGAGGCCTAAGAATGCCTGGAGATCAGTCATGTTACGTGTCCTGGGGGCATTTTTTATCGCCTTTAATTTACTTTCGGTAGGGTGGATGTCCTGGCTATCAATCCGATACCCTAGAAACTCAACACTGTCAGTATATAAGTGACATTTGTTTTTTTTCACCTTAAGTCCTGCCTCTTGGAATTTTTTAAGAACACTTTTCAAACGATCCTGCAAGATTTTTTTGGTAGGGGCTGCAATTAATACGTCATCAAAATACGGAACCACGCCTTTGATTCCCTGTAACAACCTTTCCATGAGGCTTTGGAATATCCCCGGGGCTACACTAACCCCAAATTGCAATCGAGTACATTTAAAAGCACCTCTGTGCGTTACAAATGTTTGGGCCTGAGCCGTCTTTTCATCCACTGGTAGTTGTTGATAAGCTTGAGCTAAATCTAATTCAGCAAAAACCTTTCCGCCCCCCAAGGAGTGGAAGAGGTGCTGCACCACCGGAACTGGATACGCATTCTGCTGTAGGGCGTGGTTTAAAGTGGCCCGGTAGTCCCCACAAATTCGGATTGACCCATCTGGCTTAATGGGCGTTACAATAGGGGTTTCCCATGGAGAGTGATCGATGGACTTCAACACCCCTTGAGCAATTAACTTATTGAGTTGTTCGTCGATCTTAGCTTTAAGAGCGAATGGAACTCGACGGGGCTTCAAACGAATTGGGGCTACTTTTGGATCTAAACTAAATGAGATTGGGGTCCCCTTATACTCGCCTAAACGGTCTGCGAATACGTCGCTGAACTCAGAAACAAAGTCTTCCTCCCACTCACAACCACCGACTCGATTCACGCCAGCCACCTCGATGCCTAGTGGCGTGAACCATTGGAGGCCTAATAGACTAGGCCTATCTCTATCGATGATCGTTAGAGGTAAGTACGCTGTATGTTTTTTGAAGGAGACTCGGACTCGGCAGGACCCGACCACAGGGATTCGATTTCCTTGGTAGTCCTTGAGGATGAGGCGTTGAAATTGGAGGTCTTGGCGTTGGATTGTGGGGATAAGTTGCTTGAGTGTCTTCCAAGACACCATCGAGAGGGACGATCCTGAGTCGACCTCCATGTGGCAAGGCTGGTTCTCGATGGCTACCGTGACTCGAATTTTCTTAGTGTCCATGACTCAGGCGTGACCTATAGTGATAGTATGGTGAGCCTCTTCTTTTTGCAAAGCGCGATTTCTGTAGGAGTGGTTTACTGGTTCTCGCCTTACAGGGCGGTTTCCTGTCGATTGGCGATAGTTGGCCCCTTTTGAGGCCTGGCTGGGTCCTGGTAAGCTGCGGCAGACCCGGCTGATGTGGCCTCGTTTCCCGCACTCATGGCAGAGTGCGTCGCGGAATTTGCATTCGGCCCTGGCATGGTTTGCTCCACAGCCAGTGCAAGGGCATAAGGGCTTAGGGCGAGGATCCCGGTCAGACTGCATTCGATGGACCCCTTCTTCGTCGCTGTCTGATGATGAAGAGAGGTCCTCGTGGTGCGTCGTAACGAGCTGTCCTTCAGACTTGGATAAAATCGCTTGTCGGTGGTGGTACCGGAGTGCGGCTTCGCCGTAGTTGCGCAGCTGACTTTTTGGTCGCCTCTGCAGCCATGGCTTCAGCGATGGCGTCAGCAAGGCTGATGTCGCCTTTCGCCATCAGCTTGCTTTGCACGCCTAGTGCATCTAATCCCAGAATTACTCGGTCTCTTAGTGCTTCTTCTAAATCAGCGAAACAGCAGAGGCCTCCTAAATTTCAGATGTCTGCCACGAAATCGGCCACGCTCTCTCCTTTTTGCTGGTTCCTTTGATAAAACCCGTGGCGTCTCACGAGTGTAGGCACGGTTGGTGCGTAATGATCTCTCAGGATGGGTTCGATGTCGTTCCAGCTCATGGCTTTCACGTCTCGAGGTTTGGCGAGTGCTTTTGCCATTTTAAAAACAGCCGGGCAGCAGTGTGTCAGGAACAGTGCCCGCTTTTTTGCTGGTGTGGCGTCCTTCAAATTATTCGTCTCAAGAAACATTTGGAAGCGATCCATGTAGAATTCCCAATCCTCTTGGTTTGGATCGAATGGAGCGGGTGGTACGATGCTGCTGGACATGGTTCCGTTGTTGGCGTCGTCTTCCACGTGCTCGGTCTTGCTTCCTGGCTTCTTAGGTTCAGACGTCTCCAGATCCCATCCTCATCGCCAGTGTTAAGTACTTGGACATGGGTCGGAGTAAATGGAGACAGCCTCTGAATAGTGACTTTCAGCTCTTTATTAGCATAGTGACTTCTCAAAACAACAGTGAACCCTGCTTTATATAGGAAACCTTTGTGAGAATTGTCCAATAGTGAGCTATGAACGCAAGTACTTTAAACCAATAATAATCCTCTGTTAAGGGCCAATCGGATTCCTAAGAACTAGCCAATCCGATCTGGCCGCCTAACAGCCAATCAGAAGTGCAGGGCCAGAACCCTGCACTTAACCTCAAGCTCATACTTTATTAACTATGGTACACACATAACAGTTTCCATCCATTGTTTCTTGTCTTGCCTTCTAGTGCTTTGGAAAATAAGTTGACCCTTTCTTCTTTATGGCAGCCCCTCAAATACTGGAATACTGCTGTCATGTCACCCTTAATCCTTCTTTTCTCCAGATTAGCCATATCCAATTCTACAAGTGTTCTTCGTATGTTTTTGTTTCCAGGCCCATAGTTGCTCTTCTTTGCACTTTTTCCAAAGTCTCAACTTTTTTTTTTGTTTTTTTGTAATATGGTGACCAAAACTGGATGCAATATTCCAGGTGTGGTCTTACTAAGGATTTATAAAGTGATACTAATACTTCTTGTGATTTTGATTCTTTGCCTCTGTTTATACAACCAAGGAATATATTAGCTTTTTGGGCTACTGCTGCACATTGCTGGCTCATGTTTAAGTGATGGCCCACTAGGACTCCAAGGTTCCTCTCACAGTTACTGTTTTTGAGCCAGGTTTTACCTAATCTGTACTTGTATCTTTGGTTTTTCCTGTCTAAGTGTAAAATCTTGCTTTTCTCCCTATTAAATTTCATATTGTTGGATGGAGCCATTGGCATCATAGGTCCAAATTTAATGGCAGTAACTTTTTAGCACCTCATGATCAACTGGTTACAAGGGGGCAAAGAGATGTCCATAAAAAGTGAAGGACTTATCTGGGTCCTATTTTTCTTTACTACTCTGTTTGCTCTTTGTATTAAAAGATTGTTAATTTGAGATCACTACTTTCTGCCTTTTTTCCTCAGGTACACACTTGCACAACAAAAATATGAGTACTGCCCTCTAGCTTGGGTATAACTCAGTAGGTACAAGGCTTTGCCTGCATCTCTAATGCATTTCCTTTTAATAAGTCTCCTGTTATAGTTATAAAACAATTACTTCACTAATATTTTGCTCACATCAGATTCCTGCTCTCAGGCACACTCATATTTATGTAAGGAATCCCTCAGCCTCTAAAAATGGCAATTATCTTATCATTTCCCTACAATTACTGGAATATTCAGTGGGAAATTGAATTTATGTTATTGTATTCATACACATATTCACCTCTTATAGCCATCCCAAAATTGGTACCAATAGACTGAAGATAATGTAATTCTAAGTGAACATACACCATGGAATTTGTGCAGAGTGGATGTTGTTTAAACAACTACAGAAGACATCAAGTTGGGGAACACTAATCTACTAAATTGTTTCATGAGAAAATTACTTTACAGTAATTATTTCCCAACTACAGTTTGCTTCTCTTCAAGTGCAAACTCATCCAGTTTCTGTCTCAAAAGGTACATATCTGCATGAACCTCAGTATTGACTTATTAGAAAGGGGAAATCCTTTTCCAAGAGCTCTTCTATAGAGAATGCTCATGGATTAAATGAAATTGGGTCCAGATTCATGCTGAAGAGAGCAATTTCTGTATTTGGATAGCCACGTCAATAGGACTGCAGGCACAAAAGTCTGGATCCCTGTTCTCCAAGCTTTCCATCACGAGACTTATTTTCAGATGAGTCATCCCATTAGTTTTGTGGAATTCATTTGAGAAAACCAGCTTTCTGCCTTTGATAAAAATAGCCAAATCGCTGTCCCCTGTTTACACAAATTGTCCATTGAAACCTTTTAAGAAATCATCTTGCTGTGAAATATGCTTTTATTATTTGAAATAAAGGACCCAGGCAAACTTCAGAGCTGATAATACAAAGTGCCCATTCAATTCTATATCAACATGGATCATTTTACACTATAATAATAGATAACAAAGTGTGTTGGAAGCAGAAGGATTAGGAAAATCTAAAACCTGGAAATAGCTGTTGACGATCACCATGAATCTTGGAAACTGAAACATTAGAGAGAAGGATCTTTTCCTTTTTCTTCCCCTACCTTGTTCCTTTCCCTCTTAGCTGCTCAATTTATAAAAAGCCCTAGGCTGGTATTGTTGAAAAACCAATATATTTTCTTTCATGGTACAGTATAGTAAAAAGCTCAGTTTGAACATAGGGAACTGTTTAAGGAGAGTTGTATATTGGGAATCAAAGAGACTGTAAAGACGATAAAATAGAATAGTATATACAATCTAAAAGCCAACATTCATGAGAGATGGATTTTAAGTTTTATTATAATCTACAGCACAAACCATTTATCAGATGTAACCACATTCATAAGCTACACAATGTTAAGGCAATGTTAAATTAAATTAAATGTTAAAGAACATGTAATATGAAAAGATTTCCTCTAAATATTAATTAAACATCCCATGCTTAGTGCAGTTGCCCTTCACAGTAGCTTCCTCTTAATTGTGCACAGCAGAACCAACTGAAAACAAAGTGAAGATCATACATTGTTTGGTTAAGGAGATAAGAGAAATTTGCCACTAATTTCAGTGCAAGAGAAATATCAAGATCTGCCAAAATGGAGTCCATCCTGCAGTAATGAGCAAAGTCCACTTTGCATTATTCTCTGGTTAAAAATACACAGAAAGGGTAGATTTGGGAGAGGGGGAAAATCTTCCTAAAAAGAATCTTTGGTAGTTGTAATTCTGTCACGCACACACACATCCAATAGCAATAGCACTTTGACTTATAGATTGCTTCATAGTGCTTTACAGCCCTCTTTAATTGGTCTACAGAGTCAGCATATTGCCCCCAACAAGCTGGGTTCTCATTTTACCAATCTGGGAAGGATGGAAGGCTGAGTCAATTTTGAGTCAGTAAGGATTGATCTCCTGGCAGTGAGCTGAATTAGCCTGCAATACGGCATTCCAACCACTATGCCACCATGATTCCTTATACTCTGATAGTCCAGGAATGTTTCCTTTGATTTTCACCAATGCAACTGATCATAAAGCAGGAACAAAATTCCTATCAAGAACAAAACAGAAATTGGCTCTTGTTCTAACAGGAGACTATATTTGGCAGCATTGATCTGCCTCAGAGAAGCACTTTGTGTAATGAAGACAACAAAAATTGACTTATTGGAGCAAAGAAGCAGCACAATTTTCTCTGGCATGGCTTATCTGGCATTTGCAACACTTGGAAGAGACTGGAAAGGGAAGCAAAGTGTTGCAGAATCCTGAGTTGCCCCAAGTAAAACAATTCAGCAAGTGAAACAAAGCCAGTGTAGTTTTTTCACTAGAAGTAAGAAGAACGCAGCGTTCCTTCTTTGGAACTTTTGTCAAAATGAAATTGGCTCTTAAAGTGATAGTACAGTTCAGCTATTTGGCATATGTATTTCAGAATTGGGTTTAGACTTAAGAAGATGGATTCCACAGATTGTTTAAAGTCACTTATATCAATCTACCATGATCTATTTTGCAAAAAATACAAAAAGCTTAAAATATTTGTCTGATATCCCAAGCACTCAAGAAACTTACTAATCAAGTGAAAATGGAAATGCTTTTCTTGCCTGGCTACTCCATTCTATTGTTTCCATTAAGACATCACATTAGAACATTTAATGAAACTGATATATTAACAACTTGGTTTTTTACAGATCTATCCTGAATCTTTCACATTATTTTTCACTTTATATAACAGTTTTTGATGTCTATTCTGGGGTGTCTCTCACTGCCTGAGAGTCTTATTAAGATTCACCATGCTTCAAAAATGTTTAAAACTTAGCATAAATGAACATTTTAGATATTTAGAGTGGCATCATTCTATACTCTTAAAGTACAAACTCTCCTTTGCCATTCACACTGTTAATCAGAAGGGTTTGATATGAGAATCAGCATCCCAAAACTAAATAATTTCACTGATTTTTTTTTGGTCTAGAACTAGGACAGAAAATCGCATGAGAACAGCCTTACCCAGAAAATATTCATTAGTATCTTCACAAATGTTGCCTAATAATTAGCATCCTCTGGGTCAGTACACTATGTTCACCAGAGACCCATTGCAGAAAGACTGAAGTGGGACAGTAAATAAGCAATCAATGGCAACTGTTAGAGCTTCTTGTTCCTATGACAAAATAATCCTCATTTGTAACATCCATATTTTTACTAGTTTATGAAAGAAGAAATCATCAAATAAAAGATATTGAAAATCTGATACATTTCAACTTAGCTTGGCTAAAGTACCATAATCATGTATCAACCTTCGGTGTCAGCAGTGTAATTGGCATATATGCATGTAGCAGTTTTGCATGCTATCCTTACAATAGGTTCAGGCCATTCCAGGAACTGTTGTTTTGAGATGTGCTATGTGCTCCTGAGAGAGAATCCATAGGGAGACAGCCATAGTAGATGCAACAGTCAGCTTGCAGAGCAGATGTGTCACTCAAAAGAATTATTCTAGCTTTCTCTAATCTAATGATTTCCAGATGTGTTAAATCACAGTTCTCACCATCCCCAGAATCAGTGGTTGATATGATTGACATTATATTAGGAAAGGCTGACCTATATAGAAATGTATTCAGTGACAAGTTTACTTGAAGGCAAATATTGCCATCTGCTTTTGGGCTGCTAGAGAAGAACCAAAGGGAGAGAAAAGGGAGTGACAAATGAAATTTAAAAGAAATCATTTGTGATTGTTTTATCGGGCTGAGTATCAAAGGTCATAGTTACCAGGCAACCCTTATTTGAACACAAAGGAACAATCTTGGACTTGAATGTTGCCATAATATGCCAACAAAATTAAGATGGGTATGAGGAATGGGCCAAATGCATTTCATAAACCAGTGTGATAGATCTGCTGCAGAATATGGAACCAAGTTCATTATAGTATGATAAAATTACACAGATCTAAAGTGCCAAATTTAGACAAAGTATGAGAGCAAAGACAAGCAGTGATTTCACTGCAGATTCAAGATCGTTGAAATGGGTTATAATGAAGAAACAAAGCAAGAGAAAGTGTAGGCATGAGCAAATGCAGATACAAATGAGCAGATATTTTTTTTAAAAAGGACAATTCCAACTTTTATGTCCAGCACAAGTGAGCCTGAAGGTCAGCGATGATCATCTCATTTTGGAGATCAAAACCCTGAAACTACAACAGAAGGCAGCTGTAGAGCTAGAAAAAAATAAGAACCAAGCAAGAAGTGCTAAGTTGTAACACGGTCTTCAACATAAAAAAAATTAATGATCTATCTCCAAATAGGACATGACTATTCTGAGATAAACTAGACCAAGAATAAATTTGGATCAGCATAATCAAAACAGTCTAAAATGTGTGTCTCAGTAGAGAAGAAATAGTGGAAGCACTATGAAACTGCCCAGGGATGCCTAGATATTTAACAATAAATGAAAAAATAAATTAAGAAGGATCTTTACAAGTTGTGATGATCATAGTTTTCTGCTCTCTGGAACATCCAAACAGTGAAAGATTAGTTCACTTGCCATCTGGCCTGGACCTTTATCCATTACTGGTTTCACTATTAAAAACATAAAAGAAAATATATCACAGGAATGCCGGGATAACTATTCTTCCTAGTTAGAATCCTTAACTGTTCTGGTTTAACCACATTGCTTCTTAATCAAATGTGGAAATTAAGCCAGCTCAAAATGTACTGTGATTTAATTATGAGATTTCCTAGTTTTCCATTTGAAGGGCTAACAAAGCCAGTTCTTATTTGAGGGTCCCCAGTGTTTGAAGGGCTGATCAGTCCATTCTGAGTTAAAGATGGAGGCATTAGAAGAAGAAAAAAGAGGGACTTTGAAGTAACATTTGAAGCAGCAGCCTGAGCAGACACATTTTCCCATCTTTGTGAGACACATTGTATTGTATTGAAATTATACTTATTATTATTAAATAATAATTTAGTACTAAATTATCATATGAAAATATGTGACCTATTTTTTCAGGTATATCCTTGGTATCTTTGTTCTCTATCTCCTCCTCCTAGTCAGTGGCCATCAGCTTTGCAAGATAGTTTGCCTAAAATACTCTTATTAATGTTGCCTTGAACAACTAGAAGGAAAATAGCTATCAATTGCAACATTTAAAATCTATAACAAAGCAAAATGAAACTTGTATGTACTGTGTACATTGCACAATATGTACATACACATCTATGTAATCCAATGCAGTTGCTTCTTTGACTAGAAACTCTTGTTTTCAGCACACTTTTGCAAGTGAATATTGATAGCTCTAATTTTAGACCTTTCATTTGTTTTCAAGTAGTCAAGAGATCTGAAGAAATGATGAATAAAGGACAAGGAGCTTTTACTGAAACCAACTGTGGATGTTCAACTATCTAAAATGAAAGAGTCAAATTCACAAGAATAGTAAACAAACTAACAAAAAATACAGAAATTTTTCAGTCTGTTGTTTTTGAAAATGCTATGTTTAAGTTGGCATCACCCAGCAATTTCAAATATATTCTGCAATACAATGTCCAACTTTCTGCCACAAAACATTGTTAAGAATAAGTTTATGTACTGTATAAGTGTATTTGCATTTGTACTGTATTTGCTGCTAGCAAATAGAACAATAGCAAGATACATCATGTCTAAATCCCCACAATATATTATTAATTTCATAGATCAGACTTGTGTATAAGAATTGTTCTTGACAAATCCGTGCCATCTATCTTTTTTTCCCTAAAACACTTTTTGTAGATCAAGAAAGAGTTGATACACAATCTTGAAAATAAGACTGATGTTGAAAACTAGTGCTTTCTTTGCAGCAGACCAGCCACCATTTTAAAAAAAAAAAAAAAGATAAGATGTGATGATGCAGGAAGCCTCTAAAAGCACTAAGAAAGATATCGGTGGGCACATTGGCTCTTTCAGATTCTGTAGTGAGGACCTCAGAAGTGTTGGCATATTCTTTTTTTCACTTTAGCAAATGGAAATACTATACCCAGTGAGGGATGAATAAACTTGTCATACACCAAGATCAACATCAAAATCATTGACAATACATTGCACTACTTTCAATCTAGTTTACTGCTCTTTCTTTGACATATACAAAACAGCAATCACCACTTCCTTTCTTAGGAAATAGGCTATGTATCAGTGGTGGGATTCAAAAAGTTTTACCACAGGTTCAATGGGCGCGCTTTGTATGCGCGTGTGGACCAAATGTGCACAGGTGTAGAGGTGTTCCAACTCACCTGCAAGCCTGCAGTCTCCCAGTCACTGCAGCAGCTGTGGTGCGGCACTCTGCTGTGCCACGCAAAGAAGCTGCACTTCAAAATCAGAGGATAACGGTGAATATGGGAGCCTGGCTGGGCGGGTGAGCCCAACAGCAGAGTAGCAGAGAGAACTGGTTCCGTCTCTGCTGCTCATCACCGCTACCAGCTCGGCAGAACCAGGCCGAACTGGTGGAATACAACCACTGCTATATATCTTATTTCTTAGATGATGGTTATTATCTTTTTTATTCATTAAACATGAAACTCAGTCAACTGAATATTTAAAAGTGTATCACAAATATTATTGACTGGCACTAATGGTTGATACAGGTTGCTGCTAGCATCCTTGGTATCATCCAAGTATCTTCTTAAAATGTACGATGTTCCAAGTAGCACATTTTGCAGTTCCGCTGGTGTTATTGCAGCAAGTTGCAATTTCTTGATGTATTTTATAAAAATGTGAGACACTGACAATGGGTATCACTGTTATATGTTTCATCCATAATTGCCTAGTTTTGATGGCCAGGTCACATTGTTCCATGATTTTTTCCAGTTATCCTTACAATAGGTTTTCTTTGACTCTGGCATCTCCTGGTACAGTAATATACTTTGGTTTTTGACAACTGTGATATCTGGTGTGTTGTGTTCCTATTATTATTATTATTATTATTATTATTATTATTATTATTATTATTATTATTATTGTTGTTGTTGTTGTTGTTATTATTATTATTATTATTATTATTATACACAAAAAATGAGTGTCAAAAAATGAGTGTATATAGCAAATGAGATAATTATGCTGGGTTTCATATTACAAATCACTAATCGAACACTTCCCAAGTATTTAGGACTGCATTATGTATTGACAAATTATTTGAGCAGATCCCAGTAAAGTGGCCTTCTGCAGCTGACCAATGGTGATTTTATCAGCACCAATTGTTTTTAACTGCTTGCCTAAGTCTTTAGGCACAGCACCCAGTGTGCTGAGTACCACTGGAACCACTGCACTGGTTTATGCCAGAGTCTCTGTAGTTCAATTTTCAAGTCCTGATATCTGGTGATTTTTTTCAAATTGCTTCTCATTGCTTCTGCTGTCACCAGATATGACAATGTTGATGATCCACACTTTTTTCTTCTTCACAATCGTGATATCTGGGGTATTGTGTTCCAAAACTTTGTCAGTCTGTATTCAGAAGTCCTACAGTAGTTTTGCATGCTCATTTTCAACCACTTTTTCATGTGTCAAGCTTCAACAATGCTGCCGATGGAATGAAGCCTGACATGTCATCATGGTCAGTGGCAAGTTGCCTATCCTGATGATCCCGGGTCGATGACAGCTGATGACACCAGACGCAACCTCCTCTCCCCATGTCAGGCTTCAACAATGCTACTGACAGAATGAAGCCCAACACGTCTTCATGGTTGGAGCTACCAGCTGGGAGACTGCCTTGTCAATTGTTTGGCATTTTCCGACTCTCTAAACACAACGCCTCTCCCTCTTCTCAGCGGGAAACATTTCAGGATATAATATTGGCTGGTCAGCATTTCATATGGGGGATACCAGTTGGATCAGGGTGGAAAGACACATGGGGAGGGGGGAGGTGTTATCTGGGGGTTTGCACCGTGGTTGGAGTTTGAATTGGGTGGAGGTGCGGGAGAGTGCTGAAGATGGATGTTGGGTGTTTGCTAGGGGCAGGTATTACCTAATGATTGGGGGTGGAAAGAGATTATAAAAAGTGCTGAGAGGCAGACACTCTCAGCGCTGACTTTGCTTGAATTACCATTTGTTGCTGTTGTTGGAGGAAACAAGCCATAATAAACATGTCTTGCCACACCAGGACTGTGAGTAAAGTGTTTTATTGAACAAGTTTCAGCAAACTTCAGCAGAAGCTGACAGAAAGCCAGCACTGCCTATAATCTGCTCCATTAGTGAGACACTTACTTGAAGAACTATGGCAGAAGGTAAAGACCCAGATTGTTTGGATAAAGAGGGCTTCGAGGAGGTTGAAGAGCATGGTGAGAAGAGACAGGAATGTGAGGATATGGGGGAGAAGAAGAAGGATACCCCAATGGCAGCGCAGCCAGCAGTGAAGCCAAAAATAAAAAAAGAGAAATGCGATTGAGTGAACGGAGTTATGTTCCTAAAGGGCTTCACCAAATGGAACGAACATTAGATTGGAAAATGAAATGGTGGCCTGGGACAGAAGATAGCCAATGGATGGTTCCATGAAGTGATATGTTGGAACTCTTACATCATCAGTTTGGGAAGATGACATTGAGAGGGCCAATGGATAGAGGCTCTTTGGGTCGTAAACAAGCATTGACTTGATAGTAGTTCTCTAAACACATCCAGCCCAATGGGTTTTTGAGAATCTGATGCGGGAAGAGAGTTAGAATGATTGGATTTACATTCTAGATGATTGGATGAGAGAAGTGTGGGGCCTGAAAGTTATTCCATGGGATCTGGCTCTATGGAAAGATGAGATATGGAGTATGAATCTCATTGGGAAGGGCAAACACAAGGAAGGTGGGGACCACCTCCCCTGGCAGCTACTTTTGATGGTTCTGCACATAAATTAGCTGTGTTTCTTGGTCAAATATTGAACCATTTGTAACTATATGGTCAATGTTACCCATCCAATTGGTCTATGATTATTGCTGCCACTGGACTACTGGTGGGGAGGCATGTGAGTGAGCAGTTGATTTATTCCGCACTAAGGCAGAAGAGTTGGGAAATATAGGACAATTTCTAGCTGCCTTACGAACTTGATTTGAGGATACAACTGCAGATAAACGAGAGGAAGAAGATCTGCTGGCCGTAAAACAAAAAGGAAGAACGGCTAGGGAATATGTAAATGAATTTCGAAGGGTGGTCAATAAATTGCCTTTATGACCTGAAAGTCTGTTGATACATCTTTTCAAAGAAGGCCTGGACCCTAAATTACATCAAGCTTGTCTTTATAGGAGCTCGCATGTTAGTCTTACTGATTGGTATCGAGTATCATAGAATTAGATGATGGACTTCGGCGTTTGAAACCTAAACTCGAAAGTGATACCCAAACACATAAGATTATTGATCCGGTTATAAAACCTCAGACTAGAGGGGTACTAATTCCAAGTGGTAGAGGCATAATGAAATGTTTTCAATGTAATAGACCAGGACATAGGGCTGTGGCATGCCCTATACCACCTTTGACATTGGAAAGAATGCTTCGTATTGGTCCAGAGAGTAACTGAACCAGATCAGGTAGAAGTGAATGGCGTGGACAAGAGAAAGTGAGGGATGTTAGAAGCAAATCACCAAATGGTCACACTGAGGAGAAGAGTTCCAGTATACCAACTATAGTTTTATTCGACTATGAATTTGAAGGTGAGATACCCGACGATCCAATGGTGAGTAAACGCATCCATCCTTTTATTTTACCCATTTTTCTATGGAACAAATGGACTGAACAAGGAATCAAGGTGAGGGTACTAATTGATTCTGGGTGCACAAGGTGTTTAACTAAAGCAGTGGTGGACAAACTAAGTTTAAACGTCATCAAACTGGATGTACCCATTAAATTTGAACAGGTGGATGGGTCCATATTAGGTGGGGTTCCGGCAGCCCACAGAACCAAATACATTAAAATGGTGATGGGCGAACACTAGGAGTGGATTTCCTTTGTGGTGGTTCCTCATATGAGCCAAGCAGTAATTCTGGGTTTTGCTTGGCTCGATAAATGGGAGCCAACTATAAAATGGGAAGGAGGGTATTGTAAGCTAAAACTAGCAGTTGGTTCTCATCCACCTAGTTATAATGAAATACAGTGAGCTCCTGAACATGCATTGATAGAGGAATCACAAACAGTACAGCCCTACCCTTGTGAATATGAAGATTTGGCTGAGGTATTCAAGGAAGATGGCACTGATTGCTTATCACCACATTGCACTACAGATTGTGCCATAGAATTGATTCCAGGTACACCTTTGCCTAAGCCACGAATGTACTCTATGACCCACAAGGAATTAGAAGAAATGAGAAAATATATTGAAAAAAAAATATAGAAGGGTTTTATCACTCCCAAGTAGGTTACATGTAGCAGCACCTGTGTTATTCCATGAAAAAAGAGATGGTAGCTTACATCTATGTGTAGACTATCGAGGGTTGAGTGCCATCTGTGTGGAACTGTTGTATCCATTACCATTAATAAAAGACTTGCTTACTACCTTAGCACAAGGCTGCATATTTACAAAACTTGATCTATGAGAAGCATATTATAGAGTATGAATTAGAGAAGGAGATGAATGAAAGACGATGTTTAATTGTCCACTGGGTAGTTATTGTTATAAGGTAATGCCATTCAGGTTGCAAGGAGCTCCAGATGTATTCATGCAGCTGATAAATGACATATTATATGAACATTTATATAGAGGTGTTTTGGTTTATTTGGACAATATTTTGATTTATTTGACATCTGAACAAGAACATATCCAATTAGTCAGACAAGTACTCAAAAAACTGTTAGACGCTCAACTTTACAAGAAACTCTCAGTGTGAGTTTCAACTCAACAACTGGATTATCTAAGTTACCGTATTTCTGAATGAAGTATTGAGATGGACCCCAAGAAAGTAGAATCTATGTTAAAATGGCAAGCCCCAACCACTAGGAAACAGTTGCAGAGTTTCTTGGGGTTTGTGAACTTTTTTCAACAGTTCATTCCCTGTTTTACTGATATTGCTCTACCTTTAACAGATCTATTAAAGACAAAATCTATCGGGATTAAAAATACAAAGGCAAGTTCTATGCTGCCATGGACAGATATATGTTAACAGGCATTTAACAACCTGAAGGATTTATTTGTGAGAGAACCTGTGTTGAAACATCCAAATGTAGAGTTATCCTTTGTTGTCCAGGCAGATGCCAGCGACGTAGCAGTAGGAGTTGTGCTACTGCAAAGAAATGCGGATGGGTTTTTACAACTGTGTGCATATGCTTCTCACAAGTTCAGTTCAGCTGAATGTAATTAGGCGATCTGGGAGAAGGAAGCTTTTGTGGTTCGTTGGTCATTATTGACCTGGAGACATTTATTAAAGGGCAGTCCAAAACCTTTCGAGATGTGCACTGACCATAAAAATTTGGAAGCCCTCCAAAATCCACGTTGCTTATTACCGAAGCAAGTTCTCTGGGCTTTATTTTTTAGAAGGTTTAAGTTCACATTGAAATATGTTCTATTAGGAAAAAAAATTTATGGTGGATGCTTTATCCTGACTTCCACAATATCATAGTCAACGTGAGAACACAATTCAACCACTTATACCAATAATCGATTGAGCTGAAGGATTAAAAGCCACTATACCTGCACCAGACCTGCCTGTGTTGTTAGCAGAAGATGATTGGTTAAGACATAACATAAATCAAATAGAAATGAAACATGGTATTGCCTGGCGTGGGAACAAAATTTATATACCAAACGTATTAAGATCAGCGATGCTGAAACAATGTCATGATGTTAAGCAAGCAGGACATTATGGATTCTTGAAAACATTACATTTGGCAAAATGACAGTTTTGGTGGCCAGGCATGCAGTCAGATATCGAAAAGTATGTGAAATCCTGTCCAGTGTGTATGATAAATAAAATGAAGATAGGAAAGCCGACAGGCTTATTGCAGTCTGTCTCTGAACCAACAAAACCTTGGCAAGAAATTGAGATGGATTTCATAGTGGATCTACCAGATAAAAACGGGTACACAGTTATATGGACAATTATTGATTTATTCTCAAAACAGGCACATTTTGTATCTTTCAAAGGAATACCATCAGCTAAAAAATTGGCACAATTGTTTATACAACATATATATCGGTTACATAGAGTGCCCAAAAGAATTATATCCAATAGAGGAGTGTGGTTTATGTCCAAATTTTGGCGTGAATTCATCTATGTGATTGGATCGGCACAAGGATTGAGTACAGCTTACCATCTGGCTACTAATGGAGCAGCCGAAAGAGCTAATGAGGCCATTGAGCAATATCTCTGGTGTTATGTTAATTATCAACAAAGCGATTGGACAGCTTTACTGCCATATGCCGAAATAATATATAATAATGCGGTACATAGTAGCACCAGTTATTCTCCCTTTCAAATAGTTAATGGGATAGAATTTGTATCTATACCAGAATGGCCACAGGCTGAACAAACCCAAGATGCTCCTAATACCACTACGTAAGCAGCCAATATAAAGAAACAATGGGACTCAGTTCAAATTGCATTAAAAAAGGCATAGGAAGCGTATAAAGCCCAAGACAACAAGAAACAATCTGACCAAAAACCATATAATATTGGAGATTGGGTCTATCTATCAACAAAATACATATACCTAGGTCTAAATAAGAAAAAATTAGGACCAAAATATATTGGACCATTTCGAATATTACGAATCATAAATCCAGTCATGGTGGGTCTTCAACTGCCATCTCGTTTTAAACGAATTCATCCCGTATTCCACATCAATCTACTAAAACCAGCCAATATGATCAGACAAGAACCTAGAGTGACTATGCCAGGACCAATACGCGATGATCATTATGAAATCGACAAGATACTCAATTCACATCGAAGACAGGGTATCCTGCAATATCTAGTTAGCTGGAAGGGGTATCCACTCTCAGATGCAGAATGGATGCTATGTACAAAAGTGTCTGCTCCCCGGTTGCAGTGGTGGTTCCATAGGAAATAACCTAAGAAAGCAGGTAGGGAGGGGGAAATTGTATATACAAGATAATCATTGACTGATTTTTGTTCCAGAAAGACACATGGTAGAGGTGGCCACATGTTGGTCTTCAACAGCACTGCCGACGGAATGAAGCCCGACACATCATCATGGTTGGTGGCAAGTTGCCTATCCTGATGATCCCAGGTCAATGACAGCTGACGATGCCAGGTGCAACCTCCTCTCCCCATGTCGGGCTTCAACAACGCTGCTGACAGAATGAAGCCGGACATGTCTTCATGGTTGGAGCTACCAACTTACTTGTCAGCTGTTTAGCATTTTGTAACTCTCTAAATGCCTCTCCTCTTCTCAGTGCGACCAGCCGGGATATAGTATCAGCTGGTCAGCATTTCATATGGGGGATACCAGTTGGATCGGGGTGGAAAGACACCTGGGGAGGGGGGAGGTGTTATTTGGGGGTTTGCACCATGGTTGGAGTTCGAGTTGGGTGGAGGCACAGGAGAGTGCTGAAGATGGATGTTGGGTGTTTGCTAGGGACAGGTGTTAGCTAATGATTGGGGGTGGCAAGAGATTATAAAAAGTGCTGAGAGGCAGATGCTCTCAGCGCTGGCTTTGCCTGGAATTACCATTTGTTGCTGATGTTGGAGGAAACAAGCCAAAATAAACTTGCCTTGCCACACCAGGACTGTGAGTAAAGTGTTTTATTGAACAAGTTTCAGCAAACTCCAGCAGAAGCTGACATCAGGTTTATGACCCCACCAGTTCTTTGCTACAGGCAGATGGTAGTTGTGACACAAGTTTCACTGGACCATCTGAGTGACTGTGTTGTGGCATTGTTTGTAGCCAGTCTGAGCTATTGTCTTGCAATAGTACGTGATCAATGGTTTCGTCTGCTTCTTTGCAGAGTCTGCATTTGGAGTCATCAGCAGATTTTTCTACTTTGGCTTTGATTGCTATTATTATTATTATTATTATTATTATTATTATTATTATTATTATTATTATTAACAACAAATTCAGCCTCTTCTAATCAGAGAAGACCCAGAAAGTACAATTTTTGGAGGCAAACTAGACTATAAGCCTCTTGCTGTTTATTACTTTTTTATTATTTTGGAAAAAACAATTACTACCAACCTGCCTTCAATCAAAGACCTGTATACTGCATGAGTCAAAAAGAGGGCTGTGAAAATATTTACAGACCCCTCACATCCCAGACATAAACTGTTTCAACTCTTTCCCTCAAAACTACACTATAGAGCACTGCACACCAGAACTAGACACAAGAACAGCTTTTTCCCGAAAGCCATCACTCTGCTAAACAAATAATTCCCTCAACACTGTTCAGCTATTACAAAGTCTGCACTACTATTACTGTTTATCTTCTCATCACTCCTTATCACCCATCCCCTCCCACTTGTGACTGTATGACTGTAACTTTGTCGCTTGTATCCTTACGATTTATATTGACTGTTTTCTAGTATGATTTGATTGTTGATTGTACCCTATGACTATCGTTAATTGTCGTACCTTAAGATTCTTCATTCTTGACAAATGTATCTTTTCTTTTATGTATACTGAGAGTATTTATACCAAGACAAATTCCTTGTGTGTCCAATCACACTTGGCCAATAAAGTATTCTATTCTATAAAGAATTCTATGCTATTCACCTCTTTTGTATTTCATTTGAATTCTTGGCATGGCCAAAACATGAGCTAAATCCATACTTCTTATGATATAGTTATAAGTTTTCATTATTGATTATATACATACAACACTCTTTATCACCTAGTACCCTTAAGAGCTGGGTGGCACAGTGATTAAAATGCAGTATTGCTGGCTAACTCTGCTCACTGCCAGGACTTTGATTCTGACTGGCTCAATGTTGACTCAGTCTTCCATCCTTCCAAGGTCAGTTAAATGAGGACCCAGACTATTGGGGGCAATATGCTGACTATGTAAACCACTTAAAGATTGCTGTAAAGCACTCTAAAGTAGTACACAAGTCTAAGTGCTACTACTATTGCTATCCCAGTATCACACTGTAATTGAGATTTTAAGCTTAGCATTTCATATCATCATAAACAAGTATTAAAATTCTTAATAAGCCTAAGATATAGCTTCTAAATTAAAAGAATCCAAGGTGGATGCAATTTAGGGCTTGAATGTTTTATTTATTTACTGAGTCTTGGATTTCAATCTGTGCTGTAGTCCTAAATGTCATTTCAATTAAAGATTGTGGCACAAGTGATTAAAAATGTCTCTGCATATATCCTCACTTCTTAATAGAACTTATATAACAGAATTAGTCTAGACATCTTCCAATTGAAGTCACTCTGATCCATCAAAATTAGATGAAATACCCTTTTTAGTTCTTGGTTATTCCACCATTACACCGAAAACAAAATGTCTTCCTACTCCCAATTATAATAAAACAAACAATATACATCCTATTGACATTTAACATATTATACCATTCTAGTTATGCTATACTCCTATATATATTAGCATATTTCACCTTATTTTCAAATCTGTCAGATTCCACATGTTATTTCTTTTCCTACCTCAAAATATTAGTTTGCTTATTTATTACAGTTCAATTGTATATCTTTAATGCTAATCCTCTTATACAATATTAATTTCATATTCCTATTAACAATTAAACATCTTAAATATTAATACATACATTCACGTGGAATCCTTATCTTTCCTTTTTCAGCCATCGTCTCTTGTTCTCATTAGAGAATTAATTCATCTCTTTCTAGCTTGTCTCCCAAGGTAAATCCTATTTTACCTTTTCCCTTACTCATTCCTCCCTTCTCTATTAAATTCCATTGTCTCTTTTTCCAAATATTGTTATGTATGTAAATAGTTGAAATAAAAGCGAGCTTGGGGTAAAGTGCAGGGTTCTGGCCCTGCACTTCTGATTGGTTGTTAAGCGGCTCGATCGGATTGGTTGGGTTCAGAGAATCTGATTGGCCCTTAATGAAGGACTCTTATTGGTTTTGGAGCTAGCGTTTTACAGCTCCCTTTTGGTTATTTCACATTAAGGTTGCCTATATAAGGCAGAGTTGTTGTTATTAAATATAAAAGTCACTATGTAATAAAGAGCTGAAAGTTCACCAACTAAGACTGTCTCCATTCATTTAACCCATGCCTCAAACTATATCACTGGCGACAAGGATGGGATCTGGAGACATCTGATCTTAAGGAACTTGGAAGAAAAACAGAGCACGTGTTAAGATGGCGCCACCAACGGAAACCATGTCCAGCAGCATCGTGCCACCCGCTCCGTTCGATCCAACCCAAGAGGATTGGGAATCCTACATGGATCGCTTCCAAATGTTCCTCGAAACGAACAACCTGAAGGACACCACACCAGCCAAGAAGCGGGCGCTGTTCCTGACGTACTGCGGCCTGGCTGTCTTTAAAATGGCGAAAGCACTCGTGAAACCTCGAGAAGTGAAAGCAATGAGCTGGGACGACCTCGAACCTCTCCTGAGAGACCATTACACGCCAACCGTACATACACTCGTGAGACGCCACGAGTTCTATCAAAGAAGCCAGCGAAAAGGAGAGAGTGTGGCTGACTTCGTGGTAGACCTCCAACACTTGGGAGGCCTCTGCGGGTTTGCAGACTTAGATGAAGCACTGAGAGACCGCTTAATTCTGGGATTAGATGCGCTAGGCGTGCAAAGCAAGCTGATGGTGAAGGGCGACATCGGCCTTGCTGACACCATCGCTGAAGCCACTGCTGCTGAGGCGACCAAAAAGTCTGCGGCGCAACTACAGCGAAGCCGAAACCCAACGACCCCACCGACAGGTGACATCTTACCCAGCTCAGAAGGGCAGCTAGCGACAACGCACTACGAGGACCTCTCTTCGTCGTCAGACAGCAACGAAGAAGGGGTCCATCGACTGTGGTCCGACCGGGACCCTCGCCCTAAACCCTCACGCCCTTGCGCTGGTTGCAGGGCAAACCACCCCAGGGCAGACTGCAAATTCCGTGATGCACTCTGCCATGAGTGCGGGAAACGAGGCCACATCAGTCGAGTCTGTCGCAGTTTACTGGGACCAAGTCAGGCCTCAAGGGGAACCAACTTTCGCCAATTGGCAGGAAACCGTCCTGTAAGGCGAGATCCAGCAAATCACTCCTACAGATATCAAGCGTTGCAGAAAAAAAGGCTCACCATACTATTACTATAGGTCACACCTCAACCATGGATGCTAAGAAGATTCGAGTTACAGTAGCCATAGAGAACCAACCTTGCCACATGGAGGTCGATTCGGGATCGTCCCTCTCGATGGTGTCGTGGAAGACATTAAAGCAACTCATTCCTACCATCCAACGCCAAGACCTTCGAATGCAACGTCTCATCCTTAAAGACTACCAAGGGAATCGGATCCCTGTGGTTGGGTCTTGTCGAGTCCGCGTCTCGTTTAAAAAGCATACGGCATACTTACCTCTAATGATCATCGATAGGGACAGGCCTAGTTTGTTGGGCCTCCAATGGTTTGCGCCACTCGGCATCGAAGTAGCCGGCGTGAACCGAGTCGGTGATTGCGAGTGGGAGGAGGACCTTATTTCTGAATTCAGCGATGTCTTCGCAGATCGTCTGGGCGAGTATAAGGGGACCCCAATTTTGTTTAGCCTCGACCCTAAGGTCGCCCCGATCCGTTTAAAGCCCTGTCGAGTTCCGTTCGCCCTTAAGGCCAAGATAGATGAACAACTTGACAAACTAATTAAACAAGGGGTACTGCAACCCATTGATCATTCTCCATGGGAAACTCCTATTGTAACCCCCATTAAGCCAGATGGGTCAATCTGAATCTGTTGGGACTACCGGGCCACTCTAAACCACGCCCTCCAGCAGAACGCGTATCCAGTGCCGATGGTGCAGCACCTCCTTCATTCCCTGGGAGGCGGAAAGGTTTTTGCTAAATTAGATTTAGCTCAAGCCTATCAACAATTGCCCGTGGACGATAAAACAGCCCAAGCTCAAACGATAGTAATGCACAGAGGTGCTTCTAAATGTACCCGATTGCAATTTGGGGTAAGTGTAGCCCCGGGAATATTCCAAAGTTTAATGGAACGATTATTGCAGGGAATTAAGGGCGTGGTTCCGTGTTTTGATGACATGTTAATTGCAGCTCCTAGTAAAAAAATTCTGCAGAATCATTTAAGATGTGTCCTTAAAAAATTCCAAGAAGCGGGACTGAAAGTAAAAAGAGATAAATGTCATCTGTATACCGACAGTGTTGAATTTCTAGGTTATCGCATTGATAGTCAGGGTATTCACCCTACTGAGAGTAAATTAAGGGTGATAAAAAATGCTCCCAGACCCCATAACAAAACAGATCTCCAGGCATTTTTAGGCCTTATCAATTTGTATAATGTGTTTTACCACATAAGGCGACTGTGGCTGAACCATTACACCGGTTATTAGATAAGAAAGCATTGTGGGTTTGGGGTTACCGGGAGGAAAAAGCGTTTTGAAATGTAAAAGATTTACTTACATCTGATTCTGTACTTATGCAATATAATGAAACATTACCATTGGTTATAACTTGTGATGCTTCACCGTTTGGGGTGGGCGCCATTTTGAGCCATGTGCTGCCTAATGGAAACGAGGCCCCCGTTGCATACTTTTCGAAGACTCTTTCCCATGCAGAATGTAACTATGGACAAATAGATAAGGAAGCTCTTGCAATTGTGTCAGCCGTAAAAAAATTCCATGAATATGTATATGGAAGGACATTTACCATTGTAACTGACCACAAACCTTTACTGGGGATAATCGCTGGGGACAAACCAATCCCCTATATATTGTCCCCAAGAATGACTCGTTGGTCAGAGTTCCTAGCTGCTTATAATTATCGATTGTTACATCGCCCGGGGAAAGCCATTCCCCACGCCGACGTACTCAGCAGAGCACCGCTACCAGAGACTCTCGACAATCCGGCACCAACAGTATCTGCGTTACAAATCGGGACGCTCAACTCGCCCCCTATGACCACTCGAGATATCGCGAGAGAGACCAGATGAGACCACACCCTAACTCGAGTCCTAGGCTGGGTAGAACGTGGATGGCCATTGGACCAGGTCCCAGATGACTTCGCGCCATTTAAAACAAGGCAGACTGAACTTTTTTCGCAAAAAGGCTGTGTCATCTGGGGCGATAGAGTCGTCGTTCCAGAACAACTCCAAAAGACGCTGTTACAAATTTTGCACGAAGGACATCCCGGGATCGTGCGGATGAAAGCACTCACACGTAGCTACGCGTGGTGGCCAGGCATGGACCGAAACATTGAGCAATGGGTCAAGGCCTGCACTAAGTGCCAACAAACCAGCAATGCACCGCCAAAAGCTGCACCGACTGAATGGGAGACGCCACGCGGACCCTGGTCCAGAATCCACCTGGATTTCGCAGGGCCGATTAAAGGACATACATTGCTATTGACTGTCGATGCATACTCTAATTGGTTAGAAATTCATCGAATGACCAATACAACCTCCGAAGCAGTCATTAAAGTCCTTAATAGACTCTTTGCAACTCATGGATTGCCGGACGTCCTGGTGTCTGATAACGGACCACAATTTACAGCGCTAATGTTTGAACAGTACCTTGCTGATAATGGCATCCACCATGCGCTCACCTCACCTGCGCATCCTGCTACCAACGGCCGAGCGGAACACATGGTCCAATTTGTAAAAAAGACTTTGCAAAAAGTGGACTATGATAATATTGACAAAAAAATAAACCGCATCCTACTTCTACAACACATCACTCAGCACAGCGTAACCAGCAGAACTCTCGCAGAACTTCTCATGGGGCGAAAACTCCGTTCCCGCCTCGACCGACTGCACCCTGCTTACGAGCCAGAAAAGCCTGCAGGATCCAGCGGACGCTACCGTACCTTCAAGGTAGGCGACCCCGTTTATGCAAGAAATTTATCGGGCGACCCGGTTTGGATTGAAGCAACGATAATACGCGAGACTGGGCCCAAATCCTATATTGTAAGATGTGTTGATGAAAGACTGTGGAAACGACATATTGACCAATTACGGTCACGACTCATATCGGCCAGCCAACAACTCCCCCACGACCAAACTGAGGGGGGGAAGGAATGGAAGAAGACGACATTCCAGGGAACCTGTTCCAAGAAAGCGATGAATCAAGTGAAACTCGGGAAATGGAGCAGGAGGAAGAATCGTACGCTCCAAGGGAAATCACACCAGAATGAGAAGCTGAGCCACTGCCAAACAACATTCTACCTCAACAGGACTGCATGCAGCCAGTCCAAAGAAAATCTGATAGACCCAAAGGACAACCGTCCTATTTGAAGGACTATATAGTCACACAATAATTGGGAAGCCGGGGGAAGGGGTGTTATGTATGTAAATAGTTGAAATAAAAGCGAGCTTGGGGTAAAGTGCAGGGTTCTGGCCCTGCACTTCTGATTGGTTGTTAAGCGGCTCGATCAGATTGGTTGGGTTCAGAGAATCCGACTGGCCCTTAACGAAGGACTCTTATTGGTTTTGGAGCTAGCGTTTTACAGCTCCCTATTGGTTATTTCACATTAAGGTTGCCTATATAAGGCAGAGTTGTTGTTATTAAATATAAAAGTCACTTTGTCATAAAGAGCTGAAAGTTCACCAACTAAGACTGTCTCCATTCATTTAACCCATGCCTCAAACTATATCAAATATCTAATTCTATCCCTATCCTCTCAGCATGTTTTCTCTGAAATTCCATTTCCTATTGTTTTCTCCTTAGAACATTCCCCCCTTGTTTTATTACCTCAATCATTATCATATTAAGTTTTATTTCCTTATTGCCTTTTATTTTCCTTTGTTGTATGATCCATTCTGTTTCTCTGATTATACTTCAAGTTGGCTCCTCCTCTTCCTGGATTTCTTGTTTTCTTTCTGTTGCTTTTGTCTCTGCTGTCTGCGACTTCATTTCCAGTTTTTGTACCATGCCCTGTATTTTGGTCAAAATGTCCGCAAATCCTCTATTCATAATGTCTTTTGTATCTTGTAATTCTGACACAATTTCTCTACATATTCCATTCATCTTTGTTCTTATTTATTCCTTTTCTTATTCTAGTTGTCCAACAATAAGCCAAACCTCATATTTCAAGCTATAAATCTAATGTTCAGGAGTCTGAGTCCCAAAGTTAATCATTTTACTTCTTTTAGATAGTCCAAGGGTAATATATTCATAAATTTCTCCATCAGTTCAGTTTTATAATATACTTTTCTGGGGTCCAAACCAAATTCACTTCTCACAAAATTTAAAGGTTTGATATCTTTATATCTCCTTGCTTAAGTCTATTCCTCTGGATTGTCTCAGGGATTTTCTTCAATTTTAAAAATAGCAATCCAAAATAGTAAGATAATATTCATTTTTAACTATATGATTCCAGCATTTTAAAATGCCTTTTCAATACAGTATCTGTCCATTTTAAAGTTCCAATTTTCCATATTTTCAAGAAATTCGCCTTCTCCCTTTTTTTTCAATTTTAATTTTTTTTTCTACAAATGCTTGTGTCACTGCTTTAAAAATAACAGTGAGTTCCTTTTTAGATAGTCTTTTGGGGTTAAGTTTTAGATAGAGAAGATTCTTCTCATCCTGCTCCAGACACCATTCACTGTCTCCATTCTTGCACATCAGTTAGATGGTTATAGTTGTCCCAACTTTGTGGCAGCCATTTTGACTTCTCTGCATCATGGCATAGAGGGGAAAAGCACTGGATTTTCATTGGAAAGTTGTGTTCTCTTCTGGGACCTCATGGAATGCCCCTCCTTGCCTTCACCATCCCTCCAGGGCCATTTTCAGCTTCCTCTGGAGCCCACAAACAGCGAGAATGGAATGGAAGGAATGGAAAACTCAGTTCTCTGCTTCTGGTCCAATTGCGATGTCAGCCAGAAGGGGATAAATAGAAAACATAGATTAACATGAATTTATGAATGAATAAAATTAGTTAAATATTGCAAATATGACTATTAATATAGACTATATAACAAAAGAAGGGAAGTTAAGAATATAGAGATAGATACAAAACAGTACAATGAGAATATTGAATAATTATGATTGATAACATGTATTAATATCAAATAATGTAAGAAAGTTAATAATATCAATGTGAAAATATTGTCATATTTGTTTTAAAATGTAAACCACCTTGGAATCACATTGTTCACACAATGATGTGTTTATAATAACAAAAAAATAAAAAATGTATTTAAAAAAAGCTAGATGGAATAGTAGTAATCTTAATCCAAGTACTGATCTCCTACTTACTTACCTGCAAACATCTATTCTGGGATGAATCATGGTAATGTCTGCAGGAGATTCTTATTTTTCTTTTCCTTCAATATTTCTTTTCTGATATATTTCTTTTCTGATATTTCTACCACCAATTCTGTCACCAGAATTGTTGTATCGAAGAAGGAAATAGGTGACAACATCTGACTCTGAACCAGGAAGCTAAATAGTGTTGGTTATGTTAGTACTAGGATTGGATTCCTTTAAGGAATATCAGAGCTGTAGGTTTACCTGGGAAATTGAAAAACATTCTCGAAGATGGCAATGGCACATGACTTCTGTATTGTTGCTAAGCAACTACATGGGCATGCTCATAAATCACCAAAAATTACCGGTATGTGTAAATATAAAGAGACTTTACCTGCACCTTTTCCTTTGTTGGTTCTATCACTAGAGCCAACTTCCCACTGTTGTCCCATTCTTCTTTTCTTACAAGTCTAAAAAAAGTAAATACTGTTTTGATTAAATATAGCTTACATTTGGGTCAAATTCTTTGAAAAATGTTTTATAACAAATACAAGTTTACATTTAAACCAGGAACGGAGAACTGAGTTTGCACTTCACAGACAAATATTAGCACAGATTGTATTCTTCTCTGAATTTTGTGACACATTTCTCAGCACAAAGTTTGTTCATAGGAAAACATACTGTTTACATCAACAAACAAGTAAAGGATTGCCTATTAGTTTCCAGGAAATAAAAGCTTGCCAGTAGAAAGTCAATTTGCTAGGCAAATCTCTTTTGATAACATGACTGCCAAAATGAAAGCAAGAAATAGTTATTCAAGTAGGCTTATTTGTTATATATTAGATGATTAATTAATTGCTGTAATAAAAGGTTTTTGTTTGAACTGAGCAAATGATTTCTGCACTTCATTTGAGTAATTATAAATAATATTTATAGATATATTATGATAACTCATTTCCTAAAATAATAAAACATGCCATTTGCACTCTGTTTTGGTTTGCCTGGCTAATGAATCTGCAATCATGATTATTAATGCATGTGATTATTATATATGAAATTATGTAACACTTTGATTACTGGCTATTTATGAAATATGTTTCATAAATGTATGAAAGTTGTTAGTATGTTAGTTGTCTATCATTGGTCCAACAATTTGGACAGAGGCAGGAGCATTATCCCAAAATTATGTTTTGCCAGAGGTTGCCTCCCTACCAGACTGGATTTGCTCCAAAATTCTTACATTGCACATATATGAAAAACCTACCCTCCTTCTAGATGATTCTCAAATACAGATGTATACTTCAAGTGAACAAATAGTTCAACCCTTATACAAAATGAAAACATAACAGCCATAAAAGCCTTGCTTATTTATTCAAATTGTGGGAATGGGATTTTGGTGCAGTGATTAGAATGCAGTACTGCATGCTACTTCTACTGACTGCCGGCTGCCTGAAGTTTGTCAGTTCGAATCTCACCAGCTCAAGGTGAGGGCTGTAGAGCACTGTTAAGTGGTATACAAGTCTAAGTGCTGTTGCTATTTCCTAAGCTGAATTACTTAACCTAAAAGTTCATCCTAGAGAAGAGATTTTCAAGACATCAGTCCTTTAATAGTCTCTGTCTTTGTGATTTTGGTGTCTTGGAAACCATGACACATGTTGTCCTAAGCTATGTCCTTTTCTGGAATAAAAGTGAAGAACTCATAAATCCATTACTCTGGAGGTTCCCAGGAATAGATACTTTATTTAAGAATGTTATTGTCTTACAAATGTGAGGCTATTAGAACAAAAACAGATGTAAATTTCCTTTATATTGCTACTAAGATGAGAGCCCAGTCACTGTTTATATATACACTGATTATATTAAGCTAATTTATTTTAAATATGGTATTCTAGTTATGTGATTTACTGTATTTTGTTGAGTGCCCAAAAGCCATAATAAAGTTCATCAATTAATTAATACAAATAAATTTGATGATAACCAATATCTGTGAGGAGAAGGAAGAAGTCCTGTTGCAAGACATTTATTGGTGCTGGGATTGGGGGAAAAGGCAGCAAATAACCTCAGATGTACATGCACATTGCATAATTTGCATACATGACTGATTTGATATGTGATTGATGCAGATTACTTAATTCACATCTTTTGCATGATGATGCATGAGATATCATTGTGACTTGTAAAGGATGCCTGTGGTAAAATCCTGTGGCCTTTAACACTGTGAAGCCTTTCAGGTGATATAGGGTTGTTTTCTGAACTGAACATTAAGCAGACCACATGGTTCCATCATATGTGTTCCAGAGTTAAGGAACACTTACTCACTCTGAGTACTTATTTCATGGCAGTTCTAAGAAATAGAATAGAATGGAACGGAACGGAACAGAACAGAACAGAACAGAACAGAATAGGATAACAGAGTTGGAAGGGACCTTGGAGATCTTCTAGTGCAACCCCCTGCTTAGGTAGGAAACCCTACATCACTTCAGATAAATGGTTATCCAACATCTTTTTAAAAACTTCCCGTGTTGGAGCATTTACAACTTCTGGAGGCAAGTTGTTCCACTGATTAATTGTTCTAATTGTCAGGAAATTTCTCCTTAGTTCTAGGTTGCTTCTCTCCTTAATTAGTTTCCACCCATTGCTTCTTGTCCTGCCTTCAGATGCTTTGGAGAATAGCTTGACTCCATCTTCTTTGTGGCAGCCCCTGAGATATTGGAACACTGCTATCATGTCACCCCTAGTCCTTCTTTTCATTAAACTAGACATACCCAGTTCCAGCAATAGTTCTTCATATGTTTTAGCTTCCAGTCCCCTAATCATCTTTGTGGCTCTTCTCTGCACTCTTTCTAGAGTCTTAACATTTTTTTTTTACATGAAACTTGGTTGCTGCTTCTATTCCTTCACAGATGGCTTCACAGGAGTCTTATTAGATTGCACTTTAAGTTACTATCTTCAAACTCCTTGGAGATTTCACTTAAATGCCACTAAGGATGTCCAAAGATGGATTTTAAGGAGGATCATTAAAAATTGTCTAATTTCGGAGAAGGCAGAGCTTCATTTCGGCAATACAGCTGTGATCTCGGGGCTCTGAAGAAAAAAAACTGATCACAATGAATATAAATGGACTTAATTCAGCTGTTAAAAGAAGGAAAACTTTTCATAAATTAGAGAAATTAAAATTTGATATAATTTGTCTACAAGAAGTTCATATTAAAAAACAGCATGAACAATTGTTAGTACAGCCAAAATTGGGGAAAATACTTACTTCTTTGACTCAATGTAAGAAAAGAGGAGTGGTTCTATACATTAAAAAGGCTATCCCAGCAAAACTGATCTGCACGGATGAAGACGGAAGAGTATTAATGGTAGAAATAATGGACAATAATATAAAAATACTCTTGATTGCAATTTATGCTCCGAATGATAAACAAGAAGAGTTTTATAAAAAGCTACACATGAAAATAATTGGACTGGACTATGTTAATATAATTATGATGGGAGATTTTAATGGAATTGTGGATAATAAATTGGACTATATAGCAACAACAACAAAGCAAAATAGAAAGGCTCTCCCTAAATCTTTTTTTAAAATGACAGACGAACTAACTTTAAAAGATATTTGGAGAGAAAGAAATGTTAAAGCTAAACAATATACTTTTTATTCAAATAGACATTTATCATGGTCCAGATTAGATATGATTTGGATCTCAACAGAATTAATATCCAATATTCAAGAAACAAATATTGAAACAAGTACTTGGGCAGATCATAGCCCAATGACAATTAAATGGAAGGGACAAAAAAAAAAAGATCGAGATGGACATTAAATAATACTATTTTAAAGGAGAAAGATTTTATACAATGGATGGAGAAGGAATTGGCTTTTTTCTTCAGAGAAAATAAAAAAGAAGATACTTCAATGCAGAATGTTTGGGATACAATGAAGGCATACGCTAGAGGTTTGATAATAGATTATACAAGAAAAAAGAATATGAGGAAAAGGCAAGCTTCTAAGGCCTTGGAAGATGAGTATAAAAGACTTGAAAAAGAATTACAGAAAATGCCACAGAAAAAAGATATTAAATTGAAGCTGGATGTAATTAAACATAAAATGGAATTAATAGAGAAAGAAGAATTGGCACAGAAAATCAGAAATTCTAAACAGAATTATTTTGAAGATGCAAATAAACCAGGTAGATGGCTAGCATATAAATTGATAAAGGAGAAGGAATCAAGAAAAATATTGAAGCTAATAGATGATCAAGGCCAAGTTTGTTATGGTAATAAGGAGAAAAAAGAAATTATTCAAGATTTTTATGGGCAACTATATAAACAAGAGAATATTGATGAAGAAAAAGTCAAACAGTATTTACAGAATGCTAATTTACCGAAGATACCTAAAGAGACTGAAGAAATGCTAGAAGCAATATAACAATGATGGAATTAAATGAAGCATTTAAGAAACAAAACAATAGGAAAGCACCGGGTCCAGATGGGCTTCCGGCAGAATTCTATATAACATTTCAAGAATCATTGAGCATCCCATTGTTAGAAGTCATGAATGAAGTTATGTTAAAAAAGATGATACCCAAAACATGGTCAGAGGCTTATATCACACTTATTCCAAAAGAAGAGACTGACCCACTGCAAATTAAGAATTATAGACCTATTTCTTTATTGAATGCAGACTATAAAATCTTTGCTTCAATTTTAGCAGAAAGACTTAAAAAATATTTAAATAATTTTGTTCACCCAGATCAAAATGGATTTCTGCCAAAGAGACAAATCAGAGACAATATGAGAGTAATCTTGGATATTTTGGAATACTATGAGGCTCATCCTGAAAAGCAAATGGCTTTGATATTCCTAGATGCTCAAAAGGCATTTGACAATGTGAACTGGAGATTTATGTTATTACTATTGGAACAGATGGGTTTTGCTAAAAAATTTACTCAAGCAATAGAAGCCATATATAATAAACAGACAGCAAAGGTAATGATGGAGGGGGAATTTACAGATTTTATTAATATAAGAAAAGGCACAAGACAAGGATGTCCCCTATTCTCCTTTGCTATTTGTGTTGAGTTTGGAAGTGTTGAATAGAAATATTAGGGATGATAAAAGCATAAAAGGAATGAAAATTAAGAAGGAAGAATTTAAACTACAAGCTTTTGCTGATGATTTAGCTTTTATTCTGGAAGACCCGTTAGAAACAGCTCCAAAGTTATTGGAAAAGATAGAGACATATGGTGAGATAGCTGGTTTGAAAATAAATATAAAACAAAGATTTTGACAAAGAACATGCTATTGAGACAGAGAGAAGAACTGGCAGATCTTTTGAAAATCCAAGTTACAAATAAGGTTAAATATCTGGGGATATATTTGACAACAAGATGTAGCACATTAAAAGAGAATAATTATATTAAACTCAAACAACAGATAGCTACAGATTTGAAGAAGTGGGAAAATTTGCAATTGTCATTAATAGGGAGAATCTCAACAATCAAGATGAATATTTTACCCAGAATTTTATTTTTGTTCCAAACAATACCAATTAGGCTTGGAAAAGACTATTTTGAAGATTTAAATAAAACTATGTTGAAGTTTATATGGCAAGGTAAAAAAGCGAGAATAAAGCTAAAGCTTTTGCAAGACACTAGAATTAGAGGAGGTTTTGGCCTGCCTAATTGGGAATTGTATTATCAAGCTGCAAGTTTGATGTGGGTCAAAGAATGGATAACATTAAGAAAGCATAGATTGTTGACATTAGAAGGGCATGATTTGATGTTGGGCTGGCATGCTTTTTTATGGTATAAGGGAACTAAAACACAGGGTTATTTTAGAAGACATTATATATGGGAGTCTTTGTGGTTAAACTGGGAGAAGATAAAAAGACAATGTTATTTGAAAATTCCAGTTTGGTTATCGACTATTGAAGCATTTTCCTATCCTATAATTTATAAGAAGGAACAAACAGTTAGATATGGGGAACTCTTGGATGAAAAGGGTGAACTTAAATCGATCCAAAACTTAGAGGAACAAGGTATAAGGATGAATTGGTTTTCATATGCGCAAATACATTCAAGGTATGATGAAGATTCTTAAATGGAGGGATTCTATGATAAGCAGACTGATTTACATAAGATTTTGATGGGTACTGATGAGAAGGTGATTAAAAAATTATATGGTTATTTACTGGGAATTAAATTAGAGGAAGAACAAGTCAAAGAAACTATGATTTTTTGGGGGAAGAATTTTGGATATGGGATTGATCTAGAGAAATGGCAAAAATTGTGGTCTCAAAATTATAAAATGACAATGTCAACAGCATATAAAGAAAACTTGTATAAGATGTTTTACAGGTGGCACTTTCCCCCGACAAGAATAGCAAGAATGTTTAAGAACAAATCTGAAAAATGCTGGAAATGTCATCAGATACCCGGCTTGTATTACCATATGTGGTGGACTTGTGAGGACGCTAGAAAATATTGGACTAAAATTCGCATGTGGTTGGAAAAAATGACAAAGAAACACATAGACTTGAAACCAGAGATCTTCTTATTGGGAATTTTACCTGATATATATAGTAAAGATTTGAAATACCTGATTGTAAATGTATTAACAGCGGCTAGGATTGTATTTGCTCAAAATTGGAAGAATGAGAAAATACCATTACAGGAAGAAATTATTAAGAAAATATTGGAATGTGCTGAGATGAGTAGATTGACATTTGAAATTAGAGAGCAAGAGGAGAAACAATTTTATGAAATTTGGGATCTTTTTTATCAATGGCTAGATGATAAGATATGATAATAGAATATTTAGAATGATAGACAGTAAGGAATATCTTTATTTTGCTATTTTGTTATTACTTTGTTATTTGATGCTATATTTATAAAGGGTTTTTTAGGATTGATTTGGTATGATTATATGATTTGTTACAGAATAAACTGGTTAAAGTATTGTTATCTCATAAAGCATGAATGATTAAAAGTATAGTCAAAAATTTCTTTTTTTTAGTGATATTAGGATATATAAGTTTGGATTGACAATATAAGTTGTTATGTAACATAATTGTAATTGAGACTACAAAATGAATGCACAAAACTGATGAACCAACTGACACACTGGATGTACATATGAGAGTTGATGTTTTAATGTTTTGTTTGTCTTGTTTGTTTGTAGAAAATTAATAAAATCTTTAAAAAAAAATTGTCTAATTTCTACACAAGCTAAATTGAGCAATGTGCCCTTAGCCAGAAAAAAAGAAATAGCTTCCTAAGTATTTGGGAGGGTTGGAGGCAGAGAGAAGACAGCTCAGAATTGTACTTGCCAGCTATTAATGGATGGGTTTGAATTACACCATGAATGTTAATGAGCCTATTATGAAGAACACTTCATTGTGTGACAAAGGTGTATTTAATGGTATTGAAAGGTTTCCCACAGTAAATTTTAAAAGACCCTAATAGTGCTATGAAGCCTCCATTAGTGTATTTATTAATTACAATGCACCCTTACAAAGGCATCAGCCCTGCAGTTTTAGGAACGGGTTATTCAAAACTCTTCAACAAAAAGTAGAAAATCTTAGATAATAATGATGAATTATGTTTTTTCCCTCTATCACATTATGATACATCCTGATATTGTTGAAAACATTCTTACTCTCTTTGATCTTCATACAAGATAATACTAACCATTTCCTAAGGATCATGCAATAATAATCTGTTCAACTTTTAATTCCCTGGAGTCAAAAGACTTCTAAGAATATTTGTGGCTTGAATCAATTTGCTTCCTTTTTAGTGACAGTAAACTTGAAACGTTGAAACTTGTTTGGAGTGTAGGACCAACCTTGTTCAAATTGCAAGTCACATCCCTACAAATTAACCTCTGTAATTATTCATGAGGAATGAAGGGATTCAAGGAACAGAAGACATGGTGTGTTTTTCCTGGTTGGCTATTATAACAACCAAAGATTGCATTGCATATGCCAGAAATTCCCAATATGCAATACTCTTGTTCATTGTTCACCTCCACTCAATATCATGAATCAGTTACTATAGAAGAAAACTTCAGGTTTCCAATGTGTTGTTGGTCCCAACTTTCTCTGAAGTGACATCCCTCCTAATATGCAGTTGGGTCCAACTCTATTATATGTTTTCTGTGTGTGTTTTTGTTTTGTTTTTGGAAAATTATTAAGAATCTTGAAAAAATCAATGATAAGGAAATGATTTCAGTGGTGGGATATCTCCCCTGATTCAGCCTTTGAGGATCAATTAAGTTTTAACTCTTTTTCCTAAAGATTAATCAATCATTCATCCCCCTTACCTTCTCCATGTGAACCAGCAACAACCATGGTTAGAGATACTGCAGAAGTAGCCAATTTTAAAAAAATGCTGATATGCTGTTTTATTTTCAAAGTTTTTAAATATAACAAATGAATTATATCAAAGATGTTTTGGATTTTAAGTTTCTTTTGTTTCTGAAAATAGTTTGCAATCTTTTTATCTCAGTGTGTGTGTGTGTGTGTGTGTGTGTGTGTGTGTGTGTGTGCTGTCTTATTTGTCCATTGGAGGGAGCACTGATTAGTTTCTGGTTTTTGCTTTTGAAGATAGATGGGTATTTGGATGAAGACAACACCACCACAATTCAAAAGAGTTAATTTGGAGAGATAGGCAAGCAAAATGGTTCTCCTTGGAAGTCCCCAAGTGTTGGATTATAAAGATGGATACACTGTTTACTTTTATTCTTTGTGAAACTTTGGTTTCTGTGAAAATTGACAGTTTTTATACTTATAAAGACAGTACGGAATACTTTTCGGGTAACATATTTAGTCTTTTGTTCTTATTTCTTTTTATAAAATAGATAAACAATTTCTAGATTGCCTTCTAAATGCTTCCTTCCTTAGAAACGTCACATGCCATATGTGCATTATCGCATACACACTGATATCTAAGGACCCTGCTGTACTAGTAATATTTGTGCTGTTATTTTTCACTCTGCATTGTGTTATACTGTTCTTTGCTAACTAAAGGACTACATGGATGTATTGCTTTATTGGGAAGAGACAGGTAAATTCAAGCTCAGGCGCTATATCCCTAAATTGACAGATTCTGCCTTTTGATCTAAGGCCCACTTCTGAATTCTTCAATATTTCCCTTTTGGCATCTTGGAACAGCTAAATGGACCTAGAAATCAAAGGTTTATTTTTCAAGAACTGGCAAGATCCTATTAGAGTTAATCAGGCACTGATAGATGAAAACAAAGAGAACATGGCATTAGGAGGGAAAAGCAGCTTAACATTTCAGCTGTTTTTATAATACTCCTTGAGACTAGCTCACAGCTATAGTGATAGAAATCCAATCCAATATACAGTAGATAGTCCAAACTCTTTCCCTTTAAGCCTTAATTTTAGAAAAAAGCAACACACTTCTACACATTTTCATTACAGGAGCTGAATGAAGACTGCAGCTCCAAAGTAAAAAAAAATTAAACTTGTTCAATTTCCCAACAAGCAGATGAATTTGATAACTTGGATTGATTTGATAAACCAACAGACTTTCTAAAAACATTGCATTAATAGTTCCTCATATTAACTTTATTTATTCAGTTCAGGAAACAATTTTATTCACTTTTACTTGATAGTAGGTGAACTAAATCTGATGGGACTACCTTTTGATTAAAAAGTTCATAATTGAGCTGCCTGGATTAACAAATATTCAAGGCTCTTGATATTCACGATTTGACACTTTAATTGCCCTTTTTTCCTTCTTTCTCTGCTTATACCTCAATTCTACTATTGGCAGGCTAGGAATCTGATGATGTCTTGATTCTAAGCCTGCAGATGACTTAAAGTCAATAGAATGAAACAAGCACTTAGAAGCCAGCCATTAAGAATATCAGCAATCATATCAGTATCTTAAACTAATTCTGAGCCAAACAATTCCAGCAATCCCAAATCTGGAAATCCATAAGAAATCCAGGCATTCTTGATACCTGTTTTACAAAGCTTCCCTGGTACAAATCATGAACACTTTGACAGTTTCAAAGGGAATTGATAAGCTTCTTATTCAGAGGTGGTATTCAGCAGGTTCTGACCAGTTCAGCAGAAATTTTGAGTAGTTCAGAGAACTGGCAAATACCACCTCTGACTGGAGATTTTACAGTATCCTTCCCCTGCCACGCCCATCAAGCCATGCCCACAGAACCACTAGTAAAAAAAATTGAACCCCATTACTGTTCTCATTGTTTTGTCATGGGTGACCTGAGAAGCATATCAACCCACAAATAAAGCCATTTGTGTCACTAAGTGAGTTTTGAGCATGGTGGGCTTTTCTACAAAGTATAAATATTAGAAATTAATTTGTCAGCCTGGGTTTAGAATTCAGTCTGCTTTGTACTGGAGTGCTGAGGAAAGCTGGTTGAAATAATTATACTAGACTTAAGCGATCATTCTTTTTATTTATGAAAGCTAATGGAGTGAAAACACAGCTTTCTATACCTTTGGTAATGACAGAGGCAGAAATAATGACTGGAGACCTTTCTGTTCCTCTCATAATGAAGAAAGCAATGTGAAATGATAGGGATTTGAGTCCTGAATGTTACGGCTCATTCTTTATTTCAAAGGCAAATGGAGCATTCACACCAGTTCTTTAGGTTAATGGAGCTACAAATAAGGCTTAGAGGCAAGAATTTTTCATAGATAATATAGCAGGGGCAATATCTTCTCTGGGAGGTGGGACACCAATATTTACAAATGCTAAAGCTTCAGTGAACTGGAGATCATAGGTATCAGAAGCTGAAAAATCCATATTTCTTCATTTCCTTAGGATAACATTAGGGAAATTTGCTGTAAGCAGAAAATAAAAGATACCAATGTTGCTGATTATGCGCAACTGATTAATTTGATGTAATACATACGTGCACCAAGAAGGAGACAAAGTAGCAATCATCTACAAAATAAAATTTAAGGACTGTGACCAGGGTGGGCTTCAAAAATGTTAGCAAAGGATTCTCTGCCCAGTTTGTGGGTGGGCATTGCCATGGTGGGCAGGACCTATCAGCCTCCTGCACCATAGCAGAGGAGGTGTTTTTGCCCTCCCTGGCCTCTGGAGGCTTTCCTCAAGCCTCCGAGTGGGCAAAAACGGCCTTCCCAGGCTCATAAGGCTCTCTGGAAGCCAGAAACAGGGCCATTTTCAGCCTTCCTGAACTTCTAGGAGGTATGTTTTTTTCACCTTCCTCAAGCCTCCACACATTCCCTGTGTGGGCCCACTGACTGTGACTACTACTACATAGGCCAAAAGGTAGCAGAACACATCCAGAAACACCAACTTGTTTTCAAACATACAATGCAATTTCATTCATCTCTCCACAAAAATGACAACTCCAGGCATAGCTTCAAGTAAAATAGAATGGATATCTCAGAACCAGCAATATAAAAAAAAGAAAAATCCAAGATAATTCTTAAAAGCCTGATATTCTTACCAGGTAGCAGTCAACACAGCAATCCTAACAAGTAACAAACATGGAGCCTTAAAGCCGGCTCTGTCTAATTTAGTGACATTGCCATGGGACTGCATGGTCCCCTGAATTCTCAGCATCTCTATAAAAGTAAAAGAAAACATTTTATTCTAAAAATTCCTTCTTCCCCCCAAATAGCCTAGGGTAAAAATAAATCAGATAATGCAGTTTGCACCAATTTATTCAATATAAACCTTCTAATTTTGAAACATAATTGCCCCTCCTGCTGAGGTCTTGCCTCCTTTAAAATGTTAGTTGGACCTTCTGGCCCAAAAGGTTGCCTACTCATGAAATATGCTCATAAAAAGCCCCAGCTCTCTCAACTGCAAGTTTTTTTAAGGGGCTCATACAGCCAAGCCACCCCATCTCTATGATGTGCATGTGATCTGTTTCTTAGAATTAAACAGATTATCATCAACCAAAATAATCTGTTAGCATTTTACAATAGTCCAGACAAGAAGCACAACTGTGGGTACTAGCTCTACCTTGTTTTATAAGGATATGTTAATAGAAATTTGCAAGTCTGAAAGTATTTCTCCCTTCCTTTGCTTCCACTCTCCAGAAAATTAGGGAGGGTCTCTTCTGAAATGCTTTCCCCACCTCTCCTCCATCTGTAGGCTGAGATACATTTTGCATAACAGTTGTTTAGCCTGCAGCTCTTCCTTCTGTCTCCTAAGGTCATTTCCACATACTGTTACACCACCTGTATCAATCAATGAGTTGGCATTTGGGGCATTGTGACTCCATTTTCTCCTCATTTCCTCCTATGACTTTTTGGGAGTATGTGGAAACAAGGAGATAGAAGTTGGTTAAAAATGCAACCCAAGAATATCAAACACGGGGCAGCACTTCTGGGTTGCTGCTGTTTTTCTATACATTTACGCTCTTTAAGTGTATCTCTGAATCAGGGAGTATTACCCCCACCCTCAAAAAACCCCAAACCCTACACTTTTGTCATTCTCTTACCCTCTAGTAGCCAAACCAGTTAGCACTCCCAGACTCCTGAAGCTTTTCATCACCCCATGGAAATGTGAAAGCTTTTTCTACTTTGGATTGATAGTAGTTTTTTCAGGTAAGGGGGGGGGACTTAATTAAGTTTGCTATAAAGCTTCGCTGGTTTCCTTGGAAACTGTCATTTGGAAAAGCTGGGGTATACAAGAAAAGTGTACTAAATAGTACACAATAGTAAACATATTTCACAATTCTATAGACGCTATGTTTCTCCTCCAAATCTACACTATACTCAGCCAGTGTCATGTAGTGAGATTGGACTAGGATTAGACAACCTAACTCACATGACAGTCACAGTGGGGGGGAATGGTGGAAGGAATGTGGTGTATGCTACTTTGATCTCCTTGAAGAAAGGGGGAAAATATTTTTAACAAACAGAAATAAACAAATAGATTAATCAGCCCAGTATCGGAACTTGTTAGTGAGGGGGCAAAGCCAAATGAAATGAGCCAATATAGTGGAAAAGTATAGTGGAAAGATATTCTTTTGTACACTGCATATTGCTATTGGTGAGACAATGTAAACATTTGTTTATCTAAAAAGCAAAGTCTCACAATTAGACCCATCTTTTGATTCATTCTGCTCAGCAAAGAGCAGCATCCCCTCTCCAGAGACAAATCAGAAGCAGAAATGTACTAAGGACAAGAAGCACTCAAATTCTTGTTTCATGCATTGTCAAGACAAGTCATTTAAAAATATTTCTACTGTCAGCATTTAGGATTCATTGTAATCCTCCAAAATGAAATGGGTTCGACTTTTTTCCAATTCAGGATTAGAGAATCTTTTTTAAAAAGCAATTACTGAGAGTAAAAGTAATGGTAACAATAATAGTAAATCCAGGGGCTTACTCTGAAGTGGCATTGGGATATAAGAATGTTTTGAATCTTATGAAAACAAAATAATTCCAATTACTTTATTTCAGCTTCTATTCTGAGTGAAATAACACTATAAGTGTACATCCCTGCTAACAATGCTTTTCACTAGTGCACTAGAAGTCAATTGATTATTTCAAAGTATAAGACAGAAAATAATCCATTTAACAAACTCTGAAAGAATTAACCCAACCAAGAACTCAGTTAATATATTATACCACTCAATACCAGCTAAGGAACAAAGTAAATGAGGGAGAAATCTTTAAACAAACAGTAGTACACTCAGACCTCATGATTTCATCTCTTGGAAAAAGTATGTCATTCACTTGATTTTGATCTAATGTTTAATTCCACCAAAGCTGTGAGTGTGCAATTTATCTTAGTTGACAGAGTTCACAGGGACAGTCAAATTCCACAATTAACATTACATAATTTTAATAACAGAAAGGTTCAATTTAAATAGGAAAGGGACAACAATCTAACATTTCTGTACATATTAGCAGGGCTTTGTTTTTAGCTTTTGTTGAGGGAAAGACATGGGGGTATCTCTAGCATGTTGAGGGCACAGACATGTTGCGATGTGTCTTTAGATCTGTAATTTTTAAACTTTTCAGTCTATGGAATACAGCAGCATTTAAGATCATCTTCACTCTCATATTAAAGAAGGTCAGAATTGAATACATTATGAACGTGAAGAAAATCTTAAATTCCAAATTCAGTAAAGGAAATACCAACAAAGCAATTACCCCTAGGCAATTCCAGTCATTAGGTATACTGCTGTAATAGTGGACTGGACTCAGCAGAAGTAGAAGCCCTTCATAGAAGAACAGAAAAATAATGGTAATCAATCATGCCCTTCATACATGCAGCGACGTTGACAGACTCTACTTACCAAGGAAGACAGGAGGTATTGAATGTTGCAAGCAGCTGAAGAAAAAAAAATGGCACTGGTAGAATAATGGACATTCCTTAGTGTGTCCATCTGGTTCACAAACTGTTGTGGTTGCCATTTTGCTTTCTGGATGTCATTCAGTACTCTTGTTATTACCTATATAGCTGTACGTGGCATAGGGCTTGGTTACTTGAGGGACTGCCTGTCTCCTACAGTATCTGCAGGCCAATTCAATCCTGCAAGGTTGGGGCATTCGGTAGTGACATGTGCAATGGCCTTGAGAGATAAGAGGGAGGCCCATACAACAGAAGAATGCTATTACTCCTGATTGTGCTTCTTGTCTGTACTACTTTGCAGGGTCAACATATCCCAAGTTCATTTAATTAAGCTATCTTATCTGTCAGGACCTCAGAACTGCACCTTTTCTGTAGCAATGCTTATCCTCTGGACCAGATGTCTCCAAACTTGGCAATGCCAAGACTTGTGGACTTCAACTCCCAGAATTCTCTAGCCAGCTGCTCTGGAACAGGTTTCCCCCCAAATCCAGATGGTTCCCAACTCTGCTTTTCTTTAGCAGAACATTGAGAGTGAGACCCCTTAGCACTCTCAGGGAGCCCTGAGCAACACTATTTATGTTCAGGGTGATAAGAGTTGGGGACCATCACTTCTTCCCATATCGCATCCCATTTAAATCTGCAAGTCCAAAAATCAGTGACAGTTCTGTTGAAAAAATAGTTGATAAAAATCATTAAGAAAATAGTTGAGGTGCATCCACATTGGACAACTATATAATTTCATATTTTGCACAGAAAGTTGAATTCATGTAAGTGGCAATAAACCAGCAAAAAATAGCAATGTTCATCCCCCCCCCCCAATGCATAGTTGGTGACTTTCATGCATAATTCATTTATAATTAGGGTGACAGATGTTTAAGATAATGAGATGCTGCTGTTTTAAAAAATTGGGAATATATTTACTTAGAGGATTCTTTTTACGTTATACCAACACAATGGTTTTAGAAAGAGTCCCTTTTTTAATTTTAACCTAATTGTTTTATCTCCTTTAGATTTGGTTGGTTAGAGAACAGTGCAATTTATCTATGCCCTGGTGCTAATCAGGCTTTTCCAGGGAAGTCAACATAGATATCTCTTGCTAGATATCAACATAATGGAGAATAGGCAGATCTCTACTGGGGCTTTATTGCTCGCTTGGCTGGAATCTACACAAAACAACCATCAGAAGATTGGCACTGCTTCTAGTTTTTCAGCCCCCTGTTTGCAAGGGGGTATGGGGGTGGGGAAGAATTGGGCATGATGGCCGAATCCAGTTGCTCTGCTCTTCTATAGGCCATCACAGTGCATCTTTGAGTCAGTTTTAAAATAGCTGTGCCTTAATTGGAACACATAGACACATAGATACATATACCTATAGTTTGAAATCTATAAAAAAGCTGGCAAAAAACAGCATGCCAACAGGGGAGCTAACTTTTACTTTTGAAAAGGGATCTAAATTGTAAATCAGCTTGGCCCCTTTTTAGAAGAGATTTTGATTCTCAGCAGGTTTAATTATGAGACAGCGACAGTTAAGGATGAGCAAGGACATTTTTCCTTAGACAGGTTGCCACTCGTCCTTTGTGATGATGCACATGGACTGTGCCCAAAATTCTTGTTATGTCCTCAGTTGATACCCACCATTGGCACCATGTGGATTTTCATCATTCCACTTTCTGCAGGACTATTGTCACTTCCAGCAACCTTTTAAAAAGATTTTTGATTGTCAGTCAATGCAATCAATCGTCCTTAGAAAGCACTGCTTTGTGATTAATTATATTCTATCAAGCCATTGCCCATTGTTAATGACACATAAATACATTTTCTCCATGACAACCTGTCCCTGACCTGGTCTTCCAGACCTTCCAGTACCTTATCACTACTGCAACTGAGTGCATCCATATTGCTGGTGGTTGTTGCCTTCTTTTTCTTGCCTTCCACTTTTCTCAATGAGAGAGAGAGAGGGAGAGGGAGAGAGAGAGAGAGAGAGATCTTCACATAATGTGTCTCAAATGGATAGTTTGAGCCTGATCATTTGTGACTTAAGTGAAAAAACCTGAGTTGACTTGTTCAATGATCCATTGGTTTGTTTGTCTGGCTGGCTGTCCACAAAATTTGCAGCACTCTTTTCCAACACTGAAGTTCAAAGCATTGATATTCTTCCTATACTGTTTCTTTAAAGTCCAACAATCACTCAGAGTCACTTTAAACTGTGAGATGAATGGTGAATAAATTTGATAATAATAATTGGAGCACTACTTGAACACTACCAGCATTGGCAAAATCACATCAGTCAATTAGAAAAGACAGTGTTACTTGGAATAGCTTACATCCTGTAGTTATACCTTGAACACCATCAAACATCAACATTTGCTTATCCCAGGTTCTTGGGAAGGACTCAATAAGTGGAGGAAAAAACTGCACAACTTTCAGTTCCATATAGTGTCACCAAGATTTTTGTAGGTACGGAGATATCATCACATTTGAATACATTTTCCAAGGCCTTCATGGCTGCTCTACCATGTGCTAGTCTGTGTGCATTGCTTATCTGTTTGTTCTTTTACTCTTGATGGCACTAAAGGCAGAAGTTATATCTTTGATATCTTTATTGTCAATTCTAAGACAGGTTGGTCTACCTGTTATCATTAATTTGATCTGCTTTCATTTTAGTCACATTTTTCACTCTGAGTTGGTTCTATTCCCTCTCTTTTTTAATACCCACCTTAAACTGCTAGGTGTGGTCATCTGATGGCATGGGTATGGTATCATCAGTACTCTGATGCTACCCCAGCTATACATCTTTACCCCTGGCAGGACAGGTGCTGTTGTTGTGGTACCCAAGAGCCTGGAGGCTTTAAGGGTATGGACGGGGATGAATCAACTTTGACTCAACCCTTGCAAGACAGAATGGTTCTGGATTTTTGTCCCCCCCCCCCCGAAAGTCTGGACTTATCTTTGACTCTGGATAGTGACCAAGCTGGTGAAAAATTTGGGGGTTCTCCTGGATTCATGGTTTCTGCTTGATGAGAAGATGGTAGCTGTAACTAGGTAGCCTTTGCCCAGATCCATCTTGAACACTAATTGTTCCCTTTCCAGTATCTGGAGGCTCTACTCACAATCATTCATGCCTTAAACACTTCCCAGTTGGATTATTGCAAAGTGCTTGATATGGGACTGCCCTTGAAGATCACTCAGAAGTTACAGCTAGTCTAGAATGCAGCACCACACAGAGCATTGGGCACCCATAAGTTTGCCCATGTTATGCCTTTATTGCGTGGGCTACGCTGGCTCCCACTTTTCTTTTGGATGCAATTCAAGGTGTTGGTTATCAACTTTCAAGCCCTACATGGCACAGGACCTGGTTACTTGGGGATTTATTTATTTATTTATTTATTTATTTATTTATTTATTTAGTCAGGCAATTATAACAGGTATAAGTATAAACATAGTTATGAATACATGAAATGGATACATATTTTTTTATTTTATTTGGTTTGTCAATTGCTTACAAGATAATAGGTATAAGTAAAAATATAGTTATGAATACATGGATACATATAAGGAAAAAGAAAAAGAAACAATAGGACAGGGATGGTAGGCACGTTGGTGTGCTTATGCACACTCTGTACAGACCTCTTAGGAAAGGGGTGAGGTCAACAGTAGACAGTCTAAGATTAAAGTTTTTGGGGTTTGGGGAAGAAACCACAGAGTCAGGTAGAGTGTTCCAGACATTGATCACTCTGTTGCTGAAGTCGTATTTTCTGCAATCAAGTTTGGTGCAATTAACCTTGAGTTTGTATCTAATGTGTGCTCTTGTGTTGTTATGGTTGAAGCTGAAGTATTCATTGACAGGTAGGACATTGTAATCAGGGGTGGGTTTCTACCGGTTCTGTCCACCTCTTTAGAACTGGTAGCTCTGAAGAGCAGCAGACATAGAACCGGTTCTATGTCTGCTGATGTTTTTGCCCACCTGCCCACCCAGGCTCTTCCTGATCTTTATTTCCTGATTTTTCAACTTCAGCTGCCGAACGAGGCATAGCCGCAGTTAAAAAAAGCAGGAAAAGAGGGCTGTTTCAAAGACTGCTTCTCTGCATGCAGCATGCTGATGACGATTTACAGGCACAAAGCTCCAGGGTGCAGGGAAGCTTGTAAATCCCAAACTGGTAGTTAACCCTGTCATATCCCACCCCTGTTTGCAATGTATGGTTTTATATACTATACTTAGATTGGACCGAAGGCAGCGTAGTTCTAGGTTTTCTAGGTCTAGAATTTCAAGTCTGGTGGCATAAGGTATTCTGCAACGAGTAGAGGAGTGGAGAACTCTTTTTGTGAAATATTTCTGGACTTTCTCAACTGTGTTAATATCAGATACATAATGTGGGTTCCCAGACTGATGAGCTGTATTCGAGTATTGGTTTAGCAAATGTTTTGTATGCTCTAGTTAGTAGTGTGATATTACCAGGGAAAAAGCTACATAGGATTAGGTTAACAACTCTTAATGCCTTTTTGGCTATGTAGTTACAGTGGGCTCTAGCACTTAGATCATTAGAGATCCAAGGTCCTTGACAGAGTTTGGATCCTCAACAAGGTCTTGACTATTCAGCCTGTATTTTATTTTCTGATTTTTTTTTTTGCCAATATGTAAGACACGTAATATGTAAGGCACATTGGTGCGCTTATGCAGGCCCCCTACAATTGCCTCTCCTAAGAATATTTGTCCATCCCAGTAGCTCAGGATGGGCAAGAACCAGTCCCTTCTTTAAATCTTGCCATCTAGTTAGACTCAGAGGAGTGCCTTTTACCTGGCTGTGTCTAACTTGTGGAATACTCTCCCATTGGTTATTTGACAAGGCCCCGCCCTTCTAACCTTTCAGAAGGCCATTGAGACCTGTTTCCCCCCCCCCCCCCTTAAAGTACTGGAATATCATTGCGTAAGTAAATAGTGTGGAAGGAGGACAACTGAGCTTACTGAATCCTAAGTGGCAATTAAAGCATGGGGTTTTTTTTGTTTTACTCTTTTTACTGTTTTATTGTTGTTTTATTTATTGGTTTTGTTGTTGTTGTGAGCCTCCCAGAGTGGTTTGAAATGGGCAGTCACATAAACTTAAATAAATAAATTAATAACAAGTGTTTTAAAAAGAAAATCAGGGCAAAAAAAAGAAAACCTTGAAAATGAAGAGATATGCCTTTTGAGTGTGATCATTAAAAAAAAAAAAGAGCAAATAAGCTTTAAGAAATAAGTACCTGATCATAATTTCATGTCTGAAAAATGTTTGTGTCCATTAATGAACTTTTACTTTTCAGGCAGTTACTGAAAGCTCTTTCTCCATATTCAAAGAGCATAGAACTATTATTACACCTTTATAGTTATTTTCCTGAACCTGGCATTTCGCAAATACGTTGATCTCTGATCTTCCCAAATAAATGGACATTCTGGCCGGGAAATGGTGAAAGCTGAAAGTTGACCACATCTGAAGCACACTAGTTTAATCATCAAAGGCAGGAAATCTGAAGGGATATTCAAAGCTTAGAAGGAACATTGGGCTGTGCAAAATGTTGCCAATTACATTATTAGCCACAATGGCTATGGTAAGACTCTGGGGACTGGGGCAGGTCTCAGAGCTGCTGTCAAGATATGTTTCAAAAAAGTAAGTGTGTGTTCCAGCAACAGGGGCTGGCTACCCATTTTGATAGCTTGGAAATGTTATTAGGCTCTGTGATGCAGTGGTTAGGGTGCAGTACTGCAAGCTACTTCTACTGCAGCCAGCTGCCTACAATTTGGCAATTCAAATCCCACCAGGCTCAAGATTCACTTAGCCTTCCATCCTTCTGAGGTGGGTAAAATGAGGACCCAAATCGTTGGGGGCAATGTGCTGACTCTGTAAACCACTTAGAGAGGGCTGTAAAGCACTATAAAGCGGTATATAAGTCTAAATGCTATTGCTACTGCTATTAGACAAATGTGTAAAGGATAAGACTCCCAGAGAATGTCAGAATAACTCCTTACTGCCTTCAGGATCAGAAGCACTATATCAAATATTGGGAACATGAGTAAAAGTGTATCAGAGGTGGGATTCAAATTTTTTAACAACCAGTTCTATGGGCATGGCTTAATTTGTGGTCATGTGACTGGTGGGTGTGGCTTGGTGGTCATGTGACTGGAGGGTGTGCCAGGTGGCCATGTGACTGGCAAACCAGTCCTTGCTTAATGGCCGGTTGCTTAGCAAGTGCTCTAATTTATGATGAACCTCCCCCAAGCTACTTGACCTGTTTTGGGAGTTTTGACAGCCATACACACACACTTCCTTCTAACCCTGCTGGAGCAGGGGGTGGACTAGAAGATGACCTCCAAGATCCCTTGCAGGCCAGCCCTAAATTGCTGTGCTGTTTTGCATTAACTCAGGATGATCTATTATATACATTCTTCCAGTGACAAATTACTATCTTAAAGACAGGGTGGGTTGAGGGAGAATGCCGTCAGTGTTTGTCGTGTATGTGCATGATGTCGTGCATGCACAATAAGGACTGACTGGTCAGGGAATGGAGGAGTGGGTGGAGAGGGGCAAGGTCAGCCAGGGGCCCATTTTGCCAGTTCTCTGAACTACCGGGAATCATAACAACCAGTTCAATTGAACTGGTATGAACCAGCAGAATCCCACCCCTGAAGTGTATGCTATTCTGCTTTTGTTGTATTTAGAGATTTCCAGTAGAACTTCTCATTTCAGAGATAGCACACTTAAGTATCCTGTTCAGAGTATTGCAGCATAAATTCAGCACCAGAAAAGTAAACACAGAGGCTTCATTTAACTTCTTTATGAACACATAAATTAAATTTTACAATACCAGTTGAAGATTTCTCCAACATGGAGCAAACTCAAACAGAAGCAGACATGTTACGGGTTCAGAGCAGAACAGCAACTCAGGAGCTCAGAAACAGACATCAATTTCACTTTAGTTCAGCAGGCAAGCAAGTCACACAGCAGAGGAGAGAAGCAGTTTCATTTTCAATAGACAGACTCAGAGCTTAACATAGCTGCAGAGCTTAATATAGAGCCACACCTAGGCTTCTTCTAGTTTCAGTTTCCAAATGGTCCTAATTGGCTGACTTAGTTGCTATGCCTATTCATTGGCTGACCTTGTTACCATGCTTTACTCCAAATCATGAATATACATATCCACCTTGCCTAGATTCTGGCAGCTGCTCCAGTCTGCCAACCGCTAGTATGAGGATTTGGTCCTCTCCTTTAAGACAGTAATTTGTCACTGGAAGAATGTACATAATAGAACATCCTGGGTTAATGCAAAACTAGGAGATCAAATGGAAAATTAGTTCAGACAAGATAGGATTGACATATTCTCCCTGAAGAGAAATCAGAAAATCCCCAGAGCAAAAACAGAGGCTCTGTGTGCCAGGTTGTCTCATTTCTCAGAAAGTCTTTCTTGAAAAACTAAAAGGAGAGTATGGGAGAAACATCCAGATCCTATGCTATTCACAGTCATAGAAGTGTACAAACATATATAGGCATTCTTGTAAACTATGATGTATATTTTAATAAAATTTACATTTACCATTTTTAGTATGCATTTGGTATGTGGTTGGTTTTGAGCCATATATCACACGTATTACATTATGTACTTTTCCGATATCAGATTGACAATATTTCAAATCAAAGCAGGCAGTTTTAATTTGCATTTAAAAGTCAGGAAAAGATGGACCAGTCACTCATTTCTGCATATATTATACAACTCTCCTCTTACATCAAGCATGTCAAACTCAAGGCCTGGGGGCTGGAGCTGACCTGTGGGGTGCTTAGATCTGGTCTGTGTGGGTGCCCTAGAAACAGTGAAGGACCAGCCCACAGTGCTTCTGCCAGTGAAAACGGGCTCCTGAGCTCCATTTTCGGCTGCCACAGCCTCCTGCAACCCTTTGCCAGTGAAAACAGAGCTCATTTTCACTGGCAGAAGGTTGCAGGGGGCCCGGGAGCCCATTTTCACTGGCAGAGTGCTTGGGCCACCACAGGTGCCCCTGACATGTGACATCGATGTGGCCATGCCATCACCCTGGCCATGCCCATCACCATTACACCATCACTATCACACCATCATACCATCACCTGGCTATGCCCACCCCAACCTCCTGAGTCAAACACAATCCTGAAGTGGCCCTCAATGAAATGAAGTTTGACATCCCTGTCTTACATGATGTCCTGCTTGGGACAAGGTCCCAGTCAATGTCATGATCCAGGATATGATTCTATCCCACAAAGAAGCAACAAGGAGGCTAACAAGGAGAAATAAAATTGAGGATTTGAAGCCCAAGCTTACTGAGTTTTATCCCAAGAATGTTATATTTTCATCTCTTTCTTCATACATGGCCTTGATTTTTTTTATTCCAGGCTTTCTTACAAATTCAGATCACTTTTTGAGTGAAAAACTCTTCAATACTGAGGACCAAATATATGTTAGGTAAAAGGGCTTATTACAGTAATCACATATTCACTGCACATTTTCTACATCCTATATAACTCAAGGCACAGATAGAAATCATATTCAACCCTCCTCTCACCCCTAAAAGAGAATGTGTGGAAATATCAAAAGGAATAATGAAAATGTTCAACAAAATCATCTACAGCAAATAGAGGAATGAAAACTATTACTTGACCTTTAAATTCCATAAATATACCCACAAAGCCTAAAGCACCATTGTATCTCAGAGTTTTCTGGATAAATGCCTGCTTCCCACCATCACCATCTCTCATAAATAATATTTTATCTGTATACCTCTGATATCCAGCTGTACTCAGAGAAGATGCTATGGGCAACTCTGCTAAATTGCTACAGTCACAATTCAATGTATTGGGAGTATGTATTTGCTTTTCACATGCATAAAATTGAACTGAAGACTCCAGGGAAGGCCTGCACACTTTCTGTTTCTTTTATGCTACCTGATAATATGGAAAATCAGCCCGGTTGTTTAACAGCAAACTATTTCACGTTTGTGTGCTGCTTTCATTAATTGCTCAAGATGTTTCTTACTTATTCATGTAGTAAACCTGATCAAAGAGTGGTTGTATGTTTTCCTTTATAGCACTGAAAGGGAACAGTCTCCTATTTGAAGGCACAGGTTTGCATACAGTAATATATAGAAAATAGCAACAGTCTGGCCTCATGGACAATTTATTATATAAATGACATTAAATATTTGCCATTTTCTTCTAAACATTTTGTTTGACATGTGACCTTTGAATATTCCTAAATATGATAATATTTACTCTGAAAAAGAAATAATAAATATTATTGTGATTGGCCTATGGAACCTGACTTTTGGTACTACATTGATTGATTAGTTGATTATTTGAAGGATTATTTCTCTTCAGTTACCTCTGTCTGTCCCATCAGAATTGGTAGGAGAGGCGTGTCACTGTTCCTGAATGAAAGAGTATAATTGGTGGACCCAGAAATACAGCCTTTACTGCCAATGGTACCCACCTATAGAACACTATTTTCCTGAATCATAGATTGGCCTGACCCTTTCCTCCCCTGGCTTTAGGAAGGTCCTGAAGGCATAGCTCTGGCATTATGCCTGCAGTCTGCCAATGGTGAGGTGATTTTACAATGACTGTTTTAAGCTGATGGAAAAAACTTTGATTCTGCCCTTGAATGGATTCTGTCCCTTACTTTTTGCTTTAAATGGATTACATGTTTGTTTTTAATGTTTTAATGGGATTATTTTGGTCTGTTGTAAGCTGCCCAGAGTGGTTTAGATGAGATGGACAGGCCTGCAAATTGAATTAGTAATAATGATATATTTATATGGAGAGTTACCGACAACTGTAATATATGTGCTATATTGTTCGCCGCAACAAAAATGCTGCAAACAGATGACCTGGGCTTGTTCTCAGTCTGCTGCCCAAATAATCCATGGATAGTGGACAGTTATTGGGCCCTCCCTAAATGTAATTCTTAATCAATAAACTAAATTTGCATTGAACGGTCCTTCAGCTGTTTATTAACTTGTGTAGACTTTCAACTCCCAGAATCCCCCATCCAGCTTCCCCTCCTTCATATGCTATTGATTTGTCCTCCAAGCTCCAGAATCCTCTGAACCCACTCCTGTTTTTCCTTTTGTTTTCACTACTTGGTCTCCTGACCTTTTCAAACAGACGGACATTGTTCCAAGTCAGGAGAATGAAAACCAAGTCTGCCTCATGTATCCATTCTGCAAAATGGGTTCAAGGATGGGAAGCAAGTGAATGAGCTGCAGTGAAGGTAGTAAAACTGTTTTAAGTATAAGCTGATGAACAGCACTGATAACATTTGCACATGAGGCAGCCCTTTGCTGAAGATAAACAGGCTTCGCTTGAGTAAATATCCAGATAGATATTTGGGGTAGGAGACATTTCAGCATCCTACATCCAGGCAATCGCGCCCATTCCATCATGGTGGATATAAATGCACATTCTTTTTTTAAAACAAAAATGAAATGAAAGGGTTACATTCAAGATGCCTAAATAGCTAAGCTCCAATCACCATTCCTTCTTACTGATGCCTCTCATACTTCCAGTATTGGCCACACTTGTCAGAACATGATGTCTGGGTATCCAGAGAGATGCTGAGTTGGGCCTGACTTATGGCACTTGTGAGACCTATGGACTCCTTGTCCCTGACTCCTTGTCAGTTTAGCTCAGTTCAGGCCCATGGTGTAAATAAATAACAAAAAGCCTGGTGCAAATTTTACTGTTTTCAGATCCAGCCAATCCAAAGATTTGGCTATGTTTTTGTTTTTGTTTCCAGGCCTGTATCTGAAAGATAAAAGAATTAGCAGATGGTGCTAAGCTTTGTGCTCATCCAGATAAAATACATTGTAGGAATGTTATAGGCTGTGGAAATCATTAGTCTGGGCTAAAATTAAAGTTGCATCGTATTGTGCAGTGCTATACAAAGATTTTATTTATTCGGTCATCATTTAGTTCTAGACTAATAAGACAAGAAATCACTTAACTTTTTTTAAACATAGGTGAAGGCTTACAAAATTGATCTATGTGGTCAGTAGGAATTGAAAATGATTTATAGTATATAATCAATCATTCAATCTTTTTAAAAACATAATTTTATTGAAAGTTTTAAAAAGAAGAATAAAAGTAAATAGAAATAAATAAAAACCAAAATAAATAAGAATGGGAGGGAAAGGAAGAAATAAAAAAGAAAGCTACAGTGCAAAAAGAAAAAAGGTGGAAGAAAAGCAGTTAATAGCAACAGCACTGAGACTTTTCTATATCAACCCATAGTGCTTTACAGCATTCTCTGGGCAGTTTACAAAGTCAGCAGATTGTCCCCAATATTCTAAGTCCACCTTTTACCAATCTTGGAAGGATGAAAGGCTGAGTCTACCTTGAGCCCATGAGGATCAAACTCCAGCCTGTGGACAGAGTTTGCCTGCAATACTGCATTCTAACCATTGCACCACCAGGGCTCAGTGAAACAAAAGAAAGAAAGAAAGAAAAGATAGGAAAAGTGGCTTCCAATCTTTACAACAGTTATACATATAATTATAGACTTACTGTACCTCTTTCTCTATAGTTACATTGCAACTCTCAACCTATCAATCAAAGGATTACAATATAACATTTTATTTTAAATAAGGTAAAGCTCAAGGTTTTCTGTGTTCAGCTGTGTCCAATTCTAGGGGGCAGTGTTCACCTCCATTTCTTAGACAAGGAAGCGAACATTGTTTGAAGACATTTTCCTGATCATGTGGCCATCACGACTATACGCCTAGAGGCATGGAACACTGTTACCTTCCCACCAAAGTGGTATCTATTATCTGGTTCCATTTGAATGTTTTTGAACTGCTAGGTGGACAGGAGCTAGGACAGGAATAGGAGCTTACCCCATCGTACTGTGCTCAGGTCTTGAACCAAGCTGTCAGCTTTCTAGCTGCCCATGTATGTATTTTCTTTTGGTCATTGAAAAAAAAAGTGATATCACATATACAGTAAAATAGACACATATACTCTAGAGTAAATTCTCTTAAGTTTAGATCATCACTCAGCATTGCAGAAATCCCAGTTGATCTCCTACTGAAAGATTCTGCCTTTATGAAAAAGGCTAGGAGAAAGTATGCTCAGGTCCTAAGACTATTTTTTACAAGTATTGCTATCATCTCTCTGAAGCTAGTAACTGATAAAACTAGAATTTTTAAAGTAATATGTATTGCTTATATTATTGGCTGATTGTCACATGTGCCATCAAGCTATTCTTGATTCTTAGTGACCACATAGATAGACTCATCATAATGATCTGTCCTTCCAATGTGCACCTTTGCTACTATAACTGAGTTCATCCACTTTACTACTATTTGTCCTGTTCCTGTCTTTTTATGCTACCTTTCCTAGCATTAGAGCTTTTTCCAGAGAGTGAGTTTTTGCATAATAAGAATAACTGAGCCTAACTATTTGTGTCACGAATGAAAACTCTGGATTGATATGTTCAATTATATTGCTTATATTATACAGAAAGACATGAAAGAAAGTGGAAATATAACAAGCATTAAATAAACTAGGAAAAAAGTAATATGCATAATAAGAAAGTTAGAGAGAGAAAATAAGCCCTTTTTAAAAACAGCACCCAGAAAAATACTGGTTAGATTTTCCTCGATACCAATTGGAAACAAGTTCATATGCAGAAAGTGGATTCTTTTTATCCATCTCAAATTTCAAATTGAGTTTTACAGAGACTTTCCACTTAAGTAAAATATTTTAAAGCTATATCCAATAAATCCAGGTCACTGCATTCCACATTTTTGGTATATAGTTCACTAAATTAACATTTTGAATCCATTTTTTTCTGTAACAGTTCCATGTTAACAAATTCTGAATATTAACAAGCCCAAAAAATGCTGGATTCCGAAGCCCTGGAGCCCTAATCACGCTGGTGGAGCTCCTGCTAACCGATCCAGAGCCCTTCTCTCTTTCCCCAGAGAAGTGAAGCTCTTGCCATCAAGCCCTGTTAATCACACCAGTGGAGCTCTTGAACTGGATCACTTGGAACCAGTGGAGCGCAAACAATGCACCTTCATTTAAATCCCCCACACAGCTGATTGAAGTATCTTCCATGCCAGACAACGTGTCTCCATTAATATCCCCCACTCAGTTTCCCCGGAGCCAAATCGGACAGTTGGCAGGGAGAAACAAGGAGGGAGGATAGAGAGACAAAGTTCTTAAGGAGTTTTACAGTCCTTTCTTGATCAGAGTCAGCTGCGTGTTTTGCTCATATTTCAGCATGTTCAAAACCTACAGTTTTTACAATGAGTGTCCCTAGCAGATCAAATAACAGCAGCAATAAATCAAAGCTTATAAATAAATTATAAGTAATCAGATTGCCCGAATTCTCTCCATGAATTATTTTCTCTCTCAAAGCCACAAACTTTTTTAAATTCAAAGAGAAGGGGCCAGAGATCCCCTGCTTTCAGCATCTTTGTATCTTTGCTATCTCAATAACTCAATCTACAAAACAAGAAAGAGAGTGTAAACCCTTGCTCACTGATTGTTTTCAAGAGGGATGTTTTAAAACCTGTTTGATATAAAGAAACTGCTGTCTCTCCAGCCCAGGAAAAGAGGCCTCCAGCCAGTTTATTAGGGGTTATAAACCTATTCTCAGATATCAACAACAACTAGCAAAGCAATAACCCTTTACTTGCTGAGTCTCAATACTACTTCATTACTTTCATTATCTCAAAACTTATAACTTTCTACCTCAAGACCTATATCAAAGATTAGATAATGATGTCTCCAAATCAATTTTTTAAAATAATTAATTTTTATCAAATGATTAATTGATTTATTGATTAGTGTGATTAGTGCATATAGTGTGATTACTGAATATCTGATTAGTAAAACCAGTGATTTAGTTAATTTAATTGACCAGTGTGATGAGTGATTAATGTAATTAATTAGGCTGTTGTTGCTTAGCAAAATTACTGATTTGAATAATCAATTAATTAATTGATTGATTGATTTGTAGTAATAAGTAATCTTACTTTTGATTTGTTATCTAACATATCAATTAACATTTATTAATTACCAACATTCATTAAGTAACTGTCTACCTATCACATTAACTAGCTATAGTAATTGTTTAGTGTACTATTGCCATTGACCATGCCAGCCAAAAACTCCAAACCAAAACAAAAGAAAAATATATCTACCAATGACCTCCCAGACTGCACATATCTTGAAACCATCAATGAAAACAAAATTAACATCAAATGCTGCCTATGCGACAATCAAGCCCACCCTGCCTGCTTAAACGTAAACAAAAGCCTAGCTGATATCGTAAAAAATTCAGGTACATTCTTTTGTCTATGTCCATTATGTTTTCCTAAGCTAAACAAACTGAGTACAGAGTTGATAGCATAGAATCACTCATTCACTCAATAGAAGAACGCTTAGCAACACATTTTGAAACAACTATACAAGCAAGCCTAATCTCTCTTGAAAAAAAATACAGCACAGATAAGTGATTACCTATCAGCTCAAAATCAAATCCCACAACTACCACAACCACTATCTCAACTATAATCACAACTACAACCAAAAATAAACACCAAACCACAGCCACAAACAATTACTATCCCATCAAATAATTCCACAAAGAATATTCCCTTACTCATCAGAGACCTCATGGAACATGAACAGAAACGTCCAAATGCCATCTTATTTGGTCTCAAAGACACCAATGAATCAGACGACATCACCAAAGCTTGCGATATCATAAGCAACTCAAATACAACAAAGATCTTCCCTGAAGATATCATTGAAATAATCAGAGATGGCCCTGAATACAAATACAATGATGGCTCTGTGGCCCCAATATTTTGTAGAAGTGTATGCAAAAGTGAGTCCAGCAAATGCATATTCATTCATACAATAAACACCATTGCAAAAACCAATCCCATCCACAAAAAACTTCACTCAAGACCAGAATCTGCTCCTGTGAACTCCAGAACTCAAAAACCGTCTAGACAATGGAGGAAAGGATCTATACATTGACTACCATGCTGATTGCATCAAAAGAAAGTCACACAACCCACAACTCTGCATCCAAACCCACCCCATCCAAATCAACATCACTCAAAACTAGGCACACATACCCCTAACTATATTCCAACCACAGCTGGCCTGAAATGCAAGCTACTCAATGCAAGAAGCCTTGTAAATAAAATACCTGAATTTCTCCTCTTACTAAATACGGCTAAATTCGACATTATATTTGTCTGTGAAACATGGCTCAACGCATCTCTCCCTGACTCTACTACCACAGTAAGAGGCTATCATGTTTACCAATCAGATCATAAAATCTGTAGAGGAGGTGGTGTTGCTATCTTCTATAAAAAGTCCCTACATCTAAAAATGCATCCAAGTTACTCAGGAGCTTGCTATTCCTGAGACCATCATCTGTGAACTGTCCTTAAATATCACATTTCGGTTCTTACTATGTTACAGAGCCCCTGATTATGACATCGAACATGCAAACAAGCAAAATACATAACTAACATAGGCAGCATCTTGCCCACACGCTTTTAACTTTCTTGGTGACTTCAATCTACCTCATATTAACTGTACCCTTAACGAATGTAAAACTGAACCCACACATGCAACCTTCTACAATGCAGTAACCAATCTGGGACTAGAACAACTAGTAACCAACAACACTAGACTTGACAACTGCCTCGATCTCATCTTCTGCAATAGTTTGAATTCAATTTACGGAATACAAATTAAAGAATCCTTTTCCAACAGTGATCACAACATGATTGACTTTTGTCTCAACATATGTCCACACAAAAATCATCACAATGACAGAATCCCCAATTATAACTTCAAAAAAGGCAACTATGATCTTATAAACAATGATCTCTCATCCCTTGATTGGAAATTTCTATTCACTGGATGCAGTACTGTTGAAGACCATACAGCATATTTTTACTTGAAGTCAAAAGAATCATCAAACTATGTGTATTACCCAAATTACCCAAAACAATAAGGAAGCTTCAATCCAAAAAGAAATCACTTTGGCAGAAAAACAAATTTGGTCAAAGCCAATACAAAAATTTATGCCACCAGATAAAAACTGAATGCATCAATTATCACATTAAACAAGAAAAAAACCTTCTGTGCACCAATTCCACCCGCGCTTTCTACAGTTTTGTAAACAACAAACTAAAAGACTCAAGGTCCATCCCACCCCTGAAAGGACCTAATGGTGAAGATTGCAACAATGACACTATTAACGCCAAACTCTTTAACACATTCTTTGGCTCAGTATTTGTAAACAGCAATGGATCATGCCCAGTATTTCCTAGTCGAACCACAGACAACTACAATGATCTAATAAATATCAATTTTACAGAAAACAATGTTGAAAAAGCACTACACAATCTAAAACCATCTCTATCTATTGGACCGGATGGAATATGTGCCTACTTCTTTAAAAAGCTATCCATTGCCATTGCAGAACCTCTAAGCATAATCTTTCAAAAATCTGTCAGGACCAGCTCCTTGCCAAAATTATGGTCACAAGCCATGGTCATCCCCATCTTCAAAAAGGGAGACCCCAGCCTAGTTGAAAAATACAGACCAATCTCTTTATACTGCATCATCTGTAAAGTCATGGAATCAATTATTAACCAATCCATCATCCTCCACTTAGAGACAAACAACCTACTCTCTAATAAACAATTTGGTTTCAGAAAAAAACTAACCTGTAATCTGCGACTCTTACACTGCAAAAACATATGGACTACACAACTCGATCAGGACAAAGCAATAGACGCAATCTACATAGACTTCTGTAAAGTCTTTGATTCAGTGGTACATGACAAATTACTCCTAAAACTAAAATCTTATGGTATCTCTAGACACCTGAACAGCTGGATAGAAGCATTCCTGTCAAACAGACAACAAATGGTCAAAATTGGGAGCGTCCTATCAAATTCTGTACCTGTCAACAGTGGTGTCCCCCAAGGCAGTATTCAACTCTTTTCATACTCTACATAAATGATCTCTGTGATCACATTAAGAGCAACTGCATTCTCTTTGCTGATGATATAAAGCTATTCAACACCACAGACAATACTGCTACCATTCAAAAAGACCTTGACCATGTATCAGAATGGTCAAACAAATGGCAACTTCAAATCTCAACAAATAAATGTTCTGTCTTACATATTGGCAAAAAAAATAAGAAAATAAAATACAAGCTGAATAGTCAAGACCTTGTTGACCTAAGAGGTCTGTACGGGCTGTGTATAATCACACCAACATGCGTACCATCCCTGTCCTATTGTTTCTTTTTTAAAAAAATTTCTTATATCCATTTCATGTATTCATAACTATGTTTATACTTATACCTGTTATCTTATAATCACTTGGCAAAATAAATACATAAAATAAAATAAAAAATAAAAATAAATAAATATGCTTACAAAAGTTAAGTTGATGTAGGATATTAATACTATTTTTTTACTGAACAACTTTAGGACAAAGTATTTCTCTAAAATTCTCAAACTGGGGTTATTCCAAAGTGTCAGTTTTTTATGAAGATCAATTTTATCTTTCCTTGCAACAACATTGAACACCATCTTTCCGCTTCTAATGCAGGAAAAACAACTGATCTGGAAGCAAAGTTCAAGCCACATTTTTGACATAATAAGGAAAGAAAGGACAAATAGCTTTCTAAAGATTTTAAAAAAAATCATTTAAATTCCACAAAAATATGGAGATTGTCAGACCTTAAACCTTAAACCTCTAAATAGAAATGATCCTTGGCTCCATTTGTTGATAAGGGTATAGTTTTAGTAGAAGTAGAGTATTGCAGTAGTGCATAGCCAGAACTGAGAATCGTGTATCAAAATCCCTAAGTTCAACTTTTCCCTCCCTTAACTGCCTCCCATTGCTGACCCTCCTGCAATGACCAATTGGGTTCAAGCAAGATGTTTCTAGAATGGTCTCTTCAAGTATGATGTATGCAGCTGCCTTCTTCTTCCAGCTGGGTGACCTTGAAGCAGCACTTTGGAGGGATACAGCAGTTACTTTTGCTTTGCCCCCAAGCATTTCCCCTTCTCATTCACTCCCCCTGAATTCATGGCAGACTGTCACTACATGGTAGCGAAGCACAGAAGTACACTAGTAAGGTGGCAGTTGACAGAGATTTAAATAGCATCCCAATCATGGATTTGAAATTCTGGGGGGCAAAAGTTCTTCTTTCATAAGCTACTACTAATTTAAATAAATTCCTGAGGGATCTCTCTGTGGCACAAACATTCTCCCACTTAGTACATTATTAATCTGTTTTAAGAATTTTAACTGGCAAGAGTTTCTAAGGGTGAAATCAAAGCAGACAATATGGCAGCCATGACTATGTGACTGAATCCCTGCCCTTTACCTGACGTCCTTTCAGTTATATCTCATGTATATTATCATAACTTTTTTTATTCCTCCCCAAAGTTGTTCTTGTAAAATGACATTAATATAAAGATAGTAGCTAAATATTTACTATTTTATATTCAGTTTAACCATTTTTATTCTTCCCCCAAATGTATAGCATACTGAATATAGAAGGATCCATACATGACAGGCTACTGGAGGCTGGTAGATAGCAAATGAAGACATGATTAATCAACATAGGCCCAATGTAGTTTTTTAAAAATGGAATTCGATGCCTGGTCCTCTGGCCCAGGCCCCAGGCCTTTAAAACAAACCAAATGAACTATCCTGAATTATTGTTTACTCCCTTCCTCCATTTGCCTCACCTCTTCACAATCAATTCCAGCTTTGAGGATTTTCGACAGACTTTGCCAGGCTAGATTTCTTTTACTGATCTTTTTATACACAGATATTTTTGTAAAAAATTGGTGATGTTTAATTCTTTTTGCCACCTATTTTCATGCTTTTTATACAAATTGATTTGCACTTTTAAAACTGGAAGCTGTTCGGTCCAAATGCCAACCGTTCCTGGCATTTTAAAATAGCAGGTTTAATACCTCTAAGAGGACATCCCTCAACAATGATACAAATGAGAAGGCTGCTTGAGAAAGTAAGCAGTGAAGATGTGATAAAGAAACTAATGATTTATAATCCAACCATTCATTTTATAAAAGGCATTGATAAAGCAATGATCTTTTCTATTAAATATCCCTTTCCCTCACCACCCCTCCCAATTATTCAGCCCTTTCAAGCAGATTTAACCTGATATGGTCAAATACTTCACGTATCATCGAATGGAATATTAGCCCATTGCTAGAAAACCTAGTGAAATATATTGTGATCTCTGAGCAAGAAAGAACATGAACTATCTGCTTGAGATGAAGAATTTGTAGCCTCAATTTTAAAAGATGGAACATAGGTCTGCTAGAGCTATCCAATTATTTTGCTTAATTCTTTCTAATTTACATTTGAAATCATTTTGCCTGTTTCTATAATAGAACGACCATTTATGTATTAACAAGAAAGAGGACAAAAGGGCACAATTTTGCATAAATATAGATGTTAATTTATTAGATGCAAACTTTGAAATAATTGGTGCAATTTACATAGAAATGCAATCTGTCTCACAGTTATGGAAAAGATTTTATTTTGACTTGAATTCTGATGAATAGAAAACATGTAACTATATTCTTCTGGAAATGAGTCAGAAGTATGCATATCTGTATGCATTTATTTATTGATTCACTTATTTATCACATTTGTATCCCACTGTAATTTCCAAGGATTTCTAGCAGTTTACAACAATATTTAACAGCAATAAATAATTCATACATTAATATGATAAAATAAAATCTCATATAATTTATAATTTAACTCCTTTTAAAATAGAGCAACAAACTTAATCAATAACCATAGGTAGCTTCATCCTAACTGTTGTGTATGTACCATAGTTAATAAAGTATGAGCTTGAGGTAAAGTGCAGGGTTCTGGCCCTGCACTTTTGATTGGCTGTTAGGCACCAGATCGGATTGGTTAGTTCTGAGGAATCCGATTGGCCCTTAACAGAGAATTCTTATTGGTTAAAAGAGCTAGCATTCATAGCTCGTTATTTGACAATTCTTACAAGGGTTGCCTATATAAGGCAGAGTTCACTGTTGTTGTGTTGAGAAGTCACTATGCAAATAAAGAGCTGAATGTTCACTATTCAGAGGCTGTTTCCATTTACTCCGACCCATGTTCAGTACTTAACACTGGCAACGAAGGTGGGATGTGGAGACGTCTGAACCGAAGAAACCAGGAAGCAATACCGAGCACATGATAGATGACACCAACAACGGAACCATGTCCGGTGGCATCGTACCACCCGCTCCATTCGATCTGAACCAAGAGGATTGGGAATCCTACATGGATCGCTTCCAAATGTTTCTCAAGACGAATAACTTGAAGGACGCCACACCAGCGAAAAGGAACCACCCAAAGAAAAGGGCACTGTTCCTGACGCATTGTGGCCCAGCCGTATTAAAGATGGCTAAAGCACTCGCCAAACCTCGAGAAATGAAAGCCATGAGCTGGGACGACCTCGAACCCATCCTGAGAGACCATTACGCACCAACCGTGCCTACACTCGTGAGACGCCACGAGTTTTATCAGAGAAACCAACGAAAAGGGGAGAGCGTGGCCGATTTCGTGGCGGACCTCCAAAATTTAGGGGGCTTCTGCGGGTTCGCCGATTTAGAAGAGGCACTAAGAGATCGAATAGTTCTGGGATTAGATGCACTAGGCGTGCAAAGCAAGCTGATGGCAAAAGGTGACATCAGCCTTGCTGACGCCATTGCCAAAGCCACGGCTGCAGAGGTGACCAAAAAGTCGGCTGCACAACTACGGCGAAGCCGCACTCCGGTACCACCACCGGCCAGCGAAATCTCACCTAGCACAGAAGGGCAGCTATTAACAACGCACCACGAGGACCTCTCTTCGTCGTCAGACAGCGACGAAGAAGGGGTCCATCGACTGCGGTCCGACTGGGACCCTTGCCCAAAGCCCTTACGCCCTTGCGCTCGCTGTGGAGCAAACCATGCCAGGGCCGAATCCAAATTCCGCGACGCACTCTGCCATGAGTGCGGGAAACGAGGCCACATCGGCCGGGTCTGCCGCAGTTTACCAGGACTCAGCCAGGCCTCAAAAGGGGCCAACTATCGCCAATCGACAGGAAACCATCCTGTAAGGCGAGAGCCAGTAAACCACTCCTACAGAAATCGAGCTTTGCAAAGAGAAGAGGCTCACCATACTATCACTATCGGTCATGCCTCAGCTTTGGACACTAAGAAAATCCGAGTCACGGTAGCCATCGAGAACTAGCCTTGTCACATGGAGGTCGACTCGGGATCGTCCCTCTCAATGGTGTCTTGGAAGACACTCAAGCAACTCATCCCCACAATTAAACGGCAAGACCTCCAATTTCAACGCCTCATCCTCAAGGACTACCAAGGAAATCGAATCCCCGTTGTCGGGTCCTGCCGAGTCTGAGTCTCCTTCAAGAAGCATACAGCGTACTTACGGTCATCGATAGAGATAGGCCTAGCCTACTAGGCCTCCAATGGTTCGCGCCACTTAGCTTTGGCCAGCGTGAACTGAGTCGCTGGTTGTGAGTGGGAGGAAGACCTTATCTCTGAGTTCAGCGACGTCTTCGCAGACAGCTTAGGCGAGTATAAGGGGACCCCGATCTCATTCAGTCTAGATCCAAAAGAAGCTCCCATTCGCTTGAAGCCCCGTCGAGTTCCGTTCGCTCTTAAAGCAAAAATCGACGAACAACTCGACAAGTTAATTGCTCAAGGGGTGTTGAAGCCCATCGATCACTCTCCATGGGAAACCCCTATTGTAACACCCATTAAGCCAGATGGGTCAATCCAAATTTGTGAGGACTACCGGGCCACTTTGAACCACACCCTACAGCAGAATGCGTATCCAGTTCTGGTGGTGCAGCACCATTCCTTGGGGGGCGGTAAGGTTTTCGCTAAATTAGATTTAGCCCAAGCTTATCAACAATTACCAGTGGATGAAAAAACGGCTCAAGCCCAAACAATTGTAACGCACAGGGTTGCCTTTAAATGTACCCGATTGCAATTCGGAGTTAGTGTAGCCCCGGGGATCTTCCAGAGCCTTATGGAAAGGTTATTACAAGGAATCAAGGGCGTGGTCCCTTATTTTGATGACGTATTAATTGCAGCCCCTACCCAAAAAATCTTACAGGACCGTTTGAAATGCATTCTAAAAAAATTCCAAGAGGCCAGACTTAAGGTGAAAAAAAATAAATGTCAATTGTATACTGACAATGTTGAGTTTCTAGGGTACCAGATTGATAGCCAGGGCATTCATCCTACCGAGAGTAAATTAAAAGCGATCAAAAACGCTCCCAGGCCATGCAACAAGGCCGATCTCCAGGCGTTCTTAGGCCTCATTAATTTCTATAATGTATTTTTACTGCACAAGGCAACTGTCGCTGAACCGTTACACCGATTATTAGATAAGAAAGCATTGTGGGTATGGGGTTACCGTGAAGAACAGGCATTCTGGAATGTAAAAAAACTGCTCACATCTGACTCTGTACTTATGCAGTATAACGAGACTTTGCCATTAGTTATAACCTGCGATGCATCGCCTTTTGGGGTGGGCGCCATTTTGAGCCATGTACTGCTTAATGGGAACGAAGCCCCTGTTGCATACTTTTCGAAGACTCTTTCACAAGCAGAGCGGAACTATGAACAAATTGATAAAGAAGCTCTCGCAATCGTTGCAGCTGTAAAGAAATTTCATGAATATGTGTATGGAAGGACATTCACCATTATAACTGACCACAAACCATTGCTAGGGATAATAGCCGGGGACAAGCCAACCCCCTACATATTATCCCCTAGAATGACCCGATGGTCAGAATTCCTAGCTGCTTATAATTATCGGCTGCAATATCGCCCGGGGAAAGCCATTCCCCACGCCAACGCATTAAGCCTAGCACCGCTTCCAGAGACTCTGGACGATCCAGCACCAACGGCAACCACGTTGCAGATCGAAACACTCAACTCGCCATCTATGACCGCCCGAGACATCGCAAGAGAAACCAAACGAGACCACACCCAAGCTCGAGTCCTAGGCTGGGTAGAATGCAGATGGCCATTGGACCAAGTACCAGATGACTTCACACCATTCAAATCTCGACAGATTGAACTTTTTTCCCAAAAAGGCTGTATCATCTGGGGCGATAGAGTCATTGTCCCAGAGTGACTCCGGAAGACGCTGCTGTGAATTCTGCACGAGGACCACCCCAGCATCGTGCGAATGAAGGCGCTTGCATGAAGCTACGCATGGTGGCCGGGCATGGACCTGCAAATCGAACAGTGGGTTAAAGCGTGTTCCAATTGCCAACAAGTCAGTAACGCCCCACCAAAAGCCATGCCTACTGAATGGGAGACGCCACGTGGACCCTGGTCCAGAATCCACCTGGATTTCGCGGGGCCAACCAAAGGATATACCTTTCTGCTGACAGTCGACGCATACTCCAATTGGGTAGAAATTCATTGTATGACGGCTACGACCTCCGAGGCGGTGATCAAGATTCTAAACAGACTCTTTGCAACCCACGGATTGCCAGACATCCTGGTGTCCGATAACAGGCCACAGTTTACGGCACTAATGTTCGAGCAGTACTTCACTGACCGCGGCATCCACCATGCGCTCACCTCGCCTGCGCACCCTGCGACCAATGGCCGAGCTGAACGCATGGTCCAATTTGATAAAAAGACCTTGCAAAAAGTGGACTTTGACAATATCGATGACAAGGTCAACCAAATTCTCTTTTTACAACACATAACTCCACATAGCATCACCGGCAGAACTCCCGCCGAACTACTAATGGGACGAAGACTCCGCTCCCACCTCGACCGGTTGCACCCTGCTTATGAACCGGAAAAGCCAATAGGATCCAGCGGCCACTGTCGCACCTTCCAGGTAGGAGACTGCGTTTACGCACGGAACTTATTGGGCACCCCGTTATGGATAGAGGCGACAGTAGTACTAGTGACCGGCCCCAAATCCTACGTAGTGAAATGCTGTGACAATAAACTGTGGAAACGGCATATTGACCAATTACGGTCACGATTCACAACGGCCAGTCAACAACTCCCCCATGACCAAACCGAGGGGGGGGAGGTACGGAAGAAGATGAAGTTCCAGGGAACCTGCTCGAAGGGAGCGACGTACTAAGTGATACTCAGAAAATGGAGCAGGAAGGAGAAACGTTTGCACCACAAGAAATTGCAGCTGAGCAAGAAGCAGAACCACTGCCAAACAACAATCTACCTCAACAGGATTGCAACCAACCAATCCAACGAAAATCCGAAAGAGTTAAAAGACAACCGTCCTATCTAAGGGACTATATAACTACACCGTAATTAAGAAGCCAGGGGGAAGGGGTGTTATGTATGTACCATAGTTAATAAAGTATGAGCTTGAGGTAAAGTGCAGGGTTCTGGCCCTGCACTTTTGATTGGCTGTTAGGCGGCCAGATCGGATTGGTTAGTTCTGAGGAATCCGATTGGCCCTTAACAGAGAATTCTTATTGGTTAAAAGAGCTAGCATTCATAGCTCGTTATTTGACAATTCTTACAAGGGTTGCCTATATAAGGCAGAGTTCACTGTTGTTGTGTTGAGAAGTCACTATGCAAATAAAGAGCTGAATGTTCACTATTCAGAGGCTGTCTCCATTTACTCCAACCCATGTTCAGTACTTAAAAATACCCTCCAGAAGAGGTGCAACTTCAGAATGCTACTTAGGAAAGGATAGTTTAAACTTCTGATGGAAGTTTAAATATCTGAAGTATCTTTTTATGAAAAAAGAAAAAAAAAACCTGAAAAAAGTCAGAAAAGTAAAACAACAACCTTTTTTTGTCCTTCCTTTTGTCTCAAAGATTTATAGCACAATTCTAAGACCAATACTGGTGGTAGGTCCTCAATCACTTAGTGCAGCTATCTGGTTAACCGAAATCTCTTGCAAAAACAAGAAGAAAAAAGGAACCATGAGTAGAATTGAGTCAAATTGTGGAACTGTTTAACCCTTTGTTTTTGGAGAGAGAAAAAAATATGTGAAGTTTATGGCTTCTTTCCTTTAAATATGCATAATTTTAGAAGCTGCAAATTTAAGCCCTTAGGTGGTTGCTACTAATAATGATCAAGTCACATTAGGCCAGGAGGAATACCACACTACTAAAGTCATGAAGAGATTACACGTTTGAAGATGTTATTTGCATTGGAAGAAAATTCCCCTTAGCTATCAGCAGCCTTTAAAAAATGTGCATATTAAATATAAATATGCATTTTTAACATCACATCTACTTTTGATCTCTATACTCATGGGAATATCTTTAAAGAAAGGAGCAAATGTATGGAATTCTTTTTCAAGAGGGGTGGCACACTGAGTCCTAAATTATGTCCTCAGATAAAAATTATACAGAGCAAAAAAACATTTGTACAAAAATAGACTGTTCCATTTTCTCCCCCCAGCATAATTCTTTCAACCATACTCTGAGAAGACTACTTGAAAACAGAGCAGGATTTTGCAACACAAAGAAAGAGCTATTGTTCAATGGTTAGATTTTACATCCTCAGTGAAAAGCAGCACATCCCAGCCAGGTGAATTGGAGTTGCAATAGCTAAAATTTTAAGTCAGTTTTGTCCATATTATGTTAGATTTTTTTTCTATACTTCCATCATATCTGGAGAATGCCAGATTGAGGAAAGCTTATTTAACATCTTTATTATTTGGCACTGTCCTGTTGTTTTCACTTGTGGTTTACTACTTTAGTTCTTGGATTAAAGCAACATTAAACTTTTGCAAATAAAATCAATGTATCTTTTAATGTGAAATACTTTTTATCCTGACAAGAATACAGCAGGACAGAATGCATTAAAGAGAAATAAGCTAACAATTAGAACAGAAGGTGAGCAATTGGAGCCTTTTAAGTAAGTTAGACTACAACTCCCTCTGTCCTTTCTCGTTGACTTTGCTGTCAGATATTGATGGAAGCTGAACTCCCAAAATCTGGGAGAAACTAAAACTCTAGTCTTGGCTTAAATTATACAATCTACTTTTTATCATGAACTCTGCCACACCACTGTCCTTTTGATCTGCAAATGAATTTAATTGTGCACAATTAGTTACTATTACTGTTTTATATTAACATACCCCAAATATTAAATTTTGATTGGTCCATACTTACCGCGATACGATTGGTCAACTAAGCTGCAGTGATTGGTCCACTATGAATCAACAGTGATTGGTCGAGCCGATCGCGGGAGATTCAAAGACCTGTCATTGGCTGGCGAGCCATGAGCACTGCCTATATGAAGGGCTGCCGCGGCTTCAAGATCTTGTACAGATCTATACATGAAATAAAGAGCTTGAAGTACACTGGTCTCGTGTCTCTCCTTAACCAATCTAACAATTACTATAGTACTTTCTTATAGCTAAGGGATTTTACCCATGTAGTATGGCTGTATTACTTTTCTTCTTCTCATCTTTTCTACCACCTTCTCCTATTGGTATCTTATGATTATATTATTTTGTTGTTTGTATGTATACTGAGAACTTATGCACTAAAGACAAATTCCTTGTATATCCAATCATACTTGGCCAATAGTTCTATTCTATTCTATTCTATTCTGTTCTGTTCTGTTCTGTTCTGTTCTGTTCTGTTCTGTTCTGTTCTGTCCTGTTCTGTTCTTTTCTTTTCTTTTCTGTTCTACTCTACTCTACTGTACTCCTTTTCATCCAATAATTTTAGTGCTCCAATGAAGCAAAATAAAAATAATCCAATATTCAATGGCTCTATCCTGGCACATTTTGTGCAGCGTGTTAACTGAGCATATTGTGATAGGTATAGAAGCCATCAAAGCTAGATTCAAGGTCTTGTTTATAAATCAGACTGATGAAATTGAAGAGGGGAAAAAAGATACATGGCAAAAAGCCTTTCTCATGAGAACAGGAACATCTATGAACACAGAGTAACCTCACTGTTAAGTGAGTTTTCTTTGTGCAGAAATACAGAAATAAAACACTGTCACTACTACCCTACAAAACTTACTTGCAGCAGAAGCTGTGGAAATTCAGTTTTTAGGTAGCACACTACTGTTGGAGTGCTGTCATCATGCAATAAGCAACAGTATGTATAGCAACTGAAGGGCATAAAATTTGTTAAGGGGCAGGATTCTTTAACACATCACTGGAAACAACAGATTAGCTCCCCTTTTATGCCATGAAATAACAGGCCCCTAAAAAGTTTGATATCACTTAATCTAATACAAATTTCTGTTTTTATATTGACTTGCCTTTTGATATAAAGCAAAATTTGTTATTCGTGGACCTCAATATTTATCTGCTTCATTGGATTTTGTTACATTTATTCATGCTTCTGACACAATTAGATATCTGACAGAGAACAGTTACAAGATTGTCTCACATTCTGAGGCCACAATCCTTTAGCCGAATACTGGTTTAAGCCTTCAGTAATCATTTATTGCAGCACAAAAAGCTATTAAATCAAAACTTACCATACAAACGAGTTTAGTTCCTTTGATAACTGCAGTTTTGCCAATCTCAAGAACCATTTCTTTTTTAGATTAAAAAAAAATCCATCATATGAAGTCAAATATCATGCTTCAGAGGATTTGTTGATTAGTTGAGATAGTCAGATTCCTGCTATCTTACCATCCGGTTATATTGTCGCTGCTCTTAATTTTCAGTTTTGGCAAACTCTCTTGAAAGCAAAAGGCTAAAGTAGAAGGAATCAAAGCAAAGCAACTCTCCCAAATTATAATCTGGGCAGATGTCAAAGGCAAGTCTTTTTAGATCCATTGATTTTGGTGAGAGAGGTTTAACCAAAGGCTTAATTCTCACACTTCAATTAATGCTATCTGGATTGTGACCAATAGATGAAGTAACAAGACAAATTCAATCATGTCTATTAGGCTGTATTTCAAATACAGGTAGCATGGATCTTAATGTGTATAAATTCACTCCCTTGTGTTTTTCTTATTCTGGCCCTGCCAATTTACCCAGATCTGATCATTTTAATACAAAGCGGTTAATAGAAAGAAGCTGAAGATGACGTCTAGCCCAACAAAGAATACTTCTGCTCATGGCCCAGTGTAGAGGGCCTTGGTAGATGCTGAAAGCTTTTGCTTCCAGCTGAATAGAGAACAACTGGCATTCACAATCTTCAATGATAGCTGAATGGCCTTTACGGCTTTTCCAACCAGGTGGGAAAGGGGAACAACTGGCATTCATAAGCTTCATGACTTCAATTACCTTTAAAATGCATACTTCCCAACTGCCTAAAAAACACAATTGACATGAAGATGCCACAGCACCATATATTCTTTTTCTACTGTTAACATATCTAATCCCCTAACAATGCAGTTTGGAGAAAGTAAGCCATCATAGATTTGCTCTAGTGTGGCTGTCATTGGAAGTTATGATTAATGCAAACTGCTGTGAGCCACCTGTTCATGGGTAAAGGCCATTACAATCATGTAACAGGGAGGGAGGTTCTTTGGCTGGCAATGTGTTTTGGGATTCAGTTCTAGATATACATCTTTATTATTACATCTCCTGATCTATGCTTGGAGGCTGGATTTCTTTAGGACCATCTATTTCATCTAGAATTTGCCTATCTGATACAGGGTGGAAAAGAGGACAGCCTGTGAGTCTTTATCTGCCAGGAAATAAAGCAGGTATAATCAGTGGTGGGATTCAGATTTTTTTTACTACTGGTTCTGTGGTGTTTAAGGTTCTGTGGCTTGGTGGGCATGGTGTAGCTTGGTGGGTGTGGCAGGGGAAGGACACTGTAAAATCCCCATTCCCTCCCCACCCCACTAACCTGCTTTCCAGCTCCATTCTCCTGTGCAGAGCAACAAAAGATAACCCAGCTGATCAAGTTTTGTGTACTGGTTTGACTTATGTAGTCGGGAGCAACTGAAAACAAAATAGTTCCCTGTCACAGTTGTAAGCCTCTGAATTTTTAGAGGGAAGTTATTTCATAACATAAGCCTGTGATGGAAAAGTAGTGCCTTCAAACCTCTACTCTCTCATCTCATTAAAGTGGGATATTAAAAGCAGCTCCTGAACAAATGACTTTCTTGGATGGGTTTAATCCCTGACAATGCTTGTTCTGGGGGAAAGCAGTTCAGACATCTGTTCATGAAACCAAACATATTCCATTCCTTCAAACTTTTTGTAAGTGACTTGCTCTTTAGGTCTGTTTCCTTTTCTTCCTCTGAACATCTTTCAACAGAGCAAGTGTAAGCAACATGTGGCTCTTTGGACCCTCTGCTGTGGCCTCGCCCCTTGCTCACCCCTCGCCCTCCCCTCCCAGTCACTTCTTGCCTGGCCTGAGAAGGTAAGGGTGACAGTGGGGGATGGAGAAGCAGCTGGGGCTGATTTTCTGGTGCCTCACTCTTGCTGGAGCTTCTTCCAGTCCAAGCTCAGCTACTTGCTTGAGGAGGGTCTCCCCGCTCATGTGCACCCTCCTGGCCCTACCACAGTCAGCCAGCGGCTTGCAAGAAGTGAAGGGGGGAAAATAAACCACCATGGTGGCTTGCACTTGTACCTCAGCCAGCCCAGATTTCCAAAGAGTTGCCAAAAAGAAAAGCAGTAGCAAAGAGTCCCAAGGAGAGCTTTCCAAGAGAGAGAGAGAGAGAGAGACAAAGAAGAGACACAGAGACAGAGAAACAGAGATACACAGAGAGAAGAAACAGACATAGAGAAAGAGACACAGAGACGGGGGAGAGGGGAGAAGATAGGGAGAGAGGGGAGAGAGATACAGAGAGGGGGGAGAAGGAGAGGGAGAGAAAGAGATACAGAGAGAGGGGAGGAGAGATGAGAGGAAGAGAGGGAGAGAGATAGAGAGGGGGAGATAGAGGGGGAAATAGAGAGGGAGAGGGGAGAGAGAGACATGGAGAGATACAGAGAGGGGAAGAGAGGGGGAAGAGAGAGAGAGAGAGAAGAGTTTTGTGTGGTTCCTAGTGTTTTTTAACAACTGGTTTTCTGCCCGAATGACCAGCTGGGTAGGCATGGCTAGGGGGTCATGTGACTGGGTGGGAGTGAGTGATGTCAAGTTGGCCACACCCACCCAGGTTTTGTGGCTCCCGTTTTTTTTCCCCTGTGGGAAACAGGTCCAAATGGCTCTGAGTGTTTAAGGTTGCAGACCCCTGCAACAGAGCATCCCAGTATTTTTCTTAAATTGAAGGTTCCAGCCTTGAATGCTGTAAGAATACCAGAGTGTTGAGATCAGAAGAAACAAGCCTGAGAATGGCCCATCACAAGAAAAATGTATAAGTACAGTGAGAAATAATCTGAAATGGCAAAAGGAAGAGAGAAAGAGGTACAAGATTTTAATCTGAGTCTGCTATGTACATGAAGCTGGAATCCTAGAGTTTATAGTCACTGGTTTTCATTTTATTAAAATGTTTTCTATGATTCAAAATGAAAGCTGTGTCCTTGACTATGGGCCAAAGCTCAAGTACTGTCAGGGTGAAGCCTGATATTGTATCTGATTGTACATCTGTTGATAAACTTTAGAACTGCACTCAGTGTGGCATCATATTGTTGACTGCTTTTTGCTTTGGCTTACAAAAAGGTCTAGATCCTATTTGCATGTACTGCAAAAAAAAGATATCAGGTGTGCATTCTGAATTTGTGCAGCTAATTCTTCCCATCATCATCATCAAAATGCTGTCCTTTTTACCAATTCAAATTTATTTTATCTTTGAAAGATGTATATGGCTTCCCATCTTAAACAATATAACTGTGGGTGACTATCAACAATCAGAGCCCTATAAATGATAAAAACAAAACCCCCACAGGTTTTTTTTTTAATCACATTCCATCCTAGGTGCCAGTATAATCTGGTACCAAATAGACATGTGGTGGATTCAACTTCCATCCTTTTAAAGTTATCTCTGTAACATGTCAAGAACAGCCTTGTTCCTATTTTATTTATTACAGATTTTAAATATTGTATATAACCTACATTGTTTACAGAGTCTTCTTCCAACTCCTTTACTGGAATCATTTTAAAGTTGGCAAGCAACATTGGGTCCATTTGATTTTACTTTCTAGGTTACATTTTGGAGGTTATTGCTCACAGTTTGTGCTGATTATACTGTGGTAACTGCTTCGAAAACTATTATGAAAATGGAATAGTTGCAAGAATGAAAGTGCTAGCTTGAATATTGCTAGCAAAAGCAGATTAATAGGTTATTGAAGTCAGAGTGTTGTTTTCAAAGTTAATTAAACCAATGGTATAATCCTAAATAAAAGATTTTGTTTGGGAATAAATCCTGTTGAATTCAGTTAGTTTTTGAACTCATTGAAAAGAAATATGTACAGGACTGTCAGATAAATCTATTTAATTCTAACTTAACCAAAGCAAACATCACAGTAGAAAATATCAGGAATTTAGTTTGCCTTAAGGTGCAGATGAAGCACAGATTTCCCACTAAGTAATTCATCCATCCTCATTTCCAACCTGTAACTAAGTTTGGATCTCAGGAGTACCAAACTGGGGAAGGCTGTGTTAAATTGCCAAACTTGTGTTTCCAAGTTATACCTTTAGTACTGAATCCATGCCAAGCTTTGCAGAAGCCAAATCCCAATGAAAATGAAATGTATTTTCGGTAAGCAATAAATTCTAAAGCCTGGGAGAAAATAAAATATATTAAGCAAGAGTGAATTATATTTACACCAAATGTTGAGCCTTTACAGCATATAAGTAACACAGCGTTCTTACAAAGTAAATGACAATGGGCTTCAAAAGAATTCCCTAGAGAACTGATAAACAGAAATGGTAAATGGGGTGGGGGGAGAGAGTATGTCTGAATAAGACTAAAGATTATCATTTTCTCAAAGAACTAGAGATATTTGGAAAGGAATTGCATGCCCCATGGCATGTTTTTGTATCTGACAAACTGTGTTTTCCAAAAACCCTTTAGAACCACTTTGGCCTGAAGCAAGAATAGAGTAAAAAAAATTGAATATGTTAGGAATAACAAGGTTACCTAACGTAGTTTGGGTAAAATAATATATATAAACTATGTGTTTAAGTGTGTGTCACTTTAAACTGCAAAGCATGTAATTTTGGGTGCGGTTGTAAAACCGCCATAAGAGGGAGCAAGAGAACCTGCTGGCTTACTGGATTGCTTGCTGACGATGATGGATTGATGGTTTGTTAACTGTGTGTTCCCTGCTACTGTTACTAAAGGAAGAAAGGAGGTTTGATTTCTTCATATCTCTACTGCGAAGAGATATATTAATGGACTAATATTTGTAAGTTTACTGATCTTTTTTTCGACACTGGACTTTGCAACTGAATAATCCCCAAACGGACTAAACTAGTGAATGATATATGGACTGTTTGACTATGCTAAAACTCTTACTGGAATAAACTATTTAACTAGCACAGTGTATCTGTTTTACTGAGTGTAAGCTACAAAAATGTTTATCTCACATATTTGCCTGACTGCCGTGCAGATTCTGCTAGGGTGTGTATCCCTAACAGAATGTGTGCACTAGAACTGACTCATCACACTATTGATGCCATAGATTGTTTCCAGTCTATTCTAGAGGGATCTCCTCCAGTGGTGGGATTCAATTTTTTTTACTACCAGTTCTGTGGCTTGGTGGGTGTGACAGGGGAAGGATACTGTAAAATCTCCAGTCAGACGTGGTATTTGCTGGTTTTCTGAACCATTCAAACTTTCCACTACTGGTTCTCCAGAACTGGCCAGAACCTGCTGAATACCACCTCTGATCTCCTTCCCACCCCATACCCTCTGGTTGATGAATGTCATTAAATTCTCAAACTCTCTTAAAACTTGGATTCTCTTACGTACTTATTTCTCCCTGCACCAAACAAGACCCAAGAAGTGCAAATAAGGAACATTTTTGAAGATGATGGTGGTAAATGCATAATGTTTGTTGTAACCAAATAACTACAGAGGCAAGGATTGGGGGATGTTGCAAAACAGCCACACATTGGTCAAGAGAAAATCTAGAGAGACAATGTGAAATGAAAACAGGCTTTGTTTCATCCCCAATCTCAGAAATTGTCCTAGGCCTTTTCAATAGCTTTTTCTTTAAGAAACCGGCATTTTCTCAGGAAGTTAAAGATGCTGTTGAGCTAGATACTTTATTGCAGATTCAGACTACCTTACAATAAACAGTAACTTCTATACAAGTCAAGAATCTGGTTCTATACACATGGATGCCTAAGATCAAGAGTTTCTTTCTCCTTCCCTTCTGTTGCTTCCAGATGTTTTCTCGTCTAGCTAATTGGTTGTGCCTGAGCTGTGTTTATAAACATATGCAGCCTTTCCACAGATCCATGTTGTGAAATGGCTCATGCCACAATAGTAGACACACCGGAAAACATAACTGTATACTTTTTACTTGCATAAAAGTAACTTGGTCAAGTAATAGTTTCCCCAAGTTTAAAGGAAAACCAGAATGCCATTTGGTAAATAGTTAAATTCTAGTTAGGTTCTTGGTATTATCTGAGTTTGGTTGTTTTCTTAAGCTCTTTTGTTAACCAGGTTCATATTTACATAGGAGAATGAAGCTGAGACATGCTGATAATAGCTTGTTATCTTTGTCACTAGGTTCAGATACTGAAAAAGTTAAAGGACATAGACTGCCTCCAAGACTGGTTGGAACAAAATAAGGCTGCAATACCCAGGTTGGAATCTAGTGAATTGGGGTTGTTAAGTTCTGCGCATGGGCGCAAGGATTGGAGACGAGACGATGAACAGTGAACTTCAACTCTTCATTTAACATTGTGGAACAGAGCAAAAACTACGGCAGCAACAGCCCTTTTTATAGGCAATCTGCTGATCAAATAACCAATAAGAAATGGGAAGCGTTAGTTCCCTTAACCAATGAGAGAGGCCCGCTAATAGCCAATCAGATTCTCCTGAATGGACCAATCAGATGTCGCTATTATCGGCCAATCAGAAGTGCAGGGTCAGAACCCTGCACTTTTCTAAAGGTTTTAATAATCTTTATTAAGCACTTTTATTCATTCACTTTTTATTAATTCACAACAGGGGTAATAAGCTAGGATCAGTGAAGCTGACTACACAGTAGATAATGTGTTTTATTTTATGGGTTGAGATCATGTATAAAACATGTTCTGCTGTGTGTGTAAGATCTGGGAACAGAGGAAACAGTCCCTGAGCTGAGAGAGATGGAGATCAAACTCTTCAGAAAGCAATAATGTGTTTCTTCTCTCATCTCAATTTTATTCAAAGTCTCTGACTTTGCCATGTAAATAAAGATTTTGAATTTGTATGAATCAGTGGTGTTAATCATGGGGAAAAGAGCTAGCTTTTAGTCTGACTTGTCATCAAATCAAGTAGCAGAACAAGAGATTTGCCTCTTCCCTGGTAAATCAGTGGCAGAGATTATTTCTCTGGAGTAAAATAGATGATGGCAACATATCTACTCAGTTTTCCCCAAGAGTTGTGGAGTACAGTACTGTTGTGGGAACCAGGGCCTAAGCAACCAAGACCAAAGCATGTATCTGTTCCAAAACAGTGTTTGAAGTCATGTAGACATGATGGATATTTCTTTTTTTTTTAACCTTCCCTGAAAGGACGGATGCCCATGTAGTTTGCCTGAGTTAAAATATAATTCTAAAGCAGTAGGTTCAAAATGGAAAAAGTTTTCTTTTCATTAAGATGTAAAGCAAAGTCATATATTATGGCAGTCTAAACATGGCTTGTTAAGCTATTATATCACAGTTTGGATAAATGGTAGATGCATTGGTGTTTTTGTGCTGCCACAAAGAAGCAATGGTCAACTGAATTTCCAAAGAACCAGAAGCCAAAACAAATCAAATTTGTTTCAATTTGATGGAAACAAATTGTTATATGTGGCAATAAGATAGATAGATAGATAGATAGATAGATAGATAGATAGATAGATAGATAGATAGATAGTTACACCTGAGAAAATGAAGAACAGAAGAGATTCCATGTTTATCCAAGATATGACCTATAAGAAGATGACTTGACTATTATATAACTGTATCTAACAAACATACTATGTTTTGTAACTTGTTGTGCTTTAAAGCAAAATGTCATGCTCTTGGCTGGAATGGGGGTTTGTACTTTTGGCTTAAGAATTAATGTAAAAGATGCTAGGTCACCCTGACACAACAGAAGCCTGTTAATGATCCATTGTGCTTTGATGGACATAACAGGAATACATAACAATGAGAACAAGGGTTTCCAAAGACAAGGAAACAGGTGTTACGGTATGGGTGTGGCATAGGGAGATACGTAGTTGGATAGATTGGGAACCCAAGAAAGGGGCAGAGACTATATATTCGAACCTGTGTATAAACCCCAGCCGTCCTGGGGAAAATAATAAAACTCTTGTTCACTGTCTCCAGTTATTTTTGTGATTATTATCACACAAATCAAGGGGAAAAGTAACCAAGAACTAAAGAGAAATTTCCTAACATTGAGAACAATTAACCAGTGGAACGGCTTGTCACCAAAGTTGTGGGTGCTCCATTACTAGAAACTTTTATGAAGAAACTGGACAGCCACTTGTTTGAACTGGCATAGGGTCTCCTGTTTGTGCAGGCAGCTGGACTAGAAGACCTCCAGGGTCCCTTCCAAATCTGTTATTCTGTTCTGTTCTCTATCTCTTTCTTGCTATGTAGTGGTTGAAGACATTATTGCAAATATCAAGGCCATGCAGCTGGCAATAAGAAGGAAGCAAAAATCATGCAGATTTCAATAAAATATATTTAATGTTAATATGGGAGCAAAAATAATCTTAGCAACTATAATGGGAATTTCCCAGATTCTTTTGAATTAATTGAGACGGAATTTCTTTGAAATTTTTTTTCCCAGATGTCTTCTCACCTGGGTCAAATATATCACCTGACTTGCTCCCAGCTTTCCCACAATCTCTCACATGGGGCAGAAGTTGGTTGCCCTAGTTTATATAGGCATCTGTTTCTGACAGATGACACTAAAATGATTAATCATGTGCCATGATGTCACAATATAACCTCTGCCCTTCTGTATTTGGATTGCATTCAAACATTAAGGAGAAAAGTTTGTTCTGTAATGTTAGGACGCAGGCTTTGCGGCTTGCCTATTCTGTCCCCTTCTCCTGGAAATCCCTATAAATCACAGTAGATGGTTTTTTTCAGCATTTGTGCAAAGCCAAAACTAAATCACATTGTGATTTCAGTTTAATACAGTGTTTTCCTGAAAGTAAGACCCAGCCAGAAAATAAGCCCTAGCCTGATTTTTAGTGTACTTCTACTATAAGCCTTACCCTAAAAATAAGCCACAGTGAAGATCATCATCAGCCCGGGGGTAATTGGGGGGCATGGCCAGCAGAGGGGGTGGTGAGAGCACAGGACAGATCGTGTACAGCAGCAGCCACAACCCGTGTAGTGCAGATGAGTTCCAGCACTGCAACCACCAGCTGGTCCCTCCAAGCAGAGGCACAGGTGGGAGGGAAGGTGATTGCAATGTGCTTTGGCACTGGCAGTAGGCAGAGGCACAGGGGGGCAGGTGATTCTGATGCATGGCCACACTGGTAGCAGGCAGAGGCATGAGGGAAAGGCAGGTGATCCTGATATGCCATGCAGCCTTCTGCACTGTCACAGCCATGGGCAAGCTGAAAGACCGTGGATCACCCAATTTCAATCCATTCCACCATCTCTTAGCTTGCCTAAAGCTTCAACAGGGCAGAAGGCTGCACGGTGTGGTGAGATTACCTGCCCTTCCCCCCGCCATGCCTATGCCTACTACTGGTACCATCATGGGTCAGAATCGCCTGCCTCTATTAAATGTCAGATATCAATCTGTCCCACCATCTCTTGGCTTGTCCGTATTATGGCAATAGCACTTAGATTTATATACCACTTTATAGTGCTTTACAGCCCTCTCTAAGCGGTTTACAGAGTCAGCATATTGCCTCCAACAATTTGGGTCCTCATTTTACCCACCTCGGAAGGATGGAAGGCTGAGTCAACCTGGAGCCTGGTGAGATTTGAACTGCCAAATTGTAGGCAGCTGGCTGCAGAAGTAGCTTGCAGTACTGCCCTCTAAAACTGTGCCACAGAGACTCCTTTTGCCCGTGTTTCCCCCAAAATAAGCCCTAATGCATCTTTTGGAGCCCCAAAAAATATAAGACTGGGTTTTATTTTGGGGAAAAAATGATATATGAATGTAAATTGTATAGTTTAAAAAGCAACAAATTGAGGAATGTAAATGACAGGGATTGCCTGCTCGTTTCTTCTATAGTTCTTTTATTCCATGATAAAATGTGGAATTAAAATGTGCCCAATTGTCCTGGACTCAGGCAAAGCAAGAAAGATCATCAAAATAAATGTGAAGAGACAGATTTATACAATCAATCAAATATTAGAGAAGTTGGTACTTTTTCCAAATGTTACTGCAGCATTTTAGACATATAACATAAGAAAAAAACTTGCACCCTTCATTCAAGTTCAGGCAACAGTTAGAGATGAATTGATTAGTAAACCAAAGGTGTGCTAAGCTGTAAGCAAGTAGGATGCAAAAAGAAAAAAGAAAACAAACCTAAAGGGCTTTTAGTAAAAAGGTTTAAAAGAAAAGAATGAGAAAAAAATGGACATATTGCTAAAAATTAGCAAAAATATTCTTTAGTTTAAGCTAGCAACATAAGAATTACTTTTAATTTATGACACATACTTGCTCCAAACATATGGAATGGCTGTTTTGGACAATAAGTTATATCTGCCTTCAGCCATGAGGATGAGAGATTATCAGACAGACAATCCTTGCCAGAGCCTTCGAATTCACTCATGCCAGCAACTGATCCACAAAATGAGTCAGAGGCTTCTAATGGGGAAACTGACAGATCGTGGATTGATGCTAGAATCAGGAGAAAAATGAAACGCCAAGTTGAAGGGAGGCATCACGCCAGACATTGATTAGAGAGACTGACACACCCATCCAGGTGATTTAAGGAGGATTGCTGATTCTCAAACTTTGCTTGGAAGCAAAGTGTTTGATGTATCGAAAGGATACGTGTGGAGCAGCTTTTGTAATTTATGGACATTCTGAATTACCAGACAGATTCCGGGAAGTCTGCCAAGGACTGGAATATAATACTGTTAACTCTTTTTTAGTCTGGCTCTGTTTTGTTTGAATATTTTGAACTGTGGAACTCCTTGTTCTCACTTGTGAATATAGGTGAGACATAACATTTTTGCTTCGAAGCCCAACAAACCATCTTCAAAACAAGATGGACCAAACCCAACTGCAGAGTTTGGTGGAGCAGCAACAGCAACAGATAAATCAACTACTTTAAAAATCAATGTAACTCTTCAAAATCAGGTGACACAACTGGTGAATCATATTTCCAGTTTGCAAAGCCTTGCTGCTTCTCCCTCAGCCCCTCCCTTGAGGAAAAGCCCGATATCCATGCCAGAGAAATTTTCAGGGCAAATGGACATGTTCCCGGCATTTATGGGTCAGTGCCAATTGTCTATATCTCTGAGGCCTGAAGATTTCCCAAACGACCAGGCTAAGGTAGGATTTATGATTAGTCTATTATCTGGGCAGGCTGCCAAATGGGCGACTCCCTTGTTAATTCAAGATAGCCCATTGTTGGACAATTTTCAGGGTTTTCTACAACAGATGAGAGTTATGTTCGAAAACCCAATTAAAATACAAACTGCGGCTAGACGGTTATGGGACATTTATCAGGGGAAACATCCCCTGCAGGAATACATTGCAGAATTTCATTTGCTGTGTATGGACTCTAATTGGAATGAACCAGCTCATATGGCTGCATTCCAGGAAGGCTTGTCTGATGCCATCAAGGATGAGCTAGTCCATGCAGAGCGGGCTTCAACGCTGGATGCATTGGTAATTCAGTGCTTACGTATTGAAGCCCGTTTACAACAGTGCAGAAGTAAACGGCCTGTTGTGGAACCACCTTCGTTTTCTCGTGCACAAACCATGCCACCCAGAGTTTTCCAAACCACGGTTAAGGCTGAGGAGCCAATGGAGTTAGGCGCACTCCACCCTCGCTTAACGGCGTGAGAACATTCGAGAAGGTTCCAGGAAGGCTTGTGCCTTTATTGCAGGGGTCCGGGACATTTTGCAAATTCCTGCACTCGGAGAGGGACTCACAGACCTGTGCCCGAAACCAGTCCTGGCCCACCAGGAAATGGGGTAGGCCCGACCTTGGGGAAACCCTAGGTTGGGCACGTCCTACACCCCCATCCCAAATTGCTGAAGTAAATCCTGACCCTCCTCGGCATTTACTTTTGGACACTCGTATCTTTTTGCAGTCCCAGAAGGAGGGAATTCCCGCCGTTGCACTGGTGGATTCAGGGACTACAACCAGCTTTATGGACTGGGCTTTTGTCAAACATTTTGAAATTCCTTTGATTCCTGTGGATCCACCCATTAAGGTGGAAACAGTAGATGGGCATGAACTCAAGTCTGGGCCCATTCGTTTTGCCACCCAGCCAGTGCGTATGCTTATCGGGGATCATGAGGAGGCGATAAGTTTTTATGTCACCTCGAATCTCCATCTCCCTTTGGTTCTCGGAGTGTCCTGGCTGCGTTTGCATGATCCGTTGGTGGCTTGGGTGCAGAATGCCATTTCTTTTCCAAGTCTCCAATGTGTGGACCACCTGAGACACATTTGCGCTGGCCAAGATATCGCTGCTCCTGCTGTTTCAATTTCTTCGGAGCTATCGGACTTCTCCGATGTTTTCAGTGAACAAGAGGCAGATCAATTACCACCACATCGTGCTTATGATTGTCCTGTGGACCTGATACCGGATGCTCCATTGCCAAAGGGTCAGTTATACTCCATGTCAGAGCCTGAGTTGGTTGCGTTCTGAGAGTTTTTAGATAAAAACTTAGCTCAGGGATTTATTAGACCTTCGTTGTCCCCCCTTTCAGCTCCCGTTCTTTTTGCTAAAAAGAAATCGGGAGAGCTTCATCTATGCTGCAACTACCGACGGTTAAACGCCATCACCATGAGGAATAGCTATCCCTTGCCACTCATTCCAGAATTGATGGAGCGGTTGCAGGAGGCTACTATCTTCACTAAACTAAATCTGCATGGGGCTTACAACCTGGTTCGGATGCGCAAGGGGGACGAGTGGAAGACGGCGTTTGGCACTCGTTATGGTAATTTCGAGTACACCGTCATGCCATTTGGTCTGACCAACGCTCCCGCTGTATTCCAGCATTTGATGAACGACATTTTCCGGGACATGCTGGATAGGTTTGTCGTGGTGTATCTGGTGACATTTTAATTTACTCTCGGTCCGGAGATCACCATCTCCAACAGGTTCGTCAAGTGCTTCAGCATCTTCGGGAGCATAAACTCTTTGCGAAACTAGAGAAGTGTTTCGTTTTTCGGTCATCGATAGAGTTTTTAGGACACATCATTTCTCCCAAGGGCATTGCTATGGACCCTAAAAAAGTCGAGGCCTTGTGCAGTTGGGAAGTCCCTCGTCGAGCCAAGGACGTACAATGTCTTTTGGGATTCGCCAACTACTATAGGACCTTTATTCTGGACTTTGCTAAGTTAATGGATCCCATAACTCAGCTCCTCCATAAGAAGGTCCCATTTCTGTGGGGGCCCCTGCAACAATAGGCTTTTGAAATTTTAAAGAAAGCGTTTGTCGCTGAGCCGATATTAAGGCATCCTGATCCGAATCATCCATTTGTGGTCGAGACAGATGCCTTTAATGTTGCTATCAGAGTGGTACTGTTACAAGCTCCAAAGGATGGCACGCCTCTTTTCCCATGCGCATACTATTCTAGGAAACTCACAGCTTCAGAGCGCAATTACACCATCTGGGAAAAGGAGTTGTTGGCTATTAAGGCTGCCTTTGAGACCTGGACATCATTTAGAGGGGGCTCGGCACAAGGTAGAGGTTCGGACGGATCATCGCAACTTGGAACATTTGTCTACCGCTAAGAAGTTGAACCAACGCCAGATTCGGTGGTCGTTATTTTTTGCAAGGTTCAATTTCTCCATCACTTATGTTCCAAGTGGACAGAATTGGAGGGCAGACGCGTTATCTTGGAAGCCCGAGTATATTGGATCCAAGGATCCTCTTCCTCTATGAACGGTGTTACCACGGGAATCCTTGGCCGTACTTCAAGAAGCAGTAGATTTGCAGGCTCACATACGAGAGGTGCAGCAATTGGACGCATGGATGCAGCAGAGAAGGGGGGAAGTTGGACCCGATTCCCCATGGTCCTTTGAAGAGGGCTTGCTAAGACATCAGGATTTATTGTACGTACCCACCAGGATGCTTAGAGCCCTCATCATGATGCAATGTCATAACAACCCCGCTGCTGGTCATTTTGGTTTTCACAAAACTCTGCACTTGGTCACCTGGACTTTTTGGTGGCCTCAGGTTCGCCACGAAGTGTTTTCCTATGTCGCTTCTTGCATACAATGTCAACAAGCGAAAGCAGCATTGGGTGCGCCTCCTGGACTTCTTCAACCACTGCCGACTCTGAGCAGATCATGGGGAGCGATCGCCATGGAGTTTCTAACGCACTTGCCCCTTTCATCGGGTTATACGACGGTGCTCATGGTGGTTGACATGCTCACTAAGATGGCTCATTTCATCCCGTGTAGGAGATTACCCTCGGCTCGTGTTACTGCCCGGCTTTTCATACAACACGTGTTCCGTTTACATGGCTTACCGGACAGAGTTGTTTCATATTGTTGTGTTCAGTTCACCGCTCAATTCTGGAAAAGTCTAATGAATGCACTACGAGTACAAGTATGTTTAGCGTCGGCGCACCATCCAGAAACCGATGGCAGGACTGAGGAGGTAATTGGCATCTTCGCCCAATACCTCAGATGTTTTGTAAATCAACGACAAAATGACTGGGTGACCTATCTTCCATTGGCAGAGTTTGCCTTTAATAATTCTCGGCACACCTCCACCCACATGATGCCTTTTTATGCAAATGTGGGTTACCATCTGAGGTTTTTCCCCCTGTCAATCGCAGATTCTCCAGTTCCAGAGGCACAAGATTTTTTGTCAGAGTTATATGCGGTGCATCAATTAATTTCCAGACAATTGGAACGAGCAAAAGCAGATTATAAGCGTTTCGCAGATCGTTCGCGTCGAGCGACACCTCCGTTGGCTGTGGGGCACAAGGTGTGGTTGTCAATGAAACATCTTTGGGTCGATCGCCCGATTAGGAAGTTGGATCATCGCTTTATTGGTCCCTTCCCTATCGAGGCAGTTATTAATCCTGTGGCTTATCAACTCACTTTACTGCACTCCATGCGCATTCACCCTGTTTTTCATCGCTTCCTATTATTACCTGACACTCCATCGTGTACTCTCCGTTCTACAGAAGATACAGGTTCTCCATCTAGGCTCAGCACTGAACCTGTTACGGATACTACAGTGGTCGGAATTTATGATTCACGACGGCTGAAGGGACGATTCCAGTACTTCGTGGGAAGACTGGAAAATGAAATGGGGATTCGCTCTTGGCAGGATGTATCCAAGGTGCATGCCCCAGATCTTATTCGCATATATCATGCACAATTCCCTTCAAAACCACATCCTGATCATCAGACTCGGGGGAAGGGCCCTGCGATGAGGGATAGTGTTGTGACTGAAAGGATCGATCCTGCTGTGAGTTTTGACTCTGATGACTCTGAAGATGGCAGGCTGGAGCCTGCTGTGAATGTGGAGTCTGAATTATTAGAGGACACAGATGTGAGCCAGGAGGATGAGAGATTATCGGACAGACAATCCTCGCCAGAGCCTTCGAATTCACTCATGCCAGCAACTGATCCACAAAATGAGTCAGAGGCTTCTAATGGGGAAACTGACAGATCGTGGATTGATGCTAGAATCAAGAGAAAAGTGAAACGCCAAGTTGAAGGGAGGCATCAAGCCAGACATTGATTAGAGAGACTGACACGCCCATCCAGGTGATTTAAGGAGGATTGCTGATTCTCAAACTTTGCTTGGAAGCAAAGTGTTTGATGTATCGAAAGGATACGTGTGGAGCAGCTTTTGTAATTTATGGACATTCTGAATTACCAGACAGATTCCGGGAAGTCTGCCAAGGACTGGAATATAATACTGTTAATTCATTTTTAGTCTGGCTCTGTTTTGTTTGAATATTTTGAACTGTGGAACTCCTTGTTCTCACTTGTGAATATAGGTGAGACAACAATTCAATATATTTCTTGCATTGTTTATTCTTACATGTTTCCCTATGTCTGTATTTATTTTTATTTTGTTGATCTTTTTCATTATTCAACCCTAATCTCTGCATCTATTATTTATCCAATTATACAGTATGTTCTCAGCTGTTTTTAGTTATCTCTTGATGATTCATGTTTTAATGTTGAACTGGTATTGCATCTGATAGTATATACTTCTTCTTTAATATTTGTATTAAGTTTCATTATGACAAAATATATAAGAAACAAATGCTAGAAAAATTAGAAAAGGAAAGAGAAAAGTGCAAAAGAGAGGGAGGGAAAGTAGACCTCTGACTTTCTTTGATGCAATAGATTACAAAAATAATACACCAATATTTTGGTTTATATTTCACAGCATTTGCTACATAATATGAAAATCAACAAATGTACATACCTAAGGAACTACAACCAATCAGATCTTCATTGCCAGCTGAAACTATTACCTGAACATACACCTGCATTTCAGTTTCTTTAAAAATGTAGGTTAATGAGATCTGTATTTGAACTTCTATATCAAGCCAACTGGTCATTATGGTGTCCCATCAGCTGATGGGTCAAAAACTGCCCTTTCAGAACAAAGCAGCAATATGTTTTGTCAATGTCAGTGTCAGGTCCAAGACCAAAGATGAGAGAGCAAAATCCAGTTGAGGCCATATCTCTTCTTTATTTACACCAAAGGATAGAATCTTGCCAAACTAAAGCTATGATGTTCTAATTTACTAGACATGCCCTGAGGGGTTCTAGGGTATGGCTACTCTGAACTTCTTCCCTCTTCCCTCATCCAGCTTGAGGGAATTTCTTAATCCAGTCCTCTTTTTAGGAAAGCTCTGTGTTGCCAAAACTCCCATCCACTGCTTCTCCAGAGACACATTCGATCACAGACAGAAATTGAAACAATTTTACCGTATTTTATTATTTTTAAAAAGTGAGGAAAGCTTTGAATGTATCACAAGTCCAAACCTTCACCCATGACATCTGATCACAAGGGGTTTATCCCACTTGGGTAACAGAATTCTGCCGTTATCTGGAAGAGGACTCAATTAAGAAGATTGCCATAGTGTGCTGGAAAATGAGAATGACAATAGGTAAGGATATTTTGGATTAGGGAGAAGAAGTTTCCAAATTTTCAAAAGCTTTATTTAGGCTGTAAGTGCCTCCAATTCTTCCTGAGTAGAAGCTATTTGAACCCCAACCATTCAGACCTTACCATCTCTGACACTGATTTAATAAAAAAAACAGAAAGTACCACAAAGCCTGCTTTATCTGTCTTTGACAGCACTAAAGAGTTGCAGGTATCCACAGTACTATAAAACAAAGCACTATGAGAATTTGTAGTTGAATGATTGTCAGTAAGACTAACCAGTTCTGTTATCTAACTCTTTATTCATTGTAGCTCAACACTGCCTCAGTATAAAATTTGCATTGTTATTATTATTAGAGGCACCAGTCAAAGAATTGGCAAGTTTGTTTAAATTAGAATATGAGGTTCATCCTCTTCATTGTTTCTTGAAAGGATTGCTTTCTAGAGCTGTCATTCACAATCCTTAAATAAAAAATAAAAGCCATAATTGGCAGAATACCCTTTCTGTGCAATACTGCTCTCTTTCTTCTCTTTTTTCTTTCAAGTGCCAATTTTCTTTAGTTAGGCCTTGCCTATTTTAATTAGTTAGGCCTTGCTTTTTTGCTTCCCTATTTTTAAAGACCTCTCAACCTGTAGCTAACTCTAGAAAGATGCTTTGGTCCTTAGTACCTGCATGAGATTTAACTCCAAGCCAGATCAGCAATTTACCCTTCTTTCAAAAAAGTTGATTTCCAAGCATTAATACCTTTGTTTCCTGAAAAGGTGGAATGTTCATAAACTGTACAACCATATTAATTCAGCAAAATGAGAACTTGAAACATTATAGTCAGAACAATAGTATAATAATTATTTGTAGAGTTTTATTTATAAAGCATCATTATGAACACTGGTCACTGAAAGCATTTAAAATAAAGATGTGATAATGAGCAACATCATTTTTTCCTTGGAAGTTCAAAACAACAGTGCAATTTCAGTCTACTATAATAATGAATGTTAACAAAGTAATCATGAAAAAAGCAGGGAGCACCACAAACCAAGCCTATCTGAATTTTTTTTTTCTTATTTTCATATTGTAAGTCCTACTGAAAAAGTTGTCATGCTGCTGACTTATTTCAGAGTGAAGATGCATCACTATGGCTATTATATGTGAACCTATTCACTGTGGATTGCATAAAGAACCCTGATTTAAAACATCTTAGCATACTCTTGATCGTTGTCATTGTGTTATAGTGAAGGTAAATCCTGATAAAGATCAGCGGTTGTGTGCCTTCTTTCTTTCTCTCTCTTTCTCTGAAATGAATAGCAAAATCCAATATATTTATGTAAATGTCAATTATGTGGGTTGATAGGAAATTGATAGACCATCTCGGCTTTTTAAAATAATGTTTCACATGATATTTAAACATACTGTACTAGAAACAAAGAAAAATATTTCGGATGTGGTCAATCTTTTGGAAGAAATAATTTTTACTGCATCATCTTGATTAGATGATTTATGTATTTACAAAAAAACAAAGTCTGCTCCAAAACACAAGGATCCCAATCTGAGTCTGCAGTTTTTAAAATTCTCATTGATTCATCCTCAGTTGGGATTTTATAACAAGATCAAAATATTGTAAATAGGTGAGCAGGCAGCCATTGTTGTATAATGAGAAAAGTATTGGATATAAAATAAAAGACCCAGATTTAAGCCCCTACTCAAAGTTGGAGACTTCATTAAGAGGCTTCAGGCCAGCCTTTCTTGTTCCACCCAATTACCCTTACTATTCTATTTTGGAAGGAATAACATTAGAAGAAACATCCATGCTTATTTACTTTTGGCATATTCTAGGCTACCAAACTCCAGAAGCCAAACATCCAAGTAGTTTCACATTTAAAAAAACAAAAAACGATATTATGTAAAAACAGCCTTGATCTAAAATCTATCATAATATCTTAACAGATACCTCCAATTCAAAGGCCTTATCAAACCACACTAACAGAAGACCTGATGGGAAGAAATCCAATTTTTCAAAGGTCGTTTAAAAGTGGGCAGGATGAGGATGGTATGAATCTCAGTGTGGGCATGGATGCTCTATTCCCAAGGGCAGTGCTGTTACAAAGAAGACCTGGTTCCTGGTTCCCAAAAATGACATTGCTCAATTGATGGGATCTTAAAGCCAACTCTTCGTTAACAGACTGATATATCAGGAGATGGACAGTCCCTCAAATAGGCCCTATGTGATAAAGAGTCTTACAAGTAATAACAAGATTTGTTCATCACTGCTTGTGCTGCACATTCTAGATCTGCTGTAGCTTTTGTGTGGTCTTCAAGGGCAGCCCTGGATAGAATAAGATGCTGTAGACCAGCCATGAGGTTACCAAAATATAAAGAGAGACTCTTGATTCAGCAATAGGTGTTGTGTATGCAATAAGATTAATAAAGTGTGAGCTTGGAGTAAGTGCAGGGTTCTGGCCCTGCACTTCTGATTGGCTGTTAAGCAGCCGAACCGGATTGGCCCATTCCGGGGAATCCGAATGGCCCTTAACAGAGAGTTCTTATTGGTTATAAGAGCTAGCGTTCCTAGCTCGTTATTGGTTAAACATTACAGAGTCTGCCTATATAAGGCGGGTTTTACTGCTGTTGAATTGAGAAAGTCACTATGTAAATAAAGAGCTGAAGTTCACCGTTCAGAGGCTTGTCTCCATTCTTTCTCGCCCATGCTCAAAACGTAACACTGGCGACGAGGGTGTGATTTGGAGATATCTGAACCAACGAAACTTCGAAGAACATCGAGCACAAGACAGACGACGCCAACAACGGAACCATGTCCGGTGGCATCGTACCACTCGCTCCGTTCGATCCAACACAGGAGGACTGGGAGTCCTACATGGATCGCTTCCAAATGTTCTTAGAAACCAACAACTTAAAGGATGCCACACCAGGAAAGAAACAGGCGGTGTTCCTAACGCATTGCGGTCCAACTGTATTTAAGATGGCTAAAGCATTAGCCAAACCTCGAGAAGTGAAGGCCATGGATTGGAACGACCTCGAACCTCTCTTACGAGATCACTACGCCCCAACCGTGCCTACGCTCGTGAGACGCCATGAGTTTTATCAGAGGAGCCAGCGAAAGGGAGAAAGTGTGGCCGACTTCATAGAAGACCTCCGAAACCTGGGAGGCCTCTGCGGATTCGCCGATTTAGAAGAAGCACTAAGAGATCGCATAGTTCTGGAACTAGATGCACCAGGCATCCAAAGCAAGTTGATGGCGAAAGGCGACATCAGCCTTGCCGACGCTATCGCCAATGCTACTGCAGCGGATGCAACCAGGAAGTTGGCTGCACAACTACGCCGAAACCACGCTTCAGTACCTCCACCGACAAGAGACATTTTATCCAAGTCGGAAGGACAGCTCGCGACAACGCACCACGAAGACCTCTCTTCATCATCAGACAGCGACGAAGAAGAGATCCATCAACTGCGGTCCGACCGGGACCCTCACCCGAAGCCCTTACACCCTTGCACTGGCTGTGGAGCCAACCATGCCAGGTCCGAATGCACTCTGCCATGAGTGTGGGAAACGAGGCCACATCGCATGGGTCTGCCGCAGCTTGCCAGGACCCAGCCAGGCCTCAAAAGGGGCTAACTATCACCAATCGACAGGAAACCGTCCTGTAAGGTGAGAGCCAGTAAACCGCTCCAACAGAAATCGAGCTTTGCAGAGAGAAGAGGCTCACCATACTATCACTATCGGTCACGCCTCAGCCTTGGACACTAAGAAAATCCGAGTCACGGGAGCCATTGAGAACCAGCCTTGCCACATGGAGGTCGACTCGGGATCGTCCCTTTCGATGGTGTCATGGAAGACACTCAAGCAACTCATCCCCACAATTCAACACCAAGATCTCCGTTTCCAACGCCTCATCCTCAACGACTACCAGGGGAATCGAATTCCTGTCGTCGGGTCCTGCAGAGTCTGAGTCTCCTTCAAGAAGCACACAGCGTACTTACCTTTAATGGTCATCGATAGAGATAGGCCTAGCCTACTGGGCCTCCAATGGTTCACGCCACTCGGCATTGAAGTGGCCAGCGTAAACCGAGTTGGTGGCTGTGACTGGGAGGAAGACCTTATCTCTGAGTTCAGGGACGTCTTCGCGGACAGCTTAGGTGAGTACAAGGGGACCCTGATCTCATTCAGCTTAGATCCAAAAATAGCTCCCATTCGCCTAAAGCCCCGTCGAGTTCCGTTTGCCTTAAAATCAAAAATCGACGAACAACTCGACAAACTGATAGCTCAGGGGGTGTTGGAGCCCATCGATCACTCCCCGTGGGAAACCCCTATTGTAACACCCATTAAGCCAGACGGGTCAATCTGAATTTGTGGGGACTACCGGGCCACTTTGAACCACGCCCTACAGCAGAACGCGTATCCAGTTCCGGTGGTGCAGCACCTCCTCCATTCCCTGGGGGGCAGGAAAGTTTTTGCTAAATTGGATTTAGCTCAGGCATATCAGCAATTACCAGTAGATGAAAAAACGGCACAGGCCCAAACTACTGTGACGCACCGAGGTGCCTTTAAATGTACCCGACTGCAATTCGGAGTGAGTGTAGCCCCGGGGATTTTTCAGAGCCTTATGGAAAGGTTATTGCAAGGAATTAAGGGCATGGTCCCCTATTTTGATGATGTATTAATTGCAGCCCCTTCAAAAAAAATCTTACAAGACCGGTTAAAATTAGTCCTAAAAAAATTCCAAGAGGCCAGTCTTAAGGTTAAAAAAAACAAATGTAAATTGTGTACTGACAGTGTTGAGTTTTTAGGGTACCTGATTGATAGCCAGGGCATTCACCCTACCGAAAGTAAATTAAAAGCGATCAAAAATGCTCCCAGGCCACAAAACAAGGCTGATCTCCAGGCGTTCCTAGGCCTCATCAATTTTTATAATGTGTTTTTACCGCACAAAGCAATTGTCGCTGAACCGTTACACCGATTGTTAGATAAAAAAGCAAATTGGTTATGGGGTTACCGTGAAGAACAGGCGTTCCAAAATGTTAAAAAACTGCTCATTTCTGACTCTGTACTCATGCAGTATAATGAGACCTTGCCGTTAGTTATAACCTGTGATGCATCGCCTTTCGGGGTGGGCACCATTTTGAGCCATGTACTGCCAAATGGGAACAAAGCCCCTGTTGCATATTTTTCAAAGACTCTTTCAAAAACGGAACGGAACTATGAAGAAATTGACAAAGAAGCCCTCGCAATTGTCTCAGCTGTGAAAAGATTTCATGAATACGTGTATGGTAGAGTTTTTACTATTGTGACTGACCACAAACCTTTGTTTGGGATAATAGCCGGAGATAAGCCGACTCCCTACATATTATCCCCTAGGATGACCCGATGGTCAGAATTCTTAGCTTTTTACAACTATCGGCTGCAATACCTCCCGGGGAAAGCCATTCCCCACGCCGACGCATTGAGCCGAGCACTGCTTCCAGAGACTCTCGACGATCCGGCACCAACAGTAACCACATTGCAAATCGAGGCACTCAACTCGCTGCCACTGACCGCCTGAGATATCGCAAGAGAAACCAAACGTGACCACACCCTAGCACGAGTCCTAGGCTGGGTAGAACGCGGATGGCCATTGGATCAGTTATCAGATGACTTCACACCATTCAAGTCTCGACAGACCGAGCTCTTCTCCCAGAAAGGCTGTGTCATCTGGGGCGATAGAGTCGTTATCCCAGAATGGCTCCAAAAAACGCTACTGAGAACTTTGCACGATGGCCACCCTGGCATCGTGCGAATGAAAGCCCTTGCGCGAAGTTTCACATGGTGGCCAGGCATTGACAAGCAAATCGAACAGTGGGTTAAAGCTTTTCCCAAATGCCAAGAAATCAGCAACGCCCCACCAAAAGCCATGCCTACTGAATGGGAGACACCACGTGGACCCTGGTCCCGAATTCACCTGGACTTCACGGGGCCAACCAAAGGCCACACTTTCCTGCTTACCGTCGATGCCTACTCGAATTGGCTCGAAATTCATCACATGATGACGACGACCTCCGAGGCGGTTATCAAAATTTTAAACAGACTATTTGCAACCCATGGATTACCAGACGTCCTGGTATCTGATAACGGCCCACAATTTACTGCGCTAGCGTTCAAGCAGTACCTCACTGACCGCGGCATCCGCCATGCGCTCACCTCCCCTGCGCACCCTGCGACCAATGGCTGAGCAGAACGCATGGTCCAATTTGTGAAGAAAACCTTGCAGAAGGTAGACTACGACAACATTGACGACAAGGTCAATCAAATCCTCTTCTTGCAACACATCACCCCACATAGCGTCACCAACAAAACTCCCGCTGAACTGCTAATGGGACGAAAGCTCCGCTCCCGCCTCGACCGCTTGCACCCAGCTTATGAACTGGAGAAACCACTAGGATCCAGCGGCCACTGTCGCACCTTCCAGGTAGGAGACCTGGTTTATGCAAAAAACCTATCAGGCGACCTGTTGTGGGTGGAAGCAACAGTAGTACGTGTAACCGGCCCCAGATCCTACCTTGTGCAATGCCTTGATGATAAACTTTGGAAACGGCATATCGACCAATTATGATCGCGGCTTTCAGTGGTCAATCCGCAAATCCCCTTTGACCAAACTGAGGGGGGGGAGGTACGGAAGAAGATGAATTCCTAGGAAACCAGTTCAAAGGAAACGACGGTTTAATAGAAACTCAGGAAGCGGAGGCGGAGGGAGAAATGGTTGCACCTCAGGGAATTGCAGAAAATGTGGGCAGCGACGTAGAAGTGAACTCTGAACCAGAAACAGCCCCTATGCCAAACAACGATCTACCTCAGCATGATTGCAACCAGCTGATACAACGAAAATCAAAGAGACTAAAAAGACAACCGTCCTACCTAAGGGACTATGCAACTGCGCCCTGAAATAAGAAGCCAGGGGGAAGGGGTGTTATGTATGCAATAAGATTAATAAAGTGTGAGCTTGGAGTAAGTGCAGGGTTCTGGCCCTGCACTTCTGATTGGCTGTTAAGCGGCCAGACCAGATTGGCCCGTTCCGGGGAATCCGATTGGCCCTTAACAGAGAGTTCTTATTGGTTATAAGAGCTAGCGTTCCTAGCTCGTTATTGGTTAAACGTTACAGGGTCTGCCTATATAAGGCGGGTTTTACTGCTGTTGAATTGAGAAAGTCACTATGTAAATAAAGAGCTGAAGTTCACCGTTCAGAGGCTTGTCTCCATTCTTTCTCGCCCATGCTCAAAACGTAACAATAGGAGTAACCGACATATAAGTTGAATGTATGTAAAGGCTTCCCTGGCCAGAACTGCCACATGCATCTTCAGCAGGATCTAAGAGTCTCAAATGAAGCCTAATTTAAAACCCAATTTAGAAAAAAGTAGAAGACCCTAAGAACTGGGTAGACTAAGCACTCTACAGCCTCTCAGTTTTCCAGAGGTTGAGCATTATTCCTGTTCCTTCTCATTTAGACTTAACCAGTTTCCAGGTACTGGGTCAGAACTTGACTGCATGACTTGTTGTTTGATAGAGATGTACAACTAACATCATCATATTCATAATGCCTGTTACCAAACTAATGGATGAACTTTCCCAGTGGCCTCATGTACAGATGACATTAAACAGAATGGAAAGATAATTGATCCCTAAGGCATCTCAAAGTTGGAGGCTTCAAACTTTACTTCTTTACCTCCGCAATTGAATGAAAACAGCCACAAGGAAAGAAAGAGAAACACTATAAAGATTCTGTTGGAAGAAACTGAAACATTGGCCCTTAAAAGAATGCAACGTTATGCTGAACAGCAATTGATCTTCCCAGTTTACTTTCCCACAAATCAGTATTAGAACTGTAGGGTACTCTATCAATTAATGACTTGAAAAGATTTTGCTTCTTTGCAGCTCATCATCTGTATCCACATCTTTTTGTCCCTACCTGCTAACTATCCAAAAAAAGAGAAGTACAAGCTCTGCCCAGGGACATCTGGAAAGTTAGAGAAAACACTTTCCATTTTAATGAATAAATAGCCTCTATCTACTTAACATCACTAGTGTGTGTCTATAACAAATACAGGCAGAATCAATTTTCTTCCCTTCAAGTTGCTAATTAAAGGCCTTCTGTGATGTGATGTGCCCGTGAAATGGCCATTTGGATTATTCCTGTTTTCCCTGTACTGTCACAAAGGCTCATCCATTTTTTTCTGCACAGAGAACTTAAACAAAGCCATTTCTGAGACAGCCAGAAAAGGCCAAACAATTGGGAAACAGGATCATGAGGCTAAATGGGGAGTAATGATGTAAAGCTGTCTTCTCCAACTTGGTGTCCTCTTTTTTTTTTTTTTTTTAACAAAGAATTTTATTTAATAATAGAGAAAGAAAAAAAATCTTTTTGGGGCTTCCGGTTTCGCGTGTCTTCGGGGCAGCAGGAATTCGCGACTGCTCGCGATTCCTGCTGTGCTAGCCGCCGAGGTACCCCCGATCCAAATGGGTCAGGGGGATATGGCTGCCCTGTAGGGACAGCTGAAGAGAGAGGGGAGCCAGACAGGGGGTTGGGGGTGTCGCAGACCCCCTCCTCATCCTGGAAAACCCCTTTTTCCCAAGGTGGTGGAGCGGCGGTCAGCAATGGCCACCACAAAGAAGCCAGCAACCGGGTAAGATTGTGCTGGAGGAAGCAAGAAGAGTGAAAGTGCTGTCTGAGCTGGGTCAATTAACATCTTTCAAATCTGTTGGAACTGAGCTGTTTGAATTGCTGGAGGATACATTGTTTCCCTAACAAGATCGAAAGCGGCGGAGAAGCTGTTAAAGGGAACTTTTTTTTTTCTTCACTCTCCCACCCCATGGAAACAGCACATATGAAATATGTTGGAACATTGAAGGTGAATTATTCTGAAAGTTGAAGCTAAGAGACAAAAGAGTTCCTGGACATTGAAAAACTTAAGAAATTGGAAAACCCTTATTAGAGGTATGGATTTCTGATTATTTAAAATTGATGTTGCAAGTGGGAAGGGAGAGGAGAAAAAATTGGAGCAGAAACTGAAAAAGGAGGAGATTGCCTAGAATCCCAAAGAAAGGTATATGGTAATTGGACCTCTTTGATTAAACATTAACCCCAGAAAGAGAAAGAGAAGAAGGAAGAAAAGTATTAATTTTTGGAATTTTTGGAATTTTTTTTTGAATTTTTTTTGATTAAAAATACTTGTGGTTGTTTTGGGAAAAGTTTCTCTTTTCATGATGGCATCGCTTGTGGATGAACTAAAGACTGAATATCAAAAATATAAAAAGGAAGATACTTTGGGCACTTTGTTTCAATTTTTAGAAATGGCGTTACTACGCAGCAGAAGGACTGGGACAAAGAAGAAGAGGAAGAAGAAGCCATCTTTGATGAACAATGGGTTTTTTCCGGGGGGGAGGAGAAAAAGGATAAGAAAAAGGGGATTTTAAGAATTGAAAAAACAACCAAAAAAGAGAAAAATAAGCGGAAAGGTGGAGGCAAGGTTAGAAAGCAAAGGAAAGGGAGTAAGAAAAGGGAGGAGGAGAAACAAAGGGGTAAAAAGGGCAAGGAGAAGAATAAGCAAGAGAGAAGGAGGGGGAGGAGAAGCCTCAATGGTGGGAAGCAATAAAAAGTTTATTCAGAGACAATGGGTGAATTTAATTTAGGATAAAAGAGGGATTCTGGAGGGTACATATATGTGTATTTAGAGTATAAAATTCATTGTGTAATTTTAGAACCTATTAAACAGAATCCCAAGAAAAATTGTTATATGAAGTACTTTTAAGTTAGGATAATGAGTTAAAGACGTTATTCCAATTGGTGTATAGGAAAAGTATAGTAAAAGAAAAAAGATGAATGGAGAGTTGGAAATAGAACAGACAAAGAGTTATTGAAAATGGTAATAAGATACGAAAGGATATATAAAGGTTTTGTTATGTCTTTTTGGGTTTTGTATATTGATAAAAGGCAATAGAATTTTAATTAACAAGAAATAATTTGGATGACTATGTTCTATTGGTTTTCTTCTTTTATTATTTTTTCTTAGAAAAGAATTTATAAGCTGTTATGCCTTGATTCTTTGTGCATTGTTTTTATAAAATTGATAAAATTGGTTTATAAAAAAAAGAAAAAAGAAAATGATAATAAGATATGGAAGGATATATAAAGTGAATATGATGTTTGAATTTGTGTCTGTGTGAAGAGTTTCAACCCGGGATCAGACAGCCTTCAGAAAAGATCTTTTAGTCATGTTTATGTTTTGTGTTTTGTGTGTTTTCTGTAAAATTAATAAAATTTGTTTAAAAAAAAAATCTTTTTTTCAGTGAACAGCATGATTCCAGGTTAACACATTTCCATTACAAACTTGACTTACATTTCATATTCATCTTTCACATTTGATAACTTATCATTTCTTAAACTTACTTTATAAATTTTCTTTAATTTTAATTTTCAAGCTTTTCCCATCTTATTTTATAATTTTTCCAATACATTGCTTGATCTATTTCTTTGAATCTTTAATACATCATTATATATCTTCATATTCATTATATTTTATCTTCTTACTGTGTCAGGTCTGCAATTTACTCATCTATTAATTCATCATTCCAGTAATTCACACATTTTCAACATAACAACAACAATAACAACAACAACAACAACAATAATAATAATAATAATAATAATAATAATAATAATAATAATAAATAACAATACAACACCCCTATTTGCCAATTCCAAGGTGCCATCCCTGTGGTTAGACATATCACAATTATGTAATTAACCTGGTGTCCTCTTGATGTATGGAATACATCCCCCATCATCCTCAGCTGAATAGCCATTGCTCATGCTACTTAGGGAGGATAAGGAGTTGTCATCAAATACATCAGAAAACCTATTAAACAGAGTTTAAAAGGAGATAGATGATAGATAGATGATAGATAGATAGATAGATAGATAGATAGATAGATAGATAGATAGATAGATAGATAGATAGATAGATAGATAGATAATTGATAATCTTTATGCACCATACTCCGATCCTTAGATCAACTCCTGCAAGTGGAGACCTGGTGAGGACCTAGTTTCCTATGCCACTGCCATCTCTTCAAGGGAAGCTTTTATCTTCCTGCTGCTGTAGGAGCTTTCTCCTGTTTGATAAGTAGCCTCTATCTCCATAAAGATCAGGTGCAAATGCAGTGCATGACCTGTGGGGTGGACATCAACTGCTCTATAATACGTGTCCTGTTTTACTGAGCAGCTGCTCAATCCCAGACAAGTTTTGATAATTGTCTCCAGACATCTGTCTAAATCATCCACCAGTCACAGCAGTATTGTGAGTGGCAAATGGAATCCTGCTTGGAGCGGGTATGTGTACTGTCAAGAACAAACAAGGGCAGCAAAGCCATTTAGAGAGTGCATGACTGGTGGGGAAGAAAGGAATTTGTGTTTTATTAATCTGGCTACAGAAGATATGCATCCCCAGCCAGCAGCTTCCAGAATCTCTCCCTATGACCTTGAGCTTTGAGGATCCATTTTCCCAAAGAAAAGCAAATGACTATAAATGGTAAAGAAATAAGAGAATCACTGAGCTCATCAATGAATCTGTATGTGGGAGCTGACATTTCATCCTGTAAGATGCCAGCTTGTTCAGATAGTTAATTATTGTTAATTATTGTTTTAAATATGTTGGTGGCATTTTGAATGTTATTATGATTCATCCTTTGCTACAATCTGGAACAGTTATTATGCAAAGTAATTCCATTCATTAAAGAAGTATTGATATCTTGTCTAGTCTTTGTGCATCTTGCCATACTCTTCTGTGTAGATAGATTTCCAAATTTCTGTCTACTATGATAAATCCTTCCTTCAACTCCTGTTAATTCACAAAACTTTTAAGACAAGGGAAGATAATATGCACAAGGCCCTGAAACTCTGCAGCAGGAATGTCCAAACTTCAACTTCAATTCCCAGAATTCCCCAGCCAACATTTTGAAGTTGATAGGTCTTAAGGTTGCCAAAGTTGAATAACTCTGCTCTACAATCATCAAAGTATCCTCTGACCATAACTACTAAGTACACTTCTTTGGTTTCTCATCATTTTGGGATCAAAAATATGCTTCACTTAGTTACAAAAGAAGACATGGTCAAGGTTTCTAGTAAGAAAAGCAGACAACAATCTGTCGGCGCTCTATAGCTATTGTAAATAAGTTAAAGATATTATCGTTCAACCTAAAGATTCAGGCCATGTTATGAAGAACAATGATGGTATTGGAAGCCTGAATCATGTGGCAACTTTGGAGATCCTGCTGGAGAGATAAAATTCTGAAGTTTAACCTCCTGGCAATTTTTTGTCCATCAGAAGTCTTTAACAGCTGAATGGAAATTCAGGTTCCTCAGACATAAATATTGACAAACTTTCTCCCATTTTTTACCATGAGTCTTGTTAAATCTGGGCGGTGGGTCCCAAGGAGAGACGAGACTCAAAGTAGTAACAACAGCTCTTTATTAGGAAATCAGATACTGAGAAAATGATCCTAGCTGCGGCAGCTCTATTTTTAGAGCTGGCTGCGGTTAGGCAGCCTATGACATGCTTTTGAGCTTGCCGTGCTTTGTTTTACCCAATCGGGGCAGCCTGTATACGAACCAATCAGGATTGCTTTAATTGTCCAATCATGGCCCGGCTTTTCCAGACCGATAGGAATGCAGGCCTACAAGCCTGCTAGTATGGAACACCCCTCCCCTCTTGGTTCTGTCCAAGGGGTGGGGTAACGTAGTCACGCAAGTAGGCAGGTCTTTGTACCTGCCTACTGGACTTGCGCAGTTCACAATGTCTCTGTTCGCCATCGGGTTCAGATGGGCTATGTGTCGTTCCCAAGCTACTATATGGAATTGCCTGGAAGGGTGAGCTGGTCCTATAGTTGCGATTCCCACCTGGTGATTCCGGGTCGGTTGTGTCATTTGCTCTGCTGCTCCTGCCTGGGTTCTCTAGGCTGGTCGAGCTTGTCCGGCTGCTGCTTCTGGGCGAAGTACCCGTTTGCCACGATTCCCTTCTGGCTGGTAAGTATTGTTGGTTTTTATTTAATGTTTGTGGGGGGGTGTTCTGCTTGCACAGGTGCTTGTTCTTTTTTCCAAACTTGAAGTTTCCCCCCCCCCCTCTGATTTCTTGGTTAGAGTCTATGAGGGGGGAAGTGGCCAGCCTGGAACTTAGCTGGTCAATATGACGTTTCCACAACCTCCCATCAGTGGTCTCAAGCCGGTATGAGCGGGGGCCTGTGATTTGGGTGATATTAGCAGGGATCCAAAGTGGGTCCCCTGTAAAGTTTTTGGCAAAAACAGTGTCTCCTACCTTGAAGGCGCGGTGCTTGCAGCTGGAACCAAAGGGTTTTTCTGGAGTGTAAGCAGGGTGCAAGCAGTCCAGAGGTGACCTGAGTCTTCTGCCCATTAGCAGTTCTGCTGGGCTCTTGTTGGTAGTGGTGTTTGGTGTGATGTGTTGTAGGAGAAGCATCTTGGTGACTTTCTCGTGGATGTTGCCATGTTCCATTTTTCGTAGTTTTTTTTTTTTTTTTGTAAATTGAACCATGCGTTCAGCTCTACCATTCACCGCTGGGTGAGTTGGCAATGTCAATGCGTGTCGGATGCCACGGTCTGCCAAGTATTGTTCAAAAACCAAGGCGGTAAATTGTGGGCCATTGTCAGATACTATAACATCTGGCAGTCCATACGTGGTGAAAAGTCTATTTAATTTCTTGATGACAGCTTCCGTGGTGATTGTCTTCATTTTGCTCACCTCGAGCCAATTCGAATAAGCATCAACTGTGATTAAGAAGGTATGCCCCTTGGTCGGCCTTGCGAAGTCAATATGGATGCACGACCAAGGGCCTCTGGCTGTCTCCCATTCTAATGGTGGGGCTTTTGGGGGAGCCAAGTGAGTCTCTTGGCATCTGTTACAAGCGGTGACCCAGGTTTCAATTTGTTTGTCCATGCCTGGCCACCAAGCATAGCTCCTGGCCAGGGCTTTCATGCGTACAATACCAGGGTGCCCGTCATGCAGCAAGTCTAAAACTTTTTTCTGTAGTGTCTCTGGTATTACTACCCGGTCTCCCCACAACACGCAACCTCTTTGCGAAAAGAGTTCAGTTTGCTGGTTTTTAAACAGTTTAAAAAGTTCATTTGGCTCGGTTTCTGGCCATCCCCTCTCTACCCAGCTGAGAACTCGCGCCAAGCGTTTGTCCTTTTTAGTTTCGTATGCGATGTCTTGCGCAGTTACTGGTGGCATGGGTATTGTTTCAATTTGCAAAACTGATAATGTGGGTGCTGGGTCATCTTGCAAGTCTGGCAAGGGGGAGCGGCTTAAGGCATTGGTGTGCGAGATAGTCTTGCCCGGGCGATGTATCAATTTGTAATTATAAGCGGCAAGAAATTCAGACCATCTTGTCATTCTAGGTGACAGGAGTGTGGAGTGGGTTTGTCACCCACCAATATGCCAAGTAGGGGCTTATGGTCTGTAATAATGGAAAATGTCCTACCATAAATGTGTACGTGGAATCTCTACTGCAGAAACGATGGCGAGGGCTTCTTTGTCCAGCTGGCTATAGTTCCTCTCTGGCTTGGACAAGGTTCTGGAAAAGAATGCATCTGTTCCATTCAGCAAAACATGGCTCAGGATGGCGCCAACCCCGAAAGGCGATGCATTGCAAGTAACAGTCAGTGGTAGTGTTTCATTATATTGAATGAGGACTGCGTCTGAAGTCAAAAGGTTTTTTGTTTGTTGAAAAGCGTGTTCTTCTCACCGTCCCCATATCCAGGAAGCCTTTTTATCAAGGAGTCTATGCAGGGGTTCCGCGACAGTCACTTTCTGGGGTAGGAAAATGTTATAGAAATTAATGAGTCCAAGGAAGGCTTGGAGGTCCATTTTGTTTTTTGGTCTGGGGGCGTTTTTGATGGCTTTCAATTTTTTGTCAGTGGGGTGAATTCCTTGTTTGTCAAGGAGGTATCCAAGAAATTCAACCCTTTCAGTACATAATTGGCACTTTTCCTTTTTCACCTTGAGGTCAGCATCTTTGAATTTCTGTAGGACCGCCCTCAGTAGTTTTTCCAATTGTTTTTTTTGTAGGAGCTGCTACTAAAACATCGTCGAAATAGGGTACAACTCCTTTAATTCCCTGCAGCAATCTCTCCATTAGGCTTTGAAAAATCCCCGGTGCGACGCTGATTCCAAAATTGGAGCTGGTTACATTTGAACGCCCCACTATGTGTCACTGTAGTTTGGGCTTTGGTGGTTTCAGCATCGACTGGCAGTTGTTGATAAGCTTGGGCCAGGTCGAGCTTTGCAAAGATTCTGCCACCCCCTAGTGAGTGTAGGAGATGTTGGAGTACCGGCACCGGGTAGGCGCTCTGCTGCAATGCATGGTTGAGTGTGGCCTTGTAGTCTCCACAAATTCTCAGGGAGCCATCTGGTTTGATGGGGGTGACAATTGGGGTTTCCCAACGGGCATGATCAATGGGTTCTAACATGCCTTGTATTATTAGTTTGTCTAATCGTCTATTTTAGGCTTGAATGCAAAAGGCACTCAGTGCAGTTTGAGACGGATGGGAGCGATGTCAGGGCTAAGATTAAAAGAGATAGGGGACCCCTTGTACTTGCCTAGATTTTCACTGAAGACTTCTTGGAAGTCCCGAACGAGCGTTGCTTCCCAGTCTTCGTCTTCTGTGTGGTTGATGCCTGCCATCTCGATCCCCAACGGTGCGAACCACTACAACCCGAGTAGGCTGGGTCGGTCTTTATCAACAATTGTGAGTGGTAGGATGGTGGTGTGGTTTTTGAAGGAAACTTTAAAATGTCCACTGCCAACGACCAGAATGCGGTTACCTTGATAGTCTCTCAATATTAGTTTTTGGTCGCTAAGCTCTTGGCGGCGGATGCTGGGAATTAGTCATTTTATGGTCCTCCAGGAGACCATAGAGAGGGAGGAGCCGGAGTCTACCTCCATGGTGCAGGGTTGATTCTCGATGGTGACCTCTACAAGTATCTTTCATGCTTCTATTGATGAAGCATGGCCGATGATGACTGTTTGGTGCGTTTCTTCTCTTCTGGGTACATTGATGAATTTCCTGGGTCGGCTGTCCCAGTTCCATCAGCTGTCATTTTGGTGGTCCCGGTTTATGGTGGGGGTGCCATCTATTCTTCTTGGGCTGTTTCCTCATCGTCGGGGGCTGGAATTTCATTTGTTGCGGCATATTTTGGCAATATGCCCTCATTTTTCGCAAAAATGGCAAACAGCATCCAGGAACTTGCATTCGGAATGCGGGTGATTTCCTCCTCAGCTGGCACATTGGTAATTCTACTTACGACCGCGCCGGTCTCGTCGCTTGCATTCCGACTGAAGTCTGTGAATTTCTTCCTCTTCACTGTCAGAAGGGGATTCGATGTCGCCGTGGTGGGTGGATGCTGTGTGTTATTCTAATACAGTTGCCGTCTCGATGGTGGGTTGGCAGTCGGTTCCATTTGGACGCCGCATTCACGCCACTAACTTACAGGTGGCCTCGGCTGCGGTGGCTTCGGCTATGGTGTCGGCGAGGGAGATGTCCCCTTTAGCCATCAGCCTGCTTTGGAGAGTTGGGTCTTTCAGGCCGAGGATGACTTGGTCACGCATGACCTCATCTAGATTGGCAAAGCCGTACAAGCCTCCTAGGTCCCTCAGGTCGGCTATGAACTCTCCGATGCTCTCACCTTCGCGCTGATCCCTCTGGTAAAAGTCATGCTGATGGATGAGAGTCGGTACTGCCGGAGCATAGTGGTTCCGGAGGATGGGAGCTAGGGTATCCCAATCCATTGTCTTGACATCTGTGGGCTTCGCGAGTGCCTTGGCCATTTTAAAAATGGCGGGTCCGCAGTGTGTTAGAAAGACCGCTCACTTCTTCTTTTTTTTTTAAGACAAATTTTATTACTTTTACAAAACAGTACACAGATAATCAAGGCATAATAACATAAAAGATCTTTTCTAAGAAAACCAATAGAACATACAAAATAGTTCCAAATTGTAATATATATATTTACGTAATCTGTTCAACTTCATATCTTATTCCAACTTCTCCTTTTCATTCTATTATCCAAATTATATTCCTTCCTAATTAAAATTTTGTTGCCTTTTAAAAACATTACACAAACATAAAAAATATAAAACATAAAACCTCTTTTCTGAAAGCTGCTTGATCCCAGGTTAAAACTCTTCGCACAGACACAAATTCAAAAATCATATTTACTTTATATATCATTCCATATCTTATTACCATTTTCAATTTTCTCTATAGCTTCCTCCCTCTTTTATTTTTCTTAGTTTTATTTTATTTATCTTATCTCAATTCAATTCATAATACTTTTCATTCTTTGTCTGTTCTATTTCCAGCTATCCATTCATCTTTTCTCTTTAAATATACTTCTCCTGTACACTGATTGGAGTGATGCCTTTGACTCTTTCCCCTAACATAATACTACTTAATATAACACTTACCTTGTATAGGGATTCTGTTTGGTACATTCTAAAATTACACAATAAATTTTATGAGAAAAGCAAAAACACTACAATAACAAAATAAAAGCATATAAAACCACTATCAATACCATTAAAAAGCTAATCATATATATTGATACTCATTTATATCTTAAAAATTTTTACTCTAAATACACATATAAAAACACAATCTTATGTACCTTCCAGAATCACTTTTTCAATTAGATTTACCCATTGTCTCCAAATAAGTTTTGTTTCTTTAAATCTTGCTTCCCACCATTAAGGCTTCTCATCCCCTCCTTTCACTCTTGTTTATTTTTCTCCTTGCCCTTTTTACCCCTTTGCCTCTCCTACTCCCTTTTCTTCTTCTGCTTACCCCCTTTCTGTTGTTTTCTAACCTTGTATCCACCTTTCACCTCATTTTTCTCTTTTTTGATTGTTTTTTCAAACCTTAAAATCCCCTTTTTCTTTTCCTCTTTCTCCTCCTCCCCAAAAAGAACCCTTTGTTCATCAAAGATGGCTTCTTCTTCTTCTTTGTCCCAGTCGTCCTGCTGCGTAGTCAATTTTTCATAAGTGCATACCGCCATTTCTAGAAATTGAAAAAGAGTGCCAAAAGTATCTTTTCCATCTTGTTCTTCTTTTTTATATTTTTGATATTCAATTTTTAGTTCCTCCACAAGCAATGCCATCATAAAGAGAAAAACTTTTTCCAAAACAACCACCCAAGTATTTTTAATCAAGAATAATTCCAAAAAGTTCCAAAGTCACCAAAGAATCCAAATAAACTATTTCTTTTAGTCCTTTTTTTCTTTCTTCTATTTCTCTTTCTGGGGTTACTGTTTAATCAAAGAGTTCCAATTAAGATATATCTTTCTTTAAAATTCTAGGCAATCGCCTCCTTTTTCAAATTCTGCTCCAATTTTTTTTCCCTCTCCCTTCCCACTTACAACAGTGATTTTCCTTTAAATGTTCAGAAATCCATACCTTCAATACGGGTTTTCCGATTTCTTAAGGTGTTAAATCCAATGTCCAGGAATCCTTTATCCCTTGGCTTTAACTTTCAAATTGAATTACCTTCGGTGCCCAAATAGATTTTCCAGATCTGTCTGCTACTTCTATGGGGTGGGAGAGTGAAGAAAAAAAAAAGTTTTCCCTTGACAGCTTTTTCTGCCGCTTTCCAATCTTCTTAGGGATACAATGTATCTTTCAAGCAATTCAAGCAATTCAGTTTCCAGGGTATTTAAGAGTTATTTTCCCGGCTCAGCCAGCACTTTCACTTCTCTTGATTCTTCTTTCTTCTTCTTCCTCCAGCACAATCTTGTCCAGCTGTCAGCTTCTTTGTGGTGGCCATTACTGACCGCTGCTCCATCGCCTTGAGAAAAGTAGGTTATGCTGGGTGAGGAGGGGGTCTGCGACACCCCCAAACCCCTCTCTGGATCCTCCCTATCTTTGGCTGCCTCTACATGGCAGCCTTATCCTCCAGACCCATCAGGATTGGAGGCACCAAGACAGCTAGCACAACAGGGATCACGCAGGATCGCAAATCCCCGCCGCCACCAAAGCCTGGCAAACTGGAAGTCTCTAGACCACTCGCTTCTTGCTGCCGGTGGCGTCCTTCAGGTTGTTTGATTCCAAGAACATTTGGAAGCGATCAATGTAGGACTCCCAGTCCTCGCTGGCCGGATTGAATGGTGTGGGTGGCACAGTGCTGCTGGCCATTTTGCTGGTCGTCTATGCGCTATTTACCACGTGCTAGTCAGCTCTGTTGTCTCAGTATCCCATCCTCATCGCCAGTGTTAAGTTTAGGTGGTGGGTCCCAAGGAGAGACGAGACTCGAAGTAATAACAACAGCTCTTTATTAGGAAATCAGATACTGAGACAACGATCCTAGCTGCGGCAGCTCTTTTTATAGAGCTGGCTGCAGCTAGGCAGCCTATGACATGCTTTTGAGCTTGCCGCTCTTGGTTTTACCCAATCGCAGCAGCCCGTACACGAACCAATCAGGATTGCTTTAATTGTCCAATCACGGCCCGGCTTTTCCAGATCAATAGGAATGCAGGCCTACAAGCCTGCTAGTATGGAACAAGTCTCAAGGAGAGAAACCTGTTACTGGGATGCTGATCTTGGAAAGGAAGAAAGATTTAAAAAAACTTATTCATTTTGCTCCCAGATATTTTGTCCACAGTAGTATAATCACCACAGAAGATAATGGTATGCCATAGTACAATTGCATAGGTTTATTGAATCATGGTTTGGATTCACTAGTATTTACAGTATTTTAGCATATTTCTTAATTCCAGAAAAGTTTATAAGAAATACATGTCACTGATCAACATATTTTCCCCAACTAATTTAAGTGGAGGGGTTGAATTGAATTTGGATTAGTGATCAGATGGTTAGCAAAACTTATTCTGCAGGTTCTTGATTCCAGAAAGATTTCTCAATGTAAAAGTGAGAGAAACAAGCAAAAGGTAGCAAACTATATAACAGAAAAGCTCAACACATTAATTTATAGACACCAAGCTCCTTTTTGTCTTCTATTTTATCACCTAAAAATATCAGATTCTGACCAGTCTTGTCATGGAATAATATTCCAGTTTTAGAAAGACATTTGAGTAGGGGTTTAGCTATTCCTGGTGAGTCTTTGACCTTCTGTGGTTAATGTGACAGTTAATATTTTTATACATCAGTCATATCTCATTCTTCCTCAAACTGAGAGGATATACCTCATTGACATGAGCATTCTTCATATAGTTCATTAAGCTGAATATCCATCATGAACCTTCAAAAATGTGTAAAAAGGAATGAACAGTGGACTTTTATGTTGGCAAGTTAGAAGGTGGGAAGTTCTTTAACTTGCATGATTTGATACTGTCCTATTATAGTCGAGATGGATAATTTTCCCAAGGGGCCATATGAGGAGCTGGGACTGTTATGGAGGACTGAACCAATAGCTCCTGGCTGTGCTCCACCCACTTGCTATGCTTAGACTGAGGAAGGAGTGGGTGGCTGAGCCCAGGTACTCCGCAGGCTACTCCAGGAACAAATGCTGCATAGGCACAGAAAACACTCTCCTTGCCCTCCTTCAGCTGCCAACTGACAGAAGGAGCACATAGCAATTGTGCAGAGCTGGACATGACTCAGCTTCTTCTCATGCCTCTTGTAGTGCACTATTTTACATTTGATTTTAATTTCCGATTAACCTCACATGGGTCAGACAGGGACAGCCAAGGGACCAAATGTGGCCTGGAGGCCATAAAATATCCAGGTATGTATGATATTTTTCTTCTGGTTTCATACTAATACCTTGTTTTCCCCAAAATTAGACCCAACTGGAAAATAAGCCTTAGCATGATTTTTCAGGATGCTTGTAATATAAGCTCTACCCCCAAAATAAGCCCCAGTTAAGATCATCTGCCAGATGAGCTCATTTACTACCGTATTTCCCCCAAAATGGACCTAACCAGAAAATAAGCTCTAATATGTCTTTTGGAGCAAAAATTAAGATAAGACCCTGTCTTATTTTTGGGAACATATGGATATGTATATAAGGGTAATTTGGAAAACAGGACATTAACTGTAAGGATCTCAATGTGAAGTTGAAGTATATATCTAAAACATTTAGTTTCAAGTCATGAAAAGCTTTGGCTTTCTTGAGCTTAGAATACAGAAAAGAATGATAATTTTATATTCCTAGAAGTAAAATTAGTGTGGTGATTTTAAGGAATGAGTCCAGAATATGATTTTGTAATCTAATTTTGAAAAGACTCATTGCTCTAAAAATAATAATACCTTGTGATTTGGCCCAGATTTAATGATAAAATTAATCCTTGATTAATTTCCCATAAATATTTATACTTAAGTGGGTTTTTTTCAGTTCATTTTTTTCATTGCTGCTATATTTAGTTCATGTAACCATGATTATACAGATAGTTTTTTCACTGTATTATTAATGTTCAATGTATACTTTCTTTTTTTATTTCACTAACAATAAATATTATTTTTAAATGATCTCTAAAAAAGGTTATTTGTTGGTCCAATTTACAAAAGGATGAGTTCTCTTTGGTTCAGCCTGGCCAGTGTTTCTCAACTTGGACAACCTTGTGATGTGCGGACAATTCCCCAGCCAATACAGCCATTACTAAGAATTCCTGGAAGTTGTATCCACATATTTTAAAATTGCCCAGGTTGGGAAACCCTGAAGTGGCCTCTGGTTTCTGTAAATCCAGAGTACTCTTCCATAATACCTAAATAAGACGGCTGTATTAAAAAAAAAAAATGACAGGAAGAGGTAAAAATATAGATTTCAGAATTGGACTGTTTCTACTCTAGTTCATCAAACCATTTGGTATAAAACAATTATTTGACCTTTGAAGTTGACTTCTCTCTTGATTTTTCTGATTGGTAACCTTGTTTTTGATGTTCTAACTTTAGACTGTACTTATGACAAGATTGGCTTGACAGATATTTTGGTATAATATTCCAGTTAGTCAAGTCCCAAATATGAAGCCAACACAGTCTTGTGCTCTTCATTAATAGATCATCTTTATTATTATCATCCCCTATATTAACATAAAGTATCATGCAGTTCAACCTTGACTTCTCATGTCTTCATGAACATGTGGTTTTCTTGGCAACATTATGCAAACATTTTGCCATTGCCTTCTTTTTTAGATTTCCCCACCCACCCAGCTTCCTTGTCTAATTTACAATCTGACAATTTCTTGCTGGTCTCCCATCCAGGATTTATGTAGGTCCAACTCTACTTAGCTTTTCAAGATTGGGCAAAGTTAACTAGATGCTACCACCTTCTGTAGCGTGTGTGTGTGTATGTGTGTGAGAGAGAGAGAGACCTACCTTGTAACATATAGTATTCAGTGTAATATACACATGTGACTGGATAGATTAGTGAAGCATCTGATGACTAGTTTTGATGATTACATTTTATCTACTGAACTATAAGCAATGGTTATATTGGTTTCTGGGAAGTGACAGCAAATAATAAGTGACAGTAGGAGAGGAATATTGACTTCATATTCAGGTTTATCAGCTTCCTGAATGCATTCATTTGGCCAATCTGTAATACAGAATACTGACCTAGTTGAGCCTATAGTTTCATCCACAGGATTTTTCATATGTTCTTAATAATGAATAAAGGTAAAGGTTTCCCCTGCCCAGTTGTGTCTGACTTTAGAGGGTGGAGCTCATCTCTGTTTGTTAGCCAAGGGAGCCAGTGTTGTCTAAAGATACTTCTGTGAACATATGAACATGTGACCAGCATGACTATATGCCATGGCACATGGAACGCTGTTCCCTTCCCACCAAAGTGGTACCTATTTATCTATTCTATCCATGTGCCACGGTGGCACAGTGGTTAGAGTGCAGTACTGCAGGCTACTTCTGCTTACTGCCAGCTGCCTGCAATTTGGCAGTTTAAATCTCACCAGGCTGAAGGTTGACTCAGCCTTCCAGCCTTCCGAGATGGGTACATGAGGATCCAAATTGTTGGGGGAAATATGCTGACTCCATAAACCACTTAGAGAGAGCTTCAGCACTGTAAAGCAGTATATAAGTGTAAGTGCTATTGCTATTGCTACTCACATATCCATGCTTTCAAACTACTAGGTAGGCAGGAGCTGAGGCAAGTAACAGGAATGGTTGTGCAGCCCTTGGGTCTCAAACCTAGGTTGCCAGTTTTCCAGCTGACAAGTTCCACATCTTTAACCAGTGAGCCATTGTGCTCTCCTAATAATAAATATCATCTTAATAATAAAGAATCTTTTTTGTGATGATGAACAGAAATCCTACAAAGATACAAGTTGCTGCTTTCATTCCTAGAGGGGGGAAGGTTTACTGTGATTTCCCCTCCCATCAATTTTCAGGAGGATTTGGGGTGGGAATTTTAAAGTACTATCATAAAGACTGGATGTTGTATAGAATTATCACGACAGTTTCACTATTAATGCTTAAAAGTGTAGTACAAAGGGGATCTTGGACATGATGAAAATCTTAAGAGTTCTTGCTAATAAGTGAAAGCTGTTGCACCAACCTTAGTTCTGCTGATCTGCAAATCATGAAAAAAGAATAATAATAATAAAAAAATCTATCTCCATTCGCAAAATATTAAAAGCATAAAATGAAATGCAATCTTTCTTGGGAGAGTCATCCACCCTGTCATTCAAAAAGTGCACCTTGAAATTTACCCTTTTAAACGGATGATGACTGAGCCTTAATTCTACCAAGAGATATGTTGCTCGTTCACACTAATAGTTTATTATTATCTCTGACAGACCTCTTTGCATCAAATCCCAGTCTTTTATAAGAGATATTTATGTAGCAAAGCAGAGTACACTTGAAGAGGTCTTTTCCCAGTTCAATAACTGTGAGATGTTTTTTTTTCCACAATGCCTGTTAAGTCAGCTGTTACTGCAAAGACAAACTGTGTGCAGATCCAAATCAAACAGAAGCTCATCTTTAGGGGATGCCCCAGGCTCAGTCAAATAGAACAGTTTCCCATGGAGGACATCAGGGTTCCATACTAATTGTCCTTATTCTTTTATCAGTGTGCTTTGTTGTGACTGAACACGACCTCATTATTATGCTTAACATGAAATGCGGGAGGAAAAAAAAAACCTGTCATTGCTAGGTGTATTTACACTGCAACAAGTAACTCTCATGTTTAGCTAAGGAGGAAAATATTGCACTTTGCAAAGAAAACAGGCAAATTGTGTCTGTGATAATCCTCTTTAATGAATGCCCACTGAAATCTAACAAAAACTGCAAATATCTTTATGAATACTTTCAGTTTTTCAGAGGAAGCACGAGATTTTGGATAACTACCAGCAGAAGGAAAGGACAGGAAAGGAGGGCAACTGCACCGATTTGAACCTAGAGATTCATCTTTTTTGCTTCCTGTTCCCCCCATTTTAGGTTGTTTTGATTTTATATAAAGAGATAAAAAGTGGTTTCCCCCAAAGCAAAATAGCATAAGAGTCATACCCTGTCCAGACATGGTGCTCACTCTGTTTTGTCCCCTCATTTGAATTCTTGAGATACCCGCGCTTTGATTGGCCAAAGCGCGGGGCGATCGGATTGGCTAGGTGAGCCGCGCTGATTGGCTCGCTGAGAATCTCCTGCGATTGGTCGATTCGAATCGCAGGAGATTCAAAGCGGTGCTATTGGCCATGGCCGCCGCAGCTTGGAAATAAAAAGCCGCAAAAGTTTTCCTTTAGCCCCAGTTCAGTTCCTGACTAAATAAAAGAGCTTGACACAAAGTCACCGACTCCTGGCTTCCTTCCACGCGGACTTAACACTGGCGACGAAGGTGGGATTCTTATCCTGAACCAAAGCACATGTCCGACGGAAGCCAGCCAACCGACGAGATGGCCAGCATCGCGCCACCAACACCCTTCAACCCCGCCAGCGAGGACTGGGAATCTTACACAGACAGATTCCACATGTTCCTCGAATGCAATGATCTGAAGGATGCCACGGGACCGAAGAAAAGAGCCATCTTTCTAACGCACTGCGGGCCCGCAGTGTTTAAGATGGCAAAAGCGCTAGCCAAGCCCGCCGATGTTACCGCGATGGATTGGGCGGACCTTGAGCCATTACTCCGGAAACACTACGCTCCAGCCATACCCATTCTCATCTGATGACAAAAATTTTATCGGCGGGACCAGCAGTCGGGCGAGAGTTTCAGTGATTTCGTTGCAGAGCTGCGGCGCCTGGGAGGACTATGCAAATTCTCCAATATAAACGAAGCCCTGCGGGACCGAATCGTGCTCGGCCTTTGGGACCCCGTTCTCCAAAGTCGGTTGATGGCTAAGGGCAACATCGCTCTCGCTGATGCCATCTCCGAAGCCGCGGCAGCCAAAGCAACCTGACAATCAGCAGACCACATGCGGAGACCGAACGCCGGGAACTGCACCGCAAACAACAACCCTGCAAGGTCAACCAAGGCCCAACCTGAAACTACCACCCACCAGGGCGAACTCCACTCCACCTCGGGCACGTCAGATGAGGAGGAAGACATCCACCGTCTCCAGGCAGGCCGCGACCAGCACAGCCGGCGGAGTCGTAAGTCGAGGACCGCGTGTGCTGGTAGCGGAGGCGACCACACCAGATCCGAATGCCAGTTCTTCGACTCCGTTTGCAGGCACTGCGACAAGAAAGGCCACATAGCCAGCGTCTGCCGCCTCAAGAAAACCCACAGCCCCAGACGATGGGACCCGAGCGAGCAGAAATGAGAGAGCCCATCCCCCAGAACCAGAGACCGCCCAGCAGACAACCGTTGGGAATGGAACCGATGAGCCCAACGAGGGGGCGAGAGCCGGTGGAGAGAAGAGACACATCAGATGGTCACCATCGGCCACGCAACTACCACAGATGCCAGAAAGGTCTACGTGGAGGTAGGCATCGAAGGCGAACCCTGTAAGATGGAGGTGGACTCCGGGTCCTACCTCTCGATGGTAGCATGGCAAGAAATTAAACGCTTGGTGCCTATAATCCAGAGGAGGGAACTAGAAAACCAGAGACTAATCCTCAAAGACTACCAGGGAAACCGCATCCCTGTAGTTGGAACAGGAAAATTCACAGTGACATACAAGGGGCACACCGAAAGACTTCCCCTGACCATCGTCGATCGAGACCGACCTAGCCTACTGGGACTTCAATGGTTCGCACCGCTAGGCATCGCAGTCACGGGCATCGACCACATCGCTGAAGCCGACTGGGAGCAGCAACTGGCCCGGGACTTCCAAGAAGTGTTCGATGGCACCCTAGGCAAGTACCGAGGGCCCCCTATATCCTTCAGCCTAGACCCAAATGTTCCCCCGAAACGCCTAAAACCAAGGCGGGTACCTTTCACACTCAAACCGAAAATCGACGAGCAAATTGACAAGCTCGTCAAGCAAGAGGTCTTACAACCCATAGACCACACCCGGTGGGAGACCCCCATAGTCACCCCAATCAAGCCTGATGGGTCAGTGAGAATCTGCAGGGACTATAAGGCCACCCTAAATGGCGCCTTGCAGCAAAGCGCTTACCCCGTCCCTGTAGTGCAGCATCTCCTACACTCACTGGGAGGGGGCAAAGTTTTCGCGAAACTCGACCTGGCCCAAGCATACCAGCAACTGCCGGTCGACAAGGAAACTGCAGAGGCGCAAACCATAGTCAACCACCGAGGAGCCTTTAGATGCAACCGCCTCCAATTTGGAGTCAGCGTGGCACCTGGAATTTTCCAGAGCCTCATGGAAAGACTCTTACAGGGCATCAAGGGGGTGGTACCATACTTTGACGATGTACTAGTATCGGCAACCAACCAGGCCGAACTAGAGACTCGCCTAAGGGAGGTGCTAACGAGATTCAAAGAAACCGGGCTTAAAGTGAAGAGGGAAAAATGCCAGCTGTACACAGAGCGGGTCGAATTCCTAGGATACCTCCTAGACCAACATGGCATTCACCCCACCAACAAGAAAATTAAAGCCATCAAGGAAGCCACCACACCCAAGTCAAAAACAGAACTGCAGGCTTTTCTGGGGCTACTTAACTTTTATAATGTATTCCTGCCCCAAAAGGCGACTGCGGCGGAGCCTTTGCATAGGCTTTTGGACAAGGCGGCTACCTGGACTTGGGGGAAACGCGAGGACGCTGCCTTCAGGAAAACCAAGGACCTGCTCACTTCGGATGCCATCCTCATCCAGTACAATGAGACCCTACCACTAGCCATCACATGCGACGCATCACCCTTCGGCGTCGGCGCTGTCCTCAGCCACACTCTTCCCGACGGAAAGGAGGCACCCATCGCGTTTTTTTCAAGGACCCTCACCAAACCGGAGTGGAACTACAGCAGCTGGACAAAGAGGCTTTGGCTATCGTCGCCGCAGTAAAAAGGTTTCATGAGTACCTCGACGGCCAGACGTTTACCATCATCACCGACCACAAACCACTGCTGGGAATCCTTGCAGGGAACAGGGCCACCCCGAACATTCTGTCTCCCCAAATGACAAGGTGGTCCGAATTCCTGGCTGCCTACAACTACGGACTCACACACCGACCTGGTAAGACTATCTCCCATGCGGACGCCTTAAGCCGCTCACCGTTACCTGAACCAGACACTGACCCAGCACCCACGACGACCACCCTCAGCATAGAGACTCTACCCAACCTACCCATAACTGCGTCAGACATTGCCCGAGAAACTAATAAAGACAAACGTCTGGCGCGGGTTTTGCATTGGGTAGAGAAAAGGTGGCCGGAAAAGGACAACAACGAGTCCGTCAGGACATTCCGGAACCAGCAAACGGAACTCTCGTTACTAAAAGGGTGTATACTATGGGGGGATAGGGTGGTCATCCCAGAAAAACTACAAGGGAAGGTTTTGGAACTGTTACATGAAGGGCACCCGGGCATCATTAGGACAAAAGCCTTGGCCAGAAGTTACGCTTGGTGGCCAGGGATGGACAAACAGATCGAGGCCTGGGTAGCAAGGTGTCAACGATGCCAGGAAACTAGAGCCCACCCACAGCACCCATCCTAGAGTGGGAAACCCCCAGGGGACCGTGGTCTAGGATCCACATAGATTTCGCCGGGCCCACAAAAGGACACACTTTCTTAATAACCGTAGACACTTACTTCAACTGGCTGGAGGTAAGCAACATGAGAACAACCACCACGGAGGCCGTGACCAAAGAACTCTGCAAACTTTTCGCAACACACGGCCTCCCGGACGTCCTCGTCTCTGACAACGGGCCCCAATTCACCTCGCTAGAATTCGAAAAATTCCTAGCGGAAAGGGGCATACGACACGCACTGACAGCCCTGGCGCATCCGGCAGCGAATGGTAGGGTGGAACGGATGATTCAATTCACAAAGAAAACCATCCAGAAAATAGACCACGGGGAGATCCAGGACAAAATAAGTAAATTACTTTTCATACAGCACATAACCCCGAACACCACAACAAATAAAAGCCCAGCAGAACTGCTAATGGGGAGGAAAATAAGGTCCCCACTCAATAGATTACACCCCACTTACAACCCAGAAAAACCCCCAGACTCCACCAGCAAACAACGAACCTTCGCACCAGGTGACGCCATCTATGCGAAGAACCTAAACGAAGACCCATTATGGGTACCAGCAATCATAACACAGCTAACAGGCCCACACTTGTACCGGCTACAAACAACTGACGGACGAGCGTGGAAACGCCACATTGATCAATTAAGATCGAGGATGACCACACAAGACACCACCGACACGCAACCAAGCAAAACCAACCCCCACAACACAAACCAAGAGGGGAGGGGATACCCAGGGAACCAAAACCCAGAAAAAAGAAACCAGCCATACTCACCTGCAAGCAGCCAGCACGAAACCTCGCCAGGAAGAGATAGCCAGGCCAGCTCAACCAACCCGGGAAGACCGAGCGGGAGCGGCAAAACCCGCAGCTCAACCAACCCAGGTAGCCCAGGAAGGAGCTGCGGAGAGCGGCCCGGCCAGACAGACCAGGTGGTTCCCACGACAGAGTCTGGAGAAACAGAGACCCCGACCAAACCGGCCGGGATCCAACCTACGACTGACCTGCGCAGGTCCAGTAGGCAAAGACGGAGCCCCGCCTACCTACGGAACTATGCTACATAGGACTGAACCAAGAGGAGAGGGGTGTTCTGTCCCCTCATTTGAATTCTTGAGATCCCCGCGCTTTGATTGGCCAAAGCGCGGGGCGATCGGATTGGCTAGGCGAGCCGCACCGATTGGCTCGCTGAGAATCTCCTGCGATTGGTCGATTCGAATCGCGGGAGATTCAAAGTGGTGCTATTGGCTGCAGCTGCCGCGGCTTGGAAATAAAAAGCCGCAAAAGTTTTCCTTTAGCCCCAGTTCAGTTCCTGACTAAATAAAAGAGCTTGATACAAAGTCACCGACTCCTGGCTTCCTTCCACGCGGACTTAACACACTCATTTACAGAAATTAAACATGATGGGTGGTTGCAATCTAATGGTTTTCAATATGTATCTACCCATTAGCCCTTCTCTCAAGGGAGAGGGATAAAATGAAGAAGTAGCAACCCTGCAGTTTTTGGTAAATGGCTTTTTGTGAATGGCCACATCCAAATGTGATAATTTGTGAAAAGGGAAGTCCTCCCATGGGACAAGCATTTTGTGGATGTACCCATGCTATTATTTCAACATACAAAAGATGGGATTTTGTATAAGCTTGCCTAAGTAGCAACTGACAATGACCATGAGTTTATTGGAGAGAAGAAAACAGCAAAAGTAAAAATAATAAGATCCGGAACCAAAGTCGAAAGGACCAAATTCTATAAAAGATAGTAGCAGCTGAAATTAGATTTATGATATCTATGAAGAATAGGAAAACTTTTTATGGAGGAAAGATAAAAAACTGATTGAGACTACTATTTATTTTTGGAAGAGCATTTAGAATATGGATATGTAAACAGACCTGGAGTAAAAACCATATGTGATCTTAAATCATTAACACTGCAGACTGCCAGCATTCTAAACAGGAATGCCTAGATCATCCTTGTCTTTCTTATCAGTTAGAGGACATAATGTTTTCAATTTTAAAAAATTGAACTAGAGTGCAATTCCTTGCTTCTCTGCTAAATGGATTGCAATGGAGGCAAATGGATCTGAGCTGAAGATTATCCCTTCATCCGGGATGGGATCCATGATATTAAGGCAATCTATGTTGCCTTTGTCTATTTCTGCAACAGTAAGTTTCCCTCAAGCTCAGTTACCATTTACCTTATCTTAAAAACCAAGATAGTAGGCATAAAATGTTAATTAGGAATGGATGGATCTTTATTTCTTTCGCATAAGTTCATTTGAAAATCAGATCAATCTCATTTGTACATTAATCTGAAACTTTAAAACAATTTTCATGCATTTTCCAAAATATTTATGAACAAAATGTGCATTTCTGAATACATTTAGACTCAAAATAAATATTAAAAAGGGATTTTATTTAAATATGCATCATTAAATTCATGTTGATATAAATTCAAAGAGTGAAAAACTAAAGGGCAGCCACTTCATGATCTGAATAATTAATCCAGATGGTGCATTAAAGGTTGTTTCATACTGAAATTTGCATCTTTCTCAAGCATATCCCACTCATCTATTCACCACACCTATCTTATTTAGAGCTAAGCCTAAGAATGCTGTCTGAAGAAGGTTCAGCTTTAAGTGTCAAATCAGCTTGAATGGGTCAGATTAGCAGTCTCTGCAAAAGCCTTTTTTTGTTATTGTCCTCAGTATAAAATAAGAAAGTATATGCTGAATAAGAAAGTGGCATTATATGTGGCATTATATAATAAAGAAACAATTTTAGCAGAACTAATTTATACAGAGGATGATGGAAGGATTTTGATGGTGGAGATAATGGATAACAGCGTTAAAACACTATTAATTCCAATTTATGCCCCGAATTATAAACAAGGAGAATTCTATAGGAAATTACATACAAAAATAATTGATTTGGACTATGTTAATATCTTTATGATGGGTGATATTAATGGAATAATTAATGACCGGTTGGATTATAAAACACAGAAAACAACAAAGAAAGTTAGGAAGATACTACCAATATCCTTCCTTCGAATAACAGAAGAATTTAATTTAAAAGATGCATGGAGAGAAATGTGGAAAGTAAGCAATATACTTCCTATTCAAATAGACACACATCCTGGTCTAGAATAGATATGATATGGATGTCAGCAGAATTATTGACTAATGTATGACAGATTGAAATAGAAACAAGCACATGGGCAGATCATAATCCAGTATCAGTTATTTGGAAAGGATACAAGAGGAGATCTAGATGGACTTTAAATAATATGATTCTGAAAGAAAAAGACTTTAAACAGAAAATAGAGAAAGAACTTGTTTTCTTCTTCAAAGAAAATAGAAAAGAGGATACATCTTTATAGAATCTCTGGGACACGATGCAGGCCTACACAAGAGGCTTGATAATAGATTATACTAGGAGAAGAAACATAAAACAGAAAAAGACATTTAAGACATTAGAGGATGACTATAAAAGACTGGAAAAAGACTTACAGAAGTCCTCACAAAAAAAGACATTAAAAATAAAATGGATATAATTAAACATAAAATGAGACTAAGGGAAAAAGAGGAATTAGCACAAAAAATTAAAAGCGCGAAACAGAATTACTTTGAAATGCAAATAAACCAGACAGATGGCTAGCTTATAAATTGAGAAAGAAAAGAGAAGCAAGAAGAATTAGCCAATTGATAAATAAAGAAGGACAGGTTTGTTATGGAAATGAGGACAAGAAAAAAATTATACAAGATTACCATGGAAAACTATATTTTCAAGAGAATATACAAGAAGAAAAAAATCAAGCAATATCTTCAGAAAGCGAACTTACCTCAGATACCCAAAAATATTGAAACAATGTTAGAAGAAAGTATAACAATGATGGAACTAACAGAAGCCTTAAAGAAACAGAATGCTGGGAAAGCTCCAGGTCCAGATGGGTTGCCAGCAGAATTATATAAGACTTTTCAGGAAATATTGAATTTTCATCTTCTAGAAGTTATGAATGAAGTTATGTTAAAGAAAAGAATAACAAAAACGTAGTCAGAAGCATATATTACACTTATACCGAAGGAAGGTACAGACCTGCAGCAAGTTAAAAATTATAGACCTATATCTTTATTGAACTCAGACTATAAAATCTTTGCTTCAATTTTGGCAGAAAGACTAAAAAGATACTTAAATAATTTTATTCATACTGATCAAAATGGATTTCTGCCAAAGAAACCAAAGACAATGTGAGAATCATTTTGGATACTCTGGAATATTATGAAGCAGACCCTGAGAAGCAAATGGCCTTGATGTTTCTAGATGCTCAAAAAGCCTTTGACAATGTGAGTTGGCGATTTATTTTACTGCAATTGATACCAATAGGCTTTGGTAAGAAATTTATCCAAACCACTGAAACAATATATCGTGAACAAACTGCAAAGGTGATGGTAAATGGAGAATTAACAGAATCCATAGATATAACAAAAGGGACAAGGCAAGGCTGTCCATTGATATAAGAAAAGGGACAAGGTAAGGCTGTCCATTATCGCTTCTTCTGTTTGTGTTAACATTGGAAGTGTTGAACAGGAATATCAGAGAAGAAAAAGAAATAAAAGGAACGAAAATTAAAAAGGAGGAGTATAAATTGCAAGCTTTTGCAGATGACCTGGTATTTATATTAGAAGACCCAATGGAAACAACACCCAAATTAATAGAAAAAAATAGAAGAATATGGAAAAATAGCAGGTTTGAGAATAAATAAAGACAAAACAAAGATATTAAGAAAGAATATGTTAACAAAACAAAAAAAAAGTTGGAAGAAACTTTAAAAATACAGGTCACGAACAAGGTTAAATACTTAGGGATTTATATTACACCAAGATGCAGTACCCTGAAGGAAGATAACTATGTTAAACTCAAACAGCAGATTGCGACAGACTTGAGGAAATGGGAAAAATTGCAACTATCATTGATTGGGAGAATATCCACAATTAAGATGAATATATTGCCTAGAGTTTTATATTTATTCCAGACAATTCCTATTCGATTAGGGAAAGAGTTTTTTGAAGATTTAAATAGAATTGTGTTGAAATATATTTGGCAGGGTAAAAAAGCAAGAATAAAATTAAAGCTGTTACAAGATTCAAGAATAAGAGGAGGATTTGCTTTGCACAATTGGGAGCTGTATTACCAGGCAACAAGTTTGATGTGGATAAAGGAATGGATAACACTAAGGAACAGTAGATTATTGACTTTAGAAGGTCATGACTTGCTGCTGGGATGGCATGCCTTTCTCTGGTATAAAGGAACTAAAACACAAGTGTATTTTAGAAGACATTATATTTGTGAGGCACTGTTTTTGAGTTGGAAGAACATTAAAAAATAATATTACTTAAAAATTCCAACATGGATATCAACTATAGAAGCTTTTTCTTATCCAATAATATATAAAAAGGAACAAACAGATATGGGGAATTATTGAATGAAAAGCATGAACTTAAATCTATGCAAACGTTGCAAGAACAAGGTGTAAAAATGAATTGGTTTTCTTATTTGCATATACAATCTAGGTTTGATAAAGACTCCAAGGCAGAAGGTATTTATGATAAGTTGACTGACTTAGATGAAATTTTGATGGGTACTGATGAAAAGGTAATTTAAAAACTTTATGGACATCTATTAGAATTTAAATTGGAGGAGGAGCAAGTTAAAGAATTGACGATTGCTTGGGGAAAAATGTTGAATATTGGATTGATTTGAAAAAATGGCAAAAATTGTGGTCTCAAAATTATAAAATGACAATGTCAACTGCATATAAAGAAAATTTGTATAGGATGTTTTACAGGTGACACCTACCCTCAATGAGACTTGTGAGAATGTTTAAGAATAAATTTAAGGATAAATGCTGGAAACGTCATCAGACACCTGGTTCATATTACCATATGTGGTGGACATGTTTAGATGCAAAGAAATATTGGACTAAAATCCACACATGGTTGGAAAAAATGATAGAACAACATATAGACTTTAAACCAGAGATCCTTTTTATTGGGAGTCATACCAAACATATACAATAAAGAACTGAAATATTTGATTGTAAATGTTTTAACAGCAGCTAGAATTGTATTTGCGAAGAACTGGAAAAATGACAAGATACCTATGCAGGAGGTAGTTATCAAAAAAAATTATGGACTGTGCTGAAATGAGTAAATTGATATTTGAAATTAGAGAACAAGAAGATAAGCAATTTTATCTGATATGGGATTTGTTTTATCAATGTTTGGATCAAAAGGCATGGTAATATAATAGACTAGATAATTTTGTGATAGAAATCTAATAGATTGATATAAAACATAATATAGATATATATAACCACTGGTTGAAAGTATAACATAAATTTTAAGATAAAACTTGGAACATCTCGTATAAAACGATGGAATAAATAGTTTAGTCATGGATGATTAATAACTGAAAAATATATAAACATATGTTAGTTTGACAATGTGAAGACTGATATAAATTGTGAGTAAATGACTATAAAAGTATAGAACAAAAGATACGTGACCAACTGACACACTGTATGTATATAAAATGGAAGGGGATTTTATGTTTTTATGTTTTTGTATGTGTATGTTTGTGTTTAAAAATAAAAAAAGTTTATAAAAAAAAGAAAGTGACAATTTTTTTATTCATGGCACAAGCTATACTTGATTCAGGATACACTAAGATCTGTAGAACTCTATTTTATCACCTGAGTGACTTCATGGATGACAGAATATTGCGCTCTCTCTCCCTCCCTCCCTCGCTCCCTCCCCCTCTCTCTCCATCTGTGTTTGTGTATGTTGTACATACATTTCAGAATATTATTCATTCTCATGTTTCTCTCTCACACACACATACAAACACATATTAAGTTGTCTTTTATGAATAAAACTGTGTTAGGGATAACATTGTTTACCCTAACTGGTTTAGGTAAAATAATAACTAAGTAATCATAGTTTGTTAGTTAAAGTGTCTGCAACTTTAACTATGGGAAAGTAATTAAGGGAGTGGTTGTGAAAGCACTTTAAAAGAAGCAAGACTGCAGCTTGCTCTCTCTCTGGCTTTGATGATCCCTGATTACTGCTTGGAATCAAGACTGCATTGCTCGAACGGGAGAGAAACAAAGGACTGATTTGTAAGTGAACTGACATAGGATATTCTACATGGACTTTGCTAACTGAATATCCCTGAATGGACTGACTAAATGATACATGACTATTGGACTGTTATTTTGACTATGCTATGAACTCATAATGGAATAAACTATATTTTTGATAGCACAAGCGTATCTGTTATTTTTACTGTATGTTAATAAATATACAAGCTTAGCTCACTCATTTATCTGTGTGCCTATCTGACTAACGCTGCACATTCTGTTTAGCTTGTCTCCCTAACCCTGGTTGGGGAAACCAGGCTTAACACTGGTTATGGGCCCAGAGGCTGCAAAGTCAGTTTAACTAGGATAAAACAGATTTATGTAAAAAGTGAGAGTTTGTGTTGTTATACATTACAGTAAACAGACAGCTGTGTTTTATTAATTATAGTCTTATATATCCATATAAGAAAACATGGCACAAGTCAATCTACAAAGTTTGTCCCTTATATCCAAGTTGGATGGAACAAACTATGTATCATGGTCTATGAAATGTAGTCTGCTTCTACGAAGAGAAGGTTTGTGGAACATAATTGAAAATCCACCAAACGTAGAAGAATGGGATCCAGAGGATGATGAAGATAAATTAAAGATAGAAGAATTTATGCATAAAAATCAACAAGCTATTTGCATAATTGGATTAACCTTAACTGATCAACAGCTTGTTTATATCCACGGAGAGAAAATGGCTGTTGGGTGTTGGCAGAAGCTGAAGAGGATTTATGTTCGAGATAATGTTGGTGCTCACATAAATCTAACACGGAAGCTTTTCAGGACGCATCTCCAAACAAATGGTGATATGCTGAGTCATTTGAAAACTATGCAAAGCATTTTTCAAGAACTGCACGAGAAAGAGTTTATTTTCTCTGAACTACACCAAGTCTACATAATTCTATCTTCCCTTGATGAAAGTTATGATAACTACGTAACTTCCCTTGAAATATTGCCAAAGGAAAGTCTAACTTTAACTGATATAACTGGCAGATTGATTGAAGAGGCCAGAAGAAGGCTTGAAAGAGATCAGTTAAGGAGGCAGCAACCTCAAAAAGAAGATAATGAATCTCCTACTGCATACACAATTAAAAGGTGTTTTAATTGTGGAGGAAGAGGACATTTGGCAAGATTTTGTAAAAAGGCAAAGCACCAGAACGCTGGCCAGAATATAAAAAGTCATCAAAAGATAAATAAAAATTTAGAGTTAGCCATGTATACTAACGGAGCTGTAAAAAATAATTTATGGGTGGTTGACAGTGGAGCATCCCACTGTATAACAAATGATAACAAAAATTTTATTAAAATGTCCAAGAGTACACAGCAGATATCGTTAGCCAATGGCTGGAAACTGAAAGCTAAAGGTCAAGGTATAGCATATTGTTCTTTTATAAAAGAGAATGTAAAAATGTTATATGTACCACAACTTAAGTTTAATTTAATTTCAGTAAGAATTTTGGTTAAACTAGGATATGTAGTTACTTTTAAAGGAGATAACTGCATAATTGAAAAAGAAGATAAGAAAATTACTGCATCTTTAAGAGGTGAATTATATGTGTTAAATGATGATGGTTTAAAAATGGCTAACATAGTTTATGAAAATAAGAAACTTCATGATGAATGTATTCACTTGTTACATCGAAGGCTAGGGCATTTAAATCTTAAAATGCTTAAGAAAACTGTTGAATTATCTAAGGGAATAAGTTTAAAACCTTGTAATAAGTATTTGCAATGTAATATCTGTAATCAAAGCAAAGCCAGGGTCACACCGGCTAATAGAGTTGATGGATTTACTACCAAAGAGCCTTTAGAGGTAGTATTTGCTGATTTAATAGGTCCGAAAAAACCAAGTGTAGGAGGAGCTCGTTACATACGAAGTATAATGGACCACTATTCTAGATATGGGTTTTGCTATTTAATGAAAAGCAAAACTGAAACGTATCAAAATCTCTTTAATTGGATTAAATTTGCTGAAAGGAAAACTAAAAAGAAATTAGTAACTCTTATTACAGATAATGGTACGGAATTTACAAATAATAAATTCCAGAACAGACTAAGAATGTTAGGTATTCAACATAAAATGTCTGCACCATATAGGCCACAACATAATGCCTTTATAGAGAGAAGAGGCCAAACATTACAATCAATGGCACGAACTATGATGTCTGATTCAGGATTACCTGACAATTTGTGGGGAGAAGCAATAATGTGTGGTAATCATATATTAAATAATGTTGTTAATTCAACAACAGGTGAATTACCATTCACACTGTGGCATGGTACAAAACCTGATTTAAGTTACATGCACACATTTGGAGCACCAGCATGGGTGCATATCCCTTCACAACTTAGACACAAAGGACAGCATAGAGCTAAAAGATTATTTTTTGTAGGGTATACATCTAATCATAGATCTTATAGATTCTGGGAACCAGGTACATCTAGAGTTTACACCAGTGCTAGTGCTAAATTCCTAGAACATGTAGGATGGAATAGATTAGAGCAAGATTTAAATAATGAAGTAATTATTGAACCCTACAAAAGGCAGAAAGATCAGATTAGTTATAAGAAGATTCCAATTAAAGAATAAGTCCACGAAGAGCAAATAGGACCAGAACAAGAGGAAACAGTTGATCAGGAAGAGTTAGATAATCAAGAACAGTTAATAAATGAAAGTCCACCTGTAAGTCCTGTAATACCTAGACGTACTACACGTGTAACTAGACCACCTGATAGGTATCAAACAAGTATAGTTTGCCAAGTAACTAAAGTTCCAAGTAGTGTAGATGAACTTAGGATGTATCCTGCTAAGGATCAGGAGAATTGGCAAAAGGCAATGGAAAAAGAACTAAATTCATTAAAGGTAATGAAAGTTTATGAAGATGCTAAATTACCTCCAGGAGAAAAATCCATTGGGTGCAAATGGATATTTAAAGTAAAAACTGGAAATGATGGGACTGTTACCCATAAAGCTAGGTTAGTAGCTCAAGGATTTAATCAAACTGCATCTGATTACAATGAAGTTTTTGCACCAAGTCTTAAAGCAACATCTTTAAGAGCAGCATTAGTGTGGGCAGCTAAGAAAAACTATGTCATTAACCATTTAGATGTAGAAACTGCTTATCTGCATGCACCATTGCAGCACACTATATATTGAAGAAAACCAGTAGGTATAAAAGACAATAAAGTAAATAATAATGATTGTTGGAAACTCAAAAAGAGTCTTTACGTGTTGAAACAATCTGGGTTTGAGTGGAACCAATATATTGTGAAAGAGTTAAACAATATAGGTTTTAAATCTGGTTTAGCAGATCCATGTGTGTTTAAAAGAGAAAATAATGGAACGGTGTCATTATTGTTATTATTTACAGATGATATTGCTTTGATAACTAAGACTAATAATGAAGCTAATGAGATTATATCATTATTAGCCAAAAAGATAAAATTAAGCATTTAGGTGAAATTAAAAAGTATCTAGGATTGACAATGAACAAAACAAAAAAATGGTTTTAAGATATCTCAAGAAGATAAAATTTGCCAATTAATTAAAACGTTTAAAATGGAACTTTGTAAACCGGCAAAGACTCCAATGAGTCAGGAAGTTTGCCAAACTGATGATCAAAGTCCCAAATTTGATAAGTCCATATATCAATCTTTGATTGGTAGCTTATCATATATAAGCAATTGGTCAAGGCCAGATATAGCTTATAGTGTAAATCAGCTGGCACGTTTTAATTCAGATCCACATCAATGTCATTGGCAATCATTAAAGAGAATTTTAAGATATCTTAAAGGAACAATGAACCATGCATTGTATATAGAACCAAAGGGTGATTTGAGTCTTAGTGCCTATGCAGATGCAAGTTTTGCAACACTAGAACACTAGAAAATCAACATCTGGGATGGCTATATTATCTGGTAAGACACTGATAGGGTGGAGGTCAATCAGACAACAGCATATCAGCTTGTCCACGATGGAAGCGGAATTTTCATGTCTGTCATTACTATGCACTGATTTGATTTTGTACAAACAGTTATTATTAGACATGGGTATAACTGTAAAAGATTCCATTATTGTGTACGAGGATAACCAGGCAGCTATAAAGTTAGCTACTAGTATTGCTGTAAAAACTAGATCAAAGCATACTGACTTAAGATACTTAAATGTTAGAGAATCTGTAAAGAATGGGCTAATTAAATTGGAATACTGCATGACGGAAGAAAACATTGCAGACCAATGTTCAAGGATGCTCAAGGAGTAAGCAAGTTTAAAGAGAGTTGTAACAAATATGATTTAAAGATGTAAATAGTTATATTATTATTTAACCTAAAAGGGGAGAATGTTAGGGATAACATTGTTTACCCTAACTGGTTTAGGTAAAATAATAACTAAGTAATCATAGTTTGTTAGTTAAAGTGTCTGCAACTTTAACTATGGGAAAGTAATTAAGGGAGTGGTTGTGAAAGCACTTTAAAAGAAGCAAGACTGCAACTTGCTCTCTCTCTGGCTTTGATGATCCCTGATTCCTGCAAGGACTCAAGACTGCATTGCTCGAACGGGAGAGAAAACAAAGGACTGATTTGTAAGTGAACTGACATAGGATATTCTGCACGGACTTTGCTAACTGAATATCCCTGAATGGACTGACTAAATGATACATGACTATTGGACTGTTATTTTGACTATGCTATGAACTCATAATGGAATAAACTATATTTTTGATAGCACAAGCGTATCTGTTATTTTTACTGTATGTTAATAAACATACAAGCTTAGCTCACTCATTTATCTGTGTGCCTATCTGACTAACGCTGCACATTCTGTTTAGCTTGTCTCCCTAACCCTGGTTGGGGAAACCAGGCTTAACAAACTGCTTTCAAATTATAAATTCACAAGATATTAAAACCAAAGAAGTCATAACAATAAAATGAACAATAAATAATAGCAAAGCACAGCAAAGACACTCATAACAAAACAGAATTTAATTTAGTAAAACTGGTGGAATCATATATACCGCTAATAATTGGAACAGCATCTGAAGAAATTTTTCGTTAAGGGGAAATTCATTCGGGAAAAGAAAAGTTCTAGAAAGCAGCAGCATTAAAAACACTCTTGTTTCTTGTAGCTGCTAGCCAAATAGATCTCACAGGAAAGCAGGCACGTAGGCCTCCCGAGGATCATCCCAAGATGGTGAAGGTGGTATTCCTTCCAACTTCATCTCCAATTATTTCATGATGAATGCTACTTTGAATGCAAAGATGCAAAATTCTTCACATGTATAATAGGCATAGCTTGTCTTCAGTTTTTGCTACCATATGGATGAGGCCAACAAATAATCTTGTCTTCTAAATTTCTTTTGAAATTTATTCAGGGAATTTTATCTGGAGATTTTTCAACATAATCCAACATGCAGGGCATGTTTTTAAAGCTTCATGTTTTGAAGCAAGCTGTATCTTGTTCATCTTTATTCATTTGAATTCAGTATCCTATGTTTTGTGAATTTCACAAGGATTTAGCTAAAAATCCCTCTGATCCCTTATCATGGAAGAATAGCAAGTAGCAAGAATAACAACAACAACAGTATATTTAGCAATGACAGTTGTTAAAAAGCAGTGTGAAATTAAGAACTTGTGAAACTATTATTTGATTTTCTATCATTATTCTTTGGCCTTTGGCAGACAGTAAATAACTTTTTACATGGCTGCTGTTGTTCTGTCCCTAATTAGCATTCTTGAGATCCCCGCGCTTTGATTGGCCAAAGCGCGGGGCACTCTGATTGGTCAGGCGAGCCGCACCGATTGGCTCGCTAAGAATCTCCCGCGATTGGTCCATTCGAATCACGGGAGATTCAAAGTGGTGCCATTGGCCGCGGCCGCCGCAGCTGAAAGAATAAAAGCCGCGAACCTTTTGCGAAGAGCCAGTTCGGTTCCTACTTTAATAAAAGAGCATGATTTGAAGTCACCGACTCCTGGAATCATTTCGCGGACACAACATTGGCGACGAAGGTGGGATCCAGACCCTGAACCGAACCACGTGTCCGATGGAAGCCAGATGAACCACCACGATGGCGAAAATCGCACCCCCCACACCCTTCAACCCCGCCACCGAGGACTGGGAATTGTACTCCGACCGATTCCGCATGTTCCTCGAGTGCAGCGACCTGAAGGACGCCACCGGCCCCATGAAGCATGCCGTCTTCCTGACCCACTGCGGGACCGAGGTATTCAAGATGGCCAAGGCATTTGCCAAACCCGCCGATGCAACCGTGATGGACTGGGACGTCCTCGAGCCAATACTTCAGCGGCACTACGCTCCAGAGGTACCCATCCTAATCCGACGCAATGAATTTTACCGTCGGGACCAACGGTCGGGTGAGAGCTTCAGCAACTTCGTAGCCGAGCTACGGCGCCTAGGGGGGCTCTGCGAATTTGACAACCTGAACGACACCCTGTGAGACAGAATCGTGCTCGGTTTGTGGGACCCTGTCCTCCAGAGCCGGCTGATGGCCAAGGGCAACATCAGCCTCGCAGACACCCTCACCGCAGCCGCAGCCGCAGCCGCCGAAGCAACCCGAACCTCCGCCGACCGCATACGCAGACCGAACGCTGGGGACCGCAGCGGAAACAACAATCCTGCGAGGTCGGCCGAGGCCCAACCCGAGACGACCACCCACCAGGGCGACTTCCACTCAGCATCGGGCACTTCCGATGATGAGGAGGACATCCATCACTTCCAGACAGGCCGCGACCCACGGAACTGGCGGGGTCGTAAGTCGAGGACCAACTGTGCCGGTTGCGGCGGCGACCACCCCAGGTCGGAATGCCGGTTTTTCGAATCGATCTGCCGGAATTGCGACAAGAAGGGACACATCGCCCGTGTCTGCCGCCTAAAAAAGAACCGCAGCCCGACATGATGGTACCAGAGCGACCAGAGGAGAGAGAGCACACCACCCCAGACCAGAGATCGCCCCTCGGACAACAGCTGGGACCGGAACGGACGATCCCTGCAAGGCGGCGATAACCGGCGAAGAGAGGAGATCCATCAGACGGTCACCATCGGCCACGCCATAACCAATGACGCCCGGAAGGTCCACGTGGAGGTAGACATCGAGGGCCAGCCATGCAAAATGGAGGTGGACTCCGGGTCCTACCTCTCCAAGGTAGCATGGCATGAAATAAAGCGCTTGGTGCCTACCATCCAAAGGAGGAACCTAGACAGCCAGAGACTCATCGTAAGGGACTACGTAAGGGAAACCGCATCCCGGTAGTCGGAACCAAACACTTCAACATCACATATAAAGGGCACACCGAATGGCTTCCCCTGACAATCGTCGACCGCAACCGCCCAAGCCTACTGGGACTGCAATGGTTCGCCCCGCTCGACATCGCACTCACGGGAGTCGACCACGTCACCGACGACAGCTGGAAGCAGCAACTGGCCCGGGAATTCCAAGAGGTCTTTGACGGAAACCTGGGCAAGTACTGAGGGCCCCTTATATCATTCAGCCTAGTCCCAAACGTCCCCCCAAAACGCCTGAAACCAAGGCGGGTGCCATTCGCACTTAAACCCAAGATAGACAAGCAAATTGACAAGCTCGTCAAGCGAGGGGTCCTACAGCCCATAGACCACACCCGGTGGGAGACCCCCATAGTCACCCCGATCAAGCCCGATGGGTCGGTGAGGATCTGTGGGGACTATAAGGCCACCCTAAATGGCGCGCTACAACAAAGCGCCTACCCCGTCCCAGTAGTGCAACACCTACTGCACTCACTGGGAGGGGGCAAGGTTTTCGCCAAGCTCGATCTCACCCAGGCATACCAACAGTTGCCAGTCGACGAGCAAACGGCAGAAGCGCAAACCATAGTCACCCACCGGGGAGCATTTAAATGCAACCGACTCCAATTCGGAGTCAGCGTGGCACCGAGAATATTCCAAAGCCTAATGGAAAGACTATTGCAAGGCATCAAGGGGGTGGTACTTTACTTCGACGACATCCTAGTGTCGGCAACCAACCAAGCTGAACTAGAGGGTCGCCTAAGGGAGGTCCTAACCAAATTCAAAGAGACCGGGCTCAAAGTCAAGAGGGAGAAATGCCAATTATACACGGAACGGGTAGAATTCCTAGGATACCTCCTAGACCGTCACGGCATTCACCCCACAAACCAAAAAATCAAGGCCATCAAAGAAGCCCCCACACCCAAGTCGAAGACGGCATTCCTGGGGCTACTTAACTTTTACAATGTGTTCCTGCCCCAAAAGGCGACGGTGGCGGAGCCCTTGTATAGGCTCCTGGACAAGGCGGCAACCTGGACTTGGGGTAAACACGAGCAAGCCGCCTTCCAAAGAACAAAGGACCTCCTCACTTCGGACGCCGTCCTTATACAGTATAACGAGACCCTACCTCTGGCCATCACATGCAACGCATCACCTTTCGGCGTTAGCGCTGTCCTCAGCCATACCCTCCCCGACGGAAAAGAAGCGCCCATCGCATTCTTTTCAAGGACCCTCACCAAACCGGAGCGGAACTATAGCCAGCTGGACAAAGAGGCTCTGGCTATCGTTGCCACCGTAAAAAGATTCCACGAGTATCTCTACAGCCGGACATTCACCATCAAAACCGACCACAAGCCGCTGCTGGGAATCCTTGCAGGAAACCGGGCCACCCCGAACATTCTGTCTCCCCGAATGACAAGGTGGTCCGAGTTCCTGGCAGCCTACAACTACGGACTCATACACAGACCGGGTAAGACGATCTCCCATGCAGATGCCTTAAGCTGCTCGCCACTACCGGAACCTGACACCGACCCAGCACCCACGACGACCACCCTCAGCATAGAGACTCTACCCAACCTGCCCATAACCGCGTCAGACATTGCCCGAGAGACTAATAAAGACAAACGTCTGGCGCAGGTGTTGCATTGGGTAGAGAAAGGGTGGCCGGAAAGGGACAACGACGAGTCCGTCAAAACATTCCGAAACCGCCAAACGGAACTCTCGTTATTAAAAGGGTGCATACTATGGGGGGATAGAGTGGTCATTCCAGAAAAGCTACAAGGGAAGGTTCTGGAACTGCTACACAAGGGGCACCCTGGCATCATTAGGACTAAAGCCCTGGCCAGAAGTTACGCTTGGTGGCCAGGGATGGACAAACAAATTGAGACCTGGGTAGCAAGGTGCCAACGATGCCAGGAAACTAGGCCAAGCCCACCCACAGCACCCGTCCTAGAGTGGGAAACCCCAAGGGGACCTTGGTCTAGGATTCACATAGACTTCGCCGGGCCCACAAAAGGACACATCTTCCTTATAACAGTAGACGCTTACTCCAACTGGCTGGAGGTAAGCAACATGAAGACAACAACCACGGAGGCCGTGATCAAGGAACTCTGCAAACTCTTTGCAACGCACGGCCTCCCAGACGTCGTCGTTTCCGACAACGGGCCCCAATTCACCTCACTGGAATTCGAAAAATTCCTAGCGGAAAGGGGCATCCGCCACGCACTGACAGCACCGGTGCACCCGGCGGCGAACGGTAGGGCGGAACGGATGGTGCAATTCACTAAGAAAACCATCCGGAAAATAGACCATGGGAAGATCCAGGAGAAAATAAACAAACTACTCTTCACCCAACACATAACCCCAAATACCACAACGAATAATAGCCCAGCCGAACTATTAATGGGGAGGAAATTAAGGTCCCCACTCGACAGGTTACACCCCACGTATAACCCGGAGAAGCCCCCAGACTCAAACATCAAACACCGAACTTTCGCACCCGGCGACCCCGTATACGCAAGAAACCTGACGGGAGACCCACTATGGATACCGGCCGTCATCACACAAATAACAGGCCCACACTCGTACCGGCTACAAACAGCAGACGGACGAGTGTGGAAACGCCACATAGACCAATTAAGTTCGAGGACTGCCAACCAAGAGACCACCGTCGCACAAACAGGCGAAACCAACCCCCACAACACAAACCAAGGGGGGAGGGAATACCCAGGGGACCAAAACCAAAGAAGAATAAACCAGCCTTACTTACCGGAAAGCAGCCAGCACGACCCCTCGCCAGGAATAGACAGCCAGGCCAGCTCGACCGGCCCGGAAAGACCGAGCGGGAGCAGCGAAACCCGCAGCTCAACCAACCCGGGAGGCCCAGGAGGGAGCTACGGAGAGCGGCCCGGCCCGACCGACCAGCCGGTTCCCACGACGGCATCAGGAGCAGCAGAGATCCCGACCGAACCGGCCGGGATCCAACCTACGACTGACCTGCGCTGGTCCAGTAGGCTCAGACGGAGCCCCGCCTACCTATGTGATTACGCGACGTAAGGACTGAACCAGGAGGGGAGGGGTGTTCTGTCCCTAATTAGCATTCTTGAGATCCCCGCGCTTTGATTGGCCAAAGCGCGGGGCACTCTGATTGGTCAGGCGAGCCACGCCGATTGGCTCGCTAAGAATCTCCCGCGATTGGTCCATTTGAATCGCGGGAGATTCAAAGTGGGGCCATTGGCCGCGGCCGCCGCGGCTGAAAGAATAAAAGCTGCGAACCTTTTGCGAAGAGCCAGTTCGATTCCTACTTTAATAAAAGAGCATGATTTGAAGTCACCGACTCCTGGCATCATTTCGCAGACACAACAGCTGTCATGCCTGTTATCTGGATTGCTGAAAACCATGCACGGAGAGATCTAAGGTCTTCAGGAGCAAGAACACCACTATGCCACTCATATGGATGCATTACACGAACAATCATATAATAGCTTATTGAGACTAGAGTCATACCAAGAGGCATTCTCTTGGTCTGTGTGATAAATAGTTCATTATAAGATCTTTTAACTCTGAGAGTACATCAAAACTGCTTTTGTATTGTATTGTATAACTCAGCAATGGCCGACTTGAAGGACACGGTTTGGTTGCTAAACAAATACATGCAGGTTATAATTCCTTTATAGAAAGAGAAATGTTAACTTTTTTTTCATTTGTAGGCTTGAAAGTCAGCAAATTCTCAATAGATTAGGTTTTTAGGAGAGCTGAAATTTATGCTTGTTTTGTGTTTTGGTGGTACCGTTTCAAATAATTCTTCTTGGAGGCATAACAGAAATACTACTACTACTAATAATAATAATGTTACAGGCAAATGCTGTCTTGCATCTTGCTATATTAATAAGTCTTGTGGGGAACCTTCTTTGCACCACACAGTGATTAATCTAGCCCTGAGGACAAATAACCTTTAACTGTACTCCATCTCCCTATTCTGATCTACAGCTACTTCATTCTTTTCTGAGGCACTGGGGAACAGACTGGCTCATGCAAATTAGGCATGATCACCATGTGGGTTCTTTATAATTGATCCATTTCCACTTGACAAGTGGCTGTTCAGTGTGTGCGTTCCATTGATATCATTAAATCAGAGCACCTCACACAAGGTGGCTCTAGATGTGAGACCACCCATTCACAAGATTTCGTTGGTAGCTTTGACCAAGAAGGAATGAATAGACAGGTATAAACTAACTTTTAGAAATTATTTGCAATATTTTAATTGTTGTGTTATGTTGCTTTATTTTATAACTGCTTATTTGATTTTTATTGCACTTTGCCCAGTGTCCAGTGGTGGGATTCAAATTTTTTTACTACTGGTTTTGTGGGCATGGCTTGGTGGGCGTGGCAGTGGAAGGATACTGTAAAATCTCCAGACAGAGGTGGCATTTGCCGGATCTCCAAACTACTTGTTGTGAATCAATAAATGCTTAATAAAGATCATTAAGAGCTTGAAGTAAAGTGCAGGGTTCTGGTCCTGCACTTCTGATTGGCCGATAATAGCGACATTGGATTGGTCCATTCAGGAGAATCTGATTGGTATTAACGAGCCTCTCCCATTGGTTAATGGAGCTAGAGCTCCCTGTGTTTTCATTGGTTAAATAAGTTAAGAGTTGCCTATATAAAGGGGCCCATTGTGACCATTGAGCTGAGCTGTTTTCACATGTTAATAAAGAGTTGAAGTTCACTGTTTCACTGGCTCGTCTCCATCCTTGCACCCATGCTCAGAACATAACACTGGCGACAAAGGTGGGATGTCGAGACATCAGAGCTTACTGAATGACAAAGAACCATAACCGAGCATGTGGCTGAACGCACCAACGGCGGAACCATGTCTGGCAGTGTCATACCACCCGCTCCATTCGACCCGGCACAAGAAGACTGGGACTCATATATGGATCACTTCCAGAGGACCCCGATATCATTTAACCTCAATCCCGAAATAGCTCCTATCTGCCTTAAGCCTCGACAAGTTCCATTTGCCCTTAAACCAAAGATTGATGAGCAGCTTGATAAATTAATAGCTCAGGGAGTGCTAGAACCAACCGATCACTCTCCCTGGGAAACCCCAATTGTAACACCCATCAAGCCGGATGGATCAATAAGAATTTGTGGGGACTACCGAGCCACCCTGAACCACGCCCTTCAACAAAATGCTTACCCGGTACTGGTGGTGCAACACCTCCTCCATTCCCTGGGGGGCGGAAAAGTCTTCACTAAATTAGACTTAGCCCAGGTATACCAACAACTGCCTGTTGACAAAAAAACGGCAGAGGCCCAAATGTTCGTTACGCACAGAGGTGCATTTAAATGTAACCGACTCCAGTTTGGAGTGAGCGTAACCCTGGGGATCTTTCAAAGCTTAATGGAGAGGCTATTACAAGGGATAAAAGGTGTTGTTCCATATTTTGATGATATGTTAATCACAGCCCCAACCCAGAAAATACTAAAGGAACACCTGAGGTTGGTTCTCCAGAGAGCTAAAGACTCCAGTCTCAAAGTTAAAAAGAACAAGTGTTATTTATGTACGGATTGCATAGAATTTTTGGGATATTTAATTGATAGTCAAGGCATTCACCCCACCAATAACAAACTCAGGGCGATCAAGGAGGCCCCAAAACCCCAGAACAAGGCCGACCTCCAGGCTTTTCTGGGCCTTATCAATTTTTATAACATTTTCCTGCTTCACAAAGTAACCGTAGCTGAGCCCTTACATCGTTTATTGGACAAAAAGGCAGCCTGGGTATGGGGACATAGAGAAGAACAGGCGTTTCGACATGTAAAAAATTTGTTGACTTCTGATGCTGTCCTGATGCAGTATAACGAGACTTTGCCGTTAACGATCACGTGTGATGCATCCCCATTTTAAGCCACATTTTGCCATACGGTAATGAAGCCCCTGTTGCTTATTTCTCAAAGACGTTGTCAAAAACAGAACGCAACTGCAGTCAAATTGACAAGGAAGCCCTTGCTATAGTATCCGCAGTTAAGAGATTTCATGAATATGTGTATGGCTGAGCATTTACCATAGTGACTGACCACAAACCTTTGCTGGGAATAATCACGGGAGATAGGCCAACACTGTATATATTATCTCCCAGAATGACCCGCTGGTCAGAATTCTTGGTGGCATACAATTACAAGTTACAACATCGCCCAGGGAAGGCCATTCCCCATGCCGACGCATTGAGCCGTGCACCACTTCCGGAGACTATTGTTGACCCCACTCCGACAGTCACAACGCTGCAGATTGAGACACTTCAAACGCCGCCATTAACGGCCCGAGATATCACGATGGAAACAAAACGCGACCCCATTTTAGCACGAGTCCTCAGTTGGGTCAAGCGGGGACGGCCGTTGGACCAGATACCTGACGACTACGCCCCATTCAAAAATCGGCAAACAGAACTATTTTCTCAAAAGGGCTGCATTATCTGGGGTGATAGAGTTGTCGTCCCAGAGCGGTTGCAACCAGCGATACTAAGGACCTTGCACGATGGCCACCCCGGCATCATGCGCATGAAAGCCCTCGCACGAAGCTACGCGTGGTGGCCGGGTATTGACAAGCAGATAGAGACATGGATAAAAGCCTGTCACAAATGCCAGGAAGTAAGCAACGCCCCACCGAAAGCAACCCCAACTGAATGGGAAACACCAAGGGGACCATGGTCCCGCATTCATCTGGACTTTGCGGGTCCTACCAAGGGACACACATTCTTACTGACGGTGGATGCCTACTCGAACTGGCTTGAAATCCATGAAATGAGGAATACAACAACCGAAGCAGTTATCAGGAAACTGGACAGACTCTTTGTGACACATGGATTACCAGACATTCTGGTATCCGACAACGGGCCTCGATTTACCGCGCTGTCCTTCGAACAGTCCCTGGTGGACCGCGGTATCCGACATGCGCTGACTTCGCCAGCACATCCTGCGGCCAACGGAAGGGCCGAGCGCATGGTACAATTTGTCAAGAAAACCTTGCATAAAATGGACTATGGCGATATAGAAGACAAGATTAACCGGATACTTCTTTTACAGCACATCACTCCACACAGCGTCACCAATAAAACTCCCGCCGAGTTATTAATGGGACGGAAGCTCTGCTCCCACCTCAACCGCTTACATCCAGCATATGAACCTGAAAAGCCACATGGTTCTTGCAGGAAATGTCACAATTTCCAGGTAGGCGATTTGGTTTTTGCTAGGAACTTTTTGGGCAATCCGTTGTGGGTCGAGGCAACTATAGTTACAAGTAACTGGCCCTAGATCGTACCATGTAAAATGTCGCGACAATAGAATTTGGAAACGCCATATTGATCAGCTGCATTCAAGGCTACAGTCGGGGATCTCCGAGCCCCCTGATTCCCAAACCGAGAGGGGAGGAGATAGTGAGGAAGCTGAATTCGAAGCGGCAGAAAGTTTAAGTGGTAATAATGACCGCTCAGAGGCAGCACGTGATGGACCCAGAATGGGGGTGACCTCACCTCAAAGAGATGCTGAAAGCAGTAGCGATGACGAAAATTCGAATGTGGAATGGGAGGCACCCTTTTCACCATATAATGTCCTACCCCAACAAGACTGTAGCCAAATACTGGGAGGACAACGAAAATCTAATAGACAATCAAAACAACCTGCCTACCTCAAAGACTATGTGACTGCACCCCTTAAATGGAACCCAGGGTGAAGGGGTGTTGTGAAGCAATAAATGCTTAATAAAGATCATTAAGGGCTTGAACTAAAGTGCAGGGTTCTGGCCCTGCACTTCTGATTGGCCGATAATAGCGACATCGGATTGGTCCATTCAGGAGAATCTGATTGGCTATTAACGAGCCTCTCCCATTGGTTAATGGAGCTAGAGCTCCCTGTGTTTTCATTGATTAAATAAGTTAAGAGTTGCCTATATAAAGGGGCCCATCGTGGCCATTGAGCTGAGCTGTTTTCACATGTAAATAAAGAGTTGAAGTTCACTGTTTCACTGGCTCATCTCCATCCTTGCACGCATGCTCAGAAGATAACACTACTCAAAATTTCTGCTACCGGTTTTTCAGAACTGGTCAGAACCTTCTGAATACCACTTCTGCCAGAGTCACATATATGAAATGTGTAACTATATAAATATAATGGATAAATAAATAGTCCCAGACAATTACTATCTGAATGTAGGAAACAACTGGACTTGTAGTCCTTGACTTACAAAAGTCCATTTAGTGACCATTCAAAGTTACAATGGCACTAAAAAAAGTGACTTTTGACCATTTTTCACATTTATGACAGCTGTAGCATCCCCATGGTCATATGATCAAAATTCAGATGCTTGACAACTGACTCATATTTATGACAATTGCCGAGTTTCAGTCACATTATCACCTTTTGTGATTTTCTGACAAGCAAAGTCAATGGGGAAGCCAGATTCACTTAACAACTATGTTGTTAACTTAACAATTGCTGTGATTCACTTAACAACTATGGCAAGAAAAGTCATAAAATGGGGGAAACTCACTTAACAAATGTCTCATTTAGAAACATACATTTTGGGCTCAATTATTGTCATAAGTTGAGGATTTCCTATAGCATTGCTTTAAGATGCTTTGTGGTGAAGTGGAAGTTCTACTTTTGACATTAACATTTCATTTTGCTTCTTGCCCCTTAGATAAAGATAACCATTTTCTTTCTGTGGTAACTCTGGCACACATTAAAAATGCAATTCTGTTGCCTGCTCTCACAAGTATATACATACTTAATACATGTATAGATATGCTATATACATACATATGTATGGTATTCAGCTGTCTTCGGGTATTTTCCCACGTCATTGTAGTTGTGCTTTTAAAATTGTAGCGACGTTTCGGCAGAATCTCATCTGCCATCATCAGGCTTGTGTAATGTGTTCATCACAATATGAACACAATACACAAGCCTGATGATGGAAGTTGAGATTCTGCCGAAACGTCACTACAACTTTAAAGGCACAACTATAATGACATGGGAAAATACTCAAACAAAGCTGAATACCATACATATAAATGCGAAAACTTAAGAAACTTAAGAAAACAAATACATATGTATATTCCTACACATAATCTATAAATACATATAAATATTAGTCACTGTCCATTGTAAATACATAGTGGTAAGAGGAAACTTGAGAGTTCACAATGTTGATGCTTATATGGAACAAAACTATGGCTGAATCTGGATGTTCTGCTTCGGATACCATGAAGCCTCTTCCCAGAAGGCAACAAGGAAAACAGGTCATGAAAAGGATGTGTGGCATCCCAGACAAATCCTGTGGATCCTGCTCAAGCAATGCTTATATACTATGTCCTAGATAGAAAAGAGTGAACTACCAATAATCTTTTCTGTCATCCTTGCCAGTGGTGGGATTCAATTTTTTTAATTACTGGTTCTGTGAACTACTGTGAACGGCTTGGTGGGCATGGCAGGGGAAGGATACTATAAAATCTCCAGTCAGAGGTGGTATTTGCTGGTTTTCAAACTTCTCAAAATTTCCACTACCAGTTCTCCAGAACTGATCAGAACCTGCTGAATACCACCTCTGATTCTCGCCGCTCTCTACACTGCCTTCCTGTCTGAAGCAATAATTTTAAACCCTCCCCCTTTGGCTAACTTTGCTATTGCCTCAATAGAATAGAGTAGAGTAGAGTAGAATACTTTATTGGCCAAGTGTAATTGGATACACAAGGAATTTGTCTGGTGTAAATACTCTCAGTATACATAAAAGAAAAGATACATTCGTCGAGAATCATAAGGTACGACACTTAATGATAGTCATAGGGTACAATAAGCAATCAAATCATACTAGGAAACAGTTAATATAAATCGTAAGGATACAAATGACAAAGTTACAGTCATACAGTCACAAGTGGGAGGGGATGGGTGATAAGGAGTGATGAGAAGATTAACAGTAATAGTAGTGCAGACTTTGTAAATAGTTGGACAGTGTTGAGGGAATTATTTGTTTAACAGAGTGATGGTTTTCAGGAAAAAGCTGTTCTTCTGTCCAGTTGTTCTGGTGTGCTATAGTGTTCTATAGTGTCATTTTGAGGGAAGGAGTTGAAACAGTTTGTGTCCGGGATGTGAAGGACCTGTAGTGGCTGGTTGTTGTTGTTTTCTTCCTCATCATGAAAAGCTAATGCCCCTGCAAAGAGCAGAAGAGGCATGGGTGAGCTGCAGTGCCATATGCTTTGGTTCTCCCATTATGGATGAATGTGGTAGTGTCAGAAAGCCATTGTGTATTGGAATAGAAAACTCCAATGGCTCAGAAGAAAAGTGTATCCTTTTGTGTAATATAAGTGTAACCACAACTTATATGTCACTCCAGTCCAAGCAGGACTTTGAGAGACTTATGTTCTTCAATCAAAAAATTAAAATGTAATCAGTACAATAAACACAACAAAGTGATAACTTAAATCAGCAAATGAAGACAAGTTAAGTAGCCAGCAGTAGTCTATCAAGTGTCTTGTTTTTTTCAACTGTGACCTTTCCAATGTTTCAGCTCATCATCCGACCCAATTTAGAGAGTGCTTTGTTCATATCTATGGTTAAATTCATATTAGTGAGCTTCTACACCATATTACTTGGATGATTTATGCCAGCAAAAAAAAGCTTTGAGAATGTCCGTGGTGGAGTTTCTATAACACAGTGTTAATTGCCTTCTTGAGATCATATATGGAAGGAGGAGACCCATTCCTAGAAAATAATATGCAGTCATTCTGAATAATTGGGTGAAAGGCTTGCTTGACCAGTAAATTTTCTGAGTATGCTAATGTTGTGAATCAATAAATACTTAAATAAAGATTTATTTTTTTTTGGTAAAAGTTTTATTAATTTTAACAACAGACAAAAGACATATAAGATATAAAACATAACATAAAAAAAAATTATATCATTCTTCATAAATTTACAGTGTATCGGTTGGTTTACCACTCCCTTTTGTGCATCCATTTCATAATCATCAAAATAATTATATTACACAATAACTCACATTATCAGTCATCGATAAAATATCCCAATATCATTATTGAACAATAATTTGACTATAATTTTACTAATTCATACTTAAGCGAGATAACTATAATTAAGTTAAATTATTTTATAACAAATCATAGTATCATACCAAATCTATCTTAATAAAATATTCTTAAACATTATAGGGAGAAGGCAGAGCTTCGTTCCGGCGATACAGCTGCGATCTCGGGGCTCTGAGATCGTAGCCGATATTTTCGCCCCTGGTCGGTCCTAACGGACCTAAGCCGTCCCGTAGAGACGGTGATCGTGAAGGGCATTGTTCCAGGATCCCAGAGATATCGCAAAATCTCTGGTTTGATCCGGAAGAAGCCCTTTTGCTGGCGGCGGAGAGGCAGCCTCCATAGCTGCTGAAGTCGGGACAGCTCCGAAAAGAAAGTGATTGGAGTGAAGTGTGTCGGCTGGGTGAGAAAAACTCTTTTGTGCTGTAAATTTGCTAAGGTTGGAAAGTTCATCCGATATAAAGAAGAAAGCTGTGAGATTTTTTTTTTTTGACTGAAATCGTTTTAAGCGGCGTTTTTTAAAGTGATGTCAAATTGAGGCTTGGTTTTTTTTTTTTCTTTTCTTTATACTTTTTGGGAAAGATTTTACTGTGACTTTGTAGGTAACCGGATTGAATTTTCTTTTATATATATTTTTATGCTTCCTTTGATTTTATGCTTCTTTTGATTTTTTAATTTTCTTTAGGATAGAGGCTCCCTTTCGCTATTTTTTCTTTTTTTTTTCTGTATATATTATTCCTTTTTTCTGGCGGGCGGGGAGAAAGAGCATTAAGAAACTTTGTAACACTGTCAACTAGAGGCTTGAAAGTATCTTTATGTGAATTGGAGAGAACTGCAAAAAGACCTCATCTCAAGGACTTTTTAATGTGATAAGATAGAGGGAGAGCACAGCAAAATATTATTGCAGGTGCTTTCCTGGACTGTTATCAACAACACTTGAGGTTTGGCTTTGAAGCTGCTGGAGAAGAGTCATAACAAGAGCCTTGGATAAATAACAAAGTGCAGTGTGTTTTCTTATATATACCCCATTCGCTAGCCTTCTTCTAAATTTTAATTTTAGTAATATTTTTATTTTTGCCTTTTATTTTAAAGGGAAAGCCTCAGAGTTTTTTCTTCTTTATTTTTCTTTTCTTTTTTATTGGGACCTTTTTGCTTTCCATATTTATGTTTTTGGACTACTTTGTTGTTCAGGTTGTTGTTTTTTTCTTCTTTTTTTTGGATTATTGAGACTTTTTAATTGGATTAAGGTGTGAAGAATCTGAAGGAACTTTTTTTTTTTTTTCTCTTTTTGCTTTTTCTTTTTTCCTTTTTCTTTTGCTCTTAATCAATATTATTATTTTTGGATTTGTTTGTTTTCTCCTTTCTATTTTTTCCTTTTTTATGGTGGACTATCTCGTAATTGGATTAGGGTCTAGAAGAACCTGAAGATCTTTCTTCTTCTTTTTTTCCTGTTTTTTCTGTGGTTTCGTGTTTTTTACTATTGGAGTTCTCCATTTTGGATTATAATTGGCTGCTCTACCAGTTGGATTAAAAGTCAAGAAGAATTTGAAGTTTTGGAAACATTGAAATGAGCAGGAAACCAATACCATCTGGCATTTCTGCTTCTACCTCTGCTTCCCCACCAGTTGGAGGACAACGTTTAATTCAGACAATGTTGAAGCAAGATAAGGAACAAGAAAAAATAACTTTACAGATGATTATGCAAGGAATCCAAGACCTCAAGACAAAATCAGATATCATTGAACAAAGAACAGGAAATATTGAACAAAGAACAGAAAATATTGAACAAAGAATAGAAAAGATTGAACAAAGAGCAGAAAATATTGAACAAAGAGCAGGAAATATTGAACAAAGAGCAGAAAATATTGAACAAAGAATAGAGAAGACTGATGAAAAAGTGGAAAATATTAAACAAATGATGGTTAAGTATGAGGAGAGATTCCAAAAAATTGAGGAAGAAGGAAAACAAAGAGAGAAGAAGATTGGAAATATTGACAGCAGACTAACAGCGGTTGAACAAGAAAAAGGTGGGATGTTGAGGTGGGAGATGGAAAGGTCAGAATTTTACCTCAGATTTCAAAATATAGAAGAGGAAAAAGGAGAAAATTTGGCAGCGGTAATGATAGAAATTTTGGCAGATGTTTTGGAAATTACAGAGGAAAAGATGATGGATGGAATAGATGAGATATATCGAGTCTATACAAGATATGCGATGAGAAATAAATTACCCAGGGAAGTCCATATTAGATTTACCAAAAAATCCATTAAAACGCAAATATTACAAGTAGTAAGAGAGAAAACACTGAAATACAAGGGTAAAGAGGTTGTGGTTTTAAAACAAATACCCAGAAGAGTGAGAGAGATGAGAAGAGAATATCGATTTCTGACCAAAATACTATTGGAAAATGAAGTGAATTATAGATGGCTGATTCCAGAAGGACTAGTGTTTGGGTGGCAAGAGCAAAGATATAGAATTGATTCAATTGAGAAAGCAGAACTTTTTCATGCAGAATTCTTTGGAGGAAGAAGAGAGGGAATAGAGAAAGAGGCTTTATCAATTGAGTTTCAAGATGAACAACTGGAGACTGAAAAAGAGAAAGGAGCAGCAGGGGGACAGATGGATAATAAAGAACAGCGTGAAGTGAGATCCACGAGAGCTGTTAGACCTAAATATAAAGCATAATTATGGAGGAAAAAAAACTGATTACAATGAATATAAATGGACTTAATTCAGCTGTTAAAAGAAGGAAAACTTTTCATAAATTAGAGAAATTAAAATTTGATATAATTTGTTTACAAGAAGTTCACATTAAAAAACAACATGAACAATTGTTATTACAGCCAAAATTAGGGAAAATATTTACCTCTTTGACTCAATGTAAGAAAAGAGGTGTGGTTTTATACATTAAAGAGGCTATTCCAGCAAAATTGATTTACACGGATGAAGATGGAAGAGTATTAATGGTAGAAATAATGGACAATAATATAAAAATACTCTTGATTGCAATTTATGCTCCGAATGATAAACAAGAAGAGTTTTATAAAAAGCTACATATGAAAATAATTGGATGTTAATATAATGTTAATATAATTATGATGGGAGATTTTAATGGAATTGTGGACAATAAACTGGACTATATAGCAACAACAACAAAGCAAAATAGAAAGGCTCTCCCAAGGTCCTTCTTTAAAATGACAGATGAATTAACTTTAAAAGATATTTGGAGAGAAAGAAATGTTAAAGCTAAACAATATACTTTTTATTCAAATAGACATTTATCATGGTCCAGATTAGATATGATTTGGATCTCAACAGAACTAATATCTAATATTAAAGAAACAAATATTGAAACAAGTACCTGGGCAGATCATAGCCCAATGACAATTAAATGGAAGGGACAAAAAAAAAGATCGAGATGGACATTAAATAATACTATTTTAAAGGAGAAAGATTTTACACAATGGATGGAGAAGGAATTGGCTTTTTTCTTCAGAGAAAATAAAAAAGAAGATACTTCAACGCAAAATGTGTGGGACACAATGAAGGCATACGCTAGAGGTTTGATAATAGATTATACAAGAAAAAAGAATATTAGGAAAAGGCAAGCTTCTAAGGCCTTGGAAGATGAGTATAAAATTCTTGAAAAAGAATTACAGAAAATGCCACAGAAAAAGGATATTAAATTGAAGCTGGATGTAATCAAACATAAAATGGAATTAATAGAGAAAGAAGAACTGGCACAGAAAATTAGAAACTCTAAACAGAATTATTTTGAAGATGCAAATAAACCAGGTAGATGGCTAGCATATAAATTGAGAAAAGAGAAGGAATCAAGAAAAATATTGAAGTTAATAGATGAACAAGGCCAAGTTTGTTATGGGAATAAGGAGAAAAAAGAAATTATTCGAGATTTTTATGGGCAATTATATAAACAGGAAAATATTGATGAAGAAAAAGTCAAACAGTATTTACAGGAAGCTAATTTACCAAAGATACCTAAAGAGACTGAAGAAATGCTAGAAAGCAATATAACAATGATGGAACTAAATGAAGCATTTAAGAGACAAAATAATGGGAAAGCTCCGGGTCCAGATGGGCTTCCAGTAGAATTTTATAAAACATTTCAAGAATTATTGAGCATCCCATTGTTAGAAGTTATGAATGAAGTTATGTTAAAAAAGATGATACCCAAAACATGGTCAGAGGCTTATATTACACTTATACCAAAGGAAGAGACTGACCCATTGCAAATTAAGAATTATAGACCTATTTCCTTATTGAATGCAGACTATAAAATCTTTGCTTCAATCTTAGCAGAAAGACTTAAAAAATATTTAAATAATTTTATTCACTCAGATCAAAATGGATTTCTGCCAAAGAGACAAATTAGAGACAATATGAGAGTAATCTTGGACACCTTGGAATACTATGAGGCTCATCCTGAAAAGCAAATGGCTTTGATATTCCTAGATGCTCAAAAAGCATTTGATAACGTGAACTGGAGATTTATGTTATTATTATTGGAGCAGATGGGTTTCGCTAAAAAATTTATTCAAGCAATAGAAGCTATATATAATAAACAGACAGCAAGGGTAATGATGGAGGGAGAACTTACAGATTTTATTAATATAAGGAAAGGCACAAGACAAGGATGCCCCCTATCTCCTTTGCTATTTGTGTTGACCTTGGAAGTGTTGAATAGAAATATTAGGGATGATAAAAGCATAAAAGGAATGAAAATTAAGAAGGAAGAATTTAAGCTACAAGCTTTTGCTGATGACTTAGCTTTTATTTTGGAAGATCCGCTAGAAACAGCTCCAAAGTTACTGGAAAGGATAGAGGCATATGGAGAGGTGGCTGGTTTGAAAATAAATAAAGACAAAACAAAGATTTTGACAAAGAATATGCTATTGAGACAGAGAGAAGAATTGGCAGATCTTTTGAAAATTCAAGTTACAAATAAGGTTAAGTATCTGGGGATATATTTGACAACAAGATGTAGCACATTAAAGGAGAATAATTATATTAAACTTAAACAACAGATAACTACAGATTTGAAGAAGTGGGAAAACTTGCAATTGTCATTAATAGGGAGAATTTCAACAATTAAGATGAATATCTTACCTAGAATTTTATTTTTGTTTCAAACAATACCAATTAGGCTTGGAAAAGACTATTTTGAAGATTTAAATAAAATTATGTTGAAGTTTATATGGCAAGGTAAAAAAGCGAGAATAAAGCTAAAGCTTTTGCAAGATGCTAGAATTAGAGGAGGTTTTGGTCTGCCTAATTGGGAATTGTATTATCAAGCTGCAAGTTTGATGTGGGTCAAAGAATGGATAACATTAAGGAAACATAGGTTGTTGACATTAGAAGGGCATGACTTGCTGTTGGGTTGGCATGCTTTTTTATGGTATAAGAGAACTAAAACACAGGGTTATTTTAGAAGACATTATGTACGGGAGTCTTTGTGGTTAAATTGGGAGAAGATAAAAAGACAATATTATTTGAAAATTCCAGTTTGGTTATCGACCATTGAAGCATTTTCCTATCCTATAATTTACAAGAAGGAACAAACAGTTAGATATGGGGAACTTTTGGATGAAAAGGGTGAACTTAAATCGATCCAAAACTTAGAGGAACAAGGTATAAGGATGAATTGGTTTTCATATGCACAAATACACTCAAGGTATGATGAAGATTCTAAAACGGAGGGATTTTATGATAAACAGACTGATTTAGATAAGATCTTGATGGGTACTGATGAGAAGGTGATTAAAAAACTATATGGTTATTTACTGGGAATGAAATTAGAGGAAGAACAAGTCAAAGAAACTATGATTGTTTGGGGGAAGAATTTTGGATATGGGATTGATTTAGAGAAATGGCAAAATTTGTGGTCTCAAAATTATAAAATGACAATGTCAACAGCATATAAAGAAAACTTGTATAAGATGTTTTACAGGTGGCATTTTCCTCCGACAAGAATAGCAAGAATGTTTAAGAACAAATCTGAAAAATGCTGGAAATGTCATCAGATACCCGGCTCGTATTACCATATGTGGTGGACTTGTGAGGATGCTAGAAAATATTGGACTATAATTCGCATGTGGTTGGAAAAAATGACAAAGAAACATATAGATTTGAAACCAGAGATCTTCTTATTGGGAATTTTACCTGATATATATAGTAAAGATTTGAAATACCTGATTGTAAATGTATTAACAGCGGCCAGGATTGTATTTGCTAAAAATTGGAAGAATGAGAAAATACCATTACAGGAAGAAATTATTAAGAAAATATTGGAATGTGCTGAGATGAGTAGATTGACATTTGAAATTAGAGAGCAAGAGGATAAACAATTTTACGAAATTTGGGATCTTTTTTATAAATGGCTAGATGATAAAATACGATAATAGAATATTTAGAATGCTAGATAGTAAGGAATATCTTTATTTTGCTATTATTTTACTATTTGATATTATATTTATAAAGGACTTTTTAGGATTGATTTGATATGACTAGATGATTTGTTATAGAGTAAACTGGTTTAAAGTATTGTTAGCTCATTAAGCATGAATGATTAAAAATATAGTCAAAAACTTCTTTTTTTAGTGATATTAGGATATATAAGTTTGGATTGACAATATGAGTTGTTATGTAATGTAATTGTAATTTGAGACTACAGAATGAATGCACAAAAATGATGAACCAACTGACACACTGGATGTACATATTAGAGTTGATGTTTTTATGTTTTGTTTGTCTTGTTTGTTTGTAGAAAATTAATAAAAACTTTTTTTTTAAAAAAAAATATTCTTAAACATTATCAAAACCAAGAAAAAATATATATTCATTATTTCCTAAATTTCTAAATATTCTATTATTATATTGTATTATCTAACCATTGATAAAAAAGATCCCAAACTTCATAAAATTGTTTATCTTCTTGTTCTCTAATTTCAAATGTCAATCTACTCATTTCAGCACATTCCAATATTTTCTTAATAATTTCTTCCTCTAATGGTATTTTCTCACTCTTCCAGTGTTTAGCAAATAAAATCCTAGCTGCTGTTAATACATTTACAATCAAATACTTTAAATTTTTATTATATATATCAGGTACGATTCCAAATAAAAAAATCTCTGGTTTCAAATCTATGTGTTTCTTTGTCATTTTTTCCAGCCATATGCGAATTCTAGTCCAGTATTTCCTGGCCTCTTCACAAGTCCACCACATATGGTAATATGAGCTAGGTATCTGATGACATTTCCAGCACTTTTCAGATTTATTCTTGAACATTCTTGCTATTCTTGTCGGGGGAAAGTGCCACCTGTAAAACATCTCATACAAATTTTCTTTATATGCTGTTGACATTGTCATTTTATAATTTTGTGACCACAATTTTTGCCATTTCTCTAAATCAATCCCATATCCAAAATTCTTCCCCCAAGCAATCATTGTTTCTTTAACTTGTTCTTCCTCTAATTTAATTTTCAACAAATAACTATATAGTTTTTTAATCACTTTTTCATCAGTACCTGTCAAAATCCTGTCTAAATCAGTCAATTTATCATAAAATCCTTCTATTTTAGAATCTTTAAGATACCTTGCATGTATTTGCACATATGAAAACCAATTCATCTTTATACCTTGTTCTTCTAAGTTTTGCATCATTTTAAGTTCACCCTTTTTATCCAATATTTCCCTGTATCTAACTGTTTATTCCTTCTTATAAGTTATAGGATACGAAAATGCTTCAATAGTTGATAACCAAACTGGAATTTTCAAATAACATTGTTTCTTAATTTTCTCCCAATTCAACCATAACGATTCCCGTATATGATGCCTTCTAAAATAACCCTGTGATTTAGTTCCCTTATACCATAAGAAAGCATGCCAACCCAATAATAAATCATGACCTTCTAATGTCAACAATCTAGTCTTTCTTAACGTTATCCATTCTTTAAGCCACATTAAGTTTGCAGCTTGATAATACAATTCCCAATTAGGAAGGCCAAATCCTCCTCTAATTCTAGCATCCTGTAAAAGTTTTAATTTTATTTTCGCTTTCTTACCTTGCCATATATACTTCAACACAATTTTATTTAATTCTTCGAAGTAATCCTTACTTAACCTAATTGGTATTGTTTGGAACAAATATAAACTTCTGGGTATTATATTCATCTTGATTGTTGAAATTTTACCTGTCAATGACAATTGTAGGTTTTCCCATTTTTTCAGGTCAGATGCTATGTGCTGTTTAAGCTTAATATAGTTATTCTTTTTCAGTGTAGTACATCTCGACGTCAAATATATCCCCAAATATTTAACTTTGTTCGTAACTTGAATTTTCAAAAAATCTGCCAGCCCTTCTCTTTGTCTTAATAACATGTTCTTTGTCAGAATCTTTGTTTTGTCTTTATTTATTTTTAAACCAGCCATCTCACCATACGTCTCTATCTTTTCCAATAGTTTTAAAGCTGTCTCTAAAGGGTCTTCCAAAATAAAGACCAAGTCATCCACAAAGGCTTGCAATTTGAATTCCTCCTTTTTGACTTTCATTCCTTTTATGTTTATATCCTCTCTAATATTTTTATTAAAGACTTCCAAGGTCAATACAAATAACAAAGGAGATAATGGGCATCCTTGTCTTGTACCTTTTTTAATATTGATAGAGTCTGTGAATTCTCCATCTATCATTACTTTTTCCGTTTGCTTATAATATACGGCTTCTGTTGCTTGGATAAATTTTCTAGCAAAGCCCATCTGTTCCAATAGTAATAACATAAATCTCCAATTCACATTATCAAAAGCCTTTTGGGCATCTAAGAATAGCCATTTGTTTTTCTGGGTGCACCTCATAATATTCCAATGTGTCCAGGATTACCCTCATATTGTCTTTAATCTGTCTCTCTGGTAAAAATCCATTCTGATCAGAGTGAATAAAGTTATTTAGATATTTTTTAAGCCTTTCTGCCAAGATTGAAGCAAAGATTTTATAGTCTGCATTCAATAAAGAAATAGGTCTATAGTTCTTAATTTGTAATGGGTCAACCCCTTCTTTTGGAATAAGTGTAATATAAGCTTCTGACCATGTTTCAGGTATTTTCTTATTTATCATAGCTTCATTCATGACTTCTAACAGTAGGATGCTCAACGATTCTTGTAATGTTTTATAAAATTCTGCCGGGAAACCATCTGATCCTGGTGCTTTTCCATTGTTCTGTCTGTTGAGTGCTTCGGTTAATTCCATCATTGTTATAGCACTTTCTAATGTTTTCCGAGTTTCATCAGGTATCTTAGGTAGGTTAGCATTTTGTAAATAATGTTTAATTTTTTCCTCATCAAGATCCTCCTGTTTATATAGTTGTCCATAAAAATCTCAAATTATTGCCTTTTTCTCCTTATTACCATAACAAATTTGACCATGATCATCTACTAACTGTGATATTTTCCTTGACTCTTTCTCTTTTCTCAACTTATATGCTAACCATCTACCTGGCCTATTTGCATCTTCAAAATAGTTCTGTTTAGCACTTCTAATTTTTTGTGCCAGTTCTTCTTTCTCTGCTTGATCCATTTTATGTTTAATAATGCCCATTTTAAGTTTGATATCTTTTTTCTGTGGCTTCTTCTGTAATTCTTTTTCCAGTTTTTTATGGTCATCTTCTAGAACTTTAATCATTTGCCTCTTCCTAATGTTCTTTTTCTTTGTATAGTCAATTATTAATCCTCTTACATATGCCTTCATTGTATCCCAAACATTCTGTATTAAATAAAGATTATTAAGAGCTTGAAGCAAAGTGCAGGGTTCTGGCCCTGCACTTCTGATTGGCCGATAATAGCGACATCGGATTGGTCCGTTCAGGAGAATCTGATTGGCAATTAACAAGCCTCTCCCATTGGTTAATGGAGCAAGCGTTCCCCGTGTTTCATTGGTTAAATAAGTTAAGAGTTTGCCTATATAAAGGGGCCCATTGCGGCCATGGAGGTGAGCTGTTTTCACATGTAAATAAAGAATTTGAAGTTCATTGTTCACTGGCTCATCTCCATCCTTTGCACCCATACACAGAACATAACATAACACTGGCGACGAGGATGGGATGTGGAGATGTCAGAGCTTACTGAACGACGAAGAACTATAACCGAGCACATGGCTGAAATGCACCAACAGCGGAACCATGTCCGGCATCGTCATACCACCCGCTCCATTCGACCCGGCACAAGAAGACTGGGACTCATATATGGATCGCTTCCAGATGTTTCTGGAGAACAACAATTTGAAGGATGCCACTACCGGAAAGAAATGAGCAGTATTCCTAACTCATTGCGGGCCAACCGTATTCAAGATGACCAAGGCACTAGCAAAACCGGCAGAAGTAAAGTCTATGGACTGGGACATCCTCAAACCCCTGCTGAGGGCTCACTACGCACCGACCGTGCCAACGCTCATTAGAAGGCATGAATTTTATCAGAGAAGTCAGCGGAAGGGTGAAAGTGTTGCTGATTTCATAGCGGATCTCCGGAATCTGGGAGGCCTATGCGAGTTTGCCGACCTAGAAGAAGCCCTAAGAGACTGAATAGTTCTGGGATTAGATGCACCAGGCACTCAGAGTAAACTAATGGCGAAGGGCGACATTAGTCTTAAAGATGCCATAGCTGAAGTTATTGCTGCAGAAGCAACCAGGAAGTCAGCTGCCCAAATGCGCTGCACCCACGCCCCGTTTCGCCACCGCGCCTGCGAAATTTCACCTCAGTCAGAGGGACAGCTTGAAACAGCCCACCACAAGGACCTCGAATCGTCGTCAGAAAGCGATGAAGAAGAGGTCCATCGACTTTGGTCTGAATAAGAACAACGCCAGAAATCGCAGTACCAATGCACCAGGTGTGGAGCAAGCCACCCCTGGTCAGAATGCAAATTCCTCTACGTGCTCTGCCATGTGTGCGGGAAAAGAGGCCATATCGGACGGGTCTGTAGAAGGAAGCTAGGACCCAGCCATCCCTCAAGGGGGGCTAACTATCGCCAACCGACGGGAAGTCATCCCGTGAAGCGAGAACCCGTGAAACACCAATGGAACAACCACTCCTACAGAAACAAAACCCTAAACCACCCAACGAAGCGAGAAGAGGCTCACCAAACAATCACGATCGATCACGCCTCATCTCTTGACGCCAAAAAGATCTGAGTGAAATTGGCCATCAAGAACCAGCCCTGCCTGATGGAAGTCGATTCAGGATCATCCCTCTTGATGGTTTCCTGGAAGACCCTCAAGCAGCTCATCCCCACTATCCGGAGGCAAGACCTCAGATTCCAAAGACTATCAAAGGACTATCAAGGAAATCGAATCCCGGTCATTGGATCCAGCCGAGTCCGGGTATCGTTTAAGAACCATACAGCACTCCTACCCCTGACTGTAATCAACAGGGATCGGCCTAGTTTGTTAGGCCTCCAATGGTTCGCTCCACTTGGAATTGAAGTAGCCGGCATTCACCGAACTTGCAGCAGCGATTGGGAAGAAGACCTCGTCCAAGAATTCCAGGACATCTTCGCAGAAAAATTAGGCGAGTACAAGGGGACCCCGATATCATTTAACCTCAATCCCGAAATAGCTCCTATCTGCCTTAAGCCTTGTCGAGTTCCATTTGCCCTTAAACCAAAGATTGACGAGCAGCTTGATAAATTAATAGCCCAGGGTGTCTTAGAACCAATCGATCACTCTCCCTGGGAAACCCCAATCGTAACACCCATCAAGCTGGATGGATCGATAAGAATTTGTGGGGACTACCAAGCCACTCTGAACAAAACGCCCTTCAACAAAACGCTTACCTGGTACCGGTTGTGCAACACCTCCTCCATTCCCTGGAGGCGGAAAAGTCTTCGCTAAACTAGACTTAGCCCAGGCATACCAACAACTGCCTGTTGACAAAAAAACGGCAGAGGCCCAAACGTTCGTTACGCACCGAGGTGCGTTTAAATGTAACCGACTCCAGTTCGGAGTGAGCGTAGCCCCGGGAATCTTTCAAAGCTTGATGGAAAGGCTATTACAAGGGATAAAAGGAGTTGTCCCATATTTTGATGATGTGTTAATCGCTGCCCCCACTTGGAAAATACTAAAGGAACACCTGAGGTTGGTTCTCCAGAGATTTAAAGACTCAGGTCTCAAAGTTAAAAAAAACAAGTGTCAATTATGTACGGATCGTGTAGAATTTTTGGGATATTTAATTGATAGTCAAGGCATTCACCCTACTGATAACAAACTTAGGGCAATCAAGAAGGCCCCAAAACCCCAGAACAAGGCCGACCTCCAGGCTTTTCTGGGCCTTATCAATTTTTATAACATTTTCCTGCCTCACAAAGCAACCGTAGCTGAACCCCTACATCGTTTATTGGACAAAAAAGCAACCTGGGTATGGGGACACAGAGAAGAACAGGCGTTTCAACATGTGAAAAATTTATTGACTTCTGATGCTGTTTTGATGCAGTATAACGAGACTTTGCCTTTAACGATCACGTGTGATGCATCCCTATTCGGAGTGGGCGCCATTTTAAGCCACGTTTTGCCAAACGGTAATAAAGACCCTGTTGCCTATTTCTCAAAGACGTTATCAAAAGCAGAACGCAATTACAGTCAAATTGATAAGGAGGCCCTTGCTATTGTGTCCGCGGTTAAGAGATTTCATGAATACGTGTATGGCCGAGCCTTTACCATAGTGACTGACCACAAACCTTTGCTGGGAATAATAGCGGGAGATAGGCCAACACCGTATATATTATCTCCCAGAATGACTCGCTGGTCAGAATTCTTGGCAGCACACAATTACAAGTTGTAACATCGCCCGGGGAAGGCCATTCCCCACGCCGACGCATTGAGCCGCACATCACTTCCGGAGACCATTGATGGCCCTGCTCTGACGGTTACAACACTGCAGATCGAGACACTTCGAACGCCGCCATTAACAGCCCGAGATATCGCGATGGAAACGAAACGCGACCCCATTTTAGCACAAGTCCTCAGTTGGGTCAAGCGGGGATGGCCTTTGGACCAGATACCTGATTACTACGCCCCATTCAAGAATCGACAAACGGAACTATTTTCCCAGAAGGGCTGCATTATCTGGGGTGATAGAGTTGTCGTCCCAGAGCGGTTGCGACCAGCGATACTAAGGATCTTGCACGATGGCCACCCCGGCATCATGCGCATGAAAGCCCTCGCACGAAGCTACGCGTGGTGGCCAGGTATTGACAAGCAGATAGAGACATGGGTAAAAGCTTGTCACAAACACCAGGAAGTAAGCAACGCCCCTCCAAAAGCAACCCCCACTGAATGGGAAACACTGAGGGGACCATGGTCCCGCATTCATCTGGACTGAGCGGGACCTACCAAGGGACACACATTTTTATTAACGGTGGATGCCTACTCGAACTGGCTTGAAATCCATGAGATGAGGAATACAACAACCAAATCAGTCATCAGGAAACTAGACAGACTATTTGCGACACACAGATTACCAGACATTCTAGTATCTGACAATGGGCCCCAATTTACCATGCTGTCCTTCGAACAGTACCTGGCGGACCGCGGTATTCGCCATGCGCTAACTTCACTGGTGCATCCTGCGGCCAATGGAAGGGCCGAGTGCATGGTACAATTTGTCAAGAAAACCTTGCATAAAATGGACTATGGCGATATAGAAGACAAGATTAACCGGATACTCCTTTTGCAGCATATCACTCCGCACAGCGTCACCAATAAAACTCCCGCTGAGTTATTAATGGGACGGAAGCTCCGTTCCCACCTCGACTGTCTGCATCCATCATATGAACCTGAAAAACCACACGGTTCCAGCGGGAAATGCCGTAACTTCCAGGTAGGCGACTTGGTTTTCGCTAGGAATTTTTCGGGCGATCCATTGTGGGTCGAGGCAACTGTAGTACAAGTAACCGGCCCTAGATCATACCACGTGAAATGTCGCGACGATAGAATATGGAAGCGCCATATTGATCAGCTGCGTTCAAGGCTACAGTCGGGGATCTCTGAACCCCCTGATTTCCAAACTGAGGGGGGAGGAGATACTGAGGAAGCTGAATGTGAAGCGGCAGAAAGTTTAAGCAGAAGTAATGACCGCTCAGAGACAGCATGTGATGGATCCGGAATGGGGGTGACCTCGCCTCAAAGAGATGCCGAGAGCAGTAGCGGCAACGAAAACTTGAATACGGAACGGGAGGCACCCTCTTCACGAGATAACGTCCTACCCCAACAAGACTGTAGCCAAATACCGGGAGAACAACACAAATCAAATAGACAATCAAAACAACCTGCCTACCTCAAAGACTATGTGACCGCACCCCTTAAACGGAACTCGGGGGGAAGGGGTGTTGTGAATCAATAAATACTTAAATAAAGATTATTAAGAGCTTGAAGAAGGTTTTCCGGTTTCGCGTGGCTTCGGGGCAGCAGGAATTCGCGACAGCTCGCGATTCCTGCTGTGCTAGCCGCCGAGGTACCCCCGATCCAGATGGGTCAGGGGGATATGGCTGCCCTGTAGGGACAGCTGAAGAGAGAGGGGAGTCGGACAGGGGGTTGGGGGTGTCGCAGACCCCCTCCTTCTCCGGAAAAACCCCTTTTTCCCAAGGCGGTGGAGCGGCGGTCAGCAATGGCCGCCACAAAGAAGCCAGCAACCGGGTAAGATTGCGCTGGAGGAAGTAAGAAGAGTGAAAGTGCTGTCTGAGCTGGGTCAAGTAACATCTTTCAAATTGGTTGGAACTGAGCTGTTTGAATTGCTGGAGGATACATTGTATCCCTAAGAAGATCGAAAGCGGCAGAGAAGCTGTTAAAGGGAACTTTTTTTTCTTCTTTACTCTCCCACCCCATGGAAACAGCAGAAATGTTTGGATATATTGGACATTGAAAGTGAATTGTTTTGAGAGTTGAAGCTAAGGGACAAAAGGATTTTTGGACATTGAAAAACTTAAGAAATTGGAAAACCCTTGTTGGAGGTATGGATTTCTGATTATTTAAAATTGATATTGCAAGTGGGAAGGGAGAGGAAAAAAAATTGGAGCAGAAGCTGAAAAAGGAGGAGATTGCCTAGAATCCCAAAGAAAGGTATATGGTAATTGGACCTCTTTGATTAAACATTAACCCCAGAAAGAGAAAGAGAAGAAGGAAGAAAAGTATTAATTTTTGGAACTTTTTTTTTTAATTATTTTTGATTAAAAATACTTGTGGTTGTTTTGGGAAAAGTTTCTCTTTTCATAATGGCATCGCTTGTGGATGAACTAAAGACTGAATATCAAAAATATAAAAAGGAAGATACTTTGGGCACTTTGTTTCAATTCTTAGAAATGGCGTTATGTACTTATGAAAAGTTGACTACGCAGCAGAAGGACTGGGACAAAGAAGAAGAGGAAGAAGAAGCCATCTTTGATGAACAATGGGTTCTTTCCGGGGAGGAGGAGAAAAAGGATAAGAAAAAGGGGATTTTAAGAATTATAAAAACAACCAAAGAAGAGAAAAATGAGCGGAAAGGTGGAGGCAAGGTTAGAAAGCAAAGGAAAAGGAGTAAGAAAAGGGAGGAGGAAAGACAAAGGGGTAAAAAGGGCAAGGAGAAGAATAAGCAAGAGAGAAAGGGGGGCAGGAGAAGCCTCAATGGGGGGAAGCAAGATCTAAAGAAAAAAAGTTTATTCAGAGACAATGGGTGAATTTAATTTAGGATAAAAGAGGGATTCTGGAGGGTACATAAGATTGTGTTTTTTATATGTGTATTTAGAGTATAAAATTCATTGTGTAATTTTAGAATCTATGAAACAGAATCCCAAGAAAAATTGTTATATGAAGTACTTTTAAGTTAGGGTAATGAGTTATAGACGTTACTCCAATTGGTGTATAGGAGAAGTATAATAAAAGAAAAAAGATGAATGGATAGTTGGAAATAGAACAGACAAAGAATATTATTGAAAATGGTAATAAGATATGAAAGGATATATAAAGGTTTTGTTATGCTTTTTTTTTTTTTGGATGTTGTATATTGAAAAAAGGCAAAAAATATTTTTTTAATTAATAAGAAATAATTTGGATGAAAAGGAGAAGTTGGGATAAGATATGAAGTTAAATAGACAAAGTATTGATACTATAATTTGGGATTGTTATGTTCTATTGGTTTTCTTCTTTTATTATTTTTTCTTAGAAAAGAACTTATAAGCTGTTATGCCTTGTGCATTATTTATATAAAATTGATAAAAATGGTTTATATATATAATATAAAAAAGAAAATGATAATAAGATATGGAAGGATATATAAAGTGAATATGATGTTTGAATTTGTGTCTGTGCGAAGAGTTTCAACCCGGGATCAGACAACCTTCAGAAAAGATCTTTTAGTTTTGTTTGTGTTCTATAAAATCAATAAAATTTGTTTAAAAAAAAAAAAAGAGCTTGAAGCAAAGTGCAGGGTTCTGGCCCTGCACTTCTGATTGGCCGATAATAGCGACATCGGATTGGTCCATTCAGGAGAATCTGATTGGCAATTAATGAGCCTCTCCCATTGGTTAATGGAGCTAGCGTTCCCCGTGTTTCATTGGTTAAATAAGTTAAGAGTTTGCCTATATAAAGGGGCCCATTGCGGCCATGGAGCTGAGCTGTTTTCACATGTAAATAAAGAGTTTGATGTTCACTGTTCACCGGCTCGTCTCCATCCTTTGCACCTATGCACAGAACATAACAGCTAACTTGGCAGCAGAAGCAAAAAAAGCTCCCAAAAACATCAGTGATGCTTTTGTATTGTCATCTAAATTGGAGAGAGAAACACAACAATAAGAGTAGATCTAGAGTTAAAAATTACCTGGACTGTATTGCTTTTGTACTACGTAAGTGTTGTTTCAAGAGCTGACTACAAGTTATGGTGCTGGTAACCGAGCCTTAATCTTTCTCTGTCAAATTATATAAACACAATTTATCAGCAACTATGGTAGCTTATGCTACTGCAGGTGAAGAACAGATCTTCCATCTGGCAATTTCCAGTGCTGGATCTGAGTTCTTGGTATTCAAAAGAAGAGAAGAAAAGGTGCCTTATTTCTGGGCTGTTTGGAAGATTTTATATGGCTTTTCCCCCTTTTTCATAAATTTCAGGAGCAGACAATCTACTGAAGTCATATTCAAAATGCAAAGTGAGACTTGGCCTGCAAAGTGCTGCTTAATTTTCTCTGACAATAATTTGATGAGAAAGTTTGTTTTGCCAGTTTCAGGTGTGGCTCAAGATAAATGAAGACAGAGTATTTGCCTTGATAAGTTTTACACATTAATTCAGCTGAATAAAAACGGGACCTTCAAAGCAACTGGGAACTCTGAACACCCTTTGACACTCATATTTATATGTTTGCTACATTGTCTATTTTATCACCCAGAAGGATTGGCACACTCATCCAGACAAGGTAAAGGTAAAGGTTCCCCTCGCACATACACACTAATCGTTTCCAGCTCTAGGGCGTGGTGCTCATCTCTGTTACAAAACCAAAGAGTCAGCGCTGTCCGAAGACATCTCTGTGGTCATGTGGCCACCATGACTAAACACCGAAAGCGCATGGAACGCTGTCACCTTCCCACCAAAGTGGTCCCTGTTTTTCTACTTGCATTTTTACATGCTTTCAAACTGCTAGGTTGGCAGAAGCTGGGACAAGTAACGGGAGCTCATTCCGTTACGCAATGCTAGGGATTTGAACTGCCAAACTGCCAACCTTTCTGATCGACAAGCTCAGCATCTTATCCACTGAGCCACCACAAAGTAGCCCATTCTAAACATGTAACAGACATGTAACAGAGCTGATGGCAATGAGGAGTTCTGATGACTGTGCCAATACCGTTCATTTAGAAACTAGAGGATGTCCTGCCATTTGATTCTTCACTTTTCACAGGTTTTACATGTATTCAGGCCTAAGATTTCTTGGTTGCCTGAAGTACCCCTTGCTCTTCATCTTTGATCTTGCAGCCCAAATATTTTTGTGACCCATCATAGCTCACATCTCCTCCATAATTTAAATATCTCACATATACTCATGCAATATATACATAACAAAGAGTCTCGTGTTATTTAACAAATTTAATTTTTTTTATCATCCATTCACTCTGAGCATTCATTACTTCGATCTTTTGGGACTTTAAAAAAAAAATCACAGGCAACAGTTTTTCCCCAATCTTTAATTGGTAAGTGGACATAGATCTTCAATCTATATTATTGTCGCATTTGAGATCTCTCTCTCTCTCTCTTTTTTAAGCACCGTGTAGGTTTTTCTTCTGATGTCTTAAGGTGACATACATATTGAAATCGAGCAATACACAAACTTATTTAAGTGTATTTCATTAATAAATTGTAAGAGAAAAGATTTAGCAGTCTCTTTAGTCGCTGATATAAAAATATACCACTGGAATAAATATGTCTGGAGCTGGAGCCCTCTAGAGATTGTAACTCTCAACTGTGTTATCCTCAGCTGAGTTTTTTTAAAAAAAAGCCAGGGTGACTTTCATTGAGAAGTGATCAAGGCCCTTTTAGACATGTGTGATCACCTCCATGAAAGTTCTGGGGCTTCAGTCACACTTCTTCAGCTGCCATCTTGATCTTTTTGACACCCTCCCTGTCCTCCCAGACTTCTCAATATCCTTGCTCAGAGGCTCTTCTGACTGGGGCTGAAATAAAATCTGGAAAGCTGCAAGTTTCCACGTTCTGATTTTAAATACTGACTGAAGCTTACCGAGAATTTCACAAAGAGTAAATTATTTAGCTGTTTATTATTTAAAATGCTGTAATAGGTTGCTTTGTGAAGTTCATTGTGGTTCAGAAGGCAATGAATACAAAATAATTACACTGTGCAACTCTCGCCCCAGACAAAATACCAACTCTATAGCTAAATCTAGTAATTTTAAAAAGCAGCAGCAATATACCATGGAGGACGATATTATAAATAAAACAAGCACAAGCCACCTAAGGGAAGGACATGTGATCTAGATCTGTTTTGAATGGCCACAGGCAGATTTTAAAAATAATACTTTTATTAAAAGTGTTAACTACGCATTGTCTTGCTTTTTGCTGTTTATTTTGAATTATTAAAGCTTTTAAAGATTCTTATGTTAGGGATTGAAAGCACTGGTGTTTCTATCCTTTTTTTTTTTTTTTTTTTGAAGATATCTAACTTCTTTAAAGCAGTTGATCGGCAATTTCTGAAGGGGGTTTGTTAAGTTCTGAGCATGGGTGCAAGGAATGGAGACGAAGCAGTGAACAGTGAACTTCAACTCTTTATTAATCATTCTGAACAGAGGAAAACCCTAGGGCAGCAGCAGCCCTTTTATAGGGTAGGTTGCTGACCTATTAGCCAATGAGAAACATGGAAGTGTTAAACCCTTGAACCAATGAGAGTGGCTCGTTAACAGCCAATCAGATTCTCCAGAATGGACCAATCCGATATCGCTATTATTGGCCAATCAGAAGTGCAGGATTAGAACCCTGCTTTTCTTAAGGTTTGTTAAAACTTTATTTAAACACCTTTATTAGTTCATAACACCCCTTCCCCCCGGGTTCCGTTTGAGGGGTGCGGTGACGTAATCCCTAAGATATGTAGGTTGTTTTAACTGTCTATTAGATTTGCGCTGTCGCACCAGTTCCTGTCTGTAGTCCGGTTTCGGCAGGATGTTTTTGGACATATCTGGTACAGGCGGTTCTGTATCATCACTGGACAACTCAGTGCTGCTAATTCTGTCATTTTTGTCCTCCGATCTTTGCGGGCTTGCCTCCATTGAGGTATTCCTCTGTGGCGAGGCCAATCCCTTCCCTGATTCTTCTTCATGTATCGCACCCAATTGCTGACTTCCTTCACTTCTGCTTTCCACCATCTCGAATTCGGTTTCTTCGACATCCCCTCCCCCCTCAGTTTGGGAGTCACAGGAGTCATGGAAACTGGGTTGTAGCCTAGAGCGAAGCTGATCTATATGGCGTTTCCATATTTTTCCGTCCCAGGTTTGCACACGGTATGATCTGGGCCTGGTGGTTTGAATTACAGTTGCTTCGACCCATAATGGTTTACCGGAGAGCTTTTTAGCAAAAACTAAGTCACCTACCTTGAACTCATGGCATTTTCCACTAGATCCACAGGGTTTCTCTGGCTCGTAGGACGGGTGGAGCCGGTCGAGGTGGGAATGGAGCTTGCGTCCCATCAACAGTTCAGCTGGAGTCTTGTTGATGACTCTGTGCGGAATGATGTGTTGGAGTAGGAGTATTCTGTTTAGTTTGTCGTCAATGTCCCCATAGTCCATTTTGTGGAGAGTTTTTTTTAACAAATTGGACCATGCACTCGGCCCTGCCGTTAGCCGCAGGGTGAACTGGCGAAGTTAGCGCATGGCAGATGCTCTGATCCGCTAAGTATTGTTCAAACGCCAGGGCGGTGAACTGGGGTCCGTTGTCGGAGACCAGAACGTCTGGCAGTCCGTGCGTTGCGAATAGCCTGTTCAACTTTCGGATGACGGACTCTGTTGTAGTATTCTTCATTTCGTGGATCTCGAGCCAGTTGGAACAGGCATCCACTGTTAGGAGGAACGTATGTCCCTTAGTAGGTCCCGCAAAGTCAATGTGGATGCGGGACCACGGCCCCCGGGGGGTTTCCCACTCTATTGGAGTTGCTCTAGGTGGGGCACTGCTGACTTCTTAGCACTTTAGACAAGTGTTTACTCAGGCTTCAATCTGCTTGTTGATGCCCGGCCACCACGTGTAGCTTTGTGCGAGCGCTTTCATACGCACGATGCCAGGGTGACCGTCATGCAATGTTTTCAGTACTGCTTGTTGCAACCGCTCTGGGACGACAACTCTATCTCCCCATAGGATGCAGCCTTTTTGCTAAAAATGTTCTGTTTGCCGGTTTCTGAAAGGGGTGAAGTCGTCAGGGGTTTGTTCTACTGACCATCCTTATTCGACCTAGCTAAGAACTCGCGCCAGGACAGGATCTCGTTTTGTTTCAATCGCAATGTCTCTGGCTGTTAGTGGCGGTGAATGTAGCATTTCAATCTGGAGTGTCATAAGGTTTGGAGCTGGGTCATCAACGGTTTCCAGAAGTGGGGCATGACTCAATGCATCAGCGTGGGGAATGGCTTTCCCCGGGTGGTGTTGTAATTTATAGTTGTACGCAGCTAAGAACTCCGACCAGCGAGTCATTCTAGGTGACAATATATAGGGGGTTGGCTTGTCTCCCACTAAAATCCCGAGCAAAGGTTTGTGATCGGTAACACTAGTAAAAACTCGTCCATACACAGATTCATGAAACCGTTTCACAGCAGATACAACAGCAGGAGCCTCTTTGTCGATTTGGCTATAGTTACATTCAGGCTTTGATAGGGTCCTTGAAAAATAGGCAATAGGGGCCTCACTACCATTTGGTAACACATGACTCAAAATGGCTCCTACTCCAAACGGTGACGTGTCACATGTAATTGTTAAAGGCAAAGTCTCGTTATAGTGCATTAAACAGCATCTGAGGTTAGTAAGTTTTTCACTTGTTGGAATGCGTGCTCCTCTCGGTGTCCCCAGACCCAGGTGGCTTTTTTGTCGAGAAGTCTATGCAGGGGCTCAGCTCCGGATGCTTTCTGGGGCAAGAAGATGTTGTAGAAGTTAATGAGCCCCAGGAAAGCTTGGAGATCAGTCTTATTTCTGGGTCTTGGGGCGTTTTTGATTGCTTTTAGTTTGCTATTAGTGGGGTGAATGCCTTGTTTATCGATTAGGTATCCCAGGAACTCTACTTTCTCTGTACACAGTTGATATTTATTTTTTCTAACCTTAACGCCAGAGTCTTTAAATTCCTGGAGAACCATTTTAAGACACTTTTCTAGTAATTCTCTATTCGGGGCCACAATTAAAACATCATCAAAATATGGCACGACCCCCTTGATCCCTTGCAAGAGTCTCTCCATCAGACTTTGAAAAATCCCTGGGGCTACGCTCACTCCGAATTGGAGTCAGTTGCATTTAAAGGCGCCTCGGTGCGTTACAATCATCTGTGCCTCTGCGGTTTTTTTATCTACAGGCAGTTGTTGGTACGCCTGTGCTAAATCCAATTTAGAGAAGACTTTTCCGCCCACCAGGGAATGGAGGAGGTGTTGTACCACCGGCACCGGGTAAGCATTCTGTTGAAGGGTGTGATTAAGGGTGGCCCGGTAGTCCCCACAAATCCTTAACGATCCATCCGGTTTGATGGGTGTTACAATTGGGGTTTCCCAACAAGCGTGGTCAGTTGGTTCTAAAACACCCTGGGCTATTAATTTATCGAACTGCTCGTCAATCTTTGGTTTAAGGGCAAAAGGTACCTGATGAGGCTTAAGGTGGATGGGGGCTACTTCAGGGTTAAGGTTAAATGATATTGGGGTCCCCTTGTACTCGCCTAGTCTGTCTGCAAAAATATCCTGGAATTCCTGGATGAGGGCCTCCTCCCAGTTGTCGCTTCTGGTTTGGTGAATGCCGGCTACCTCGATCCCGAGTGGGGCGAACCATTGAAGGCCTAACAAGCTAGGCCGGTCACAGTCGACAACGGTCAGTGGTAATGACGCAGTATGATTTTTGAATGATACTTGGACTTGGCTGGATCCAACGACCGGAATTCGGTTCCCCTGATAATCTTTGAGTATGATTCTTTGGGCTCTGAGGTCTTGACGCTGGACAGCAGGGATTAATTGTTTAAGGGTCTTCCAGGAAACCATTGAGAGGGACGATCCTGAATCTACTTCCATCACGCAAGGCTGGTTTTCAATGGCGACCTTTACTCGGATCTTCTTTGCATCTAGCGATGAGGCATGACCGATTGTAATGGTTTGGTGTGCCTCTTTTCGTCTCGTTGAAGTGGCCAGTGTTTTATTTCTGTAGGAGTGGTTGTTCCATTGGTGGTTCAAATGTTCCCGACTTACAGGACGATTCCGTGGTCTGGCGGTAGTTGTTTCCCCTCTGAAGTGGGCTGGATCCTTGCTTGCTTCTACAGACCTTCCCGATGTGGCCTCTTTTCCCACAGAAATGGCAGAGCGCGTCGAGGAATTTGCAGTCTGATCGCGGGTGGTTTGCCCCACAACCCGCGCATTGGTGCGGTAGTCTTTGATTCTGCTGGTGGAATTGGTCACATTCAGACCGGAGCCGGTTGACCTCCTCCTCATCACTTTCTGATGGAGCTTCAAGGTCCTCGTGGTGGGTTGCTGTTGCGTGCCTCTCTAAGTGAGGTGAGGTATCGCTGGTGAATTGACAGAGCGGTGCGTTGGTGCGGCGCATTTGGGCAGCCGACTTCCTGGTTGCTTTTGCTGCAGTAGCGTCCTTGATTACATCAGCAAGGTTATTGTCCCCTTTGGCCATGATCTTGCTCTGCATAGTGTGGTCATCTAATCCCAGAATTATTCGGTCTCTCCGAGCTTCTTCGAGGTCTGTAAACCCACAGAGGCCTCTCAGGTTCCGGAGATCCACGATGAAATCTGCAACGCTCTCTCCTTTCTACTGGTCCCTCTGGTAAAATTCATGTCTTCGGACAAGCGTTGGTATGGAGGGTGCATAGCGGGCCCGTAGAAGGGGCGCGAGGACGTCCCAGTCCATGGTTTTCACCTCAGCCAGTTTCGCTAGTGCCTTGGCCATCTTAAAGACGGCAGGGCCGCAATGGGTCAGGAACACTGCTCGCTTTTTCCCCGTAGTGGCATCCTTCAAGTTGTTGGTCTCCAGAAATATCTGGAACCAGTCTATGTACGAGTCCCAGTCTTCTTGTGCTGAGTCAAATGGAGCGGGTGGTATGGCGCTGCCGGACATGGTTTCCGTTGTCGATGCGCCTTCAGCCACATGCTCTGTTTGGTGCTCTGTAGTGTTCAGTCAGCTCTGATGTCTCCGCATCCCATCCTCGTCGCCACTGTTAAGTTCTGCACATGGGTGCAAGGAACGGAGACGAGGCAGTGAACAGTGAACTTCAACTCTTTATTAATCATTCTGAACAGAGCAAAACCCTAGGGCAGCAGCAGCCCTTTTATAGAATAGGTGGCTGACCTATTAGCCAATGAGAAACATGGATGTGTTAAACCCTCGAACCAATGAGAATGGCTCATTAACAGCCAATCAGATTCCCCAGAACGGACCAATCTGATATCGCTATTATGGGCCAATCAGAAGTGCAGGATTAGAACCCTGCTTTTCTTAAGGTTTGTTAAAACTTTATTTAAACACCTTTATTAGTTCATAACAGGGTTAGTGAGGAAGTGTAAATTTAATGTCCTTCAAAGTCTCTGACTGCAGGTGGAGCAAAAATAGCAAATTCTCTCATTTCCCAGTTTTCCCACCCTCTTGAGAATGATGCCTTGCTGTCTCCTTGTAAGGAGCAATTGTATGGAGTGCAACATGGACAGTCTCACATCCTCTCTTTCTCAGAGAGTGTTGAAAGAGCCAATCAATTAGTCAGCTCCCTCTTCTTAATTGCATTTATGGGCTCTGCAACACTCAGAACTGTACTTAGTGCATAATTTTCCCCTGGATGTCTGCCATAGGCAGATCTTAACACTACAGCAGAAAATCCATACAGGTAGTCTTCAATTTATGTCCACACCTGAGCCCAAAATGTAAATTGCTAAGTGAGAAAATTGTTAAGTGAGTTTTGCCCCATTTTACAACTTTTCTTTTCACATTTAGAATAGAATATAATTCTTTATTGGCCAAATGTGATGAGACACACAAGGAATTTGTCTTGGTGCAAATGCTTTCAGTGTACATAAAAGATACATTCATCAAGAGTCAAGAGTCAAGAATCATAAGATACAACACTTAATGATAGTCATAGTATACAATAAGCAATCAAATCATACTAGGAAACAGTCAATATAAATCATAAGGATACAAGCGACAAAGTTACAGTCATACAGTCACAAGTGGGAGGGGATGGGTGATAAGGAACAATGAGAAGATTAATAGTAATGCAGACTTAGTAAATAATTGAACAGTGTTGAGGGAATTATTTGTCTAGCAGAGTGATGGCTTTCGGGAAAAAACTGTTCTTGTGTCTAGTTGTTCTGGTGTGCAGTGCTCTATAGTGTCATTTGAAAGGTAGAAGTTGAAATAATTTATGTCCAGGATGTAAGGGGTCTGTAAATATTTTCACAGCCCTCTTTTTGACTTGTGCAGTATATAGGTCCTCGATGGAAGGCAGGTTGGTAGTAATTGTTTTTTCTGCAGTCCTTAATTTCCCTCTGAAGTCTGTGTCTGTCCTGTTGGATTGCAGAACCAAACCAGACAGACATTTGTTAAGTGAATCACTGTAGCTGTTAAGTTAGTAACATGGTTGTTTAGTGAATCTGATTTCCCCACTGGCTTTGTGGGTGAGAAGGTTGCAAAAGGTGATCACATGACCCCAGAACACTGCAACTGTTGTAAATGTCAGTTGACAAGCATCCGAATGTAAATCACATGACCACAGAGATGCTGCAATGGCTGTTAAGTGTGAAAAATGATCATCAGTCACTTTCTTCATTGCCTTCAAACGGTCACTAAGTGAACTGTCGTAAGTTGAGAACTACCTGTATTAAGCATATCCTCTTTGATAAAGGATTTCAGTCCCCAAACACACTCCCACGCTCAATGCTAAATAATCTGAATGTAAAAGTAGTATCATACTGGAGGAGGCCTTCTTTCAACCATCTTAGCTCTCAAGTTTATAGCATTTTAAAAGTCATAGCCAACAGCAAAAGATCCGTGGCATATTTGTATGGCTTTGTTCAAATGAGACAAAAAGCCTTTCTCTGAACTGCCCATCTTTGCAAAGCAATAGAATAAAATAATTATTAATCATGCACATATTTTTATTAGATGGTCATTTAGGCATCTCAAAAGGATTGTTTCATTCTAAACAAAGGCTACAATTAGTATATTTCTTAAGTGTGTGAAAGTTAAGGTAAAATTTCCTTCATGCACAACTCAGCTTTTGGTGTTCTGACCCAAGCCTTGTTCAAATTAAACAAACAAAACTGTGTATAAAAGCAAACCTTTTTTAATGTGGTGCTGGGAATTCTTTGCATTCCCAGCCAAGAGTCATTTAAACCTAATTGTCCGAGATAAAAGCAAGCCCTTTTCAGGTTATAAAAGGCTGCCAAGAACAAGAAGTCTAATTACTGAAAAATATCCACCGACAGAAGTTTCAGAAACAAACCGGAGTTAGCAGAGCTTAGGGCTCAGAGTCTAAATAACTTCTTTGCTTCCTGAAAAGAGCACATCCCTTATGGGAGGGGCCATCACCTTCCAGCTTTACCCCCAAGTCTCACTTGCTGCTTTAGCAACTCTCTCCTTCAAACAGCCTTTTGCACATGTGCACTGGGCACAGGCTCCCTGGGGCCCTCTATTTCACTGCTACCAGACTCCAAAAGCCCCGAAGGCAGCACCCCACTCTCCAATAGTCCTGGCCCCATCAGATGCAGACCCCTCATCCAAGTCTTCACCAGACTCCCCAACTGGTTCCCTTTCATCATCGCTGTCAGAGACCTCTGCCGTCCACACCTGCTGCCGATGAACCACAACACTTGGTGACTTCATGGTTGCCAGAATAGTGCACTTGCGCTCTCTCTCTCTCTCTCACTCTCTCTCTCACTCTCTCCCATGCTCCCACTCTCTCCCTCCCTGTCCCTGCCTCCCTCTCTCTCTCTCCTGAGCAATACAATACTTTTGTATTGCTGTGAAGAAAACTTACATGGACATATCAAGCTCAGATCAGATGGGATGAGCTCTCTGCATTCTGGCAAAGTGATTTTCCCTCCAGATGTCTCTATTTCTCTATCTTTCAAGTGGGGACAGTATTTGGAAATTTTGTGGGATTGAGATACATTTGGAGGTGGGGGGTGTTTATATAAGGACATAATTAGAAGGTGGCAGAGATTGCATAGTGTTTTTCATATCACCTCATTGGCATAAGTGAAGCACTATTCCAATTTTATTCCAATAGGTAAAAACCATGGCAGATGTTGGTTTTGCATGCTCGCTCTTCTTTCATAAACTGTGCAGAAAATTATGGCCAGATTTCTTTCCAAAGTGATGACAGGTTATGTTACTGCTGCATCTATCTCGAAGATTCTAGTTAAGTGTCTGATCATATTTCTCTGACATGGGTCACATTCTCTCCAGTGCCATGACTATTCATTCCATTGTACAAAACGATAAGAATCAAATGTGCATTTCTTTTTTGAAAGACCTTTGCCCTTCATTTGCCTTGAGAAAAGAAGCTCAGCAGTTACTTGAGAAATTCTAATTCATCAAGATCTCTCCCATTGCATTGCCTTATTTGTCTATCCAAATGTGGGAGATTCAGTCACATCAGACTAGTAGGAGAGATGTCTTAGCAAGCAGAAACATAGGAATCTGCCATCTACTAAATCAGACTTTTTGTCCATTTTTTATTATTTACATTGAGTGAGAATTATTCCAGGTTTTCAGTAGATATCTATCTGACGTACAAGATCTTCTGCAAACAACATATTGAGACACCTTGACATGGTTTGATTATTATTCTTAACTGTATTATTGTGGTCATGTCATGCAGGGATATTCATTGAAGAAAGCAATTATGTTTGAAAGAATTAGCGGTAGAAGGAAACCAGGCTGCCAAAGAACAAGGTGGCTGGAGATCATCAAAGCGGACACCAGCTTAGAAAAACTCAAAAAAGCAAATCAGAATATGTGGAGAGACCTGGCCCATAGAATTGCCAAGGCACAACTAAATGAATAATATCATCATCAATTGTATTTTTTTTAAATTAACACATTTTTATGTATTGCCATTAGTCAGTTACTTGTATAAAGTTACTTGTATAAAATAAGCAGCCATATACATATTCCATGCAATGAAATAGGCTGAACTTCTGAACATTAGACTACAAGTCCTTCATATAATAGTATGTGAGAATGACCTTGGGAGACTGGGCTCAGAGTTGCTGCCTAGGGAATGGTCAGATAAGAGATACAAGTCATCTGCAGTCTGATAGTGGGTGAAACAAGAGACTCAGAAAAGACCCTTCCTCATTCCTCAGGGTGTAAAGGTGGTGGAAAAGAGGTATACTTGCAAGATTCTGTTAATGCAACCTTACAATGAAATAAAATTACCTTATGTTTTCTGTATGATCTACCTCAATGGTGGTATTCATCCGGTTCTCACTGGTTCATACAAACTGTTGTGAATTAATAAAAGTGCTTGAATAAAGTTTGTTGAAACCTTAAAGCAAAGTGCAGGGTTCTGGCCCTGCACTTCTGATTGGCCGAGAATAGTGATATCAGATTGGTCCGTCAGGAGAATCTGATAGGCTCTTAACGAGCCCTTCTCATTGGTTAAAAAGAGCTAACGTTCCTGTGTTTTCATTGGCTAAATACCCAAGAGCTTGCCTATATAAAGGGGGCTGTTGAGGCCGTTTGGGGAACTGTTGCACCATGTTAAATAAAGAGTTGAAGTTCACTGTTCATCGACTCATCTCCGCTTCTTGCGCCACACACAGAACTTAACACTGGCGACGAGGATGGGATGTGGAGAAGTCAGAGCTGACTGAACACTACAGAGCGATAACAGAGCACGTGGCTGAAATGCACCAACGGCAGAACCATGTCTGGCAGCGTCATACCACCCGCTCCATTCGACCCGGCACAAGAAGACTGGGACTCATATATGGATTGCTTCCAGATGTTTCTGGAGACCAACAATTTGAAGTATGCCACTACCGGAAAGAAACAGGCGGTATTCCTAACTCATTGCGGGCCAACCGTATTCAAGATGGCCAAAGCACTAGCAAAACTGGCAGAAGTGAAGTCCATGGACTGGGACGTCCTCGAACCCCTGCTAAGGGCCCACTATGCACCGACCATACCAACGCTTGTGAGAAGGCATGAATTTTACCAGAGAGATCAGCGGAAGGGCAAAAGCATTGCTGATTTCATAGCGGATCTCCAGAATCTAGGAGGCCTATGCGAGTTTGCTGACCTTGAAGAAGCCCTGAGAGACTAGTTCTGGGATTAGATGCTCCAGGTGTGCAGAGTAAGCTGATGGTGAAAGGTGACATTAGCCTTACAGATGCCATTGCTGATGCTACTGCAGCAGAAGCAACCAGGAAGTCGGCTGCTCGAATGCGCCGCACCCACGCTCCACTTCGCCAACTCGCCAGCGAAGTTTCACTTCACTTAGAAGAACCGGCAATGACAGCTCACCACGAGGACCTCGAATCATCATCAGAAACAATGAAGAAGAGGTCAACCGGCTCCGGTCTGAACGAGACCAACGCCAGAAATCGCAGTACCAATGTGCTGGTTGTGGGGCAAATCACCCTCGATCAGGCTGCAAATTCCTCAATGCGCTCTGCCATGTGTGTGGGAAAAGAGGCCACATTGGATGGGTCTGTAGAAGCAAGCAAGGACCCAGCCAAACCCCGAGGGGGGCTAACTATCACCAATCTACAGGAAGCCGTCCTGCAAAGCTAGAACCCTTGAACCACCAATGGAACAACCACTCCTACAGAAACAGACCCCTAAACCACTCAACAAAGTGAGAAGAGGCTCACCAAACTATTACGATTGGTCACACCTCATCACTGGACGCCAAGAAGATCCGGGTGAAGGTGGCCATCAAAAACCAGCCTTGTATGATGGAAGTCGATTCAGGATCGTCCCTCTCGATGGTTTCCTGGAAGACCCTCAAGCAACTCATCCCTACCATCCGGCAACAAGACCTCCGATTCCAAAGAATCATACTCAAAGATTATCAAGGAAATTGAATTCCAGTCGTTGGATCCAGCCAAGTCCGTGTCTCCTTTAAAAATTGTACTGCATCTCTACCCTTGACTGTAGTCGACAGGGATAGGCCTAGCTTGTTAGGCCTCCAATGGTTCGCTCCACTTGGAATTGAAGTGGCCAGCATTCACCGAACCAGCAGCAACGATTGGGAAGAGGCTCTCGTCCAAGAATTCCAGGATGTCTTTGCAGACAAACTAGGCAAGTACAAGGGGACCCCGATATCATTTAACCTCAACCCCGAAATAGCTCCCATCTGCCTTAAGCCTCGTCAAGTCCCATTCGCCCTTAAACCAAAGATTGACAAGCAGCTTGATAAATTAATAGCCCAGGGGGTGTTGGAACCAACCGACCATTCTCCCTGGGAAACCCCAATCGTAACACCCATCCATCCGGATGGGTTGTTAAGAATTTGTGGGGACTACCAAGCCACCCTGAATCACGCCCTGCAGCAAAACGCTTACCCGGTACCAGTGGTGCAATACCTTCTCCATTCCCTGGGGAGCAGAAAAGTCTTCGCTAAACTAGGTCTAGCCCAGGCATACCAACAACTGCCTATAGACAGAAAAATGGCAAGGGCTCAAATGATCGTTACGCACCGAGGTGCGTTTAAATGTAACCAACTCCAATTCGGAGTAAGCGTGGCCCCAGGAATCTTTCAAAGTTTGATGGAAAAACTATTACAAGGGATAAAAGGCATTGTCCCCTATTTTGATGACGTTTTAATTGCTGCTCCGACTCAAGAAATACTAAGGGAGTGCCTGGGATTGGTTCTTCAGAGATTTAAAGACTCGGGTCTCAAAGTTAAGAAAAGCAAGTGTCAACTATGCACTGATCGAGTAGAATTTTTTGGATATTTAATAGATAAACAGGGCATTCACCCCACCGATAGCAATCTTAGGGCAATCAAAAACACCCCAAGACCCCGAAATAAGGTGGATCTCCAAGCGTTCCTAGGCCTTATCAATTATTATAACATCTTCCTGCCTCACAAGGCAACCGTGGCCGAACCTCTATATCATTTATTAGACAAAAAAGCAACCTGGGTTTGGGGGCACCGAGAGGAACAGGCGTTTCGACAAGTAAAAAACTTATTGACCTCCGACACTGTTTTGATGCAGTATAATGAAACTTTGCCTTTAACTGTTACTTGTGATGCATCACCCTTCGGAGTGGGTGCCATTTTGAGCCATGTTTTACCAAACGGAAGTGAAGCCCCTGTTGCCTACTTTTCAAAAACACTGTCAAAAGCAGAACACAATTACAGTCAAATCGATAAGGAAGCTCTTGCTATTGTATCGGCTGTTAAACGATTTCATGAATATATTTATGGGCGAGCTTTCACCATAATAACTGACCACAAACCTTTACTGGGAATAATAGCGGGAGATAAACCAACCCCTTATATATTATCTCCCAGAATGACTCGCTGGTCAGAATTCTTGGCTGCCTATAATTATAAATTGCAACACTGCCAGGGGAAAGCCATTCCCCACGGTGACGCATTAAGCCGTGCACCGCTTCCAGAAACCGTTGACGACCCTGCTCCGACCGTCACAACACTGCAGATCGAGACACTCCAAAAACCGCCGCTGACAGCTCGCGATATCGCGATTGAAACTAAACACGATTCCGTTTTAGCACATGTCCTCAGCTGGGTAGAACATGGATGGCCATTGGACCAAATCCCTGACAATTACACTCCCTTCAAAAATCAACAGACGGAACTGTTTTCCCAGAAGGGCTGCATCATTTGGGGTGATAGAGTCGTTGTCCCAGAGCGATTACAGCGAGTGGTACTGAGAACCTTGCACGATGGCCACCCCGGCATCGTGCACATGAAAGCACTCGCACGAAGTTACGCGTGGTGGCTGGGCATAGACAAGCAGATCGAAGCCTGGGTAAAGACTTGTTCCAAATGCCAGGAAGTCAGCAATGCCCCACCAAAAGCAACCCCAACAGATTGGGAAACACCCAGGGGACCATGGTCCCGTATTCATCTGGACTTTGCGGGACCTACGAATGGACACACATTTTTATTAACAGTGGATGCCTACTCGAACTAGCTCAAAATCCATGAGATGAAAAATACAACAACTGAATCAGTCATCAGGAAATTGGACAGATTATTTGCAACACACGGATTACCAGACGTTCTGGTATCCGACAACGGGTCCCAGTTTACCGCGCTTTACCTGGTGGACCGCGGTATTCGTCATGCGCTAACTTCACCGGCGCATCGTGCGGCTAATGGAAGGGCCGAGCGCATGATACAATTCGTCAAAATAACTCTACATAAAATGGACTATGGCGATATCAAAGACAAGATTAACTGGATACTCCTTTTGCAACACATCACTCCACACAGCGTCACCAACAAAACTCCCGCCGAGTTATTGATGGGATAGAAACTCCGCTCCCACCTGGACCGACTTCACCCATCATACGAACCTGAAAAACCACACAGATCCAACGGGAAATGCCAAAATTTCCAGGTAGGCGACTTGGTTTTTGCGAGAAACTTTTATGGCGACCCATTGTGGGTCGAGGCAACTGTAATCCAAGTAACCAGACCCAGATCGTACTGAGTGAAATGTCGCGACGATAAAATGTGGAAACGCCATATTGATCAGCTGCGTTCAAGGTTGCAGTCTGCGGTCTGCGATTCCAGTGATTTCCAAACTGAAGGGGGAGGAGACGCCGAGGAGGCTGAGTTTGGAATGGTGGAAGGCACAAGTGGAACAAACGACCACTCAGACTCAACATGTGAAGAAGGATCGGGGATAGGGGTTAACTCGCCTCAAAGAGATATCGAGGACATTAATGGTAGCGGAAGTTTAGATACATAATCAGAGGCACCCTGTTCACCAGATAACATCCTACTCCAACAAGACTCTAGACAAATACAGGGAGGACAGCGTAAATCAAACAGACAATCAAAACAACCTGCCTACCTCAAAGACTACGTTACCGCACCCCTTAAACAGAACCCGGGGGGAAGGGGTGTTGTGAATTAATAAAAGTGCTTGAATAAAGTTTGTTGAAACCTTAAAGCAAAGTGCAGGGTTCTGACCCTGCACTTCTGATTGGCCGAGAATAGCGATATCGGATTGGTCCATTCAGGAGAATCTGATTGGCTATTAATGAGCCCTTCTCATTGGTTAAAAAGAGCTAACGTTCCTGTGTTTTCATTGGCTAAATACTCAAGAGCTTGCCTATATAAAGGGGGCTGTTATGGCCATTCGGGGAGCTGTTGCACCATGTTAAATAAAGAGTTGAAGTTCACTGTTCATCGACTCATCTCCGCTTCTTGCGCCACGCACAGAACTTAACACAAACCAGTAGCAAGGATTTGGCATGGGCTTCTGGCTGGCCATGCCCCCAACCTGATTGCCCAATTGCTGGTCGCTCACTTGCCCCACCTGCCCGATGCTCGCTCACCCTGCCCACCTCACACTAGCCCGCCCAGTTACTCCTTAAGGTAATTCTTTTTTTCCCCTCCCAACAATTAGCTGTTCCTATGAAGGCTGTGCCAGAATTCCCTTCACCTACTTACTCCTTCACCCCCCCCTCCTTTTTTGCCTTCCTGGACCCCAGGGAGGCCCCAAAATGAAGCATGGTGGTGCTGCATTTTCTGCCTTCCTGAACCCTAGGGAAGCCTTCTGGGAGAAAGAACACCCCCTAGGGGGCTTCCCTGAGGCCCAAAAGGCCCCAAAATGCATTGGGAGGTGCTGCGGAGGGGGGGCAGGCTCAATTTTCTGCCTTCTTGAGGCATAGGGAGCAAAAACACCCCCCAGGAGGCTTGCCTGAGGCCCAGAAGGCCCAAAAATGGGGGGGGCTGCAAAAAGCAAAAAAAACCCATGCCCACCTAGTCACATGGCCATGGCCCCTAACCACACCCCCAGCCACGCCCACAGAACCAGTAGTAAAAAAATTTGAATCCCACCACTGGTCTACCTGGTAAGGGGTGAGCTAGTGAAAGTTCGCAGGGGTTCAGGAGATCCTCTAGCTAAGATTGTGCACAGTTTGGAGAACCCCAAATCCCATTCCTGGCTGGCCCCACCTACCCCACCCTGCCCCTCCCAGGAGTCCCCACACACCCTGTTTTGGATGCAGGTAAATGCAGGGCATGCACAGAGGCTTAGAGAGAATGAAAAACGGGCCTCCCAGAAGTTGGGGAATGCCAGAAATGGGCCTGTGTCTGGCTCCCAGAGAGCCTCTGGAGGCCATTTTTGCCCTCCCGGAGGCTCGACGAAAGCCTCCAGAGCCCCGTGAAAGCAAAAACACCCCCTGCCATGGTGCAAGAGGCTGACTAGGCCACAACCTCCATGGCCACATCCACCCAGCAACCAGGCAGAGAACTAAAATTTTTGAAGCCCACCCCTGCTGACACTTCATGATTTCTTGCCCACTTAACAAGCATCACTCTTCTTATCTGATTATGCATTAAGAAGTAGATGTTTATTTCTCAAGACAAGGTAGGGTTTTTACCCCAAAATTTCCTTCCATAACCTGTTTCCTTCCAAGGACCTGTTTTCAATTCTCTACTCATCACTGAACAGTGAAGGAAAATATGCATAAGCATGAGGCACTAGCCCTCTCGACTGTCACAGACAGCCTTTTCCAGAAATGTCTCAAGATAAGCTATATGATATGTAGTGCATAGAATTTTCATATCTCCAATGGAGGAACATGACAATTTAGCAGTTGCCTTCTAAGGAGGTTCACATAAAGGTTCTCCTTCATCTCCAGCATCCTTCATACCCCAGGATTTCTCTTCTGACTCAGAGAGCAGAATGTTCTTTTGCTGAATAAAAACAGAGTAGCAAGGCCAGGAAAAAGCCTTTCTCCCAGTTGTTGAAAAAAAATGCTTATCTGGATTTTTGTAAAAAAACTATTTGAATGCTGAAGAAGCTTGCAATCTAAAAGGGCATCTAGCTATGCTGGCACTAAGCACTGATGTGGGGGCAAAGTGCTCCTGAATAAAAAGCTCCTGGATATTTTGGCTAAGCTTCCATGTCCCTTAAGTTCACTATGTGTGATCTATTATTTGCAGTAATCTTTGCATTGAAAAGTTTGTCTAAACGTTAATTCAACAGCTAGCAGCAACAACCTGCATTTGGCGCCTCTGAGTCTGTTAATCTGCAGTGGTCATAAGGCTACTTATCTCCTGCCCTTTTCAAATAGCTAAGCAGTGGATACAACAGAGAAATGGCAGGAGCTATTTATCTCTGGGAATTGAAGGGGGAGGCGGTTGCTGCACCATTGCTACATTACCAAATGTCATATGTAAAAATAATGGCAGTGTTTGCAAGCAAGATATAAGATTTGCATCTCCTAGGTTACTACAAATACAAAAAGAAAACAACTTGTCTTGGAAAGCAGCCACTTGCAAGGTACCAGCATTTGTCTGGGTCAAAAGAAATCTGACTGTCTGCTAATGTGCTGATGTTTCAGTGCTGGGAGATCTCCGGTTTTTACCTCTTCAACGGTGGTCCATTGTCTGGGGGATGAGTCACTTGAATGCAATAGTGGCTCTTCTGGAATGGTATATCTGCCTCTTGCAGGATAGAATTGTCTTCCTTCATGCCACAGCATTTCAGACAGCACAAGAAGCCTCTTTTGCCAGCTTTCAAGAAAGAAAATTGAGAGGGGGGCTGCCAAGAAAATGCAGAAAAAATAAATACTTCTGGACTGCTTCCGGGTCAACTCTGTATTAACTAAATGCCAATTGCAAATGACACATACTGGCTGTGCTTTGATTTCAGTGACTCATAGTTATGGGAATGCAACATTGGGAAAGTTAATGTCTGAGAAGTTATATTATATAGAAGATAAAGTTCACTTGTCTAGTTGTGTCTGACTCTAGGGGTTGGTGCTCATCTCCGTTTATTCGCCAAAGGAGCCAGTGTTGTCTGAACACAACTCCATGGTCATGTGGCCAGCATAACTATATGCCATGGCACACAGAACACTTCCCACTAAAATGGTACTTATTTATCTACTTGCATTTGCATGTTTTTGAACTGCTAGGTGAGCAGGAGCTGAAGCAAGTAATGAGAGCTCACCAATTGTGCAGAACTCAATCTCAAACCCGAGCTGTTAGCTAAGCTCAGCATCTTCAACTGCTGAGCCATGACACACACCTTTATATAGAAGAGGTTGTTTCAAAGAAGGAGAAAGTGATGAGGAATTGTGAAATAAGCTGCATAATGTTTGGGATTCAAAGTTTCAAAAAATGATTCTGAGCCTCCTGGGATATCAATGTAGGTCCAGCCTAAAAACAGCCACATAATCCTAGGAAAATATATGGTTTGGTTGGAGTTGCTGATGGAGCTATAAATTTATCCATCTTGCTGTGGTCATCTTTTTTTCTTCAACCTTCCTCAGCTTTATGGACTTCTCAAGAGAGCTAGGATTTTGTATAAGGTATACGTGAACATTTCAGTATATTGTATAATATCTACATTGTATAATCATTTCAGTGATTATATCATAATTTTTTTGTTCACTGACAATTATTTGTTTTCTTGGAATTTGCTTTATTTATTAATGAAACTTATATGGTCCCCTAACTTACAATCCACAACTTTGAGATAGATCACAGTAACAATTAAAACATACAGTATATGAAACAATTTTAACTCCCCTCCACCCCAAAAAACAGTACCTGGTAGCCTAAAACAACAACAATAGACAAAGGAGATGGAAGAAGAGAGAGGAACCCGCTGTGTGGAGAGAGTTTCCTCCTTTAAATTCCTGGAAGTCTACCTCAATGAAGATCTCAAGTGGAAAATCAACACAACCCAGGTAGTCAGAAAAGGCCCAACGGACTCCATTTCCTTAGAATTTTGCAAAAGAATAAAGTACAGGTGAAACTCGAAAAATTAGAATATCACGCAAAAGCTCATTTATTTCAGTAATGCAACTTAAAAGGTGAACGTAATATATGAGATAGACTCATTACATGCAAAGCAAGATAGTTCAAGCCGTGATGTGTCATAATTGAGATGATTATGGCTTATAGCTCATGAAAACCCCAAATCCACAATCTCAGAAAATTAGAATATTGTGAACAGGTTCAATATTCTAGGCTCATAGTGTCTCACTTTAATCAGCTAATAAAGCCATAACACCTCCTGAGCCTTTAAATGGTCTCTCAGTCTGGTTCAGTAGGAAGCACAATCATGGGAAAGACTGCTGACCTGACAGTTGTGCAGAAAACCATCATTGACACCCTCCATAAGGAAGGAAAGCCTCAAAAGGTAATTGCAAATGAAGTTGAATGTTCCCAGATTGCTGTATCAAAGCACTTTAATAGAAAGTTATGTGGAAGGGAAAAGTGTGGAAGAAAAAGGTGCACAAGCAGCAGGGATGACCGCAGCATGGAGAGGATTGTCAGGAAAAGGCCATTCAAAAATGTTGGGGACTTTCACAAGAAGTGGACTGTTCTGTATGGTTAATTTGCATTCTTGTAAATACGCCTTCCGATTGGCTAAGACGCGCGGCAACCTGATTGGCCGAGCAGGCCGCGGCTGATTGGCTGCGATGAATCCCCCGTGATTGGAGGGAACCGATCGTGGGGAATTCAAAGCAGTGTCATTGGCCGTGGCTTGGCCGGCTAGGTCAATATAAGCCGCGGTCTAGCCTAGCCGCCCCGAGCCGATCTCGGGACTAAACAAAAGAGCTGAACTAAGTCACGGGCTCCCGAGTTTCCTTCCAGCGACGAACATAACACTGGCGACGAAGGTGGGATCGCGGAATTGAAACCCACTGAGCACGTGGCACCGCAGACAAAGAAACCGACAAGATGGCCAGCATCGCACCACCCGCACCCTTCAACAAAACTACTGAGGATTGGGAATCCTATATAGATCGGTTCCTGATGTTCCTAGAAAGTAGCAACCTCAAAGAAACAAATGGACAGAAAAAAAGGGCCATTTTCCTGACACACTGCGGGCCCGCAGTGTTTAAGATGGTGAAAGCTCTCGCAAAGCCCGAAGATGTGAAAGAGATGGACTGGGCTGACCTCAAGCCTTTGTTGCAAAGCCACTATGCCCCCGCCGTACCCACCCTCATCCGGCGACATGACTTTTACCACCGGGATCAGAAGGGGGGTGAGAGCATCGGCGACTTCGTATCCGACCTCCAAAACCTGGGGGGCATGTACGGCTTCACCAATATGGACGAGGCACTCCAAGACCGTGTCGTCCTTGGGCTCAGGGACCCGGTTTTACAGAGCCAACTGATGGCCAAGGGTGACATTTCCCTCGCCAACACCATCGCCGAGGCAACCACCGCTGAAGCGACCCGAAAATCCGTGGCCCAAATGCGGAGACCAGGTACCGGGGATCCAGCCATGACAACCAAGATGACACCAGAAGCAAGCCGCCGACTCACCACCACCCACCATGGCGCCCTTGACTCCACCACTGACACCACGGACGACGAGGACATCCACCAACTCCAGACAGAGTGAGACCGGTGTGACCGACGGGGTCGTAAGTTGAGACCCAACTGTGCTGGGTGCGGAGGCGACCACCTGCGATCAGAATGCCGGTTTTTCGATGCGATCTGCCGGCACTGCGACAAAAGAGGTCACATCGCCTGAGTCTGCCGGCTCAAGAAAACCTACAGCCCCCGACGGTGAGACAACAGCAACTGGAGACGAGACGGCACCCCCCCAGACCCAGGGACCGCCCAACCAAGAATCATTGGAACCGGGACGGACGTGGTCAACAGGACGGCGAGAACCGGCAGAGAGAGGAAACCCACCAGACGGTTGTCATCGGCCATTCCTCAAGCGCAGACGCCCGAAAGGTATATGTGGAAGTGGACATCGAGGGCAAGCCATGCAAAATGGAGGTGGACTCTGGGTCCTACCTCTCCATGGTTGCATGGCGGGAAATCAAGCACCTGGTGCCCGACATCCATAAAAGGGGGCTGGAAAGCTAGAAATTAATCCTGGAAGACTACCAAGGAAACCGCATCCCGGTAGTCAGAACAGGACACTTTAAAGTGACCTTCAAGGGGCGCACAGCAAGGCTTCCACTAACGGTCGTGGATAGAGACCGCCCCAGCCTTTTGGGACTACAGTGGTTCGCGCCGCTCGGCATCGAAGTAGCGGGCATCGACCACATCGCAGAGGCAGACTGGGAAGAACAACTCGTAAGGGACTTCCAGGAAGTGTTCGACAGCACCCTAGGCAAGTACCAAGGGCCCCCTATTTCGTTCAGCCTAGACCCCAGCGTTCCCCCCATATGCCTAAAACCATGGCGGGTACCTTTCGCACTCCGGCCCAAGATCGATGAGCAAATAGACAAGCTCATCAAACAGGGAGTCCTGGACTCAATCGATCATGCCTGGTGGGAAACCCCCATAGTCACCCCAGTCAAGCCCGATTGGTTGGTGAGAATCTGTGGGGACTATAAGGTCACCCTAAACTGCGCCTTACAACAAAGCGCCTACCCCGTCCCAGTAGTGCAGCACCTCCTACACTCACTGGGGGGAGGCATGGTTTTTGCAAAGCTTGACCTGGCACAGCCTACCAACAATTGCCAGTCGATGTGGAAACCGCCGAGACGCAGACCATAGTAACCCACCAGGGGGCTTTTCTCTGTAAGAGACTCCAGTTCGGAGTCAGTGTGGCCCCAGGAATCTTCCAGAGCCTCATGGAGAGACTCCTGCAAGGAATCAAGAGGGTGGTGCCCTACTTCGATGACGTACTGGTGTCAGCAGCCAACCAAAAAGAACTGGAGGGTCGCCTGAGGGAGGTACTAACGAAGTTCAAAAATGTGGGGCTAAAAGTTAAAAAAGAAAAATGCCAACTGCACACCAAGAGGGTCGAAGTCTTGGGGTACCTTTTAGACTGGCACGGAATTCACCCAACCGAGAAAAAAATCAGAGCAATCAAAGAAACCCCCAGACCGAAGAACAAAATGGAACTGCAAGCATTTCTAGGACTGCTTAACTTCTATAATGTTTTCCTGCCCCAGAAGGCGACCGCGGTGGAGCCTTTGCATAGGCTTTTGGACAAGGCGGCCATGTGGAACTGGGGGAAACGCAAGTAAGCCGCCTTCATCAAAACCAAGGACCTGCTCACCTCGGATGCCGTCCTCATCCAATACAACGAGACCCTACCACTAGCAGTTACATGCGACACATCACCTTTCGGCGTCAGCGCCGTTCTCAGCCACACTCTCCCCGACGGAAAAGAAGCACCCATCGCCTTCTTTTCCAGAACCCTCTCCAAGCTGGAACAGAACTACAGCCAACTGGACAAAGAGGCCCTGGCAATCGTCGCCACAGTGAAGAGGTTCCACAAGTACCTCTATGGCAGGACTTTCACCATCATCACCGATCACAAGCCGCTACTGGGAATCCTGGCAGGGAGCAGGGCCACCCCAAACATTCTATCGCCAAGAATGACAAGGTGGTCCGAGTTCCCTGCCGCTTACTGCTACCGGCTCACGCACCGACCCGGTAAGACGACCCACACAGACGCCTTGAGCCGCACGCCGCTACCTGACCTGGAGACCGAACCAGCACCCACAAAATCCACCCTGAGCATAGAGACTCTACCCGATCTACCCATAACCGCGTCAGACATTGCCCGCGAAACTAATAAAGACAAGCGTCTGGCGCGGGTGTTACATTGGGTAGAGAAGGGGTGGCCAGAAAAAGACGACGATGAAACTTTCAGGACATTCCGGAACTGGCAAACAGAACTGTCATTTGTTTACTATGGGGGGATAGGGTTGTTTACTATGGGGGGATAGGGTTGTTAAATTACAAGGGAAGGTATTGGACTTGTTACACGAGGGGCACCCGGGCATTGTTAGAACAAAAACCCTGGCCAGGAGTTATGCCTGGTGGCCAGGGATGGACAAACAGATCGAGGGTTGGGTGGCAGTATGCTGTGCATACTGTTGGGTGGCAGTATACTGTGCCAAGAAACCAGGCCGAGCCCTCCCGCCGCACCAATCCTGGAATGGGAAACCCCCAGGGGACCATGGTCCAGGATTCACATAGATTTTGCCGGGCCCATGAAGGGACACACATTCCTCATCATGGTAGATGCTTACTCCAACTGGTTGGAGGTAAGCAACATGAAAACCACCATCACGGAGGCCGTCACCAAAGAACTCAGCAAGCTATTTGCAACCCACGGCCTCCCAGACGTCATCGTATCGGATAACGGGCCCCAATTCACCTCGCTGGAATTCAAAAAATTCCTAGCAGAGCAGGGAATACGGCATGCCCTGACAGCGCCAGCACATCCGGTGGTGAATGGGAGGGCGGAACGAATGGTTCAATTTACAAAAAAAAACAATTCAAAAAATAGAAAACAGGGAAATCCAAGAAAAAATAAATAAAATGCTTTTTATACAACACATAACCCCAAACATGACAACCAACAAAGCCCAGCAGACTATTAATTGGGAGGAAATTAAGGTCCCCACTCGACAGACTATACCCCACGTACAACCCAGAAAAAACCCCAAACTCCTCAAGCAAACACCAAACATTTACACCAGGTGACGCGGTATATGCAAAGAACCTTACCGGGGACCCTCTCTGGGTACCAGCAACCATAACCCAAGTGACAGGCCCCCACTCATACCGGCTACAGACAGCCAACGGACAAGTATGGAAGAGACACATTGATCAATTAAGATCAAGAACCTACACGGGAAATTCAACCAACACGCAAACACACACAGAAGAAGAAAGGGAGAAGGGGAAACTCAGATACCAACCAAGAGGGGAGGGGGAACCCAGAAAACCCAAACAACCACCCCCCACAAAAAGAAAACCAACCATACTCACCAGCAGAACCACTGATGGAGGACCAACTCGAAGCCTCGCCCGGTAGGAGCAGCCAAGCAAGCTCAACCAGCCCGGAAAAACCAGGAGGGAACAACAGGACCAGCAGCTCAACCAACCCGGGTAGATCAGGAGGGAGCTGCAGCGAAAGGCCAGGCCCAACCTTCCAGGCGGTTCCATCAGGAAGGCAAGGAGCAACACAGAACCCATCCAAACTGCTCGCAGACCAGACGCCAACTAACCTGCGCAGGTCCAGTAGACAAGTATGAAGCCCCGCCTACTTACGGGACTATGTTACGTAGGACCATACCAAGAGGGGAGGGGTGTTCTGTATGATTAATTTGCATTCTTGTAAATACACCTTCCGATTGGCCAAGATGCGCGGCAACCCAATTGTCCAAACAGGCCGCGGCTGATTGGCCGCGATGAATCCCCCGCGATTGGAGGGAACCGATCGCGGGGAATTCAAAGCGGTGTCATTGGCCGTAGCTTGCCTGGCTAGGTCGATATAAGCCGCGGTCTAGCCCAGCCGCCTCGAGCCGATCTCGGGACTAAATAAAAGAGCTGAACTAAGTCACGGGCTCCCGAGTTTCCTTCCAGTGATGAACATAACATGGAATGAGGCTGGAGTCAGTGCATCAAGAGCCACCACGCACAGATGAATCCTGGACATGGGCTTCAAATGTCGTATTCCTCTTGTCAAGCTGCTCCTGAACAACAAACAACATCAGAAGCGTCTTACCTGGGCTAAAGAAAAACAGAACTGGTTTTTTACTCAGTGGTCCAAAGTTCTCTTTTCTGATGAAAGCAACTTTTGCATCTCATTTGGAAATCAAGGACCCAGAGTCTGGAGGAAGAATGGAGAGGCACACACTGCAAAATGCTTGAAGTCCAGTTCCACAGTCTGTGTTGATTTGGGGAGTCATGTCATCTGCTGATGTTGGTCCACTGTGCTTCATTAAGTCCAGGGTCAACACAACCGTCTACCAGGAGATTCTGGAGCACTTCATGCTTCCTTCTGCAGACGAGCTTTATGGGGATGCTGACTTCATTTTCCAGCAGGACTTGGCACCTGCCCACACTGCCAAAAGCACCAAAACCTGGTTCAATGACTGTGGGATTACTGTGCTTGATTGGCCAGCAAACTCGCCTGACCTGAACCCCATAGAGAATCTATGGGGCATTGCCAAGAGAAAGATGAGAGACAGGAGACCGAACAATGCAGAAGAGCTGAAGGCCGCTATTGAAACATCCTGGTTTTCCATAACACCTCAGCAGTACCACAGGCTGATAGTTTCCATGCCACGCCGCATTGAGGCAGGAATTGCTACAAAAGGGGCCCAAACTAAGTCCTGAGCACATATGCATGCTTATACTTTTCAGAGGTCCGGTATTGTTCTATGTACAATCCTTGTTTTATTGATTGCATGTAATATTCCAATTTTCTGAGATTGTGGATTTGGGGTTTTCATGAGCTGTAAACCATAATCATCTCAATTATGACAAATCATGGCTTGAACTGTCTTGCTTTGCATTTAATGAGTCTATCTCATATATTACTTTCATCTTTTAAGTTGCATTACTGAAATAAATGAACTTTTGCACGATATTCTAATTTTTTGAGTTTCACCTGTAAAACGACTGATGACCTCCTTTTATCAGTCCACAATAGAAAGCATCCTCACATATTGCATTACAGTGTAGTATGCTGGCTTGACAACCATGGATAGAAAGACACTACAAAGGATGGTGAGCATAGCACAAAACATTGTGGGCTGTTCCCTGATACCACTAGATGACATCGCTAAGCTCATTGCCTTAGAAGAGTGAGGAAAATTCTCAAGGATGACTCATACCCCAGTCTGCACTTCTTCACTCTTCTACCATCAGGTAGGAGTTATAGAAGCATGGCCAGTCGCACCAACAGACTGAAGAACAGTTTCTACCCGTAGGCTGTCAGACTTCTGAACGGAAAATAACTTGATGTCAACATAGTATGACAGACTTACGGGGCCAGCGTGTTGTGCAACAAGGTCACATAGTATAATAAGATTGGGTCTGGGTTAGGGATTTCTGTCCTCACTGTGAGTTGTGTGTGGAGTGGGGTTCACAAAGGGAAGCTCAGCCAATCTCATTGTACACATATTGTACTCTGGCAATAAAGGTAATAATAACAATAACAAAAGCAGCAATCACTGGTTTCACAGCATCCCAATGCTTGGAGTAAGAGTTGTCTTCTTAATATCTTCCAGAAGGCTAGACCCAGATCATTTCAGTTCAACATTTTCCCCAAGATTTTGTGTAGCAAACTGCCATTTTAAAGCACTTTATGAAATGCTGGATTTTTAAAAAATGCAAGTTCAGATGCAAAACATCATTTTAAGGTTGTTTAGGGAAAGGATCTTTTGTTTACTTGTTGATAAAACCTGAACAGATATTGCTCATATTATGTTTTATTTCAACTCTTGGTTAGGGGAAAAAAATCTAAAGCAATTCCTAGAGATGAAATGATTGCTCAGCCATGATTCAGTAATGCAATTTAACATGTCTTCATAGAAAAATGTACTTTAAGCTTAATATACTTGATGTTGTTAGGAACAGTGGGTTCTCACCCCAAAATCTTTAATCCTTCATCACCAAAAGGATTGGGGTTTAATACTTGTCCATGGTTTATATTTATTAATCAGTAAAGAAGGAAAATAAAATAAATAATAAGTAAATCTATAAAGTCAAATATGTGGACATTGTTCTGTATTAACATACTCCAAATACTAACTTCTGATTGTTCCACACGGACAGCATTCTGATTGGTCAACTAAACGGCAGTGATTGGTTCGCTAGGAATCAACCGCGATTGGCCGAGCTGATTGCGGAAGAGTCAAGGACCTGTCATTGGCCGACGAGCCGCGAGCAATCCCTATATGAAGGGCTGCCACGGCTCCAAGATCTTGTACAGATCTATACATGAAATAAAGAGCTTGAAGTACACGGGTCTCACGTCTCTTTTGTACCCAATCTAACAGACATGATCATATTAAACCTGCAGTATCTATCATATAATCAGGCTTCCTGGCTTTTTAGATTAAGCATCTAAAGATAAATTAAATCAAACATTAGCCATTGGCCATCAGATTCTGCAGGAAATCACACAAATCATATCATTATTTACAATATAATACAACCATGACCACAGGAAAATAAAGAAGCATAATTGTCTTCAACTCATTCTCATAAATTCTTACAAGGTTGTGGGATTTTTTTATTTCATAACAACATAACAGAAAAAGAGTACAATAGTTCATGAGTTCCCTATTCCAGCATTATAAGGACATACTGTTTTCTCATAACCACTTTTCTTCGTCTTTTTAGACTGTAGAAAATATAATATTGAACATGTTAGCACGAACAGTATTTTTTATTTAAACGTTCAGTAAAGTTTCTTTGCTTATCTGTTTTTTCAATTAGTTTTAAAATACTAAGAGAAAAAAATGTACAAAAAACAAGATGGGATACAAGAGATTCTTTTTTGGGCAATGACTGGATACGTCACAGTTTAGATGAAAAACGTAGTTATTTTAGCACACATTTTCCCTAACAATGGCGAACAGGAGTGAACAGGATTAATTCCACCCCGCAGCTCTTATGAGTTGGTTTAGCCATGTAAGAAAGTCTTTGGAGTGCAGTCCTTGAAGATATTACAAGTCTTAAAATTCATAAAGTATTATATAGTTCTTATTGCCTTCCAAAAGTACTTGCATTAATTGGGATTAGGTACTCCTTGTACTTAATGCTTCTTGTATAACGATTTGTGCTGCTGAGTTCCAGGCCAAGCACCAAGCTTTGCTCTTAAGCCATGTTGCTATTCAGCACTCAACTGACCTGTCAAATCAAGTTTCAGGTAGGAATCAAGCCCAGATGATCTGCTTACTGTGGGTTGTGATCTAGGCAGTTGAGTGTCAGCCCTTTTGGTTGCCTTGAGCTCTTGTACTTGCTCAGAGGTCACTTTCTGCTTCCTCATCTTCTTTGTCTCCTCTTCTTCCTCTCATCCATATATTCTTTGTGTTGGTTTTCCATGTTCTATCTAGGCTGTGGGTACAATTAACATGTGCTAACCTAACTACCTGGCCATTTTGATACATACCTTAAAAAGCCATAAATCCAACATTCTTCTTCCACTGATAAATTTCAAATGTTTATTTATTTGGCTCAACTAGCCATCCGGAGGCATTATAAAAAGTCAAATAACTGGGTGTGGCCAATTGACTAGCTGGGTCATTGCCTCTATCAGAAGACTAAGAAGTTGAATGTTTCACATTCCCAAAGCTGCAAGAGCTAGGACTATAAAACCTTTACAGCCCTTTCAGCTGAGCCTCAAGAAGTGTGGAGGAGGGAATGTTTCTCACCAGCTCCATTTTCTCCAATTGGTGTTTTCAGTGTGTTTTTTTCCAAGTACAGAGAGCACATTCAGAAGTTCTCTCCTGACCTGGTCCTCAGTCTTACAAAATACACAGTAACAGAGTTGAAAGGGATCTTAAAGTCCAACACCCTGCTCAAGCAGGAGACCTTATATCAACTGGACAAATGGTTCTCTTTAAAAACCTCCAGTGATGGAGCATCCACAATTCTGGAGGCAAGCCTTTCTTCTCTTGGTGTAGCCAAGTTTCAGACTTGGCCATACTTGGACAAGGAGTCGACTAACTACGCTCTGTGTGCTTGTTATTTGAGTCATTGTAAACCTGCAATATTGCAATGCTAAGTACTGTGGTCTTCCCTCCATGGGCTCCCAACCCTTCACAGAGTTGTTTTAAGAGGGTTGATTGAAAATTACTCGATCCATCAAGATATAATGAGGCAAACTTGCTCTACTAAAGATTTTTTTATCAATCCCCATATTATCCTTTTTGGTTAATAATGCAGCTGCCTTTGGAAACTGCATAATTACACACTGCCAATATACAGTATATCTATTCCCTTTGACCATTCCCTGTAGCCATAGCCACCTTTGAAAATAGTTCTGACATGATAGGTGCATACACCATTGGAATCCTGGGGCTTCTTGGGACTAATTGACACTCCCTACATGCCTCACAGTGTCTCCTGGCATCTCTTTCGATTCCTGCACAGTAGAATTTATCTAATGTTCAGTAAAGTATCTTTTCCCAACCCAGGTGTCCAGCACAGGGAATTCATGTGCCAGATGCAAGAAATGCTCCAGTCAATGTTTTCAGCACTGATTTCTCAAGTGTAGAGGACAGTTTCAACCTCATTCCTTTATCTCTCACAGAGAGAGAAAATGAAAAGAAAAATAGATAAGAACTTATTATCACAGATTTTTTTAAAAAAAAATACTATTTGAGATTTTTATTAAAGCATGAAATCTTGGCCACAAGAAATAATATAGGCCTATCTCTCCATTTTGTCTAGAGTTTGCCAAACAAGACCCACATCAGGTTGTCCCTAACTTAGATAGGATCAGATTTTTTTAAAAAAACTGTTAAAGGTTTGCACAGCCAGGCAAGAGGTGTGTCAGCACTCACTTCATGTTTTGCTCCTCCCTTTGCTTGTGCAAGCCTGCAGCAAGTACTTGGGGTATTGCTCTCTCAAAAGAGAGTTTATGCATATAGATGGAGTGGGCTCATCATTAGCCCCAACACTGTAAGTCAGGTTAATGCCATCCTTCAACTGTAACAAAATAATGTTTGCTGTACAACATGTTCAATAAATCCAACATTCTTTTTATGTTGAGAAATTTGAAATGTTCAGAATATTTATTTTTTTGCCCAGCATAAACCTGAATGAAATTATTAGGCTTTTCTATTTATGAGGAAGGGTACAGAAATATATCATGGACCATAAAGTTTGAAAACCCCTGCATAACATCAATAGAGAATCAATTCATAAACAAAAAAGAACCCACTGTAAGTCATCAGCTCAACTTTTAAGTCAGCAGAGGTACTATCGTTCCACCTTTTTGCTGTATCCAATGTTCAATAAGTCCAAATTTTTGATATACAGTATAATTCAACATCACGTGATCATCTTTATAGCACATCCCTTTTCCCAAACCCTATTACCTTATGAATATTAAACCAAAGCAGGATAGTTCAGCATAGAAGAGTTGATTGTGTGTGGCTTAGTTTTTTCTTGTTTCCTTGTGTTCAGGATTATTTGCTTAATGACTATATCCCTAGCCTGCACATAAAGTAAGGTAGAGAAAACATAACTCTCATAGAGGTAACATGTCATTTACAAATCTATTCCAAATGGACCTGAAATAATTACTCAGTCAAGAATAGAGAGCCAAAATAAGCAATAATTAACAGTATGGTTAGGATTATGTTTTGGCTAGAGAGTGTGTTAAATATACTTCCTAGAGAATAAGTCCTGCTAAATTATTCAACAGTGCTGCCCAAGACATATTACTGCATGACACAGAGCACCAAATGATGGATTGTCTCTCCATTCTTCATTCTGTTGCAAGGAAGGAATGAAAGAAGGAAGGAATGAAAGTCTTTTTCAAAATGCATTACTTCTGGAGTCTTCATGTCATCTTTCTGCCACATTAGATAAATAGTTTATCTTCTTCCAGGATTTTTTTTTTTTTTTCCCAGAGTCTCCAACCCCCAAATTTTCTGGTGATATTCATCCAGGTACGATGATGATAAACCCTAGCATGGATAAAAATGCTCACCCTTCGTATTCTTTCTAACATGAATTCTGTAACAAGGATAGGGACTTTGTCCATCTGTCAATCAGCAAGTTAACTCTCCTAAAATTGATCCGAACAGAACCAAATATAGGAGATGGAGAAAAAGCAGTACAGGGAAGACTGAATCTGAAGCTAGCTTGGAGTTACAGAGGAAAAAGATTCAAGAAAATAATTCTCCAATACTTACAGGACAGGGAGCTGGGCAATGGCTTAGAATGTTGCTATTACCAAGTCCCACTCTCTTCGCTCTCCTTAATGGGAAACAGAGCTACACAACCTGTCCTGTGCTTCCCAATACGCACTTATAAAAAATAATGGACATGACCACAACATGAAGGGAGAATAAAACAGGCATATGAGACAACTCAAATGAGCTTACTTGTCAAACCTGACTTGACTCCAGAATTGTCTGCAGTTGCTTTCGCTCTCAGTTTGTCAAACAGTGGTGGGAGGAAAGTGGTGAATTTCTAAGGGTGGGGAGGAGGCTATGGAATGCAAGTGAACAATCTGTTGCTGGAGAGACACAATCTACCAAGGCCAAGTGATGAAGAATGTTTTGACTGAAGACAGCTTTTCCCAAAGCAAAAGAACTGAACTCAGTTGGTGAACTATGAACTGTGGGTGGCTGGGAAGGGAAAAGGAGAGTTACCTATGTGGGTTTTCATGGGAAAATCCCAGAACTGACTTTGCTTCTGACATGCATAGACAGATTTTTCAATAAAGCTATACTCTTGGTTAATCTAAAGATCTAAGAGTTTCTTTTGTTGAATGTGCCAAATGGGATGATTGACACTACCCTTTTTAGAGCCTTGCACTCAAAAAGCATATTTTCATGTACCTTGCTTAATCCCTGTGGATAAAGTGCATATTTGTAGATCTAACCATGTAGAGAAAACCTACACATGACATATTTCTTCTTTTTTGAAATTGTAAAAAAAATCTTATGAAATTAAAAAGGGGGGAAACCATGCAGAATCTGATTTATATATGCTATGTAGTTTGAAAGGGATTATTAATTTTAATGTTTTAGGCAATAAAATGTTAAGTGTTTAATGGGATTTAAAAGGGGAGATAATTAATAAATATGTAGTACTTAGAGATGGCACACTTAAATTGATATTTTAAGGGGGAAATTATTTTTTTGATGGAGTGTTTTAATTAGAATTTAAGATGAAATATACAAATGTGACAGTTAAAAGTACTAAAGTATAATAATTATGAAGCTAATATAGATGAATTAAATAAGAGGTAAGCATTTGGAATAATATAATAAAATAGAAAATGTATAAAAGCAGTGTCAAGATAAGATATTGAATACAAAAACTGTATATGTAACCATTGTCATATTTGTATGTATATATGAAACCTGTAGTCATGCTGTTCACTAAAAAGAGATATTAAAATGTGGAAAACTGAATAAAACTTATTTTTTAAAAAAGAAAACCTTCACATGACATACATACACTTTACATGTTTATACTATGTTGAGAACCCAGGAGAAAATGCAGGCATAAATGCATGTAGATGCAACCTTGGAGACAATAAAAACTTACATAGATCTTACAGAAGAAAATAGAAAATGGTCACTGATGGGAAAGAATATCAGAAGCCATATTCTGGATGCTTTCCCCCACCTGTTTTAGAAGAATTAAATAGATTTTCGGACATTTCATTTTGTTCTGATATGTTTTCATTTCTTTTATTTCCCAAGTACACATTTCTCCAAAAAATGAAAGCAATGTAATGCATTACAGAAGCAACTAACTTAAGACCATATGAAGAACTATTAGATACAGTTTCTCCAGGGAATAAAACAGAAATAAAAGTTAAGAAAAGAGAATTTATAATTTCTATATTTCACACATTAGGTGGGTTAATTTGCATGACCAATATACATTGGGCTACTAACAATTTTTTCACATTGGGCTGCTAACAATTTTCTAAAGATGTGATCCTGAATTCATTCCCTGCTCATCAGGGAAGAAAATACTTTTCCTTCTGGCTCTCAGAAATAATGTTTTCTGTCTTGAATTGGTTCAAGTGCTACTACACTTCATCATTGTAAACAAAGCTCCCCTTCTGTGCACTCCATCCTACACTTTTGTATAAATGAAACATTTAACTTTTTTTTCTATAGATTCACAGGTGGAAGATTCACCTTGCTGAAAGATTCATCTTCACCTATTCAGTTTGAAAAGGCTATTTACAATCAGTAAAAGGCAGAATACAATAAATGTTAACAACCATTTACAATTAAAATGTTGGCAGAAAAGATGCTTCTTAGCTACTCTTCTAAAGGCTGAGAGAACTGATAGTCAAATGAAGCTCCCAAAGGAATGCATTCCATTGTCTGCAAATCACATAGAAAAAGATCTCCTATGTATCAGATAAACAAGCTTATTTCTCTGAGGACTTCAGAAGTGCTTGTCCGGCAGAACTTAATGGCTAGGCAGATTTGTAATAAAAGAGGCAGCATCCAATAATGAAATCCTTCAGACCCCCAAAATAAGACTGAATCTTGTATTAATTTTTGCTCCAAAAATGCATTAGGGTTTATTTTCAGGTGATGTCTTATTTTCAGGAAAATACAGTACTAAATGTGTCCGCCTGGCTGACAATCTTAACTGGCTTTTTTGGGGGGGTTGTAGGGTTTATATTATGAGCATCCTAAAAAATCATACTAGGGATAATTTTCTAGTTGAGTCATTTTCAGGGAAACACGGAAAATTCTGCCTGAAAATCTATCAACAACCAATGTTGAGATTTCAATATAGGTATTATATGTTATTTTAACAATTATTTTGCAACAGTTTCAGCTCTTGGTCACTTTTTGAGAATAGTCTCATATGGAGTGTGACCCAATTACTATAATTTCTAAGCATAATGTATGGCTTGTTGCAGGCTTGGGCATTTTACGGCCCCTGGGCCATATCTTCTGTCTGACTCACATGAGGTCAATCAGAAATTAGAAATCAAATATAAATAAGGGCATTGCAGAGGGGCAGGGAAAAAAAGTCAAGTCAGATCCAACTACGCAAAGTCATTTGTGCTCCTTCAGTCAGCTGGCACAATAGGAGGGCCAGGAGAGAAAGTGCTTTTCTGGACTTGCGCAATGCTTGCCCCTTGCTGCAGCAGCCTGAGTAGTTAAAATGTCAGAGTTTGAGGATCTCAAATCAGGTTACATTGGTTCAGCCCTCCACAACAGTCCCAATTATCCACCCCTGGCTTATTGCAGTGTGAGCACCCAGCTCACAATAGAACATGTTTGCATTATCCCTAAATAGACATTACACACAGTTGTGCAATTAACAAAAGATTTTTTTTCTTTGCCTATAATGACCCCTTCAGGGAGAAAAGTGATATTATCCAATGATAATATTCATGTTGGTGAATTGACATTTCCAGTGAAAACTTGTACATGAGACTACTAGAAGTCTAGCTTTTTTTTAAAGCAATCCTTTTCAGTTAAAATGTTTTCTGAAAATACGTGACAGCAAGATTGTCATTTTTGTAAAAAAGAGAGAGAGAGAGAGAGGATGAAATCCCCACCACCAAATCCTGAATTCTTGAGTCTGTTTTAGGTGTTATGCTATATTTTGATATTGGCAAACATGATCCTTTCAGAATTCACATGTCCTTTTCAAAACAAAGTGTTTCAATTGAGGAATGTAATGTTTCAAATTGGAGCTTTTGGGGACAGGCTGATTGCACAGGGAGCTCTTGAGTGGTTAGTAAAATGATCCAGCATGGTTTATAATTAGCAATCTGGACAGTTTGCCATTTCCTGAAATTAGGAGATGCTGGTTTCATTTCTGCTTTCTGCGATTATGATTATTAATTTCATAAGCAAGAGACATTTGATCAATAGGAAGAAGGTCAAGTCTGAAATGCAAAGTGCCTACTGAACAGCACAGTCTTCTCCCTCTCCCTTGCTGGTTCCTTTGTCATATTGTTTTAAAAAAACAAAGCTTCTTCAGAGAACACAATATAAAATGGGTCTGCAGACAGTGCCAAGCACTCTGGTACAAAGGAAGAAAATTTCCAGTCTTTCATTTGGAACTGCAGAGACACTGCAGCACTGTTTTCCTCGCTTCCACTTTGGAAAGCAACCTTTTTGTCTCATGCCACCTGTTACTGAGAGACCTGTGTTGAGGTATTCCCCATTAGGAGAATGAGTGCACTCAGGGAAACGAAGTGAGAGAGATGTTGAATAACACACAACCAGCATACAAATACACTGAATAGTAAAATGTAGAGTTTACTTCCAGTAAACGGGTAAACAAAGTCCAATGAACAGTTCAAATCATACATAGTTAAAGCAACTGTTAGCAAACTCTGTTTACTGAACTCTGTTTATGATACTTGACTTCGTTTTTGGATTATCCCTGGACTGAGTTCAGTAAACAGAGTTTGCTAACAGTTGCAAAACTCACAGTAATCCAAGTAGAATGACAATCAGGCAAAATGGCAAAACAGGAAATGCAAGGAGAACAAATCAGGTTTCTGGCTCCATCTATGGCTGTTGGAGGAACCTCAGCCAATCACACTTACAGAATTCTCTTAAAGATACAATATTAAATTAATATCCTGGTTTATATATTTCCAACCCAACTGTTAGGTGACTATCATTCCTAACAACCTGTTAGTGCAAAGTGTTCATAATCATGGGAGCCAAGTTCCATCTGGAGACTGCTGATTGCAAAACCTTCACCCAAAGGGTTCAACTGCAGACACGCTGCCTGAAAAGTGATTGGAATGTGCATGAAAAATGGTTCTGGATAGGAGGAACAAAAAATTACCAATTTTAGACACCACCTTCACATTGTCCCTTTTCGTTCATCACCCTCTCTGTCAAAAGGGGCAAATAACTAAAACAGGTCTGGTGTTCTGCATCTTGATTTGGGCTGTTTAGTTTTTAGGAGAGACTCATCCTATGAGTTGTACAACAAAACTTTTTAAACTGATGATTTTAAGAGGAAGAAGGAGTATAACCTGCTTTAGGTAACAATATATTTGGGTTCCACCAATACTGTACAAGGAAGATTGAGCCAGTTTGGAGTGGCTAAGGCACAAGATGATAAACCAGGGACCCATGAGTCTCAGCTCCGCCTTAGCTTTGAACCCAGCTAGGTGATTTTAGGGTCAGTCACTTTCTCTCAATCCTAGAAAAGAGGCAAATGACTTCTGACAATACTGGCAAAGAAAACTGCAGGCCCTTGTCCACAGAGTAGGCAGAAGTCAATATTAACTCAAAGAATCTCCCTCTCTCCCCCCCCCCCCCCACTTTCTCATCCCTCCAGAGATAGGATTCAAATTTTGTAACAACCGGTTCTGTGGGTGTACCTAGGTAAGTGTGGCTAAGTGGTTGTGGCCATTTGACTGGGTGGACGTGGCTTCTTTTTTTGCAGCACCCCCTCCATGTTTTTGGGGCCTTCTGGGCCTCAGGGAAGCTCCTGGGGGGCGTTTTTGCTCCTGGGGCTCAGGAAGGAAAAAGATGGAGCATGGGGGGGCAAGCAGCACCCTCCTGCACTCTGTTTTGGGGCCTTCTGGGCCTCAGGGAAGCCGCCTTGGGTGCGTTTTTGCTCCTAGGAAGCCTCCCTGGGGCCCAGGAAGGCAAAAAGTTGAGGGGTTGGGGGGCTGCCCCCCTCCTGGGTGAAGCGGTAAGTAAGTGAGGTGAATCGTGACACAGCTGATCATAGGAACAGCTGATTGTCAGGAGGGGAAAAATACCTTAAGGAGTGACTGGACAGGAAAGAATGCAGTCAGCGATGTCGGACACGCGCGCAATGTTGCACATGCACGATAAGGACTGACTGGGTGGGAAGGGGAGGGGTGAGTGGAGAAGGGCAGGGCCAGCCAGGGGCGCGATTTGCTGGTTCTCCAAACTGTGCAGAATCATAACAACCGGTTCTATAGAACCAGTCCAAACTGGTAGAATCCCACCCCTGCACAGACCTGTAAAAAGCAGGTCCATACATTTTTTATCAAATGGCTTAGTCATATATTTACTCAGAGCAGCAGTCTCTCCTTTCATAACTACAGCTTGTACAAACCTTCAGAAGGTACATTTTTCAACCTTCCATACCCCTTCTGGTCAAATCTTGCTTCCCTGCACAGAAAGCCATTGCTAGCCAACCAAATGTTTTCAATAGCTATCAAATTTTTTTTTTTTTTTGAAAAAGTTTTTATTAATTTTCTACAAACAAACAAGACAAACAAAACATAAAAACATCAACTCTTATATATACATCCAGTGTGTCAGTTGGTTCATCATTTTTGTGCATTCATTCTGTAGTCTCAATTACAATTATATTACATAACAACTCATATTGTCAATCCAAATTTATATATCCTAATATCACTAAAAAAAGAAGTTTTTGACTATATTTTTAATCATTCATGCTTAATGAGCTAACAATACTTTAAACCAGTTTACTCTATAACAAATCATCTAGTCATATCAAATCAATCCTAAAAAATCCTTTATAAATATAATATCAAATAGCAAAATAATAGCAAAATAAAGATATTCCTTACTATCTAACATTCAAAATAATCTATTATCGTATTTTATCATCTAGCCATTTATAAAAAAGATCCCAAATTTCGTAAAATTGTTTATCCTCTTGCTCTCTAATTTCAAATGTCAATCTGCTCATCTCAGCACATTCCAATATTTTCTTAATAATTTCTTCCTGTAATGGTATTTTCTCATTCTTCCAATTTTTAGCAAATACAATCCTGGCCGCTGTTAATACATTTACAATCAGGTATTTCAAATCTTTACTATATATATCAGGTAAAATTCCCAGTAAGAAGATCTCTGGTTTCAAATCTATATGTTTCTTTATCATTTTTTCCAACCACATGCGAATTATAGTCCAATATTTTCTAGCATCCTCACAAGTCCACCACATATGGTAATACGAGCCGGGTATCTGATGACATTTCCAGCATTTTTCAGATTTGTTCTTAAACATTCTTGCTATTCTTGTCGGAGGAAAGTGCCACCTGTAAAACATCTTATACAAGTTTTCTTTATATGCTGTTGACATTGTCATTTTATAATTTTGAGACCACAATTTCTGCCATTTCTCTAAATCAATCCCATATCCAAAATTCTTCCCCCAAACAATCATAGTTTCTTTGACTTGTTCTTCCTCTAACTTCATTCCCAGTAAATAACCATATAGTTTTTTAATCACCTTCTCATCAGTACCCATCAAGATCTTATCTAAATCAGTCTGTTTATCATAAAATCCCTCCGTTTTAGAATCTTCATCATACCTTGAGTGTATTTGTGCATATGAAAACCAATTCATCCTTATACCTTGTTCCTCTAAGTTTTGGATCGATTTAAGTTCACCCTTTTCATCCAAAAGTTCCCCATATCTAACTGTTTGTTCCTTCTTGTAGATTATAGGATAGGAAAATGCTTCAATGGTCGATAACCAAACTGGAATTTTCAAATAACATTGTCTTTTTATCTTCTCCCAATTTAACCACAAAGACTCCCGTACATAATGTCTTCTAAAATAACCCTGTGTTTTAGTTCCCTTATACCATAAAAAAGCATGCCAACCCAACAGCAAGTCATGCCCTTCTAATGTCAACAACCTATGTTTCCTTAATGTTATCCATTCTTTGACCCACATCAAACTTGCAGCTTGATAATACAATTCCCAATTAGGCAGACCAAAACCTCCTCTAATTCTAGCATCTTGCAAAAGCTTTAGCTTTATTCTCGCTTTTTTACCTTGCCATATAAACTTCAACATAATTTTATTTAAATCTTCAAAATAGTCTTTTCCAAGCCTAATTGGTATTGTTTGAAACAAAAATAAAATTCTAGGTAAGATATTCATCTTAATTGTTGAAATTCTCCCTATTAATGACAATTGCAATTTTTCCCACTTCTTCAAATCTGTAGTTATCTGTTGTTTAAGTTTAATATAATTATTCTCCTTTAATGTGCTACATCTTGTTGTCAAATATATCCCCAGATACTTAACCTTATTTGTAACTTGAATTTTCAAAAGATCTGCCAATTCTTCTCTCTGTCTCAATAGCATATTCTTTGTCAAAATCTTTGTTTTGTCTTTATTTATTTTCAAACCAGCCACCTCTCCATATGCCTCTATCCTTTCCAGTAACTTTGGAGCTGTTTCTAGTGGATCTTCCAAAATAAAAGCTAAGTCATCAGCAAAAGCTTGTAGCTTAAATTCTTCCTTCTTAATTTTCATTCCTTTTATGCTTTTATCATCCCTAATATTTCTATTCAACACTTCCAAGGTCAACACAAATAGCAAAGGAGATAGGGGGCATCCTTGTCTTGTGCCTTTCCTTATATTAATAAAATCTGTAAGTTCCCCCTCCATCATTACCCTTGCTGTCTGTTTATTATATATAGCTTCTATTGCTTGAATAAATTTTTTAGCGAAACCCATCTGCTCCAATAATAATAACATAAATCTCCAGTTCACGTTATCAAATGCTTTTTGAGCATCTAGGAATATCAAAGCCATTTGCTTTTCAGGATGAGCCTCATAGTATTCCAAGGTGTCCAGGATTACTCTCATATTGTCTCTAATTTGTCTCTTTGGCAGAAATCCATTTTGATCTGAGTGAATAAAATTATTTAAATATTTTTTAAGTCTTTCTGCTAAGATTGAAGCAAAGATTTTATAGTCTGCATTCAATAAAGAAATAGGTCTATAATTCTTAATTTGCAATGGGTCAGTCTCTTCCTTTGGTATGAGTGTAATATAAGCCTCTGACCATGTTTTAGGTATCATCTTTTTTAACATAACTTCATTCATAACTTCTAACAATGGGATGCTCAATAATTCTTGAAATGTTTTATAAAATTCTACTGGAAGCCCATCTGGACCCGGAGCTTTCCCATTATTTTGTCTCTTAAATGCTTCATTTAGTTCCATCATTGTTATATTGCTTTCTAGCATTTCTTCAGTCTCTTTAGGTATCTTTGGTAAATTAGCTTCCTGTAAATACTGTTTGACTTTTTCTTCATCAATATTTTCCTGTTTATATAATTGCCCATAAAAATCTCGAATAATTTCTTTTTTCTCCTTATTCCCATAACAAACTTGGCCTTGTTCATCTATTAACTTCAATATTTTTCTTGATTCCTTCTCTTTTCTCAATTTATATGCTAGCCATCTACCTGGTTTATTTGCATCTTCAAAATAATTCTGTTTAGAGTTTCTAATTTTCTGTGCCAGTTCTTCTTTCTCTATTAATTCCATTTTATGTTTGATTACATCCAGCTTCAATTTAATATCCTTTTTCTGTGGCATTTTCTGCAATTCTTTTTCAAGAATTTTATACTCATCTTCCAAGGCCTTAGAAGCTTGCCTTTTCCTAATATTCTTTTTTCTTGTATAATCTATTATCAAACCTCTAGCGTATGCCTTCATTGTGTCCCACACATTTTGCGTTGAAGTATCTTCTTTTTTATTTTCTCTGAAGAAAAAAGCCAATTCCTTCTCCATCCATTGTGTAAAATCTTTCTCCTTTAAAATAGTATTATTTAATGTCCATCTCGATCTTTTTTTTTGTCCCTTCCATTTAATTGTCATTGGGCTATGATCTGCCCAGGTACTTGTTTCAATATTTGTTTCTTTAATATTAGATATTAGTTCTGTTGAGATCCAAATCATATCTAATCTGGACCATGATAAATGTCTATTTGAATAAAAAGTATATTGTTTAGCTTTAACATTTCTTTCTCTCCAAATATCTTTTAAAGTTAATTCATCTGTCATTTTAAAAAAGGACCTTGGGAGAGCCTTTCTATTTTGCTTTGTTGTTGTTGCTATATAGTCCAGTTTATTGTCCACAATTCCATTAAAATCTCCCATCATAATTATATTAACATAGTCCAGTCCAATTATTTTCATATGTAGCTTTTTATAAAACTCTTCTTGTTTATCATTCGGAGCATAAATTGCAATCAAAAGTATTTTTATATTATTGTCCATTATTTCTACCATTAATACTCTTCCATCTTCATCCGTGTAAATCAATTTTGCTGGAATAGCCTCTTTAATGTATAAAACCACACCTCTTTTCTTACATTGAGTCAAAGAGGTAAATATTTTCCCTAATTTTGGCTGTAATAACAATTGTTCATGTTGTTTTTTAATGTGAACTTCTTGTAAACAAATTATATCAAATTTTAATTTCTCTAATTTATGAAAAGTTTTCCTTCTTTTAACAGCTGAATTAAGTCCATTTATATTCATTGTAATCAGTTTTTTTTCCTCCATGATTATGCTTTATATTTAGGTCTAACAGCTCTCGTGGATCTCACTTCACGCTGTTCTTTATTATCCATCTGTCCCCCTGCTGCTCCTTTCTCTTTTTCAGTCTCCAGTTGTTCATCTTGAAACTCAATTGATAAAGCCTCTTTCTCTGCTTCCTCTCTTCTTCCTCCAAAGAATTCTGCATGAAAAAGTTCTGCTTTCTCAATTGAATCAATTCTATATCTTTGCTCTTGCCACCCAAACACTAGTCCTTCTGGAATCAGCCATCTATAATTCACTTCATTTTCCAATAGTATTTTGGTCAGAAATCGATATTCTCTTCTCATCTCTCTCACTCTTCTGGGTATTTGTTTTAAAACCATAACCTCTTTACCCTTGTATTTCAGTGTTTTCTCTCTTACTACTTGTAATATTTGCGTTTTAATGGATTTTTTAGTAAATCTAATATGGACTTCCCTGGGTAATTTATTTCTCATCGCATATCTTGTATAGACTCGATATATCTCATCTATTCCATCCATCATCTTTTCCTCTGTAATTTCCAAAACATCTGCCAAAATTTCTATCATTACCGCTGCCAAATTTTCTCCTTTTTCCTCTTCTATATTTTGAAATCTGAGGTAAAATTCTGACCTTTCCATCTCCCACCTCAACATCCCACCTTTTTCTTGTTCAACCGCTGTTAGTCTGCTGTCAATATTTCCAATCTTCTTCTCTCTTTGTTTTCCTTCTTCCTCAATTTTTTGGAATCTCTCCTCATACTTAACCATCATTTGTTTAATATTTTCCACTTTTTCATCAGTCTTCTCTATTCTTTGTTCAATATTTTCTGCTCTTTGTTCAATATTTTCTGCTCTTTGTTCAATCTTTTCTATTCTTTGTTCAATATTTTCTGTTCTTTGTTCAATATTTCCTGTTCTTTGTTCAATGATATCTGATTTTGTCTTGAGATCTTGGATTCCTTGCATAATCATCTGTAAAGTTATTTTTTCTTGTTCCTTATCTTGCTTCAACATTGTCTGAATTAAACGTTGTCCTCCAACTGGTGGGGAAGCAGAGGTAGAAGCAGAAATGCCAGATGGTATTGGTTTCCTGCTCATTTCAATGTTTCCAAAACTTCAAATTCTTCTTGACTTTTAATCCAACGGGTAGAGCAGCCAATTATAATCCAAAATGGAAAACTCCAATAGTAAAAAACACGAAACCAAAGAAGAAACAAGAAAAAAGGAAGAAGAAAGATCTTCAGGTTCTTCTAGACCCTAATCCAATTACGAGATAGTCCACCATAAAAAAGGAAAAAATAGAAAGGAGAAAACAAACACATCCAAAAATAATAATATTGATTAAGAGCAAAAGAAAAAGGAAAAAACAAAAAACAAAAAGAGAAAAAACAAAAAAAAACAAAAAGTTCCTTCAGATTCTTCACACCTTAATCCAATTAAAAAGTCTCAATAATCCAAAAAAAAGAAAAAAAAAACAACCTCAACAACAAAGTAATCCAAAAGCATAAATATGAAAAGCAAAAAAGTCCCAATAAAAAAGAAAAGAAAAATAAAGAAGAAAAAAAAAACTCTGAGGCTTTCCCTTTAAAATAAAAGGCAAAAATAAAAATATTACTAAAATTAAAATTTAGAAGAAGGCTAGCGAATGGGGTATATATAAGAAAACACACTGCACTTTGTTATTTATCCAAGGCTCTTGTTATGACTCTCTTCTCCAGCAGCTTCAAAGCCAAACCTCAAGTATTGTTGATAACAGTCCAGGAAAGCACCTGCAATAATATTTTGCTGTGCTCTCCCTCTATCTTATCACATTAAAAAGTCCTTGAGATGAAGTCTTTTTGCAATTCTCTCCAATTCACATAAAGATACTTTCAAGCCTCTAGTTGGCAGTGTTACAAAGTTTCTTAATGCTCCTTCTCCCCGCCCGCCAGAAAAAAGGAATAATATATACGGAAAAAAAAGAAAAAATAGCCAAAGGGAGCCTCTATCCTAAAGAAAGTTAAAAAATCAAAGGAAGCATAAAATCAAAGGGAGCATAAAAATTTATATAAGAGAAAATTCAATCCGGTTACCTACAAAGTCACAGTAAAATCTTTCCCAAAAAGTATAAAGAAAAGAGAAAAAAAAAACCAAGCCTCAATTTGACATCACTTTAAAAAAAACGCCGCTCAAAACAATTTCAGTCAAAAAAAAATCTCACAGCTTTCTTCTTTATATCGGATGAACTTTCCAACCTTAGCAAATTTACAGCACAAAAGAGTTTTTCTCACCCAGCCGACACACTTTACTCCAATCACTTTCTTCCCGACTTCAGCAGCTATGGAGGCTGCCTCTCCGCCGCCAGCAAAAGGGCTTCTTCCGGATCAAACCAGAGATTTTGCGATATCTCTGGGATCCTGGAACAATGCCCTTCACGATCACCGTCTCTACGGGACGGTTTAGGTCCGTTAGGACCGACCAGGGGCGAAAATATCAGCTACGATCTCAGAGCCCCGAGATCGCAGCTGTATCGCCGGAATGAAGCTCCGCCTTCTCCAATAGCTATCAAATTTTTGGGAAGCCAAGCCCTGTACAAAAATGATCAAAATTAGATAAGATTAAAAAGAAAGGAAAAATGTAGAAGCTTGTCAAAATATTCAGCAACCTAAAATAAATGTTGAGCTTTTTAAAATTGATCAATATGTCATATTGCCTTTATTCACAGCCTGACCTGGCTGAAGACATGAAGATGGATGTCTTCTGAAAGAATCTGAAAAAAATGAATACTGGATAATGTGTCTTTCAAAGAGAGGAATCAAAGCACAAATGGGCAGTGGTGGCTCTCATTATAAAATCCATGCCAGCTTTTTTCAACTTTTTTTTTTTTTTCGACATTTGGAACATCCAAACATCTTAGGGAAGGTGAGGAAGATTAGCCTGTATAGTCATCTGCTCATAGAACCTCTTTTTAATCTATCCATGGGCAAAAGAGGACTACAAATGACATGTGATGATAAGAGAAGAAATCTATATCTGCACTATAATACCTTTTATAACATGAAGTTTAAGGCCCAAGCAGTGATTTCTACAGGAACAAGTCAATCAGAAAAGAGGGTGATTGTGTCATTTCAACAGAAAGCCTTTCCCTTTGTATATGATAGATGTGATGTCAATATATGTACAAAAGGAATTGTTACTGGATTGTGACAGCACAACCATAATCTTGCCTGTTTTGACACTCTCTCCTGGTAGGTTTAATCAGTGGGATTCAAAAAAATTTACTACTGATTCTGTGGGCCTGGCTTGGTGGGCATGGCAGGGGAAGGATACTGTAAAATCTCCAGTCAGAGGTGGTATTTGCCAGTTCTCTGAACTATTCAAAATTTCCACTACCAGTTCTCCAGAACTGGTCAGAACCTCCTGAATACTGCCTCTGTTTCTAATGGGCCCAAGCCTATAAGGAAAGAAATAATGTGAATTTAGCATGAGCTTCCAGCACCTTTAAATTTCTACAGGAGCCAATTCTCACATCAGGCCAGTGGGGGCGACTCTGCAGATTTCCAATATTTGGAATTTGGCTGATTTTGAAGACAAATTTTGAAGACCAGAGCGCCCCCCCCCCCAATAATTTTAAATTAACCACACTTTTTCAGAATACTAGAATATCATGGGAAATTTAAATGGCAGTTTTTCTTTCATCTTCACTACCACCACATAACTCATAGAGAAAAATAGAAGAGACAAGCCCATGTCAATCTTGGGGTCTAACCAGGGGTGGGATTCAAATTTCTTAACAACTGGTTCTGAGGGTGTGCCCTAATTTGTGGGCATGGCTTGGTGGTCATGTGACTGGCTGGGCATGGCTTGTACGTAAATATTGTAAATATTTATGTAGATATTGAATTTGTTATTTAAAGAAAGAGCAATTTTTATCCCAAATGAGGCAAAGCAGTCAGGCAGATTGAGTTGCTTGCAGAATTACAGAATCACTCACAGATCTACCTTTCTGCAATCTGCTGCCTGAGCCTGCACTGAAAAATAGAAGCTCCAGTCTTAAGGAAGGTTGAACTCTGCTTTCAGCCCAGTGGTGCGATTTGCCGGTTCTCTGAACTGTGCAGAATCGTAACAACCTGTTCTATAGAACTGGTCTGAACTGGTGGAATCTCACCCCTGGGTCTAACCCAGAAGCATATTGTTCTGTGTCTGAACCTTTTCACACTCTTAATTCTTGCTTTAATTGCTAATTTATTCAGAGACCCACTGGCAGCTTCATTCCTGTTCATCCAACTTATTATTATTTTTGCATATTTGTATATTTTATATCATTGAAGCTCAAGGGCCTCACTTCAACTGCTGCTGTATCTTTCTTTTGCTCATAGGTTAAGTGCCAAAACTGTCATCTTTTATGAGAGTTGGGAAGAAAAGGCAGGCAGCACCAAGAAAATGTGTGGGGGAAAGCAGAGAATTATGGCTAAAGGCCCAGTGTGGCTTACAATACTTGAATATTAATATTAAAAGGCAGGGCTTAGGAGACCCTGGTCAGTGAAACCAAGCTTTTCCCCTCAGACATTCATTATGTTGTTTGTCTCATTTTGTCCTGATATAATTGCAGGCTTTTAACTTTTGAAGCAGAAGGTTGAGATTCTTGTCTTCAAGATGAACTAGACCTTCCTTTAATATGATTGGAGTCCCTGGCCCATCTATGTCTGTCAGGAGTATCCATGAGGATGGGCAGCAAGAGGGCAAGTGGCCAGACCTGTATGCAAGATGATACAAATGCAAAGTAGCGATGTCACTTAACTAACATTGAATATTTCATTATTTTGATATCATGCGGATGCCTATGCTTGCCTGTGTGATCCCAGCTAGCTCAGTATCTCTTTCAGCAGTGTTTACATCAAGAAAAGATCAGTGGACTTAATGGGGCTTTTCTTCATATATTTCTGCCCCACCCCCCACCCCCTGAAATACAAGCACTTAAGATGACCATACAAGACGGCCATCTTCATATACTAGACAGGAATGTGTCTCATGGAACTCATAGAGCCTAATTTCTAAAATATGTTGAAATTTAGGCCCAGGTATACTTTTGTATACTTACATTTAAGTGAAAGTTGGACTGTCTAAAGAGAGATACGTATTTTTAGTGAAATAGGATCAGTGCTTCCTGAAAGGGAATCCTCTTACTCCCCTTCCACTAGCCATCAAAACCTAGGGTAGACACCAGTTATAAAGGGGGAAATCTACCCACCTTCAGGAATCTTGCTTGCTATAACTGAGATTTCTCCAAAAACAAGCATGAAAACTGGAATGAATAGAAGACTTACATGCAAGTCTCGGGATCTGAAGTTAAGGGTACAGCAAGTCAAATCCAAGTTATTAAATATTATTCCCTTATTCGGGTTGCAGTTTGAGTACTTCATATTGAAATGTTCTGTGCATGGGCGCAAGGAACGGGGACAAGACAGTGAACAGTGAACTTCAACTCTTTATTAATCATTCTGAACAGAGCAAAAACCTAGGGCAGCAGCAGCCCTTTTATAGGGCCGGCTGCTGATCTAGTAACCAATGAGAAATGTGGAGTGTTAACCCCTTTAACCAATGAGAGTGGCTCGTTAACAGCCAATCAGATTCTCCTGAACGGACCAATCCGATATCGCTATTATCGGCCAATCAGAAGTGCAGGTTTAGAATCCTGCTTATTCTAAAGGTTTGATAAAACTTCATTTAAGCGTTTTATTAGTTCATAACACCCCTCCCCCCTGGGTTCCATTTAAGGGGTGCGGTGATGTCATCCCTGAGGTATGAAGGTTGTTTTGACAGTCTATTGGATTTACGCTGTCCCACCGGTTCCTGTCTGTAACCCGGCTTTGGCGGGACGTTTTTGGGCAAGTCAGGTACCGGTGGTTCCGTATCCTCATTGGATGACTCAATGCCGCTAATGTTCTCATTGTTGTCCTCCGATCTTTGCGGGCTTGCTTCTGTTGAGGTGTTCCTTTGTGGCAAGGACACTCCCCTCCCTGATTCTTCTTCATTCGTCATGCCCGCTTGCTGACTTCTTTCGTTCCTGCTTTCCACCATCTCGAATTCGGTTTCTTCGACATCCCCTCCCCCCTCAGTTTGGGAGTTACCGGAGTCGTGGAAACTAGGTTGTAGCCTTGAGCGAAGCTGATCGATATGGCGTTTCCATATTTTTCTGTCGCAGGTTTTCACACGGTACGACCTGGGTCCAATGGCTTGAATTACGGTTGCCTCGACCCACAATGGCTCGCCGAAAAGGTTTCTGGCGAAAACTAAGTCATCTATCTTGAACTCATGGCATTTTCCGCTAGATCCACAGGGTTTCTCTGGCTCGTAAGACGGGTGAAGCCGGTCGAGGTGGGAATGGAGTTTGCGTCCCATCAATAGTTCAGCTGGAGTCTTGTTGGTGAAACTGTGCAGAGTGATAACACGGAGAAGGAGCATTCTGTTTATTTTATCTTCAATGTCCCCATAGTGCATTTTGTAGAGGGTTTTTTTAACAAATTGTACCATGCGCTCGGCTCTTCCATTAGCTGCAGGGTGCGCTGGCGAAGTTAGCGCATGGCGAATACCCCGGTCTGCTAAGTATTGTTCAAAACTGGGGTCCATTGTCGGAGACCAGAACGTCTGGCAGTCCCTGCGTCACGAATAGCCTGTTCAACTTCTGGATGACGGACTCAGTTGTAGTACTCTTCATTTCATGGATCTCGAGCCAGTTGGAATAGGCGTCCACTGTTAGTAGGAACGTATGCCCCTTAGTAGGTCCCGCAAAGTTAACGTGGATGTGGGACCACGATCACCAGGGTGTTTCTCATTCTGTTGGAGTTGCTTTAGGTGGGGCACTGCTAACTTCTTGGCACTTTAAACAAGTCTTTACCCAGGCTTCGATCTGTTTGTCGATGCCCGGCCACCATGCATAGCTTCGTGCGAGTGCTTTCATGCACACGATGCCGGGGTGACTCTCATGCAGTGTTTTAAATACTGCTCTTTGTAACCGCTCTGGGATGACGACTCTATCCCCCCATAGGATGCAGCCTTTTTGCGAAAAAAGTTCTGTTTGCTGGTTCTTGAAGAGGGTGAAGTCATCAGGGGTTTGTTCTACTGGCCATCCCCGTTCGACCCAGCTAAGAACTTGCGCAAAGATAAGATCGCATTTTGTTTCGATCGCAATATCTCTAGCTGTTAGCAGCGGTGAATGTAGTGTTTCAATCTGGAGTGTCGTAAGGGTTGGAGCTGGGTCGTCGACGGTTTCCGGAAGTGGTGCATGGCTCAGTGCATCAGTGTGGGGAATGGCTTTCCCTGGGCGGTGTTGCAGTCTATAATTGTATGGAGCCAAAAACTCTGACCAGTGAATCATTCTAGGTAATAATATATAGGGGGTTGGCTTGTCTCCCGCTATAATCCCCAGCAAAGGTTTGTGGTTGGTAACAAGAGTAAATACTCATCCATATACATATTCATGAAACCGTTTCACAGCAGATACAACAGCAAGAGCCTCTTTATCGATTTGACTTTAGTTACGTTCAGCCTTTGATAGGGTTCTTGAGAAATAGGCAATAGGGGCCTCACTACCGTTTGGTAACACATGGCTCAAAATGGCTCCTACTCCAAACGGTGATGCGTCACATGTAATTGTTAAAGGCAAAGTCTCGTTATACTGCATTAAAACAGCATCTGAGGTAAATAAATTTTTCACTTGTCGGAATGCGTGCTCCTCTCGGTGTCCCCTGGCCCAGGTTGCTTTTTTGTCAAGAAGTCTGTGTAGGGGCTCAGCTACGGTCGCTTTGTGGGGCAGGAAGATGTTGTAAAAATTAATGAGTCCCAGAAAAGCTTGGAGATCAGTCTTATTTCTGGGTCTTGGGGGGTTCTTGATTGCTTTTAGTTTACTATTGGTGGGGTGAATGCCATATTTATCGATTAGGTACCCCAGGAAATCTACTTTATCTGTACACAGTTGACATTTATTTTTTTTAACCTTAAGGCCGGAGTTCTTAAATTTCTGGAGAACTAATTTAAGACGCTCCTCTAGTATTTCTCTATTCAGGGCAGCAATTAAAACGTCATCAAAGTATGGTATGACCCCTTTGATCCCCTGCAAGAGTCTTTCCATCAAACTTTGTAAAATCTCTGGGGCTACGCTAACTCCGAATTGGAGTCGGTTGCACTTAAAGGCGCCTCGGTGCGAAATGATCGTTTGTGCCACTGCTGTTTTTTTATCTACAGGCAGTTGTTGGTAAGCCTGTGCTAAATCCAATTTAGCGAAGACTTTTCTGCCCCCCAGGGAATGGAGTAGGTGTTGTACCACCGGCACCGGGTAAGCATTCTGTTGAAGGGCGTGATTCAGGGTGGCTCAGTAGTCCCCACAAATCCTTAACGATCCATCCAGTTTGATGGGTGTTACAATTGGGGTCTCCCAACGAGCATGGTCTGTTGGTTCTAAAACACCCTGGGCTATTAATTTATCAAGCTGCTCGTCAATCTTTGGTTTAAGGGCAAAAGATACCTGACAAGGCTTAAGGCGGATGGGGGATACTTCAGGGTTAAGGTTAAATAATATCGGGGTCCCCTTGTACATGCCTAGTTTGTCTGCAAAGACGTCCTGGAATTCCTGGACGAGGGCCTCCTCCCAATCGTCGCTTCTGGTTTGGTGAATGCCGGCTACCTCGATGCCGAGTGGGGCGAACCATTGAAGGCCTAACAAGCTAGGCCGATCACGGTCGATGACGGTCAATGGTAAAGATGCAGTAAGATTTTTGAATGAGACCTGGACTAGGCTGGATCCAACGACCGGAATTCGGTTTCCCTGATAATCCTTGAGTATAATTCTTTGAATTCTGAGGTCTTGCCGCCGGACAGCAGGGATTAATTGTTTAAGGGTCTTCCAGGAAACCATCGAGAGGGATGATCCTGAGTCAACTTCCATCACGCAGGGCTGGTTTTCTATGGCGACCTTCACTCGGATCTTCTTTGCATCTAATGATGAAGCGTGACCAATTGTAATGGTTTGGTGTGCCTCTTCTTGTTTTGTTGAGTTGGCCAGTGTTTTATTTCTGTAGGAGTGGTTGTTCCATTGGTGGTTCAAGTGTTCCCGACTCACAGGACGATTTCCTGTGGTTTGGCGGTAGTTGGTCCCCCTCTGAAGTGGGCTGGATCCTTGCTTGCTTCTATAGACCTTTCCGATGTGGCCTCTTTTCCCACAAACATGACAGAGCGCATCGAGGAATTTGCAGTCTGATCGCGGGTGGTTTGCCCCACAACCTGCGCATTGATGCTACAGTCTCTGATCACGCTGGTGGCATTGGTCTCGTTCAGACTGGAGCCGGTTGACCTCTTCCTCATCACTTTCTGATGACAATTCGAGGTCCTCATGGTGGGTTGCCATTGTGTGTCCCTCTAGGTGAGGTGAGGTTTCGCTGGCGAGTTGGCGGAGCGGTGCGTTGGTGCGGTGCATTCGGGCAGCTGACTTCCTGGTTGCTTCTGCTGCAGTAGTGTCAGTGATGGTATCTGCAAGGCTGATGTCACCTTTCGCCATCAGCTTACTTTGCACATGCGGTGCATCTAGTCCAAGAACTATTCGGTCTCTCAGAGCTTCTTCGAAGTCGGCGAACCCACAGAGGCCTCCAAGGTTCCGGTGATCTGTGATGAAATCTGCAATGCTCTCTCCTTTCCACTGGTCTCTCTGGTAAAATTCATGTCTTCAGACAAGCGTTGGTACGGTAGGTGCATAGTGGGCCCGCAGGAGGGGCTCGAGGACATTCCAGTCCATGGATTTCACCTCGGCCGGTTTTGCCAGTGCCTTAGCCAACTTAAAAATTGCAGGTCCGCAGTGGGTCAGGAATACGGCTCGCTTTTTTCCCGTAGTGGCATCCTTCAAGTTGTTGGTCTCCAGAAACATCTGGAACCGGTCTATGTACAAGTCCCAGTCTTCTTGTGTTGGGTCAAATGGAGCGGGTGTTATGGTGCCGCCGGACATGGTTTCCGCAGTCAATGTGCCTTCAGCCACGTGCTCTGTTTGGTGCTCTGTAGTGTTCAGTCAGCTCTGACGTCTCCGCATCCCACCTTCGTCACCAGTGAAATGTTCTGTGCATGGGTGCAAGGAACAGAGACGAGACAGTGAACAGTGAACTTCAACTCTTTATTAATCATTCTGAACAGAGCAAAAACCTGGGGCAGCAGCAGCCCTTTTATAGGGCCGGCTGCTGATCTAGTAACCAATGAGAAACGTGAAGTGTTAACCCCTTTAACCAATGAGAGTGGCTCGTTAACAGCCAATCAGATTCTCCTGAATGGACCAATCTGATATCGCTATTATTGGCCAATCAGAAGTGCAGGTTTTGAACCCTGCTTATTCTAAAGGTTTGATAAAACTTTATTTAAGTGTTTTATTAGTTCATAACACATATCTCTTTGCTTTAAATAGGCTCCATGACATATTTTGTCGGGTTTCATCATTAGCTGCTTTGTTTTTGTTCCTTTCAGTGAAATTTCCAACTCTTATTTTCTTTATTTGTGCACTCATTATTATAATTCATTATTTGTGCACAACCTTAATACTCATGGCATCACATTGAGCTATATCAGCCAATTAAAAAAAGAAAAACACCCTCTGCCTTGCTCAAAGTTAAACTGAGCAGAGGAGTAAAACAAAAAGGAAAGAAGGAGGCAGAAGCAAGATATAAAAATACGTGGTCAGAATGTTTGGATTGGAGATATTGTTTTATTGTTTTATTCTATTGACTTGCTGCACTAGGAACAGCTAAAGCAGACAAGGGACTCCCACTTGATCCTCTCTATCTTTGCTCAGCTATTTCCTGACTGGAAAAGACCCAAGTCTTATTTCTCCTCACCCACATGGAGACAGAAAACTCAAGGATGTAGATTTTTTTATCAGACATGTGGCTTCCTTAATCAGTTTTGCTTATCCTTTGGATTGTAAGCATCAGCCTTCAGGCCCTGATTATGCTGATAAGTGCAAATTCTTTCAAATGTGGACATTAGGGGATGAGTTGGAAGATCACAGAGTTACTTCAACTATATATCTTTCCAGATATAATTGACGATGAAATGAGAACAAGATGTTGCTGGTCTACAGTTTCCAACCCTTCCATCCAAGAAGGACAATGTTAACATCTGCAAGGTTGCATATTCCCATCTGTAGTCTATATGATTATACCAAAAGCTTAATAAATGAGGGAAGTGTATTTTGGCCAGGTGCTAAATCACCAGAAAATACTGTAAATAAAAGGGAAAGAGAGAGATGTGTATATGTTAATATCAACATAGAGATGCTACTTTGGAAATGATAAACATAATTTAAAATGAAAGTTTAAATAGTTGAGAAAAGTCTGATCAAGTGTTTACTACAGATATGCAACTTAAAAATTAGCTGCTTTCATGTACTGTGACCTAATATTTTTTGACAGAGGTAGATGATAGATAGATAGATAGATAGATAGATAGATAGATAGATAGATAGATAGATAGATAGATCGGTCGATCGGTCGATCGGTCGATCGGTCGATCGATCGATCGATCGATAGATAGATAGATAGATAGATAGATAGATAGATAGATAGATAGATAGATAGATAGATAGACAGAAAGACAGAAAGACAGAAAGACAGAAAGACAGGTAGGCAGGCAGATAGGTAGGTAGGCAGGCAGGCAGGCAGACATTTTGGTTCGATGGTTGGATGGTTGGATGGCTGGATGGCTGGCTGGCTGATTGGCTGGCTAGATAGATAGGTAGGTAGGTAGGTAGGTAGGTAGGTAGGTAGGTAGGTAGATAGATAGATAGATAGAAGACAGGCAGGCAGACAGACAGACAAAGTTCCCCATCCAGCTTCTAATTAATTTGCCAGTTTCCTAATACAACTAAGCATATTATTGTCAATTAGTTACATAAAATGAAATACTTTGAAATATCTGAAATGCAGCAGAAAATCAAGGTTAAAAGAAGACCTTGGTTGTTTCACTGAATTTTGGTCTGTTATTCAATATATATGTAGTTAAGTGGTACTAAGGAAGTAAGGAGTTCTCCAATCCATATTTGTTTGTTATATGAATTGTAAGTCTAGAGAACATTTGCAGGTGGAAATTGCCAGGCAGAAGTGAGTGCTTAAATAAGAATCACTTTGCCTGCATTCATACATTACTTTTGTCATCCACTATATGCTAGAATAGAGCATTTTTGCTGCTCCCCTTCAGGTCAATTGTTGCTGTGGCAATGGGAGAAAGAAAAATATATCTCTCAAAGATGTTTAGCTGGAGAACTCCTATTGAGAATAATAGAATGGGAATTAAATCTCTGCTTGCCAGTGTGAAAGGACAGAAAGTTAAACCCAGAAACCAATAAACAATTTGTTATGTTCTGAGCATGGGCGCTAAGAATGGATACGAGCCGGTGAAATGGTGAATTTCAAAACTCTTTATTAACATAGTGAACAGCTCAGCTCCATGGCTGAAATGGCCCCCCTTGTATAGGCAAGCTCTTACTTATTTAACCAATGAAAACACAGGGAGCGCTAGCTCCATTAACCAATGGGAGAGGCTCATTAATAGCCAATCAGATTCACCTGAACAGACCAATCTGATGTCACCATTAATGGCCAATCAGAAGTGCAGGGCCAGAACCCTGCACTTAACTTCAAGCTCTTAATAACCTTTATTAACACATTTATTCCTTCACAACACCCCTTCCCCCCTGGTTCCATTTAAGGGGTGCGGTTACATAATCCTTGAGGTAGGCTGGTTGTTTTGTTAGTCTATTTGATTTTCGTTGTACACCTGATATTTGTCTGCAGTCTTGTTGAGGTAGGACATTATCTGGTGGAAGGGGTGCCTCAAGTTCTGTATTCGAATTTTTGTTGTTGCTAACGTTTTCAGCATCTCCATGAGGCAAGCTCACCCCCATCCCTGATCCTTTTTCACGTGTTTCCACTGCGCTGTCATATCTTTCGTTAAAGCTTTCTGCTACTTCAAGTTCATCTTCCTCCCTATCTCCTCCCCCCTCAGTTTGGAAATCAGGGAACTCGGAGATCCCTGACTGCAGCCTTGAACGCAGCTGATCAATATGGCGCTTCCATATTCTATCATCGCGGCATTTCACATGGTACGATCTGGGGCCGGTTACTTGGATCACAGTTGCTTCGACCCACAACGGATCGCCTGAAAAGTTCCTAGCGAATACCAAGTCGCCTACCTGGAAGTTACGGCATTGCCCGCTGGATCCGTGTGGTTTCTCAAGTTCATACGATGGGTGCAGATGGTCGAGGTGGGAGCGGAGCTTCCGCCCCATTAATAACTCAGCGGGAGTTTTGTTGGTGATGCTGTGCAGAGTGATATGCTGCAGAAGGAGTATCCAGTTAATCTTTTCTTCGATATTGTCATAGTCCATTTTATATAAGGTTTTCTTGACGAATTGTACCATGCGCTTGGCCTTTCTGTTGGCTGCAGGATGCACCGGCAAAGTCAGCGCATGGCGAATACCGTGGTCCGCCAGGTACTGTTCAAAGGACAGCGCGGTAGATTGGGGCCTGTTATCAGATACCAGAACGTCTGGTAATCCGTGTGTTGTAAATAGTCTGTCTAATTTCCTGATGACCGCTTCGGTTGTTGTACTCCTCATTTCATGGATTTCGAGCCAGTTCGAGTAGGCATCCACTGTTAACAAGAATGTGTGTCCTTTGGTAGGTCCCGCAAACTCCAGATGAATATGGGACCATGGTCCCCTCGGTGTTTCCCATTCGGTTGGGGTTGCTTTCGGTGGGGCGTTGCTTACTTCCTGGCATCTGCGACAAGCTTTGACCCAAGTCTCGATCTGCTTGTTGATGCCACCACGTGTAGCTACGTGCGAGGGCTTCCATGCGCACAATGCTGGGGTGGCCATCATGCAAGGTTCTTAGAACCGCTCATTGTAGCCACTCTGGGACAACGACTCTATCACCCCAAATAATACAGCCCTTCTGGGAAAACAGTTCCGTTTGTTGAGCGTAGTCATTTTTTGTGGGGCGTAGTCATCAGGTATCTTGTCCAATGGCTATCCGCCTCGACCCAACTGAGGACTCATGCTAAGATGGGGTTGCGTTTCGTTTCCATCGCGATATCTCGGGCTGTTAATGGCGGTGTTCGAAGTGTCTCGCTCTGCAACGTTGTCACTGTTGGAGCAGGGTCATCAATGGTCTCCGGAAGTGGTGCACGGCTCAATGCGTCGGCATGGGGAATGGCCTTCCCCGGGCATTGTTGCAACATATAATTATAGGCAGCCAAGAATTCTGACCAGCGAGTCATTCTGGGGGATAATATATAAGGGGTTGGCTTATCTCCCGCTATTATCCCCAGTAAAGGTTTGTGGTCAGTCACTATAGTAAAGGCTCGGCCATACATGTAATCATGAAATCTTTTGACAGCAGACACGATAGCAAGGGCTTCTTTATCAATTTGACTGTAATTGCATTCTGCTTTTGACAGCGTCTTTGAGAAATAGGCAACAGGGGCTTCACTACCATTTGGCAAAATGTGGCTCAAAATGACGCCCACTCCGAAAGGCGATGCATCACATGTGATTGTTAAAGGCAAAGTCTCGTTGTACTGTATCAGCACAGTGTCAGAAATCAATAATTTTTTTACATTTCGAAACACCTGCTCTTCTTTGTGTCCCCATACCCAGATTGCTTTTTTGTCCAACAAACGATGTAGGGGTTTGGCCACGGTTGCCTTGTGAGGCAGGAAAACATTATAAAAATTGATAAGGCCTAGAAACGCCTGGAGGTCGGCCTTATTTTGGGGTTTGGGGGCGTTCTTGATTGCCCTAAGTTTGCTATCGGTGGGATGAATGCCATGACTATCAATTAAATATCCTAAAAATTCTACACAATCCGTGCACAGTTTACACTTGTTTTTCTTAACTTTAAAACCTGCGTCTTTGAATCTCTGTAGAACCAACCTCAGGCGATCCCGTAATATTTGCGGAGTCGGGGCAGCAATTAATACATCATCAAAATATGGGACAATGCCTTTTATCCCTTGTAATAGTCTTTCCATCAAACTTTGAAAGATTCCCGGGGCTACGCTTACTCCGAATTGGAGTCAGTTACATTTAAACGCACCTCGGTGCGTAACGAACGTTTGGGCCTCTGCCGTTTTTTTGTCTACAGGCAGTTGTTGGTATGCCTGGGCTAGATCTAGTTTAGCGAAGACTTTTCTACCCCCCAGGGAATGGAGGAGGTGCTGCACCACCGGTACCAGATATGCGTTTTGTTGAAGGGCGTGGTTCAGGGTGGCTCGGTAGTCCCCACAAATTCTTATCGATCCATCCGGCTTGATGGGTGTCACGATTGGGGTTTCCCAGGGGGAGTAATCGATTGGTTCTAATACACCCTGGGCTCTTAATTTATCAAGCTGCTCATCAATCTTTGGTTTAAGGGCAAATGGAACTCGACAAGGCTTAAGACAGATGGGAGCTATTTTGGTATTGAAGTTAAATGATATCGGGGTCCCCTTGTACTCGCCTAGTTTTTCTGCAAAGACGTCCTGGAATTCTTGGACGAGAGCCTCCACCCAGTTGCTGCTGCAGATTCAGTGAATGCCGGCTACTTCAATTCCAAGTGGAGCGAACCATTGGAGGCCTAACAGGCTAGGCCAATCCTTGTCGATTACAGTCAGGGGTAGGAATGCTGTGCAGTTCTTGAACGATACCCAGACTCGGCTGGATTCTACGACTGGGATTTGATTCCCTTGATAGTCTTTGAGTATGAGTCTTTGGAATCTGAGGTCTTGCCGCTGGACAGTAGGGATGAGCTGCTTGAGGGTCTTCCAGAAAACCATTGAGAGGGACGATCCTGAGTCGACTTCCATCAGGCAGGGCTGGTTTTCGATGGCCACTTTCACTCGAATCTTCCTGGCATCAAGAGAGGAGGCGTGACCGATCGTGATAGTTTGGTGAGCCTCTTCTCGCTTCGTGGGGTGGTTTAGGGTTTTGTTTTTGTAGGAGTGGTTGTTCCACTGGTGGTTCACGGGTTCTCGCCTTACAGGACGGCTTCCTGTCTATTGGCGATAGTTAGCCCCCCTCGAGGGCTGGCTGGGTCCTAGCTTACTTCTACAGACCCGTCCGATATGGCCTCGTTTCCCGCACACATGGCAGAGCGTGTCGAGGAATTTACATTCTGATCGGGGGTGGCTTGCCCCACAACCAGCACATTGGTGCTGAGATCTCTGGCGTTGGTCTCGTTCAGACCGAAGTCGGTGGACCTCTTCTTCGTCGCTGTCTGACGACGAAGAGAGATCCTCGTGGTGGGCCGTTTGAAGCTGGCCTTCTGACTTGGGTGAAATTTCGCAGGTCGGTTGGTGAAGCGGGGAGCAGTTGCGGTGCATTCGGGCAGCCGACTTCCTGGTTGCTTCTGCTGCAGTAGCTTCAGTGATAGCATCGGCAAGGCTGATGTCGCCTTTCGCCATCAGCTTGCTTTGGATGTGTGGTGCATCCAATCCCAGAACTATTCTGTCTCTCAGGGCTTCTTCGAGGTCAGCAAACCCACATAGGCCTCCCAGATTGTGGAGATCTGCGATGAAATCAGCAACACTTTTGCCCTTCTGCTGACTTCTTTGATAAAATTCATGCCTTCTGACGAGTGTTGGCACGATCAGTGCATAGTGGGCCCTCAGTAGGGGTTCGAGGACATCCCAGTCCATAGACTTTACTTCTGACGGTTTCGCTAGAGCTTTGGCCATCTTGAATACGGTCGGCCCGCAATGGGTTAGGAATACCGCTCGTTTCTTCCCGGTAGTGGCATCCTTCAAATTGTTGGTTTCCAGGAACATCTGGAAGCGATCCATATAGGAGTCCCAGTCTTCTTGCGCTGGGTCGAATGGAGCGGGTGGTATGACGCCGCCAGACATGGTTCCGCCGTTGTGCGTTTCTGCCACGTGCTCAGTTATCATTCTTCATTGTTCAGTCAGCTCTGACGTCTCCAAATCCCACCTTCATCGCCAATGTTATGTTCTGAGCATGGGTGCTAAGAACGGAGACAAGCTGGTGAAACGGTGAACTTCAAAACTCTTTATTAACATAGTGAACAGCTCAGCTCCATGGCTGAAACGGCCCCCCTTGTATAGGCAAGCTCTTACTTATTTAACCAATGAAAACACAGGGAGCGCTAGCTCCATTAACCAATGGGAGAGGCTCATTAATAGCCAATCAGATTCACCTGAACAGACCAATCTGATGTCACCATTAATGGCCAATCAGAAGTGCAGGGCCAGAACCCTGCACTTAACTTCAAGCTCTTAATAACCTTTATTAACACATTTATTCCTTCACAACACAATTCATTGTGTAATTTTATCCATTTCTATACAGGGGAAGGTTAGATTTTCTGAGAACATCTTGTTTCATTTGGAATTCATATGTCACAGCAACTCATTGCAAATATTCTATAAGCAGAATGGGGAAGAAATAGAAGAAAAGCTTAAAGGGTGTCATCAGATTCATAGGACAGAAGCATACTTAATTATTTCCTGGAGTGTTTTATTTTCTACTTGCATGACATTCCTCTCATTTCAGCTGAACTCTTAGCAGCCCACATGGAGTCTGGTGGAAGATGTATGTCATTTTCAACAAAATTCTGCTAGATGCCACCCACCGAGAGACATCTTGCACTCAGCGGTTTCACATTTCAGAGCCGAAAACAATTTGAAATATTTTTTGTGACCACTCAGTGAAAATCAATAGAAATAACCATATTTCTCAAAGTTGGCAAGAGCAAGACTATGACAATGTAGCAAGCCTCAGCAGGAACATGGTAAGGAAAAGCAAGTTAATGGCATTCTTACTATACTTGCTATCAAAAGACTGGATTGGAGCTGTGGGTTAAGTCACCAAAGGTGAATCCCTACAACTCTGCTAGAGCCATTAATGTATGTTGGTATATAGGCAAAAAAATAAAATAGATTGCCATAAATAAGGTAATATTATCTATATAGAGGCTATATTATCCTTATAGGAATCCAAGTGATATTTATTATTTATTTATTAATCAAATGTATATGAGCAATGCACAACAGTGAAATAAAACAACCAGGCAAAAACCATAGATACAAAATGTAAAAAATCCATGTTAATTAATATTAAAAAAAACTAAAAATGTATTGTCCAGCTTCCCTTAAGCTCTCAGAGAAGTTATACTATGTCACGATCCCATGTACAGGATTTACACAATTTCCATCCCACCACCTTTTTGGAGTTGGGGGGACTTTTCTATGTTTACACAGTACATAATCCTGTGTTGTTTTCAATTATACTGATTTGGATCTCATAGAATAACATCTAGGACAGCCGTGGTGGTGTAGTGGTTAGAATGCAGTATTGCAGGCTACTTCTGCTGATGACCAGCTTCCACAGTTCAACAGTTCAATTCTCACTGGCTCAAGGTTGACTCAGCCTTCCATCCAATCTGAGGACCCAGATTGTTAGGGGCAATATGCTGAGTGTAAACCACTCAGAGAGGGCTATAAAGCACTATGAAGTGGTATATAAATCTAAGTGCTGTTGCTTTTGCTATCTGGCTCTATACTTCCAAAGAATCCTAATTAGTATGATTCCGCTCACATACTGCTGCTTGCTGGTTAACATAATTTAGTTCGTTATAGAGATGCATTTTGTAAAGCATTTCAATAACGCTAAGTAAGATTACTACATCTATTAAACACAGCAAATTATGCATTCAGATAGTCCTCGCTTAAAAGAGTAATTGGGACTTTCGCTGACTGAACCGGTTGCAAAGTGCAACATCATGGGACTGTGCCAATTTGCCATGGCAGTTGTAGCAGCTCCAATTGCTGTCATTAAGCAAATCTTGCACTGTTGTTAGGAGCAATGACTTGTGATTTGAGATATCCTGTCCACTTCCCTATTGACTTTGTTCCTTGGAATCTGGCAATGAAGTTTTTAAAAATGGCATTCATATGACCACAGGAAGCTACAACTATCATAATTGCATGCTCATTGCCAAGTGCCTGAATCATGATCATTTGACTGCGGGGATGCTTTGACAGTCATAACTAGGTCAAAAGTCTCATCATTCAGCAGCAGCATAACTTTGAACTGTTGCTGAATGAGTAGTTGTTAAGCAAGGACTATCTGTATTTGCCAAGTATGACTGCTACTTGCGTCTACTCTTACAGGGTACCTAAGACTCCATGCTATTGCACACCTGTTGTGTAACCTTGATTGCCATTATAAATTCTTTGATTTTGAAATGGCAGTGGAAGTAACCATATAATCAGGAAATAACCATTAAAATGTCAGTTTTTGTATGGTGTACATTAGCTACTTACCGTATATTCAAAATTACAAATTGTAAAGAAAATAGGAATTTAGAAACCTAGTCAACTATTATAATGTGAAAGGCAGCTGCCTGGACTTACAGAAGATTTCCATCCATGAGGGACTGCAAGTTTTTCCAACACACATTTTTCATATAGATGAAGTCAGTTTACTACTACCTCATTCTAGCCAAACAGAAGCACCTTTTTAACATATAAAAATAGCAACATGGATCTAGATAAGCCCAAATATGTTTTTTTTTAAATTATCACCCCTAAGAAGAAAAAGTTTAAGCTATTAATCTGTGCCTCCCATTGCAAGACAGATTACTAAAGAAACTTTAGAGAGAAACCTGATTAACTTTCTCAGTGCCTTGTCAAGTCTGGAACGAATTGACATAATAAAAAAGATTGGATGACCTGAGGAAATTATTAGTGATAACACAGAAAACAGCTAAACCATTAATAGACCTGGTTTCACAATTCTTCAAGATAATTGCATCCACTTCAAGAGACTATCTGTTGGTACTCCTGTTGTTGCTACACGGACTCCAGACATGGAGGATAATAACCAAGAACCCTTGGGGTCAGATCTAACCTTTATCCCTCTAGACTGTGACAAATTGCTGCACAACCCAGACATTTCAAGGAATGAAAATCCAGATGCTGCCTCCAGACAACAGGAAACAATCCACAGTGCAGAATTTTGTGTCCTGCAAACACAAATCCGGCCAGAGCCATCAGGTGACTCTTCAAAGGCTAACATTTCTGACAATGGACATGATAATCCAGATGAACAGCTAGCTTCCTAGCACAGAAAACCAAGGAAATTGGGATAAAGGCTGAATGAAGATCATCACCCAGACCTAAGCCATCCCCTCTGGACATTGATGATGTCACACTCTCTAACTATATGCAAATATATATCACCCAAATTGCTGACCAACGCAGAATATATTTGTGCCCACACTCCAGCAAGGGAGTGGCAAAACCACACTAAACCTAAACCAGGGTGGATATTTAGACACTGAAAGGGTTTTGGATTGCAATACATCTGACCAAATAAAAGTGGTGGAAGGGATCTTGGAGATCTTCTTGTCCTAGTCCCTGCTCATGCAGGAGACCCTGTACCATTTCAGAAAAAAAAAAAAGGCTGTCCAATCTGCTCTTAAAAACTTCCAGTGATAGAGCATCACAACTTCTGGATACAACTGAATGCAACTTCTGGATACAAGTTGTTACACTGATCAAATGTGCTGTCAGCAAGTTTCTCCTTAATTCTAGGTTGGGTCTCTCCTTGATTAGCTTCCATCCATTGCTTCTTGTTTTCATGGAATGAGTTATACTCTCCTTTGACTCACATTTGTCTGGTCTCCCCTACTCCTTATCTACTTGAATGTATATTGACTATTTTTATCCTAGAAGTGGCTTTAGTTATGTCTCTAAAATCATCCTCATGTGCTATTTTAAAGGTTTTGGGGATTTGGTTTTGGTTTTTTTAGTCATGTCATCATAACATTCCCTTTATCTCTTCCCCAGCCCAGGGTTGCAGTAGCATAACATTAAACTATTCTGAAATTTTAGAGTAGACTTTTCTCTCTCCTGACATAGTTTTGGATTGGATTACAACTTCACTAACAATGTGGTTGCTGATATGCTAGGGACTGGGATCAGCAACTTTTGTCAGTTTTGGCTTGTACCCTTTCCTCTAGATACTGGGAAATTCTGTTCATGGTAATCTTGGGCTGGATTGTAAGAAAAAAATAGCCATCTGACTTTCATAGAGGCATCCACCTGCATGCAATACTGCATGTCTGGAGCTTTCTGTTGCGCTTGTCAAGACTTATGTCTGCTCTTTATAAATGAAGTTTTATCGTTCTTTCAAATGATATCCAGAATTGCTTTTTACAGTTAACTTTAGTATTTATCAGACTTCAACTCACAAATTGCCAGGGGTGGGATTCAACTGGTGATACTACTGGTTCGGTGACTACGTTTTGCGTAATCCAGGGAGATCAGAAAAGGCAGGGCCACAGTGGAATGCAGGCAGCAATGGCTGGCCTGGCGGGTGTGCAAGAGCAGGTTGCAGGCAGCAGTGTTATACATGCATGCAATGTCACAGATGCGTGATAAGGACTGATGGACAGGCAGCAGAGAAGCAGGCGGAGAGGGGCAGGGCCAACCAGAAGCCCAATTTATCAATTCTCTGAACTACCAGGAATGGTAACAACTGGTTCTATAGAACCAGGCTGAACCGGTAGAATCTCACCCCTGCCTGTACTCATTGTTCCATTTAATAAGTAGCTAAACCTGCCAGGTTAAACCCTTACTTATGCTACATCTACTGTATCAACCCATCCCATCCTGTCTCATCTCATCTTATCTTAGAGAGTGTTAACAGTGCAGTGACTCAGTGGCTTAATGATTCTGGAGATGGTCTTTGCTCCAGCAGTTTGAGTCCTAGCACTGCATGGAGGGGTGAGCTCCCATCATTTGCCTCAGCTTCTGCCCACTCAGCAGTTCTAAAGCATATTATATTCAAGTAGATAAATAGGTAGTACCAAATAGGAAGATGTTATGTATGTACCATAGTTAATAAAGTATGAGCTTGAGGTTAAGTGCAGGGTTCTGGCCCTGCACTTCTGATTGGCTGTTAGGCGGCCAGATCGGATTGGTTAGTTCTTAGGAATCCGATTGGCCCTTAACAGAGGATTATTATTGGTTTAAAGTACTTGCGTTCATAGCTCGTTATTGGACAATTCTCACAAAGGTTGCCTATATAAGGCAGGGTTCACTGTTGTTGTTTTGAGAAGTCACTATGCTAATAAAGAGCCGAAAGTCACTATTCAGAGGCTGTCTCCATTTACTCCGACCCATGTCCAAGTACTTAACACTGGCGACGAGGATGGGATTTGGAGACGTCTGAACCTAAGAAGTCAGGAAGCAAGACCGAGCACGTGGAAGACGACGCCAACAACGGAACCATGTCCAGCAGCATCGTACCACCCGCTCCGTTCGATCCAAACCAAGAGGATTGGGAATCCTACATGGATCGCTTCCAAATGTTTCTTGAGACGAATAATTTGAAAGACGCCACACCAGCAAAAAAGTGGGCACTGTTCCTGACGCACTGCAGCCCGGCTGTTTTTAAAATGGCGAAAGCACTCGCCAAACCTCGAGAAGTGAAAGCCATGAGCTGGGACGACCTCGAACCCATCCTGAGAGATCATTACGCGCCAACCGTGCCTACACTCATGAGACGCCACGAATTTTATCAAAGGAACCAGCGAAAAGGAGAGAGCGTGGCTGATTTCGTGGCAGACATCCAAAATTTAGGAGGCCTCTGCGGGTTCGCCGATTTAGAAGAAGCACTAAGAGACCGAGTAATTCTGGAATTAGATGCGCTAGGCATGCAGAGCAAGCTGATGGAGAAAGGCGACATCAGCCTTGCTGACACCATCGCCGAAGCCACAGCTGCGGAGGCGACCAAAAAGTCGGCTGCACAATTCCGGCGAAGCCGCACTTCGGCAACACAACCGACCGGCGAAATCTTACCCAACTCAGAAGGGCAGCTCGTTACGACGCACCACAAGGACCTCTCTTCGTCGTCAGACAGCGATGAAGAAGGGGTCCATCGAATGCGGTCCAACCGGGATCCTCGCTCTAAGCCCTTACGCCCTTGCGCTGGCTGTGGAGCAAACCATGCCAGGGCCAAATGCAAATTCCGCGACGCACTCTGCCATGAGTGCGGGAAACAAGGCCACATCAGCTGGGTCTGCCGCAGCTTACCAGGACCCAGCCAGGCCTCAAAAGAGGCCAACTATCGCCAATCAACAGGAAACCGTCCTGTAAGGCGAGAACCAGTAAACCACTCCTACAGAAATCGCGCTTTGCAAAAAGAAGAGGCTCACCATACTATCACTATAGGTCACGCCTCAGTCATGGACACTAAGAAAATTCGAGTCACGGTAGCCATCGAGAACCAGCCTTGCCACATGGAGGTCGACTCGGGATCGTCCCTCTCGATGGTGTCTTGGAAGACACTCAAGCAACTTATCCCCACAATCCAACACCAAGACCTCCAATTTCAACGCCTCATCCTCAAGGACTACCAAGGAAATGGAATTCCTATGGTCAGGTCCTGCCGAGTCCGAGTCTCCTTCAAAAAACATACAGCGTACTTACCTCTAACGATCATCGACAGAGATAGGCCTAGTCTATTAGGCCTCCAATGGTTCGTGCCACTAGGCATCGAGGTTGCCGGCATGAACTGAGTCGGTGGTTGTGAGTGGGAGGAAGACCTTGTTTCTGAGTTCAGCGACGTCTTTGTGGACCGTTTAGGCGAGTATAAGGGGACCCTAATCTCATTTAGTTTAGATCCAAAAGTAGCCCCAATTCGCTTGAAGCCCCGTCGAGTTCCATTCGCTCTTAAAGCTAAGATCGACGAACAACTCGATAAGTTAATTGCTCAAGGGGTGTTGAAGTCCATCGATCACTCTCCATGGGAAACCCCTATTGTAACGCCCATTAAGCCAGATGGGTCAATCCGAATTTGTGGGGACTACTGGGCCACTTTAAACCACGCCCTACAGCAGAATGCGTATCCAGTTCCGGTGGTGCAGCACCTCCTCCATTCCTTGGGGGGCGGAAAGGTTTTCGCTAAATTAGATTTAGCTCAAGCTTATCAACAACTACCAGTGGATGAAAAGATGGCCCAAGCCCAAACAATTGTAACGCACAGAGATGCTTTTAAATGTACTCGATTGCAATTTGGGGTTAGTGTAGCCCCGGGGATATTCCAAAACCTCATGGAAAGGTTGTTACAGGGAATCAAGGGCGTGGTTCCGTATTTTGATGATGTATTAATTGCAGCCCCTACCAAAAAAATATTGCAGGATCGTTTGAAAAGTGTTCTTAAAAAATTCCAAGAGGCAGGACTTAAGGTGAAAAAAAATAAATGTCACTTATATACTGACAGTGTTGAGTTTCTAGGGTATCGGATTGATAGCCAGGGCATCCACCCTACCAAAAGTAAATTAAAGGTGATAAAAAATGCCCCCAGGCCACGTAACAAGGCCGATCTCCAGGCATTCTTAGGCCTCATTAATTTTTATAATGTATTTTTACCGCATAAGGCGACTGTTGCTGAACCGTTACACTGGTTATTAGATAAAAAAGCATTGTGGGCATGGGGTTACCGGGAAGAACAAGTGTTCCGGAATGTTAAAAATTTGCTCACATTTGACTCTGTACTTATGCAGTATAACGAGACTTTACCATTAGTTATAACCTGCGATGCCTCGCCCTTCGGGGTGGGCGCCATTTTGAGTCATGTACTGCCTAATGGGAACGAAGCCCCTGTTGCATACTTTTCGAAGACTCTTTCACATGCAGAGTGGAACTATGGACAAATTGATAAAGAAGCTCTCGCAATTGTTGCAGCTGTAAAAAATTTCATGAATATGTGTATGGAAGGACATTCACCATTATAACTGACTACAAACCGTTGCTAGGGATAATAGCCGGGGACAAGCCAACCCCCTACATATTATCCCCTAGAATGACCCGATGGTCAGAATTCCTCGCTGCTTATAATTATCGCCTTCAATATCGACCAGGGGAAGCTATTCCCCACGCCAACACATTAAGCCGAGCACCGCTTCCAGAGACTCTCGACGATCCGGCACCAACGGCAACTACGTTGCAGATCGAAACACTCAACTCGCCACCTATGACCGCCCGAGACATCGCGAGAGAAACCAAACGAGACCACACCCTAGCTCGAGTCCTAGGCTGGATAGAACGTGGATGGCCATTGGACCAAGTCCCAGATGACTTTGCGCCATTTAAAGCAAGACAGACTGAACTTTTTTCACAAAAAGGCTGTGTCATCTGGGGCGATAGAGTCGTTGTCCCAGAACAACTCTGGAAGATGCTACTACAAACCCTGCACGAGGGCCACCCCGGCATCGTGTGGATGAAAGCACTCACACGAAGCTACACATGGTGGCCGGGCATGGACTGGCAAATCGAGCAGTGGGTCAAAGCGTGTACCAGTTGCCAACAAGCCAGCAACGCCCCACCAAAAGCCATGCCTACTGAATGGAAAACGCCACATGGACCCTGGTCCAGAATCCACCTGGATTTTGCGGGGCCAACCAAAGGATATACCTTCCTGCTGACAGTCGACGCATATTCCAATTGGTTAGAAGTTCATCGTATGATGGCCACAACTTCTGAGGCAGTGATTAAGATCCTAAATAGACTCTTTGCAACCCACGGATTGCCTGACGTCCTGGTGACCAATAACGGGCCACAGTTCATGGCATTGATGTTCGAGCAGTACCTCACTGACCGCGGCATCCGCCATGCGCTCACCTCTCCTGCGCACCCTGCGACCAATGGCCGAGCGGAACGCATGGTCCAATTTGTTAAAAAGACTTTGCAAAAAATGGACTATGACAATATTGATGACAAAGTCAACCAAATTCTCTTTTTGCAACTCCACATAGCATCACCGGCAGAACTCCCGCAGATCTACTGATGGGATGAAGACTCCGTTCCCACCTCGACCGGTTGCACCCTGCTTACAAACCGGAAAAGCCAATAGGATCCAGTGGCCGCTGTCGCACGTTGCAGGTAGGAGACCGCGTTTACGCACGGAACTTATCAGGCGACCCGTTATGGATAGAGGCAATGGTAGTACGAGTGACTGGCCCCAAATCCTACGTAGTGAAATGCTGTGACAATAGACTGTGGAAACGGCATATCGACCAATTACGGTCACGACTCATAACGGCCAGTCAACAACTCCCCCATGATCAAACCGAGGGGGGGGGAGGTACAGAAGAAGAAGATGACGCTCCAGGGAACCTGCTCGAAGAGAGTGACGAATCAAGTGAGACTCAAGAAATGGAGCAGGAAGGAGAATTGTTTGCACCACAAGAAATTGCAGCTGAGCAAGAAGCAGAGACACTGCCAAACAACAATCTACCTCAACAGGATTGCAATCAACCAGTCCAACGAAAATCCGAAAGACTTAAAAGACAACCGTCCTACTTAAAGGATTATATAACTACACCATAATTAAGAAGCCAGGGGGAAGGGGTGTTGTGTATGTACCATAGTTAATAAAGTATGAGCTTGAGGTTAAGTGCAGGGTTCTGGCCCTGCACTTCTGATTGGCTGTTAGGCGGCCAGATCGGATTGGCTAGTTCTTAGGAATCCGATTGGCCCTTAACAGAGGACTATTATTGGTTTAAAGTATTTGCGTTCATAGCTCACTATTGGACAATTCTCACAAAGGTTGCCTATATAAGGCAGGGTTCACTGTTGTTGTTTTGAGAAGTCACTATGCTAATAAAGAGCTGAAAGTCACTATTCAGAGGCTGTCTCCATTTACTCCGACCCATGTCAAGTACTTAACAGAAGATGAGCTGGTGCTTCATGCAGGCAGGCAGAATTGTGCCAGCCTTGGATCTTCCCAATTGTGATGTCCAGTTGCAAGGCAGCTTTGGTAGAGAGAGAGAGTGCCCCAGATAACACTGCAGGATGCTGTCTGCTGGATTTTTTAGTGCAGAGCTATCTCACACCCTACCCCTCCCCCCACTACCCTACCCCATGGAGCACCTTAGAAAGCATGCAAGCATGAACCAAACAGGGTTAGCAGTCTTAGGCAGCCAAACTACTACTATGTATTAGCATTGTAGTCTCCTGGATAATGTAACATACACTACATAAATAATTTACAGAGTGCCATTAGTGATTGTTTTTCCACTGGGAGATAGAAGGAAAATGAAACCAAGAGAATCTGCTATTCTCTCTCTCTCTCCCTCCCTCCCTCCCTCCCTCTCTCTCTCTCTCTTTTAAGGCTCACAATTGGTATATAAGAAGAATGGTATTTGCTGGCCCTGTTACTGTTACAGATTACAGATCAACAAGAGGGACAGCTCCATTTATGCTGTCATATTTTTATGCTGGCTCAAGGACTGGGAGATAGCATTTTAACACAGCTATCTGAAAGACACCTTTGTCTTCAGTTTCTTGGATCTGCACTATTCTTAGCTAAGAGATAATGCTTCACAGAGTACACAATATTCTGAGCTTGCATTGTCCAATTCAAGCATTCTGAGCTTGGGGGGGGGAAGAAACATTCTATTGACCGATGCCTAAAATGCCATTGTGCAGTCAATTCATTTCATCTTTCACTGTGTTGAGCTTTCCCATATTCATGTTCCAATCCATGTTCTCACAGTCATTCTGTCTTTTCAACTTCGTATTTTCTTTTTCTGCCTGGACACATCAACAACTAGACATCCCAAGGGCTTTAATCTAGCCACATCATAAACAAAATTAATCCTCCAAAAAATTCCCCAGCTTTTTCTTTGAGTGTTATCTGACCTGAGGGGCCTTTTATCTGACACTATATTGTCATTCACTTCATCTTTTTTCATCCATGTGACTTTCCTGGTAAAATACAGGCATGGTTTACAATTGTCTTTTTCCATGCAGCATGAAATCATCCTTTTGCCACTAAAATTAGCCTTCTTCTGTGTTGCTGTTGCTTAATATAGGTGCCTGTTTGCTTTAGCTGGGAAGCTGGGATGGTTTTCATACCTTGGGTGACCCTGCAGGGAGGGTATATTTGTTGCCTATACTTCCTGAATTCTTTGCACAGAGCAGTGTTCCATTGTTCCAAAAAGGCAGCATAATCGGAGTTGGGAGTGGACAAAATAGCAGAGTTAGAAGGGATCTTGGAGGTCTTCTAATCCAACCTCCTGTCAAGCAGGAACCCCTATAACATTTCAGACAAATGGCTGTCCAGTCTCTTTTTAAAAGCCTCCAGTAATGAAGCTTCTGAAAGCAACTCGTTCCACTGGTTTATTGCTCTTATTAAGGAGGAAATTTCTCCTTAGTTCTAGGTTGCTTCTCTCCTTGATTAGTTTCCATCTATTGTTTCTTGTCTTATCGGCTCCTCTTTCCTGCAACAGAAACAATAGAACCAAGGTCTTTTCCAAACATCTCCCCTAAAACATTTACTTCGTGTTTTGAATTAAAACAAAAAACAAAAAAAAATCTTCTCCTTGGCAAATTTTCTGTAGGCCCCAGGTTTATTGCTTGCTTTTGGCAGCCTGCCTGCCACAAATGCAATTCCAAAAACAGCAGTTGTGTTGTATTTTCTTATCTTTTTGCTTGTATGCTAGGATGCTGCTAACTGTAAAAATAAAAGGACTCCTGGCGTTTCTTAATTACATGGATAATATTAATGATATATGAACAGATGAGAATATAACTCTGTAAAATGTACATGCCCACCAAGTTCAAACCAATGTTGTATTAGGAATGTTTACATCTGTACATCCCAGCAGTATTCGCAACCCTTGTGTGTGAAACAAAATAGTATATATATTTATACTCCCACCTCTTTATTACCAAAAAACCCACAACAGCATGCTCATGAAACACTGTTCATGAATTCTCTTGCCTCTAGCAATCTTTTTTTAAAACAAAAAAAGAAAGAAAGTGTTCTGTCCTTCATTTACATACTCGAAATCCCCGCGCTTTGATTGGCTAAAGCGCGGGGATTTCTAATTGGCCAGGCGAGCCGCGCCGATTGGCTCGTTGAGAGTCTCCCGCGATTGGCTCGCTCCAAGAGCGGGAGACTTGAAATGCTGTCATTGGCCGCGGCCGCCGCGGCGAAAAGGATAAAAGCCGCGGGCTTTTTCCTTTTCGCCGGTTCGGTTCCTAGCTTCACAATAAAGAGCTTTAAACGAAGTCACCGTCTCCTGGCGTCTTTTGCGGACACGACACTGGCGACGAGGATGGGATCCAGACCCTGAACCGAACCCCGTGTCCGACGAAAGCCAGACTAAGCACCGAGATGGCGAAAATCGCACCGCCCGCCCCCTTCAACCCCGCCACCGAGGACTGGGAATCGTTCTCCGACCGTTTCCGCATGTACCTCGAGTGCACCGGAATGAAGGACGCCTCGGGCCCGCTAAAACGTGCCGTCTTCCTCACCCATTGCGGAACCGAAGTTTTCCAGATGGCCAAAGCATTGGCCAAGCCGGCCGACGCAACCGCCATGGATTGGGACATCCTCGAACCTATCCTTCGGCGACATTACGCTCCCGAGGTCCCCATCCTGATCCGGCGCAACGAATTCTACCGGCGGGACCAGAGACCGGGTGAAAAACTGAGCGACTTCGTCGCCGAGCTGTGGCGCCTAGGGGGGCTCTGCAAATTTGACGGCCTGAACAGCCTCCTGAGAGACCGATTCGTGCTCGGCCTATGGGACCCTGCGCTCCAGAGCCGGCTTATGGCTAAGGGCGACATCAGTCTAGCAGACGCCTTCACCGCAGCCGCAGCCGCAGAAGCAACCCGCACTTCCGCCGACAGCATGCGAAAACCAGACGCGAAAGACCGCGGCGGAAACAACAACCTGGCAAGGTCGGCTGACCTAAAAAACGAAACAACCACACACCACGGCGATTTCCATTCTGCATCCAGCACGTCCAAAGACGAAGAAGACATACATCGATTGCAGACGGGGCGCGACCAACGGAACCGCAGAGGTCGTAGGTCGAGGACCAACTGTGCCGGTTGCGGCGGCGACCACCCCAGATCAGAATGCCGATTTTTTGACTCCATCTGTCGGCATTGTGAGAAAAAGGGACACATCGCCCGGGTTTGCCGCCAAAAGAAGACTCGCAGTCCACCCAGATGGGACCAACACGACCGAAGAAGGGAAAGCCCACCGCCCCGGCCCAGAGATCGCCAATCGGACAACCGATGGGACCGGATCCAACGACCCTCGAGAGGCGGCGACAACCGGCGCAGAGAAGAGACCCACCAGACGGTAACCATCGGCCACGCCATCTCCGACGGCGCCAGAAAAGTCCACGTCGAGGTCCATATCGAGGGTCAACCATGCAAAATGGAGGTGGACTCCGGGTCCTACCTCTCCATGATTGCATGGCACGAGATAAAACGGTTGGTGCCTACCCTCCAAAGGAGGAACATAGACGCCCAAAGACTTATTGTAAAAGACTACCAGGGAAACCGCGTCCCGGTAGTGGGCACCAAGAACTTTAATGTGACATATAAGGGGCGCACCGAACAACTCCCCCTCACAATCGTTGATCGTGACCGCCCAAGCCTGCTGGGCCTACAATGGTTCGCCCCGCTCGACATCACTCTCACGGGAGTCAACTACGTCATCGACGACGGCTGGGAACAGCGGCTAGCCCAGGAGTTCTGGGAAGTCTTCGACGGAAGCCTGGGCAAGTACCAGGGGCCCCTTATCTCATTTGATCTAGACCCTAGCGTCCCCCCCAAGCGACTAAAACCTAGGCGGGTACCATTCGCCCTAAAACCTAAGATAGACGAGCAAATTGACAAGCTCGTCAAACAGGGGGTGTTGCAACCAATAGACCATGCCCGATGGGAGACCCCCATAGTGACCCCAGTCAAGCCAGACGGGTCAGTGAGAATCTGTGGGGACTATAAAGCCACCCTAAATGGCGCGTTGCAACAAAGCGCCTACCCCTTCCGAATCGTGCAACACCTACTGCACTCACTGGGAGGGGGCAGGGTCTTTGCCAAGCTTGATCTCGCCCAGGCATACCAGCAGTTGCCGGTCGACGAAAAAACGGCGGAAGCCCAGACCATCGTTACCCATCGGGGGGCTTTCAAGTGCAACCGACTCCAATTTGGAGTCAGCGTGGCACCAGGCATCTTTCAGAGCCTGATGGAACGTTTGCTGCAGGGCATCAAGGGGGTGGTGCCCTATTTCGATGACGTGTTAGTGGCGGCGCCAAACGAAGCCGAATTAGAAAACCGACTCAGAGAGGTCTTAACCAAATTTAAAGTAACGGGACTTAAAGTAAAAAGGGAGAAATGCCAACTGTGCACGGAACAAGTGGAATTCTTGGGCTACCTACTAGACCGGCACGGCATTCACCCCACAAGTAAAAAAGTCAAAGCTATCAAAGAGGCCCCCCACCCCTAAATCAAAGACTGAATTACAGGCATTCTTGGGGTTACTGAACTTTTATAATGTTTTCCTACCCCAAAAGGCAACGGCGGCGGAGCCTTTGCATAGGCTCCTGGATAAGGTGGCAACCTGGACTTGGGGGAAACGGGAGCAAGCCGCCTTCCAAAAAACTAAAGACCTCCTCTCCTCCGACGCCGTCCTGATCCAATTCAACGAAACCTTGCCCCTGGCCGTCACTTGCGACACATCACCTTTCGGCGTCGGCGCTGTCCTCAGCCATATCCTTCCTGACAGAAAAGAAGCACCCATCGCGTTCTTTTCCAGGACTCTAACCAAGCCAGAGCGGAACTATAGCCAACTGGACAAAGAAGCTTTGGCTATAGTTGCCGCCATTAAGCGGTTCCACGAATATCTTTACGGCCGCCCCTTCACCATTGTAACAGACCATAAGCCGTTGCTGGGCATCCTTGCAGGGAATCGGGCCACCCCGAACATTCTGTCTCCCCGGATGACAAGGTGGTCCGAGTTCCTGGCAGCCTACAGCTACGAACTTATACACAAACCGGATAAGAAGATTTCACATGCGGACGCTTTGAGCCGCTCGCCATTACCGGACTCCGACCCTGACCCAGCACCAATGACAAACACCCTTAGCATCGAGAACCTACCCAACCTACCCATAACCGCGTCAGACATTGCCCGGGAAACTATTAAAGACAGGCGTCTGGCGCGGATTTTGCATTGGGTGGAAAAAGGTTGGCCAGAAAGGGACAACGACGAGTCCGTTAAGACATTTAGAAACCGCCAAACCGAACTCTCGCTGCTTAAAGGGTGCATCTTATGGGGTGACAGGGTGGTCATTCCGGACAGACTACAGGGGAAGGTTTTAGAAATGTTGCATGAGGGGCATCCTGGCATCGTAAGAACTAAAGCCCTGGCCAGAAGTTACGCTTGGTGGCCAGGGATGGACAAGCAGATAGAGGCCTGGGTAGCTAGGTGCCAGCGATGCCAGGAGACTAGACCCAGCCCACCCACAGCACCCATCCTGGAGTGGGAAACACCAAGGGGGCCCTGGTCCAGAATCCATTTAGACTTTGCCGGTCCCACAAATGGACATACCTTCCTCATAACAGTTGACGCTTACTCCAACTGGTTGGAGGTAAGCGACATGAAATCTACAACCACGGAGGCCATGATCAAAGAACTTTGCAAACTCTTTGCAACACACGGCCTCCCAGACGTCGTCGTCTCCGACAACGGGCCCCAGTTTACTTCCCTCGAGTTCGAGAAGTTCCTGGCGGAGAGGGGCATCCGCCACGCATTAACAGCACCGGCGCATCCGGCGGCGAATGGTAGGGCGGAATGGATGGTCCAATTTACCAAAAAAACCATCCAGAAAATGGACCACAGGGAGATCCAAGACAAAATTAACAGACTCCTCTTTATACAACACATCACCCCGAACACCACTACCAACAAAAGCCCAGCTGAATTACTAATGGGTAGGAAGCTGAGGTCCCCACTCGACAGGTTACACCCAACATATAACCCGGAGCGGCCCCCAGACTCAAGTACAAAATACCGAACATTCGCACCCGGGGACCTCGTGTATGCGAAAAACCTGACGGGGGACCCTCTATGGATCCCAGCCGTCATCACCCAAATCACAGGCCCACGCTCATACCGGCTCCAAACCACAGATGGGCGAGCCTGGAAACGACACATTGACCAACTCAGGTCTAGGACAGCAAAAGAATCCACCCCCCAAAACACAAACCAAGGGGGGAGGGAATACCCGAATAACCAAACGCAAGAAAAAATAAACCAGCAGTACTTACCGGAACGCAGCCATCACGATCCCCCACCGGAGAAGAACCACCAAGCCAGCTCAACCGACCCGGAAAGACCAAGCGGGAGCGGCGAAACCCGTAGCTCAACCAACCCGGAAGGCCCAGGTGGGAGCCACGGAGAAGGAACCGGCCCGATCACCCAACCGGTTCGCACAGAAGAGGGAGCAGCCAAAAACCCGACTGCTCCGGCCGAAATCCAGCTTGCAACTGAGTTGCGCAGGTCAAGTAGGACTAGATGGAGCCCCGCCTACCTACGTGACTACGCAACGTAAGGACTGAACCAAGAGGGGAGGGGTGTTCTGTCCTTCATTTACATACTCGAAATCCCCGCGCTTTGATTGGCTAAAGCGCGGGGATTTCTAATTGGCCAGGCGAGCCGCGCCGATTGGCTCGTTGAGAGTCTCCCGCGATTGGCTCGCTCCAAGAGCGGGAGACTTGAAACGATGTCATTGGCCGCGGCCGCCGCGGCGAAAAGGATAAAAGCCGCGGGCTTTTTCCTTTTCGCCGGTTCGGTTCCTAGCTTCACAATAAAGAGCTTTAAACGAAGTCACCGTCTCCTGGCGTCTTTTGCGGACACGACAGAAAGACAGGCAGGCATTCTTATAATCTCAAGCAGGCATGGACTTTCAGGCCATATTTCCTTTGAACCCTCGTTTCTCACATTGTCATAGCTTTTTAGCATTTCAGACTTATATACCGCCCCATAGCACATTACACCACTCTCTGAGCAGTTAACCAATGTACAACATTATTTGCATGTTGCCCCCAACAATCTGGGTCCTCATTTTACCAACCTCAGAAGGATGGAAGCTGAGTTAACCTTGAGCCCTGTCAAGATCGAACTCCATGCTGTGGACAGAGTTTTTCTGCAATATTGCACTTTAACTACTGCACCCACCAGTGCTTTTTTTTTTTAATCACCAGAGCAATTTTGAGGACTCATTGCACTATCCAAATTGAACTAACAGCACAAAAAACTCTGGAACCAACTTTGGCTGAGAAACATTTGAGAAAAGGTGGCTCAAGCCAAAGCCACATTCATAAAGTGGTTCCTGAAATAGCCAAATTCCTATTTGAAACCCTCAAAATGGCTTCTTTGAGGTAGGAACATTTTGCGGTCAATCTGTTTTTCATATTGCTACGAACTTTGAAATTTGCAACAGTACTATTCCTCCATTTTGTAGTCTGCATCTTGTTCAGCAGTATCTTGTTGCAGTTGTAACATGAGTCAAATACAGTAGCTTTTATTCAATTTTATTTACACTTTAGAGTAATTTAGATGGAATAAATTGAACTAACGTTGACTGATATTGTCCTGTAGGACTGATTGCAAGCACACTTGGATTCAGTGTTCCTTATAAATAAAGTCAGCATTTTAGTACACAAAAGGCATCCACTTGGAAGGAAGGAATGTGCCAAAATTATTAGTTGATAAAAGAAAATAAGCACTGCCAAGAATAGAGTTAAGCTCTAGAGTCAAGCTCTTCATTATTATGGAAAGTACTTCTATTGGTAGAGTATTTATCTACTCGTTTTATGCATACGGATGCTATAAAAAGCCAAGTGAATTTGTGCAGACACCACACATTAAATAAAATAATAAAAATAATAAAAGCAGTTTTCAGATAAGTTAACCATTAGCACACTATCAGCTAAGTCAGACACCATGAGGATTTTTCACTGGCAAGGATTCTAAAAAATTGGATACAATGGAATCTCTTCACAGGAACCAATTAAATTAATTTTGTAAATATTATTCACAAATGTGAGTTTGTATAATTTTCCTTTCAATAGTTGATTCAAAACACATGCATCCCAGCTGCAATTTTGCTTGCTTTGAAACAAGAAGTCCTTAGCACTGAAAACAAGAGGTATGGAGTCTTGACAAGGGAAAAATAACCACATTCTCTATATTCTCATTTGCTACACCAGAACTGCATGTGGCTCTGGGCAGCTAGTAATATGCCCCCTCTCCCCAAAATAATAAAAAATATAGAAAGTGTGTTATATACATTCATTAACGATCTTAAATATACAGTATTTATATGCAGTCCAAGACAATTCTCTTCACTCTATATGTCCCAGGCAAGCCAAAAGGATGAAAAATATGTCAGACCATGTTTTAAAAAAACTTCTAAAAATTAAAATGATTTAGTATGATGCCATATTCACTAACTGTACACAGAAAAGTAGTTCTTCTGACAGTATTCTTCATTAAATGTATCTATCTTATACAAGATGAAAAAAATGACCCAGCATTGAAAACTAGACAACATGTTTGATTCAACCTGAAGGATAAACTCTGTTGAAGATCTCAATTCAATTAATTTGGTCAAATCAGAAAAAGGGTTTAATTATATTTTATGTATTGTTTCTATTTATGCTTCCTTCTATGGAAGAATCTCTTGCAGGGGTGAGTTTCTACTGGTTCTGTCCACCTCTGCAGAGCCAGTAGCTCTGAAGAGCAGCAGACATAGAACCGGTTCTATGTCTGCTGATGTTTTTGCCCACCAGGGCTCTTACTTGACCTTTATTTCCTGCTTTTTCAACTTCAGCTGCCACACAAGGCACAGCTGCAGTTAAAAAAGCAGGAAAAAAGTTCTTTTTCAAAGGCTGCTTCTCTGCACGCAGCATGCTGATGATGATTTACAAACCAATAGTTAACACTGTTGGATCCCACACCTGGTCTCTTGGATGAAATACCTAGTAAGAGAGAACTGATTAACAATGATAATGTGTTATATGTACCTACAGTAGATCATGTAATCCAGTTCCAGTTAAGGAAGCCAGGTAAACCTGTTACATCCTGGCATGGATTACATCAGTATATTTCTCAACCTTGGCAACTTTAAGTGGACTTCAGCTCCCAGAACTGCCATAGTAAGTCAAAAAAAAAAATCAGAAGTCAACCAAAACGAAGTTAAGATTTCAAATTTTGAAGCAATACATGACTGGAGCACAGCAAAGCTATGATTTTGTTTGCTTATTGGTTCAGTACAGGTGCTGGCTGAGGAATTCTGGGAGTTGAAGACTACAAGTCTTTTTTTTTTTTTTTGGTAAAAGTTTTATTGATTTTAATGACAGACAAAAAACATATAAGACATAAAACATAACAAAAAAATTTTTTTTATCATTCTTCATAAATTTACAGTGTATCGGTTGGTTTACCACTCCCTTTTGTGCATCCATTTCATAGTCATCAAAATAATTATATTACATAATAACTCACATTATCAATCATCAATAAAATATCCCAATATCATTATTGAACAATCATTTGACTATAATTTTACTAATTCATACTTAAGTGAGATAACTATAATTAAATTAAATTATTTTATAACAAATCATAGAATCATACCAAATCTATCTTAATAAAATATTCTTAAAAATTATCAAAACCAAGAAAAATTATATATTCATTATTTCCTAAATTTCTAAAAATTCTATTATTATATTGTATTATCTAACCATTGATAAAAGAGATCCAAACTTCATAAAATTGTTTATCTTCTTGTTCTCATTTCAAATGTCAATCTACTCATCTCAGCACATTCCAATATTTTCTTAATAATTTCTTCCTCTGATGGTATTTTCTCACTTTTCCAATGTTTAGCAAATACAATCCTAGCTGCTGTTAATACATTTACAATCAAATACTTTAAATTTTTATTATATATATCAGGTACGATTCCCAATAAAAAAATCTCTGGTTTCAAATCTATGTGTTTCTTTGTCATTTTTTCCAGCCATATGCGAATTCTAGTCCAGTATTTCCTGGCCTCCTCACAAGTCCACCACATATGGTAATATGAGCCAGGTATCTGATGACATTTCCAGCTCTTTTCAGATTTATTCTTGAACATTCTTGCTATTCTTGTCGGGGGAAAGTGCCACCTGTAAAACATCTTATACAAATTTTCTTTATATGCTGTTGACATTGTCATTTTATAATTTTGTGACCACAATTTTTGCCATTTCTCTAAATCAATCCCATATCCAAAATTCTTCCCCCAAGCAATCATTGTTTCTTTAACTTGTTCTTTCTCTAATTTTATTTCTAACAAATAACTATATAGTTTTTTAATCACTTTTTCATCAGTACCTGTCAAAATCCTGTCTAAATCAGTCAATTTATCATAAAATCCTTCTATTTTAGAATCTTTAAGATACTTTGAATGTATTTGCGCATATGAAAACCAATTCATCCTTATACCTTGTTCCTCTAAATTTTGCATCGTTTTAAGTTCACCCTTTTCATCCAATATTTCCCCATATCTAACTGTTTGTTCCTTCTTATAAATTATAGGATACGAAAAAGCTTCAATAGTTGATAACCAAACTGGAATTTTCAAATAACATTGTTTCTTAATTTACTCCCAATTCAACCATAACGATTCCCGTATATAATGCCTTCTAAAATAACCCTGTGATTTAGTTCCCTTATACCATAAAAAAGCATGCCAACCCAATAATAAATCATGACCTTCTAATGCCAACAATCTAGTCTTTCTTAACGTTATCCATTCTTTAACCCACATTAAGTTTGCAGCTTGATAATACAACTCCCAATTAGGAAGGCCAAATCCTCCTCTAATTCTAGCATCCTGTAAAAGTTTTAATTTTATTCTCGCTTTCTTACCTTGCTATATATACTTCAACACAATTTTATTTAATTCTTCGAAGTAATCCTTACTTAACCTAATTGGTATTGTTTGGAACAAATATAAAATTCTGGGTAAAATATTCATCTTGATTGTAGAAATTCTACCTATCAATGACAATTTTCCCATTTTTTCAGGTGTTTAAGCTTAATATAGTTATTCTCTTTCAGTGTAGTACATCTTGACGTCAAATATATCCCCAAATATTTAACTTTATTCGTAACTTGAATTTTCAATAAATCTGCCAGCTCTTCTCTTTGTCTTAATAACATGTTCTTTGTCAGAATCTTTGTTTTGTTTTTATTTATTTTTAAACCAGCCATCTCACCATACGTCTCTATCTTTTCCAATAGTTTTAAAGCTGTCTCTAAAGGGTCTTCCAAAATAAAGACCAAGTCATCCGTAAAGGCTTGCAATTTGAATTCCTCCTTTTTGACTTTCATTCCTTTTATGTTTATATCCTCTCTAATATTTCTATTTAAGACTTCCAAGGTCAATACAAATAACAAAGGAGAGAATGGGCATCCTTGTCTTGTACCTTTTTTAATATTGATAGAGTCTGTGAATTCTCCATCTATCATTACTTTTGCCGTTTGCTTATAATATACAGCTTCTATTGCTTGGATAAATTTTCTAGCAAAGCCCGTCTGTTCCAATAGTAATAACATAAATCTCCAGTTCACATTATCAAATGCCTTTTGGGCATCTAAGAATATCAAAGCCATTTGTTTTTCTGGGTGTGCCTCATAATATTCCAATGTGTCCAGGATTACCCTCATATTGTCTTTAATCTGTCTCTCTGGTAAAAATCCATTCTGATCAGAGTGAACAAAGTTATTTAGATATTTTTTAAGTCTTTCTGCCAAGATTGAAGTAAAGATTTTATAGTCTGCATTCAATAAGGAAATAGGTCTATAGTTCTTAATTTGTAATGGGTCAACCCCTTCTTTTGGAATAAGTGTAATATAAGCTTCTGACCATGTTTCAGGTATTTTCTTATTTATCATAACTTCATTCATGACTTCTAACAGTGGAATGCTCAACAATTCTTGTAATGTTTTATAAAATTCTGCAGGGAAACCATCTGGTCCTGGTGCTTTTCCATTGTTCTGTCTGTTGAGTGCTTCGGTTAATTCCATCATTGTTATAGCACTTTCTAACATTTTCCGAGTTTCATCAGGCATCTTAGGTAGGTTAGCATTTTGTAAATACTGTTTAATTTTTTCCTCATCAAGATCCTCCTGTTTATATAATTGTCCATAAAAATCTCGAATGATTGCCTTTTTCTCCTTATTACCATAACAAATTTGACCATGATCATCTATTAACTGTGATATTTTCCTTGACTCTTTCTCTTTTCTCAACTTATATGCTAACCATCTACCTGGCCTATTTGCATCTTCAAAATAGTTCTGTTTAGCACTTCTAATTTTTTGTGCCTGTTCTTCTTTCTCTGCTTGATCCATTTTATGTTTAATTATGTCCATTTTAAATTTGATATCTTTTTTCTGTGGCATCTTTTGTAATTCTTTTTCCAGTTTTTTATGGTCATCTTCTAAAACTTTAATCATTTGCCTCTTCCTAATGTTCTTTTTCTTTGTATAATCAATTATTAATCCTCTTGCATATGCCTTCATTGTATCCCAAACATTCTGTATTGAAGTATCTTCTTTTTTGTTTTCATTAAAGAAGAAGGCCAATTCTTTTTCCATCCATTCTGTAAAGTCTTTTTCCTTTAGAATAGTATTATTTAATGTCCATCTAGATCTTCTTTTTTGTCCTTTCCATTTAATTGTCATTGGATTATGGTCTGCCCATGTACTTGTTTCAATATTTATTTCTTGAATATTAGATAATAATTCTGTTGATGTCCAAATCATATCTATTCTGGACCACGATAAATGCCTGTTTGAATAAAAAGTATATTGTTGAGTTTTAGCATTTCTTTCTCTCCATATATCTTTTAAATTTAGTTCATCTGTCATTTTAAAAAAGGATTTCGGGAGAGTTTTCCTATTTTGTCATGTTGTTTTTACTGTATAGTCCAGTTTATTGTCTACAATTCCATTAAAGTCCCCCATCATAAGTATGTTAACATAGTCCAGTTCAATTATTTTCATATGTAATTTTTTATAAAATTCTTCTTGTTTATCATTTGGGGCATAAATTGCAACCAAGAGTGTTTTTATATTATTATCCACTATTTCAACTATTAATACTCTTCTGTCTTCATCAGTATAAATCAATTTGGCTGGAGTGGTTTCTTTGATGTACAAAACCACTCCTCTTTTCTTACAATGAGTCAGAGAAGTGAATATTTTACCTAACTTTGGTCGTATCAATAATTGTTCATGTTGTTTTTTAATATGTACTTCTTGTAAGCAAATTATATCAAATTTTAGCTTCTCTAATTTATAAAAAGTTTTCCTTCTTTTGATAGCTGAGTTCAGTCCATTTATATTCATGGAAATCAGTTTTTTTTCCCCCATGGTTATGCTTTATATTTAGGTCTAACAGCTCTCGTGGATCTTATTTCACGTTGTTCTTTGATCTCCATTTGTCCACCTATTGCGCCTTCTTCTTTTTCCATCTCCATTGGTCCTCTTCAAATTCAGTTAAAATCTTTTCTTTTTCTCTCTCCATTTCTCTTCTTTCGAAAAATTCCTTATAAAACATTTCTGCTTTCGCAATTGAATCAATTCTGTGTCTCTGTTCTTGCCATGTAAACATTAATCCTTCTGGAATCAGCCATCTATTCTTCATATCTTTTTTCAATAGCATTTTAGTCAAAAATCGATACTCTCTTCTAATCTCTCTCACTTTTCTAGGTACTTGTTTTAAGACCAGAATCTCTTTGCCTTTATATTTCAACCCCTTCTCTCTTACCACTTGTAATATTTGGTTTTTAATAGTTTTTTTAGTGAATCTAACATGAACCTCTCTTGGTAATTGGTTCCTCATCGCATATCTTGTGAAGATTCAATATATCTCATCTACTCCATCCATCATCTTTTCCTCTGTTATTTCCAAGACTCCAGCCAAAATTTCAATCATTACTGCCGCCAAGTTTTGTCCTTTTTCTTCCTCAATATTTTGGAATCTAAGATAAAATTCTGACCTGTCCATCTCCCACTTCAACATCCCACTTTTTTTTTGTTCAACCATTGTTAATCTGTTATCAATATTCCAAATTGTATCATCTCTTTGCTTGTCTTTCTCTTCTATTTTTTGGATTCTCTCATCATGTTTCACCATCATTTGTTGAAAATTTTCAAATTTCTCATCCATCTTTCCAATTCTTTGGTCAATACTCTCCATTCTTTGTTCCATACTCATTTTAAGATCTTGTATTCCTTGCATAACCATCATTAAATCCACTTGCGCTTTGTCTTGCTTCACCATTGTTGAGAGTCGTCCTCCAGATGACGGGGAGACGGGAGCAGAAGTTGAGATGCCCGAAGGTAAAATTTTCTTACTCATTTCGACAACTCAGGGTCTTCCAGGTCTTTTAATCCAATTAGTGAGGTAGCCAATTATAATCCAATTTAAAAAAAGGAAAACACCACAAAAAACAAAAAACAAAACCAGTAATAAGTAAAAAGCCCAAAATTAAAAAAAAAAAAATTCTTCAGGTTCTTCAAGACCTTAATCCAATTGTAAAATACGCAAATATAATTCAAAAGTAAAAATTAAAAAATTAAGAGAAAAAAAGAAGCAAAATAAAGCCCAATAATATCAAAAAATAATAAGCAAAGAAAAAGGAAATGAAAAAAAAGAAAAAGAGAGTTCTTCAAATTCTTCCCACCTTAATCCAATTGAAAAACCTCAGAAAATGAAAAAAAGCCATAAAAATAAGTCAAAAATAGAAATCAAAAGGCAGACATCCCCATGAAAAAAAGCAAAAAAGCAAAAAAAAAAATATTCTGAGGCTTCCACTTTAAAAAAAATAAAAATAAAAATAAAAGATAATAAAAGATAAAAAATAAATATATCAATATTACAAAATAGTGTGGGGTTGGAGGGGAGGGATGAAACAATTAATAAGGAGTTAAAAAAAAAAAAAAGACACAAACTGCCTTTTATTTATCCAAGGCTCTTATTTGACTTCTCCACAAATTTCAAAGCCAAACTTCAAATATTCTTTTAATAATAGAAGTTCCAAAGAGCACCTGTATAAACATCCTCCAGTACTCTTCCCTCTATCTTATCATTTCCAGTAGCCTTGAGAAAAGTTTTTCAAACAAAAGTTTTTCAACTTCAAACAGAATATTTTTCAACTTCAAACAGAATATTTTTCAACTTCAAACAGAATATTTTCAAGCCTCTAGTTGGCAGTGTTACAAAGTTTCTTCAATCCACTCCCCCTTCTTCCCCCCTGAAAAAAGCCTAAAAAGAGAGGGAAAAAAAGTATGTATGTATATTTGTGTATATTAAAAATATATATATATATTAAAGGGAGCCTCTATTTTAAAAAATATAAACAGTCAGAAAGGCGAAGAGAAAGCAAGTAAACATAAAAATGTAAAAAAAAAAAACCAGTCTGATTACTTAGATCGCAATAGAAATTCAGTAAAGAAAAAAAAAAGTAAAAATAAAAAGCCAAGTCTCACTTTGACATTACTAAAAAAAAAAAATTGCTGCTAAATCAAATTCTGTCAATAAGTTTACAGACCACAAGTCTTAAAGTTGCCAAGGTTGGAGACCCCTGCTGTGCAGCGCTTCTCTAATGAACATCAAAGTATCAATGTGTGCAATTCAAACTGGTATATGAAGTCAGCCATTTCCAAGAAGGGGGAAAATACAAACTGTTAAGTTCGGAAGGTCGGGCTTCAGAGACGAGAGACTCAGGTTCAGTAAACAACAGCTCTTTATTTATTGGCTAGATCAGGCTCAAAAAAGCAGCAGCCACGGCGGCTCTTTTATAGAGCTCGCTGTGGCTTGGCGGCCAATGATAATGCTTTAAGTCTCCCATGCTTGTTTTTAATCAATCACGGCAGACTCTTAGCGAGCCAATCATAACCGCCCAGGCTGACCAATCAGGTAGCGGTTGAAACGGACCAATGGAAATGCAGGGTTTCAAGCCTGCTAATATGGAACACCAACTATATTTGCAATCAAAGACACCAGCTAGTTTTCCATGTTCTTTTTCAGATCACATAACCAGAGTAGAAGAACCCATGGTGTTAAGTCCTGAGCACGGGCGCAAGGAACGGAGACGAGACATCGAACGGTGACTTCAACTCTTTATTGTGAAATAAGAACAGAGCAAATACTTGGGCAGCAGCAGCTCTTTTATAGAGCTGGCTGCTGTCAAAACAACCAATGATTTGAGTTTACCGTTTTCACAAGCATCCAATCAGGAGGCCCCATTAAGAGCCAATCAGACTGGCCAAACACGACCAATCACGACTCGCTATTTGCGGGCCAATGAGAAGTGCAGGATTACAAGCCTGCTGTAAAGTAAAGCTGTTTAGGTTGTATCGCTGCGTTGGCTTAGTTCATAACACCCCTCCCCCCTAGGTTCCGTCTGAGGGGTGGGGGTGACATATTTTCATAAATAGGCAGGTCGCTTCACCTGTCTGCTTGACCTGCGCTGTTCCACCAGTTTCTGTCCTGGTTCTGGTTCCGGTGGGCTGCTAGCTGGGTTGGATGGTGGAAATTGTGGTCCTGGGCTGCTTTCCCTGCTTACGCCAGTGCTGTCTTCCGGGTTCCCTGGATCTGTTTCTATCGCAGTGCTGTCACGCGGCGAGGCCACTCCCTGGCTTGATTCTCCTTCTGATGGTGAGTATCCCCTGGTTGGTTGTATAGGCTGTTGGGTTTCGATTATCATTTCTTCTTCAGCCTCCTCAATGTCCCTCCCCCCCCCAGCTAGAGATTCCGGGGCTGAGATAGGACTAGGTGCTAATCTGGAACGGAGTTGGCGTTTCCACATCTTACCATCTGCAGTTTGTAGGCGATAGGATCGGAGTCCTGTAAGTTGCGTTATGGTCGCAGGGACCCACAATGGGTCACCCGAGAAGTTTTTCGCAAACACGAGGTCACCTTCCTGGAATGCCCGACACTTGCTGCTGGATCCCGGGGGTTGTTCCAGTGTGTAGTTTGGGTGGAGGCGATCGAGATGCGAGCGAAGTTTCCGGCCCATCAGGAGTTCAGCTGGGGTTTTGTTCGTGGTACTGTTTGGGGTTATGTGCTGGAGGAGAAGCATCCGGTTTATTTTGACGTCAATGTCGCCGTGGTCCATTTTGTGCAAGGTCTGTCTTACAAATTGAACCATTCGCTCAGCCTTACCATTGGCCGCAGGGTGAGCTGGCGATGTTAAGGCATGGCGGATGCCCCGATCTGCCAGGTACTGTTCAAATGGCAGGGCAGTGAATTGGGGGCCATTATCAGAGACCAGGACATCCAGAAATCCGTGGGTAGTGAATAGCTTATTCAACTTTTTAGTGACTGCCTCTGTGGTGGTGCTTTTCATCTTGTGGACTTTGAGCCAGTTTGAATAGGCATCCACTGTTAGGAGGAAAGTGTGTCCTCTTGTGGGTCCCGCAAAATCGATGTGGATACGGGACCAAGGACCTCGAGGCGTTTCCCACTGAGTTGGGGGAGTTTTTGGAGGAGTGGAGTGAGTCTCCTGGCATTTGCTGCATTTTCCTACCCAGATCTCTATCTGTTTGTCTAAGCCAAGCCACCATGTGTAACTCCTGGCCAATGCCTTCATCTGCATGATGCCTGGATGTCCATCGTGCAACATTTTCAATACTATACTGCAATTTCTCCGGGACTATGACTCTGTCTCCCCACACTATGCAGCCTTTCTGGGAGAATAGCTCTGTTTGACGATTCCTAAATGGCTTGAACGTGTCATTGGTTGCGCTGACCAGCCAACCCCGTTCTACGCAGCTGAGGACTCATGCCAAAACAGGGTCCTTTTTTGTTTCTCGGGTGGTCAGCAGCAGCGATTTGAGGGTTTTGATTTGCAATACGGCTAAGGTTGGAGCTGGGTCCTCTATGATGTCTGGTAATGGAGAGCAGCTCAAAGCGTCAGCATGGGGAATGGTTTTCCCCGGGCGGTGTTGCAATCGGTAATCATAGACAGCTAAAAGTTCTGACCAATGTGTCATTCTTGGTGATAAGATATGGGGAGTTGATTTGTTTCCCGCCAAAATACCAAGTAGCGGCTTGTGGTCTATAATTATGGTAAAGGGTCTCCCATACACATATTCATGGAAATGTTTAATTGCGGATACAATTGCGAGAGCCTCTTTATCAAGTTGACTATAGTTCCTTTCGGTTTTAGACAAAGTTCTCGAAAAGAACGCAATAGGTGCCTCATTCCCATTTGGTAGGACATGGCTTAAAATGGCTCCCACTCCGAATGGTGAGGCGTCACAGGTAACCATCAAAGGTAGAGTCTCGTTGTATTGCATTAATACAGCATCGGAAGTTAAGAGGTCTTTTACCTCTTGGAATGCCCTCTCTTCATGCCGTCCCCAGACCCAGGAAGCCTTTTTGTCAAGAAGTCTATGTAGGGGCTCGGCTACGGTCGCCTTCTGGGGCAAGAAGATGTTATAAAAATTAATGAGTCCCAGGAAGGCTTGGAGGTCTGTCTTATTCCTAGGTCTCGGGGCGTTTTTGATTGCGGTTAGTTTTTTTTCGGTGGGGTGGATTCTCTGTCTTTGAGAAGGTATCCCAGGAACTCCACTTTCTCCATACAAAGTTGACACTTGTCCCTTTTTACCTTCAGACTAGCGTCTTTAAATTTCTGAAGAACTTTTCTGAGTCATTGTACAAATAATTCTTTAGTGGGGGCAGCTATTAGGACGTCGTCAAAATAAGGCATGACACCTTTTATGCCTTGTAATAGTCTCTCCATTAAACTTTGGAATATGCCAGGCACCATGCTTACTCCAAATTGGAGTCTATTGCACTTGAAAGTGCCTCTATGTGTAACTATTGTCTGGGCTTCTGCAGTTGTCGTGTCTACAGGTAGTTGCTGGTATGCCTGAGCTAAGTCCAATTTCACAAATATTTTTCCACCACCCAGGGAATGAAGAAGGTGTTGAACCACCAGTACTGGGTAAGCGCTCTGTTGAAGAGCATGATTTAGGGTGGCCCGGTAATCCCACGAACCATCTGGAGTTTCCCAGTAGGCATGGTCAATCGGTTCCAATACGCCCTGGGCTATCAGTTTATCTACCTGCTCATCGATCTTCGGCTTTAAGGGAAAAGGTACCCGATGAGGTTTAAACCGAATGGGAGCTACATCGGGGCTGAGATTAAATGATATAGGGGTCCCCTTGTACTTGCCTAATGCTCCTGTGAACACGTCCTGGAATTCCTGGATGAGAGCCTCTTCCCAGTCGTCGCTTCTGGTTTGGTGTATGCTGGCTAGTTCAATCCCAAGTGGGGCAAACCACTGTAACCCTAACAAACTGGGTCAGTCACGATCGACGACAGTCAGGGGAAGTGTCGCTGTGCGGTCCTTGAAGGATACTTGGACGTGGCTGGAACTGACAACTGGAATTCTGTTTCCCCGGTAGTCTTTCAGGATGATTCGTTGCATGCTGAGGTCCTGGCGGCAGATGGCAGGGATCAGCTGTTTGAGGGTTTTCCAGGATACCATCAATAGGGATGATCCTGAATCGACTTCCATCACGCACGGTCGATTCTCAATAGAAACCCTTACGTGGATCTTTCTTGCATCGAACGATGAAGCATGGCTGATAATAATGGTTTGGTGGGCCTCTTCTCATCTCATTGAAGTGGCAGGTGCTCAATTTCTGTAGTAGTAGTGGTTGTTCCATTGGTGGTTCAGACGGTCCTGGTTCTCAGAAGGTTTGCCTGTCTCTCGACAGAGGTTGTTCTCCCTTCGGCTGGGACTGGACTCTCGCTTGCTTCTGCAGACTTTTGTGATGTGGCCTCTTTTTCCGCAAGTACGGCAGAGTGCGTCGAGGAATTTGCAGTCCGATCGCGGGTGGTTTTCCCCGCAACCAGCACATTGGCGTGGATGTCTCTGGTTCCTTTGCTCTCGTTCCAAGCGGAGCCGGTTGACCTCCTCTTCCTCACTGTCTGAGGATGACTCAAGGTCTTCGTGGTGGGTGGTGGTAGCGTGCTTCTCAGCGGCGAGTGGGCTATCGTTAGCGAGTTGGCGAAGCGGTGCGTTCGCTTGGCACTTTCAAGTGGCTGACTTCCTGGTTGCTTCTGCGGCAGTAGTGTCGGTGATGACATCTGTAAGGCTGATGTCGCCTTTCGCCATCAGTTTACTCTGCACGTGCGGTGCATTTAATCCCAGAACTATGCAGTCTCTTAGGGCTTCCTCTAAGTTTGCAAAACCACAAAGGCCTCCTAGGTTCCGGAGGTCGGCTACGAAATCTCCAATGCTCTCGTCCTTCCATTGGTCCCTTGGTAAAATTTGTGTCTTCGTATCAGTGTAGGTATTGCGGGTGCATAATGGGCCCGGAGGATTGGGGCGAAGGTAGCCCAATCCATGGTCTTCACTTCTGCCAGTTTTGCCAGTGTTTTAGCCATTTTGAAAACGGCGGGGCCGCAATGAGTCAGGAACACTGCTCGTTTCTTGCCAGGCGTGGCATCTTTTAAATTGTTGGTCTCCAGGAACATCTGGAAGCGAGCTATATACGAGTCCCAGTCTTTGGTTGCTGGGTCAAATGGAACGGGTGGTATGGCACCGCTGGTCATCTTGCCGTTTGTGGCGTGTGCTCTTCAGCCACATGCTTTGTCTTGTTCGATGTGTACTTAGTCAGCTCTATCGTCTCCACATCCCACCTTCATCGCCAGTGTTAAGTCCTGAGCATGGGCGCAAGGAACGGAGACGAGACATGGGCGCAAGGAACGGAGACGGTGACTTCAACTCTTTATTGTGAAATAAGAACAGAGCAAATACTTGGGCAGCAGCAGCTCTTTTATAGAGCTGGCTGCTGTCAAAACAACCAATGATTTGAGTTTACCGCTTTCACAAGCATCCAATCAGGAGGCCCCATTAACAGCCAACCAGACTGGCCAAACACGACCAATCACGACTTGCTATTTGCGGGCCAATGAGAAGTGCAGGATTACAAACCTGCTGTAAAGTAAAGCTGTTTAGGTTGTATCGCTGCATTGGCTTAGTCCATAACACATGGCTCTACCTCCATCTTTCTCTCTTTTCTATGCCAGGTCTCCCTCTTGCTGTGCTGTCTTTCCCTTGCCCCTAGGAAGAGCATATTCAGTACTTGGGAATCCTTTCTTCCTTCCTCCCAAACATTTACCAGCCAATGCCAGTAGCAACTTTACAGTCTCAATATCCAATATTTTTTTAAAAAAAGAATTTGGATAGTCTGCAGAACTAAGCTCTGTTTATGCTGGCATCTTTATATCTCCAGAATGCCTGGAAGAGGAGGAATAGAGCTAAGCAAGATTTCTGCTTCAAAATGTGTGTTATGCATTTTTTGTTTAAATTAAATTTTTGAGGACCTTTTCAACTATTAGTCCCTGGCCTTGTGCATAGTAATTTAACCAAAGCAGTAGTAGAATGTTCCTATTTTCTGGATTCTGTTTTTCCAAATATTTGGCAATTTGCTACTCAACCTTTTGAAGCATATTTGGGATTTTGAGACACATGTGTTAAAGACATTCTCACAAATGGCTGCTGGAGAATTGACATTCCTATAATGGATGCCATGAAGATAATAAACATTTAAAGCTAACAGGTTACCAGAAAATAAAAAGTTTGAGTTACCATTAATCAGTGATGGGCTGCTGTCAGTTTGGACCAGCTCCCCTGTACCGATAGTTATGACCAGAGGTGGGATTCTACAGTTCACACCTATTCACTAGAACCGGTTGTTAACATTCTAAGCAGTTCGGAGAACCAGTTGTTAGAAGAAATTACTGGCCTGATCCTGTAAGGAAGGCAGGAAGGAAACATTCTGGTGTTGCTTACAGAAACTGCCTCTCTGTTAACCCTTATTACATTCTTGGCAGGACTAGACTTCCTGTCTCAGGAACTTCTCTGGAGTTCTTTTCCCCTCCTCTGCTGTTACTTTGCTTGTGTGGAGTGACCATTCAAAGTTACAATGGCACTGAAAAAAGGGACTTATGACCGTTTTTCACATTTACGACTGTTGCAGCATCCCCACAGTCATGAGAGGGCAGGTGAGAAGATGCGTGCCTCGATGCGAGTGATGTTGAGGTGGCCACATCCAGCCAGTCACATGACCACCAAGCCACACCCAGTAAGCCACGCTCACAGAATCGGTTGTTAAAAAATTTGAATCCCACCACTAGTTACGACCACCAACTGGGCCTGCCCACCCGCTCCGGTGCTGTCCCGTCTTATATAGCTGGCTCGCTCACCCTACCCACACAGCCCAGCTGTTTTCCACACCTCGCCTGCTCTACTCACCATAGCTGCCTTGTGCAGGAAATCCCCATGTTTTTATAGCTACGCACAAGCATGCACAAAGGGGGCATGCGCATGCGCCCTCATATTTTTGGTGAACCGATTGTTACAATATGTGCAGCCCACCTCTGCCATTCATGAAAGTTGGTGGATAGTTTTGAGCCAGTCATTCTTTCTCACTTCAACTCACTCCAAATGTTGTGGGGAAAAGAGGAGGAGGAAGGAATATTGTCTGTGTTTGCTGCCTTAAGTTATTTATACAAATAATAAAGGCAAGAAATAAATAAATATCAAAAACATAAAGTTAAATTACCAATTTACCAGAAATATGCCTATCATTGTCCTCTAGCCATCCTTCCTGCAGGACATTTTGTACTATCCTTGATAATTTTTTCCAATCAAATGAGATGGCTACATCCACCAATGTACTGTTATATTCTCTGAATACTAATTTAGCGCTTAGATTAATAGGAATAAAACAGCACTGGTAATTAGAGTTTTGCGGCATACCATCTTTTCATGTTTTTAATTAAGTAATTTTAAAATGAAGTATCACATAGATCGGGAGATCCAGTGTGTAACAAAGAAAAGACCAGGGAACCACAACAAGTGTCCTGCCAAAGACACAGAATATATCCAATCTTTGCTTGCTTCTTGCTAGACTTGCTCCTAGCTTCTCCTTCATTAATTTTCCTAAAGTTGTTTTCTTCTTATTTCTTGCTGCTATCTTCTGTACATGGATGATATACTTGAATACTTTCTGAAAAGCTGCCCCCCCCCCCGAAGAATGAAATATTTTGGAAAATATTTAAAAAAGGTAGAATGTTATATTTCCCTAAAGGAGAAATGGGGAAACATGTTTTTAGAGGCAGAAAGCAACCATTAGTTTTTCTTAATAGCCCACAGAGATGCCAGCACTTAAGGAGATAAAGAGCTTATTGAAAGAAGAAGCCAACGATTTAGATCAGTAGTGGCTAACCTTTTCAGCACCGAGTGCTGAAACGGGAGCATGAATGCACTGGAAACCAGAAGAACAGCTCCCTGATGCACATACGTGGGAGCACTAGAAACTGGAAGCTTAGCTTCCCAATTCGTGTATGCGTGCCAGCCACCTGGTTTTCTGGTTTCCTATGAGCATGCATGCACAAAGACCAGCTGGCTGGTGCACGCATGCACTCCGGGGAGCTGCTCTTCCAGTTTCTGGTACTCCTGCACGCGCGAAGACCACCTGTGCACCAGAACCCAGAAGAGCAACAGGCGATGACTGGCGTGCCTGGAGAGATGGCTCTGTGTGCCTCTTCTGCAACACATGGCATAGGTTCACCATCATGGATCCAGATGGTTCCATTCATAAGCAAAGCAAATTCTGCAGGAAGAAATCCATTCAAGACAGGATATTTCAAAACTCCCTGTGGCAAAGTTTGACAGCTAACAAAAGCAGAGTAACAGAATTAGAACAAGCAGCCCCTCACCCAAGATCCAACACAGGACAAAAGCCATTAGCCACAATAGGAATTGCCCAACATGCTTTCAGAAACACAAAGCCCATATTGCACAAATCCCAAACTTCAAAGTTACAGAAACTACAAAGATCCATCCACCTATTCAGCCATTTGTTCAGCTGACCCAGAACTTCACTCTGTCTTTGTGTGTGGTAATGTTCATCAATAAACTTTCTTTCCAATCAGCGTTCATGTTCAGTGGTGGGTTTCAAATAATTTCACCATCGGTTCGGCGAAAATGTGAGCAGGTTGCAGTCCCTAACCCAATCGAGGTGAACAGCAAGTGGGCAGAGGCTCCGGGGCAAGGCTGGAGTGGGGGAATGGCGCATTTCCCAATCTAGCCAAATTGAACAATGAGCAGACAGAGGTTCCAGGACAAGGCTGGAGCCGGGGAATGGTGCATTCTCCGACCTGATCGAGGTGGGTGGAGGCTCCAGGGCAAGGCCGGATTGGATGAATGGCACATTCTCTGACTCGGCCGAGGTGAAGGGCAAACAGGTGGAGGCTCCAGGGCATGGCTGGAGCCGAGGAATGGTGCATCCCCGGGCCCTGTCTCGAGGCGAAGGGCGAGCAGGCGACATGCTTACATTTGGTGAGCAGAGTGGATGAGGCGTGGAGGCAAGACACGGAGGTTAGCTGGGCCACATGTCAAAGCCAAGATATATGGGGGGGCGGGGTGGGGGGCATCTGGTGGTGCGATTTGCCAGTTTTTTGAACTGTGCAGAATCATTACTACTGATTCAGTAGAACCAGTCTGAACCAGCTGAATACCACCTATGTCCATGTTGTTTCCAGTGTCTTTCTCCCAGCTTGGAAGTGAACCAGATGGATTTTTCTTCCAACACCTTAAGATTGGCACTTAGTATGAAGCTATAGATAAATCACCAGTGCCACATATGTGAAGTCCATGTGGATTTCTCTAGTAACTGATTAATATCCCAATCCCACATTGAACACCTCTCCTGCTGCTTCCAACAATCCTTTGTTTCCCTCTTAAAACTCCATATATTAAAATGCTGTAATTTAAATAGAACTACCCTATATACCATATGAGAGAGAATATGATTAGAAGTCTGATATGCCTGGTCAGTTTGTTGTCTGTCTTAACAATAAAGCACTGTCTGTTGTCTCTTCTCTCTCTGCAACAGTTTAAATGTACAGTAGCATTTTCTCACATCTTGCTTTTTAAATAAGTCTAAATCAGCCACTGTGATTCTGAGGTGAAAGGGGGTATATAGTCTAGAATTGAATAAGGCAGACTTGTGAACTTTACAAATTAGTTATTTTTGTGCATTCATTTAACAGAATAGAAAAACCCTAACAAATTGGAAAACATACCTTCAAATAGCAATAGCATTTAGACTTACAATATATACTGCCCCATAGTACTTTACAGTACTGTCTGATTGGTTTACAATGTCAGCATTATTTGCATATTGCCCCTAACAATCTGACCTCTCATTTTACTGACCTCAGAAGGATGGAAGGCTGAGTCCACTTTGAGTCCCATGATGATCGAACTCCAGGCTGTGGGAGAGTTTGCCAGTTTTGCAAACAAAATATTTGCACCTGCTGGCTAGACACTATAAAAGATGACATTGGGATGACCATGGCAGATCTTGAAGGAGGTGGTGTTAGATAGGGAAGTATAGAAAGTGTTGATCTATAGAGGGTCAGACATGACTGAATTGGTGATAATGACAATGACTGCAGTTTAACCACTTTAGGACTCCTAAAACCATGTTAGCAATGGAAAAAAATCATTGATTTGGCAGAAATTGATAAAGTGTTCCCTTGCTTAATTTCAGTTTTCTAGGTTATTCAGCCCAACTATGTTTACTTTTTTAATATTTCCAACTTTGGCATTCCAAGTTCTGGAAGCAGCTCATCATATTTAGATATTGCATCAATTTCAGGTAGAACATGACCTTAAAACCTCATCTTCTACATCAGTGGTTGGAGCATAAACTCAGATAACTGTCATAATAAAGGGTTATCCACAATGTCTAATCAATATTATTCATTGATTATATTATAGCAAAGTATTGTTCTTGCTACATCTTTTTTGACTTTGAAAATAGCATTCACTCTTTGATTTTCATGTCCTGAATGATATAAATAGCAGGTAGAGAGGAAGGTGACCTTGCTAGAAATATTTTGGAACTATTACCTAGCCAAATAGGGATGAAATGTTTTAAAGTCTAGAACAATTGGAAGTAACTCTAGTGCTGTTGATTTCTACTTAATGGGGCTATCATAGTGTGACCTTTTTACTAAAACTGTCAACTTCTAGTTTTTATCTACTTACTGATTTATAAGATGTCAATGTGTAGGCAATTCATTTTGACTCTCACTGTGTTAAGTTTTCCATGTTTATGCTCCTTGCATTCTATATTCTCACTGTAATTCTATTTCTTGCAACTTCAGCTTTTCTTTCCTTGCATGACAGCAGCGTCATCTTGATATCCTGAAGGCTTTAACCTAGCTATGTCAATAGTGCCATTAGTACTCTGAAAGATCCTCAGCAATTCTTCAGTAGCATGTTGAGTGCTATCTGACTTAAGAGGCCCATTATCCACCACTATATTGTAAATTGTTTTATCTCTTCTATCCATGTGGCTTTCTCAGTGAAAATATAGAAATTGTTTACCAGTGCCTTCTGCTGCACAGTATGAAATGATCCCTTTGCTAAAGTGAACCTCTTCCTTCGGCATCCTCCTCTATTGCTGCTGCCCAGTATGGGTGCCTGTTTGCTTTACATGGACAGCTGGGATAACCTTCACACTTTCTGTGACCCTGCTGGGGATATAGTTTGGTGTACGCTCTTGGCAATTTTTTTTTTTTTGCTCATTCTCCCAGGAGCAGAAACATAGATACCCATACTCACATGCAGCATAATGAGTAACTACAATGGGACTGAGGAGCAGGAAGTTTTGCAGGTTGCGAGAAATCAATCTACTTACAAGAAGAAACTCCAAATTCATGCCCAGACTACAATATCTTTGGTACTTTAAGTGTCACCATAACCCTTATGTCAACTCAAACAAATTATGTTTAATTAGGGCATCCATTGGAATCCCGAGACCTTATATGTTGTAACAGCATGATGTTCCCTTTTGTTTTTATAAAAGCATTGGATGGTGCAGAAGCCTCTGGATGAAAGAAGCATGAATCAATAAAAATGTGAAATTATCAAAGCAAATATAAAGTCTACCAAATTGGATCTTTTAGGAATGTTAATGTGACTGAAATGGAATGGGACACTTTAAATCAAATTATTAGATGATTCAAGGCATGATTCTATATAAAGTAATGGAGTGGCAATTATATTCCAAAAGGACATTATTAAGTATGCACTTAACAACAATCTAGTGTGTAACAGAATTGTATCTATTAAAATTAACAGCTACCCAATAAATGTTAGGACTCGGTAATCATTGAAGTTCATTTTCAGAATAGTATTTCATTGTATGTGAAGGGCAATAATGTAATCCTAGGAAAAGGTGCTGATTCTTTTAAACAATTGCAGTTAGATCAGGGGTGGGATGCTACCGGTTTGGCCCGATTCTATAGAACTTGTAGCTGCAAAGAGCAGCTGACACCAAACTGGTTCGGTGTTTGGCCCACCCGCTTGCCCGGGCTCTAGGTTCTCCTTTATTCCCTGCTTTTCCCTCCTCAGCTGCTTTGCATGGCACAGCTGAGGTTGAAAAAGCAGGAAACGAAGATTTTCAAATGCTGGCACCAGAGCACAATACTTGTCAGCTGTCCAGGAGGCACAGCTGATGATTTCTTGCAAACGCTGCACACACAATTGTCCCCAGTTTAGAGAACCAGCAAATTGCTCCACAGGCTGGCCCTGTTCCTCCCTGCCCACTCACTCCTTACCTGGCATGTGAGCCATCCAACTTGCCTGGTTTGGTAAGTTGCTGTTTTTCCTTTTTGTTTCCCTGACTATCAGCTGTTCTGCTGTGCCAGGAAATTTAGATTAGCTAGAAAGCAGGAAATCTTTGGATTTCTTGCTTTCTAGCTAATCTAAAAGCAGAGCTGAACCTTTGAAGCTTTTCAGTGCAGACTTAGGTAGCCGATTGCAGATAGATAGATATCTGTGATTCTGTGAGCAACTCAATCTGCCCGCCTGCTTTGCCTGCTTTGGGGTAAAAGTTGCTTTTTTAAAAAAATGAAAAATCAATATTTACATACATGGTATGTTATGAGTTAATTTTGTGAGTTTGCTTGCAAGTAAATTTCATGTGACAGACTCAGGTACCCGATGGCAGAAACACAGATCTCTAAGTGAATCTGTGATTCTGTGAGCAACTCAATCTCCCTGCTGTTTTGCCTGCTTTTGGGTAAAAGTTGCTATTTTTAATTTAAAAAATCAATATTTACATAAATATTTATATTTACATACAAGCCGTGCCCACCCAGTCACATGACCACCAAGCCATGCCCAGTCAGCAAGCCACACTCACCCAGTCATATGACCACCAAGCCACACCCATAAATTAGGCCACACCCACAGAACCAATTGTTAAGAAAACCTTGGATTTAAGAAGAATGGACAACTACTGAACATGTCTGATGTCAAGCAGGACAGAACAAGGAAATTGTTGTGAACTAATAAAATACTCAAATAAAGTTTATCAAAAGCTTTAGAAAATAGCAGGGTTCTAGCCCTGCACTTCTGATTGGCCGATAATAGCGATATCGGATTGGTCCGTTCAGGAGAATCTGATTGGCTGTTAACAAGCCACTCTCATTGGTTAAGGGAGTTAACACTCCACGTTTCCTATTGGTTACAAGAGTAGCAGCTTGCCTATAAAAGGGCTGCTTTTGCTCTAGGGTTTTGTCTGTTCAGAATGTATAATAAAGAGTTGATGTTCACTGTTCACCGTCTCGTCTCCGTTCCTTGCGCCCATGCGCAGAACTTAACACTGGCGACAAGGATGGGATACGGAGACATCAGAGCTGACTGAACACTACAGAGCATGAAACAGAGCACATGGCTGAAGCGCATCAACGGTGGAAACCATGACTGGTGGCACCATACCACCCGCTCCATTCGACCCGGCACAAGAAGACAGGGACTCATACATGGACCGGTTCCAGATGTTTCTGGAGACCAACAATTTGAAGGATGCCACTACTAGAAAAAAGCGAGCGGTGTTCCTGACTCACTGCGGACCTGCTGTTTTTAAGATGGCTAAAGCACTGGCGAAACCGGCTGAGGTGAAATCCATGGACAGGGATGTCCTCAAGCCCCTCCTATGGGCCCACTATACACCTACCGTACCAACGCTTGTCCGAAGACATGAATTATACTAGAGAGACCAGCGGAAAGGAGAAAGCGTTGCAGATTTCATTGCGGATCTCCGGAACCTGGGAGGCCTCTTTGGGTTTGCCAACCTCGAAGAAGCTCTAAGAGACCGAATAGTTCTGGGATTAGATGCACCACACGTGCAAAGCAAGTTGATGGTGAAAGGCGACATCAGCCTTGCAAATACCATCGCTGACGCTACTGCAGCAGAAGCAACCAGGAAGTTGGCTGCCCGAATGCGCTGCACCAACGCCCCGCTCCGCCAACTCGCCGACGAGACCTCACCTCACCTTGAGGGACTTGCAATGTCAACCCACCATGAGGACCTCGAATCATCATCAGAAAGTGATGAGGAAGAAATCAACCGGCTCCGGTCTGAACAAGACCAACGCCACCAGCGTAACCAGAGACTGCAGTACCAATGTGCAGGTTGTGGGGCAAACCACCCATGATCAGACTGCAAATTCCTCGACACGCTCTGCCATATTTGTGGAAAGAGAGGCCACATCGGAAAAGTCTATAGAAGCAAGCAAGGATCCAGCCCACTTCAGAGGCGGTCCAACTACCGCCAACCCACAAGAAGTCATCCTGTGAATCGGGAACAATCGAACCACCAATGGAACAACCACTCCTACAGAAATAAACCACTAGCCCATTCAACGAAATGAGAAGAGGCACACCAAACCATCACGATTGGTCACGCATCATCATTAGATGCAAAGAAGATCCGAGTGAAGGTCGCCATCGAAAACCAGCCCTGCATGATGGAAGTCGATTCAGGATCATCCCTCTCGATGGTTTCCTGGAAGACCCTTAAACAATTAATCCCTGCTGTCCGGCGACAAGACCTCAGAGCCCAAAGTATCATTCTCAAGGACTATCAAAGAAATCGAATTCTGGTCGTTGGATCCAGCCTAGTCCAGGTCTCATTCAAAAATCATACTGCATCTTTATCATTGACCATCATCGACCGTGATCGGCCTAGTTTGTTAGGCCTTCAATGGTTCGCTCTACTTGGGATTGAGGTAGATGGCATTCATCAAACCAGCAGCGATGACTGGGAGGAGGCCCTCATCCAGGAATTCCAGGACGTCTTTGCAGACAAACTAGGCGAGTACAAGGGGACCCCGATATCATTTAACCTTAACCCTGAAGTAGCCCCCATCCGCCTTAAGCCTCGTCGAGTCCCTTTTGCCCTTAAACCAAAGATTGACGAGCAGCTTGATAAATTAATAGCCCAGGGCGTTTTAGAACCAACCGACCATGCTCCTTGGGAAACCCCAATCATAACACCCATCAAGCCGGATGGATCATTAAGGATCTGTGGGGGCTACTGTGCCACCCTGAATCACGCCCTTCAACAGAAGGCATACCCGGTGCCGGTGGTACAACACCTCCTCCATTCCCTGGGGGGCAGAAAAGTCTTCGCTAAATTAGATTTAGCACAGGCGTACCAACTGCCTGTAGATAAAAAAACAGCAGAGGCACAAATGATCGTTACGCACCGAGACGCTTTTAAGTGCAACCAACTCCAATTCGGAGGTAGCGTGGCCCCAGGGATCCTTCTAGAGCTTGATGGAGAGGCTATTACAGGGAATAAAAGGGGTCGTACCATACTTTGATGACGTTTTAATTGCTGCCCCGAATAGAGAAATACTAAAGGAGCATCTTAAACTGGTTCTCCAGAAATTTAAAGACTCTGGCCTTAAAGTTAAAAAAAAAAAAATCAACTGTGTACAGATAAAGTAGAGTTCCTGGGGTATCTAATCGATAAACAAGGCATTCACCCCACCAGTAGCAAATTAAGAGCAATCAAGAACGCCCCAAGACCCAGACACAAGACTGATCTCTAAGCTTTCCTGGGGCTTATTAATTTTTACAACATCTTCCTTCCCCACAAAACGACCGTAGCCGAGCCCCTACATTGGCTCCTCGATAAAAAAGCAACCTGGGTTTGGGGGCACTGAGAGGAGCACGCGTTCCAACAAGTGAAAAATCTATTAACCTCAGATGCTGTTTTAATGCAGTATAACGAGATTTTGCCTTTAACAATCACATGTGATGCGTCACCATTTGGAGTAGGAGCCATTTTGAGCCATGTATTACCAAACAGTAGTGACGTCCCTATTGCCTATTTTTCAAGAACTTTATCAAAGGCTGAACGTAACTATAGTCAAATCGATAAAGAGGCTCTTGCTGTTATATCTGCTGTTAAACGGTTTCATGAATATGTTTATGGACGAGTATTTACTATTGTGACCGACCACAAACCTTTGCTGGCGATTATAGTGGGAGACAAGCCAACCCCCTATATATTATCACCTAGAATGACTCGCTGGTCGGAGTTTTTGGCTGCGTACAATTATAAGCTTCAGCACCGCCTGGGGAAAGCCATTCCCCACGCTGACGCATTGAGCCGTGCACCATTTCCGGAAACCGTCGACGACCCAGCTCCAACTCTTACAACGCTCCAGATTGAAACACTACAGTCACTGCCGTTAACAGCTAGAGATATCGCGATCGAAACAAAACGTGATCCTATCTTAAAGCGGGTTCTTAGCTGGGTCGAAAGAGGATGGCCAATAGATCAAACCCCTGACGACTTCATTCCCTTCAAGAATCGGCAAAAGGAACTTTTTTCGCAAAAGGGCTGCATCCTGTGGGGGGATAGAGTCGTCGTCCCAGAGCGGTTACAACGAGCTGTATTAAAGACACTGCATGAGGGCCACCCCGGCATCGTGCGAATGAAAGCGCTCACACGAAGCTACGCATGGTGGCCAGGCATTGACAAACAAATCAAAGCCTGGGTAAAGACTTGTTATAAGTGCCAGGAAGTTAACAATGCCCCACCAAAAGCAACTCCGACAGAATGGGAAACACCTCGGGGACCGTGGTCCCGTATTCATATTGACTTTGCGGGACCTACTAAGAGACATACGTTCCCATTAACAGTGGATGCCTATTTAAACTGGCTCGAGATACACGAAATGAAGAGTACCACAACCGAGTCCGTCATCCGGAAGTTAAACAGATTATTCGCGATGCATGGACTGCTAGACGTTCTGGTATCTGACAACGACCCCAGTTTACTGCACTTCCTTTTGAACAATACTTAGCGGACCGCGGTATTCGCCATGCGCTAACTTCGCCAGTACACCCTGCGGCTAATGGAAGAGCCGAGCGCATGGTACATTTTGTTAAAAAAACAAAATGGACTATGGGGACATTGAAGACAAGATAAATAGAATACTCCTTCTCCAACCCATCACTCCGCACATCGTCACCAACAAGACTCCAGCGGAACTATTGATGGGATGCAAACTCCGCTCCCACCTCGACCAACTTCACCCATCTTATGAGCCAGAGAAACCCTGTGGATCTAGCGGAAAATGCTGCGAAATAGGCGACTTAGTTTTTGCCAAAAACCTTTCTGGCGAACCGTTGTGGATCGAAGCCACTGTTATTCAAGCCACGGGGCCCAGGTCGTACCGGGTGAAAACCTGCGACGGAAAAATATGGAAACGCCATATAGATCAGCTTCGCTCGAGGCTACAACCTAGTTTCCGCTACTCCGGTAATTCCCAAACTGAGGGGAGAGGGGATGTCGAAGAAACCGAATGCGAGATGGTGGAAAGCAGGAACGAAAGAAGTCAGCCATTGGGCGTGACAAGTGAAGAAGGATCAAGGATGGGGGTGGCATTGCCACAGAGGAACAACCCAACAGAGGCAAGCCCACAAGGGCCAGAGGACAACGACGAGAACATTAGCGGCACCGAGTCTTCCAACGAAGAACCACCAGCACCCGACTTGCCTGAAACCGCCCCGCCAAAACAGACTTACAGACAAGAACCGGTGGGACAGCGTAAATCCAATAGACAGTCGAAGCAACTTTCCTACCTCAGAGATTACGTCACCACACACCCCAAATGGAACCTGGGGGGAAGGGGTGTTGTGAACTAATAAAATACTCAAATAAAGTTTATCAAGAGCTTTAGAAAATAGCAGGGTTCTAGCCCTGCACTTCTGATTGGCCGATAATAGCAATATCAGATTGGTCCGTTCAGGAGAATCTGATTGGCTGTTAACGAGCCACTCTCATTGGTTAAGGGAGTTAACACTCCACGTTTCCTATTGGTTACAAGAGCAGCAGATTGCCTATAAAAGGGCTGCTATTGCTCTAGGGTTTTGCTCTGTTCAGAATGTATAATAAAGAGTTGAAGTTCACTGTTCACCGTCTCGTCTCCGTTCCTTGCGCCCATGCGCAGAACTTAACAGAAATATCTCAGTCAGGACTGGCAAAAAAAAAAAAAAGCCAGAGAAATACGATAAGAAAATACAAATGAAAATAATATGGTCAAACAAGTCACCAGAACTTAGAAAGGAATAGAAAAAAATAATCACTGCAGATCCTGTAAGGGGTAAAGATAGTTTAAAGAATGTGGGAAGACTATACTGTAACCTTCTATAAATGAGATTAAAGAATCAAAGCAACATGGTGGGGAGAAAATAAACTAACTCCATGTAAGAATGTAAGTTATGACAGGCAATAGATCAGATACAAAAGCACCAAGTACAAGAAATATCAATTTAGTTGTATAAAGCTGTGATTTATAGTTTTGATGATTAGGCAGGATAAATCATAGAAAGAAGAGAGTTATGGAATAAAAGAGAGAGATTAAAATACAATCATACTTATAACTGCTGTAAAGAATATCAGAAGCCACTTGTTTATGTCTTTATATCTTTCTTTATATCTTGATCTTTTTTCTGTTTTCTTTTCATGGTGAACTTTTAGGCTTCTCTGTTATTTCTTTCTTTCTTTTTCATTTTTGGTTGTAATTTATTTTCTTGTAGTTCTTATTGTAGTTAAAACTTTTATTAAAAAAAGAACTGCTTAAAGTTGCAGGAGGGGAGGACTGTGTGATTTACAGTTGAAAAAAAGACGAGGCATAGGGCTTCTTTTGAAGAAGGAAAATGCATTACTTCCTAACTCAAGGAAAGTTTTGTTTAACATCTTATGAAGAAGGGCTGATCCATATTTAGATAGAGAAATGCCAAATGAGCAAGTAGCTTTCAGAAAAAAACAGAGAGAGAAGAAACCAAATAGCTGATGTAAAATAGATACTGCAAAAGTAAGACAGTGCAGAAAGAGGTTTATGTTTGGTTCATTGGCTATAACAAGGATTGACAGTACAGCTCATGATAGAGAGTAGATTATATTAAGGCTTTCAAAGAATAGTTCAGAATAGGAAAGAGAACAAGGCAAGGATTCCTTATTCAGTTAACTAGTGAAGAATGGAAGGATTGGAAATGATGACAATGGTATTGGGGTGGGCTGCTACCGATTCCCACTGGTTTGGCTGAACCAGATGTTAATTTTACACCCCATTTGCCAAACTGGTAGTTACAATGACTGGCTGGCCTCGCCCACCCCTCCCCTCCCCTCCCAGGAGTCTCCACCTGGCCCGCTTTGGATCCCAAGTAAGTGCAGGCCTGCATGAAGGCTCGGGGAAGGTGAAAAATGGGCTTCCTGGAGGCTCTGTGGAGGCCAGAATGGGCCTGTTTCTAGCCACCAGAGAGCCTCTGGAGCCTGGGGGGTCATTTTCGCCCTCCTGGAGGCTCGAGGAAAGTCTCCGGAGCCCAGGGAGAGCAAAAACACTCCCCTGCCATGGTGCAGGAGGCCAAGTAGGCCATGCCCAACACGGCCACGCCCACCCAGCACCCGGGCAGAGAACTGGTTGCTAAATTTTTTGAAGCCCACCCCTGGATGATATTAATATTGAATGTCAAATGCTAATATTATAGGTATGCAGATTACACTGTTAATAAAGTGGAAATCAAATTCAGATCAGAGTTAAATATTAATTAAACATTAATTAAATTAAATTAGTTAAATTAATTAAATATTAAGAAAGGTAATGTCAAGATATATGCTTACTAAACACAGTTCATGGTGAGAAGCAAAGATACTTGTTGTGTATGTACATAAGTAATAAAGTGTGAGCTTGGAGTAAGTGCAGGGTTCTGGCCCTGCACTTCTGATTGGCTGTTAAGCGGCCGTACCGGATTGGCCCATTCCGGGGAATCCGATTGGCCCTTAACAGAGAGTTCCTATTGGTCATAAAAGCTAGTGTTCCTAGCCTGTTATGGTTAAAACGTTACAAGGGTTGCCTATATATTACTGTTGTTTGATTGAGAAGTCACTATGTAAAGAGCTGAAGTTCACCGTTCAGAGGCTTGTCTTCATTCCTCCTCACCCATTTTCAAACTTAACAATACTGAATAGTTTTGTTTTCTATGCTCAGGAATGAATAAATATGGACAGCATAATGTATAACTAAAGGGGAGATTAGGGGGGAAGTTTATATGAAATCATGAAGAATAGGAAACCAAGAGCCATGGTGGTACACTGGTTAGAATGGAGTATTGCAGGCTAACTCTGCTCTCACTGCAGGGAGTTTGATTATTTCAATCCTGACTGATTCAAGGTTGACTTCCATCTTTTCAAGGCTGGTAAAATGAGGACACAGGTTGTCGGGGGCAATATGCTGATTCTGTAAACTACTTAGAGAGGGCTGTAAAGCACTGTGAAGCAATATATAATAAGTCTCCGTGCTATTGCTATTTCAATGAAAGAAATAGTAGTACATTCCAGTGGCCATGTATGGCTGTGAAATTTGACAGTGAGAAAGAGACACTTTCAAATTATGGATGTGGAGATGGTGGGCACAAAGAAGAACAAATCACTCATCTGTTGTTGTTCTGTTGACATAGTGATCAGCAAACATAATTTCATATCCATCCATCCAGAGGTGGTATTCAGCGGGTTCTGACTAGTTTCTGGAGAACTGGTAGCAGAAATTTTGAGTAGTTCAGAGAACCAGCCAATATCACCTTTGACTGGAGATTTTACAATATCCTCCCCCCACCTATAAAACCGGTAGTAAAAAAAAAAATTGAATCGCACCACTGCATCCATCCATCCCTCCATCCCTCCATCCATCCATTTATTTTAAAAAAAACAGAACTCTGGGCAATTCATAATTTGAATACCACCAAAAACAATAATAGCCAAAAGCACATCCCTGGTGCCCCATCCATTCTCCTCTAAGGCAATCAATGCTATCATCTTCGGACTCAAAACACATCCTATCCCATTGTTTGGGGGAAACCCATATGACCATCCAGAGGACTAAGGACCCACAGCCTACCAGAATACCACGTGGGTGAGGGCTCATCAGATCTCAAAGGGAAGGGGCAGCATTCCTATGAAACAAGCATGCTTCATAGATCCCACTAAATAGTAACATTTAAGGGAAGGGATCTGCAGCATACCCATGCTGTCGGACTTGTTGGAATGAACAGATACTTTCAGAGAGAGTTGGTCCTGCAAGTATTCTGAGAGGGTGATGACCAGCATCTTGAATTGTATCTATACAAAAACTGGGAGGCAATGTAGCTCGTTCAGCAGAATTGTAATGTTGCAAATTGAGGGACCAGAAGTCCAAATTCACATACTTTGGACAAGTGATACAAGTTGTGACAGAATATACTTTTCCTTGGTAGTAAAAAAAAGAAATAGAAAGGGAGTAAGTTAATGGATAATGTGGATGGGTGAGATTAATGAGATTGCTGGAATTGCCTTTGAAAAATCAGTAATTACTGGAGACAGGTCAAGCTTGTGAGCATTTACCTATGAATTCAACATGATAGAACCTAAATTTGAAGCATAATATAACTGTTTATGTTCTGTAATAATGTTATTATATTGCTAGTGGAGTATACTTGTTTGTACGTTATTTTTCCTCTTCTTCCAATGGGCATTTCTTTTGGGGTTATTTGTTTTGAGATGTTCAAAGCCAACAAGGAGCTCCTTTGAAATTGCTGCAATTAATTTAGATCCCATTTGTGTGAATAACCAGGAACTGGTACGTTTCACAATCATATAAATTGGTATTTGTGTAATGCTTTTTAAATTTTTATTAATGTTTCTAGCTGATTTTTAGATATAAACAAGACAAAGCAGAAATGAAAAACTAATAAACTAGGGAGAAATCACAATACTGTACCTCCATATGATGCAGTATCCTGAAGGAATTATTTCTTTTCTAAAATATATTCTATTCTATTCTATATTGAGATAATATTCTTAACTGAAATTTTGATAATATTTAGGTTGGATGACACAACCACTTTGAAAATTGCCCCCAAACAGTGACAGGGATAAAACGTAGCAACAATACTGCTAGCTAATTTGAATTATTTTCAAGTGAAATTATAGTTTGCTGGTTCTGAATAAACCATATTAAGCCCTAATTATTTTCAGACTCAGCTAAAGATATGAGCCTCCCTGTGATGCCAACAATGTCTATATGCATGAGACACATCCATTGTTAATTTCCTCAATTAGTAAAATTTTCTGGACTCTCATGACACAATGAACAATAAATTAACCACTCAGGTTGATTTTTCAGAACAGGTTAAGTTAAAATGTGGTTGGATAAATTTGGTTCTGCATGTCATGCAAACACAGATGTTTAAGGATTTAAAATTTATTTGAATAATTGGCTGCTTACATATGAGTCCCTCAAACCAAATGGATCTCTTAAAATAAAGTGGGTAACAACAAGAGAAAGATCTTCTCACCTAGTACAACTAAGTGTCAAAGGACAACTCTTTCCAATAAAATAGCAGTTGCTTAGTATGACTACCTGGGCCAATATTTCTCATTTTACTGAGATGAATTATATTTATTGCTTAAGTATAAGAATTTAAATCTGCACATAAAGCATGTAAATGGATTAGTTACTTTTTGTTTTTGCAAAATTGTGCATCCGACACTCGTGGTGGTTTGTGGAAGCATGGAGAAACAATGTTCTTTTCAACTTTTCATGTAACATTAGGGTTGTTTGCTCTGATTCTGTTTCTATTTTTGACAACTTATGTTTATTACTTCAGTTGTTTTAATATCTCTCAATGGAATTTTATACAATTAGATATTCTATAAATCAATTTAATTATGGCTGCAGTCCTATACATCAGAAATGGAAAAGCTCCACTTATAACATACATAGAATAATAGAGTTCGAAGGGACCTAGGAGATGTTCTAGTCGTTCCTCCTAATCAGACAGGAGATCCTGCGTCATTCCAGATAAGTGGCTATTCAATCTCATCTTGAAAACCTCCAGTGACGGAGCATCCACAGCTTCCAGAGATAAGCCGTTTCACTAGTTTAATTGTTCTCACTTGTCAGGAAATTTTTCCTTAATTCTAGGTTGGTTTTCTTCTTGATGACTTAAAACTAATTATTAATGGCTTAAACTTTCAGGTAATTGTGTCACCTGACCTATGAGTGGTAGATATAGATAGATAGATAGATAGATAGATAGATAGATAGATAGATAGATAGATAGATAGATAGATAGATAGATCCTTTCCGTCTGGGGTAATGCTGTTATTATGTAACTCTACCATAACATCTGCTTCTACATGGCTGGGCTTTAGAAATCTATAAAAAAATATAGAACTGTTTCAGAAGGCCTTTAATTAGATTAATTATTAGATTAATTATAGATGTCACCATTTATTTTTATTGTCTTTTTGTTGGCTACATATAATTTTTTTTCTTTGCCTAACTTTTTGAAGGACAGCTTATTGTTTATTATTAAGCAATTGCAATTGTATCACATGTGCTTATTGTTTGATTGTACTGCAACCCACTGAGAGTCTCTCAACTGCAATGAGCAATAATAATAATAATTAATTAACTACTTTTGATTATGTGGCAGCCTTGTAATGATCTTTTGAATAGTTTAAACTGGGCAAATAAAACCAAAGAAAAATGAAATGTTAATAGATCAATTGAAGGGGTGGGGAGAAAAGAGGGGGAAAAAGAGACTAACATAAATATATCTTATTGCCAAGACAAGAGTACTGCACAGGAAAGTAAGCCACTAGAAGTCACTATGTATCAGCTGTGCAGCCATATAAATTTGTTTAGTTGGTAAGTAAATAAAAGCACAATATTAAGGATACTTTGCTGAAGGATTCACCTAAAGTTTAATCTTTTACTCTTTCCTAGCTCTCTCCACAATCTCGATATAATCATATTTCATGAAAATGTGTGCAATGGGAAAGCCAACATGGCACAGACATTAAAGAACTGAATTATGACAAATATATAATTCAAATCCTTAGCCATGATAATGTACTCAGTGAATTTGGGTTAGATCAGTGATTCCCAAACTTTTTCAGTCCACCGCCCCCTCGGTGCCCCCCACCCAGGGTGGGATTCAAATTTCTTTGGGCATGGCCTAATTTGAGGGTGTGGCTTGTGTGGGCATGGCTTGCTGGTCACATGACTGGCTAGTGTAGCTTGCTGGCTGGGCATGGCTTACTGGTCACATGACCGGGTAGGTGTTGTTTGGTGGTCATGTGACTGGGTGGGCATGGCCAAGTGCCTGGCAAACAAGTGGTCCTCACTTAATGGCTGGTTGTTTAGGAAGTGTTCTAATTTATGACTGGCCTCCCCAGAGCTACTTGACCTGTTTTTGGAGTTTTGATAGATAGCCATGCACACACATACACACATACACACACACACTCTCTCTCTCTTCTAACCCTTCTACCCCTGCTGGAGCAGGTCATTGGATTAGAATCAGCAAAGCATCTCTGATTAGATTCTAGTAGTGAATAAAATCTAATCAGAGATGCTTTGCCAATTCTTGTTGATTTGTTTTATTTGTATTTCTCAATTTTATGTTGCTGAATTGCAGTGACATGTGTGTCTCTTCTTGTGCACAACCCAGAAGCTTTTGTGATTCTTTGCAGCAAAAAAATAGTGACCTCTGGCTTTGCTCTACTTTTCAAATGTGCCATCACTGCCGCGTCCTAAGTGCCGGCCCCGCAGGTCCACCCTATTGAGCCCGCTGCACTGGAGGGACCTGCCCAAGCAAGTCCAAGCAGAATGGTGCACCAAGTCAATGGGGTGAGCCTGAGAGAGGGAAAGAGAGAGAGAGAAAAGGAAGAGAGAAGGAAGAAAAGAAAGAGAAAAGGGAAACAAAGAAAAAGGGACAAAGAAAAAGGGACAGACAAAGAAAGGGGAAGGGCGATGGAAGGAAGGGACAGAAAGAAAAAGAAATAAAGAAGGAGGGAGGAAGGGAGGAGAAAGATAATGAGATATATATTCTAGTCCAATCACCTGCTCCAGCAGGGCTAGAAGGGAGTGTGTATATGTGTGTTCCCCTTGTAATTTACCAGTACATTTTGGTTTTGCCTTCTTCAGAATTGGCACTGGAGAAAAGTAATGTTTAGGGTGGAGATCTGGTCCAATGGATCCTGTTTAAAGTCCCAACAAAATGCAAGAGCTTCCTGATAATTTTGACCATGTTTCATCCACAAAACCTTTAATAGAAGCCAAAGATGTTTCAATGTGCTGGCAAAGAAGTTTCAATGTGGAAAAGGGCCTCAGTCTAAACTAGGCCTCATTTCAATCTGATGCATCAGGTCTCCCTCCCTCTCTCTCTCTCCCCCTCCCTCCCTCCCCACTCCCAGACTGGCTTTGCTATACTTTCCCGATGTGCCTGCTAGGCTGGCGCTTCGAACATGGAGGGATGGATAGAGAGAGAGACAGGTAGGTAGGTATGTATATATGTAGGTAGGTAGATATGTAGGTAAGTAGGCAGGTAGGTAGGCAGGCAGGCAGGCAGACCCTTTGGATGAATGTATGAATAGGTAGGTAGGTAGATAAATAGATAGATAGATAGATAGATAGATAGATAGATAGATAGATAGATAGATAGATAGATAGATCTATATTGGTAGATAGATAGGTAGGCAGGCAGGTAGGTAGGCAGGAAGGCAGGCAGGCAGACCTTTTGGTTGGTTGGATGGATGGATGGATGGATGGATGGATAAGACAGACAGACAGACAGACAGACAGACAGACACACATAAAGAATGCAACAGTGGCGGTACTTTGGGAAAGTAGAGCAAAACCAGAGTGGGAATTGAAATCCACACAAGTTGCCAAGGTTGAGAAACACAGGCTAAACACATGAACCCAGTCATTCTGGTTAGAGTTTAGCATGCTGTTTGATTCCGTCAATAAACCATGGCTAAGATCTTCCTGCTCCTTAATGCAGCTGCCCCTCTGCCCCTTCTCCAGCTCCCTGCCCCAATTCTTTCTTTGGCATCCAATTTTACAATGCCAACCTCCACAGCAAAGCGGCCAACTTGCTTCGACCCAAGGTCCACTTTCATCGGGCCAAGCAAGGGGAGGCGCTCTGCACATGTTCAGAGACTCCCAACTTTGGGGAAGTGCTCTGTCCATCTTTATGCTCCGCCCAGGAGGAGGAAAGCATGTGGAAGCAGCCTAGACCAGTGGAGGCAGAGGGAACGATCGCTTGGAAAGTAAGCAAGCAAGCAAGTGTAGGGCTCGGTCAGAGGAACTGGGCTGCAGAGAGAGGCTAGGTTCTAGGTCCGAGCTGGCCACATAAAGCTGAACCGAACCAAGCCATGCACCTTAGAGAGCCGCAGATGCACCCACCCGCATCCTACATGCAAGCCCAGCTGGCTGGAGGCGTGGAGGCTGGGCGGGTGCTGCGTGCTCCCTTGTTCTTCTCTGGGGAAGAGGTTCCTAACGCCGGACCACCCACCCCTTCCACTGTGCGCCTTGGGAGGGTTTTTCCTTTTGGGCCTTCTGGCACGCCTCCGCTGCTTCCAGAAAGAGGGCAGCCAGCCCCCTTTCTGCCATTTCCTACCTCTCCCCTCCCCCAGGCTTGTTAAGGCTCACCACATGTGGATTCCGCATTCGAGGTGCCTGCTATGGAACGGTGAAACAGTCAATGGGGTGGGACTGCAAGGCCAACACCTCAAACTCCCCCCTTGCCTCTTAGTGCCCCCCTGCCAATCCCCTTGCCTCTTAGTGCCCCGCTAAGGCATCCGACCGCCCCTCCAGGGGATGGTACTACCTACTTTGGGAACCACTGGGCTAGATGCTTTCTCTAGATTAACATAATCAACAGAGCTGTGGCCAAAAACTGGAGGAGAAAGTGCTATGTACATTACCTTGAGTTCCTGGAGAAGTAATAAAACAAAACAATCTGATAGGCAAAAGCCGGTCAACTTCTTGAATCTGATCAGTCTTCCACAATTTGATGTCTTTTAGATTTGTTGCAATCAACTCCTAATAGGCAGACTGGGAACATTTCTGGGAGATCCAGTCCCAACCCATCTGAAGGATATTAACTTGGAAAGGCTGTTGAAACTGATCAGCAAGTTGCTTTCTTGCCCCAGTTTTATTTTCTTGTCTGAGACATTTGACAATCCCCAAAAGATAAGCGTTGAAATAGTTCATCAAAATGACACAATATCTTCCCGATATGAATCCTAGAAAACTTTGAATAATAGAGGCTACATTTTTTATAAGCCATGGCAGAACTGTACAGGACAAGACTTCAGGTTTTTTTAAAAAGATATTACAAACTTGTGGTTTTTAATTTTAAAAAGAGAATTTGTCAAAGACAAAAGAGAGAGAGGATGAAAATTTGATTATCTAAGTCAGAATTTATATATTTGGGCTGAGTGTCTAACTTCGGAACTCCATATAAAATGACCAGTAGACAGCACTGAGGATTTTGACAGCTGAATGTATAACTCAGAGGTGTCAAACTCAAGGCCTGCGAGCCAGATCCAGTCCATGGGGTGCTTAGATCTGGCCTGCGGGGCCACCCTGGAAAAAGTGAAGGACTGGCCTGCAGTGCCTCTGCCAGTGAAAATGGAGCTCCGTTTTCAGCTGTGATGGCCTCCTGCAGCCCTCTGCCAGCGAAAATGGAGCCCAAGAAGGCCCTTCTAGGCTCCATTTTCGATGGCAGAGGGCTGCAAGATGTCAAGCTGTCCATGCCCACCCTGGTCACACCCACTCCTCCCCAAGGTCAAACACAAACCTGATGCGGCCTTCAATGAAATTGAGTTTGATACCTCTGGTACAACTTATTTTCAGTGCCTTTTATAATAGCAACATGCTACACAAACATTAACAGATGATGCTGTTTCTGGCATGGAATTAGTTTTTGCATGTCAGAATTTGTTTTTTGCTGTTAAAAACATAGTAGCAAGTATAGTTTTAAAAAAAAACACCCGAAGAAATAACCAGCTAGCAATTTTTACAACAGCTTCAAGTAATTAGATATTTCAATAAAATAAAGATTTTATGAGCAGTTTATGAGTCTCTCTTTGGCAAACTTTCATAAAATATTATTAATACCAGATTGTGAGAAAAGGAAACTCCTCTTCCAACCAAAACCTAATCCATATTTTGTTCTTGAGCTCCTAATAATATAATTCTAGGTCTGCTTGCTTAAGAGCTGTCACTTTAAACATTTCAGTTTTAATCTCATTTTATACAAATGCACCCTAAAAATGGCATGATTTTTCAACTAATGCCAGTATAGTAATTTTAAAGAAAAACTGGAACAAATCCAAGAGACAAACAAATGCAAATTTATATTTATAGTCTCTGGACATGATTTAATTTAACCATAAGAAGCATCCTAAGACATATTTCAATGTAATGCAAGCAATGATCAGATATGTTCTAAAGAGGATTAGCCTATACTAAATTAGTGTGTTTTTATAGGATCACCACCTCACCAAAATATCCCAGTTCTCCTATTTTCCACCAATATAGCTTGTTAATAAATTAGTATATGTCTCATATTTGAAGAAAATTTAGATAATTCACAGCTGAAATGCTGCTAAAAGCATTTGAATTTCATTTAGTCTGTAGATCTACTGGCAGATCATCTGTAAGTTTGAATATTCTTTGAAGCATTCTTATGTTTTAAGAAAAGGAAACTTAAGGTAGTTCTTGACTTAAAACAGTTTGTTTAGTGACATTCAAAGTTATAATGTCACTGAAAAAAGTTATTTTGACCGTTTTTCACAACCATTGCAGCATCTGTGTTGTCACATGATCAAAATTCAGATGCTAAGCAATTGACTCATATATATGACAGCTGCAATATCCAGGAGTCATGTGGTCACCTTTAGCAACCTTCTGTCAAGCAAAGTCAATGGGGAAGCCAGATTCATTTCATTTCATAGGATAAGATAGAATAGAATAGAATAGAACAGAATTCTTTACTGGTCAAGTGTGGTTGGACACACAAGGAAGTTGTCTTGGTGCAAAAGTGTACATAAAAGAAAAGATACATTAGTCAAGAGTCAAGAATCATAAGGTAATCATAATAACCATGTTACTAACTCACCAATTGCACGGATTCACTTAACAACTATGGCAACAAAAGTTGTAAAATGGGGCAAAACTCACTTAATAAATATTTCACTTACCACAGAAATTTTGGGCTCAATGGGGGTCATAAGTTGAGGACTACCTGTATTGTACTGCAACTCTACTCTCTTAATAATACAGCTAATTCAGTTGCCACTATGAACAAATATCTATAGGAAATGATTGCAGTATGTGTACCAATGGGCGGGGGAGTAATGGTGTATGATGCTTGTGTGCATACATACATGTGTAGGGTGGCAGTGTGATGCCAAAGTTCTTGCAGATAGTCCTTGACTTACAACCACAATCGAGTCCAAAATTTATGTTGTTAAGTGAGTAATTTATTAAGTGAGTCTTCCCCCATTTTTCAACTTTTTTTGCCATATTTGTGAAGTGAATCACTGCAGTTGTTACATTAGTCACACAGTTGTTAAATGAATCTGGCTTTCCCATTGTTAGGAGGTTATAAAACTGATCACATGACCTCAGGACATGGCAACTATCATAAATATGAATCAGTTGCCAAGCATCTGAATTTTGATCACATGACCATGGGGATGCTGCAACGGTCCTAAGTGTGAAAAATAGTCATAAGTCACTTTTTTCAGTGCCATTGTAACTCTGAATGGTGACTAAATGAACTGTTGTAAGACAACAAACATAAATATTCTGATTATGAATAAGTTGGCAATAACATACTTGTCAGTTTAAGTATTTTGTTTTGGCAGCCCCACGAACTGTAAAGATGTTTTTCTTTCTTTTTTAAAATGTGACATACATCAGGCAAAATATTTCACATCATGGCAACAGAATAATTTCCTAATGACTGGTGGTCAAACTAAAGCTTGGAGTTAGCTAATCATTGATACTTGACTTTGTTTGATACTGAGTTCAGATGAAGTGGCTGCTTAAGTGTGGTGTCACTGACTTCTAACAGTTTTATATATGCAAGGTCTTTAATGAACTTTTAAAACAAAATGGGTTTTGGAGTGAGAGATATTGGATCAGTCTTTTACCAACACTTCTTATACAGGACTTGGGATAGACATGTTCTCCTACAACCAGTGTGGAGTTGCCTATGCAACACTGTAGTTCTCTCCTTCATGTTGGAAAGTTTCACTTCTAAACATAATTATTCAATGTGTGAGAATGTACCAGAAAGGGACATTGCTACTCAGAGTCATAAGGGTCTGTGAGGAATGGGCAAGGGGGGGGCATTGTGTGAGGTATCAAATGATGAAATGTGTGTAGTGTATGCTGTAAGTTCTATCCTTTTGTAAAAGAATCTTTATGTCATGTGCAAAAAGCCAACGGGACGATGCTTGCTTGTGTTGGCGCAACACGTGTCTGATGAAGAAAAATTGAAACTTACATATATTTCTGCCAGTAATAAACATCTGGTTCTTATTTAATCTCATATAAAGAAAATGTAAGAAGCTTTTTCTGCCATGAAGAACATTTTGGAAAAAAAGTCTAAAAAAACTTCTTTAAAGTTCTGTAAAACTGTTCTTATAAAGCAGGGCTGTGCAATCTTAGCAACTTTAAGACTTGTGGACTTCAGCTCCCAGAATTCAGACTCCCAGTCAGAAACTCCTGCTCTAAATCCAGCAATAATGTCAATTTTTGCAATGTGTTTTAAAATGTCAGATTTAGGCATGTCTTCCCAATGTTTGATTTCAAAAGTTGGTTACCAGGGCAGAACCAAGAAATAGAGCTGGTACAAATCAGAAGATGGACCTCAACTTGCTTTTTTCTGATTCTGGGTTTCAACAAAATTCTAATCCCAGTCTGTTTTTTCCAAAGCTCTCATGTTCTAAACCTATTGTGGACAATTTCCCTTTAGTTTTTGCTCAGCACACTCCTATATACAGATCAGAGCAAGGCTCATGTGCCACACGTTTCAGTTAGCAAAAAAAGAACTTGATGTTTATTTATTAAACATCAGATAACATCCAAAACTATTAATTGATGAAAATGAGACCAAAGAAAAAAGATAGAAGGAGGGGGAGGGAGAGAGGAGGAGGGAGAAGAGAGAGAAATGATATGATCATCAGGCAAGCATTTGCATTTTCCTAATCTCTTCATATCGATCAAAAGGACACAGAACTTTTCAAAGCCACAGAAAACAATACTGTTGATAATTTGGAATGACAGCCCCAAAAGGAGTTGCCTTTAGTTATTCCAGGGTAGTATTTTCTATACTTAAGAACAGCAGACAAGAGGGGGAAAGTGAGAGTCTCGGTGATCTGAACTCTGTTCTTCAGCATTAAAGAAATTATATGATGGAGATAATAATGCAAGGTGAATAGAAGTTATAGGGGCTTGATCTTCCATGATTACCTGGGAGATGCTTAATTCTGTTGAGGCTGAAGAAATGGACAGGGTTCTTGCAGCTGTTAGTTTGGCCATCTCTGTATTAGATCCATGCCCCTCCGGCCGGTCAAGTCTGCCCAGGAGGGGATATGTGTGATCGAGTTTAAGCAATGGTTAGTTCCTTCTTGAGGGAGGGAGTAATCCTGCAACCTCTTAAGGGAGTGATGGTGCACCTCCTTCTCAAGGGGCCATCCCTCAACCTGTACAGTGTTTAGGGAAGCCTGTGAAGAATATGATTACCCTGCAGTAGGATGAAAAAGATTATTTGTACCCCCTTCAGCTGGAACTCCAGCTGGGGTATGGAACTAAGAAGGCTCTTCTTCATTTCCCTGTGGTTTTCAGTACCATCAATGGTATAGTGTTGTACTAGTTCTCTTCCTTCCTCCAGGGACAATTTCAGACAGTCTGATAACAGGGAAAAGATCCAGCCCAAGGCTCCTGTTTTATAGGAGGTTGCAAAGATTGGTTCTCTTATTCTTCCTGTTTAACATTACAAAAGCCTGCTGGATGATAATCAAATAATTTAAAATGATGTATCACCATATGCTAATGGATCAGCTTTATATCTCTATTCCAGGCCACATTAGTGATGCCACAGTGCTTGGAAGCTGTGGGGGCCCAGATGGGGCACAACAGGAATTGACACAGCCCAAGCAAGAGTGAGCGGATTTGATCATTTGGATCTTCAGGTCTCCAGAAGATTTCCATATTTGGTTCTGGATGGGATGGCACTGCCTAAGATAGACCTGAGACACAATCTAGAGGCATATCAGCCATGGCTAGAAAGCCTTGTCTACACATTTGGGTTGTTTACCAATTGTGCCCATTCCTGGACTGGGAGGCTCTGCTCACTGTCACTCGTGCTTCCCATCTAGACAACTGAAATGTGCTCTATGCAAGACTGTCTTTGAAGAGGATTTTATAAACTTCAGCTATAGCAGCACAAGTAGTCAATGGGACTAGTTACTCAGTTTATATAACATCATTACTTTGTGAATTGTATTGGTTGCCAATGTGCTTCCTGGTGAATTTCAAGGTGCTGGTTGTCACCCCGAAAGTTCTTCAGGGCTCAGGACTGGATTACTTGAGGGACTGCCTGTCCCTGGTTATTTCTATTTGCCCAATCCAGTCTGGTAGGATGAGTAAGCTTCAGGTCCCATTGGTTAAGGAATGCTGTTTGGTAGGGCCCAGGAGGTATAATTTTTCTGCCATAGTCCTACAGAACATTCTCTTTTCAGAGATTAGGATAATCCCAACCTTGATGGTCTTTCATGAGTCCCAACCTTGATGACCTTTTATGAGTCCCAACCTTGATGGTTTTTCATGAGTCCCTAAAAATCTGACTTTGTGCTCAAGCCTGGGGTCCCAAGTATATGAAAGGATACATCTTCTGATTACGTTAGCATTGGTAATTGTTATTTTTTTTTTCAGCAGGTATGCATTTACATTTTTGTATTTATGCTGTAATTAATTTTTTTTTAATTTGCCACTTAGAGTCACTTGTTGAGATGGGTGGCTACATAAATTGCTTAAACAAATAAATAAATAAGGTATCCAACATTGAAATGATTTTCCATTTCACTGAAATTTTTTTAAAAAGGCACAGCAGTTTCCATGCCATCGTAAAACTATGTTTTATCATATAATGTTCCAGATCATTCAATCAGATTTTATTTCTGCTAGAGTTATCTGAATCAGATTAACTTGTTTCTGAAGGCTTAGATGCTTAAACTGTATCGGGGATATCTGAATCTTTCTAATCTGTAGTGATTTATGACAAGCAGACAGCAGGTAGAAACAGATCTGTTTATCAATTGCAGAATGATTTGTGGTAGATAGCAAGAGTTTCTAAATCCCAGTTGTTTAATAAAAGCACATACCCTGCTCCCCTCCCCTTAAATTAGATTGTTGGAATGAAGAAAGCGTGTGAAAAACCCCAAAGGTTTGTGCTTATATATGTAGAAGGATAATACCAGTTTTGATGTAAAAACAAATGCATGGGACAGGTGATCAAAGTCCTAATCCTGAATGCTCTCAGAAAGCACCCTTCCCCTACAAAGATGATGCTAGCACTTGTATCTGGCTCTGCTGGTGAATCTTGAGGTTTTAGCAAAAAGAAGACCAGTCTGTTAAGCCTAAACTCTCTCCAACCTTAATACATGTATTGGTTTATTAGTTCAGAGCAGAGGTGGTATTCAGCAGGTTCTGACCAGTTCTGGAGAACCGGTAGTGGAAATTTTGAGTAGTTTGGAGAACTGACAAATCCCATCTTTGACTGGAGATTTTACAGTATCCTTCCCCTGCCATGTCCACCAAGCCATGCCCACCAAGCCATGCCCACCAAGCCATGCCCACAGAACTTGTTATGTATGTAAATAGTTGAATAAAGGCAAGCTTGGGGTAAAGTGCAGGGTTCTGGCCCTGCACTTCTGATTGGGTGTTAAGCGGCTAGATCGGATTGGTCGGGTTCTGAGAATCTGATTGGCCCTTAACGAAGGACTCTTATTGGTACTGGAGCTAGCGTTTCACAAGCTCCTATTGGTTATTTCACATTAGCATTGCCTATATAAAGCAGAGTTGTTGTTATACAAGTTAGAAGTCACTATGCAATAAAGAGTTGAAAGTTCACCAACTAAGACTGTCTCCATTCATTCTACCCATGCCTGAATCTATGACACTGGCGACGAGGGTGGGATTTGGAGACATCTGATCTTAAGGAACTTGGAAGAAAAAAAAACAGAGCATGCGTAAAAAACGGCGCCACCAACGGAAGCCATGTCCGGCAGCATCGTTCCACCCGCTCCGTACGATCCATCCCAAGAGGATTGGGAATCCTACATGGATCGCTTTCAGATGTTCCTTGAAATGAACAACCTGAAGGACGCCACACCAGCCAAGAAGCGGGCGCTGTTCCTGACGTACTGCGGCCCGGCTGTCTTTAAAATGGCTAAAGCCCTCGCAAAGCCTCGAGAAGTGAAAGCAATAAGCTGGGATGACCTCGAACCTCTCCTGAGAGACCATTACGTGCCAACCGTACCCACACTCGTGAGACGCCACAAGTTCTATCAACGAAGCCAACGAAAAGGAGAGAGCGTGGCTGACTTCGTGGCAGACCTCCGACACTTGAGAGGCCTCTGCGGGTTCGCAGACTTAGATGAAGCATTGAGAGACCGCCTAATTCTGGGATTAGATGCACCAAACGTGCAGAGCAAGATAATGGCGAAGGGTGACATCGGCCTTGTTGACGCCATCGCCGAAGCCACCGCCGCTGAGGCAACAAAAAAGTCAGCGGCGCAGCTATGGCGAAGCCGAAACCCCACAAACCCACCGACAGGCGACATCTCACCCAGCTCAGAAGGGCAGTTGGCAACAACGCACTACGAGGACCTCTCTTCGTCATCAGACAGCGACGAAGAAGGGGTCCATCAACTGCGTTCCGACCGGGACCCTCGTCCTAAAACCTCACGCCCTTGTGCTGGCTGCGGGGCAAACCATTCCAGGGCAGACTGCAAATTCCGCGACGCACTCTGCTACGAGTGCGGGAAACGAGGCCACATCAGTCGAGTCTGTCGCAGTTTACCGGGACCAAGCCCGGCCTCAAAGGGAACCAACTTTCGCCAATCGGCAGGAAACCGTCCTGTAAGGCGAGACCCAGCAAACCACTCCTACAGATATCGAGCATTGCAGAAAGAAGAGGCTCACCATACTATCACTATAGGTCAGGCCTCGGCCCTGGACGCTAAGAAGATTCGAGTTACAGTAGCCATAGAGAACCAACCCTGCCACATGGAGGTCGATTCGGGATCGTCCCTCTCGATGGTGTCGTGGAAGACATTAAAGCAGCTCATTCCTACCATCCAACGCCAAGACCTTCGAATGGAAAGCCTTATCCTTAAAGATTACCAAGGGAATCGGATCCCTGTGGTCGGGTCTTGTCGAGTCCGCGTCTCATTTAAAAAGCATACGGCATACTTACCTCTAACGATCATCGATAGGGACAGGCCTAGTTTGTTGGGCCTCCAATGGTTTGTGCCACTCGGCATCGAACTAGCCGGCGTGAACCGAGTCGGTGATTGCGAGTGGGAGGAGGATCTTATGTCTGAATTCAGCGATGTCTTCGCAGATCGTCTGGCCGAGTATAAGGGGACCCCAATCTCGTTCAGCCTCGACCCTAAGGTCGCCCCGATCCGTTTAAAGCCCCGTCGAGTTCCGTTCGCCCTTAAGGCCAAGATAGATGAACAACTTGACAAACTAATTAAACAAGGGGTACTGCAACCCATTGATCATTCCCCATGGGAAACTCCTATTGTAACCCCCATTAAACCAGATGGGTCAATCCGAATCTGTGGGGACTACCGGGCCACTCTAAACCACGCCCTCCAACAGAACGTGTATCCAGTGCCGGTGGTGCAGCACCTCCTTCATTCCCTGGGAGGTGGAAAGGTTTTCGCTAAGCTGGATTTAGCTCAAGCCTATCAACAATTGCCCGTGGACGATAAAACAGCCCAAGCCCAAATGATAGTAACGCACAGAGGTGCTTTTAAATGTACCCGATTGCAGTTCGGGGTGAGTGTGGCCCCGGGAATATTTCAAAGTTTAATGGAACGATTGTTACAGGGAATCAAGGGCGTGGTTCCGTATTTTGATGACGTATTGATTGCAGCTCCTAGTAAAAAAAATTCTGCAGAATCGTTTAAAATATGTGCTTAAAAAATTCCAAGAAGCGGGATTGAAAGTAAAAAGAGATAAATGTCATCTGTATACCGACAGTGTTGAATTTCTAGGTTATCGCATTGATAGTCAGGGTATTCACCCAACTGAGAGTAAATTAAGGGCGATTAGAAATGCTCCCAGACCTCATAACAAAACTGATCTTCAAGCATTTTTAGGCCTTATCAATTTCTACAATGTGTTTTTACCGCATAAGGCGACTGTGACTGAACCATTACACCGGTTATTAGATAAGAAAGCATTGTGGGTTTGGGGTTACCGAGAAGAAAAAGTGTTTAGAAATGTAAAAAATTTACTTACATCTGATTCTGTACTTATGCAATATAATGAAACATTACCCTTGGTTATAACTTGTGATGCCTCACCGTTTGGGGTGGGCGCTATTTTGAGCCATGTGCTACCTAATGGAAATGAGGCTCCCGTTGCATACTTTTCGAAGACTCTTTCCCAGGCAGAACGTAACTATGGACAAATAGACAAGGAGGCTCTTGCAATTGTGTCAGCCGTAAAAAAATTCCATGAGTATGTATATGGAAGGACATTTACAATTGTAACCGACCACAAACCTTTATTGGGGATAATCGCTGGGGACAAACCAACTCCCTATATATTGTCCCCAAGAATGACTCGATGGTCAGAGTTTCTAGCTGCTTATAATTATCGATTGTTCCATCGACCGGGGAAAGCCATTCCCCATGCCGACGCACTCAGCAGAGCACCACTACCAGAGACCCTCGACGATCCGGCACCAACAGTATCGGCGTTACAAATCGAAACGCTCAACTCGCCTCCTATGACCGCTCAAGATATCGCGAGGGAGACCAAACGAGACCACACCCTAGCACGAGTCCTAGGCTGGGTAGAGCATGGATGGCCATTGGATCAGATCCCAGATGACTTCGCACCATTTAAAACAAGACAAACTGAACTTTTTTCTCAAAAAGGCTGTGTTATCTGGGGCGATAGAGTCGTCGTCCCAGAACGACTCCAAAAGACGCTGTTACAAATCTTGCACGATGGACATCCCGGGATCGTGCGAATGAAGGCACTCGCACGGAGCTACGCTTGGTGGCCAGGCATGGACCGACACATCGAGCAATGGGTCAAGGCCTGCACCAAGTGCCAACAAACCAGCAACGCACCACCAAAAGCTGCACCGACCAAATGGGAGACGCCACGTGGACCCTGGTCCAGAATCCACCTGGATTTCGCAGGGCCGATCAAAGGACAGACATTGCTGTTGACTGTCGATGCATACTCTAATTGGTTAGAAATTCATCGAATGGCCAATACAACCTCCGAGGCAGTCATTAAAGTCCTCAATAGACTCTTTGCAACTCATGGATTGCCGGATGTCCTGGTGTCCGATAACGGACCACAGTTTACAGCGCTAATGTTTGAACAGTACCTTGCTGACAACGGCATCCACCATGCGCTCACCTTGCCGGCACATCCTGCTACCAACGGCCGAGCAGAACGCATGGTACAGTTTGTAAAAAAGACTTTACAAAAGCTGGACTATGATAATCTTGACGAAAAAATAAACCGCATTCTACTTCTACAACACATCACTCCGCACAGCGAAACCGGCAGAACTCCCGCTGAACTTCTCATGGGGCGAAAACTCCGTTCCCGCCTCGACCGACTGCACCCTGCTTACGAGCCAGAAAAACCTCCAGGATCCAGTGGACGCTACCATACCTTCAAGGTAGGCGACCCCGTTTATGCAAGAAATTTATCGGGCGACCCAATTTGGATTGAAGCAACGATAATATGCGAGACTGGGCCCAGATCCTATATTGTAAAATGTATTGATGAGAGACTATGGAAAAGACATATTGACCAATTACGGTCACGACTTATAACTGCTAGCCAACAACTTCCCAACGACCAAACTGAGGGGGGGGAGGGAAGAGAAGATGATGATATGCCAGGAAACCTGTTCCAGGAAAGCAATGAATCAAGTAAACCCAGGAAATGGAGCAGGAAGAAGAATCGTACGCTCCAAGGGAAATCACACCAGAACAAGAAGCTGAGCCACCACAAAACAACACCCTACCTCAACGGGACTGCACGCAGCCAGTCCAAAGAAAATCTGACAGACCCAAGAGACAACCGTCCTATTTAAAGGACTACATAGTCACAAACTAATTGTGAAGCCAGGGGGAAGGGGTGTTATGTATGTAAATAGTTGAATAAAGGCAAGCTTGGGGTAAAGTGCAGGGTTCTGGCCCTGCACTTCTGATTGGGTGTTAAGTGGCTAGATCCGATTGGTCGGGTTCTTAGAATCTGATTGGCCCTTAACGAAGGACTCTTATTGGTACTGGAGCTAGCGTTTCACAAGCTCCTATTGGTTATTTCACATTAGCATTGCCTATATAAAGCAGAGTTGTTGTTATACAAGTTAGAAGTCACTATGCAATAAAGAGTTGAAAGTTCACCAACTAAGACTGTCTCCATTCATTCTACCCATGCCTGAATCTATGACAGAACTGGTAGTAAAACAATTTGAATCCCACCACTGGTTCAGAGCTAACAGTATTGTACTTAAATACAGTATATGTGTTTGCCACACAATGTATGCTTTTAAATTTTGGTGCCTGCTCTTCTTCTAAAAGCATCGTAAAATTTGCAACAAAATAAAGAACTTAATCTATTGAGCAAACAGATCTTAAGATATGCTACACTTCAATACAGTGAAAACACCCTGAACATGCATAGTGACAATTTACCCATTTTTTTCCATTCAAGTATAATAAGTGGCTGAGACACAGTAGAGATCTTTTGTTTGGCTTAAACTTCCACTTCCAGTGGCTGGCCAACTTCCTAATATGGAAACCATAACTGAAGAAATACATACTAAAGCTCTGACATGTATTAAAATTTAAATTTATTAAATGTCCAGGGCCTGTTCTTTCAGGAACTGCAAAATAAACACAATATGTTTAATAGTTTTTTTTTTTTTAAGAGAGATGTAATTAGCTAAAGCATTTCCTAACATTATTTGGTCTGAGGCATATCCAATTTCTGCAAAGCTAAAACTGATTGATGGCCTAAAGCTGTTTTCAAACACTATAGCTCTGTCTATTGTCGCTTAATGGAAAGTATAATATGCGTGGCATGGAATGCAGAATTGGGATTGCCATCAGACCAGGCCAGTAGAAAATAACCCTTCAACTCTATAGTGACTTCAGCATGTGATTTAAGACTCCAATTCAAGTTTAATTACTTTTGATGTAAGTGAAGATAGAAAATCTGTTGCTATCCTTTCCCATTTGTGCTGGAATGCAAAGTGGTCCATCATTTATGAAGAAAAGTCAGTTTAACCAATCAATTTATTTCTATTGTGAATTCTTGCTGGTTCAATAATTAATATGGATTTAAATAATAAACCCACTGCATATTACACAGAAAATTCTAGTAGTCTAATAGATTATCCTAAATGTTTGAAAAAGCCATATTTTCCAAGAACTATATTTGAGACTTTTTTTTGCTTAGTATATGATAGTGGGTAGCAAGGTTTCTCTTACAAAAGGAAAACTTCGCTCCCTTTTAATTGTAATTCTTTGTGTGACTTGAAAAAAACTTTTGTAAGTATCAAGGTACTCTCAAAATGTTTCACATATTGAATAGAGGACATACTGTAGGGAAAAAAAGGAGTTTAAGCAAAGAGAAATCCACATTTCTGCAGATTTCTCTGCATTCTTCTTTAATAAGATAAGTGATCCCCGATGTAACCACAAATCGCATTTCGCATCTCAGAATTCTTTTAAAGATCCCCACATTTCAAGGTAGGAACCAGAGGTTAGATACAGTTTATTATAGTTGCAGACCAAGTTGTTGTGTGAGAGTTTTTTTTTTTTTTTATTTGTGCTGCACTAGATGCCATCCATTAAAATAATGAAATTGGGAGAAGAGACCTTAGAAGTACTTCAAAATAAATCAAAGTACAGCATGTTGCATGCACAAATTCAAAATCCAAATTAATTCAATGTAAGGGTTAACCCAAAAATTATAAAATTTATTGTAAGTCCTTCACATAGGTCAGAGATGTCTCAGAGATGACATCTCAGAAGTTAAAGCAAGTTTTTTTAAAAAAATAAAGTTTTATTTGGGTTTTCACACATACAAAAAACAAGTAAAATATCTTTTTGAAAAATAGCATGGTCCCGGGTTGAACTTCTTTATACAGACACATGTTCCTTTTTGTGTTCTATTCCATATCTTATACTATTCTATATTTTCTATAGTTTTTCTCCTCTTTTAATTTTCTCAATTTTATTTTGATTATTTCATCTCAATTCAAATCTTTATATTTATATTTTGTCTGTTCTGTTTCAATTTCATATTATCTTTTCTCATTAAACAGTTAGCAACTGTAGTTACTAGTTGGAGTATGACACCTTTATACATTTTAATTACATCTATTCAACTCTTATTTAAACTTCAATATATACCTTAAGGTTATGACCTTCAATATAATACCTAATACATAACTTCCAATTGAATTCTGCTGGTACATTCTAAAAATACACACTATATTCTTTTTAAAAAGGATTATAAATGTATGTAATTATAAACCCTCATTCCATTCCAATTCAGTTCTATCATTAATAATCATTAAAATCTGTTAGGGATAACATTGTTTACCCTAACTGGTTTAGGTAAAATAATAAATATGTTATCATAGTTTGTTAGTTAAAGTGTCTGCAACTTTAACTGTAGGATAGTAATTAAGGGAGTGGTTGTGAAAGCACCATAAAAGAAGCAAGGAACGTCAGCTTGCTCTCTCTGACTTGATGATCCCTAATTACTGGATGAAGACTGCATATTTCCCTACTGGAATGGGAGAGAGATAAAGGACTGATTTATTTGTAAGTGAACTGACATTGGATATTCTACACGGACTTTGCTAATTGAATATCCTTGAATGGACTGACTAAAATGATACATGACTAATGGACTGTTATTTTGACTATGCCATAAACTCCAAATGGAATAAACTATATTTTGATAGCACAAGCGTATCTGTAATTTTTACTGTATGTTAACAAACATACAAGCTTATCTCACTCATTTATCTGTATGCCTATCTGACTAACGCTGCACATTCTGTTTAGCTTGTCTCCTTAACCCTGGTTGGGGAACCCAGGTTTAACACTGGTTATGGGCCCAGAGGCTGCAAAGTCAGTTTAACTAGGATAAAACAGATTTATGTAAAAAGTGAGAGTTTGTGTTGTTATACATTAGAGTAAATAGACAGCTGTGTTTTATTAATTATAGTTTTATATCCATATAAAGAAAACATGGCACAAGTCAATCTACAAAGTTTGTCCCTTATATCCAAGTTGGATGGAACAAACTATGTATCATGGTCTATAAAATGTAGTCTACTTCTACGAAGAGAAGTTTTGTGGAACATAATTGAAAACCCACCAAATGTAGAGGAATGGGATCCAGAGATTGAGGAAGATAGACTAAAGATAAAAGATTTTAAGCAGAAAAATGAACAAGCTATTTGCATAATAGGACTAACACAAACTGACTAGCAACTTGTTCATATCCATGGAGAGCAAACGGCTGTTGGATGTTGGCAGAAGCTGAAGAGGATTTATGTCCGAGATAACGTTGGTGCTCACATAAATCTAACACGGAAGCTTTTCAGGACGCATCTCCAGAAGAATGGTGATATGCTTAGTCATTTGAATTCTATAAAAAGCATTTTTCAAGAACTGCACGAGAAAGAGCTTATTTTCTCTGAACTACACCAAGTCTACATAATTCTATCATCACTAAATGAAAGTTATGATAACTACGTGACTTTCCTTGAAATTTTGCCTAAGGAAAGTTTAACTTTAACTGATATAACTGGCAGATTGATTGAAGAGGCAAGAAGAAGACTTGAAAGAGACCAGTTAAGGAGGCAGCAACCTCAAAAAGAAGATAATGAATCTTCTACTGCATACACAATTAAAAAGTATTTTAATTGTGGAGGAAGAGGACATTTGGCAAGATTTTGTAAAAAAGCAAAGTGCCAGAACGCTGGCCAGAATACTAAAAGTCATCAAAAGAAAAAGAAAAATTTAGAGTTAGCCATGTATAGTAACGGAGCTGTAAAAAATAATTTATGGGTGGTTGACAGTGGAGCATCCCAATGTATAACAAATGATAACAGAATTTTTTTTAAAAATGTCCCAGATATCGTACACAGCAGATATCGTTAGCCAATGGCTGGAAACTGAAAGCTAAAGGTCAAGGTATAGCATATTGTTCTTTCATAAAAGAGAATGTAAAAATGTTATATGTACCACAACTTAAGTTTAATTTAACTTCAGTTAGAATTTTGGTTAAACTAGGATATGTAGTTACATTTTAGGGAGATAACTGCATAATTGAAAAAGAAGATAAGAAAATTATTGCATCTTTAAGAGGTGAATTATATATGTTAAATGATAATGGTTTAGAGGTGGCTAACACGGTTTATGATAATAAGAAACCTCATGATGGGTTTTTCCGGTTCCGCGTGGCTTCGGGGCAGCAGGAATTTGCGACAGCTCACGATTCCTGCTGTGCTAGCCATCGAGGTACCCCCGATCCAGATGGGTCAGGGGGATATGGCTGCCCTGTAGGGACAGCTGAAGAGAGAGGGGAGTCGGATAGGGAGGTGGGGGTGCCGCAGACCCCCCCTTCTCCGGAAAAACCCCTTTTTCCCAAGGCAGTGGAGCGGCGGTCAGCAATGGCCGCCACGAAGAAGCCAGCAACCGGGTAAGATTGTGCTGGAGGAAGTGTGAAGAGTGAAAGTTTTGTCTGAGCCAGGTCAAGTAACATCTTTTAAATTGCCTGGAACTGAGCTGTTTGAATTGCTGGAGGATACATTGTATCCCTAAGAAGAGCGAAAGCGGCGGAGAAGCTGTTAAAGGGAACTTTTGTTTTTTCTTCACTCTCCCACCCCATGGAAACAGCAGAAATGTTTGGATTTATTGGACATTGAAAGTGAATTGCTTTGAGAGTTGAAGCTAAGAGACAAAAGGATTCTTGGACATTGAAAAATTTAAGAAATTGGAAAACCCTTGTTGGAGGTATGGATTTCTGATTATTTAAAATTGACATTGCAAGTGGGAAGGGAGAGGGAAAAAAAAATTGGAGCAGAAGCTGAAAAAGGAGGAGATTGCCTAGAATCCCAAAGGAAGATATATGGTAATTGGACCTCTTTGATTAAAAATTAACCCCAGAAAGAGAAAGAGAAGAAGGAAGAAAAGTATTAACTTTTGGAACTTTTTAAAAATTGTTTTTGATTGTCTTTGATTAAAAATACTTGTGGTTGTTTTGGAAAAAGTTTCCCTTTTCATAATGGTATCGTTTGTGGATGAACTAGAGATTGAATATCAAAAATATAAAAAAGAAGATACTTTGGGCACTTTGTTTCAATTCTTAGAAATGGCGTTATGTACTTATGAAAAGTTGATTACGCAGCAGAAGGACTGGGACAAGGAAGAAGAGGAAGAAGAAGCCATCTTTGATGAACAATGGGTCCCTTCCGGAGAGGAGGAGAAAAAGGATAAGAAAAAGGGGATTTTAAGAATTATAAAAACAACCAAAAGAGAGAAAAATGAGCGAAAAGGTGGAGGCAAGGTTAGAAAGCAAAGGAAAAGGAGCAAGAAAAGCGAGGAGAAAAAACAAAGGGGTAAAAAGGGCAAGGAGAAGAATAAGCAAGAGAGAAAGGGGGGAGGAGAAGCCTTAATGGGGGGAAGCAAGACCTAAAGAAAAAAAGTTTATTTAGAGACAATGGGTGAATTTAATTTAGGATAAAAGAGGGATTCTGGAGGGTACATTAGTTTGTGTTTTTATATGTGTATTTAGAGTATAAAATTCATTATGTAATCTTAGAATCTTTTAAACAGAATCCCAAGAAAAATTGCTATACGAAGTATTTTTAAGTTAGGGTAATGAGTTATAGACGTTACTCCAATTGGTGTATAGGAGAAGTATAGTAAAAGAAAAAAGATGAATGGATAATTGGAAATAGAACAGACAAAGAATGTTGTTGAAAATGGTAATAAGATATGGAAGGATATATATGGTTGTTTTTTTTTTTTTTTTTTTTGGATTTTGTATATTGATAAAAGGCAATAAAATTTTAATTAATAAGAAATAATTTGGATGAAAAGGAGAAGTAGGGATAAGATATGAAGTTAATACTATATGAAGTATATACTATAATTTGGAATTGTTATGCTTTATTGGTCTTTTATTATTATTTTTTCCTAGAAAAGAATTTATAAGCTGTTATGCCTTGACTCTTTGTGCATTGTTTTTATAAAACTGATAAAAATGATTTATATATATATATATATAAAAAAGAAAATGATAATAAGATATGGAAGGATATATGGGATGAATATGATGTTTGAATTTGTGTCTGTGTGAAGAGTTTTAACCCGGGAACAGACAACCTTCAGAAAAGATCTTTTAGTTTTGTTTATGTTTTGTGTTTTGTATGTTTGTGTATTGTGTTTTTTGTAAAACTAATAAAATTTGTTTTTTATAAAAAAAAAAAAAAGAATCAATAAAACCTTGGAGGAATGTTAGATGAGAATAATTGTAAACAAGCCAGAAAGAAATGAATATGATGACTATAAAATGGATAAATATAGAAAAGAAATGAAATTGAATAAGAGTAAAGAGAAATAATGAGAAATTTGCTGAAAGATATTTATGTGTCCATAAGGAAATGGGATAAATTAGAATTATGTTGTATAAAAATAATGTTTTATTCGACTTGTAAAAATTTATAATGTTAAGAGGTTTTATGTATTTAATGGTTAATGATGTGTTGTTTGTCTTTAAAAATTAATAAAATTTGTTTCAAAAAAAAAAGAAACCTCATGATGAATGTATTCACTTGTTACACCCGACGGCTAGGGCATTTAAATTTTAAAATGCTTAAGAAAACTGTTGAATTATCTAAAGGAATAAGTTTGAAATCTTGTAATAAGTATTTGCAATGCTTTCCCTGTAATCAAAGCAAAAGCAGGGTCATACCGGCTAATAGAGTTGATGGATTTACTACCAAAGAGCCTTTAGAAGTAGTATTTGCTGATTTAATAGGTCCAAAAAAACCAAGTGTAGGAGGAGCTCATTACATACTAAGTATAATGGACCACTATTTTAGATATGGGTTTTGCTAGTTAATGAAGAGCAAAACTGAAACGTATCTAAATCTCTTTAATTGAATAAAATTTGCAGAAAGGAAAACTAAAAAGAAATTTGTAACTCTTATAACAGATAATGGTATGGAATTTACAAATAATAAATTCCAGAATAGACTTAGAATGTTAGGTATTCAACATAAAAAGTCTGCACCATATAGGCCACAACATAATGCCTTTATAGAGAGACGAGGCTAAACACTACAGTCAATGGCACGTACTATGATGTCTGATTCAGGATTACCTGACAATTTGTGGGGAGAAGCAATAATGTGTGGTAATCATATATTTAATAATGCTGTTAATTCAACAACAGGTGAATTACCATTCAAACTGTGGCATGGTACAAAACCTGATTTAAGTTACATGCACACATTTGGAGCACCAGCATGGGTGCATATCCCTACACAACTTAGACAAAAAGAACAGCATAGAGCTAAAAGATTATTTTTTGTAGGATATAAATCTAATCATAGATCTTATAGATTCTGGAAACCAGGTACATCTAGAGTTTACACCAATGCTAGTGCTAAATTCCTAGAACATGTAGGATGGAATAGATTAGAGCAAGATTTAAATAATGAAGTAATTATTGAACCCTACAAAAGGCAGAAAGATCAAACTAGTTATAAGAAGAGTCCAATTAAAGAAGTCCACGAAGAACAAATAGAACCAGAACAAGAGGAAACAATTGATCAAGAAGAGTTAGATAATCAAGAACAGTTAATAAATGAAAGTCCACCTATAAGTCCTGTAATACCTAGACGTACTACACGTATAATTAGACCACCTGATAGGTATCAAGCAAGTATAGTTTGCCAAGTAACTAAAGTTCCAACTAGTATAAATGAACTTAGGATGTATCCTACTAAGGATCAGGAGAATTGGCAAAAGGCAATGGAAAAAGAACTAAATTCGTTAAAGGTAATGAAAGTATATGAAGATGCTAAATTACCTCCAGGAGAAAAATCCATTGGGTGCAAATGATATTTAAAGTAAAAACTGGAAATGATGGGACTGTTACCCATAAAGCTAGGTTGGTAGCTCAAGGATTTAATCAAACTGCATCTGATTACGATGAAGTTTTTGCACCAAGTCTTAAGGCAACATCTTTGAGAGCTGCATTAGTGTGGGCAGATAAGAAAAACTATATCATTAACCATTTAGATGTAGAAACTGCTTATCTGCATGCACCTTTGCAGCACACTATATATTTACAAAAAACAGTTATTATAAAAGATAATAAAGTAAATAGTAATGATTGTTGGAAACTCAAAAAGAATCTTTACGGGTTGAAACAATCTGGCTTTGAGTGGAACCAATATATTGTGAAAGAATTAAACATTATAGGTTTTAAATCTGGTTTAGCAGATCCATGTGTGTTTAAAAGAGAAAATAATGGAACGGTGTCATTATTGTTATTATTTACACATGATATTGCTTTGATAACTAAGACTAATAATGAAGCTAATGAGATTATATCATTATTAGCCAAAAAGATAAAATTAAAGCATTTAGGTGAAATTAAAAAGTATCTAGGATTGACAATTAACAAAACAAAAAATGGATTTAAGATATCTCAAGAAGATAAAATTTGCCAATTAATTAAAACGTATAAAATGGAACTTTGTAAACCGGCAAAGACTCCAATGAGTCAGGAAGTTTGCCAAACTGATGATCAAAGTCCCAAATTTGATAAGTCTATATATCAATCTTTGATTGGTAGCTTATCATATATCAGCAATTGGTCAAGGCCTGATATAGCTTATAGTATTAATCAGCTGGCATGTTTTAATTCGGATCCACATCAATGTCATTGGCAATCATTAAAGAGAATTTTAAGATATCTTAAAGGAACAATGAACCATGCATTGTATATAGAACCAAAGGGTGATTTGAGTCTTAGTGCCTATGCAGATGCAAGTTTTGCAACTGATATAAACACTAGAAAATCAAAATCTGGGATGGCTATATTAATTGGTAAGACACTAATAGGGTGGAGGTCAATCAGACAACAGCATATCAGCTTGTCCACGATGGAAGCAGAATTTTCATGTCTGTCATTACTATGCACTGACTTAATTCTGTACAAACAGTTATTATTATACATGGGTATAACTGTTAAAGATTCCATTATTGTGTACGAGGACAACCAGGCAACCATAAAGTTAGCTACTAATATTGCTGTAAAAACTAGATCAAAGTATACTGATTTAAGATACTTAAATGTTAGAGAATCTGTAAAGAATGGGCTAATTAAATTGGAATACTGCATGACAGAAGAAAACATTGCGGACCAATTTACAAAAGCTCAAGGAGTAATTAAGTTTAAAGAAAGTTGTAACAAATATAATTTAAAAGTGTAAATAGTTATTATTATTATTATTATTTAACCTAAAAGGGGAGAATGTTAGGGATAACATTGTTTACCCTAACTGGTTTAGGTAAAATAATAAATATGTTATCATAGTTTGTTAGTTAAAGTGTCTGCAACTTTAACTGTAGGATAGTAATTAAGGGAGTGGTTGTGAAAGCACCATAAAAGAAGCAAGGAATGTCAGCTTGCTCTCTCTGACTTGATGATCCCTAATTACTGGATGAAGACTGCATATTTCCCTACTGGAACGGGAGAGAGATAACGGACTGATTTATTTGTAAGTGAACTGACATAGGATATTCTACATGGACTTTGCTAATTCAATATCCTTGAATGGACTGACTAAAATGATACATGACTAATGGACTGTTATTTTGACTATGCTATAAACTCTAAATGGAATAAACTATATTTTGAAAGCACAAGCGTATCTGTAATTTTTACTGTATGTTAACAAACATACAAGCTTATCTCACTCATTTATCTGTATGCCTATCTGACTAATGCTGCACATTCTGTTTAGCTTGTCTCCTTAACCTTAACATCTTTAACGCTTCTTTTCAATTAAATGTCATACTTCCTTAAAGATACATATAAACTCCATAATTAATTTTTCCCTTATTTCTCTTCACATGTTTTGTAAATCATTAAATATACCATTTGTTATATTTATTTATTGACAAGCATTCCACTAAGTTACAATAACTATTTTATCAAACATTTTAATCATACATTGTTTCATATTTTCTGAAATTATTTCTATTTCTAATATAACAATACTATCTTATGTACCTTTGCAGAATACCTTTTTCCATTAGATTTTCACCCATTATCCCCTAAATAGGCCCTGTTTCTCTATATTTTGTTTCTGTCCTTTATAACTTCTTTTCCTTTCTTTCTTCCCTCTCTTCTTCTCCCTCCCCTTTTTAACCCCTTGTCTCTCTAGTTCTAATTCTCTCTTCTGCATTTCCCTCTTCTGTTGCTTTCTGATTTTATACTTATTTTTCACTCTATTCTTTTTTTGGGTTGTTTTTCCCAATCTTATACTTTCCATTCTTTCCCCCCCCCTTTCCTTTTTTTCCCCACCTAAGATTACTTGTTCATTAAAGATGGCTTCTTCTTTGTCACAATCTTCTTGTTCTGCAGGCATTTCTTGTTGTTTCTCATAATTCCAAATCTCCATTTCTAAAAACTGAAATACGAAGCCAAAAGAACCTCTCCCTTCTTGTGCATCTTCCTTATACTTTTTAAGTTCCATTTTCAGTTCTTCTAAAAGTGGAGCCATTTTAAACAATTTTAAACAACCACCCAATTGATTTTAGTCATTCAAAACCAAGAATCCAGATATCATCAAGTAATTCAGATAGTCCTGAGTTATATCTTCTTATTTCTTTTTCAACTTTCTCTTCCTGGGGTTTTTGTTGTGATATTTCAGTTAGAATGTATCTTTTGGAAGTCTTGTTGAGATTTTGCTGTAAGTTCTTTTTAATTCCAGGCAGTCTCCTCCCTTCCAGATCCTGCCCTTTTATTCTTTTTCTCTCCTTTCCTGTTTTCAAAAGCTTTTAATTGTCCAGAAATCTTTAATATCCCTTTGACTTTTTATTTTCAGCATTAAATGCCTATTAATGTCAAAGTGGATTTTTTTGCCAATTTCTTGCTTAAGTCTCTTAGCTGTCAGTATAGGAAAAGGAGAAAAAAAACCCAAATCTTTTCCCTTTTCTCTCTCCTTCGCAGCTTAAAAATCGTCTTAGGGAACAATGTTATTGTTATTTTTTAATAGTTTCAGTTCCAGGGTACCTTATTTGTTGCTTTTGCTGTTTGACCCGGTCAACCAAAACTTTCTCTTTTTATCTTCCTCCTGCATATTCTTTTCCAATCAAGTTCTTCTTTGTGGTGGCCACTTCTGACCACGCTACAACCGCCTTCGAGAAAGGGAGTAATGACCAGCTGGGGATGAGAGATGCGGCTTTCCTCAATCCTGCAGCAGTCTCCCCCCTCTTCACCACCTCTACAGGGTGGCTTAGCCCCAAAACCAGCTGGCTCGGGGCGCTCCAGAGGCAAGCACAGATAGAAGCCTCGCAGAGATGAGGTTTTGGTCTGTCACCAAAGAAGCTCAAACCAGAAGACCAGAAGTTAAAGCAAGCTGTTAAGAAGCAGCAAATGGGGCAGCAGAAAAATTATTGAGGGGACACATAGTTGGAATTTCTTTAGATGAAAGTAGAAGGAGACTGAGACATTCAAATTAGACTCCATCTGGTACTATAATGTTTCAGCTGCACTAAGGAGATCTCCTAGAGTGTCTGGGATGAAAAAAAAATAAGCAAGCAATTATTGTTTCACAATTTTTTAAAAAATATAATACCCAGCTGTGGCATATATACTACCTTATTACAGCATTTTGATAGTGATAATGTGAGCTTAACTAAACATAAAACAAACAATGGGTTTTGTCCATCTGCTTAGCAAACTTAAGTTCAGTCTGTAGATCATTAAATAAATATTTCACATCATTTCTCCCCTCCTTAGTCTGTTTTATAACACACTATTTCCTGTATACTGAGAAGAGCTAAAGGATGAAAATAATTTCTGCAGAATTCCAAGAGAAAAAGACAATGTTATCAGAACCACATAATTATCTCTATGTCAAAAGTGAAAAGTTCAACATTACCCACAATAAGGGAATGGTTGGTGAAGATGATGAAGCTTGTTGAGATGAGTAAATTGACTTCCTTGATTAGAGGAAAAAAATAATATCTACATTTATAACTGACTGGAAATAATATAGATTTTTTTTGTACGAATCAGAGAAAATGCACATGACTTGTAGTTTTGGTTATTAGAAAAAAAATGAGCTTTTTTTTGGTAATCTTAGAGTTGGAGAATCTTTGTAATCTTACTTATTTTTGCTGAAATTAGAAGCTTTCTATTTGTTTTCATCATTTCAATCAATTAGAATAGAGCTAGGAGAGGCCTTGGAGTTCTTCTAGTTCACATTTTCAATCCCCTGCTCAAGCACAAGGCCCTATATATCAGTGGTGTCAAACTTGCGGCCCTCAGGCCAGACGTGTTAAATGCTGGCCACGCCTATCCCCTCTAAGTTTAGTGAAGAGAAAAAGGTTGTGATACATCACATGATGACAACATGATGACACAAGTTTGACACCCCTGCCCTATACCAATCCATTTCAGACAAGTGACTGTCCAGTCTCTTCTTAAAAACCTCCAGTGATAAAGCGCCCATAACTCTTGACAGCAAGCTGGTTAATTGTCCTCACCATTAGGAAGTTTCGCCTTAATTCTAGGTTGTGACTCTCTTTAATTAGTTTCCATCCATTGTTTCTGGTCCTCCCCTCTGGTGTTTCTTTCTGCGCTTTTTAAATTTTTTGTTTTCCTCCTTTTATTTGTTTTCTTTCTTCCGCATTATTTATATTAGTTTTTAGTTCTCTTTAAAAAAAAAAAAATTATATTAAAAACATTAGATAACCAATTAGCCAAGTTTGAATTCCTGAAAATAAGGGCCTAGCCTGGTTCAGAGATCATAAAATCCGTAAGATCATAGTATTGTATGCTGGCAAAGTGAGAGAGATGTGCCAGAGCATTTTCAATAAATATGAGGGCTATCCACAAAATAGATTACGTTTTTGTCTGTAGCAAGAAGGGGCGGAGCTAGCACAGCCATCTTTGGTCTGTGCGTCCACCACTCAATCTGCATCTAGTCGTGCTAGTGGAAGGTTCATATCATTGCCCGTTATTTCACAGCAAACGTTTGAAATGTGTGCTGCAATTGAAAATCCCGCGAGTTGTGAGGTGCGATCAGTGATAAGGTTTTTGTTGGCAAAAAAACATAAACCGATTGAAATTTTTCGGCAACTGTGTGAAATGTATGGGGACAACATCATCACTGAAGGTGGAGTGCACCAATGATGCATTAAGTTTAAAAATGGCCGAACTAACATTCATGATGAACAGCGGAGTGGATGTCTGAGCATTGTGACTGATGAACTGGTCACGAAAGTCGATGACAAGATTCATGAAAACCGCCGTTTCATAGTAACGGAACTTTCGCTTAGTTTTCCACAAATTTCACGCAGTTTGTTGCATGAAATTGTTACACAAAAGCTAGGCTACCATAAATTTTGTGCAAGATGGATGCCAAAAATCCTGACAGAAAACCACAAGAGTCATGGTGTATGGTCGCATCATTGACATTTCTGTACTCTTACTACAAAGATGGAGATTCATTTCTTGATCAAATTGTAACTGGAGATGAGACTTGGGTCAAACATGTCAACAGTGAAACCAAATTGCAGTCTATGGAGTGAGGGCACACAAATTCCCCCCAAAAACCAAGAAAATGTTTGCAAACGTTTTCTGCAAGGAAGATTATGGTGACTGTTTTTGGGGATAGGCAAGGTGTGCTTATCGATTTTCTGGAACATGGTGCAACAATAAACTCTGTGAGGTATTGTGAAATGTTTCAAAAACTAAGAAAAGCAATTCAGAACAAGCGTAAAAGAAAGTTAAGCTCAAAAATTTTGTTTTTGCATGACAATGCCCGACCACACACAGCAAATTGCACTCGAGAAGTCCTGAATGCTTTCAAGTGGGAGATTTTTCCTCATCTGCCCTACAGCCCCGATTTTGCACCAAGCGACTACCACTTGTTTCTGAGGATGGCTTGGAACACAGCGCTTTGATGACGACGCGGAACTACGGGCGGGCATGACTGACTGGCTCAAATCTCAGGCAGCTGAATTTTATGACAATGGAATTACAAAGCTTGTTCACCGCTATGATAAGTGCCTCAATTTGTTCGGTGAATATGTTGAAAAGTAGTATTTAAGTGTCACTTTCAAGTGTATATAATAAAAAAAATTTCCTACACTTTGTTTTTTTTCTATCGCAAAACATAATCTATTTTGTGGATAGCCCTCGTAAAATCTACTGCACATAAGTTGTGGATGTACAAAATCAGCTTGTTTTGGTCCTGATATGATTGCCAACTGATATATATATATTAAAAAATATCTGAAAGAGGGGCTGGTAGAAAGGACTGTAAATGATATATATCTTCTTCTCATCTTGAGAGATAAACTACCTTAAAATGAGAAAAGCCATTCTTATGGTTAGAGAGACACTTCATCTGATTGAAAAAATTACATTTAACTCTGTGTGTGTGTGTGTGTGTGTGTGTGTGTGTGTGTGTGTCAGTTAGCATTCTATTCTTTGTCATAAAGATGTTTCTGTAAGAATACCACTACTTTTACAATCTTAAAAGCAAATATTGTACCACATTGATTAATGAATAGTGCATGTTTGAATTGTTGGAAAGAGAAATACAACAGTTATTTCATGAAAAAAGTGGAGGAGGGACTTATAATGTAGAGCCTTCATAGATTTTTCTGTTTCTTTGAATGTAGCTGGTATCTGAGCAATTAAAGGAGTCCAGACAAGTTTTATTACACATGACTCATGAAGAATGATGTTGGTGACAAACTCTAAATGAAAAGCATCTTAATGTACAGGTTTGAATTATCTATACATAAACAGTTGTCAATAGTACCCACATACAATTTTGTAGCAGGATTTGACTCAGTTCTCAATCTAGTAAGTGAAAAAAGGTCCAACCCTTTATTTATCATTCTATTATTGTTGTTATTAAAAGTAATTAATTCATCAGAAAGATAGGGATCCAGTTGATAGTATAGTGTAAGAGCATCCAATGTTCCCAGAAAGCAGGGAAAAACAACAACAGAGAAAGAGGCAATGCAGTAAAAAACATTCCTGAAATCTTCAGCTTCATTAGCTACTATAGGCATTCACACACACACTGTTCCTGACTCACAGACCCAGTCAGCCAACCAGCATCCGGATATTGTGCTTATGTACAGATGCCATCAAGCAGATGAGGATCCTGTCCTTGCAGTCCACATGGCATTCTGCTCAGCATCACCTATGCTAGGGGTGTCAAATTCCAGCCCATGGGGTGCTTAGATATAGCCTGTGGGACTGCCTTGGAAGCAGTGAAGTGTGTGCCTCTGCCAGTGAAAACAGAACTCAGGAGGACCATGTGTGCCCTCTGGGCTTTATGTTTGGCTGTGACAGCCTCTTGCAGCTTCTGCCAATGAAAATGGATCCCCTAGCCCCACCTGGGCCACCACAGATGCCCCCAACATATGTGACGCTGGCCATCCTGATTGAGTTTGATACCCCTGACCTACACCAAACATTGACCTTGCCTTATAGCGGGGTGTCAAACTCAATTCCATTGTGGGTCGTATCGGAATTTTGTTTGCCCTTGGGGGCCAGGGTGGGCATGGCCTGGTTATCATGGCTGACTGGGTGGGCATGGCCAAGATGGGCCAGGATCAGGGCGACATGGGCTGGTCCCTCGCCATCTCCAGGATGACCCCACAGGACAACTCTGGGCAACCCATGGTCAAATATAGGAATATGCAATGGCAAGCTGGCACACTTTGTAGCTGGGTTCTTAACTCAAGATATTCCAATCCACCAGAGATGTTTCTTGCAATTGTTCTGGCTTAAAAGTATAAATATCAAAACCCAAAGCTCCGATATTGGCATAGAAAAATGGCATGCTCCTCAGGAATCTTTAACTGAGACCGAGATTGGAGCCTAGCTACCACAAGGCCCTTTTAAAAATATCTCTCTACCCTGGGAATCTACTTCCCAATACTTTATAGAGGAACTCTGTACAGACTAGATATATTCTGCTTTGCTCCACTCTGCTCGAGAGGAAGAACATTCTTTTCACAAAATCAGAACATAAGCACACCTAATGAATTCTTCAAGCAAAAGCAAGCCGGCTGTGTTCCAAACTAGCCTGAGGCCCAGATCAGGTGTATGCATCTGCGTCCACTTGGCTAGGTCCACAATTGGCTGTTGTACGCGAACATTTATCTTGCAACGGTGGGAATTGTATTTAAAGTTAAAAAAGACACAATAATCTTGTAGTAGATGCTATTTTATCCAGTAGAATAGTTCCTTTCCTATATGATAGAGGAGTACCTACAAATATTGCCACAACCAATATTTCAATACAGGTAGTTCTCGACTTACAACAGTTCATTTAATGACCATTAAAAGTCGCAACAACATTGAAAAAAGTGACTGATGACCATTTTTCATGCTTATGACTGTTGTAGTATCCCCATAGTCACATGATCAAAATTTGGGTGCTTGGCAATTGGTTCATATTTATGACAGTTGCAATGTCCCAGAGTCATGTGATCAGCTTTTGAGACCTTCTGGCAAGCAAAATCAATGGGGAAGTCAGATTCACTCAACAACCATGTTAATAACTTAATAACTGAAATGATTCACTTAACAATGGAGGCCGGAGAGGTCGTAAAATGGGGCAAAGCTCAGTTAACAAATATCTCACTTAGCAGCATAAATTTTGAGCTCAATTGTGGTCGTAAGTCAAGGACTACCTGTATAGGTGGTCTCTGACTTTAAATCACCATATAGGCTGGAATTTCGTCCATAAGCCATTGCAGACATAAGTTGAGTTATCATATGATAGGGTTCAGTTTTACATCCATTTTTATAATAGTCAAAAATCAAGTCACTGTGGTCGTAAGGGGAATAATGTGGTCATTAAGCAAATTGATTGATTGTTAAGCAAATCCATTCTTCGGAACAGCGTCACAAATTGTGATCATGTGCCTGTTGGACACTACAACCAATTGTAAATGTGAGCCTGTTGCCAAATGCCTGAAATGCAATTATGCAGGAGGGAGGTAGAAGTGGTAGTCGTAACTTCAAGGATGGGATATGAGTAGGTTTTTTTTAAAAAAACAAAACCCAGCATAACTTAAAATGATCATTAATCATCATAAACAAGTCACAAATCAAGGATTACTAATAAGAATAATTCCTACTGCCATGTTTGGAAGGTTCCCATTTCCTATTATAAGAATATTTAATTTCTCTCTTGCTTAAAGGAATGATGCGTGTATGTAATAGGAATTTGAGCTACTTTGCTGCTTTTCTTATGCAATTATATTGTTCAGAAATTCCAAATTGCTCAGTGGATGTGTGCACCAGGTTATACACTAGGTAGCACAGAAATCCACCATGAAAAAAATAAGGTGATCTAACTTTTAGATTCAAGAATGAAAAAGCAGCATATTCTTAAGGAGCATAATCAATGCTTTTTGGAAATACAATAAATATATTGAATAGATTGAATATGTTCTTTCAACACAGCTGATTCAATAAAGCATTTCTTCCTAGCATAAGAAGAACACTATGGATCCATGTGGCAGATCACAAGCCTTGCATGAGCAATATCCCAGCTTGGATCCTTTCTTCAGAGAGTGACAAAAGAGAGAATGCTGAAGAGCTACAGCCATTCAGTCTGAAAAGGGATGTGCTAAATGTTTGATTACAAATTTCTGTAATATGGACACCAACAACTACAGCTAATGCCAGGGGTGGGATTTAACTGGTGTTACTACCGGTTACTACCGGTTCAGTGACGTTTTGTGCGTGCATGTAAAAAAAACATCAGCTGTGCCACCTGGACAGCTGAAAGGTGCTGTGCGCAGGTGCGCAGCATTTGAAAAGCTTTTTTCCTGCTTTTTCAACCTCAGCTGTGCCACACAAAGCAGCTGAGGTTGAAAAAGCAGGAAATAAAGGACAGGTAAGAGACCAGGCGGGCGGGTGAGCAGGCCAAACAGCAGCAAACACAGAACCGATTCTGTCTGTTGCTCTTCAGAGTTACCGGTTCTATAGAACCAGGAAGAACCCCATCCCACCCCTGGCTCATGCTCGACTTACAACAGTTTGTTTAGTGACCATTCAACATTATAACGGCACTGGAAAAAGTGACCTATGATTGTTTTTCATACTTATGACCATTGTAGCATCCTCATGGTCACATGATTTACATTCGGATCAGTGGTGGGATTCAAATGGGATTTTTACTATCGGTTCTGTGGGCGTGGCTTGGTGGGCATGGCAGGGGAAGGATACTGTAAAATCTCCAGTCAGAGGTGGTATTTGTTGATTCTCCAGTCAGAGGTGGTATTTGTTGATTCAAAATTTCCACTACCGGTTTTCCAGAACTGGTCAGAACCTGCTGAATACCACCTCTGATTCGGATGCTTGACAACTGGTTCACATTTATGATGGTTGCAGTGTCCCGGAGTCATGTGATCTCTTTTGCGACCTTTTGACAAGCAAAGTCAATGAAGAAGCCAGATTCACTTAACAATTGTGTTACCAATTTAAGAAGCGCAGTGATTCACTTAACAAATGCAGCAACAAAAGAGCAAAATTCACTCAACAAATTTCTCCCTTAGCAAAATGAATTTTGGGCTCAGTTGTGGATGTAAGTTGACGACCACCTGTACTGCTTGTTTGCCTTTCTGATAGCTGTTAAAAAACAAGTACAATCAAGAAACTAAAATAGTAAGCCTAATTCTACCACGGACTTTGAAAAATAAAAGGGCAATGTTACCTTCTCCTGGTTTGGAGAATGAAAGATTCTCACTTTGGGGAGCAGTGAGCAAACAGAGTTTGTTTGTATCTGTCAGCAGGCACTTTTCTCGTGTTGAGCAAGTTGCTGCTGACTGGGAAAAGAATACTATGTTTCTGCAACATTGCAGAGATAATGAGAAGAACTTGATTCTCTGCAACAAAATATTTATCAGTGAGTCCCGCTGACCTTTAGAAAGTACCACAATTTATTCCAGAATATGATTCAAATGCTTAATGGCAGCAGAAAACATTCATAGCAGGGCCTATATTGGCAAACAGAATGCTTCTGTATTCTGCCACTGTTTTTGTTAACACAGGATCTCCTTGGTTTTAAAAACAGAAATCACAAACTGCTGAGTCACAGCAGGAACTGAAGTGGTGCTAATCAAATTGGATTCTTAAAAAGAATGGCAGGGCTGCCAACCTTGAGTGATAGTTCGGAGCGAGACACTGCGAGGGAGCGGAGCGACCGAAGGGGGGATGGTGTGGAAGGGGGGTGTCCCCCCTTCCACGGTAGGGAGCTTTGACAATTTTACATTTTAAATGGTGCAATCTGATGCATACTTTAGTCATGATTTGGACATATACATACATACATACATGCAAGCAGCACCAATGTACTTGAACCGGATTTGTAAGATATTAATAATGCAGTTCACTGACCATCTTGGCCGGAAAGGGTCCACATTCTTGGGCCTCTGCCCATCTGCTCCGTCCCTTTGGGCTGCTCCGGCTCTCCTCCTCCTCCAGGGTCCCTGGCTGAGAGGGGCGTCCCAAGTGCCTGGGATCCGGCCCCTCCAGGCTGCCTCTTCAGGGCCACAGAAGCCTCCCTCACATGGCCCCGGGGTGGAGGGGGCCTTGCCAGGGTTCCCGGCCTTGGAGCTGGGCAGAAACGGCCCTTCCCAGCCCTCTCCCACCCTCTGGGCCTCCCACCTGTGGAGGGGAGGGGGATCCAGGCTGAGTCTTGGACCCACCAGCCTCACAGTCCAGCTGAAGGGTCGGAAAGGGCCAGGCAGGCAGATGGACACACACACACACACACACACAGAATGGGGGGGGAGGCTGGTGTCCTTCACTCCCCAAATGCCCCCCTCCCAGTCTGTGCATGGGACCCCCAGCAATGCTGCCATCAGCTGGATTGTCTGGGGGAGGAGAGGAGAGGACAGTGGCCACTCCCCCCCCTTTGCTTGGCATTTGTGGGGAGACCCCTCAAGGCGAGATTCCTTCCCAGGGGCTCCCAAAGAGCATCCAAACGTTCCTGGCATCAAGTGGGGAAAGAAGCCTAAAAAGAGAGAAACTCCTGCACCGGCTGCGATTGGGGCTCGGAGGGGACAGGAACCCCCCCTCCTTGCGAGCTCCCCCCACCCCGCTCCTCTGGCGGGACCCCCTTCCTGGAGAGGCTCCTCCCTGCCAGACCCTCTTGCAGCCTCTTGGACCCAGGGGAGGCTGGGGGGGCGCATATCTAGGTGCAAAGGGCGGGGGGAGGGACACAATGTACCTGGGAAGGAGCCCTCCCCCCTCTTCCCCCTCCCTCTCCAGGGACTTCCCATCAGGCTGGGGAGCGAGAGAAGCCGAGGCACTCAAGAGGCCAGCCACGGCAGCTCCCCTTGCGAGAGGGAGGCCGGAGAGGGACGCGCCTTTGCGCCCCAATCCCAGTGGCCTTGAGACCAGACGGGTGCGGGGAGGGGATGATGGGAGCTCAGCTCTCGAGAAAGGCCCAGGGATGCCCTGTAGTCGTACTTCATGGGGGATAGAGAGTTCGTCTCTCTCATCTCCGCCTGCCAGAGCAGAGTGCAGCGCAAGGGTTAAGCCCAGAGAGTTGTGACATCCTAGAGCGGAAAGGAGCAACCGCTTCCTGCAGCGTGGAATTCTCTCCTCACCCCAGTACAGAAATCAATGCGGGCAACGTCCTCTCGCACATGCTCTGTTCGCCCTCTGAAGCCGCCCAGGATCGGAGGCTTCACTTCTCGAAACTTTGGGCTTGGGCATATCGATATTCGGAATATCAGAGAATGTAGAGATATATTTATTTTTGTACATTCCATTTTGGGGGTTTAGCGTGAGATTTCGTTTATCAGAGTGAGACAGTCAAAATTGGTTGAATTGCGTGAGTCTCACGCTAATTGCGTGAGAGTTGGCAGCCATGGAATGGTTCCAATTGAAGTACATCAAATAAATATAGTTGATACTTGCAGACAAGTATTCTTAACAGTGCATGCCTGCAAGGCTGGTCCTGCTAAGAATCAGCATTAAAACAGCCCTTCTAGATTAATTCTTTTTTTAAAAAAACAAATTTTATTAATTTTCAAAGACAATACACAGACAAACAAAACATAAAACATAAGAACATAGAACATCTTTTTAAAAAACTGCTTAACAAAACAAATAAAACATCTTATTTAAGTACAACATAATTCTAAATTATCACATTTCTACACACAAGTTAAAATGCATCTTATATATTCAACTTCATATCTTATTACTCTTTTCCAACTTCTCACTGTTTCTTCCTTTATTTCTGTTCATTCATTAAACTTATACTTTCATCTATTTCATATTACTATATTTTGTATTATTACTGTTTCATATGTTCTTATCCAACATCATTAATCCTCAATAAACAAACATAAACAAACAAAATACATAACATAAAAACATAGAACTTCTTTTTAGAAAACGGCTTAACCCCGGGTTATAACTTTTTGTATAGACATAAATCAAATTCATGCTCACCTTATATATTATTTCATATCTTATTTAACATTCTATATTTTCCACATGTCTTCTCCCCTCTTTTCATTCTCTTAATTCTATTTTATTTATTTAATCTCAATTTAAATCATTATACTTGTATCTTTTGTCCATTCTTTTTCAATTATCTATTTATTTTTTCTCTTTAACACAAACTTTTTCCTGTAATCACTGGTTGAAGTATGACACCTTTCTATCTTTCCCCCAAATTTAACACTTAAAATAATACATAGTTTCTATTCTGATTCTGCTTAGTACATTCTACATAACATTTTAAAAAATAAAACATAATGAGCTTATAGTATACTAAAAATAATGTTCCATAACAAATTAATTAATTAAACTCTATTAATTAAATCTTGGACATTTTACACATTCCCTACAATATTCCATTAGCACATACGTTATTTCAATTTTCTAACTCTATTTAAAATACAAATACTACAATACAATCTTATGTACTTTTGCAGAATCTCTTTTTAGATTATTTTTTACCCTTTATCTCTGAAAAAAAACTGTTTATTAACATCTTGTTTTGAGCCTTTATAACTTCCCTTCACTTTTTCCCTTCCTTCCTTGTCAAATCTAGCCTTTTTACACCCCCCCTCAATCTCCAGCCTTTTAGTCTCCCCTCTCTGTTGTATTCCTCTTTTCTGTTGCTTTCTCTGTAATTCTTTTTCAAGAATTTTATACTCATCTTCCAAGGCCTTAGAAGCTTGCCTTTTCCTAATATTCTTTTTTCTTGTATAATCTATTATCAAACCTCTAGCGTATGCCTTCATTGTATCCCACACATTTTGCGTTGAAGTATCTTCTTTTTTATTATCTCTGAAGAAAAAAGCCAATTCCTTCTCCATCCATTGTGTAAAATCTTTCTCCTTTAAAATAGTATTATTTAATGTCCATCTCGATCTTTTTTTTTGTCCCTTCCATTTAATTGTCATTGGGCTATGATCTGCCCAAGTACTTGTTTCAATATTTGTTTCTTTAATATTAGATATTAGTTCTGTTGAGATCCAAATCATATCTAATCTGGACCATGATAAATGTCTATTTGAATAAAAAGTATATTGTTTAGCTTTAACATTTCTTTCTCTCCAAATATCTTTTAAAGTTAATTCATCTGTCATTTTAAAAAAAGACCTTGGGAGAGCCTTTCTATTTTGCTTTGTTGTTGTTGCTATATAGTCCAGTTTATTGTCCACAATTCCATTAAAATCTCCCATCATAATTATATTAACATAGTCCAGTCCAATTATTTTCATGTGTAGCTTTTTATAAAACTCTTCTTGTTTATCGTTCGGAGCATAAATTGCAATCAAGAGTATTTTTATATTATTGTCCATTATTTCTACCATTAATACTCTTCCATCTTCATCCGTGTAAATCAATTTTGCTGGAATAGCCTCTTTAATGTATAAAACCACACCTCTTTTCTTACATTGAGTCAAAGAAGTAAATATTTTCCCCAATTTTGGCTGTAATAACAATTGTTCATGTTGTTTTTTAATGTGAACTTCTTGTAAACAAATTATATCAAATTTTAATTTTTCTAATTTATGAAAAGTTTTCCTTCTTTTAACAGCTGAATTAAGTCCATTTATATTCATTGTAATCAGTTTTTTTTCCTCCATGATTATGCTTTATATTTAGGTCTAACAGCTCTCGTGGATCTCACTTCACGCTGTTCTTTATTATCCATCTGTCCCCCTGCTGCTCCTTTCTCTTTTTCAGTCTCCAGTTGTTCATCTTGAAACTCAATTGATAAAGCCTCTTTCTCTGCTTCCTCTCTTCTTCCTCCAAAGAATTCTGCATGGAAAAGTTCTGCTTTCTCAATTGAATCAATTCTATATCTCTGCTCTTGCCACCTAAACACTAGTCCTTCTGGAATCAGCCATCTATAATTCACTTCGTTTTCCAATAGTATTTTGGTCAGAAATCGATATTCTCTTCTCTTCTCATCTCTCTCACTCTTCTGGGTATTTGTTTTAAAACCACAACCTCTTTACCCTTGTATTTCAGTGTTTTCTCTCTTACTACTTGTAATATTTGCGTTTTAATGGATTTTTTGGTAAATCTAATATGGACTTCCTTGGGTAATTTATTTCTCATCGCATATCTTGTATAGACTCGATATATCTCATCTATTCCATCCATCATCTTTTCCTCTGTAATTTCCAAAGCATCTGCCAAAATTTCTATCATTACCGCTGCCAGATTTTCTCCTTTTTCCTCTTCTATATTTTGAAATCTGAGGTAAAATTCTGACCTTTCCATCTCCCACCTCAACATCCCACCTTTTTCTTGTTCAACCGCTGTTAGTCTGCTGTCAATATTTCCAATCTTCTTCTCTCTTTGTTTTCCTTCTTCCTCAATTTTTTGGAATCTCTCCTCATACTTAACCATCATTTGTTTAATATTTTCCACTTTTTCATCAGTCTTCTCTATTCTTTGTTCAATATTTTCTGCTCTTTGTTCAATATTTTCTATTCTTTGTTCAATATTTTCTGTTCTTTGTTCAATATTTCCTGTTCTTTGTTCAATGATATCTGATTTTGTCTTGAGATCTTGGATTCCTTGCATAATCATCTGTAAAGTTACTTTTTCTTGTTCCTTATCTTGCTTCAACATTGTCTGAATTAAACGTTGTCCTCCAGCTGGTGGGGAAGCAGAGGTAGAAGCAGAAATGCCAGATGGTATTGGTTTCCTACTCATTTCAATGTTTCCAAAACTTCAAATTCTTCTTGACTTTTAATCCAACTGGTAGAGCAGCCAATTATAATCCAAAATGGAGAACTCCAATAGTAAAAAACACGAAACCAAAGAAGAAACAGGAAAAAAGGAAGAAGAAAGATCTTCAGGTTCTTCTAGACCCTAATCCAATTACGAGATAGTCCACCATAAAAAAGGAAAAAATAGAAAGGAAAAAACAAACAAATCCAAAAATAATAATATTGATTAAGAGCAAAAGAAAAAAGAAAAAGCAAAAAGAGAAAAAAAACAAAAAGTTCCTTCAGATTCTTCACACCTTAATCCAATTAAACAGTCTCAATAATCCAAAAAAAAAAAAAAACAAAACCCAACCACAACAACAAAGTAGTCCAAAAACATAAATATGAAAAGCAAAAAAGTCCCAATAAAAAAGAAAAGAAAAATAAAGAAGAAAAAAGAAAAAACTCTGAGGCTTTCCCTTTAAAATAAAAGGCAAAAATAAAAATATTACTAAAATTAAAATTTAGAAAAAGGCTAGCGAATGGGGTATATATAAGAAGACACACTGCACTTTGTTATTTATCCAAGGCTCTTGTTATGACTCTCTTCTCCAGCAGCTTCAAAGCCAAACCTCAAGTGTTGTTGATAACAGTCCAGGAAAGCACCTGCAATAATATTTTGCTGTGCTCTCCCTCTATCTTATCATGTTAAAAAGTCCTTGAGATGAGGTCTTTTTGCAATTCTCTCCAATTCAAATAAAGATACTTTCAAGCCTCTAGTTGGCAGTGTTACAAAGTTTCTTAATGCTCTTTCTCCCCCCCAGCCAGAAAAAAGGAATAATATATACAGAAAAAAAAAGAAAAAATAGCCAAAGGGAGCCTCTATCCTAAAGAAAGTTAAAAAATCAAAGGGAGCATAAAAATATATTTAAGAGAAAATTCAATCCGGTTACCTACAAAGTCACAGTAAAATCTTTCCCAAAAAGTATAAAGAAAAAAAAAAAAAAAAAAACCCAAGCCTCAATTTGACATCACTTTAAAAAACGCCGCTCAAAACAATTTCAGTCAAAAAAAAATCTCACAGCTTTCTTCTTTATCCCGGATGAACTTTCCAAACTCAGCGAATTTACAACACAAAAGAGTTTTTCTCACCCAGCCGACACACTTCACTCCAATTACTTTCTTTCCGGAGCTGTCCCGACTTCAGCAGCTATGGAGGCTGCCTCTCCGCCGCCAGCGAAAGGGCTTCTTCCGGATCAAACCAGAGATTTTGCGATATCTCTGGGATCCTGGAACAATGCCCTTCACGATCACCGTCTCTACGGGACGGTTTAGGTCCGTTAGGACCGACCAGGGACGAAAATATCGGCTACGATTTCAGAGCCCCGAGATCGCAGCTGTATCGCCGGAACGAAGCTCCGCCTTCTCCTTTTCTGTTGCTTTCTGACATATCGATTTTTCACCTTATTTTTCCCTTTCTTGGTTGTTTTTTTAGAACTTAAATTCTCCACTTTCTTTTCCTTTTTACCCTTTTCTTTCTCAATTAAAATCATATGTCCATTAAAGATGGCTTCTTCATCATCCCAGCCTTCTTGTTGTTGCATTTCCTGATAAGTAGAAATCGCCATTTCTAAGAAGTGAAAAATAGATCCAAAGGAGCCCTTGCCTTCTGCTTCCTCTTCTTTTAACTTTTCAAATTGCATTTTCAGTTCTTCAATTGTGAAAAAATGTTTAAACAATCCAAATGTTTTCTTAGTCTTTCAAAAGATAGTTCACAAAAGTCCCAAAGTCATCAAGCAATCAAAGTCAGCACAATCAGCACAGTCTGTTTCATTTAGCACTTTCTTCTACTTTCTCTTCCTGGGGTAGAATTTAATTACAGAATTCCAAGGTATTTTTTGGAAGTTTTATTGCAATTTAATCTCTGATCTTATAAAACTCCAAGCAATCTCCTTCAACAAACCTTGGTATAAATCATTTACCTCTCTTCCTTCCCACTTAAAGCAAAAAGATTTTAATTTTTAAATGTCAGTGTTTAGAAACCTAATGTCCCCTTGGCTTTAATTTTCAAAGCTAGTACCTTCTGCTGCCAGAGCGGGTATTTCCGATTTCCATCTGCTGTCTCCGTAGGGAAGGAGAGTGAGGAGAAAGAAAAGCTTTCCCTTTCCCTTTCACTTTCAACTGCCGCTTTACAATCTTCTGGGAAACAATGTATCACTTAAAGAGACAAAGTTCCAGGGTATTCAGATGTTGATTGTCATCCCGGTTCAGCCAAAAGCTTTCACTTTCTTCACTTCCTCCTGCACAAAACTTGTCCAGCTGAGAGGTTCTTTGTGGCGGCCATTGCTGACTGCCGCTCCACCATCTTTGGAAAAGGGAGTTAAGTCGGCTGGGGAAGGGGGGTGCGACCCCTGCCCGGATCTCCCCTCTCTTCAGTTATCCCTACAGGATAACTATAGCCTCCTAATCCAATTGGATTGAAGGCACTCCAGCAGCGAGCACGGCAGGGATCATGCACAAACTTGAATTCCTGCCACCTCCGAAGCCTGACAAACCGGAACTCCCTTCTAGATTAATTCTGTGTGTGCAAATTTGGAAAATCTAGCAAAGTGAAGTCATGCTCAAACCAGTTAGAATCAATGTAGCTTGTCTATCTGAACTATTGCGTCGTGGGAAAGAAGGAGTCAGAGACTATAAGTTAAGTGTTTTATGGATCCCTTTGTTATGATGTAGGAGTTGTCTGGATATCTGAAGTCCATTTATGATAGCTGTAACACATGTTCCATAAATAGAAACAGAAGTGGAACAGAGAACCACCAGAGTTCAGGCCTAATACAGCCAATTATCTGTCCTACTCATCAGTGGTGGAATTCAAATTTTTTTACTACGGGTTCTGTGGGTGTGGCTTAGTGGGCAAGGCAGGGGAAGAATACTGAAAAATCTCCAGTCAGAGGTGGTATTTGCCGGTTCTCCAAACTACTTAAAATTTCCTCTACAGATTCCAGAACTGGTCAGAACCTGCTGAATCTCACCTCTGCTACTCATCCACAAAGCCTCCAGTAACATATCTCCCTCAAAGAATGTGCCTTCTTTTTTAGTTCCTCCTTCCCCATCACCTCATATTTTCTGTTTGCTCTGCAATATCAAAATATATGACATTCGCAGAAGCTGATCTTTCCAATGCTCAAGACACCCTCATCTTTATAAACTGTGGAAGACTGAAAAAGGAAAAGACAGTTGGACTGTATGGCCTAGGAACAGGAATGAACTAGGAGGAATGATCTCTCCATTTTTGCCAATCCAATGATTTCTGCATTGCCAATTTTCAAACAACCAAACTGATAGAGCTCACAGAAATCACAAGATGGAACACAGAGAAATCAAATTGACTATATTATTGGTAGTAGATGGAATAATTCAATTATAACAAAAAATACATGATCAAGGGTTGGCTATGCAACTGATTAAGATCTGCTCACATGCAGGTTCCAAGTCAAGGTAAAGCAGAAATACAAAGCCAAACAGTTTCCACAATATGATGTGAACCTAGTACTCTTCAACTTCTTCATAAATGATCTAGACAAGAAGTTAGAAGGGCAATTCATTAAATTTGCAGATAACACCAAGCTTGGGGGGTGGGGAATTACCAACACTTTGAAGATCAACTCAAGGTTCAGAAGGATGTTGACAGACTTGAGCATAGAGACTTATCCAACAAGATGCAGTTCAGAGGTAAGATCCTGCACTTAGGCAGGAAAAGCCAAATACATAGGTACAAATAGATGTAATTGGCTTAACAGTAGTATGTGAGAGAGATCTAGATGCTCTAGTGCAAGGGTTCCCAACTGGGGGTGCAAGACAATATTCCAGGGGGTATGAAAACTTGGGTTTAGAAGTTTCAAAATTATAGCATATATGTATAATTGCACATGCAAATTATATGCATATAATTATTTTTAAGGGGCGCAAGAATATAACAGAGGCATTCTAGGGGTGTAGGGTATAGAAAAGGTTGGGAACCACTGCTTTAGTGGACCACCTTTTAAGTATGAACCAGCTATGTGCTGCAATTGCCAAAAAAGTTAATGCACTCCTGGGCCGCATCAACAGAGGGATAACATCAAGATCACGAAAAATGATATTGCCACCTTATACTGCACTAGTGAGGCCTTGGAATACTGCATCTAGTACATCTAGATACAAAAAATATGCTAAGACCCTAAAAAGTGTGCAGAAAAGAGCAACAAAGATAATAAAGGGTCTGGCGGCTAAATCATATGAAGAACAACAAAGATAATAAAGGCAGCTAGTTATATCTAACCCAGAAGTATCAAACTGGCAGCCCGCAGTCTGCATGCATCATGCGCAGGCCACACCCACCCCAGCTCCATGAAGTGGAAAAAAGCATTGTGATATGCCCTGTGATGGCAATGTGACCTGGCAAGTTTGATACCTATAGTCTAACCTATCAAAGAAAAGGATTAGCAGGACATGTTAACTGTCTTCCAGTACTTGAAGGACTGTCATAGAAAACAGAGGATTGTCTTATTCTCCAAAGCTTCGGAGGGCAGGACAAGAAGCAAAGGATAGGAACTTCTCAAGAGAGAACCCAGCTAGAAGCAAGGAGAAGTTTTTTGATGGTGTGAACAATCACTGGAATAGCTTCCTTCCTGGCGTTGTGCGTGTTCCATCACTGGATTTTCAAAAAGAGACTGGACAACCATTTGATCAAGGTGGTATAAGGTTTCCTGCCTTGAACAGAGGTTTAGACTAGCAGATTTCCAAGTTCCCTTGCAGCCTTCCCTTGATTCTATCTTGAGCACATAGTTCCATTTTCAAGGAGAATATCAGGAATCACTTTGAAGTGCTGAACTCGAGTGATGGGGAATCAGAAGTATGGTGGAATGAAATCAAAGTTGATCAATGAGAAGAAATTGTAAAAGACTAAGATACAGAAGAAAGCAAGGTAGATACCAACATAGATGATAGAAATTGCCAAGAAGAGAAGATAAAGCTAAGAAAGAATTTGAATGACTGAAGAATTTCAGATTGTTGTTAAGAGACAACAATTAGTGTATACCAGTCCTTCACTTTACTGGAATTCTTTGTTGTAGGATATCTTGAAAATCTGGCAGCTTTCTGCTGCCCCTACTTACACCAAATGCAATTTAAAAAGAATAAATCTCTTTCTTACCCTCTCCCTCTTTCACAGGGCTGAGGTGAAGCTTACTTAACTTGCATTCTTTCTTCAAGGTTATCTCCATACACTCTCCCCTTATCAAACTGAGCCTCTCTTCCCATATTCAAAGAGACATAGTCCTCACGGGACTTATGTACAGACTTCACTCTCCCCATCCTTGCTTGGCATGTCATGAGACAAGTCTTGCAATAAAGCTGGAGCTGGAATGTCTTCCTTCCTGTACAGTCTTTGGTGGTCTCAGAGGAAATGGAGTGTCTCGGAGCACTGGCTTAATGTCAGGTTCCAAATAATGAATCCATCATAAAACGAACTCTGAGGCATTTTGCTTCCTCAAGGAACAAGTGTATTCAGATACACCATCTTGGCACTAACTAGTGGAAAGGCAGTACTGAAAGTTTTCCATGTCATTATATATAAGATTTTCTCAATTTTTCAAAACAATAAGTCACATTCTCCAACAGGGATGTGAACAGGTTGCTTGGTGACTTCGTTCCTCCTTCCTCTGGCCAGCCAGTCTTTGGAAAGCTACTGACTCATCGGCCAGCTATGTTGTTTAGGCTGAACCTCCATCCACCTCAGCTCTCCCCCCTTCTAGGTCCCAAATGTGTCAAGCCGAATTCATATGAATAACCCAGAATACCATTAACTCCACAATCTAACCAAATCCAGGCTTGACAGCTTGATTGTTTGCTTCCAGATGGTTCATTCCCCGACTAGCTACCATAATCAGTGCTAAAAACTGTTAGTTTTGCTCCTTGTTTGTCTATAGTTGCTTGCCCTACCAGAGTTGAAGGGGCACGGTTTTCTCCTTGGTAGTTCCTTGATTAGAACATTGTTGTTAGAAATGTAAGTCACCTAACAGCTATTTGGGTTGGAAATATATAAACCAGGACAGACATTTTAATACTGCCTTTTTAAGAGAATCCTAAAAGTGTAATTGGGTGTGGTTTCTCAAACGGCCATAAGATGGAGCCAGAAATCTGGGTTGTTTAGTCTTAGTCTCAGAAGAGAGTGTGAGTGAGTCTCAGTCTCTGTTTCCTTCTGTTGGAGAGTTTTGCCATTCCTTCTAATTAACTGATATTCTTGGATTTGATGTAAGTCTTTTACTGAACTGTTTTTGACACTGGACTTTGTTATTGGATTATCCCTGGACTGAAAACTGACTGATTTAACTTGTGAATGACTTTGGACTGCTTATCTTGAACTTTGCTTAAACCTTTATAGGCAGTAAAAACCTACATTTACTGTACAGTATATCTGTGTGCTGTGCGTGTATTATTCAAACACTACTTTCAAATACCCTGTATGTGCTCATTCTCCTAACGGGGAATTACCTCAACAATTGTTTTCTGCTTCACTGTTATTAATGTATGTATTAAATATTTATGAAGAACAATTAATAAATTATTAATTCCTGCTTATCTGGGCATTGGCTATTAGAGAGATGTGTTTTTGTCTTTTTAAAAGCTTTTTTTATTGTCTCTTTCTAATGATTTTGTAAATGTAGTTGATATGTTTATTGATGGCTGATTTCTCTGAATCTCAAGCTTCCAGGAATTCCATTGCATTTTGGGTTTAGCTTGGTCTGGCATTTATTAAATTTGTCATTCGTGTTACCACACAGCGACTCTGAGCAGCTTACAACTTTAAAGGACACTGTTTCACAGCTGAAACTATGATTGAGATTAATAAATTTTCACTTTTCTTCTGATTGCTAGTTGTGTCCATGGTTGTGCTTTGCTAGTCTTCTGCCTATCCATTCAAGTGGCTCTCTTACAGTCCTTACACTGTGTGTTGTTGATTCCTATTTTCTTCTTTTTGGGCTACTAGATCTTTATGTTTGATAAGATGTTCTGGAAGGCCTTAGTTGGTTTGTGTGCTATGGTAATAGTTTGGTTGTAACTGTATGTTGGTTGTTTCATATAGTTTTGATTATGGCAATGTTATCCTTTCCATAGCTTGTATTGGTTGTGCTATAATGGACTGAGTAGTCAGCCACTTTTTTTTATAAAGTTTTGTGTGGGAATTTTTTTTGTTAGAAGAAGTTGTATGGGCAATCTGCTTTCCTTTTCTGGTGTTTGCAATGTAATGTTCTTACGTAGCTCTTCTTGTAGAGGTTGAGTAATGAAACACTTGGCTAGTGTAGGTTATTTTTCAAAGAACTTGCATTTCTAATTCTCTGTTGTTTCCTTTGTTGATGATGGTGTTTAGAAAGAATAGTGTGTTGCCATTTCTTCTTTCCAAATCTAATTTGATAGAGTAGATCTTTTGTCTGCTTCCATTTTCAACCTTTCATGCCTGTTCCCTAGGTAATGGCAAAATTGTTTGGCTTCAGGCTTCTGGTAAAGCCTATATTGCTGACTAGATAGAGTATCTAGTCAGCAATATATAAAATTGAAATGGGAGAAAAATTGTGCCAACTGATCTTACTAATAGTTTTGCATTCTTTTTAATCTCTTTATGTAGATAAGCTTAAAATAGCCTTGTTTTCTTTATTCATCTTTTCCTCTAGGTTTTGCACTGATTCTCAAAGCATTCTAAGCAATCTTAACATTATATGTGAACCTGTGTTTATTCCTAGCTTAGATGAGATCCAATCTCCAATTACTCCTCTCCATTTCAGGAAAACAGATGAAAGTAGATGGTATTTTATATCAACTGAATAACAGAAGTAATCCTCAACTTACAACCATCCATTTAGTGATTATTCCAAATTACAATGACACTGAAAAAAGTGACCTACAACCAGTCCTCACAATTATTAAGCATCCCCACAGTTACATGATCAAAATTTGGGCATTGGGCAACTGCCATTTATTTACAACAGTTGCAGCAGGGCCATATGATCACCATTTTCCACTCTTAGCCAACTTCCAACAAGCAGTCAATGGGATTGACTTAATGGCCATATGATTCACTTAACAACTAGTGTTCCACTTAAATATGGCAAAAATGGATGTATAATTGGGCAGGATTCATTTAGCATCATAAATTTTGATCCCAATAGTTCCATAGGTCAAGGACTATCTATAAGCACTTGACCAATTATATCCTGATCAACCTTTGATCTTATTTCTCCTACTTCAACTTTAGTGGAGCTCTAGGGTCATATAGCCATATACTCAAGACACTGTTGGAAGAAATATCCATCTGGTTCAGTTCCAAGCCAGAAGATAGATACTGGAAACACGGAGGCTGATTGCAAAGATGGTTTAATTGTGAAGCAGAACTACCAAGCACATGATTCTGGGCAGCTGACCACATGGAGTTGAGAGTGGGGTGGGGTGATTATACATTTTCTTGGGCTTTGAACTTGAACTTCCTGTTCCTGTGCAAGAACATGTATTCTCTTGGCTGTTGCGATTCCTATGGGGTCATGTTTGTCTGAGCTCCCAGGTTTGGTTGAAGTTTGCTGAATGATGCAATGTCCTCAAGAGATTGTGCAAAGCAGTGAGCTAAATGGTCCTATTATGTCCTGACTGGCTATGTCTTAATCCCATCAACCCATCAATCAATCAAAAGACCAAGCTGAAGGTCTTTTGTCTTGTAGATAGGCTGGCCCAGTCCTGCTGGGGTTATTAAGAAAGGTGGGGGCTGCTTTCCAATAGCATGTTTCTTCTTTAGGGAAATATAATATTCTGCCTTTTTAATATTTCTCAAAATATTTCATTCTTCTAGGAGAGAGGTGGGTGTTAACTTTGTACATCATTTTACTTTAGTACAGTTTCCCAATGTATGTCTGCTCTTAAAACACTTAGGTGTCTCTTCTCCAGGAGTCTTTTTCCCATCTCATCCAGCGTCTCATAAATCCTAATTAATATCAACTACTCAGTCCATTTTTAGGTTTACAATACAACACGCTATCTTTAACAGCTATAAGAATAATCAAATTCATTTTAGCTATTATAATTCCTTTAGCTGTCAGCTAACTCATCCATTGCTCTTGTGCCCCAGAATCCCCTGAAATTAATATGACATTTGGACATTAATGCCAATTAATTGTCTCTTCCTACTTTTCCTGTGAATACTGTATCACCGGCCTTACAATCTTCTCTTGCTAGTTCCTTATCAGCAAAGCAAGGAACCAACTGTTTTGTTTGGGTAGCTGCATGGATACATGAAGAGCCAAACAGCAACTGTAGTGGGCAGCAGGCTTATCATAATCACTGTTCTGATTTTATTTTCTTCAACTTAATTGTTTCAGGCTGTACAATTTTTGCATTATGCAGTTATTTACCCTTATTTTTTGTTTGCTTAGCACCCATGTACATATATGTTAGCTGAAGATAATCCTACATGTGAAGAATCCTGTAGAATCAGGCTAAGGATCTATCCACTCTGTACTGACTAAGCAAAAATATTCAGGAAGCAGCTTATCATTTGGCATTTGAAATAAACTGCTGGCATTTAAGAGGGCATAAAACAGCCATTAACAGGCATTGATGGCAACTGGTCCCTGATACTGAGCTGCCTCAGTATCAGAACATAGGCAACTCTATAGTTTTTGCATTTTAAAAATGTCAATTCTAGAGCATGAAAACTTATACCATTGAAAAGAATTAAATATTTTTTAAATATCCACTGTTAAGGTACTTCAAAAAATCATTCTAGGGAAAGGACTAGGCCACATAGTTTAAAAAATCTCACAAAATCTATAGTTTGCAAATAAGTCTTACTTTCCTCAGATTAAACATCTCCCATTTAAAAAAAAAAAACACTATCATTTCTCTCCTGGTCCCCTCAGATGTACTTGTAAAAGTAATTTATTTGGCTGATCTGGTCTACAAAAACTTATGCCATAATATAATGGGTTAATATTTAAAATATCATGGATCACTTTGCTTCTTTATATTACTCAGGATATGCATATTTTTCCCTTCTCTCTTCTTCAGAGGTTCATTATTACAACCTTCAATACCATGAAGACAAATTGCTGGAAGAAAAATCCATCTGGTCCAGTTCCAAGCTGGGAGAAAGGTGCTGGAAATAAAATGTAGCTTGGAGCCTGATTGGAAAGAGGGTCCATTCATTGATGAAGAACCACCAGGGTTTGTGGCTCTGGTGCAGCTGACAAAATGAAGTTGAGTCAGTGTTTTTTATACCTTTTTTGGGCTTTGTATTTGAGCTTCCTGTGCAAGAACATGCCCTCCAATATTCTATTGCCTGTTCAGATTTCTATGGGGTCATCTAGGGGTCATAGCTGACTCTGTGGGCAAAAGAGGAAATGCAAATCCTAGGTGCTTGTCTGAGCTAATTTGATTAAAGTTTGAATTGCTCTGGGGTGGTACAATGAAGGGGGCTTATGTTCTGAAAGGGAGTTGGGCAATTCATATTATGTCTAATGACTTTCGTCCTATGTTGGATCTTGTGTGAGGGGCTGCTTCTAATCCTACCATTCTGCCTTTGTTTCAAAATATCCTGTTTTGAATGGATTACCAAATCTGCATTTCTAAATGCTGCCTCCTGTTTCCGCTTGTGGGGGCATAGAAACAGAGCCTGCTTCCTGCTTCTAAAAAAACAAGTTTCTCCATTTCTTATTTAGAGAAATATAATATTCTGCCTTTTTTAATATTCCTCAAAATATTTCATTCTTCTAGGAGGGGAGGTGGCTTCCAACAAAACCCACTCTAGGCGTAAGCACAATTGTCAGTTGTAGGAAATTTAACAGACGGGGGAGCCATCTCCCTCCCCCAACTTTATTTTTGTTTGTAATGCTGCAATCAAAAGCACGGAGCAGAGAGTTTCTTATTTCCTATACTTGGAAAAGCAGCGCAATTTTATGCATAATAACCAAGGAACCGACTCAATCCATCCCGACGGTATTGGGAGTCAAAGGATTCTGCGTACGATTTCAGCCCGACTCTTCAAACTACAACCTGTTTTTTTTAAGGAGTCGGTGGAAAAACTGGTAGTATGAAGCCTGGAAGTGCGGGGGGAGATGATGACGACTGAGAAGAGGAAGCCGCCGGGAAGGCAACCTCAACAGGAACTCCCGGGGTTTGCCGCCGCTTAGTCAGGGAATTCCATGTCGCAGGGGGAGGGAAACCTCTTAAGGGTAGCTCTTTATCACACTCTTACTTCCAGGTTTCTGCTCTCGCGCATGCGCAGTGTTCTCTCTCACCCTTGACCCAATCGCTTCAGGCCATCCCATCGACAAGTAACAGCGTAGGGGGGTATCCGATCGTTTCCCAACTATAATTCGCGGTCTTAATCGCCGCGGAATGCTGTCCTTTTAAAAACCCCAGTCATTCTGCTTCTTTAAAGAGAAGTCCTGCTTCCGCGCCAACCTTCTGCGCCGTCTCCGATCCCTCCCCTTTATTCTCTGAGCGTTGGTACGCTCCACTTGAAGCCGAGCCTTGCGGGCGGACAAGACCACCCTACTCGCCTGAGGGGGAGGAGCTGAGGGCATTGTTGGGTCAGGGGGCGCGTGCTAATTGCGGGGATGGCATGTGGTGGGCCCGTCACAACCCTCCGGTAGCCTCCGCCCGTAACTCAGTGTCACCTCAAGCACCAAAGGCGCGGCTGCCTCTTTTTCCGCCGCCGTCGTTTACTGCCGCCGCCGCCGCCGCCTCATCTTCACCCACCCACCTAGCCGTCTCCTTAGTGGTAGCGTCCGACTCCCAGCTGACCGGCCTGGAATCCCGGCATCGAGTCCTGGCCTGGATACTCTTGCCTTGAGCTGCCCCTTCCCCTGCCCTGACCCTGAGCATTGGTGCCGCCGCCGCCGCCGCCGCCATGGGAGACGCCGGCAGCGAGCGCAGCAAAGCCCCCAGCCTGCCGCCCCGTTGCCCCTGCGGGTTCTGGGGGTAAGTAAAACGAGGAGGAGGAGGAGGGGGAAGAGGAAGGAAGCTTGCAAAAGGGCCTGTTAGGAGTTGGGCGTGAGGCGCTTACTGCAGGCTTGGCCTTTCTCCGGACTCGGCTAGTGCGTGCTTCGGAACGAATGACGGCCATAGTTTTTGGCCCGGCTTGGTGGCGAGGCAGGCTCGGCTCTTCCTTGGCCTTCCCAGACTCAGAACTCTCCTGTCAAGGGAGGAGGAGGAGGAATGGAGGGGAGCTCTTTCCCAGACCTGCGCCTTGTGTGGGAGTTGCATATAGAGGAGCTTGGGAGGGGGGGGGGTAGGAAGTGGGGCTCGAAGGCCCAGCCAGCCCTGCCTCAAAGTGGTGAGGAAAGGGCGTAGGGAGAGAGGGGAGGTTGGGGAGGGGAAAAAAAAAGCCACTATTGTATGTCTATTAATCTCCTCCTGTGTTTTTGTGGCACTGAACCGAATCGGATTTTTACCCATGTTTTCCCCCCCCCCTCCCTTCCTAGCTTCCCTTATGATTGGTGTGTGGTTGAATTTCATGTGTAGGCATTGAATACTTTGCCCTGGTTTTGTACATCAAAAGCCAGAATTGTTAGCTGAAACTGCTCAAAACAATTTGGAATTTTTTCTGGCTTATTTAATGGTCTGTTTGTATTGAGTTTCTTAGATTATTTTTCTCATAATACAACAATCTTGGTTTAGAAAAGCAACAAACCAGGATCACAGTTTGAAGAGATGTTAAATAAAATGTGCTTGTTTGCTTAGGTAATTCTACTAGCAGTTTCTGAATATGATGATAATAAACAGAGTAATATTTGTCACATAAATACAGGGAATTTTTAAACTTGTCTGTTCAAGAAATGCTAACTACTCAGAAAATTTATTCCAATCATTTAGTTAAACTTAATATGAGTTAGTATTAGAGAAGCCAACTAGTATTGCTTATAGTAGTTATTGTTTAGTTATTTTTCAGTTACAAGTAGTTATTGTTTAGGTTTAAATAGAAACAGTGTTAATAGGCTTAACACTGATTTTTTCCCCCAGTAATATCCTTCATTTTTGCATCCCTGTTACTGTGATAAATATTTTCTTCATTTCATCTAGGCTATCTGAAACAGTATATTTCCTAAATTTTGCATTCATTGCTGCATTAGTAACTCCAAATACAAAAGGAGGGATAACTTTGCATACTGACTGAGATGTTATGGTTACCATGTATATCATAGGAAATTGAACTGATAAGCTCTTTTAAAAGTAGGTATGCTTTAAGCAAGCATGGAAACTTCAAAGAAAAGTAGTGCTTTTTGATTTGGTATATGTGCAGAGTTTGTTTACACTGTATTGATTGAATTTTTATGTTCCTGCATTAGGTTATTACTAGCATTGTTGAGCATTTATATTCTTGGGTTTGGAATTAATGATTTAAATGTTTTTGTTGGCAATAAGAAATTGTAAGAGGGTGAACATTCACTAATTTGTGAAATTTATAAAACATCAGGTTATACTGTAGAAGCCACATTTGATAGTGTTCTGAATATGTTTTCTGATTATAATGTTGAGAGATTTATTAATTTGGCTTTCTTTCATAAACAATTGTCTAGTGGTTTTTAATTATAACAAATTCTTAATAAACTTTAAAATAGCTTTAGTATCTATACAACTGAATCTTCAATTCACAACTTTTCCTTGAAGCCATCCTTTATTACTCATTGTTTTAATTAACTTTAAATTTGTGCTTCTTCCATTTTCAAATAATATCAATTTTGATGGCATATTAACTGAATGATTCTGGGACTTTTTATTGCCTTTGTAATAGAACAGGCATTTATTCAAAAATCAGCCTTAAGTGTGTGTGAGAGGAAAATGGCTAGTACCCGGCTAGACCTCGCCCTAGCCAGCCAGCAACTGTGGCTGTAGAGAGGCAGCTGCGTGTGGGGGGTGTGTGTGTTGATATGAGATGGAAACTAAAACTGAAAAACTAAACTGAAACTAAAACAGTCTAAAGCAGCCTAAAGCAAATTATTGATGCTGTTTTTCCTGGACTAGGGCTCACAAAGAGTAATAGTAGTGGAGGAACAGGAGTTTTAGTAGACTAGGAGAAGAGTGCTATAGTAAACAGTGAGTTCAAGTCTTTGAGTATTGGTGGGTGTGTTCAGTGGTGGGATTCAAAAAATTTTTTACTACTGGTTCTGTGGGCATGGCTTGGTTTGGCATGGCATGGTAGGCGTGGCAGGGAAGGATACTGTAAAATCTCCATTCCCACCCCACTCTTGCGGGAAGATTACTGCAAAATCCCATTCCCTCCCCACCTCACTAATCTGCTTTCCAACTCCATTTTCCTGTGCAGGGCAGCAAAAGAAGACACAGCCAATCAGCTGGGACTCTGGAGGCAGAGAATAGATGGGGGTAGGGCCAGTCAGAGATGGTATTTGCTGGTTCTCTTTAACTACTCAAAATTTCCACTACTGGTTCTCCAGAACTGGTCAGAACCTGCTGAATACCACTTATAGCCGTGTTGCCTGGAGGCCAAGTAGGGTTGTGTTGGCTTTTTTTGGAGGTTTGAAATCCACTAACCTGGGAATACATATAAAACAACAGTATGCTCAATAAATGTTTTCACACATATATTTATAGTGATGCATTCCAACACTTCTGGTCAAATTACTAGTATGTTTTTTTGTTTTTAGATATTTAAATTTCACTTTAAATCAAGGAATTTTTAAAAAGAGAATGTACTTCTGTTGGAATATACCATGCAGATAGTCCTCGTGTTATGATCATTCATTTAGTGACTGTACAAAATTACAACAGGGCTGAAAAAACTGACCTATGACCAACCCTCACATTTATGACCTTTGTAGCATTCCCACAGTCACATGATCATGATCTGAGCCCATTTATGTTGATGCATCCTTGGATCATGCAATTGCCATTTGCAACCTTCCCAGCTGGTTTCTGACAACAAAGTCAATGGGGAAGTTGACAGGGAAACTCTCAAATTGTGATCAAGTGATGTCTCACTTACCAACAGTGACAAAAAGGGTAAAAATGGATACCTAACTCAACAACAATGAATTTCCCAGACTTAATTGTGGTTGTAAATTGAATATTACCTGTATTCCAATAGAAGATAATATACCAAGGAATATATAGTTCAGGTCAAACACTGAGACAAACCTTGAGGAAATACAATTTTAAAGTATTGTGAAAATAAGCAAAAGTGAGTTTTGTTTATCAGTAGTATCGTTCCAGACATATTCTTGGGGATGAGAGACTTTACGGGAAAAGAATAGGAGGAATTCCTAAATGGGGTTAGGCATTTCTAATCACTGTGATTTTCTCAGTCTTGAAGTAGGCTAGCTAACTTGTTTATATTTGTGTGTTCAGAGGACTTGAGACAGAAGACCAACTCCCTTGGCACCACTTACTGCAGGCATATTCCTGTTTTCCAGCCAAGTCAAATGCCTTAGATCCAGATACATAAACATGCTTTTCCTGTGATACATAACATAATTGCCAATATTTGAAGATTGGCAACTTTTCCAGGTTAAGATCTATTTTCCAAACTCCATACAGGAAAAATGCTGCTGTAAAAAAAAATTATGCAAACAGAATTTTAAAAGACATTCAAGGCAACTGGAATGTATTCAGCTAAAAAACCCCGTAAAGACCTGTTAAACTCTTGGCTGTCATAAGTCATTCTTTGTGTATTTGCACTAATTTATTTACAATTATGTTTGTCTGATGTTCTTTTCATCAACTTGTTTCATCAACTATTAGCAATGGATATTTTTCCTTATGTGGAAGTATATCCATGATTATAAATATATAGTGTGTATATGTGTATGCATGTATATGTATATATGTATATGTATATGTGCATCTGTGTAATGTATGCTTATATAAATGGAATGAATACACACACACATATTTATGCATATTTATATACATCTATAAACCATAAATGTTGAATGAGATATATTTACAGTTAGCAAAACTCACAGCTTGTCCACAAGTTTTTGGCATTTCTGTTTATAAATTTTTAGGGAGCTGGGAGATTAATACAAGTCTTAATTTCTTTTCGTAATTTATTATTTTCATTAAAATGTACTTAGCCATAGAAGACTCACATTTTATAGTGCAACTGAAGTACCAGTTATATTTGCTATGAGTACTTCCCAAAGTTATCCTTTTCATACTTAAGAATTGGTGTATTCTTTGCTACAGTATATATAGAGTATACATATAGTATATTAGTATATATAATATAGTGTGTGTGTGTATAGATAGATAGATGAATATACTCACATTATCTCTAAAGTCAGCCCAACACCAAACACATTATAGTAAGTTGGCCTAGTGGAAAGCAGCATATAAATTACCATTGCTATGAGCTGCTGTTCTTTAATTAAAACTGGTATTACATACCAGAGAAAGCTGGGTGAAGCTCTTCCAGCGAAGCTTATACCTACTACTTTAGTTGGAATCAAAACTTTAGGGTAATTTTCAAGTCATGAACTACTTTACTTTCTTCATGGGAAGGTTGTACTGATTGAAAATAATTTCTGAATTGCCCTGCTGTTGATTGGCAGTCAGTAGCTTCATTTGGTAGCATTTAATTTGAATTAATTTCACCCATCCATTCCCTCTTGGCCTCCAAACCACTAATTCAGGTCTTCTATGGTACCTTTGGCTTGAAACCCTCCATTCATAAGTTGAATCACTCTTATATGATGCTTCTTGCAGTCAGACCTGAAGTGTACCAACGGACCAGGAGGGATGCAGTCTCCCTATCCAAGTCCTTATGTTAATTATTAGAGAGACCAATATTAGCTCCACCTGAATCCTCACTGAAAATTGTACTTGATTTGCTGCATTCCCGATAAAGGAAAGGTAGACTGGCCAAAAGTTATCAAACATGGACAGATCAAGGGAAAACTTCACTAGGCCTAAATGGGAGCCTGTGTTTGCTGTGTTTATTGCTCTGAATATCTTTTCAATCACTTCATTTCTTTTAACTTTTTGGTAATCCAAGAAATCACATGGAAGTGGGCAGATGGCTGGCAGGAGCAGTCTCCCCCAATGTTCTGGTTATTTTTGTGTTCTATAGATCAGCTAGACAAGAAACAGTACTAAACTGATAAATTTACTTCTTTTGCAAATATCTAGGGTTTTCACAACCTGTAATCTGACATGAAAGTGGCCTATGTCAAAGGAAGATGTTAATACTCTCCATATTCAGGTCGTGTCTCAGCTATTTAACAATAAGGGCCAGAACAAGTGCATGTCCATAAATCAAATGTGCCTTTTGAAAATTACTTACAGTAGTACTTGGAAGTTCTAAGGGCAATATTAATATAATTTATGGTGGTGATGTTAACAAATTCTAAGTCATAATAAAAGCTGGAAAAAGAGTTAATAAACGTTATATTCACTTATCTGATAGCAAACTACTGAAAAACTAGGGATAAAATTCATTAATCTATTCTTAATACTGTAAAAGCTCTGGGAATGACCTGCATTTTATTTCATTAAGTTGGATAGCAATTTTGCAGGCCAAGCTGAACAATATACAAGCCTTTCTGGTCTTGCTGAACTATACATTCCAGCACTTTCAATAGTAAAAGATACTTTATCTGATTCAGAATGCAACAATCTAGACAGCAAGGATATTAACTTCCTTTTTGTTCTCTCAACACATCCGCTATAGAAGCTGCCCTTATTACCAGTACCAGTTGGCTTCTCAATGCAATTGATGGTACTGATTTTCTTTTTTATCCTTATGGTTTAGGACCATCTCTGCAAGATTGCTTAAACCATGTGTAATCTGCCTGGTCAATTTCCCGAGGTATACTTGAGCAAGGAAATGCTAGTATCAAGGAATCTAAAAGTGATCTTTCTCAGTAGCTACTCTATTCTTGTGGAATAGTTTCCCCCAAAATATGGATGGCCAATCTCTGTTAGTATATTGGAAGGCTGGAATACCTGGTTTAGTAGAAGAGACAATGTATTTGGAACAGAAAACTGGTTATTGTTCCCAAAGGAGCAGAGATAATGAGAGGAAGGGTTATTGTGTTGCTGGGTATGGGTTTTTGGGAGCGTTAATGTATGATTTTAACCATAGTATCGAAGTCTTGTAAGTCTCTTGTGTCAGGTGCCAAGAACCAGTTCCATAAGTGAAGGGTTCAAGCTATCTACTTTATTGTATTCTGCCTATAATACAAGAATCTCCCTCCTTGCCTTCTCTTAGGGACAAACAGATAACTCATAGATCTTAGGAGGTTCAGCCTGAAGTCTCTTGTACCTGCGCAACAACATTAATTTCCTGCTTGATTTACAGTTTAGGCACATTTAGAGGACCATGAATTTCCATACTTTGGGATGGATGGATAGCATACAGATATTTAATAAATTAGCCCAATTTGTTTCAGTGTTATCAGTTCTAAGAAATTTCCTTTTAACTTTTTTTATATGAATTTACTTTACTCTTAATATTACTAACTTATAATTCTCTAATACTCTAAAAAGAGTAGCCAATTTAAAAGTACTCCAATATCATTGCAAACTGTTAGTATTTGTACTTTGCTCAGTTGCTCTTTTCCTACATGAATGATGAAAACGATTATTGATTTCTTAACTCTTTCAATAGTATTTACTTGCTCAAGTCTATTTATCTAAGGAAGTTATTCCTTTACATGTAAACCTGAAATTAACACTTATAAGACTAAGGTCTCCTTTAAAAATGAGGTAATAAACTAAGAAAAAACCAATTTATAAGATGGGTTTGAATTTGTTCTCTAATAGTATTGTATAATATAATACCTGGGCAGTTCAGAGGTTTGATTATCTTAGTTTCTTGCTGGTAGATCAGAAGATTGCAAACAATACAGTGTGGTTCTATGTCAGAGCTATGATGAAGCAATTCCTCCATTGAGGTGACACTGAGCCTTATCTATCTATGTTCTCTTAGCTAATATTTTTTTCCTTTTTTATCTTTTCCTTCTCCCTGCCTCCCTCTTTTTTTCCTTTTTTCTTTTACACAAACTATATTCTGTGTTTATTTGGCTGTTTCTTGACTGAAGTTGATCAGACATAATGGTCATAATCCCAACAAACCTTAGCAGGCCTTCAACAAGTGTAGGATGTCCTCAATTAACATTAGCAATTGGAAGTGGAATTGCTGTCACTAAGCAATGCAGTGGTCATAGATGTAAAATTGGTTATACTGTAAGTCAGTTTTTTCAGGGCCATTGTAACTTTAAATGGCCATTAAATGAGCTGTTGTAAACGGAGGAATACCTATTGCCAAATTTCAGGTTTGAAAATTGAAAGCTGCAACTGGCTTTGAAGAATGCAATTTTTTACAGCTTTCAAGTGCTGCAAAGATTAATGAATCCCTCTCTTATTGCTTGGTGGTCAGGGCATTTGATCATTGAAAAAAATAATGCAAATTATAGAATAATAAGTTTTGTTGATTTTATTTAGAATTAAAGGATACTTGCTGGGAATATTCCCATAAGCAAACATTTAATGATTCTTAAAAAATTAAATATTTATTTCCTTGAAACATCTATTAACCTAGGGCAAGATTTTTTGATATAAAAATGGTATCTAAAATCTCCCATTAAATTCCCTTTGATATTTTGGAATGAATTAATAAGGTCAGGTCTATTTTAACACTGGGATGGGAGCCTTAGAGGAATAGCCAGGCTGTAGATTATAGCTGCAAAGTTGAAGAAAGTAATTGAAGTCACTTCCATACGGTTAGCAGGAAAATTGCATGTTGTGTCAATGTAACATTTAGAGGTTGAACTCTGTCTGAGGGCAAGTTTATGTTTTAATGGAAGAGTCATTCAACATTATTAAACCCTTGTTGAGAAAAACTTATCTGTGTTTGAAATCTTGCTGAAAAATGGTCTCCTATGGTTAGAAGATAAACCTGTTAGTGAGTTATTTTCATTCCATTCCAGTGGCATTTTAGTGAAGAAAGAAAACAGCGTACGAATCTCTGTACATCACATGAAGTTATAAATCACTTTATTATTATTTCGGTTTCTATCATTCTAGGGCAGGGGTATCAAGCTCATTTCATTGAGGGCTGCATCAGGGTTGTGTTTGACCTTGGGCCAGTGTGGGTGTGGCCAGAGTAGATGTGGCCAGCTCAATGTCATTTGTGTTGGGGTACCTGAGGGCCCAGAGCGCTCTGCCAGTGAAAATGGGCTCCTGGGCTCCATTTTTGAATGTGACAGCTTCCTGCAACCCTCTGCCAGCAAAAACAAGAGTTCGGGAGGACCACCTGTGGCCCTCGCATTCTTCATTTATGGCTGCAATGGCCTGCAACCTTCTGCCAGCGAAAATGGAGCTCAGGAGGGTAGCCCTCATGAGCTTCATTTTCACTGGCAGAGGCACTGTGGGCTGGTCCTTTGCTGTTTGCAGGGCAGCCCTATGGACCAGATCTAAGCACCCCACGGGCCAGCTCCAGTTCCCAGGCCTTGAGTTTCACACCCCTGGTCTAGCAACTCTAATGTGTTCTGTAGAAATCCTGTCCTATATTTCCATCCTGTAATACAACCTAGAAAGATAGTGTAGTGCTTTTTATTTTTCAAGTTACTCTCTGCTGTGTGTGGTTTTCAGAATAGCTAACATTCTCTTTGCATATCAGATGAAACCATTTCCTTAAATCTTGCGTTTCAGAAATGGTTACTTGATTTCCAGGGTGTTCTTTCTGTTTCTTCATTTATAACCAGAAATTCATGTTTGTAATAAAAAGGCTGATCAATTTATTATTTGCCATCAAGCTGTCTTCAACTCCCAATGACCACATTGATTTTCTCCATGACACTGTATCCCTAACGTGGTCTTCCAATGAGCACTATAATTGAGTGTATCCACCTTGCTGCTGGTGGGCTTCCTCTTCTTTCTTTTCACAGTATTAGGCACTTTTATTTTAACATAATTGCAGTAGTCCTCAACAACCATATGAGACATATTCATTTGAGATATCTTATTAGCCATAATGTTGTGGTTGAGGGTTTATGACAGTATATTTTGTTTTGTATTTGATTTCTTAAGTAATAGCTTTAGAGGTGAAAAGAAAAATCAGTATGTAAATATTTTAATTAAATTGATTTACTTTGGATGGTATTCTATATTTAAGATTAAATATTTGTTATTCTTGACAAATTAATTCTATAGTGGCGTTAGAGTAGGTCACAGAATACATTGTCTGTAATAATTTAAATAAAATATTCAGATATACATTAAAATATAAATAGAGTCTCTCAACTTGAAATAATTCAATAGAAATTTGAATTAAAACATTGGCTAACGTGGGGATATGTTGGTCCATGTATTCAGTGCCTCTTTTTTAAAAAAGAACTTGAATCAAACTAGAATATATCCATATCAACAAACCTACCCAACCAGTTAATAATAAGCATCACAATGATTGTACTTTTGGCCAAGCGTGTCCCATGCAATTCCAGATTGTGAGCATGAAACTGAGTATGCATATTTATACTTGCACATCTTGAGCTTCCTCTCCAGTCATAGTTATTGCCCTCTTTCCCAATATTATAATATCTCCATAGAGCCTTTTATAAGTGCTACAGTTTTAGTGTTTTCAGGCAGAATTGTCAAGTAATTGACAGCCCTACAGGAAACGACTAGCACTATACTGTATCACCAGTATGCTTGCAACTGGAGCAATTAGTTCCTCAATATGATAACATTCCTTGCAGTCTGGAAATTGAGGTAGTGAGGGTTTGAAGAGCATTTGTGAGAATCTGTTTTGGGGTTATAAACGGGTGGGATGAGTAATTGGATTTGGTTCAGTGTCTGGCTTCAGCTTCCTACCCGTCTGAAGTGGAGATGGTTTAAAAGAGAGAAACTGCCCACGTTGTTGACATCAATTTTGCTGTGCAGGAGGAAAAACAACCATTGTCCCTCATTTCTTCTTGCATGAAATGAGCGAGAGATATACTAGGCAAACAGAAGACTTAAGACTTTGTGGGAAATCTCTTAAACAAAGCCCTTCACTTCTGATTTTTCTGTACAAAGTAGAATTGAAGCTCAGAAGTGATGACACAATTAGTTTCTACTTATTTTGTTAGGACTTTGCTTTCTGCTTTGAAAATAAGATTAGTTATTAGTGCAGCAGAATGGGTTATCTAAAAGTAATGGGAAAAAGCAAATCTGATCCAACTGTTTATGTACTATTTATGTTCTGGTGTTATATTTTTTTTATTTGTATCTCAAGTTCAACGTTTATAACTTAACTGTTTCAGAAAGTGCATATTTTATGTTGCTTGTTGATGCAATATGTATTGCTTATTATGTTGCTTATTGATTGATGCAATATATATTGTGACATTGAATAAGTTAAATAAAAATAGCAGAAATAGTATGTTAAAATATCAGATTTTTAAGGGAAAAAAGCATAAGTGTAACAAAGAAGAGGCAGCTGAAAATTATCTATGTAAAACAGATGGTAACTTTTGAGTTCTTATCACTTCTATAATTACTGCTATATGGTATACTAGTACCTTGCCAAAGTTATACAGTAGTTGGCATTGCTTTGCCAGAATGTAATCTCACTAGTTATTTATCTGTGGAGAGGTATCTTTAAAAAAAAATCAATGTGTAATTTAGGTGAGATCACAGAAAGGAATGTTAGATAGTCAATACTTCCCTATCTTGATTTAACGACTTGTACACAAAATAGAGAAGAGCAGGCCCAGTTATAAGGTAACTATTTTCCTAATAAGCTGAGTAAAATAAAGAATCCAGAATGTGGGACTCCAAATAATTACCAAGTTATTGATGCAAGTTGTTCCTTAACAAAAAACATTTGTTTTTATCAAATTATTAAATGGAATAGTAAGTGAATTAAAGAGGCTTTACTTCAATACTTTATATGTCAGTTCTTGTTTCCAATTATAGGGTTTTTTTTGTACTTTTATTCAGCAAGATATTTCTTTGAATTGAACTGCTATAGAGGTGGAACCAATGAGTTCTACAGTATTTATTACACATGAAGAATTGTTTAGGTGTATATGCTCTGTAATTATAGCATATTATATTCTAAAATATAAGGGAATTGACTTTAGAATTGTTTTTGAAAGACTGAATTGCAGTTCAGACATAAATATAGAACTGCGAGCATAATCTTGGCAAAGATTTAAAGAGAGATTTCAAATATGGTGGCTTTTAATTTTACTTTCCACCTTGTGAACTAGATTTAACAAGTTCTAAACACTTTTATTCCCCAAGATGAAATCAAGAGTCTCAAAATAGTTTTTCAGGTACTGTTGTTATACCCAAATTTACGACATTACACAAATAACCAGGAAAGTTTAGAATTTTGGTTTACCTGAGTATTGCAAGTATTTATGTTTATTTAATTATGTTTTTAAATTGTCTAGGATTGTATAAAAAACTGTTATTTTTGTGATTTAAAAACATTTTGACATAAAATGCAGCTGTGGTTATGATTCATTTTTAAATTTAAGCGCTCAATTAACAGTAAATTGCACGACACTGTTGCAGTTAAGCTATTTTGCCAGTTTTTATAATTATTTAAGCTTTTGACAGCTTGTGATCAGCAGTGTGAACTTGTTTAATTGTTTCTATGGGAACAGCAGTAGCAGCAGCTGGCTCTAGGAATGTGCATACTGAACTGCACTATTGCACTGCAAACAAACTATATATAATATGAAGGCTGCTTAAAACTTTTGATGTTACAGATTACTCTATTATAGTTTTGTAGATGTAGTAGAGCATGCAATGCAGCAAAATGCAATTTTCAATCTATATTGAAAGATTCATTCTTTGCTTGCTGTTTTGGTTTTGTTTTATTTTGTATGCCTCTATACCTTGGCAATTCAACTTTGGTTGAATTGAAGTGAAGTAAAGGAATTATATATTGGTCATTTGTTCTAAAGTGAAATAACATCAAACCTGGCTAACAACTAATATATTATAATTTTGCAGTAATTTCATTCTGTTTTTTCTCACAAAATATTTTAGACATAAATATGTCTGAATTCTTGAAATCTAAAATACTATAATCTAAAAGCAAAACTGGATAGAATTAGGCCAGGTACAAACTTTTTTTTCTCTAGTTGTTGTTTTAAACTTATAGACTTTGACGAACTAGTTTTCTATTATCATGTTCATCTTGTTTTCAGCTCAGCTGAAACAATATTAAATGTTTGGAAGTGCTGACATAAGCAACTGTTTCTGTTACCATAATGATACAGAAAAGTAATTTTGCTACCCTTAACTACAATTTGCTGATTTATTAACCTCCTGTTTAAGATTGCATTCTTATACAGAGTTGGGTAGTTTTATTCATGAAACTCCTTACAAAATAAAGTGATATAGACTCTTAAATTTGATTAAAGATACTTTGTATTAAAAAATGAAATAAGTTTGCATTAGGTTTTTTTTTCAATATTAAGGCTACAATTAATATAGAAAAGTTATTAATATTAGCTTCTGTTCTTTCAAAAACTTTTTCAACAAATAGACAAGTCTAATTAGTTCAGTATTATTAAGTAAACTATTTTGGTCCTCAGCAGATCTCTTCAAAATATAATTTTGGCATCTTATTTATTTGTAATACTACATCCTGACTTTCCTGTATGAGCCCATATTGATATAATGCAGACTTTAATTATACAGTAGATTCTTAGAGAAAAATATATTTTATAAAATGGGTGCTGGTGACTAAGATGTTTGTTCTAATTCTACTTTTAATTCCAAATATTATTTAATTCTGATCCACACTGGGATGAGAGTCCAGGACGGGTATGACTCCTCCCTGTGATGTCATCAAGTTGAATCAGCCACTATATAAAAAGGCTAGCCCCAGCTGGCTCCCCAGCTCGTTGATTCAGCTTGGTGTCTAGTAGCTAGTACATCTGGAAGCACTGTAAGAATAAAAATCTAGTGAAATAGCAACAGCGATTCAAAACAAAAGCCTTGAAACTAGCAAGGAGTCTTCTGCACAGCTCCCAGGGCTTCGGTGGAGCTGTGCTTCAAGGAGAGCAGGGATCCGCTCTCCTGCAGTGTCAAGGACTTGATGTGCCTGTGGGAGAAGCTCCAGCTACAGGAGTATTCAGCTAAGCCTTGCACGCTGTTTCCTGGCCTCTATGAGTGGCAGCACAGTAGCGCGATTCTAACTGCTCCACAGCTGATCTCTGAAGCTTTGATTCACCGCTATTCAGCTGTTTCCCTTTCACTTGGTTGTTTGACCACTTGGAGCCTCATTAGAACCTAAGGAGCAAGTGAGTTGACCGGGCCATCCCAGGGCTGACGCATCTGGCGGGTGGCCTTTTGGTAGGCAGTCAGCCATTTTGGATTGGAGGAAGGGCCATTTTCGGGCCTCACAGCTATCGCAGCTCACCTGGCCCATATAACAGGCAGCACCTTTTCAGGGGAAGCTTTCAGCACCCCTTATGTCTGCCCTGTTTCAAGGATGGAAGACCTTGCTGGTCTGGAAGAAAGTCAAGCCCCAGGGCGGAAAAGAAAACGACAGAGAGGCCATTCAGCTCAAAGAGAAGCTGCTGCAAAGATCAAAGCCAAGGGCTGGCACCAAAAAAGACTTCCAAATCTGAGCTCAGGACTGAGAAGAAAAGGCATGCTGCTTAGGAAAAGCAGTTTGCAAAAACACTGGAGCAGATGAGAACCCAGATCCAACAGGCTTCTCAGGCGGGGGAAGTGCAGGCTTGCCCAGAAGTTTCAACCAGGGCAGGGGAGGCTGAATCAAGCTCAATTAGCTATCTTTTAAATTGGTATCCAGAGAGGGGGGAGGTGGAAGTGTTACCCTAGGATTTAAGCAGGTCTGGTCCCAACAGACAGACTTCCTGGGGCCCCACTAGTGGCAGACCTGAGGATATCAGAGACATGGTCTCGGTGGACATCAGGCAGGGCCTGGCGGAGGGATTTCAGCATTTCCTCCGTCCTTTAGGAGGAGGTCAATATCTGGATCCTGGCTTCTCCCAAGGGGTTCCCCCAGCTCTGAGGGGATTTTCCAGGCAACATCAGTACACACCATCTTCTCAATCAGATTGGGGTGAGTATAAAGAAAAGGATTATACTAACCCCTCTGAACACAGTCGCTCCTCCATGTCAGAGGAGGAGGAAGGGGAGATGAGGGATCCCAACTTATCTGAGGAGGAGGGGATTAGATCTGATCCAAATCCAACAGCTGCAGTTTTTAAATCTGCTCTCTTCAAACTGCTTCTACAAAAGGTCCTGGTCACAGCCCAATTAAGTCTGGGAGAGATGGCTCTAGAACCACAGGTGACTTCTTACAGCCACAGGGATTTGCTTTTCTCAAAGCCAATGGTCCACACAGAGGCCTCCCTTCACCTCTGTTATTTCTGGATTTGGTCAAGGAACAGTGTGCCTTTCCAGGAACAGGGCCTCGGCCTTCGTCACATTATAGGTATTTTTATAATGTGGGCCCTACCTTAGCTAATGCTCTCCTGGTTCCAGCTATGGATGCCCTAGTTGTTGCCTCTTTCTCAATATCAGGCACCCCCACTGAGCCAGAGGATATCCTCAAGGCTGAAGACAAAAGGTCAGAGCAAGCGCTCAAGCGCTCCCACCAGTCAGCTGCTGGGGGGGGGGGGTGTCCGGGCTTCCACAGCAGCCTCCTTTTTCACGAGGGCATCTCTGTGATGGCTGCACCAACTGCAGGACCTGCTTCCTACCACTGATTTTAGGTCACACCAGGACCTCAATAAAATCATTGCAGCGGCAGAAATCACAGCAGACACTATGCTGAAATCTGGCCAAATTTTCATCAAGGGCTATGGCCTCATCAGTGGCAGCTAGGAGGCTTCTTTGGCTGTGTAATTGGCAATCTGATTCCCGCCGAAAGCGGAAGCTGACATCCGCTCCATGCACCAGAGACAAACTGCTTGGCGATGCTTTGGAACCATATTTGGTAGAAACCAGAGATGAGAAAGGTTCTCTCCTGGGCAGGGAAGAAGTCAGAGTACCGTCCCATTCCTTACTACAGACCTTCTTCCTTCCATTCTGAGCCTTCCGCTTGTTTCTCCAGGGTCAGAGAACATTTCCCCCTCATCAAAAATAGGGCCCTGAGGCGATAGGTAGACAACAGCAGGCCTCGGGTAAACGGCCCTTTCGAGGAAGAGGAAGTTGTTCTTTCCAGCACTTGAAGTGACTGCCCTCCCTCCCCTCCCATTGGAGGTCGTTTGGCCTTTTTTGCCTCCAGATGGGAGGAGTCGACATCGGATGCCTGGATGCTCAGAACGGTGAGGTCAGGCCTTCAACTGGAGTTCCTCTCTCCACTCCCAAGATTTTTTCTCTCCTGTCCAATATCCAGGAATAGTTCAAGACAGGCCCTTACGGAATTGGCCATTCAACACCTTGTGGACATCAGAGCCATTCAGCTGGTTCCAGTGGATCAACAGAGCTTGGGTTTCTACTCTCACCTCTTTGTGATCCCAAAGGCCTCGGGGGTGGGGGTGGGGGGTTGCGAGCCATTCTTGACCTCAAAGTTTTGAACAGATTCATCCCCTATGGGCGTTTTAAGATGCAGACCTTGCATTCAATTCTAGACAGCATTTGGGAGGGCGATTTCTCTTCAGTAGACCTTACGGTCTCCACATACTTATCTGGCCCCATCCCCACCAGTTTCTTCATTTTTGTTACCAGAATAAACATTTCCAGTACCAGGCCCTTCCCTTTGGGCTTTCTTTGGCTCCCAGAGTCTTCATCAAGATCCTGACAACATTGGTAGCTTCACTGAGCAATCCCAGTAAGGGTCCAGTGCTATCTGAATGACATCCTAATCCAGTCAACATCGCTGCAATCCACCAATTGTAACCTCCACATCATGCTGCAATTCCTGCAAGACCACAGTTTTTCTATCAACTTCAAGAAAAGGCATTTTTCTCCAACGACCAGATTGCTCGGGGCAGTCATCGATACAATCTGCGAGGTTTTTCTTTCTCTGGAGCGCAGGGAGAGTTTCAACAAATTCATTGTTCAGACTTCAGATTCAAGGTCGGCGTGCAGTTCTCTTGGCACACCTGTCCAAGCTGCTAGGGAAAATAATTTCCTGCTTTGGAATTTTCCTGTGGGCCCTCCTTCTTGCCAGTATCCTTCAATGGTTCCTGCTGCCTTTTCAATGAGCAGGAACCAGCCACTCTTCCACTAAGGTTCAGATAACTCCACAGGTCCTTCAATCCCTCAGGTGGTGGCCATCCCTGGCTGTCTGGAAGGATCACTTTCAACGAGTCCGTCAGACTCCTGCTCACCACAGATGCCAGCCTCCAGGGCTGGGGGGCCCTTCTTGATGGTGAGATAGCCCAGGGGAGCTGGTCTTAGGTAGACAGGGCCATCTTCCAAGCCCTGAAGCATTTTCGGAACAGGGTGGCAGGTCGTCATGTGCTTCTCATGACCGACAATGTGGCCGCAAAGGCACATGTCAACAGGCGGGGGACCAGGTCCAGGGCCCTGATGAGGGAAGCAGAACGCCTGGGGCAATGGGCAGAGACTCACCTTCTTTCCATCAGGGCGGACTACATTTCAGGAGTCGACAACACCCAGGCTGACTGGCTGAGTCGGTGCAGAGTCGACCAGTCAGAGTGGAGTCTCCATCTGTCCTTGTTCCTGGAACTGTCCTACAAGTTTGGGACCCTGGCAGCAGACCTCTTCGCCTCTCCTCAAAATGTTCACATAAGTAGATTCTTCACCAGGTACCTGACCCAGGGAGCAGAGGGGACCAATGGAGGATTCTGGCCAGCAGGATCTCACTCCATCAAGGAGCCTTACCTCACCCGGACCCTCAGTGGTTTCACTTAGCTGTCTGGCGCATGAGTGGCAATCTCTGAGGGACTCTGACTTGCCTGACAGGGTGATAGAGACCATCCAGGCTTCCCAAAGGCCTTCCACTACCCTCATATATGATGTGATCTGGAAGGTTTTCTGTACTTGGTGTTCCAAGTCGGCTTGGAATTCCCCATATGTATCTGTTGCAGATGTACTTACGTTCCTCCAGGATGGGTTAGATCAGAGGTTAGCATCTAAAGCTCTTCGCTGTGAAGTGGCGGCTCTTTCTGTATTGTCCTGGGAGAGATTCTCTTCCTCGTCCCATCATCCATCTGTCCACAGATTCCTGAAGGGGGCCGCTAATCTCTGCCTCCCTGTGGTCCATAGGTACCCCACTTGGGATCTCCCTAAGCTTCTACAGGCCCTTACAGATCGGCCATTTGAACCTCTTAATTCGGCGTCCCTTCAATTTCTGACCCTCAAGGTAGTTTTTCTAGTGGCCATCACAGCTGCCAGGAGGGTGTCAGAACTAGCGGCCCTCTCAATTCAACAGGACCTGTATATTTTTCATGAGAATAGGGTGATTCTCAGACTGGACCCTACGTTTGTTCCTAAAGTGAACTCTTGGTTCCATCATGCACAAGACATTGTATTGCCTGACTTTTGCTCCAAGCCTCGTCATGATATAGAGCGCAAATGTCATACATTGGATGTGATGTGGGCTCTCCATATTTACATGAAACGTACTGCAGCCTTTAGAAAATCTGGAGCGATGTTTGTCTCTTTCCATCCCTCATCTTTTGGGGAGTAAGACTTCCTCATCTACCATTAGTAGATGGATTAGTACTTGTATCATTAAAACCTACCAATCCTCGTCCCTGCTGGTACCCAAGAACGTTACGGCCAGCTCCACTAAAAGTGTGGCTACTTCCACCACCCGGACCAATCAAACGTCACTTGAAGAAATCTGCAAGGCAGCTACCTGGGGGTCCCTGTCACTGTTTATACACCACTATCGCCTAGACTCCATTTGCCTCCCCTGAGGCAGCATTTGGTCAGCAGGTCTTACAGAAGGTTGTCCTACAGTAGGAATAATGGGACCAGACGAGGCCCTCCCAAGGACATGCAGGCTTTGGTATGTCCCATCCGGGACTCTCGTCACAGCGTGGATGAGAATGGGCGTTGGTATAATTACTTGAGAATGCCCTATCTATGCTGCAAAAGAGTCCAGCCCCACCATTTGGCATCTGGTCTGGTGGGTGGGGAAATGATTACATTGTTGTATTTTATCTTCCAGATGTACATTATGTCTATCACGCAATCTTTGCCTAAAAGCTGGGGAACCAGCTGGGGCTAGCCTTTTTATATAGTGGCAGACTCAGCTTGATGACATCACAGGGAAGAGTCATACCCATCCTGGACTCTTGCAGTGTAGATAGAAAGGGCATTCTCAGGTAATTATAGCAACACCCATTTTGTTTCTATGAAATTGGTAACTGATTAACATGAAGTTTGCCCATAGATATGAAGAAAAAGATAAAGGCTGAATTAATGCTCAGATGAAAGTAGAGTATTTCTAAATTACACCATTGAAGATTTTAATTAGAAAATACAGGAACTGCACACATGTATGGGTGGTTATATTGAGGGAATTGTGAATTTCCATGACATTCTGTTTAGTTGAGAACTGAACAGCCTTTATATCAAATAATATGGCTCAAATACTTATGCACACTATATTGGGACAAATGTGTTAATTAAAATTATAATAATTTACTTAGTTAAAAATTTCAGAAAGTCTTTCAATTCAAATTTGTATCAAAAACTTATATAGTAATGTATAGTCATGTGCTTTTTCAAAATCTGAGATGTAAACTATTTTTTTTTCAAATATATTTTACTATAAAAATTGGAGTTGAATGTTTCTAAATCAATTGTAAGAGATGCAAATGAAGCTATCTTCAAATGAAGCTATCTCAAATGTTGCAAAGCTATTTCCTCATTTCTGACTTCTGAATTGAGAAAAAAATGAACAACTTGACTTTGATGCAAAGAGTTTGATTTTTTAAAAATCAAGTGCAGTTAAAAGCTATTTCTATTAAAATTACAGGTTATTTTTATCCCTGCGTTTTGTTTGGCATGTATCCTTTTAGAAGCCCATTGACTTATAAAACATGTACCAGTGCTTCAGTAGAATCATGATTCAATAATTGCAGCATCTCTTGAAATCCTATACTGTAGTTACAGTAAAGAAGGCAAGGCAAAATCAACTATAGAATATAGATGCACATATTTTCCTACAAGGTGACATATTAGAATGTTCTCAAGCTGCAACAAATATCCTTGTGCCTCCATAAAAAATAACAAGCTCTATAGCATAAATTTGCATCTACTCCAACTATTCCCTAGATTTATAAGCTATTTTATTATTTATTATGCTTGAGAGAATATATGCATCCAGAGAAATGGTTTTTTTTTCATGTTAGAAGTTTATGTATGGTAATAGACTTCATATCATTCCTTGATTAGAGCTGCTTTGAAATTCTGTGAGAAAAGTAAGATATAAATCTGAGAAATAAAAGTAGTAGTGAATGTTAAGTGTTGAAGTTTTTTAAAAATCACATTGCTTCAACATTAGAAAATATTTTCTTAACTCTCTGCCCTTTAGTATCTTTTCAGAACCGCTTTAGGTAATTTTCTCCATGTTCAATACTAAATAAGTGGATTAAATTGCACTTTAACCGAAGTATTATTTGGTAGAATGGATCTGACTTTCAAATCACAAATCTATGTCTTTAAAACTGTGGTTCTTTCATTTGGGATTGTGCTTATCCCAGACTCAATATATTAGCAAATAAGATTCACTACCAAAGTCACTCATATCTGTTTTTTTCAGACAGCATGCTGGGAAATTCAGGGATTTGAAGTCCATACATCTGGAAATTGCTGAGAATTGGGAAATATTGATCTAAAGTAATTTATGTATATAGTTTACACCCAAAGTACATGGATGAATGAATGGCTTGCCTCCAGAAGTTGTAGGTGCTTGAACACTGGTGGTTTTTAAGAAGAGATTGGACGACTATTTGTCTGAAATCGTATGGGGTTTCCTGCTTAAACAGAGGGTTGGACTATACCTCCAAGTCCTTTCCAACTCTGTTATTCTGTTCTGCTCTAGTTGTCCAGAGCTGATCAAAAGATATTAGAATGTTGAAAATATTATTTATAAACCAAACAATCTATAACAGGGGTCTCCAACCTTGGCTCCTGGAAGCCTGGCGGACTTCAACTCCCAGAGTTCCACAGCCAGCAAAGCTGGCTGTGGAATTCTGGGAGTTGAAGTCCGCCAGGCTTCCAGGAGCCAAGGTTGGAGACCCCTGATCTATAAGTATAACTACCTTCCCCAATCCCCCAAGTAAGCAGCAGAACAATTTTAGAAAGCCTATGCACAATTCAGTTTGCAACTGAAAATTCTTGCCAAACTACCCTGGGATGAGCTCTAGACAGGAAAAGTTATAGTGATGCTACCAAGAGGAATCCCCTATTCCAGCATGCACTCAACATGTGCTAGAGAAAAGCAATAACTTTACAGGTAGTCTTAAAACATGGGGATACATATAAAGACAGAACTTTTAAGACAATAATGACTTGGCCTCTAAGGGATCATAAATTAATACCTTGACCTTTGAAAGTCAGTCAGTAAATTTAATATAAACAATTAATGCAATATAAACTAAATTTTATTTCTTAAAAAGATGTCTGTTGCTTATACTTGAAACTATTTTTAAGACAACCACAGTGGAGTCTGGAGACATGAATCCAGACAATTTGAATCCAAGTTTGTCTTCTCTAAAAAAAAAGCTGAAGATGTTAAATGGCTCTCCATGCTAATGCTGTTACCTGACTTTCAGGAGACAATAACTAGTCCACAATTCTTCAGAGTTTCATTTTTAGAGCATGTGGTCTTGCAGTGACAAAGGAGAATTGTACCTCCTTCCTTTGAAAAAAACTGTTTTAGTAATAGAAATTGGTTTTTACAGAAATAATTTGGACTATCAAAATTACACATAATGGTACTGGGTTTCTATCTTAATTTAGATACTATGGTATTATAAAAATTGTGTAATGATTAGTATGTAAAATCTTTGACGAGGATAACATGAACGTTTGTCCATAGAAATGAGAGGAAGGAGGGGAGGCATAGTTGCTTTGGAGACATTGGAATTCTTGATGGCTCATACTAGTAAAGACAACTCAATGAGAGGAAATATTAAGCAAAATATCTCAGAAATACCTTTAAAAATTGCTCCCCAAAATACATGGTGCCAGACCTCAACAGAACACTTGAACTACACAGTTTTTAACTTTTATCAGAAAGTAGATAATGTTGGAATCCCAAATGCAGAAAAAAATAAACCTTTCAGGCTTTGGCCTTGCAACATCTTGAAAATGGGGGACAACCAGCTGTGTTTCCCAGCACAATCAAGCAGTTAGGTTGACTTTATTGGAGAGATGTGATACTGTGGATAACTCAGTGCTAAGCCGTAAAGGATTGTACTGTATAGGTTAAAACCAGCACTTTGATTAACTTCTGCACTGATATTTAGCTGTTGTCCAGTTTCCGTTAGACTAATAATTGCTTTAATAACACCTTGGGTGCCAATTAAACAATAAATCCAATATATCTAATAAATATGTTCTTTGAGGAATCTACCTGCCTCAGAGTTCTGCTTTTGATTGGGTGGATTACTCGGAACTGTGACAGTTCTTTTGTTAAAGCTTAGTAAAATCTACAGAGAATCCTTAAATTACAATTCCAACTGGGACTGGAATTTTGGTTTGTAGTTTGTGATGTTTTTTTGCTGGAAACCAGCAAAAAGCATCACAGATCATGGTCATGTGAATTCAGGATGCTGTAACCAGTTGTAAATGTGAACTAGTTGCCAAGACCCTGAAATGTAGTCAGGTGGCTATGAATTGGGGTAGCAGAACATTTTACATGGCCAGAAGGGTTCTGCAGGCTGTAAAACAAACTTTCAAAGGCCATCATAATTAAAAACAGTTGTTAAAATTGGGAACTACCTGTAATAGAAAATGATTAGTGATAACATTGTGAGAAGTGCATTTTACCATTTTTCCCATTCTGAACCTTTTAGCCAGCTAAAAACTTTATAAAATTAGATTTTGACTCGTGACATATTATAGTCTCTAGAAACAACAGCTGCATTGTTGAGCACCTACTTGATTTTTAACTTAGCCAGTACATTTCCAAGAAAAGCAATTGTTCCATTTCTCTCCTTGAATTCACTCTTAAAAGGATACTAAATGTTTTTCTAAATCCAAATGAGGTACCTTATGTTCTTCATCACACTTCATTTGTTTAATTATTTTTAATCTTAACAGTGAAAGCAGTTGTGTTAAATCAGTTTGTCAGCTCATTAATCATTTAGTATAAAAACTTGGTCTATCCTGTTTCATACCAAATTCTACAGTAGTCTGTATTTTTCAAGGACAGTTTTAAAAATATTTGATAATCATTGTATTTCCAGGAATATTAGATCACGAATAGGGCAATTAAAACAATTTAAATGTAATAGAAGTATTTGAAATATAAAGATAAAATATTGAAAAATACTAGATGAATAGCACATTACAGTTAATTTACATATTACTTTTAAAGTTTTTGGATCTTGTTCAATTTTAGTCACAACTAGGGTGTTTCTGACTTTGTAGAAAAGCAGATGTTGCTATGGTTAGATCATGATGTCACTCTTCAAAAAGTATTTGCTTCTGTTCATACACTAAAAACTCCCTGACATCTTACAAATATATGACATTTAAATTATGTAGTTCTATAATTATTAAAAATACATTTTACTAAATTAAACATTCTTTCTAACACTGATCTAGAAAAGGACTTTGAATTTGCCACTTCTTTGGGAGAGTCAATGAAAATAGTTTGGTTTAATAACTTCAGTTTTGGTCCAGTGGCCAAATCCTATGAAAATTACAGTCATTATTGAAATGATCATCAAAACAAATTTATCCAAATAATAGGCATTCTATTTATTTCACACACGCGTGCGCGCGCGCACACACACACACAGTATATCTATCTTCCAACTTTCCTCTGGGATCTTAGTGGGGCTCATGTCGTATTATCAGTGTTATATTCACAACAGCAACCCACAACAATAAAATAGAGGTTCGTGGATGGAGGATTATAACAAGATACAAGATAAACTCATAAACAATACCACTAAACTTAAAACTAAACTGAAGATCTGGTCTTTCAAGGAACAGCAGCCCACTTCAGTCAGGAATAGGGATGATAAACCTGAAGTCTTCTGCTTGAACAGTTATTTGATCTTGGTTGGAATTTAACTTTAGTCAAAGGAAATTTCTGGATCTTCAAAAGCTTCACTTGCTAGGCATCTCCTGTCAAGAACATTATGGAAAAGTGTAATTGGATGTAATTAGCATATTAATGGTACTGTGCTCTGAATCTCTGGATATCTTCCCACCACAGTTTCCATATAGATGTTAAATAGCATTGGGGAGATTACTGAAACTTGTGGCTCAACTGGGATCTTGAACACTCTGTTCCTATTACTATTGACTGGATCTCAAGAAGAAGGGAAACCAATTCTAAAACAGTATCCCCATGCCATAATGTGAGGGAAATATTGTTGCTTTGTTGTCTTGAACATCATAATATAGATTTGAATCAAAGGTCATACCTGTATTTGATCATCTTAATTTCGCATTTTAAGCTTGAGGAAATACGTTTTGCATGTGTTTTATGTTATTTAATGTCCCATTCAATCTCTGTAATGTATTGTAATAGTTTAGTTAATAGAAAAATAAAAATATTTATGCATGTTGTTCATATGCAATATTCATATTATTAGACATCTTGATTTGAAGGAACAAAGAAGCTGAACCTTTTCCTAGGCTCACATAACTGCAGCTGCCTGATCCTGAAGAAAAAAAAAGTCTTTGCTTGGAGGAAGTGATGATATATGCAGTGTGAACATTCCTGTATGCTCCAAATCAACTTTTCCTCTTTGAGTCATTGCACAGCTTGAATACTGAAATGGCTCACATAGAACATTAGTATACATTACTAATTACATTATTAGTATACATTTGACCATATTTAAACAATGCTTTTCTTCTCTTACTTTCCTTCTAAATCTTTCAGAATTTATTATAGTTCTTTTTGCAATGCCTAAAGCATTAGTTAAACTGGAATTACTCCTATGCATGTTTATATTGTGACAGAGCAACTACAATCTCAGTTTTTGATTGAATTGTTTAGCAGCCATCATAATTGTAATATATAAAAATAATATATCTTGTACATTTGTTTATTAATGTATCCAAAAGTTTTGCATTTCAGGAACTGAATATAGAATATAACTCTTCAATGAAAATTGATTAATTGATTATGTGCCATCAAGTCAGAAAGCAGACTGATAGATTCTCCTTGGAACTGCTCGGATTGTCCAGAGGATGGGTGGAGCTTCAGTCTCTGCTTATTGTAGGCTGAGTTTGATTTCTGAGGAACGCTTCTCCCTCCCTCACGTGGCTTGCCATCTCGTTATCCCAGTTTATGCTCAGCCTTCGAGCAGAGTAGGCTATGTGTTTGCGTGCTCTTGGCCGTTGCTGGATTCTCCTCATTCACCCCCTTTTTTCTACCTGTTCAGGTTGTATACACCCTTATTCTTTTCTATCTCCTTAGCCCTGAGCAGCTGGTTCCTTCATTGGCTTGGTTTCCTGGGAGGGTTTCCCCCCCCAGGGGTTGCCAAGGGATAGGCTCAAAAGCGTTTCGCTGCCTCCCCCACCCCTTTTTTCTCAGTTTTCTCTGCCCTGTAAAAATTATTTTAAAAGGCTCCGTTTTGTTCTGTTTCGTTCCGCCCCCCCCGAACTCCATTTGAATTTTTCCTAGCGTTTTAGGCTTGTTTGCCTTTATTCTCTGTGGGCTTCCCTTGGGACCCTCTGTTTTGATACTGAGATCCTTCTGGCCTTGCCAGATTAATTTCCACAGGATCGGTTAGTGGCGTCCGCCATTTTGAAGCTCGCCTCGTGGCCGGGCGCCATTTTGAAGTGCATTTCTTTGCCTTACTGAGTGCCTATTCAATACAGCAGGCCCGTACGCCTGATTAAAAAAAAAAAAAAAGATAAATAAAAAAGGAATTGTTTTTTGCTGTTGGGGGTTTTTTTCTCCTCCTCCCCCGTTGGCTCTCACCGCAACCAGCTGTAGTGGCTGCGGTTCTTTCCACCACTCCCGCCCGGTTGTTGCCTGGGTCGGCAGTTGGTTAGGCCTGGTTGCCCTCAAGGCCCTTAATCTGAGACCTTGCAAGGTCGTTTTTCTTCAGTTCTTTCTAGGCAAATCATAGGCCTTGACTCAAAAAAAAAAAAAAAAAAGTAGAAAGAACAGGGGGGGGGAATAATCATACGGAGCAAAGAATCCTATTAATTCAAGTTTATAATATTCGGGGGAAAGTGTGCCAAGGTATAAAGGAACTCCCAGGGCTCCCGGCCTTCGTTGTAGGTCAACCCCAAGGCGCACCAACTGCCTCAGATTGGACTCCTATTTATCCAAAATGGCAGAGAGCAATCCCTCAAAGGGGCCTTCCTTGAAGGCCAAGGCAAAGACCCACCACCTGCGCAGTCAGGCTAAGGAGCCCACCAAAGCCTCTCAAAAGGATGCCTTAAGACGTCACAAGGCTTTAGAAGGAGAAATAGACAGATGTGCTAGACAGTCAGGCTCAGTGCCTCCAGCACTTGCCACTCCTTCCACCTCCACCCTCTCTCCCCCTCCTGCAGTTTTTTCCTCCCTATCTAGGCACAGCTCGCCCTCTCAAGGGCATCAAGCCCCGGGCACACCAACCAGACGAACTCCTGAGGCCATCTTCACGCCCACGGCCGCTGGCCTACGCCAAGAGGAACCTCTCATTCAGGCGGTTCCGGAGCAGATCAGAGTCTGGATAGAGATGGCAATTCGACAGGGAATTGCAGAAGGGATGCAGCAGATGACCAGACCGGGGTTGCCTCCGCAGGCCACCGAATCTGTAAGATGATTCTTTCTTATGCCTCCCCAAGGGGAGGTTTGCCCTTCAGTCAGGGAAGACGAGGAGGAAGTGGAAGGGGACCTAGATTTAGACAGGGAGGAGGAGGAACAATATGACCTGGGGTCCTTACCATACGATGAGCCTCTTCCGGACTCAGACCCATCAGAGGCGGAAATGTCCGAGGATGAAGGTCTATCTCCGGACCAGCCCGCCTTTGTAGGGCTCTTTAAGCCCCAGCTTTTTAAATCCCTCCTCTACAAGGCTAGGAACATCTCGGGCCTAACAGCCCAGACCTCCTCTGATCCCATCCCCGTAGTTTCGGAGGGACAAGAGGACTCCATGTTCAGTCAACCGGAAGTGGAGGCCGAGGTCATCCCTACCCCTCCCATATTCCTGGACCTGGTGTCCAAGCAACTGTCCTCTTCAGTTGCTCCCCCGGCCCCCTCGGCCAATGATAAAAGGTTCTTCAACCTCGACCCGGAGCTCTTGACCTTGCTGAGTACCCCGGAGGTTGATGAGCCCGTCGTAGGTCCGACCTCTTCCTCCGCCCTCAGTGATCCTTTAGAGGCTCTCAAACCAGAGGACAAGCGGTCAGAGCTCGCATTAAGGCAAGCTCACCAGTCGAACGCATGGGCAATCAGGTCGGCTATGGCCACTTCTTTTTTTATCAGATCTTCCATTCGCTGGCTTCGCCAGCTTAAGCAACATGTCCCGACCTCCTATATTCGCGCCCATCAACATATCGCCAAAATAACGGCCGCTGCTGAGTTTTCAGTGGATGCCACCTTTCATTCTGTAAAATTCTCCTCCTGCGCCATTTCTTCCCACGTCTCGGCCCGGCGCCTGCTCTGGCTAAAACCCTGGCAGGCGGATCTCAAGCACAAGGTCAAGCTAGCTTCCGCACCCATAGCTGGAAGCAAGTTGTTCGGTACTTCCTTGGACCCTCTCCTAGTCAAGGGAAGGAATAAAAAGAAATTCCTCCCTTCTCTTTCCCGCAAGTCTGATTCCAGATCTCTGCAGTCCTTTCGCAGGGCTCCCTTTCGTCCCTATCACCAACCCTTTCCTCCCAGACACCAGGGGTCCTCATCCTTTGGTTCGGGACAGTCCCAGGACAGGTCTAACCCCTTCAACAGGCAAAGAAGAGGCGGGAACTTCAGGAGGCCCTTTCGTGGCTCTGGCAGCAGGCCCTTCCGCCGCTCCAAATAAGCCTCCTGACACTATTCCCATTGGCGGGCGACTTAAAGCCTTCGCCAATCAATGGGACCCATCCACTTCAGATGCTTGGGTCAGGGATACAGTCAGGCTTGGACTTGCCCTCGAGTTTCTCTCCCCCCCCCCCGATTTTTACATTTCATGTCCCCGCTCCAACAACCCTTCCAAATGCAACCTCATGGAGGAGGCAATTCGACACCTACTGGACATTCAGGCTATCCAGCCTGTTCCTCCATCCCAAAGGGGACAGGGTTTTTATTCACGTTTATTCGTGGTGCCCAAACACTCGGGGGGATGGAGGGCTATTTTGGACCTAAAACGCTTAAACCGTCACTTAGTGTACCGTAGATTCAAAATGAACACACTTCACTCTATCCTTTTGGGAGTTCGGCAGGGAGACTGGTTGTCTTCTATAGACCTCTCCGAGGCATATTTACACATCCCAATTCGACCCTCCCACTCAAAATTTCTTCGTTTCAGTTACAACAACCTACACTTTCAGTACGCGGCCCTTCCATTCGGATTAGCCTCGGCCCCCAGGACCTTCACCAAGGTTCTGGCCGCCCACCTCAGATCCATCCTGGTGCGGCTCCACTGTTACCTGGATGATATTCTCATCCTCTCCCCTTCCAGGGGACAGGCTATCAGGGATATCCATACTACCCTCTCCTCCCTCCAGGAACATGGGTTCCTCATAAATTGGAAGAAAAGCCAACTGGCCCCCGCCACTAGACTACCCCACCTAGGGACTATAATTGATACAGTCATGGGGAGAGTGTTCATCTCCCCAGAAAGGATCCTCAGCATCCAACAATCAGTCAGGTTCATCAGACGACACAGGAAGGTCTCTCTCTCCTTGATATATCCAAGTTATTAGGTAAAATGATCTCTTGTATTCCCGTTATTCCCTGGGCCCGTTTCCACTCCAGATCCCTCCAGTGGTTCCTGCTTCCGTATCAAAGAGCTGGGACAAGCAACTCAAGGAGCAAGGTCAAGGTCTCGCCAAGGGTTCTCACCTCCCTCCTCTGGTGGAGCAAGGCGTCGATCAACAAGGGCTGCCTCCTCAAGGAGCCTCCAAGACTCATCGTCACCACAGATGCCAGTCTGTCTGGATGGGGCGCCCACCTTCTCTCCCTTACAGCTCAGGGCAGATGGTCACCGTCAGAGAGGCTGCGCAACATAAACTGGTTAGAGCTTCACGCCATCCACCTGGCCCTCCGCAGCTTCCTACATCATATTCAGGGCAGCCACGTTCTCATTCTCACCGACAACATAACAGCAAAGGCACATATCAACAGACAGGGGGGCACTCAGTCCTCAAGTCTAATGAGGGAGACCGAGCGCCTCTGTCGGTGGGCAGAGTCTCACCTCCTTTCACTCAGGGCGGACCACATTTCAGGCACCCTCAACACCAGGGCAGATTGGTTGAGCAGGTCCACCATAGACCAGGTGGAATGGCGCCTCCACCCAGACCTGTTCAGGGAGGCGACATCAATATTTGGCCTGCCAGTGGTAGACCTGTTTGCCTCCCCCAGCAATACCCAACTTCCACGGTTCATCTCCAGATTCCCGTCCCTCGGGGCGGAGAACCACAACGCCCTCCGATGCCCGTGGCCCTCGGGCCTTCTTTACGCCTTTCCCCCTCTGGCTCTAGTTCCAAGAGTACTCCAGAAGGTCCTTCAAGAAAGGGCAGAAGTGCTTCTGGTAGCTCCTTATTGGCCCCGTCGCTCCTGGTTTGCGGACCTCCGCAGCCTATCAGTAGCTCCACCTTGGAGGATCCCAGCAGACAGGATCTCTCTTTCTCAAGGCCCCCTTCTTCAACCAGACCCCCAATGGCTACAGCTAGCCGTCTGGAGGTTGAGCGGGAACGTCTAAAAAGGGAGAATTTCTCCACGGAGGTCATCAACACCATCTTAGCAGCTAGGTGTCCTTCTACCAGAAGGATTTACGACGCCACTTGGAACAGTTTCCGCAAATGGTGTGCCAATCTCCACATTGACCCTACAAACCCATCGGTAGCAAAAGTCCTCGATTTTCTCCAGGAGGGTCTCGGTAAAGGTCTCTCCCCCAACACTCTAAGGCGTCAGGTTGTAGCCCTATCCACCGTAATTTCCTGCGAGGGGGTTAATTCCCTCTCTAACCATCCCTGCATCCGGGCATTTCTAAAAGGCGCCTCCAACTTACGGCCTCCGTCCCTTCACAGATTCCCAACATGGGACCTCAACAAGGTCTTGACATCCCTCACCAAGCCTCCCTTTGAACCCCTTAGAGAAGTTTCCCTCCAGTTCCTATCCTACAAAGTAGTTTTTCTGGTGGCTATTACTTCAGCCCGAAGGATTTCAGAGATCGCTGCTCTGTCAGTCAGGAAAGACCTGTGCGTCTTCCACTCTGACCAAGTAGTACTTAGACTTGATCCTTCCTTTCTCCCAAAAATTAATTCTATTTTCCACAGGGCTCAGGAACTTATCCTCCCCAATTTTTGCCCCAGGCCAACTCATGATAGGGAACAGCTTTGGCACACCTTAGATGTTAGGTGGGCATTGCGGATTTATATTAAACGTACTCAGTCTTTCCGCAAATCCGAGGCCCTGTTCATTTCCTTTCAACCAAAGTCACAGGGGCTCAAGGTTTCCTCTACTACTATAGGTCGCTGGATAAGGGCGGCCATTTCTAGGGCATACCAGGCTCAGGCACTCCCAGTGCCCAGGGGTATCACGGCTCACTCTACCAGGAGTGCAGCGACATCGGCTGCCTGGGCTACACAGGCCCCTATATTCGACATTTGCCGGGCAGCAACATGGTCCTCCCCGTCGCCTTTTATTAGGCATTACAGGATTGATAAGTATGCCACGGCGGAGGCGTCTTTCGGTAGAAGGGTCCTCCAGAGGGTGCTCGGGGATCCCGAGGACTCGACAAGCCAGACGGTGTCCCTCCCGTGGGACAAGCCCCAGCTTTGGTATGTCCCATCCTCTGGACAATCTGAGCAGTTCCAAGGAGAATGGGCGTTGGTTCTTACCTGACACGCCGTTTCTCTTGGACTGGGAGGATTGTCCAGTCCTTCCCTTTTTTTTTTCCTTTCACCGTCTGGGGTGGGGTTCTCGTTTCGGCCAAGGCACCTTAAGTCTAGCAAAAGGGACAGCACGAATGCCTGTTTCTTTCTTCTCTTCTTCGCATAAACTGGGATAATGAGATGGCAAGCCACGTGAGGGAGGGAGGAGCGTTCCTCAGAAATCAAACTCAGCCTACAATAAGCAGAGACTGAAGCTCCACCCATCCTCTGGACAATCCTCCCAGTCCAAGAGAAACGGCGTGTCAGGTAAGAACCAATGCCCATTTTCTCCGTGATAATCTATCCCTAGCCTGGTCCTGTAAGTCTTCCAATAGTATACCCATTGCTGTGCAATCAAGTCTTATCCACCATCATTCTCTTCTCTTTCCTTCTACCTTTTCCAGGATTAGAGACTTCTCCAGAGAGCTAGGTCTTTGTATAATGTGTCTGAAGTAGGATAATTTGAGCCTGATCATTTGTGTCTTGAGTGAGATTAATGACAACAGTGTTAAGCCTGGTTTCCCCAACCAGGGTTAGGGAGACAAGCTAAACAGAATGTGCAGCGTTAGTCAGATAGGCACACAGATAAATGAGTGAGCTAAGCTTGTATGTTTATTAACATACAGTAAAAATAACAGATACGCTTGTGCTATCAAAAATATAGTTTATTCCATTATGAGTTCATAGCATAGTCAAAATAACAGTCCAATAGTCATGTATCATTTAGTCAGTCCATTCAGGGATATTCAGTTAGCAAAGTCCGTTTAGAATATCCTATGTCAGTTCACTTACAAGTCAGTCCTTTGTTTTCTCTCCCGTTCGAGCAATGCAGTCTTGAGTCCTTGCAGTAATCAGGGATCATCAAAGCCAGAGAGAGAGCAAGCTGCAGCCTTGCTTCTTTTAAAGTGCTTTCACAACCACTCCCTTAATTACTATCCCATAGTTAAAGTTGCAGACACTTTAACATATAAACTATGATTACATATTATTATTTACCTAAACCAGTTAGGGTAAAACAATGTTATCCCTAACAAACAGTCAGTAGAAATTGACAAATGGATCAAAATAGTCAATAGATTTGCTCTTGATCTTTTGATAAAACGGATATTTTAAATAGACTAAAGATAGTCTATTTTTAAAGCATTTGTAAAGAGCAATTTGCTGCCTATCTAGTGCACATAATCCATATTGATACACAATGTAGAAAAAAAATCAAGTTGCAAAGAATCCTTGAATCTTATAGCATTCTAAGTTGCACTTGAAATTTGTTGTTCATGAAACCAATCTACTTCAAAGGTTAGTATCATTCTAACACAGGGGTCGCCAATCTTTTGGACCTCAGGGACCACCAAACTCATACTTCTCCATAGAGCTGCTGCGAGCATCCAGAGTGGGAGGTGCTCCAGTCTCCGCTCTTACAGACTGAGCTATAATTGAGGAACGCTCCTCCTCCTCCATGTGACACCTCTGTAGCGTTCCCCAGTTTTAGCTCAGCCTCGCAAGAGACAGGCAGCACTAGCAGTTCTTCCTTGGCCGATTCAGGATTTTCTTTCAATTAATTTCAGGTTTGATCGTTCATTTCTTCCTCCTTGGCCCCTGTGCATTTCGTTTGTCTTGGATTAGGAGAGAGGAGCGTTTTTCGCCCTTCAGGGGGGAGATACAGGGGTTTTAGAGCCTTTCGCCTCCCTCACCCCCCCCCCCCACACTGGTGCCTGCTGTTCCTTAAGCCGTTCTGCCCTTAAGCAGCAGCTGGTATTTGCGCGCTTAATAGTGGTCTGTTGTGCCTTCCCCCCACGAATGCAATAGAGAGAGGGCGAGCTCTCTTCTCTTCGGCCCCTCGTTTTGCCTGCATTCCGGCAGTTTTTGTTGTTGTTGAGGGGGATTTCCTTCCTTCCCTGAGCCTTGCGCTGGTTCCGGTGGCCATTTTGGGTGTGCCTCATGGCCGGCCGCCATTTTGTTAAGCCTTACAGTTTGCTGCGATGATTAGGGAGGCCTATAACAGGACCGGCAGGCCTGTTTGGAGTTTCACTTTTGAAGGGGTATTGTGGCTCTGTGCCCTGTTGCCCCATTATTTTATGTGTTGGTTTTTTCCGCAGCCCACTCAGAGGTGAAGGAGAGGCACCTACTTCCCATTTTGCTTGGGAGGCTGCCTCAGGAGGCCTATTTTTGCTTAATTTTCCTATTTTTTCTTTTTTCTGCCTTTTGTTGTTGTTATCTGGCCTCAGCATTCATTCGGTCTATTGGCTTTTGGCTATTCCCTTTTATTTACTCACAAGTAAAATAAAATAGTAATATTTTTTTACTTCTATGAGCATACTCTGCAGTTTAGTTAGGCCCTTTTTGGCCTTACCTCTTATGTTAATACAAAAAAAACCAAAAAATAAAATAAAATAAAATAAATTTAAATTAGACATATATATTACGATACAACCCCCCCCAAAAATAATTTTTTTACCAAAAGGGGGATGCGGCCCAACAATAGGATATCTGGCCCACATTATAGGCCGTACACTTAGGCATGCCAACCACCTCTTTATTTAATATTGCTCTGTATCTGGTGTTTTTATCATGGCAGAAGACAATCCCAGAGGACCTTCCTTGAAGGCTAAGTCAGAGACGCACCATTTGCGCAAAAGGACCAAGGATTCATCCAAAGCTTCTCAAAGAAAAAAAGACAAAACACCTTAGGCGACACAAGGCTTTGGAAAAGGAATTTTATAAATGTTCAAGGGGCTCTCAATCTGTAATCCCAGTTCCTAATTTTCCATCCTTTCTGCTTCCACAAAACCCACCCCTCTGCCAGAACAACTTTCTCCTTCCAGGCGCAGTTCACCTGTTCGGAGCCTCCAGGTCTCCTGGACACGGAGGCTACATTCACGACCACTGCTGGTTTGCGACCAGAGGAACCATCCGCGGTCCTTATTCCAGACAGCATGAGAGAATGGAGGCAGCTGGCCATCCGCCAAGGGATCGCGGAGGGTATCCAACAGATGACCAGACCAGGTCCTCAAGCATTGGCTCCTGATGTTGAATCAGTTTCTGGCAGATCCCTCCCCAAACCGGAACCTCACCATGGTCAGGTACTTCCCCAAAGGGGAGATCTCCTTTCCAGAAGGGGTGGAGGAAGTGGAAATGGGCCTCGTGCCCTTCAGGGAAGCGGAAGGATCAGATAGGGGGTCCTTACACGGTCATCCTGCCAGGGTCGTGCCAGAGCCGTAAGGCATGGGCATAGCTGGGAAAGTGAGCCGCGGGTGTGTGCGTGCCTCCTCCTGCCCCTCGTTCCCAGATTTCGCCAGGCGAGCCGTGGCTTCCTCACCTCTCAGCAAGCAGGAGGAACCGGCTGCAGCCCTCTCCTCTGCAGCGCAGACCTTGTGGGGAGAGAGAGGGAGAGATCCTCTCGGGCGAGCGCCTTCCCCCACAACCCTCCGCATGAATAAAGGACCCGCCGGTAGGGGAAACCAAGCTGTGGAGGCGGGAAGGATGGTCTGTTGGGCTCTAACCTCGCTCGTTCTCCCCGCGTTGTGCTAAGGGTGGTAGCTGTTTCTGCTGCGAGTGGCTCGGACCCTCTGCTGCTCCTCTGCAGCCGCCCACCTGGCCTTTCTTTGAGGTGGAAAAGCTCGCTGGGCTGAAGGGAGCGGCGCATCAGAGGCACGCAGTGTAGGGAGGTTGGGGAGGAACGGAAGAGGCCCTGGGAAATTAGCCTCCCCATGTGGCGTTGGGCTGCCCTCTCGGGCAGGGGAGGCTTTGTAAAATAATTTGCTTTATCTTCGAAAGCAAAGGGAAGTCGGGAGCGCCTCGGGGCTCTGGTTGCAGGGAGGAGCCCTGACTGGCCACGCATGGCTGCGCCAAACACCGTGGAGTTGCTCTAAACGCTGCGGCAGTGAGGGAGAAGGGGCAGCAAGGGAGAAGGGAAAGCAACGGTGGAAGGTCTCCTGATATGAAGTGCCCCACCAACGCAGGCAGCACCATATCCGGGCATGCAACAAAAGTACTTCCTAACGGCAAGCCCCCCCCGCTTTCCCCCCATTTTGCATGCTTAATACGGGGGGGAAGGGCTTAATTTGATTTTATGCCAATAAAACATGGTGGGGCTTCCTATTGGTGGAGGCCGTATTGTTGGAGAAACACGGTACCCCATTGGCAGTCAACTCACATAGTTTGCTGACTAATGGGGATCATCCACTTCTGATATTTGGGCTAGGGACACTGTTAAACTTGGCCTCTCCCTTGAGTCTCAGTCCCCCCCTCCAGAGCATTTCATGGTTCCCCCTCTTTCCAGAGGCCGCAGCAAGCGTGTTCTCATAGAAACCCCTATCAACACCTCACCAAAATCGAAGCCATTCAGCCCGCACCGAGGAATGGGGTTCTACTCCCACCTTTTCCTAGTTCCTAAACACTCCGGAGGCTGGAGGCCCACCCTAGATTGAAGAGGCTTAATGTGGTCCATCATAAGTTCAAGATGCTTACACTTCAGTCCATTCTGTGGGGGACTAGGAGGGGAGACTGACTCACCTCCTTTGACCTTTCAGAAGCATATCTTCACATTCCCATTCATCCCTCATTTTTCAAATTTCTGAGACCTAGCTACACTGGTCAACTTTTTCAGTACGTGGCCCTTCCCCTTGGTCTAGCCTCGACCTCGAGGATATTTACCAAAGTTCTGGCAGTCCTATCAGCTCACCTCAGAGATTTTCCCATCCACAGTCTCTGTTATCTGGATAATATCCTCATCCTCTCTCCTACCAAATGCCACGCCGAAGGGGACACTAGATCCATCCTCTCGGTTCTTCAGGCCCATGATCTTCTTGTACATTGGGAGTAGAGTCAACTTACTCCTCCCACTCGAATAGCTCACTTAGGGGCAGTGATTGACTCAGTTGAAGGGACGGCCTTCTTTTCCCCTGAAAGATTTCTCAGTACCCAGAAATCGGTCAGGAACATTAGGTGAACAAGAAAGACGCCATTACTGGTCTTATCAAAATTACTTGGCAAATTGGTCTCATGCATATCCATTGTTTCCTGGGTCCGGCTCCATTCCAGATCTATACAATGGTTCCTGCTAACTTATCACCGCTCCGGAAGGAGCAATTTGAGAGCCGTGGTGAAGGTTCCCTCAAGGGTTCTCGCATCGCTTCTTTGGCAGACCAGACCTGCGATCAACAAAGGCACCCCAGGAGCCCCCAGGGGTTACCCTCACGACAGACGCCAGTCTACCCGGATGGGGGGCCCATGCCCACTCGCTCTCAGCTCAGGGCACCTGGTCAGCAACCGAGCAAAGGTGCAGTATAAACTGGTGGAGGCTTCACACAGTATACCCGGCCCTACGCACTTTCCTTAAGTATGCGGGCGCCTCGTACTGGTCCTGACAGACAACATTACGACCAAGGCGCATATCAACCGACAAGGGGGGCAGACATGTCATCCGTCTCATGAAGGAGGCCGTGCGTCTCTGTCACTGGGCAGAGACCAACCTATTGTCCGTTAGGGCAGATCACATCTCGGGAGTCTCAACCTTCGGGCAGACTGGTTGAGCAGGGCCACCTTAGACTAGGCAGGATGGCGCCTTCATCCCTCCTGTTCACAATAATAATGCAGAGGAGGCCTCAGCGATATTAGGCCATCCCCTAGTGGAGCTATTCGTGTTTCCGCTCAATGCCCAGGTACCGAGATTCTTCTCCAGGTACCCCCCAAGGGGCAGAGAATCACAATGCCCTACGTTGGCCCTGGCTCACCGGGCCCTTATACGCAATTTCCCCACTATCGCTAATCCCCAAAGTGATCCTAAAGCTGATCCACGAGAGGGTGGAACTCCTCCTGGTTACCCTGTACTGGCCTAGGAGACCGTGGTTTTGCAGACCTTCATAACCTTTCAGTGGCCCCTCCCTGGAGGACCCCACCGGGCAGGATCTCACTATCCCAAGGACCTCTTCAGCATCCAAATCCTCAGTGGCTTCAGTTAGCCGTCTGGAGGCTGAGCAGTACCATCTAAGAAGGGAGGTTTTTTTCCAATCAGGTCATTGAGACCATCTCGGCAGCGAGACGGTCTCAGTTACCCAGATATATAACGCTACCCGGATCATTTTCTGTAAATGGTACCATAAATCACGCATTAATCCGCTCCTCCAGTGGCTGCTCAGATTTGGCCTTCTGGCAAGAAGGACTGGACAAGGGCCTCTCCCTCAATACCTTGCGAAGGCAGGTGACAGACCGATCAACGGTCATTTCTGGTGATCCTATGAACCATTTTCACACCACTCTTGTATCCGGGCATCCCGTAGAGGAGCCACCAATTTGCATCTTCCAGTGATACACAGATATCCAACCGGGGACCTTAACAGGGTTCTCACGGCACTGTCTAAACTGCCTTTCGAACCCCTAAGAGAGGCATCACTTCAATTCCCTACGTTCAAGGTTGTGCTTCTCATACCAGTTTCATCTGCATGACGGATATCTGAAATAGTAGCTCTGTCCATTAGAAAGGATCTGTGTGTTTTTTTCCATGCTGATCGGGTGGTCCTGCGACCAGACCCTTCCTCCTGCCCAAGGTTAACTCAGCCTTTCGCAGATCACAGGAATTCATTCTTCCTATCTTTTGCCCCAGGCCTTCTCCAGAGAGGGAAAGGCAGTGGCATTCCATTGATGTCAAACGTGCGTTACGTATTTATATCAATCGCACTCGGCCTATCAGGAAGTCAGAAGCATTGTTCCTGTCATTCCAACCAAAGACACTGGGTTTCACAGTATCCCCGTCTACTGTAGGCCCTTGGATCAGAGCGACAATCTCCAAGGCCTATCTAACTCAGGCGCTTCCTGTTCCCAGTGGAATAATCGCACATTCTACAGGGAGTGCGGCTACCTCGGCAGCCTGGGCTACCCAGGCTTCGATACATGATATCCGCCGAGCAGCCACCTGGGCGTCTCCGTCACCCTTTATTCGTCATTGTAAAATCGATGTGTTTTTTGCTTCAGCAGAAGCATCCCTGGCAGACGAGTCCTTCAACAAGTGGCAAGAGAGCCAGAGGATATTCCAATCCAGATGGAGTGCCCCCCTGTAGGACAGGCCATGCTTTGGTATGTCCCACTCTGGATGCTCGTGGCAGCTCTATGGAGAATGGGCATTTGTGCTTACCTGATATGCCCTTTCTCATGGAGCTGCGTAGAGCCTCCAGCCCCACCCTCAATTGTCTGTCTGGTGGGGAGTCCTGTTTCGGCCAGTGATTCAATCAGTTAAGTAGTTGTGAGCTGCTACAATAGTTTAGAGATCATAGTGTTTGTTTTCTCGTCTTCGTAAAACTGGGGAACGCTACGGAGGTGTCACGTGGAGGAGGAGGAGCGTTCCTCAATTATAACAGCCTGTAAGAGTGGAGACTGGAGCACCTCCCACTCTGGATGCGCTCTACGCAGCTCGATGAGAAAGGGCGTATCAGGTAAGCACCAACGCCCATTTTAAATCCTGAAGACCACTAATATGAATTTTTTAAAAAAAGATAAATTTAATATAAAAATATTTTATAGTAAATATAAATTTAATATTAAAATTTATGTGTGTGTGTGTGAAGTTTTTGCGGGTATTTATATGTATGGTATTCAACTATGTTCAGGTATTTTCCCACATCATTATAGTTGTGCTTTTAAAGTTGTAGCAGCGTTTTGGCAGAATCTCATCTGCCATCATCAGGCTTGTGTATTGTGTTCATCTGTGAGTCAGGCTTTCACAGCCATTTCTGTTTTAAATTTGGTGCTAGCCTACTGCTGTTTTAGAATGGTTTTTTCTTCATCCTAATTGGATGAAACCTAGCTTCCTAATAAATGATAGCCATTCGTTTACCCGAAGCCAACCTGCACTAAAAGCCTCCAGTGAGGAAACACAACGTTGCCAGCCAGTCAGGACAAAAAAAATGCTACAAAACAGACAGAAGATATTAGAAACACCAATCACGTAGAACACAGCAAACTCAAGACTCCCAACCAATCAGGATGAAGGAAAAAACCATTCTAACACAGCAGTAGGCTAGCACCAAATTTAAAACAGAAATGGCTGCGAAAGCCTGACACACAGGTGAACAATACAGAAGCCTGATGATGGCAGATGAGATTCTGGTGAAACGTTGCTACAACTTTAAAAGCACAACTACAATGACGTGGGAAAATACCCGAGCAAAGCTGAATATCATACATACATACATACATAAATATAAATATTTAATTATAACAAAAATATAGCAAGCAGAGCCCCCCCCCCCCAAAAAAAATCTGGTCTCGTGTCATTTCACATCTTCCCCCAAGTCAGAAGAAACCTCTCCCTCCTTTGTCAGGTGTGGCTGCCTAAAGTTGGGGGAGGGAAGAGGGCTGGGCTGGAAGTCTCCCCCCTGGTCTTTAAAACCTGGCTTGCTTCTCCACTACTGCCACCTCCTCCTCCAGCACCACCTTCTCTGAGTAGGGCAATTATGAACTAACCAAGCGACTACACTAATACCGCAGCTGCTCTCTTTCCCATGGTAAAACCTGGCGTGTGGAGAAAGGAGCTGGCAGCTGCTGCTTGGTCCCGCGGGTGAGGTGAAGTCATTCCCATGGTAAAACCTGGCGTGTGGAGAAAGGAGCTGGCAGCTGCTGCTTGGTCCCGCGGGTGAGGTGAAGTCATCCCGGTCCCAGTTAAGACACACCAGTCACAAATCCAGAGTCCAAGCCAAGAGGGGTCACATCCCCCTGCTGGGGAAAAGTGACATGTGCAGGCACAGGCGTTCAGCTCAGTGGACAACCTCCACTCTGGAGGCTGACAAGCCACATGCTGAAGACCAGATGCCTGGCAGGAAGGTGGGGCAACGGGTGATACTGGCAGTGGATGGATTCACACGTGCAGTAGATCCTGACATCAGCCTGGCCTGCAAGGGGGTGGGGGGGAAAGAAACCTCTGAATTGGTGTTATCTCCTGGCTCTTGCCTCCGTGCATCGAGGAGGTTGAGTGCCTGCCAGCGATGTCCTCAGGGGAAGATGTTGCAAGGGGAGGCTCGACCCCCTCCCCTCAGGAGTTTCTCTCCCTCCTCGCCAGAAGTGTTTACACACAAAGTGCTCACCGCTCCTCTGGTCCCCCACAAGCTGTGTCCTTCCCGCTGAGCGTGTGAGCGCTTCTGGTGAAGAGGAAGTCGAGCCTCCCCCTCACAACATCTTCACCTGAGAGCATCATTGGTAGCCACTTCCTCGGCTCAGGAGGTCCACACTCTTCCCGCTGTTGCTCGGCCTCAATGCGCTGAGGCAGGAGGCAGCAGCCATGACACGGGTTTGCTAAGGAGACTGCAGGATTGCCCCACCTCCCCACCTCAGTAGGCTGCGGCCCACCAAAATTTTCCCACGGCCCACCAATGAGCCCTAGCCCAACGGTTGGCAACCACTGTTCTAACACACTAGTTAGATTTCAGGGCTGCAGATTTATTCATCTCAGATAGGCAATGATATAGCAGTCTAAATTTTCAGACTTTTTATTATGGAAAGCACTAAATAAAACTTCTGCCTCAAAACTTTTATATATATGTAGAGCTTTATTGTACAAAGAGTAATAGGCCATTAATTCACATTTGCAAGCAACTCATATAGTCCAGATATTAATTTATTATCTAATTGCTCTTTGTGAACCAGCACAAATAGAAATTGCTGAACAGAAGTTATTCACAGCTTTAACAGTAGTGTGTATATAGTTATTTTCTTTTGATTCTTTTCAGTGATTTAATAATGTACGTATTTATATGAATGACTGCCCAGGATATTTGAACTGTGCAGTTTGTCTTTAGTTGATCTATTAGGAGGCTAAGTATAATACTATTTCCATTATTGAAATGTTTGTTCATATTCAGTACATGAATGTTTTGCTCAACAGCATTTAAAGTGCATTTCTTGAAATACAGTATTAGATTATATCAATTTACATATTTCTGGTTTTAATTATAAACTCAAAATACATTTCAAATTAGACCTTATTTATTGCTCTATTTGTTTTAAGTTGTTTTTCTCCTTTTTCATACAATAGTACGGTTTCCCCTTTCATATAACTGTTGGCCATTTGCATTTGCACCTTAGGAAGAGTTTAAACTTTGCTTTATTGTAAGAGAAATTTTGGGGAGACTCAGTAGTTTTGTGGTAATTTTGGTTTTTCTGCTGTGATTTTATTTTTGTTCCTTCCTTGATTTGAAAAAATAACTAGTAAAACTTGAAATTGTCCTGCTGTTTAGTGTGAGCTAATTGAACTCTGCCTTTTCTTTCTTTGCTGGTCAAGGAAATGTCAATATAGTGAGCTATTTCAGCAGTAGTATCTATGCAAAAGGCACTAATGAATACACCAGATTCAGATTTAATTTTCTACCCTGATTCTCAAATTATTAATAAAATGTGCTTTGTTCGTGTACATGCATTACTTAATGACTTACAGACAAATACAAACATCTTGGTACAAAGGCCTAGTCTTAATTTCCCTTTTAAGAGAAAATGCTGTTGTACTAGTGCTTCAATATGCGGAAAGCATTTTGCCCGCATTTTCTGCTGAATAAAGTAAATCTAATATGTATACATTAATTTTATTTTTACAGATGTTTAACCATCCAGGCAAGGAAAAGTAGATAGTCATGTTACAGAGAAAATCAGATTTGCATTTAAGAAACTTATTTTCATAATATGCTTTTGCTGGTCATAAGACAATGGTTGTTCAAGACAGAATAGCTATTTTACTGTATTAGAAGGAGTAGTAAAATGCTTGAATTTCTGAGATTTAACCATACAATCCTATTATACGACTTCTAGCTTTAATTTAATTTTAGCTATGATGATGAGAGAAAAATCTTTTATTTAGAAAGAAAAAGCAAAAAAAAGAAAGGTAGAATATCATGTATTCAAATAATTACATACTGAAAATGTGAATACTGTATGAAGCAGCCAATGTGAATATATCCCTTTTCTATGCGTTTCATGTTTTGTAATAGGACTATTATGACATGATAGAATAAATAGAAAATCAGATACACTCTGAAATTGTTTTTTGGTAATAGATTAATAGAATTCTACAGAACTATCAAACATCTTTTCAACCCACTTGAGTTCATACTGTGGATGTAATAGATTATTATAAGGTATCTGCTCCAAAGCATAGACATGTCAAACTTGGAGAGTTATAACATTTAAGAAAGTTAAATCAACCCTGTAATTTTGTTACTGAAAGGAAATTTATAAAAATGTATTGGGTATTTTGTTCTTTTCTGAGCAAGTAATTTATTCTGACTTAAGAAGCTAATTATCTTTATTCATTAAAAAACAGGGACAAAAGTTTGTGTTATTCATGGTTGTTTCATTTAGCTTCCTAGTGAGGAAAAATACAAAGTGTAGAGTGACAACCCATGCCCAACATCTATTTATAAATTTGTTGAATATTAATTAACAGCAAAAGCTTGTTTGTACATTTGAAGAAAACTGCAGGAAAGCTGTGCTTTAAAAGTGGCTGGCCCAATGTTTTTCTAGGCTTCTAAGCTAGTTTTTGAAATCATTGACCCAGATAGCTGATCAAAGTTTTTGCTCTGCTGTCTTTTACCTTCTCAGCTTATTCTATTCTTTAAACTTCTGTATTAATAACTATGAAGAATTTTTAAGATCTCCTCTTTTTTCCCCTTGCACCAGGTCCAGCAAGACAATGAATCTGTGTTCCAAATGCTTTGCTGGTAAGTGCAGTGTAAAATTGGCTTTGAGGATTTTTTTAAATCTCCCTTAAAATAATCAGTCAGTTGGAAACAATTCCTTTGGAGTTTACAGGTGATTATCTGTTTCTTATCTGTTGCATGAAACCAGCTTTCTCCTCACCTGGTGCTTCATTTGTTTGCTCAAGTTTCTTGAATCAGTCCCCAATGTGTATAAAAAAGCCACTTCTGCACAGGGGCCAATCAAGCCTTCATTCACTCAAGATTATAGAAATTGGAATGTCCTTGTCCACTTCTGGCATACCTAGTTTAGTGTTCATTTTATTATTTTAGAAGTTTAAACTCAGTAAGGCAGACTTTAATTACACTCATTAACACTAATGTTTATAGTGGCTGCTGCAGTAAGTAGAGGAATATTTTTCTCTCATAGACTTATTCATAGTTTCATCTCCTGCCTCCTACAATTTTGTTTTAAATTCTTGTATATATAAGGTGTTTTTGACCTTCTGTTTTGGGGTCTCATTAAGTAGTCACTATTTTACTATCTTATATATGGTGAACAAACAGAATATATAAACATTGCAGGTGTGCAGCTCTGTAGTAGTTCTAGATTTTTCTAAATCCACTACCCTGGACTATTCATAGCAGAGATTTTTAATTAGAATTTATGACCTTCAGCAATATAAGCCTACAATTAATGAAAATAGTTTTTAAAATGCTGTGTTGTTATATGGATTTGATTGTCCATTGTGATTTTTACAATGTTACTACATATTTAAAGCAAGACTATATAATTTTTTGTTATTCTTGGATGGGTGACCATTTGATTTGTGGATAGGATCAGGATCAGGATTGGGTTAGCTAAGCATAAATTTACTTCATTTACTTTGTTTGCATTTAAGTACTAATTTGAGTACTGCTAATATAGTTATCATATGAGTTTAATAATTTTTCCCATCTGTCATGTTAAACTGCAATTCAGCAAAGAGGCCATAGGCTAATCTTGGACTACAGAATATGCTACCATTTTTAGAACAAAAAGATAAATGGCAGATTCTAAGGATTATTTTTTAAAAAATAATAATAGGAAGCAAATAGAGCCAGTTTGGTGTAGAGGTATAGATTCAGGCTAGAAACCAGGAGACTGTGAGTCCTAGTCCTGCCTTGGACACAAAGCCAGCTAGGTGACCTTGGGCCAGTCACTTTATCTTAGCCCTAGTAAGGAGACAGGCAGAAAAATACTTCTGAAAAACCTTGTCAAAAATACTTCAAGGACTTATCCAAGCAGTCTCCAAGAATGGGACACAATTGAATGGAAGCAAAAAGGGAGAAAATACTTTTAATATATGCATATGTGCTAAAATAAAAAACAAATCACAGGAAACTTGCATAAGGTAAATAGTGTTTGCCAGTGTTAAAATTAATTAAGATGTTTATTTTAATGAACTATTATTACATAAATTCTGAAAATAAAGCCAACCATCATTCAGAAACTTACATTAAGTTGCTTCAAAATGCTTTTGAAGGATTGAGCAGTGAGCTAATAGATTAAATTTCTGGCAGTGATGTGAAATTGAAATTGTCTGTTGATAGATTTAGATTCTAAGTATTAGACAATATATGCTAGAATAATTGACTTTTCCAAACTTTGAGGCTCTTGTTAAGGACTTTGTACAGATACTAGAGATAGCCCTCAACTGACAACTTTTTGTTTAGTGACCATTCAAAGTTACAGTGGCACTGAAAAAGTGACTTACGACCAGTTGTCACACTTATGACCCCAGCATCACCATAGTCATGTAATCAAAATTCAGGTGCTTGGCAACCAGCATGTATGTAGGATGACTGCAGTATCTGGGCTTATGTGATTGCCATTTGCAACCTCCAGCTGGCATCTCACAAAGTCAAGTGGAGAAGCTGGTTTCTCTTAAAACAACCATGTGATTTACTTAACCAATGCTTAACAATTGTGGCAAATATGCTCATAAAATCCAGCATGATTCATTGAATAACCACCTTGCTTAGCAGCAGAAATTCTTGTCCCAACTGTGGTTGTATGTTGAAGATTACCTATACAGTGTTTTGGTTGCTTAGTTTCCCACTTATTCAGTAAATATTTATTACCAGATTATTTAGGGTACGTTGCGATTAAAATGTGTCTTCTGTAAGTAGCTCTTAAAAACTATTTTTGTTGGTTAAATGTGATTATTTAATCTTGCCAGATTGAGTGTTAAATGCCAAAGAAATGTACATTTTGCTGAACATGGTGGAAGTTATCTGGATGCAAACTGTTCTCATTTATTATCAGATCATTAGTAGAAGAGAGAAGGGGAGAGGGATCAGGGGAGAGAGAGAGAGAGAGGTGAGGGGGAGAGTGAGTGAGTTCTGGAATGATAGAAATTGGTAAACTATGATCTTGGTATCAGATGTACTTAAACAATTGCATATTTTATCTTAATATGCTTCCATATTTATTAATGTATGAAGAATACCTAAGTATTTTTTATCTTGACTTTATTTTCTTTTTCTTTCTAGAAAAAAGAAATCCACACAACGAAAAAGGTTAGTAAATGATAAAATTAGTTAACTTTACCCATATCGTTTGCATAAACTAATTGCTTTTGCTCACATAGAAATATATAGGGGTATGGAATATTTGGATCCAGTGCAAAGGTGTTTTGAATCTAGTATGGGTCTCTTTCGTTACCGTTTTGTTGCTGCTTTGAATCCAAATTCTGCACATGTCTAGAAATAAGGAACTAAATGTAATAATTATGTGACATTTTGGATTTTCAGAATATATAAAAATATTGTTTAGGTATTGATATAATTTTATTTCTTTCAACTAAAACTTTACAAAGATTTATTATGGTCGCCCTATAGTTACAAGAAAAAAATGTTAACATGTTATAAGACCACATTTTAATGATAATTTTGGATAATTCAGAAAAAAAACATCAATATGCTTAAAATTTAGTAAATAAGTGGCTAAAGAATCAAATGCTGCTTTATAGGGACAATCTTCTGAAAATAATGGAGATCAGAGGCCTTATCCCAAATAAAGGATAGATTTTTAAATCCCTTCATACTGAAATATGCAAAATCTAAGATGCCCCAAATTATTAAGCTATTGGGAATGTTAAGTCAATGCATTACTTTTCTTTGCATAACTGAAACCAAGGCAGCAATATGATTTCTGCATTGAATGTATTACATAACTGCAGAGAGAGGAACATGGCATAGTTATAATTTATTAGCCAATCTACAATAAGAAAAAAATGAAGAAACTTATTGGTCTTAATTATGAGTTATTACTTATGCTGAATTCTTTTTTATGGTAGCTATAAATAAGGGTGGCACTCATGGAAGTATTACACTTTTCCTTCGATATTCTTTGCTCAGATATTTTCTTCATGTTCTGTCAAAATATCTTGAAGCAATAAGAAGTAACTGTGTATTTTATTGAAAAAGGGATTCTAGAAAGGTACATAAGATTGTATTTTTATATTTGTACTTAGAAATAACCTTAGAAAATTGGAAATAATATGCAATTTTAAATGTGATAAAATATTTAGGATAATTTAGTGAAATCTTTGTTAAGAAAAGGGGAGCACTTCAATGAAACAATGATTTAAGATATGTGATGGGGGGGGGGAATAACTTTGGAAAGCATAAGTGTTCCCATAAAGGCATGATATTTAATTGAAATGGGTAAAATGTTTAAGATATAAATGATTGTTAATATTAATGATTAGATTATGTTGTCCTAGTGAAATTTTTCTGAAATGAGAGATTTGAAGTAGGAGAGTGGGAACATTTTAATGAAATAATGATTTACAATACGTGATGTGGGGGGGGGGGATAACTATGGAAAATAGGTGCTTCTATAAAAGTATGTGATTTAATTGAAAAGTAAGGTGCTAAATGTTTAAGATATAGATGAATATTAATATTAATGAATATATTTGTATTGTTATTGATAATACTGTATAATTTTAGAATGTACCAGACAGAATCCCAATGTAAGTTATGCATTCTATATTAAGTATTATAAATATAGAGGGAAGAGATAAAGGCATCATACTCCAATTAGTCTACAGGAGAAGTTTTTTTTAAAAGAAGAAAGATAAATGGATAGCTGGAAATAGAACAGACAAAGAATAATAAATATTATGATTCAAATCGAGATGAGATAAATAAAATAAAATCAAGAAAATTTAAAAGAGAGGAGAAGCTATATAGAAAATTGAAAATGTTAATAAGATATGGAATGGTATGTAAAATGAATATGAATTTGAATTTGTGTCTGTACCAAGAGTTTTAACCCGGGACTAAGCAACTTTCAGAAAAGAGGTTTTTTATGTTTTTATGTTTTGTGTTTCTGTGTGTTTGTGTGTTGTATGTCTTTAAAAATTAATAAAGTTTTTTTTTTTTAAAAAAAAGAAGTAACTCTGTGTATTAGGGAAGGAGGAATACCTGCAAATGGAAATCATGTCCCTAAAATACAGACCTTTGATAAAATTATATATCTTTCCTTCATCCCCCAAGTATCTCAGCTTGTCATATTCTTCTCATGCTCCCCCTATTTTCCTTTGTTTCTTCACTTAGCTACCGTTGGTGACTTAACATTGCATACAAGGTATTCCTCTGCTTACAATCATTTTGTTGTAAGTATGGAAATAACCTCTATACTATAGTCTCCTGGCTATCTAGTACACAGATGCCGGATTACAACCCTTTGTTGGAAGATAAGTCAATATCATAAGAGATAAACAAAATGAAACTTTTTGGAAAAAAAAGATAATTTGTAAAAGTTTTTTTAAATTTGTAAGACATTTACAGAAGTACTTGTAGTGTTCCATATAAGCTGCGTGATAGCATTGATGTGCTATAAATAGTGCAAACTCCTTTGGGAAATGGGAGTTGCTTTAATAATAAACTACAAAAGATTCTAAAACAAAATTAATGTCACGCTCAGTCTGAAGTATATTTGAATTAAATGTGTCATTAAGCATCCAACTCTCTATCATTGTTTAGAAAAATAAGGATATTTAACAAGACAGAAACAACAGAAATTAAAGAATCCCATTGCCGTTTCTAGCCAGATGGATGCCTTATTACAAAACTTGAATACTCCAAGAAAATACTGTGCATTTCCCTTTTAATACATAATATTTTACTTGAAATTCTCCTTGAAAAGTTTTTAGAAAGTTGCTCCTAAACCATTACTGTCCTTAGTTCTATAACACATGTTGAATCTCCTGTTCCCTTCAATTCTCTTTTGTTTTTAAAAGCTATGTCATAAAAATAAACTCTCTCCCTCTTGAACTTATTGATTGTACTGTGTCAGATAGCGTGAGACTGTCTGACACAACAGGAACATTTCCTGTAAAATATTTTTTGAATCAAAATGAACTTTGCTTTATTTTCAGTATAGCTACATGTGGTCACTTCATGACAATCAAAGCTGCAATGAACTTCCCCAGAGCTATTTTATGATCCAATTTTGGAGGCTTGGCAACTGGCTCACATTTAAGGGCATTTGCAATGTCCTGCAGTAACATGACTATGGTTTTTGCCAGTTTCTGACATTTACTTGTGGTTTCTGGCCCAAACACCCATTGAGTAAACTGGATTCTTTTAACAACAGTAGTGTTTGCTTAACAACCACCATAAATTGAGGGCAGTTATATGGTAACCCAATTGATGGCTACCATGACTTATAACCTTAATTCTGGGCTTAATTGAAGCTATAAGAAAAGGGCTACCTGTGTAGAATTTTTATAGAACACCATAAAAATTGCCTTAGTGTGTAATTGTCATTCTTCAGATTAGTATTCAGTGAACAAATAATATATGTAACTGTATGACTTTACAGGTAGTCCTTAATAATCACAATTTTCCCAGACTTTTGGTTGTAAGTCATCACAGTTGTTAAATGTGTCACTATATAACAGGACTAAATTTTATTATTGTTTTTTCAAGATTGTTAAAATAAACCATATAGTCATTTAGTGGTCATTAAACAACTCCTTTTGGGATGGGTAGAAACCAGCAAAAATGCCAGAAGCTAGCAGAAAAGTTGCAAATCAGTCATAAAATTATGGGACTCTACAACCAGTTATAAATACAACTCGCAAAATCTTGTAAGTTTGACTATCTTAGCAGCTGTCTCATTCAGTTTTTTAAAGAATATGTTTCTCTTAATGCTCTCTTTAAATTAATTGCTTCTAGATGTAATGCTGATAATTTCAATGTATTAGAACAGTAGTTCCCAAAGTAGGTGGAACCTCCTGGGGGTCGATGGGATGCCTTAGGGGGGCACTAAGAGGCAAGGGGACTGGCAGGGGGGTGCTAAGAGGCGTCAGGGGACGTTCATGGCATCAGCCTCGCAGGCTCACCCGATTGACTGTTTCACCGTTCCATAGCCGGCGCCTCGAATGTGGAACCCACATGTGGTGAGCCTTGCCAAGCCTGGGGGGGGGGGGGAAGAAGTAGGAGATGGCGGAAAGGGGGCTGGCTGCCCTCTCCGGTGGAAGTGGTGGAGGCGTGCCAGAAGGCCTGAAAGCAAAACCCTACCAAGGCGCGCAGTGGAAGGGGTGGGTGGTCCAGTGTTAGGAACCCCTTCCCCAGAGAAGAACAAGGGAGCACACAGCACCCACCCAGCCTCCACGCCTCCAGCCAGCTGGGCTTGTGCATAGGATGCGGGTGGGTGCAGCTGCAGCTCTCCAAGGTGCGTGGCTTGGTTTGGTTTGGATCTATATGGCCAGTTCGGACATAGAACCTAACCTCGCTCTGCAGCCCGGTTCTTCTGACTGAGCCCTACACTTGCTTGCTTACTTTCCAAGCGATCGTTCCCTCTGCCTCCACCGGTCTGGGCTGCTTCCACACACTTTGCTTTTCCTGGATGGAGCGTAAAGATGGGCAGAGCACTTCCTCAAAGTTGGGAGTCTCTGAGCATGTGCAGAGCACTTCCCCTTGCTTGGTCCGATGGAAGTGGACCCTGGGTTGAAGCAAGTTGGCCGCATCGCTGCCCCAGGGAGGTTGGCATTGTAAAATTGGGTGCCAAAGAAAGAACTGGGGCAGGGAGCTGGAGAAGGGGCAGAGGGGAAGCTGCATTAAGGAACAGGAAGATCTCGGCCATGGTTTATTGACTAAGCCGGAATCAAACAGCATGCTAAACTCTAACTAGAATGGCTGGGTTGATATATTCAGCCCGTGTTTCTCAACCTTGGCAACTTGTGTGGACTTCAATTCCTACTCTGGCTTTGCTCTACTTTCCCAAAGTACCACTGCTGTTGCATTCTTTCTGTCTGTCTGTCTTTCTGTCTTATCCATCCATCCATCCATCCATCCAAAAGGTCTGCCTTCCTGCCTACCTACCTGCCTGCCTACCTATCTATCTACCAATATAGATCTGTCTGTCTGTCTGTCTGTCTGTCTATCTATCTATCTATCTATCTATCTATCTATCTATCTATCTATCTATTTATCTATCTATCAATCTATCTATTTATCTACCAATCTATCTATTTATCTACCTACCTATTTATCCATACATTCATCCAAAAGTTCTGCCTGCCTGCCTACCTACCTACCAACCATATATACTCGAGTATAAGCCGAGTTTTTCAGCACATTTTTTGTGCTGAAAGAGCCCCCCTCGGCTTATACTCAAGTGAGCAGATCATGCCATGCCGGGAATATGCCGATGTGTGGTGTATGGGGTGTCAGATGTTCAGCACGCCGTGCCGCTCTTACCTATGCCTCCACTGTATGGCCAGGTGTGAAGCCCGCACTGGCTGCCTCGTAGCTCTGGTCTCCAGCTCAGCCTCTATCTATCGCTCACCCCCTTGCTACGAGTGCAGCGTTTCGCACACAGGGAATGCGGCGCCCTCTGATTGGAGAATTTACTGGCAGCTGTAACATCAGCCCAGCGCAGATAACCAGCGAACCGGGTTCCAGAGACTTTAACAGTCTCCCGTTACCACAGTAAGCAGATGGATGTGAGCTTGCAGTATATTTTTCCTTTCATCATTTTTACAAGCTTAGCAGTTACTGAAATCCCATACAGCAATGGATGGATGTGTACAGCTAGAGCTTGTGAACAGAGAGCAAATAGAAGAAGTACCGGTACTGTAGCAGGCTTTCAATGCAGCACAGTCTAGTGCATGTGTACTGTTCAAAAGTTTTCAGTCTTTTTTTTTTATCCTATTAGAAATGGATCCCAATACTTCTAATCCTGGACCAAAACAAAAACGCAAGTCATACGACGCTGATTTCAAACTTAAGGTTGTGTCAAGAGCAGAAGAAAGCAATAACAGTATTGCAAGTAGGGAATTTTGTGTTGACAAAAAACAAGTGAGGGAGTGGTGGAAAATGAAAGCTGACTTGGAAAAGATTCCAAAGGCAAAAAAAGCTTGACGTGGTTTAACGACTTCATATGAAGCTCTAGAGACTGAATTGCATAAATGAGTTTTGGAGTGTCGTCAAAATGGTTACTGCGTGACACGTATGGGAATTCGCTTACGTGCTCTTCAAATGGCTAAAGATGACAAATTAAAAGCACCAGGCATTAAAAATTTTGTTGTGTCAGCAGGATGGTGTATCCGCTTTATGAATAGTTTTGCCTTTTGTTTGCGGCAAAGAATAAAGATTTCACAGAAGTTGCCAAAAGACCTTGATGAGAAAGTGATGTCATTCCATTCATTCATCATAAAACAAAGAAGGATCCATAATTTTGACCTGGGAGATATTGGGAATATGGATGAAACACCTATGACCTTTGTTCTTCCTAACAACAGAACTGTGGCAAGTTTGGGAGAAAAAACTATTTTACTCAGAACCACAGGAAATGAAAAAAAACATTTCACAGTCGTTCTGTTTGGCTAATGGAACTAAGCTGCGGCCTGTCATTATTTTTAAAAGAAAGACCTTGCCTAAAAAGGTCAAATTCCCACCATGAATTACAGTGCGTGCACATATTAAAGGCTGGATGGATGTAGACAGAACAAAAAAATGGCTGGAAGAAATTTGGAATGGACGTTCAGAAACAGCCTTAAAGAAAAAACCATCATTGCTAGTTTGGGATATGTTCAGAGCCCACACATCTGATGACATAAAAAAATTGGCAAAGTCTTCTCAAGTTACTTTGGCCGTTATTCCAGGTGGGCTTACATCTGTATTGCAGCCCCTAGATGTGTGTTGAAACAAACCTTTCAAAGACCGTGTGCGAAAAATGTGGCATGAATGGATGTCATCTGGTCAAGCCTGATTGACAAAAGTTGGAAATCTGATGAAGCTCGACATAGATTTAGTAGCAAAGTGGGTTCGTGATGCATGGGAAGAGATTCCAGAGGACATGGTGCAACGTGCCTTCAAGAAATGTGGCATTAGTAATGCTATGGATGGCAGTGAAGACAGCGCTTTGTATGAGAACGACAGCAGTGATGGTGATGACTGCGAACTCAGTGATGACGACAATGTCTATGCTGATAGCATAGATCACACCAGATAAAGTTGAAGGTCTGTTTGGACATAGAGATGAGGAGGAGGAATCCAGTTTTGAAGGATTTTAACTCTTGTGTTTTAGCTTGGTTGCTGATTGAGCTAAGGTTTTTGTACTTTTAAAGTTATTGTTGATACCATCTTGGTTTTGTTGGCTCTCTTTTCCACTTACAGAGCTAGTTTACTGTTTTTTTTTTGAAATAAATATTCAAAACCATTTAACCTATTGATGCCTTAATTAATGTAATTTTATTGGTATCTATTTTTATTTTTGAAATTTACCAGTAGCTGCTGCATTTCCCACCCTAGGCTTATACTCGAGTCAATAAGTTTTCCCAGTTTTTTGTGGTAAAATTAGGTGCCTCAGCTTATATTCGGGTTGACTTATACTCGAGTATATACGGTGCCTATCAATATAGATCTATCTATCTATCTATCTATCTATCTATCTATCTATCTATCTAATCTATCTATCTACCTACCTACCTACCTACCCATACATTCATCCAAAAGGTCTGCCTGCCTGCCGACTTATCTACCTACATACCTACCTGCATATATACATACCTACCTACCTCTCTACCTCTCTATCTACCCATCCATGTTCGAAGCACCAGCCCAGCAGGCACATCTGGAAAGTACAGCAAAGCCAGTCTGGGAGTGGGGGGGGAGGGGAGAGGGAGGGAGACATGATGCATCAGATTGAAATGAGGCCTAGTTTAGACTGAGGCCCTTTTCCACATTGAAACTTCTTTGCCAGCACATTGAAACATCTTTGGCTTCTATTAAAGGTTTTGTGGATGAAACATGGTCAAGATTATCAGGAAGCTCTTGCATTTTGTTGAGGCTTTAAACAGGATCCATTGGACCAGATCTCCACCCTAAAAATTACTTTTCCCCAATGTATTACAGTGCCAATTCTGAAGAAGGCAAAACCAAAATGTACTGGTAAATTACAAGGAGAACACACATATACACACTCCCTTCTAGCCCTGCTGGAGCAGGTGATTGGACTAGAATATATATCTCATTATCTTTCTCCTCCCTTCCTCCCTCCTTCTTTATTTCTTTTTCTTTCTGTCCCTTCCTTCCATCGCCCCTCCCCTTTCTTTGTCCCTTTTTCTTTGTTTGCCTTTTCTCTTTCTTTTCTTCCTTCTCTCTTTCTTTTCTCTCTCTCTCTTTCCCTCTCTCAGGCTCACCCCATTGACTTGGTGCACCATTCTGCTTAGACTTGCTTGGGCAGGTCCCTCCGGTGCAGCGGGCTCAATAGGGTGGACCTGCGGGGCCGGCACTTAGGATGCGGCAGTGGTGGCACATTTGAAAAGTAGAGCAAAGCCAGAGGTTGCTATTTTTTTGCTGCAAAGAATCACAAAAGCTTCTGGGTTGTGCACAAGAAGAGACACACATGTCATTGCAATTCAGCAACATAAAATTGAGAAATACAAATAAAACAAATCAATAAGAATTGGCAAAGCATCTCTGATTAGATTTTATTCACTACTAGAATCTAATCAGAGATCCTTTGCTGATTCTAGTCCAATGATCTGCTCCAGCAGGGTTAGAAGGGTTAGAAGGGAGTGTGTGTGTGCATGGCTATCAAAACTCCAAAAACAGGTCAAATAGCCCTGGGGAGGCCAGTCATAAATTAGAACACTTGCTAAACAACCAGCCATTAAGTGAGAACCACTTGTTTGCCAGTCACCTGGCCATGCCCACCCAGTCACATGACCACCAAACAACACCTACCCGGTCATGTGACCAGTAAGCCATGCCCAGCCAGCAAGCTACACTAGCCAGTCATGTGACCAGCAAGCCACGCCCATGCAAACACACCCTCAAATTAGGCCATGCCCACAGAAATTTGAATCCCACCCCTGGGTGGGGGGCACCGAGGGCGCGGTGGACTGAAAAAGTTTGGGAATTACTCTATTAGAATATTCCAGTGCTTCCATCATATGATATATTTTAATAGGCTCTGGTTAGCAGCTAGAAATTTTCAGGTGTACAAAAGTAGAGCATTACTCTCATTTTGTGAAAGGAATAGTTATGTTCTCAGCTGTCTGCTCAAGAACATCCTCTTTTGATTAGAAGGGCTATGGTAGAATTTCTCCTGCCTTAAAGCTTGATAGAAGTTGGCACCTCAATTTGTGCTTTTCCATTAAGCCAATGCTTCATGGTGTATTTTAACAGCATTCAAACTTACTATTATAGTTGTGGTCTGTTGAGTGTCTGGTGCCAGGAGTGTTGCTGAATTCATTTTCTGCCTAGCAATAAGAATCTGGCAGATTTGTGTTTTTGTCCATTTCATATTGAACTGATTTAGCATGCTTTTAAAAATATTGCCGGATTGTTGTTTTAAATGGTAATAAATGTAGCTCATGACTATGTATGCATAGCTATGAAATCCATGTTTACAGTATCCTTACAGTATCCCAGTATATACATCTTCTCTAAAAACATCCTGAATATTTGATTCATTGCATACTGGTTGATTTCCACATGATTAATTTTTAGGTACATTGAAAATCTAGATGCAAGTAATTTTTTTACATAGTTGAGGAGGACTTTTTATTTAAAATATCATGCTTTTCATCACATTTGATACTGGGAAATTTTATAAAATTACAAATAATAAAAAAAACCCATAAATCTGTATAAAATACAATCAGATAAAAATGTAATAATGTAACTATGAGGAAAAGATATTTGTCTAGCAGTGGATGAATATTTTTAGAAATATGAAATATGAAATATTTTAATTTTATCTATTTTACTTCTAATAAGAGAAACAGGGAAGAGCTAATGCTGATATCAGAGTGATAGCTGAATGAAATAAGGGAAGATATTCCTTAAGGTACCTTGCTTTCAACTGGGAAACTTACGAGTTCCATGGATATATTACCATTTTAAAAAATTAGAGAAACATTCTTTCATTAATATTTTGATATTGCAGTCCAGAGAATTTTTATTTTGCAGACATGTTAAATATCTACCTTATTTTGTTAAGTAGCAGAAATATAACATCTCTTTAATATCTCAGTGTTGGTTTATTTTTTTAATGCATTGCACATTGATTTTGTGATGGCTGACAAACATCATTTATCCCCAATCAAAGGAACAGCATAAAGAAAACTTTTTATAGAGAGGTACATGTGATAGAATGATTTCCCTTCCTCCTTGGCAAATGGTTTCTGTCTCTGTCTTATCAATATTGTGTTCATTTAATTTTTACCTCATTAACCTTGCTCTCTGCATGGTTTGCTGAAACAAAAACTCTAATTTATTCCCTTGTATGTGAATTCTCAGACAAATAAAAGTGTTTAGGATATCACTTAATTGTGAGAAGATTTGTCCAGACCTTCAGGGTGAATGTAGAACAAGATGATGATAGTTTTTGAGTTTCTTAAACTTTTTAATAACTGTTTATCTTCTGCATGGCATATACAGGAATATATAGAAAGGATTTATTTTCTTTAAATAAGTGATTTATTTGAATTATGAAAAAACCCTGCTATCCTCTGTTTTCTATATTTGCTCATTTCAAAACCTTGTAGAGTTTATAAAGACACTAGTGGTTTGTTGCACAGCTTCCCTATCGAGTTAGTTCCATATTACAATCTAATTCCATTTCTGTGTCATGCACTCCTGTGCTGTTAATTTGTACATTTCAATGCAGTTTGTTTCCTGTTTTTGTAATCCAAACTGAACATAACGAGCTATGTGCTTCTGGGACCCTGCCCTGCCTTGCCAATTAGAACAAGTGGTTACTCAGAGAAGATATGTTTTAAATAAAACATGGCACTACTGACTTGAATTAACATCCTTGGGGAATAAATGAAACAATTTAACTCTTTATTTCCAAAAGAGAGACCAACCAATGAGAGGATGCCTTTGAAATGTGCAATTAATTCCTCCTGAAAGGTAACTAAATTAATATTAGATTAATTTTCTAATATTTATATTTGGAAATGTAGCATTCATAAATATTTGGGACTACTGAAAATGTAGTAAGTTTCTTTATATCTGCAAAACACAAGGAGGTATGTAAGGACTGTTACTTTCACCAAAAGGTCTGAAACATTTTTTTTAAAGTCTTCAGTAATGAGATAAGTTTCAGACAGTTCAGGCAGATGCCACTTCTGTTCACTGGAGTATGAGAAAAGAGAAGAGGGGACAGCAGAATCAGACTTGAAAGATTGTTATTATAGTCAATAACGATAAAGGAAGTTTTATTTTTCCCATTAAGTTCATTTCCTAGTCTGATTTACCTGATAATATTCATGGTTCTCATCTGATAATATGTGTACACTTGTGAGACTTACACTCCAAATATAGACCCAAGGTACATCATTTAAACTTAAGTCTTCAGTACTTACCATAAATAATGAATATAATAACTGAAGACTTGTAAACATATGATTATCCTTTGTGCATGTAGTGGGCTTTCTGTTTCATTTAATTTTGGCCCAGGTTGTTTATGGTGAGATTTATGGAAAGTGAGATATGAAAGGTCTTTTGCTTAGGTAAAGGTTCCCCTTGCACATATGTGCTAGTTGTTTCTGGCTCTAGGAGGCGGTGCTCATCTCCATTACAAAGCCGAAGAATCAGCGCTGTCCAAAGACATCTCCATGGTCATGTGGCCGGCATGACTAAACACTGAAGGTGCACGCAACGCTGTTACCTTCCCTATTCACCATAGTGGTCCCTATTTTTCTACTTGCATTTTTACATGCTTTCAAACTGCTAGGTTGGCAGAAGCTGGGACAAGTAACGGGAGCTCACTCTGTTACACGGTACTAGGGATTTGAACCGCCGAACTGCTGACCTTTCTGATCAACAAGCTCAGCGTCTTAGCCAATGAGCCTCCGTGTTCCATGAATAATACCAATTAAAAACAAGTCACGTAGCTAAATACCATTTTTCTATTATTTCAGTTTAGAAAGATAGGCAATTAAATAGTAAGAGTTATATCTACAAAGTTTTAGTTTTAGGATCTCAAACTTCATTTGAGATAAATTCCATAACTGAAATACGTTCTTTTTATCTGATCTTAACTGTCCACAGTTTAGCTTGCAACATTTTCTCTGCATATGCTTTTCCATTTCATGTATAATTTTTATGCATAGATCATGCATCCCACCTACATTCCCTCATTCCATTTGCCTCATTTCTAAACTAAAAAGTTCCAAGCATTGTTGCATACTTCATAATGAAATATATACCCGCTCTTTACTAATTTTATACACACACACACACACACACGCATATACATATACATACGTGTGTGTGTGTGTGTGTGTTTTCTCAAGTTGTCACGGGTACTTATATGTATGGCATTCAGCTTTGTTTGGGTATTTTCCCATGTCATTGTAGTTGTGCTTTTAAAGTTGTAGCAACGTTTCGGTTCGGCAGAATCTCATCTGCCATCATCAGGCTTCTGTACTGTGTTCATCTGATGGCAGATGAGATTCTGCAAAAACGTTGCTACAACTTTAAAAGCACAATCATAATGACATGGGAAAATACCTGAACAAAGCTGAATACCATACATACATACATACATACATACATATTACAGCATATATTGAGCAATGGTTAATTTTTTTTTCTTTATCTTTATCATTGACATGATCTGCCTTGTTACAATAACTCCTTCGTTCTTTTAATGTTTTAATTTCTCTATATAGTTTGTGATTAAATGTACATCTTCTGTCATTTGCATAACTTATCCAAATATCAAATATTACCTTTTCTTTAACCACTCATACCAAATGTTCCATATTTCATAATAGTCACTATCTTGTTTATTTTTTAACAGTTTGGTTAGGCTATCCATCTCAGCACATTCATGTATTTTTTTAATTAAAAAAATAATTTTAAAATTTTAATTTTATGAAGGAATGGAAGACAGTTTCCAGTTTTCTGCCTAGGTTATTCTAGCTGCAGTTATGATATACAAAATTAAATATTGATATTTTTTCTCCATGTTTGAATCTATTATACTTAGCAGAAAGGTTTCGGGTTCAAGTTTTAAATTGTTTTGTTATATTTAAAATCCAATTTCTAATATTTCTCCAAAATTTCTGAGCACATGGGCAAGTCCACCACATGTGAAAATATGTTCCTTGTGCATAGTTAAATTTCCAACAATTGGGTGGTAGATTGGGGAACATCTTAGCCAGTCTCGCAGGAGGTAGGTGCCAGCGATGAACCATTTTATATAAGTTTTCTTGATATGAGACTGACATGGTTAATTTGTAATTTGTTTGCCAAATGTCTTCCCACTTATCTAATTCAATACTATGACCCATGCCTTTCGCCCAAATTATCATAGATTCTGTAATTTGTAGTCCAAAAGATATTTATATGTTTTACTAATTGTTTTCTTTTCCTTTCGTAGCCATATTTTATCTAATTCTTGTGGAGTCATATTAAAGCCAAATTGTTCTCTGTCTTTTTTATAATGGGTTTGTATTTGTGCAAAGGGCCACTATTCTTTCCTTGAATTTGTATTTGATGGCAGTGTCATATCATAATTTTTTATATCGAATAATATTTTCATAATCCAATACATTTGGATGTGTAATTGCTTCCAATGTAAATACCTACAATGGAACCTTTGGGTAGTGTTTTTTTTTTTTAATCTTTCCCCAGTTATTGAACAACACATTTCTTACATGGTGCCTTTGGAAATATGAAAGTTGTTTAGATTTTCCATCCCACATCAAGGTGTGCCAGCCAAGTTGGAGATCAAAACCCTCTAATACTAATAACCTATTTTCTAATTTAACCCAATCCTTAAGCCAGTTTACTATGGCAGCATCATAATATAATTCAAAATCTGGAAGGCCAAATCCTCCTTTTTTCTTGTCATCCTGTAATAATTTATATTTCACTCTGGTTTTTTTTTCCTCTGCTAGATATATTTAGATATACATTTGTTTAATTCTACAAAAAAAATCTTTTCCAACTTGACTGGCACTGTTTGAAACAAGAACAGCAATTTTTGGCAAAATATTCATTTTTACTATCGAAATACGTCCTAATAGTGATAACTGCAATTTGACCCAATTTTCTAAATCTTTAACTATTTGCATTATTAACTTATCATAGTTATCTTTTTTAATCAACGAACATCTAGCAGTCAACCAGATCCCTTGGTATTTTACTTTATTTACCACCTGCATACCTAATTTATTTGCTAATTCTTCCTTTTGCTCCTTTGTACAGTTTTTTGGTAACACTTGTTTTTTCTTTCTTAATTTTTAACCCTGCCACCTTTCTGTATTCTTCTATTTCTCTTAGTAGTATAGGGCTCACTTCTAAGGGTTCTTCTAATATAAATGCCATATCACTGGCGAATGCCTGGAATTTATATTCCTCTTTTTTAATTTTTAGTCCTCTAATATCTTGGTTTTGCCTAATTTATACTAAAAGAGTCTCTTCTGCCAATATATACAGCTTTGCCTTACTCCCTTATGGTATCTGTATTTTCCCCATTTATTAATATTTTTGCAGTTTGCATGTTATAAATTGTCTTAATAAATCATATTGAATTTTCACTAAATTTCATGCCTATCAGTTGTTTAATAAGAAAGTCCTAATTCAGGTTGTCAAATGTCTTCTGGGCGTCTAAAAATATCAATGCCATTGTCTTGGTTGTGTATACTTCATTATATTCTAATATATCCATAATGGTTCTTGTATTTGTTTTTATTTGCCTATGGGGGAGGAAGCCATTCTAATCAGTGTGGATAATTCTACTTAATACTCTCTTTAATCTTTCCACCAATATTGTGACCATTATTTTGTAACCTACATTTAAAAGTGATATTGGTCTATAGTTTTGAATTTTTTGTGGTTCTGATTGTTCTTTATATATAAGGGTAATATATGCTCCTATCCATGATTTAGGCATGTTAGCATTCTCCAAGGCTTCACTGTACAAGTCCACCAATATCTCCTCTATTGTTTCTTGGAATTCCTTATAGAATTCCAAAGGAATTCCTTCTGGGCCAGGGGTCTTATTTGCTTTTTGAGTTCCGATTGCCTTCCTAGTTTCTTCTATAGATATTTTATTCTTCAAATTTTGTTTCTCTTCATCAGTAATTTTGGGCAAGTTCTTTTCATTCAAGTATTGATCAATAGATTATTCTGATATTTCTTCCTATTTATACAATTTCATAAAAAACTCCTTAGCAATTTCTTTCTTTTCTTGGGTCTGCTTGCATAATTTCTCTTCCTGATCTTGGAGAGCTACGATCGTTCTCTTTTCTTGTTCTTTTTTAATTTTATGGGCTAATTACCTCCCCGGCTTATTTGCATTTTCAAAATAATTTTGTTTTGCTAATTTAAGCTTTTGGGCCAGATCTTCTTGTACATTTAGATTTATCTTATGTTTTACCAGATCTATTTCTTTCTTAATGTTTGAATTTTTCGGGCCCTTTTGTCTACTTGTTTCCAAATCTTTCAGTTTCTCCCTCTTTACGTTTTGTTGCTGTCTTTTTTCTTTATTCTTTTTAATATTGTAAGCAATAGTTAGACCTCTCCCATAGGCTTTGGTCATATCCCAAAGATTCTGTAGGGAGGCATGTTCTCTTTTATTTATTTCAAAAAATAATTCTTTCTTTATCATTTCAATATATTCTTTATCTCTTAATATGGTTTTGTTAAATGTCCATCTTCCAATTTTTTTCTTTCCTTTCCATTTAATTTAAATGGGATTATGGTCAGCCCATAGGTTTGGCAAAATCTCGATCCTTTCAATATTCTCCATTAACTCAGGGTCCACCCATATCTGATCTATTCTGGACCAAGAGTGCTGGGGTTTGAAAAAAAAGTATATTGTTTTTATTTGGGTTTAATTCTCTCCACACATCTTTCAAGTTAAGTTCTCTTACCATATTATTAAAAGATGAAGGGAATATTCTCCTTTCCTTTTTTTGGCGGGGGGGGGGAGGAAGTTCTATAATCTTTATCTCTGTCTGGGATGAGTAACATATCGTTTTTGTAAATAAATAGTACATAAGAATTTTAGGTAGAGCATGTTTTATTTATTATAGAATTGCACTGTTTAATACAACTTAAGTTTAGGCAAGCTGTTTATGTCTTTCCTTCCTCTTGTGCATTGAGGATAATTTTTTTTGATGTTTTGCTTCCACTTTTGCTTAAATGCATTTTGCTTTTTCTGCACTAAGCAAAAGAAAGAAGGTGTGAACCTGGAGTGTGGTTCGCCTGAGGTATTTGAGATCAAATAATTGATCTAGTACTCAGAAATGCATTAGATACTTAGAATGTTGTTCATCACTCAGCTCTCTTGGACATAATTAGCTCCCATACTTAATTCTACTGGGTATGAAACAGGCAGGAATGAAACTTGAATGCAAAAGCTATAAATATAGTGACTTTGAACATAAGAAAGAGCTGCTTATTTCTATTTTGTGGCATTAATAGTCACCAAGTAGTTTTATGTAATTACTACAGTGTCTTTCTCAAATAAACTAGTCTCCCTGAAGTAAAGATTCAGGTTGGCATGTCCATTTAGGTTCGTTTTTGGGCAATAATCTTTCAGTGTCTTCTTCCCAGGGTGTTTTGTTAGTTTCTCAGTGAAGTCTGCAGCTCTAAATACTTTGATGGTGTTCATTCATTAATTAGGCCTGACCATTGTTAACTTTTCAAGATTATCCTGGATTGAAAGGGTTCTTCCAGTCTGCAAGTCTTTCAAGTTGTGGATGAACTATTGTAGATGTGATTGAGACACACTAGATAGAGACCCATAGACTGCATTGTGATAAGATTGCAAAGTGCTTTCAGAATAAACTTATTCTCATTGTGAAACAACTGCCAATGCAGTACCTGGTTATATTTGGCCTAGCAATATGGAATCAATTTCAATTCATACTACTTTATGTTATGGACAAAGTTCTTGAAGCAGCCAACTAATTGTGTTCTTTACCTGTCTGTCTACCTAGCTATTTATAGCTCACTGAAGAACACTGAATGGGCATGTTTAAAAATAATATATCTTGCCAGAAATGAATCATGCTGGATGCTTTGAAAAGAAGTAAATGTGCAAACTCTCCATAACAACTGTAACAGCTGTACTATATGCTATTTGCAAATTCAGACATTTTGAGAGAAAGACATTAGACCCATTTCACTCTGGATTCAAGCCTTGGATATGATACTCATGATAGTGTATGCCAGGATCGATAAAAGTTTATGGTTTTTTTAAAAACTTTTTTTTAAAAAAGTTGGATTTTTTAATTTAAATCAGATTTTTTAAAATTTTTTATCAAATTTATTTTAATGCTTTTGGAGTAAAAAAAATATTTAAAGATAGTTTTCTATTTAAGATACATTAATAGTTTAGTTTATTCAGCTTGAAAAATGGAGCTTGGTTATGTAGCATGAAGCTGTATATACCGCAATATTCACATTTTTGGTAAACTCATTCAATGAACTCAAGCTCTGCAAGCTGAGATAACATGCACTCTAAATAGGAAACCTTCATTTTGTTTGCAAATAATAATATTAAAGATTTTAATTACCAGCAAGAATGAGTCCTTACATGTAAAGAGCACCTGTCATTTCATATCCATCATCGCAGTGCCTTTTAGTGGGCATCTACTCACCTGCAGCCGATCACATCCCTCACCTTGTCTCACTGCCGCTTCACCAGCCATCCCATTAAATGAATGGGAAAGTCAGTGAGTCAACAGCAGGTCAGAGGAGGAGCCTCTGCAGGACAGAGATGACAGTTCTTTTAAAATTATGATTTAAATGGACTTGATTTAAATCAAATCCACCCTGCTCAGCACCTTATATTTTGCTCAGCTTTTGGTTTTCCAACCAAGTTTACTTCAGAACAGATCAGAGTAATAGTGAAGATCAGTAGTCTAATAATCTCTACATTAGAACGATATATTTCTTTATGGACGATCCAGAAGATTCAAGCCCTCATTTAACAACTGTTCAATCACCAACCATTTCAACTCATGACAGCCCTGAACAAGTGGTATTTATGACTAATCCTCATACTTACAATGGTTGCAGCATTCCTGCAGCCCTGATCATTATTTGTCACCTCCTTTTTTGACTTCCTACAAGCAAAATCAATGGGGAAGCCAGCAGCAAATGGTGGCCACATGATATCTGTGCTCAACAGCCCGCAAATTTTTCTTAATGATAACAAGCAGAAGTGCCAGAATTTCTGTTGCTAAGCAATGTGGTTTCATGATGTGACACGATCATGTGGCTCAGTGATAAAAATTCCAGTACCAGTTACCATTTTTAAGTAAGTGTCACCCTATACTACAATATTATTCTATTTCAATTCATTGATGGCTACAATATCAGTTTGTGTTGTTTCGTTTCATCTTTGAAGTGTTGAACTTTTCTATGTTCATGTTTTGAATAAATGTTTCTTTTCCTTTATGACAACGTGAGCAAAGAGATGTCCCAAAAACTTTAATCTAAACACCATAACCACCATTAGTACCCCAGAACAGGGGTCCCCAACCACCAGGCCGTGGACCGGTACCAGTCCGTGGAACATTTCCTACTGGGCCGCCGGTTTGCTGGGCGCCGCCATCTTGTTTGATGAGAAAGTGCTTCCAGGTGAGCTTTTCCGGTTGGAAAGCGGTGTTTGGGTCCTGAAGGAATCCTTGCGCCTTAGTTTCATCGAAGGGGGGGCTTCGAACAAAACTAAAGTGCAAGGATTCTTTCAGCACCCAAGGCAAGGCAAGGCGAGCCGAGTGACCATCCCGAAGCCATCCTGAAGCGAAGCCCATTGACAAAGGTACAAAGGAGGAGTTGAAGATGGCGGGGAGAAGCCGGGGACGGCTGGCTGGCCAGTCGCTCAGCTCGCCTTGCCTTGTCATGCGTGCTGATGCCGGTACCGGGCCGCGGATCATTTTGTGATGCCAGTACCGGGCCGTGGCACAAGAAAGGTTGGGGGCCAAAGCCCCAGAAGATCCTCAGTTGTTCTTTAGTGGCATATTGTGTGCTGTCCAACTTGAAGAGACCATCATCTGGCCCTATATCAGTAGTGGCTAAGCTTTTTGGGCTCCCATGCTAATAATTGTGCACGCGCTTGCATGCCATCATCTAAAAGGACAGGACCCCTGTCCTGTCCAATGCACAGGACCCCCCACACCCCGCGCATGCACACGCGACCTGCGCACTATGTTTATGTGCATGCGCATGTGACCCCCACGCCGCATGTTTCTGTGCATGCATCCCCACCATGTACTTCTGCACATGTGCATGTGTCTCGCATGTGCCGTGCCCCTGCGCATGTGTGCTAGATACCCGACAATCAGCTGGCGGGTGGTGCATGCGGATGTGCAGTAGACCTGTTCTGGGCAAGGGCTCACGATCTGGCAGTAATGGCTCTGCATGCCACTTCTGGCACACATGCCATAGGTTCGCTACCACAGCCCTGTATCATCAAACATTGTATATTTTCTATCCATGTGATTTTCTTGGGAGAAAAATTGTTTGCCATTATCCTGCAGTATGAATTGATACCTTTGCCATTGTCACTAAAGTGGTCATCTCTCTCTAGAATATTCCTATATTGCCACTGCCCGATATAGCACCTACTTGCTTTAGCTGGAATGATTGTGCTTTGGGTGACGCTGCTGGAAATACGTACATAATCTTGGCATACACTCCCAGTGTACTCAGGTCATCCTTCACAGGAACACACATCAAACCAATAAGGCAGCATAAGAGGATTTTGAAGGATAAAGCAGGTACAGTCTATCAGTTAATTGGGAGAGGGAATTCTGATTGTGTGTAGCAAATATGAAATTTCCACAAGAATTTAACACTATTTTGCTCCAGGTTATCTTGCAGGAAGTAAAAAGAACTTGGATAACTAGCAGGACTGTTTATTCATTTCCACGTTTTGTAGAAAAAGTTCACAGCTTTAAAACAAGAGAACTGAAGGAACTTCTTGGATGAGCAGTGATATGTCTTTAATGAAAAGCAAAGTTCAGTTGCCTTTTGGAAAGGCACCTTTGGGACAATCATGATCTGGATGACTGAGAATCTCCATAGACATTTAGCTTTCTGTGACAAGGTTTATGTTCCTTTTAAAGAAGCATAGAAGCTAATAGTTAGGAATTCAGAGTCTGTAAGTAATGTATCACTGATTTATTGGCAAAATGGACTGAAACTGACTATTTTTCCTAATAAATTTCTACGACTCTTCAGATAGCATCTGTTATCTAAAGCGAATAGTGTGTTGGAAACTTAACCCTTTTTATTTTCTGGTTTTGAGGCTGGATGTATACTTAAATGCTGGTGGCTATTTTTTTCCCTATTTAAGGTGATATTGAATTGAACAGAAAAGGTACTTAACAGACCCTCAGATGCACCCTATCCTATTAGTGAGGATATACAGTGACACAAAAATGAATTTGTCAAAAGTTTTATAGCTTCATGATCTATGATACAATATTAATTCTGCTCCAGTGTTATTAAGGCATTTTTCATCTCCTCTCAAATTAATGTTGATGTTCTATTATAGGAATTGTTTTTGTCTCTAGATTAAAACAACAAAGGGGGGGAAATCTTCCATGCTTGAATATTAAAATTAATTATAGTATAAACAAGAGTTTGCTTGAAGGAAAATGTCTTTTAAAAGATTGTAATGTAAATGCATTTCCTTTATCCCTTACTTACTTTTCTACTGCACTGTTGTTGAAACTATTTGTCATATCAAAAATATAAAAAGAGAAGAATTTATACACAGATCTATAAACTGACGTTCCCTGAGAATTCAAGGCAGTATGCATTTTTTTCTCCTCCCCATCTCACTCCTCTCAATTGAGATAGGTTAGATTAGGAGAAAGTGCCTTGTTCAAAGAACCCAAGTGCTTTTATTTATTTATTTTCAGAATCATAGGCCAAAAAATAGAAGGCAGCATTAAAAAGCAAAGCATATCCATACAAAAGTTAAGCATGTCTGGCATTATATTCAGACAAAATGGTTTCTGAGCATTATTACCAGGGAACAAAATCTGGCTCCCTTTCTAAAGATTTTAGGATCATGGTCATTTAATAGGAAGTATAAAATTGTATATTGGAACTGGCCTGTGATTTGAGGTAGATTAACTGAGGCCTCAAGGTTGATAGGGCATTTCAAAGCCATCTCAATTTCAATGCCTGAATAAATACCATAATGATTTGGATAGATTATTGAATCTCTTTGTCACCATCATTAAAGGTCAAGCTAGTGTCAATGCTCTCTTATCTGAGGGATATGTATATAGTAAAGGTATTTGGGGGTTATGAAAGGTACATTCTTAAACTGTTATAGCAGTGGTGTGAATTTTATGTCTGTGAGAGTCAAAAATTAATTGCTTGAACTCAGTCCAGAATTTGTCCAACCTATCAACAATTGATATTAGGGTAGGGCCTATACTAGACAGACTGAATGTTATTTACATCTTCCATGAGGAATTGTGTCAGTTTATTGATCTAGGCTAGGGACTTACTCCCATAAAATCGAATGAACCAATACTTGTAACTGTCAAAGCCTCAGGTAGGCAATCATAAAGATGCATTCAAACTGTAATTGCAAAAGTACATCTGTGATGGGAACTGAGTAGAGACCTCAGAAGTTGGTATACCAAGCACACCCTTGTTCCCTCCCACAACCCCATACAACCTCCCCAGCCCACCTACTACTCCTGCTTACCCTCCCTGTCCCTTGTCGCACTTCTCAGACACCCCTTGCACCCTCATTATGCCTCTTGTGCACCTTCATACATGTTGAGGTAATTCCCCGTTAGGAGAATGAGCGCATACAGGGAGACGTATTTGAGAGTAGTGTTCGAATAATACACAGCACACAGATACACTGTACAGTAAATGTAGATTTTTACTTCCAGAAAGGTTTAATCAAAGTTCAAGTGCCTCACTGCCAACAATGACCTTCAGACCATGATTCAGATTCTGCAGGAGCACAGCTTCTCTACAAATCATGGCCAGAGTCATCTTCTCCCAACCACCCATCTTCTTCACCTAGGGGCAGTCATCGACACAATCTTCTGCGAAGTCTTCCTTTCTCCAGATCATCAACAGAGTCTACAAGACTTAGTAAACCAGATACCACCCCAGCATACAATCCCACTATCTCTGCTATCCCAGCTCCTCAGGAAGATGGTCTCCTGTATAGCCATAGTGCTGTGGACACCCCTTCTATACACATTGCAAGAGAGTCCAGCCCCAAACTGGTGCTGTCTTCTTGGGGAGGGTTCTTCTCGTTTTTCTATTTTTCAGAGACACGCTATGTCTGTCAACTTATCTCGTCAAAAGATGGGTAGCTAGCAACAAGGGCTGGCTTTATCAGCTTGGCAGACTCAGCTCGTTGAGGTAGGATGAGGAATCTAACCCTGACCTGGACTCTCTTGCAGCATGTATAGAAGGGGCGTCTCAGGTAAGTTACCAACGCCCATTTGGTTAATAATTGTAACCATATTCCTTAGCAATGGAAATTCCAATTCCTTTGTAAATCAAGGACTACTGTATTGGACAATTAGGGTCTTTCTTCTTGCATTACTGCATATTGAGCTGCCATTTATCCCTGCCATTTGTCAACTTCTTAAAAGGTCTTTGAAGATCTGAAAAATTGTGATAACCATATCCCTGTTCAATAACTACGTCTTAGTTTTGTGTGATTGAAAAAACACAAAATCTATATTGCAAACTTGTGCTACAAATCATATGGATACAAAATATTGGTTTTATAGGAAGACGTAAAAGTACTGCCTTTAAGTGTATAAGTTACCTTTTCATACTTCCCTTTCCATATACATATACATATACATATACATATACATACACATACACAAATATATATATATATATATATATATGTAATGTGTATTTTTACACCAATACTCTGCTACTTTTTGTGTGACTGAAATGTATTTTTTTTCCTTTTAACTTATGTAATTAGGCTTCAGAACTGTTTTGTTTCCTAGTCTTACGTCTTTAAATTGGTTTATTCTTGAAAAGCACTGAAGCATGTATAGAATAAATATTTGGTGTCTCTACCTATTACCTTTTCCCAGAAAAAGGAAACAAGTTTTAAATCTACAGATGACAAAGCTGGCTAGGCCAATATGATTTTTTTAAAATGAAGGAAAGATGAAAAATGAAAACCATATTTGGTGACTAAAATTTATTGTTTGAAACAATTTAAATGTTCATCCTGTTGCCAGATTCTGTCACTTGTAATATATCAGTGTTTCTGTATTTGAAAGCTCCAGCTACATTTTGACTATGTTTAAGGTTAAAGAATTGGAATAAAATATAACCTTATGTTCTTGTACGTTTTCACCTACTTGAATTCTCTCATTGTCCTTTAACATGTTTCATAATTATTTCAGTGGTCAAAAATCTAACTTGGCCATAAAAAAGAGTTGGTAATATGTGTTCTTGAATTGTCACTTTACTTAAATGATGGCTATTTAGTGCTTTGTCTGCATCTTCACTGAACCATATCAATAGCTGAAATGAGTTAAGACCCTCAAGATTTCATATCTAGCTTGCCAAAGAGGAAAAATAATCTGAAAATTCATTGAAAATATGTGAATAAGTAAAGATGAAAATATCCGGGGGCAATAGTAGTAATTTGTCTTTTAAAAAACTTTTAATAAATTCTGTAAGCCATTCCATAACAAGATGAAAACTTAAATTCTAATTTCAGGAAACAATGCTGACTATAAGGAGTTATAAGTGCTGCTTGACTTATATTCACAATGAGACCTGAAATTTCTGTTGTAAGTCATTGAATTTAATTTTATGATAATTTTTATGGCTGTTAAGTGAATCACCATGGTCATTAAGCAAATCATGTAGTCATTATATAAATTCATTTTCCTCAATGGGCACTTTTTGCTGGAAACTGGCAAAACAAGTTGCAAATCGTAATCATGTACAATCAGTCGTAAATGCAAGCCAGTTGCCAAGTTTCTCAATTGTAATCACATGGCCACGGAGATGGTGTAGCAGTCATAAGTGCAAGTTGTAAGTCACTTTTTCCAGGCCATTATAACTTTGAACAATTGTTAAAAGATGGATTGTAAGTTGTGGATTACCTGTAGTTGCAGGTTCTGGACGTATTCATATATTTCTGATGTAGATCTCCCTTTTTGATATTTCTTGTTGCTATGAAAGGGGAATTGTTTTGATTAGGTATTCTCCCTCATTTCAGTATGAAAGGCCTGCTTGCCCTATTATGGTTTTTATCACTGCAGCAAAGTTTGAATATGCAGCGCTTATTATTCTTAAATAAATTAGCATATGAAATATATGCCACATTTATACTTTCTCTGACATGGCAGGCATATGTGCCAAGTCCGCGACATCAGTTCTGTACATGATATTTTTGTCTTAATCTTTACAAGGCTAAAAGATTATTACACTATGGAAAATTTATTCAAAGAAACCTTATACAATCTGTAATTATTTACTGAATATAAAACCAAACTTTCAAATATTTCATAACTTCATGTCATCTATCATCTGTCTTTGCAACTCTATAAAAGCAATATTATTTGTTTTGGAATACTCTAGTGTTCTTATAATTTATGTGTGATTGCAGTTTAGTATAGGTCATGGGTGTCAAACTCATGGCGTCACTTTGCCATCATGTAATATATCATGATGTTTTTTCCCTTTGCAGATCTGGGGTGGGTCTGGCCTGTACGTGACACATCTGGCCCATGGGACACCAGTTTGATACCCCTCATATGGGTAATACTCGAATTATGGCAGAATCCCTCCCCAAAAGTACTTATGATCTGATTCCAAACGACCAGTGACCATGCCCTCTCTGGTCACAGGAACACATTTGGGTGATTGGTAACCAGCCTGCATTTATGGCCATTTGTAGCATCCCATAATCATGTAACCATGATTTTCAACTTTTTTCAACCAAAACCCAGCATTTACTTCCAATTTTCAATCCAAAGGCCCCATAGCAAACAATGGGTTCACTTACTGATCACAATTTGCTCAGTGACCATGGATTCACAAGGACCATGGTGACTCGCTTACTTAACTGCCACAAAAATATTATAAAATCAGATCAATCATGTGATGACCTTTACAAAGTGTCATGACTCTTAGAATTGTAATGAGCAAACCTCCATTGTTGTCATATATGTAAAAAAAACAAAACAGAAAAAATGTATCAAAGTTCAACAGTTGTTGAAGACATAGCTTCTGTTCGAATAATCAAAATACACAAATTTTTATTTAAATATTTTTCATTTTCCTGGATTTATACAGTTAATCATGTATTATTTATATATGAGTTCATGTTGTGTACACACACACACACACACACACACACAAAAAAAAAAATACAGTATTCTAAGACCTCAACTGATTTTCCCAAGAGGCCACAAAAGAGACTGGGACTGTTGTAAGGGCCGAAACAATAGAGCTCCAAAAGTACATAGGCATGCATGCTTGCACCTACATAAATTGAAGAGGAAAAAAAAAGTTGCCTTCAAAATAAAAGAAATGCAGTTGTATTGCATTCTTTCTGTACATTTATTTGCATTTGATTTCTAATTTCCAAATGACCTCATGCAGGCCAGACAGAGACACCCAAACAACAACCAGATGTATCCCAGAGGTCATAAAATGCCTAGGTTTGTTCTAAAAGTAAATGTGTTGCTTGACTAGCTTTCTGGAAGTGCTATTTCTAGTAAGATATCCAATGACAATGTGTTCTGTATAGGATAAACATCAAACTTGGAAGGAGCAGTGGAGAATACTTGAATGTACCATGTACATTCTGTCATTTTTAGAAGATTAACTTTCTTGTTTGACAGCTAGAAAATCTCTTTTTTTATTGCAGCTAGTAGAGTAATAATTGATCGACTATTTAATGTGACAGTGAATGAATGGAATGGAGGTTTGTGGGAATAGAAAAGAGAAGGTGACAGCATCAAATAATGTAGGAGATACTTGTGAGAGCATATTAGCTCTATCCATGTATTTTGCTGTGTCATAGACAGAAAAAGCTGTTGCCTTTTCCACAATTCCTATCAGCTTGCTCTTTTGATCAATTTAGAATCTTTCTAGTAGAAAATAATTTATATAGTCTGAAATACAGAGTTTCCCCTTTGTGCCTTATTTGTAGAAAAAAAGTCTTATCCTGTGATTTATAGAAAGCTTTAAAATCTTACTTCTGATTCAAAATAGTATGTTATATAAAGCTAAAGGGCAGGATGTCCCTTTCCTTTTAATATATTGAAACAGATTGGACTAGCAGCTGAATCTTGATTTTATATTAGCATTCATTGGAAACAGAAGGAGAACGTTAGGATACATAGAAAGTTGCAAGTCCATACAATTCAATTTTTCCAATTTTGATGCTGTCCTTGACACCTTCTAGTATCTTCTGCCTCCTCTGAATGGTACTTCAGAAGTACCTATTTAATAATAAGATGGCTATCCCTTCGCAATACCCAACATAGAAACCAAACAAATAACTAGACAAGAGATGACCCTTTCTAAAAAAACTTGGCATAGAAACATAAATCTCTCAAGACAATTCAACATCTTCTCCACAAAAAAGAAAGAAACTGGTCTAAATCTATGGGGTAGAGAAGATCTGTCCAGTTGGGAATCTGTGCTATTTTTATGTGCCTTTTTAATATTTTTTACAGTGGAAATTTTAAGTAATAAGAGCTGTAATCTACATGGTTTATGTCAGTTTTTGTGACTAATGAGGATTTTCAGGGAACAGGAAAGAAATGACAAATAACTTGACATGATCAAAAATGGGACCAGAGTCTCAGTTGCTGCATGAAGTGGTCATTATTGAGCAAGATGGAGCGTGGGGGATGCATCAACAATAGGGAAGTCCACCACAGGGAATGAGAGAAATTTGGGGATATTGTAGTACAGTGCATAGCTGTAGCTGCTCCTGGAAGCTTCTCCTCCACCCACCCAGGATAGCAACTGTCTATAATTACCCGTCTTCTCCTCAATCTCTGCCTCTTTGTCTACTTATATTCCACCATATCCCCTGCTGTCCGCTGCCTCTGCCTTCCACTACCCACACCTGACCTTGTGTTGTCTTCCTCCTCATGGCAGCCTGGGATCCAGGCACTGGGTGAGGTTACAGTCTTGGGATACATGCAATGAGGACAGGTAAGAACAAGTGGTGATTCCCCAGGTGAAAGTGGAGGTTCTGAGGGAGGCACTGTTTAAGGTGGCAGTAGAAGTGGGAGGATGTTTGTGTTGCAAGTGCTCCTGAAAAATGGTCCCTTGGGTTTTAGTTGGGGGGTGGAGGAAATCCCAGAATCTACCTACAGGCTGTCTGCACTCTCTCGACTCAGCCAGCAAAATTAATTGGGAGGGCTGTGCCTTTTCATGTGCCCGCCAATCAAAAGGAATGGTACACAATGCCAGCCAATTGAGGAGAGCCATGCAAGGATTCTCCCTAACCCTGCTGCTTGTTTTTCCATGTGGGAGTGACCAATGGATAAGTGTTCAAGTTGGGCATTACAGCAAACAAGGCTGTTTATTTTCCAAATGCAAAAAACTCTGCATCAGCCCCACAGCCTTTTTTGTTTGTATCTTTCCTTATTCCCTGCAATAAAAGCTTTTCTTTGAAATACTGACAAGAGTACCGTAAGAAAAATGAAGGAGTCCCTTGGTGCATGCAGCAGAGGCAACACTACAGGTAGTCCTCAACTTAACAACTGTTCATTTAGTGACTGTTTGAAGTTATAATGCCACTAAGACCCTTCTCTGTCTCTCTCCCCCCCCCTCTGTATTTCTCTTTGTCTGTATCTCTCTGCCCCTCTTCCTCTCTCTGTATCTCTCTCTATCTCTCCCACCCATTCTCTCCACCTTCTCTCTCTATCGAGAGAGAAAAAGAGAGAGAGAGGAGAGATGGAGAGGGGGGAAGAAAGAGAGAAAACCAGCTGACAGGTGAGCATTTTTGGTGAGAGCACTCCAGCTTTCTCCAAGCCTGACCCACCTGGAGTGGGCATGCGAGGTTCGGTGGGGCCAGCTCCATTTTCCTGCTGCCCTGAACTTCTTAAAGCTGTGGGTGGTTGCTGCAGGCTCGTCTCCCTTTCCGTCCCATCCTCCCAGATCCCATTCCCATCCCGCCAGCCTCATTTTAGTGAGGCCAGCATTGTTTAAAGCCGGATTGGACCAGTGTCTTGGGCAGAGAGCAGGTTCCGCGTCTCCCCAAGCGACCGAGGCACGCCCAGCGCCAACAACGGCCAGAAGAAGTTCTAGCAAGAATGGGGTGCTGGAGAATTAGCCACGGCTGCTGCTCCATCCCCCAACATCGCCCTTACCTTCTCAGGCCGGGTGAGAGAGGGGAAGGTGAGGGGCAGGGCCAGCCAGTGATGGGGACAGGGAGCCGCAGCAGAGGGCCAAGGTTGCTGACACCCGGTATAGACTATAATTATTGGGTTTTTTTCCTTCTATCCAATATATCAGCTTCTCAGAAATTTCCTGGACAAGCCCATGGAGTTTTCTTGATGAGGTTGTTCAGAAGTGGTTGCCATTACTTTTTTCCTAGGCCAAAAGAAAGTGACTGGCCAAAGTTACACAGTTGGCTCAGCGCCTAATGCTGCAATATAACTCATTATGTTCTGGTTTCCAGCCTATGTCTTAATCACTATGCCAAACTGACTCTTCATTTCTTTTTGATTTTGACTTACAAACATTAACTCTAATTATTTTTAAAAAGTTTACATTGTGCTTTTATATATTTCAAGAAGTGCTTGTATTTCCACAAATTGGAAAGAAAACCTGGTTTTATGAATCTGATTCTCTTGAGTAGTGAAAATTCTTCACTGCATTTCTTGCTGCGTTTCTTGTTTGACATTCATTTAGTCAGATACCTTTCTTTTACAGCTATTTCATTTGGTATTTCAAGCTTGTTATTACTGTGTCCACTGAGCCATGATTTGCTGGAAGAACTCATAGTTTGTAAAATATTGTCCACTAAATCAGTATTTCTGATTTTTAAGACATCTTAGCAGATCCTAATCTTTTTGAGCTTACAGAAATGTAAATATTTAAATAGAAATGTAAATGTAAATAGAAATGCAAGCAGAGGAGAAAAACAGCCTTTTGTCTTTGTCTTCTTTTTCGCTTATATCTGAAGGGGAAGAATGAGTCTTGTCTACTCTCTGAGGTCAAAATTCATAGTTGGATATGTGCCGTGCTTAAACAGTTTAGTCAATATAGATTATTTACCATATCTAGCTTATAATTTTCCTACAGATGTTGCTAAGTGAACAGTTGTAAAGTGAATTTTTCCCATTTTATGACTTTCTTGCCACAGTTATTAAATGAATCACTCCGGTTGTTAACTTAGTAACACAGTTAAGTGAATCTTGCTTTCAGACTGTGTCTGAAAGTTGCAAAAGGTGATCGATCACATGACCCTAGGACATTCCAACTTTCATAAATATGATTCAGTTGTCTTGGTGTTTGAATTTTGATCATATGGCCATGGGGATGTTGCAATAGTCCTAAGTGTGAAAAACGATCATACATCACCGTTTTCATTGCAGTTGTAACTACGAATGGTCACTTAAATGAATTGTAAATTGGGGCCTACCTTGGTGCAGATCTATATTGCCAAAGTTTGGAATGTAGATACTGGTCACAGCTAAATTTGGTTTTCAGATTCTTATAATTGTATTTGAAAAAAGAAAGAATAAGATCTATTAATTTGAAAAATTTGCTACAAATTGAAATCTTTGATATGTTTTGTCCACAGAGTTTACAGAGCTCTGCGAAGATGCTTGCATTGCAAAGAAAGCAAAGGCAGCTGCTTGTTTGTGCAATGAAGCAACATATTAAACAGAAAAACCTGTAAAATTAATGAACACTGCCCCCTCAAAAAGAATATAAGAGGTGCATCCTATTTCTCCTCTTCTCTCCCCCCCTCTCACCATTGCAGAGCTTTATATTGCCCATATCACTGTGTTTCTTGCTGCTAAATGAGCTTTCCAGCGCAAAGTTAATTTTCTGCCAGTATTGCTTTGAGCTGATGACTGGGGGTATTTGTATATCCATTAAATGTGCTGCCAGAACATGTCCACCATTTTCCACCCTTTCCATTAAATGATTGTCAGTAGGTTTACAGAACTGCTTCGTTACTCTGCTCTAATTGCAGAGACTTCTAGATATGATGAAAAGTCTCCATAAAAAGAAACCAAAATCTTATTCAGAGATCTGAAAAAAATAAATAGAAACACTACAAGCAGTTAAATCAGATTTTTTTTTGTATAGTCACAATACAATTAACAGATAACAACATAATTTCTTTTTCCAAATTTTTATTTTGTGAATGTAAAAAATACTGAAAATAAACATTTAGAGGGAAATTACTTTTCCCACATAACAAATAATATATGTACAGGCATATAAAACTATATATTACTTGAGTTGTGATGAGTGTATTCAGTAACTACGTTAATCCTTTGTTGAGAGTACATTTGATTTTGAAATGGGAACTTGTTAAAATTGTATCTAGGATGCTGTGCAGGAAACCAGAAAAATGATCTCCCATTAAAACAATTCTACCTATACTATTCAAACCACTTGAGTTGACAGTATTTTAATGAAACAACCCTCAAAATAATTTAGGCTTTAAAAAGATTTTTTAAAATAATATTTGGAGCTGATTTTTTTATAAGTTGTCTCACTGATAGCAGTCCCTCAATTTTTGACATTTTGAAGTGATGGACTTTATAGAGATTCAAATCCAATTGCCAGTGTTTCTTAGGACAGGAACACTCTAAACCAGGGATGTCAAACTCATCCGCAGGCCAGATGCGTCATGTGCTAGCCATGCCCACCCCCAGTTTAGCGAAGGGGGAAAATGTTGTGATACATCATGTGACAACAACATGACATCATGAGTTTAACACCTCTGCTCTAAACATTTCAAATTTTCTTCTAGCAGAATACACTAAAATATTTATTTTTTAAGTTTTTTTAAAAAAAATATTTTAAATTAATATTGTACTTGAAGCTAACCATTTAGCTACTACCTCAGCAAAAACCCAACCAAAACTGCTATGCAACCAAGACACAGGACAAGAACCATCTCCACATAGATACAGATATCTCAAAATGCAAATAACACAAAATCTGTGTCAGGTTCCAAGTAATGCAAGCACCATAAGCCTGAATTTAATTTGATAGTGGAATCGTATGAATTCAGTTTGATAATCTGAACAATGCAGAACAGCAAACATATAAAGTTCACTAGAAATCCCAAAGAGTTTAGAGTGTTAAGTTTGGATGTTTTAAAGAACTCTGGAAGCTTAGCACTCTAACAGAGCACAAAAATATGTAAAAATTATTAATTTATATGACTTCCCCAAAATAGGATGGCCAAACAAGAGTCAGCTTATTTATTTCAAGGTATAAATATATCATAATGAAAGAATCTGGTTTTTATAAACAAAATCAGAATGATTCTGACTTTATATCATTTTTTTTAATTTTTGATTGTAGGATACCATAGCTCTCACAATTTCTTTGCTATTTGATAGACCGGTGGAGATTGGAGGAAGTTAAAAACCAAAATATCTAAGGAACACCCCCTACTTTGAATGAATGCTTTAGATGAATACCATATATCTTTTGAAAGCATTTCACAAAAAAATAATACTGCAGTGCTTAGGAATATATAATTATCCCATTTATAGCACAGATGTTCCAATAAGCAACATAAATCTCTCAAACGGAGGTTAGTTGATTTCTAATAATATATATGACCATTTTAAAAAGTGTCCCATTTTTTTCACTTTTTATTATATCAATATTTTAAAGAATTTGTACTACATACAATATTCATTGTATGATAAGGACCCTTTATTAATAATCAGTAGATTGATAAGCTTGTAAAAGAAATTTCATGTATAATATCTAAAATGTAATGCTATACAGCATTTTACACTTCTATGAAGATTCTGAGTAATCCTGGTCATGGTTGTCCCAATAGTGCTTTTTTCAAGAGTCAACTGGACTTTCTTGCTTTTCTTTGAAGAAATTTTGCTTCTCATCCAAGAAGCTTCTTCAGCTTTGACTAGATGATGGGGAATGGAAGGAAATGGCCTGCATTTACAACCTTTGCAGTGCCTCTTTGTGATATGTTTGCCATGATAGTCAGTTAATAGGCATTGTCCTGGAGGTCTGACCAGGATTTCCCCTGCCTCTTTGGAGAGTGGAAAGGTCACATAAACAACCTTTCTCTCCTGCTCGTGTCCCCCCAGCAAGCTCCTGAAAAGAATCAACTGCAAGTCAGCAAGTTCAACTGGGTCTCAACATTAATTATTTGATTAGGCTGCCTGAAATTGACAAGACCCCAATCAGTTTCACACCAAAGGCTTTTGCTTCCTCTTAAGCAGCTGTCTGACAGTCATGAGCATGCTAGGCAAACAGTGCTACTGCATTCTTTTCAATATGTAGTCCCCGTTCTGTGCCTATTTATACTCTTGTATTCCCCATTCATGCTCCAATGAACATAAACACAAATATTAACAGCAATAGCACTTAGACTTATATACTGCTTCATGGTGCTTTACAGCCCTCTCTAAGCGGTTTACCAGAGTCAGCATATTGCCCCCAACAATCTGGCTCCTCATTTTACTGACCTTGGACTGATGATCTCACTAATTATCCCAGCACCAGAATAAAATTTCAGAGGGGGGGAAAGTGGGGGGGGGAGTATAGTTGCAGTCACATGATTTTCATTTAGCAACTACTTTGCTTAATGATTAAGTTCCTGGTCTCAATTGTACAACCTGTAAGATGTACTACCCATATATCAATGTTGTATGTTTTCTTAAGTTTTTGCGGGTATTTATATGTATGGTATTCAGCTTTGTTCAGGTATTTTCCCATGTCATTAGAGTTGTGCTTTTAAAGTTGTAGCAATGTTTTGGCAGAATCTCATCTGCCATCATCAGGCTTGTGTATTGGGTTCGTCTGTATGTCATGTTTTCGCAGCCGTTTCTGTTTTAAATTTGGTGCTAGCCACGTGCTTTGTTAGAATGGTTTTTTCTTCATCCTGATTGGTTGGGAGTCTTGGTCTGTGTTTATAGGTCTTGGAGTTTGCTGTGTTCTACTTGATTGGTGTTTCTAATATCTTCTGTCTGTTTTGTACCATTTTTTTGTCTTGATTGACTGTCAACATTGTGTTTCCTGTATTGGAGGCTTTTAATGTGGCTTGGCTTCGGGTGAATAGCCAGCTATCATTTATTAGGAAGCTAGGTTTCATCTGGGTGGCAGGCTGGGCTGTGTTTGGGCTGGAGGTATCGGGGGGGGGGTCTGTTTGTGCCCAGGTGTTCATTTGGCTTGTGGTTGGAGATTTTTTTTGTTTGGGAGTGCAGGCTTCCAGATAATTGACAAGTCTGGTGGAGTCATCCCTTCTATTCATGCTTTCAGGTCATTTTTCAATCTCTATGGTTTCTCTGATAATTCTGTAGCTGGGGTTTTCTATAGTGGTTAGGATTTTGGTGCCATTGAAGTCAATGCTATGATCTGTGGCTTTCATGTGTTGGATTAGTGAGGAGGTGTGTTTTTTTACTGCATTTTTGTGTTCATCAAGGTGGGTACTTATTCTTCTATTGGTCTGTCTGATGTATGTGGCAGGGCATGATGCGCAGGGGACTTCTGCCGAAATGGCGCTATAACTTTAAAAGCACAACTATAATGACGTGGGAAAATACCCGAACAAAGCTGAATACCATACATATACATATGTATACACACACACACACACAAAATTTATTTTATTTGTGAAGTGATTATAAGATAACTATAAACTCTAAATAACTATAAAGTATAAATTCATAACTATGTTTATAAGTATAAACATAGTTATGAATACATGAAATGGACACATATAAGAAAAATAAAAAGGAAACTAGGACAGGGAAGGTAGGCACGTTGGTGCGTTTATGCATGCCCCCTACAGACCTCTTAGGAAAGGGGTGAGGTCAATAGTAGACATCTAAGGTTAAAGTTTTTGGGGTTTGGGGAAGAAACCACAGAGTCAGGTAGAGTATTCCAGACATTGACCACTCTGTTGCTGAAGTCGTATTTCCTGCAATCAAGTTTGGTGTGGTTTACCTTGAATTTGTATCTATTGTGTGCTCTTGTATTGTTATGATTGAAGCTGAAGTATTCATTGACAGGTAGGACATTGCAATATATAATTTTATGTACTATACTTAGATCAGACTGAAGGAGGCATAGTTCTAGGTTTTCTGGTCTCGTGACATAAGGTATTCTGCAATGAGTAGAGGAGTGGAGAATTCTTCTTGTGAAATATTTCTAGACTTTCTCAACTGTGTTAATATCAGATATGTAATGTGGGTTCCAGACTGATGAGCTGTATTCAAGTATTGGTCTAGCAAATGTTTTGTATGCTCTAGTTAGTAGTGTGACATTACCAGAGAAAAAGCTACGCAGGATTAGGTTAACAACTCTTAATGCCTTTTTAGCTATGTAGTTACAGTGGGCTCCAGCACTTAGATCATTAGAGATGAGTACTCCAAGGTTCTTGATAGAGTTTGGATCATCAACAAGGTCTTGACTATTCAGCTTGTATTTTATTTTCTGATATTTTTTTGCCAATATGCAAGACAGAGAGAGCATTTATTCGTTGAGATTTGAAGTTGCCATTTGTTTGATCATTCTGATACATAGTCGAGATCTTTTTGAAGGGTAGCAGTATTGTGTGTGGTGTTGAATGGCTTTACATCATCAGCGAAGAGAACACAGTTGCTCTTAGTATGATCAGAGAGGTCATTTATGTAGAGTATGAAGGGAATTGGTCCTAGAACACTCTCTTGGGGGACACCACTGTTGACAGGTACAGAATTTGATAGGACTCTCCCAATTTTGACCATTTGTTATCTGTTTGACAGGAATGCTTCTATCCAGTTGTTCAGGTGTCCAGAGATACCATAAGATTTTAATTTTAGGAGTAGTTTGTCGTGTACCACTGAATCGAAGGCTTTATACTTATTGTTGTTAAGCAAGGAATGTGGGTTGTTAAACAAGTCCCAATTTATTTTAGGGTCCAATTTATTATAAGTTTATAATTTATTATGTAGAGTATGAAGGGAATTGGTCCTAGAACACTCTCTTGGGGGACACCATTAATGTTCAGAGAATGAAAGTTATTTTTTGTCATCCAAATCTTATTAATGATGTTTGAAAATAATCTTTTCTTATCAGATTGTGATATAGCAAAAATGACACATATTTAATGTTTACAGTTCCATAAAGAGGCAGGAACAGCTGTTGCTAAAGTAGTAAATTAGACAAACACTTAAAATATTTAAATTCGAACACATAAATCTAGAATTTCATCCTCTTGAAAGTTTTAAATTTAAGTAAATTGACTTAATTTGTTTCAAGTTCAATAAATTGGGCATTAATTTAAGTTTAATAAATTGAATATAAATGGTCAATTTACCTTTCTAATTCTATAGTCGTGATCAGGTTGTCTTCTCTGATAACTTCTCTTCTACCATGCCATAAGAATTCAGAAACTAGGAACAGGTGTTACAAATTAAGCATAAGGCATGCTTGGCAGATATGCCTGAACATAATGTTTCATCAGCATTACAGGGGTGTCATATGAATAAAGTATTTATTATGACCAAAGACCAGTACTTGAAATAACCTACAAGAACTAACATGTCGTGACAGTGATTCCAAATATAATAATATAGGAGATTACACAACAATCAGAAAAGGAGTATTAGTTTTTTTAGAATCCACTGATTATTTATTGTTACACTATGCATGTGTGCAAAATTTTAATAGATAGCAATAGCAGGCTATTGTTTACAGAGAGAAAAGTTGCATCTAAATGGTCCAGAAAGTTTATTACTACAAAGTCTACAAAGCTACTGTGTAGCTTCCTATTAAATCTCCTGTAGTACAAGATGCTCAGCTAACATTAAATTGATCTTTTGAAAAGGCTTTTGTGGTTACCAGGCAATTCCAAGGTAATATGCCATTTAATTGGCTACACACTCAACATTATCAAGAACCAGCTTTCACTTATTTTGCAAATCACTTTTCTGAAATTGCTATTTAAGAAGTACCATAGTTTGATCATAGATCAAGGACCTTTGAGAGAGGCCATAGGTCAGTGTTGCTTTCAATAGGTCGTCCTTTAGGCTGAATGGAATTATCAAAAATTATTTGAGGACCCAGACTTATTAGCCAGAAATTAAACTTCAGTAGATTAAAGATTGCTAGCTAAATGCACACTAAATTAAACCAATCTGCAGCATGAAGGCACCACTGTAGTTGCAGTTGAAAGCACTGCCATCAGGAATAAGGATAGTATTATTCCAAGGGGCGAATAACTGGAATAAGACCCTAACTGAATTCTGTATAGAAAACTACACCAATTTCATGGTTTAATATAGGTTGACAAGAAAAGGCCTAAAATTGCCTCCTTTCAAATTTTTATGCATTTATATGATTTCTGTACCCACCCATCTCAACAAGTGACTCTGTTGGTAAAACGTAAAATATTTCCTGAGGCATGAAATTGGTAACACTAAATATTTAAATAATTTAAATTGCCTTGCATGATAGTTTACTTACTTATCTTGGGGCTTTGGGTTAATAGGATCAATATAGGAAGGAAACTCAGTAAGAGTTGTACCCAGTACTTCTGAATACAATAGCACAGTTAAACTTTTTTCAGAAGTTTATATAAAAGTTAAAAAGCAAAGGGGAATTAAACAGACATGCTAAATCCCTCCCTATTGGAAGGTAGTAACACTGTTTGCATTTATAGAAAATTCTTAGAAGTGTTATCTCATTAATTTGATACTTTATTTTTCTGTAAATGCATGCAAGGCCTGTTCTTTATATTACACATAATGAATTCATTTTCTTTTGTTAAGTAGGTAGATGTTTCTTCTTCCTGTCACAACGTTAATTATTTCCAAAAAAAATCACACCTCCAGATATATAGTAGTAAGCAAATATATGCTAAGAAACTAAATTTCTTAATCAGTTGATATGGAATTTAAATTAGGTTTTAGACAAACTAAAAATCATCAATATTAACTTTAAAAAAAAGTCACCACTAAGCAGCTTTTGAAAATATGCTGCTGCTCTGATGCTTTTCTGTGTATTTGAAGTCTGTAATGATTAACCTGTCTTCTTTCATTTGTTATATTCTAGAACAGGGGTCGCCAACCTTTTGGACCTCAGGGACCACCAAACCCATAATTTTAGATCCCAGGGACCACTAACCGGTTCTGTGGGCATGGCCTAATTTGTGGCTGTGGCTTGGTAGTCATGTGACTAGCTGGGCATGGCTTGTACGTAAATATTATTGAATTTTTTATAAAAAAGCAACTTTTACCCAAAATCAGGCAAAGCAGGCAGGCAGATTGAGTTGTTCACGGAATCATAGATTCATGCAGAGATCTATCTATCTGCCATTGGCTAGTTCAGTCTGTCACATAAAATTTGCTTGCAAGCAAGCTCACAAAATACCATGCATGTAAATATTGAATTTTTTATAAAAAACAGCAACTTTCAAACAAAGCCAGCAGATTGAGTTGCTCACAGAATCATTCAGTGAGCTATCTATCTGCCATCGGCTAGCTCAGTCTTTCAAATTTGCTTGCCGTAGGTCTGCACTGAATTTGCTTGCAAGCAAACCTTCAGTCTTTTTTTTTTTGAAAAGAATTTTATTAATTTTCTACAAACAAGACAAACAAAACAAAACATCAACTCTCATATGTACATCCAGTGTGTCAGTTGGTTCATCAGTTTTGTGTATTCATTTTGTAGTCTCAATTACAATTATGTTACATAACAACTCATATTGTAAATCCAAGCTTATATATCCTAATATCATTAAAAAAAAGAAATTTTTGACTATACTTTTAATCATTCATGCTTTATGAGATAACAAACTTTTAAACAGTTTATTCTGTAACAAATCATATAATCATATCAAACCAATCCTAAAAACCCTTTATAAATATAGTGTCAAATAACAAAGGCAAGTAAAACAAAATAAAGATATTCCTTACTGTCTAGCATTCTAAATATTCTATTGTCGTATTTTATCATCTAGCCATTGATAAAAAAGATCCAAATTTCATAAAATTGTTTCTCCCCTTGCTCTCTAATTTCAAATGTCAATCTACTCATCTCAGCACATTCCAATATTTTCTTAATAATTTCTTCCTGTAATGGTATTTTCTCATTCTTCCAATTTTTAGCAAATACAATCCTAGCCACTGTTAATACATTTACAATCAGGTATTTCAAATCTTTACTATATGTATCAGGTAAAATTCCCAATAAGAAGATCTCTGGTTTCAAGTCTATGTGTTTCTTTGTCATTTTTTCCAACCACATGCGAATTTTAGTCCAATATTTTCTAGTGTCCTCACAAGTCCACCACATATGGTAATACGAGCCAGGTATCTGATGACATTTCCAGCATTTTTCAGATTTGTTCTTAAACATTCTTGCTACTCTTGTTGGGGGAAAGTGTCATTTGTAAAACATCTTATACGTTTTCTTTATATGCTGTTGACATTGTCATTTTATAATTTTGAGACCACAATTTTTGCCATTTCTCTAAATCAATCCCATATCCAAAATTCTTCCCCCAAACAATCATAGTTTCTTTAACTTGTTCTTCCTCTAATTTAATTCCCAGTAAATAACCATATAATTTTTTAATCACCTTCTCATCAGTACCCATCAAGATCTTATCTAAATCAGTCTGTTTATCATAGAATCCCTCCGTTTTAAAATATTCATCATACCTTGAATGTATTTGCGCATATGAAAACCAATTCATCTTTATACCTTGTTCCTCTAAGTTTTGGATCGATTTAAGTTCACCCTTTTCATCCAATAGCTCCCCATATCTAACTGTTTGTTCCTTCTTATAAATTATAGGATAGGAAAATGCTTCAATAGTCGATAACCAAACTGGAATTTGCAAATAACATTTTCTTTTAATTTTCTCCCAGTTTAACCACAAAGACTCCTGTATATAATGTCTTCTAAAATAACTCTGTGTTTTAGTTCCCTTATACCATAAAAAAGCATGCCAGCCCAAAGCAAATCATGCCCTTCTAATGTCAACAATCTATGCTTTCTTAATGTTATCCATTCTTTGACCCACATCAAACTTGCAGCTTGATAATACAATTCCCAATTAGGCAGGCCAAAACCTCCTCTAATTCTAGCGTCTTGCAAAAGCTTTAGCTTTATTCTCGCTTTTTTACCTTGCCATATAAACTTCAACATGATTTTATTTAAATCTTCAAAATAGTCTTTTCCAAGCCTAATTGGTATTGTTTGGAACAGAAATAGAATTCTGGGTAAAATATTCATCTTGATTGTTGAAATTTTCCCTATTAATGACAATTGCAAGTTTTCCCACTTCTTCAAATCTATAGCTATCTGTTGTTTGAGTTTAATATAATTATTCTCTTTTAATGTGCTACATCTTGTTGACAAATATATCCCCAGATACTTCACCTTGTTTGTAACTTGGATTTTCAAAAGATCTGCCAGTTCTTCTCTTTGTCTCAGTAGCAAGTTCTTTGTCAAAATCTTTGTTTTATTTTTATTTATTTTCAAACCAGCCATCTCACCATATGTCTCTATCTTTTCCTCTTGGAGCTGTTTCTAACAGGTCTTCCAGAATAAAAGCTAAATCATCAGCAAAAGCTTGTAGTTTAAATTCTTCCTTCTTAATTTTCATTCCTTTTATGCTTTTATCATCCCTAATATTTCTATTCAACACTTCCAAGGTCAACACAAATAGCAAAGGAGATAGGGGACACCCTTGTCTTGTGCCTTTTCTTATATTAATAAAATCTGTAAGTTCCCCTTCCATCATTACTTTGCTGTCTGTTTATTGTATATGGCTTCTATTGCTTGAATAATTTTTTGGCAAAACCCATCTGTTCCAATAGTAATAACATAAATCTCCAGTTCACATTGTCAAATGCCTTTTGAGCATCTAGGAATATCAAAGCCATTTGCTTTTCAGGATGAGCCTCATAGTATTCCAAAGTATCCAAGATTACTCTCATATTGTCTCTGATTTGTCTCTTTGGCAGAAATCCATTTTGATCTGGGTGAATAAAATTATTTAAATATTTTTTAAGTCTTTCTGCTAAAATTGAAGCAAAGATTTTATAGTCTGCATTCAATAAGGAAATAGGTCTATAGTTCTTAATTTGCAGTGGGTCAGCCTCTTCTTTTGGAATAAGTGTGATATAAGCCTCTGACCATGCCTTGGGTATCATCTTCTTTGACATAACTTCATTCATAACTTCTAACAGTGGGATGCTCAATGATTCTTGAAATGTTTTATAGAATTCTGCCGGAAGCCCATCTGGACCTGGTGCTTTCCCATTATTTTGTTTCTTAAATGCTTCATTTAATTCCATCATTGTTATATTGCTTTCTAGCATTTCTTCAGTCTCTTTAGGTATCTTCAGTAAGTTAGCATTCTGTAAATACTGTTTGACTTTTTCCTCATCAATATTCTCTTGTTTATATAGTTGCCCATAAAAATCTCGAATAATTTCCTTTTTCTCCTTATTACCATAACAAACTTGGCCTTGATCATCTATTAGCTTCAATATTTTTCTTGATTCCTTCTCCTTTCTCAATTTATATGCTAGCCATCTACCTGGTTTATTTGCATCTTCAAAGTTGTTTAGAATTTCTAATTTTCTGTGCCAATTCTTCTTTCTCTATTAATTCCATTTTATGTTTAATTACATCCAGCTTCAATTTAATATCTTTTTTCTGTGGCATTTTCTGTAATTCTTTTTCAAGTCTTTTAAACTCATCTTCCAAGGCCTTAGAAGCGTCAAGCAAACCTTCAGTCTTAAGGGAGGTTCGGCTGTGCTGAGCCAAAGATCTAAAGACTAGCTAGGAAGCAAGAAATCCAACCATTTCCTGCTTCCTAGCTAATCTAAATCTCCCGGCACAGCAGAACAGATGATGATCAGAAAATGGAAAAATCGCAATTTAGCAGGCAAGTTTACCTGGTAAGGAGTGAGTGGGTGGGGAGGGTTCCTGCGGGCCACGTGAGTGGCGCAGCCTTGTGTTTCTGCACAGCCTGGATTAATTGCTTTGTGGGGGTGCTCTGGGGGTGAGATTTCTCTGCGTCCCACCAAAATTTTCTCACGGCCCACCAGTAGGCCACGGCTCACCAATTGGCGACTGCTGTTCTAGAAGATTTATTTCAAAGTATATTTTACATTGTTCTAACTAGAATTCTCCCCTTACATTTTGAGGCAAACATTTGAAAGTGTTTTGAATTTAGATTATGAAAATTAGGTTCACTTAAGTTCTAAATGAAACTCAGATGGTGGTGGTCCAGAGAAATTAATTAAAATTATAGGCCCATGTTCCTAAATTCTAGAGTTCTCTGTAGACATCTTTAAGGACATACAAGTGAGAGCTATAAAGTTGCTAGCATTACAAGAGGTACTAATTGATATTGGATTTTTTAATTAAAATAATAATTCCACATGTTCTCTGAATGAAGTATAATTACATTCTGTATCAATCAGTTCATAAGCCTACTGCTGAGAGTTCTCTGTGTGATACCAGCATTGCACTGAAGATTCTTTTAACCTGGAAACCTGATGGTTTTCTCTATAGTTATCTTCTAACTTGAATTGTTTAAATACTAAATAAATGCAAGTGGGTGGTTCTGTACTGATTAAAATTGCTAAGGAGAAGTAAAAGAAAATGAAAATAGGCAAATCACTTTTGTCATTTATACACATTTTTACAAATGTGAAGCAGGTGGATTTTTAGGAGGGAGTGTTCCACTTGAAAACTTAGTATAGCTCAGCTGCTGGAGCTAGAAACAACAGATGAATGTGAACACATATTTATGGCTTGGTTGCATTTAATAATATGTTGATCTAAAATGCATTTCTCAAATTTACAAGGCAAAATGCCATGTACCTCCCTTCCCCACCCCATTTCCCCCCCATTTTTTTCAATGTAATTCTTTAATAAAATAATATAAAAGTTTGTGCATGAAAGAAAAAAAACATAAAAGGTTTACAAATGGAAGTAAACTTTAAAATGTATGTTTTTTTCATTTTAAAGAATAGCACTTCTGATGGTATTAGCAAAAAATAGGTTTATAATTTTGTTATTTCTCCTTTGATATACTCTTCAGATTTTATTGCAGGAAATATAACCCTGAAACAATTTCAATTGGGTTAATTTCTTTTTAAACTAAAATAACTGGGTGTCAATTTATAGTGGCTATAGTGGATAAGCTAGTGAGGAATATTGCCTTAATTTTTCCTTTGTTCTGTCTTTGCTATTTGTGTTGATATTTAAATACATTGTTTTAATATTTTGTTGCGTTCTACTTTTTGAAGACCATGTGTCAGGTCCAACCCAAGAATGATATACAGTAGAATAATCCTACCAAAATTCAGTTCTTTATTTGCTTACACCAAATAGACCAGGGATGTCAAACTCGATTTCATTGAGAGCCACATCAGGGTTGTGCTGGACTTTGGGGGAGGGGGATGTGGCTAAGGTGGGAGTGGCTAGCTCGACATCACTCGTGTCAGGGAGCATCTGTGGTGGCCCAAGTGCCCTCCCAAGCTATTTTTGCTCACACAGGGTTGCAGGAAGCCATCACAGCTGAAAATTGAGCTCAGGGGGCATTGCCCTCCTGAGATCTCTTTTTGTGGGCAGAGGTTTGCAGGAAGCCATCACAGCTGAAACGGAGCTGGGAGGGGGCACACGATCCTCTTGAGTTCCATTTTCACTGGCAGAGGCACTGCAGGCCAGTCCTTCAATGTTTACAGGGTGGCATGACGGGCCAGATCTAAGCACCCGCGGGCCAGATTTGGCCCCTCAGGCCTTGAGTTTCACACTCCTGCAATAGATATAATCTTGACAGACTAAATAGAATAGAATACTTTATTGGCCAAGTGTGACTGGACACACAAGGAATTTGTCTTGGTGTAAATACTCTCAGCATACATAAAGAAAAGGTACATTCATTAAGAATCAAGAAACGTAATGTACAACACTTAATGATAGTCATAGGGTACAATCAACAATCAAATCATACTAGGAAACAGTCAAGTGGGAGGGGAAGGTTGATAAGGAGTGATGAGAAGATTAACAGTAATAGTGTACACGTTGTAAATAGTTGAGCAGTGTTGAGGGAATTATTTGCTTAGCAAAGTGATGGCTTTCGGAGAAAAACTGTTCTTGTGTCCAGTTGTTCTGGTGTGCAGTGCTCTATAGTGTCATTTTGAGGGAAAGTGTTGAAACAGTTTATGGCTGGGATGTGAGGGGTTTGTAAATATTTTCACAACCCTCTTTTTGACTCGTGCAGTATACAGGTCCACAATTGAAGGCAGGTGGGTAGTAATTGTTTTTTCTGCAGTCCGAATTATCCTCTGTGTCTGTCCTGTTGGGTTGCAGAACCAAACCAAACAGTTATAGAGGTGCAGATGATAGACTCAATAATTCCTCTGTAGAACTGTATCAGCAGCTCCTTGGGCAGTTTGAGCTTTCTGAGTTGGCGCAGAAAGAACATTCTTTGTTGTGCTTTTTTTATGATGTTTTTGATGTTAGGTGTCCATTTTAGGTCATCTGATATAGTATAACCTAGAAATTTGAAGGTCTCTACTGTTGATACTGTGTTGTCTAGTATTGTAAGAGGTGGTAGTATAGGAGGGTTTCTTCTAAAGTCTACCACCATTTCTACAGTTTTGAGTGTTTCAGTTCCAGATTGTTCCGGTTACACCACAAGGCAAGTTATATAACCTCCTGTCTGTCTTCAGATTCATTGTTGTCTTGAATGAGACCAATAAATCTTTACTACCACCCTCATCCCAATAGATATACTCTGGGAGATTCTAGGGAGTGGCTATCTTAATACTCTTCCTTTGATTCCTATTCAGCTCTGGGTTGTGATACCTGTTGTTGATCAGAGGGTCTTGGAGTCTATCAGATTCTAATATGGGTTTTGAGAAAGATATATTTCAACCTTTAAATTGTAGAATCGCTGAACATGTCAATTTGTGGCCATATAACTTTGCATAAAACTGTTTTCCTCAATTAGAGAAATATTTGAAAATATAAAGGCGTTCATTACATAAATTACCGGTTATGATTAGCCAAAGTTCCAAACAAGGATGTTTTAATCAGAACATAGTGTTGTTATTGAATAGATATTTCCAAACTGAGAAGTCTCTGGATATATTCTGAAAGAATTAATCCTAAACACACCTCGAGAGGTAGCATATTCATAATAAAATAAAGAAATGCAAGTTCATAAAAACCATAGATTTAATTATTTGTTTTAAAAAGTTAAGCAAAACAAATATTTCCTAAACCCAGGACCTAAAATTGCAAGGAATACAGTATGAAGAAATCCATGATTTGAAATGACACTAATTGATGATAAAGTCAGTTCAGAGTTCAAATGATGTTTCTGCCTAAAGAACAGTTCAGCTTCTTTCACAACAGTAACTAAAGTAGAACAATTTTCATTGCCACTTTAGAATTTTCAATAAAATAGCTAATCCCATTTAATGATTTACTACACTGTTGTTTCCATTTTTAAATACTTGTTAAATATATAAGCTGACCTTTTTAATGGAACAGTACCTATTGAGTCACAATATCGTCTTGCAGAGAAAGAAAGAGTTATAACTCGGTTTGACTTGTTTACAAGTATCTGTAATTTTTGTGTAAAATACAACATTTTATATATTGAATAATGTATTTTTTGGCCTTGTAACACTTCTTTAACTTTGTGTCATGTTAGATTTTCAAAAGAAGCAACCAGATGATGAGTCCACTCCCAGCACAAGTAACAGCCAATCGGATTTGTTCTCTGGAGAAACAAATAGTGACAACAGTAATACCTCTCTATTGACACAGACTGTTAACTCCAACCAGCAACTTTCGACAGAACTGAATGTAACTTCTTTGAGCAAAGAAGAATGTAAGTATACAGTCTGAGAGGAGATTACAGGCTGTTCTGGAATTTAAGAATTTTAGCCCTTTAAGTTAGGGGTAGAGAAGAGCCTGAGAATTGATTGTCAAGTGCTAGTTGAAGAAAAGGGAATCAATGTATCTTTCCTATTTAGATATAATTGTAGAAAAGCATTTGGTTGCTTGTATATATCTTTTTCAGAATACTTCACAGTTTAATCTGTGAATCTATAATTTAAGATTATGCTTTAGAAACAGAAGTTTTCATTGTAACGTTTCTGCAGATTTTTTTAAAAAAATATAGATGGTACCATGCACCATGTATACAGTGAGGATAAATACATTATTATTATTATTATTATTATTATTATTATTATTATTATTATTATTATTATTATTATTATTATTATAAAGTGTACACAGCAAACGAGATAACGGTGCTGGGTTTCGTATCACAAATCACTAGTTGAACACTTCCCAAGCGTTTAGGACTGTGTGATGTATCGGCGGATTATGCGAGCAGATCCCAGTAAGGTGGCCTTCTGCAGCTGACCCATGGTGATTTTGTCAGCGCCAATTGTTTTTAAGTGCTTGCTTAAGTCTTTAGGCACAGCACCCAGTGTGCCAAGTACCACTGGAACCACCCACACTGATTTATGCCAGAGTTTCTACAGTTAGATTTTCAAGTCTTGATATCTGGTCATTTTTTCAAGTTGTTTCTCGTAATTTCTGCTGTCACCAGGTATGGCAATGTCGACGATCCACACTTTTTTCTTCTCCACAATCGTGATATCCGGGGTATTGAGTTCCAAAACTTTGTCAGTCTATATTTGGAATGATGATGATGATGATGATGATTATTATTATTATTATTAATTTTCTATGCTTTTCAGATCAAGCTCAAAAAAGTGTTAAACTAGCCAACACTTTAGAACAAAAATGCATTAAATAGTGGAAAGATAATTCTGTTCAGCTTCCAGGGGGAGAATTTCACAAAACTGTTCTTGCTATCTCATCATACCTACACATATCAGATGTATAGAGGCTAGAACTCCCTGAACATTGATTTGGCATCTAGAATAATGATCTTCTAGATGATTTTAGCTGAAAATCTAGAACAAAATTGGATTATTTAATCAGAAGTAATTGTAAGATTCAATAGAATATCACTTGGCTTTCGGTAGTATACAAAAAGATAAACATAAATTATACAGTAAAATATCACTTATCCTGAGATAGACTGAAATAAATCTCCCCTCATATCACATAAAACATGACAGAAAAAGAACAGCTCAGTTTCCATTGGCTTTGAAAACTTATCTGAATGTTAAACATATATTAATTGAATGACTTTGGGCCCATCATTTTATCTTAGTCCTATAGGGTTTTTATAAGGGAAAACAGAAAGCATCATGCATACTACCTTGATGTATGCAAAAAAAATCTCAAATATAAATCTAATGAAGAAACAAATACCAATGCTATTATCTTACACTGAAATCTGAAGATTTTTAAACATTTCTATCTATGTATAGGATACCCTGAAAATAAATTTTGTTTGTCATCTGTATACATACACACAGCTTAAGAGTCACCCCTCTGTGCTCCTTCTACCACTTTGGTCTTTGCTTTCAATGTCTTCTCTAATCCCTCCTTCAGCCCTGGTGCTTTTCCAGCTCTCATACTCTTTATTGATGTTGCTGTCATTTAGCACCACTACAACTATTACCACTGCTGTATTTCTGGTCCTTGTCTACTACCCTGATGTCTGTTTGATTGACCAGTACCATCCTGTCCATTTGGATCTGGAAGTCCCACAGTATCTTAACTCTGCTCCATAACCCTCTATGGAATCTTCCATCTGGCCTGGGGAGGATCTAACCCATACTATGTGTAGATGTTCCTGTACAGGATGTCAGGTACTTAGTTGTACTGTTCAGTATATGCTGCTCCTGCCTGAATCTTATACTCTGCCACTATGTATTAATTGGACTGTCTCTGAGGTGTCTCAACACAATCTGTACCTTCAGTATGACTGGCTAATGTACTGTTCTATGGATGTCATGCCTTAGTGTTGTCCACTAAGGCATGAGATCTATAATACTACTGATAGGATTTCCCAATTTCACCACCCTAGGTATCTGTCAGTGGTACATCCCATGCAAGATCTTGTCTTGCCATGACACATCATCTACTTGATCTTTCTCCATGCCTGCTGCTACCTCAGCCATTTTCTCAGCAGTTCATTGTTGTGTGCCATATTATTGACATACCACTGGATACTTCCGGTGTCATCCAGGGAAGTGTCTTTGACACTGACCAAACTCCATTCAGCTAATGTATAGTCTCTGAATGTTGAACTTGGATTAGAAATCTCCATATATTGTGAGGAGTTTCCAGGTTTTTGCATCCATGTCTTTCTTTGGTCAGTTCACTATACCAGCAAGGTAGATATCTGATGACTGGCAGGGCATGCATATTGATGGTGTGGATCTTGTTTTTCAGGGCCTGTTTTATTCTTTGGTAGTAGTTAGATATTGCTGTTTTCCCTGCCTCCTCACCATGGCTCCCAAGGTGCTTGTAGTTAGTCTGTATGTCTACTATGTGATCCACTGGTAGTTCTGCCCCATCAATCATAACTACCTTTCCTTTCTTAAGTACCATCCATCTATACATCTTCAGTCTAAATGATATCCCTATGTCCTGACTATAGATTCATTTAGTCCTTATGATTATTTAGCTGATAGGGTCAAGTCTATGTAGAACAGCGGGGACAATGCATCATCTTGATATGTGCTGCACTTGATAGCCACTTATGCATGCTATCTTGAGTTGACTTCCAGTATTGTCTTCCACAATCCCATTGAGTTATTGAGAACAGACCTTAATCTTCTATTGATTAGGTATAGCAGTCGGCATTTGTAGATCTATGTGTGTGGCATTGAGTTGTATGCTTTCCTATAGTCAATCCAGACTGCTCTAATCTGTTTAGATCTTGAGTCTGGGGTGATTGCACTACCTATGACCAATTGGTGTTGGGTCTGTAATGTGTTTCCAGTGCCCTTCTGAACAGTGCTTATATATTGCCCCATATGATCTTGCAGTTTGACAGCTATGATGCCTGATAGGACTTCCCATGTTGTGGAGTGGCAGATTATCGGTCAGAATAATCTCTTAAGGAGGGGCAAACTCCTGCTTATTTTAAGGCTGAAGGAACTATCACCACCTGCAAGGAATCATTTACCACAGCTTGTACCCAAGGAAATGCCAACTCTCAGGAAGCCTTAACCAGACAGGAGGGTCATAAGCCCAGACAATAGGTGGCAGAGCTCACAGCAGTAAGGACCTTTTCATCTTCCTCAGAATTGTCTAGCTTGAACTTTTCATAAATAACCAATCTAATATGTGCCTTAATCATTTCCACTGGATCTTCTCTATTAATATTTAATATAAAATATGAATCTGGGCCTCAGAGTATTCTTAATTCTCAAGACTAGAAATCTGTAGCAAACCTTCTGGCATGAATATACAGAATAGACAAATCTATATGGAGCAAATGATACCTCAGATACCTAGAATGTGATCCAGGAAGAGCTGAATAAGCAATAACTAGTGCTTGGAATTCTACTCAGGAACCTGTTAATAATCAATATGGTCTCTGCAATCTAGGTATTATCTTGTTGAACAGCTTTCACCCTTCAGCAGTAAGCCATTGCACCTCCTGTGGTTTCTGAAGAGTCTTCAGAAGCAGCCTCTTGTAGTGTGTGTTACAGTAATCCAAGATTTCAACTTCATCATTATTATCATCCTGCCCACCAATGCAGTGGAAACAATACTAGAGAACCGCTATGGCAGCAGTGATTCCAGTTGTTACAGAGAAAATGCTCAAACAACCCACAAGCCATCAAAACCTGTTCCATCTCTAACTCTACCACTTCTGTCATATCCGCTTGGTTATGGCAGAAGCCTCTTAAATTTAAGGTCTAGGAGTCATCTAATTTTTACTTTCTTTCCATTCTTTTAGGGATTTGGTGTGCGAGGTATTTTATTTTTCCCTTCTTTAATCAACCTCACATTTCTTTTTTCTTGTTAGTTTTCTTTTCTTCCTTGCTCTTCATACTGTACATCAGTCCTTACCCTTGACATTAATTTGTTCCAATTTAATTGTACATACTGCAGATTCTTTTTATTATCCTCCCACTTCTATATCACCCTTCACAGCTAGCTACTCATATTGCTTAAACCCCCAAATCTAAGAGTTCTGGTGTTGGTTTCTTTTCTACACAAAACAATACAGGACCCCAAACATTACCTGATGTAATTCAGCTTCATTAAAGTAGCAACATATTGGTAAAAATAATTTTAACCTACTGATTTTTTCTTTTCACAATTCAGTGTTTCTTTTGCCTACCACATTGATAGAAATATTTGATTGAAATAGTTCTACCTGTATATTTCTCTGCAGATCCCAAAATTAACTATTGCCCACTTCCTGTCCTCTTGCTGTGTTAGACCAAATTGTTATAGTTATATCAGTTACATTGTAAAGAAACACAATGAGAGAAATTCTTTTGTAAAGTGTTAATTCTGAAACTTTGCATAGTATAGACAATAGATATGAAGCAGCAGAAGACGACAACATGTTTGGAAATATTATCTATCCAAAATTCTTGATGCCTTTCTGCTGGAATGACTGTAAATAAAATCCAGGTTAGATGTATAAACAGTTTCAACTGTTCCTCTTTTCCTTTTTTGCCCTCCCAAACTGAAGTTTTCTTCTCTAGTTCAGATTAGTATCATTTATCAGAGCTAACTTTAAAGCAGATGGAGCTTTTCTAATTGATAGTCTCAATGTGAAAGTTTCTTTCCAATAATGAAGAATATCCAAACTGTAAATGTATTTTAAATATTGATTTAACAGAGCTTTCCCTGTTCATTTTGTTTTATAGAAAATTCTATAATGCAAATGTTTTCATTGCAATATGTTTCTTAAAATATTAATATTTTTAGCACAGTACACTTCTTCGTACTATACTAAATAGAATGCCTGCATTTCAATAAGAATAGAGGCATGTGACATCATTTTATTAAGCTTTATCCTTCCAAACAGACTTGACAAGGTGGTAAATTAAGGTTAATTGTTCTGCAAGATAAACAGAGAACAACTAACATTTTGCTTATGTTGCATACACAGTATCATAGTCCTATTGAATGGGAATAAATTTAAACTTTATTTTACTCTCCTTAAGTATCCAAATACTCTTATTAGAAAAATCTGTACTTAAGAAGCTGTTGGACCTGGCAAGATATGTGTGGCATTGCAGTGATACAACCAAAAAGAGCCTGTAAAGGTATCAAGGGACTATGAAGGACTAGATAGAAAGACAAAAGATTTAGGTGCACATGTGGTATTTTCACTCATGCTTCCAGTAGATTGTCAATAATCTACTGAAGTGGAGTGAGGATATCAGAGAAAAACTTCTGGTTGAAGGATTATCTACATGATGGGCTTCTGTCAAGAGATGGGGTCCAACTCATAAGGACTTGAAATAATGTATTTGGAAGGCATCTCGCTTGGATCATCCAAAAGCCTTTAAACTAAATCTGGTGGGGAAAGGGACCAAACCCAAAGGGTAAATTGCAAGACAATGAATTTGAAAATGGAAGAGGTGAGAATGAAGGGGCACTCAGGTATAAAACAGGAGAGATAGCAAGCAAACACATGGTCAGCCATAAAGAGTTCAGATGTCTACACACTAATGCTCAAACTATGGGAACGAACAGGGAGAACTTGAAGTCCTAGTACATGAAGGCAGGTATGATACTGATATGGTATGATAAATGATGGGATGGAACTCATGATTGGATGATGGGATGGAACTCATGATTGGAATATACAACTAGAAAAATATAATCAAAAGAAACTAACCCCACAAAAGAGGAGGAGGAACAGTTTCACTGTATATGTTTTTCCTGTGTTGGATGGAGAAAAAAAGATCAAAAGATGAGAGGGTACAGAAACTTGAAAGAAGAGATGGAAGGCATGAGAAATAAAAATAATAATATGAAGCAAATAATTTTGCTACACAAACCTTGTAGGATGCAACACTTAAAAAAGAATTGTATAATTAGTATCAGTTGACTAAGAGGACCCTAAATAGCCTTCAAAACATAAATTACTAAAAAGACATTTGCTAAAGTTTTCTCCACTTGGCTATATATGCAGATTGTGAGCAGTATCTTTAAAGACTTCCATAATAAATTTAGTTTCTCTTTGGTCATTTCTTATATGTTTGTGGTTCTAATGCATGATCTTTTTCAAAGATTATGTGAATAAATTGGGCATCTTCCAATCGCACACGTTCATGGATAGATTCAGAGTATAGATGGGTTTCCCAAAGGACAGTCTGGGTTTTTTTTACTTATCTTGCTTATAGCATCTTCTAAAATGCCTCCATTATTTGGTACCAGTTCCCACAGTGGTATTTTTAAAAATTGGCTATTAAATTCATGTATAATCTTTTGACATTTTGAGTTAAAAGCATGTATGTTTCTTTAGTGCCATATTTTGAAAACAATTTTGAAAATGCTGCATTTTGTATATTTCAGCTGCCATTTTCTTTAGGTATCTTGTGTTGGAGTTTCAGAATTAGGTTCCTAAGGATATCTAGGAAGTATTCAAAAACAAGTATTCAGTTAGCATCTGGTTTGCATCACTATTCTTCCTTTATCTTAACTCTGGTTTTTCTGCCAGTACTTAAGGAGAACCATTTGTAAGCCACTCAGAGTAACCATATGTGAGTTGGATGGCTCTATAAATGTGTTTAATAAATTAATAAAACTGTAGGTCTGGTACTGTTGATGTCTAACTTTGTAAATTTCCTGTACATAGTTGTTTACAAAAGCAATTCCCTAGCTGAAGAAAGCCAACTGCCATCTAGAATCCCTGTAAAATAATTGAGCCTTTAACTGAATGCTACCCAGCACTGAGGTACCAATATATTTTTTGTAAAGTATGAATCATTTGGCAATACTTTTATAATGAAGTTAACCTTGAAATGAAGTTGCTTTTGTTTTGCTGCATAAAAGGAGGATGAAACTTAACATTGATCTGTTTCATTTTCACATGTCTGTGTATTAGGCTAAATTTTGAAAACTTAGTAGCCATGAATAATTTTTATTAACAGGAATATTAGTAGAATGCTGGTTATAGACGAAAGTTCTCTTCCATCCTACCTCTTCAGAGTTGGACCAAAAGAAAATAACTTAACGGAAGAGAGAATTGCACCTTCATAAATCTGTTACTTGCTTATGGGTTTATTTGCCCAAATGTAGGATTCAATATATGCATAAAATGAATAGAAGGAAGTTTTATCTCCTGTCCATTGAGCTATCATCTAGAAAATCATACCCACCCAGTGGAAAAGCAGCCCTCCACTAGAATGAGAAATCTCCATTTATGCAACTTAAAGCTTTTGTTTCAGACTGAGTTCTCTAACTCTACATCACTTTTGCAAAGCAATGGGTTGTTACTTTCTTGCCAGTGTATTTCTAGATCACGGGGTCACCAACCTTTTGGACCTCAGGGACCACCAAACTCATAATTTTAAATCCCAGGGACCAGTAACCGGTTCTGTGGGCATAGTCTAATTTGTGGGTGTGGCTTGGTCATGTGACTGGCTGGGCATGGCTTGTATGTAAATATAAATATTTATATAAATATTGATTTTTTTTATATAAAAAGAGCAACTTTTACCCAAAATCAGGCAAAGCAGGCAGGCAGATTGAGTTGCTCACAGAATCACAGATTCATTTCAGAGATCTCTATCTGCCAGTGGCTAGCTCAGTCTGTCACATAAAATTTGCTTGGAAGCAAACTCACAAAATAACTCTAAATACATCATATATGTAAATATTTATTTATTAAAAAGAGCATTTTTACCCAAAATCAGGCAAAGCAGGCAGGCAGGTTGAGTTGCTCATAGAATCATTCAGTGATCTATCTATCTGCCATCGGCTAGCTCAGTCTGTCACATAAAATTTGCTTTCTGTGAGTCTGCACTGAATAATAAGAACCTTCAGTCCTAAGGGAGGTTTGGCTGTGCTTAAAAGCAGAGCCGAAGATTTAAAGACTAGCTAGAAAGCAAGAAATCCAACCATTTCCTGCTTCCTAGCTAATCTAAATCTCCCAACACAGCAGAACAGCTGATGGTTGGAAAAAGGAAAAATAGCAATTTAGCAGGCAAGATTTCCGGGTAAGGAGTGAGTGGGCAGGGAGGGTTCCCGTAAACCATGTGGGCAGTGCAGCCTTGTGTTTCTGCGCAGCCTGGATTAATTGCTTTGGGGGATGCTCTGGGGGTGAGATTTCTCTGTGGCCCACCAAAATTTTCTTGCAGCCCACCGGTTGGTGACCACTGTTTTAGACCATAGTCTAAAATGTAAACTCTACCCACATGATGGGCTTCTGTCAAGAGAAGGGGGTCCACCTCATAAGGACTACATGGAAGACATCTTGTTTGATGGGAGGAAAATACAGGCAAAAAATCTACCTTTTCCTGAAATTGTCCACTCTTGCTGGCCTTGTTGCTTAAAAACACTAAACTCCAAATTCCTAAATGAGGGGTCACTAAATGAGAGGGAGGATGTAAATTTAATACAAAAAGAATAATTTCCTTTGGAGTCAGTGTGATTTATATCTGCGTAATTCTCCATAGAGCTGCTGAGAGCATCCAGAGTGGGAGATGCTCCAGTCTTCACTCTTACAGGCTGAGCTATAATTGAGGAATGCTCCTCCTCCTCCACGTGACTCCTTCATAGTATTCCCCAGTTTTAGCTCAGCCTCGCAAGAGACAGGCAGCTCTAACAGTTCTTCCTTGGCCAATTCAGGATTTTCTTTCAATTAATTTCAGGTTTCATGGTTCATTTCTTTCCTCCTTGGCCCCTGCGCATTTCGTTTGTCTTGGATTAGGTGAGAGGAGCGTTTTTTCGCCCCTCAGGGGGGAGATCGGGGGTTTTAGAGTCTTTCGCTCCCCCCCCCACTCTGGTTCCTGCCGCTAAAGCCGTTCTGCCCTTAAGCAGCAGCTTGTATTTGCGCTCTTAATTGCGCTCCATTGTGCCTTCCCCCCGCGAAAGCATTAGAGAGAGGGCGAGCTCTCTTCTCTCCGGCCCCTTGTTTCGCCTGCATTTAGGCAGTTTTTGTTGTTGTTTGAGGGGTTTCTTTCCGTCTCTGAGTATTCGCACCAGACCTGGTGGCCATTTTGGGCGTGCCTCGTGGCTAGCCGCCATTTTATTGAGTGCGATCTTGCTGCGAGGATTTCAAAGGCCCATAGCAGGACCAGCAGGCCTGTTTGCAGCCTAACGATCGAAAGGGTATTGTGGCTCTGTGCCCTGCTGTTCTTTATTAGTATCCGTTGGCTATTTCCCCAGCCCACTCAGAGGCAAAGACTAGGCACCTGCCGTATATACTCGAGTATAAGTCGACCCGAATATAAGTCGAGGCACCCAATTTTACCACAAAAAACTGGGAAAACTTATTGACTCGAGTATAAGTCGAGGGTGGGAAATGCAGCAGCTACTGGTAAATTTCAAAAATAAAAATAGATACCAATAAAATTACATGAATTGAGGCATCAGTAGGTTAAATGTTTTTGATTATTTATTTCAAAGAAAAACAGTAAACTAGCTCTGTAAGTGGAAAAGAGAGCCAACAAAACCAATATGGTACCAACAATAACTTTAAAAGTACAAAAACCTTAGCTCAATCAGCAACCAAGCTAAAACACAAGAGTTAAAATCCTTCAAAACTGGATTCCTCCTCCTCATCTGTATGTCCAAACAGTGTCACCCTCTCCCTTGCAAGAAAAAAGCATGTGTATGTGCTGCATGTACATCCTGTTTTGGAGAGCCACCATCTCTTTCATAGCTCTCCCTCATGCCTCCATTGCATGTGCACACATGCCACGGCTCAGTAGTAGGTCAACATACAGATGTCACACCAGGTTCCCTCCTCAAAAGGAACATCCAACCTTTCTTGAGAAGTACAAACTTCATCTGTTCAGGATTGTGGTGACAAAGGTGAAGGAGGATGGGGCTGAGAGAAGGGAAGGGAAGAAAAGATCATTGACAGGGAGAAAGACAGGGAGAAACACCTGGAAGTGTGAGCCCTCGAGTTTCCTTAGGGAAGACCAGACAACAAGGGGAGAGGAGAGGAGGAGGAGGAGGAGAGTTTAAAAAAAAGAGTGGGAAGCCAACTCACGCGTGCCATCAAAGCCAGGGGGTCCGCCTGCTACCGCCAGAGGAGTGCGGGGGGGGAGTGCGGGGAAAGGGGATTCGTGCCGAGGATCCGCAAGCGATTACCAGATTTGCAGCTCCGTTTGTTGGTGAAGCTGGAAGCGCGCAACGCAGGAGCTCGTGGGGGCCCCGGGCGCCCGTTAATGGGGAAGGAGAGGCCGCTTGGGATCGCCAGGCTCAGGCAGCCTCCCCCGCCCCCTCCCCTAGCAGCAAAGAGCTGCTCCGGGGGGCTCCCGCCACGGTGCAGCCAGGCACTTTGTCTCGCTGCCCCCGGAGCAGCTCTTCGCTGCTAGGCTAGGGGGCAGGGGGAGGCTGCCTGAACCTGGCGGTTTCTTGGCGAAGCTGGAAGCGCGGAACGCAGGAGCTTGTGGGGGCCCCGGGCGCCCGTTAATGGGGAAGGAGAGGCCGCTTGGGGTCGCCAGGCTCAGGCAGCCTCCCCCGCCCCCTCCCTTAGCAGCAAAGACCTGCTCCGGGGGGCTCCCGCCACGGCACAGCCAGGCACTTTGTCTCGCTGCCCCCGGAGCAGCTCTTTGCTGCTAGGCTAGGGGGCGGGGGAGGCTGCCTGAACCTGGCGGTTTCTTGGCGAAGCTGGAAGCGCGCAACGCAGGAGCTTGTGGGGGCCCCGGGCGCCCGTTAATGGGGAAGGAGAGGCCGCTTGGGGTCGCCAGGCTCAGGCAGCCTCCCCCGCCCCCTCCCCTAGCAGCAAAGAGCTGCTCCGGGGGGCTCCCGCCACGGCACAGCCAGGCACTTTGTCTCGCTGCCCCCGGAGCAGCTCTTTGCTGCTAGGCTAGGGGGCGGGGGAGGCTGCCTGAACCTGGCGGTTTCTTGGCGAAGCTGGAAGCGCGCAACGCAGGAGCTCGCGGAGGCCCCGGGCGCCCGTTAATGGGGAAGGAGAGTCCGCTTGGGATCGCCAGGCTCAGGCAGCCTCCCCCGCCCCCTCCCCTAGCAGCAAAGAGCTGCTCCGGGGGGCTTCCACCACGGCGCAGCCAGGCACTTTGTCTCGCTGCCCCCGGAGCAGCTCTTCGCTGCTAGGCTAGCGGGCGGGGGGAGGCTGCCTGAACCTGGCGGTTTCTTGGCGAAGCTGGAAGCGCGCAACGCAGGAGCTCGCGGGAGCCCCGGGCGCCCGTTAATGGGGAAGGAGAGGCCGCTTGGGGTCACCTCTGTGGCCCTCAGTGGGTAGACAGCCGCGGCGGCGATGCTGCCCTGGAGGCGCGATCGGTTGCAGCCACGCCAGTGCAGGCCAGGCATGGTGCCGTAGCGGCTGACTCGAGTATAAGCCGAGGGCGGATTTTTCAGCACAAAAAATGGGCTGAAAAACTCGGCTTATACTCGAGTATATACGGTATTTCCCATTTTGGCTGGGAGGCTGCCTCAGGAGGCCCTTTCGTTTTTTTGTATTTGTTGTTGTTGTTCATGGCCTCAGGTTCATTTGGTTTAATGGCTCATTTAAGATATTTCTTAATGTCTTTATTTATTCCAAAAAAAAAAAGAGGAATATTTTTTTCTTTCAATTGGCACTTTAGTTCGGTTAGACTTTTTTGGTCTCTTCCATCCTCACCCCCCCAAAAAATAAAAATCATTATAATAAATTAAAATAAAAACAAAAAAATAATAATATTAATAATATAAGACAACGAAAAAAATTTCCAAAAGGGGGGCGCGGCTCAACTATAGGACATCCGGCCTTCGTTGTAGGTCAAACTCCTAGGCATGCCAACCACAAGGCTTTGTAGAAGGAGTTTGACAAACGCTCCAGGGACTCTCATTCTGTAACCCCAGCTCTTCCCACCCCCTCTACCTCTACTCAACCACCCCCTCTGCCAGATCAGCCTTCTCTTTCCAGGCGCAGTTCGCCCGCCCTGAGCCTCCAAGCCACTCGAACACCTGAAGCGACGTTCACACCGACCGCTGCTGGCCTACGTCCAGAAGGTCCAGCAACAGACATCATTCCAGACAGTATTAGAGAATGGATGCAGCTGGCCATCCACCAAGGGATCGCGGAAGGTATACAACAGTTGTCCAGACCAGGTTCTCAGACGATGACACCCGAGGTCGAATCTGTTTTCGGAAGATCCCTCCCCAGACCGGAATCCCACCATGATCAGGTACCTTCCCAAAGGGAGCTTCCCTTCCCAGAAGGGGAGGAAGAGGAGGAGGAAGAGGAAATGGGCTTTGAACCCTTCAGGGAAGAGGAAGGGTCAGATAGGGGGTCCCTACAATACTCTGAACCCTTTTCCGAGGTAGAACCAATGGAAGGAGAGATGTCAGAGGATGAGGGCATATCCCCTGACCAACCCGCCTTTGTAGGCCTGTTCAGGCCTCATTTATTCAAGTCTTTGCTATTTAAAGCGAAAAATATTTCGGGTCTAATTTCCCAGTCTCCTTTTGATTCCTCACCAGCAGTTGCTGGGGGTCCAGAAGATTCTATTTTCTGGTAGCTGGTCGTAGAGACCGAAGTCATTCCTGCGCCACCAATTTTCTCCGACTTGGTAGCGAGACAGTTGGTTTCATTGCCCCCCCCCCCGCTCCTTCCAGCCAGGACAAGAGATTTTTTAATCTCGATACCGATTTCTCTGCCATGCTAGACACTCCCGAGGTGGACGACCCCATAGTGAGGCTAGCATCATCCTCTAACCCCACTGATGCTCTGGAAGCGCTGAAGCCAGAGGACAAGCGGGCCAAGATGGCGCTGCAGCGGGGGCACCAATCTGATGCTTGGGCCATTCGATCTGCCACCGCCACATCCTTTTTCACTTGATCTTCCATCAGATGGCTCCGACAGTTGAAACAGCATGTCCCCCCATCTAACACCAGGGCCCAGCAGGTCATTGCCAAACTCACAGCCGCAGCCGAATTTGCGGCCGACGCTACCTTTCACGCTGTGAAATTTTCCTCTCGGGCTATCTCCTTGCATGTTACTACCCGCCTTCTGCTTTGGCTTAAGCACTGGCAGGCTGACATTAAGAATAAAACTAAATTGGCCTCCGCTCCCATCTCGGGAAGCAAATTATTTGACTCAGCCCTGGAACCATTGTTGATGGAGAGCCGAAATAAAAAAAAATTCCTCCCATCTCTTTTTCGTAGGCAAGAGCCCAGAGTGTCCCAACCCTTTCGAAGGGGCTCCTTTCATGCCTCCTTTCAGATGCCCTTCACCCTCAGATTTCAGAGGTCCCCGCCATTTTGGCTGGTCTATCAGGACCGGGGCGACACGGGGGACAGGAACAGGAGAGGGGCCAGCTACAGGAGGTCCTTCTGAGGAGCAGGAAGTAAAGCATCTCGGCGCCCCAGATAGGACTTCAGTCGCTTATCCCATTGGCAGCCGGCTTAAATAACTTGCCGACCAATGTGAATCATCCACTTCTATTTCCTGGGTTAGGGACATTGTCAAATTTGGTCTCTCCCTTCAGTTTCGCTCTCCCCATCCGGATCATTCTCCTCTTTCCAGAGACCGTTCTAAATGTGCTCTCATGGAAGCCGCTATCAAACACCTCTCTGAGATCAAGGCCATGCAGCCCATGCCACCCTCGCAGTGAGGAAAGAGGTTCTACCCCCACCTCTTCCTAGTGTCTAAACACTCCGGAGGTTGGAGGCCCATTCTAGACTTAAAGAGGCTCAATCGTTTCATTGTCTGTCATAAGTTCAAAATGCATACGCTTCAGTCCATTTTGCAGGACACCAGGAAAGGAGACTGGCTCACTTCCATTGACCTTTCAGAGGCATACCTTCACATCCCCATTCATCCTTCACTTTTTAGATACCTGAGATTTTGCTACAATGGCCAACATTTTCAGTACGTGGCCCTTCCCTTTGGACTAGCCTCAGCTCCGAGGACCTTTACCAAGGTGTTGGCAGCTCTGGCGGCTCACCTCAGACATTTCCCCATTCGCATTCACTGCTATCTGGATGACATCCTCATCCTCTCCCCCACCCGGCGCCAATCCGAAAAGGACACAAAAATCACCCTCTCGGTGCTTCAGGCCCATGGTCTTCTTGTTAACTGGGAAAAGAGTCAGCTTACCCCCTCCACCCGAATAGCTCATTTAGGGGCAATGATTGACTCAGTCGAGTCTTCCTTTCCTCTGAAAGGTTTAGCAGCATCCAGAAATTGATCAGGGTCTTTAGACGGACAAGGAAAGCCTCATTACTGGATTTATCTAAATTACTTGGCAAATTGGTCTCATGCATATCCATTGTTCCCTGGGCTTGGCTATACTACAGATCTCTGCAGTGGTTCCTGCTACCTTATCAGTGTTCCGGAAGGAGCAATTGAAGAACTGTGGTGAAGGTTCCTTCAAAGGTCCTCGCCTCTCTCCTCTGGTGGACCAGACCCGCTACCAACAAGGGACATCTTTTCAAGGAGCCCCAAAGGGTCACTCTCACAACAGACGCCAGCCTATCCGGGGCCCACACTCAGTCACTTTCAGCTCAGGGAACTTGGTCAGCAACCGAGCGGCGCTGCAGCATCAACTGGCTGGAGCTCCACACAGTATACCTGGCTTTACGCACCTTCCTCCCTCAAGTGCGAAGACGCCATGTTCTGGTCCTGATGGACAACACTACTACCAAGGCTCACATCATCCGTCAAGGGAGCACTCATTCCATCCGTCTCATGAAGGATGCTGAGCTGCTCTGTCGTTCGGCAGAGGCCAACCTCTTATCTATCAGGGCAGATCACATCTCGGGGGTCTCAAACGTTCAGGCAGACTGGTTGAGCAGGGCCACTTTAGACCAATCGGAATGGAGCCTGCACCCCTCCCTGTTCAAGGAGGCTTCAGTGATATTCGGTCTACCACTGGTGGACCTGTTCGTGTCACCGCACAATGCCCAGACACCGAGATTCTTCTCATGATACCCCACCAAGAGGGCAGAGAACTACGACGCCCTACGTTGCCCTTGGCCCATAGGGCTTCTATACACATTTCCCCCCTCACGTTGATTCCCAAAGTGATCCAAAAGTTGATCCTCGAGAGGGCAGAAGTTCTGCTGGTGGCTCCATATTGGCCCAGGAGACTGTGGTTTGCGGATCTTCGCAACCTGTCGGTAGCTCCTCCTTGGAGGATCCCGCCAGACAAGGTCTCGCTGTCCCAGGGACCTCTTCAGCATCCAGAGCCGCAGTGGCTTCAGTTAGCCATCTGGAGGTTGAGCGGGAGCGTCTAAGAAACAAAGGTCTGTCTATTCAGGCAATCAGTACCATTCTGGCAGTGAGACCGCCTTCGACCACTCGCATATATAATGCAACCTGGAACCTTTTTTGTTAATGGTGCCACAAGTCTCTCATCAATCCGCTCTCCCCATCAATTGAACAAATCCTGGCCTTCCTACAAGATGGGCTGGACAGGGGTCTCTCCCCCAATACCTTGAGAAGGCAAGTTGCAGCCTTATCAACGGTTATCTCTGGCAGCTCCTCTGGCTCGCTTTCACACCACCCTCGCATGCGTTCATTCCTTAGAGGTGCCACTAGTTTGCACTTGCCAGTAGTTCACAGATACCGACTTGGGATCTTAATAAGGTTCTTATGGCGTTGACTAAACCTCCCTTTGAGCCTCTCAGGGAGGTGCCACTTCAGTTCCTCATGTTCAAAGTGGTGTTTCTGGTAGCAGTCACATCTGCACGGCGGATATCTGAAATAGCAGCTCTGTCCGTTAGAAAGGATCTCTGTGTTTTCCACACTGATCGAGTGGCGACCAGACCCTTCCTTCCTGCCTAAGGTCAACTCGGCCTTTCACAAATCACAGGAACTGGTTCTTCCTTATTTTTTGTCCCAGACCTTCTCGAGAAAGGGAAAGGCAGTGGCATACTCTTGATGTCCGGCGGCCATTTCTTATCTACATCCATCGCATTCATTCTATCAGGAAGTCGGAGTCATTGTTCCTGTCATTTCAACCAAAGATGCTGGATTGCAAGTATCCCCGTCTACTGTTGGCCGTTGGATCAGAGCTACCATATCCAAGGCCTATTTGTCCCAGCCCCTTCCTATTCCTGGTGGGATAACTGCTCACTCTACAAGGAGTGCAGCTACATCGGCAGCCTGGGCTACTCAGGCATCGATTCATGATATCTGTCGAGCGGCCACTTGGAAATCTCCATCTCCCCTTATACGCCACTATAAGATCGATGTTTATGCTTCAGCAGAAGCGTCCTTTGGCAGACGAGTCCTTCAACAGGTGGCGAGAGAACCAGAGGAGATTCCGGACCAGACAGAGTCCCTCCCGTAGGACAGACCATGCTTTGGTATGTCCCACTCTGGATGCTCGGAGCAGCTCTATGGAGAATGGGCGTTGGTACCTACCTGACACGCCCTTTCTCGATCTGCGTAGAGCATCCAGCCCCACCCTAATTGGTCCGTCTGATGGGGAATTCCTGTTTCGGCCAATGATATTTATAGTTTATAGTTCAGACTTGTATTATAGTTGACATGAAAGGATAGTTGCTGTCTTCTCGTCTTCGTAAAACTGGGAAACGCTATGGAGAATCACATGGAGGAGGACGAGCGTTCCTCAATTATAGCTCAGCCTGTAAGAGTGAAGACTGGAGCACCTCCCACTCTGGATGCTCTACGTAGCTCGACGAGAAAGGGCATGTCAGGTAGGTACCAACGCCCATTTTCTACCAGCTTGTTAAGAGGCTAAATGCACATTAACATGGCCATGAGGAGGAACCTTAGATTTTATATATGAAATAGTCAATATATAGTTTAAGAGTGCTATTGTTCATGTTCTAATCCATATATTTATTTAAAAGCTGGTTGAACTTGGTAAGCATACTTATATTACTAAGAACTATATCTAGAGGCTCTTAGCACAGTAGGAAATCTTATGTTTGTCACCTATCACTTCTTGCTTCAAATTTGACGTTTTTCTTGAATACAGAGTTTTCTGGTACAGAATCCCACATCAGAATTTTCTGAATTTGAGTTGATGTTGGTACATAAATAGCTAGGGATTCTGCTCTGAATCATCAGAATTTAAAGCTTTTCATAAATAGTTTTTACATATGTTAGTAAAGGGCATATTTGAGGGATATTATAGCAAAACTTGTATTTATATGTTTTATTTTTCATTGAGATACCAGAACTTCATTAGAATATAGAATTTGTTACACGTTTGCATGGTTAATCCTGCAGAAGTAAAATCTTCAAGATTATGATGAGATAAAATTGACAAAGTAGTTAATAAAGGATGATGTGTTCCTAATTAATCCATTGTGCCTATAGTTGAAAATTAATTGTGTTATGGAAATGTCATGTTAATTAAGGCAGTATATGAGAATACAATAAATCTTTTACAAAAAACTTTAGTTATGTTGGCAACAGTAGGTTGATAGGTTAGTGCTTTTCAGCCTACCAAAATCTCAATTTTTCTGTGATGCCTTGATGATTTACTTGTTACCATAAAGTGAGGTTTTACAGCAGGTCTTCAGAAATGCCATTCTCCCAGCAACGTCCACAATCTGAATTCTGTAACTATATCAGCATACAGATGATTAATTTATACATTGTATTTTCAACTACCGTATTTTTCTGATTATAAGGCGCACTCTCCCCCCTCCCCCAAAAGTGGGTGGAAATGTCTGCATCTTCTACAGTAAATATTGTGCTGGGAGGGGGAGAGGGTGGGTGGTGTGGCACCGATCAGCTGTTCTAAAATGGGTAGTGGCGGCAAATGGGCCACGGCACGAATGGGCCACAGCAAACGGGCGGCAGTGAATGGGCCATGACGAATGGCTGCGGCGAATGGGCAAGATGAATACCACATGGATGCTAGGAGGCAGAGGCAATTTTTAAAAAAAATTATTACTATAAATAGAAAGAGCAACACATTAAAATCCATATATTAATAAAAAAAAGAAAAAAAATGAGGCAAATTTTTTTTCTTGTTTTCCTCATATTCTCATATTCTGTTCTATAATCCGGAGCGTCTTATAGTCTGAAAAATACGGTATGTTCCCAGACAGATCCTGAACCATAGTTTCCCCACAGTGAGAGTCATGAAAATAGATTATATATTATGTTTATATCAAAATGGAATTTATAACTCTCAGCTTATTTGTTCAGTATAAGATTACCTATAATTTTGAATTATTTCCAGCTTCTCAAGGTGGTGGTGGTTGTTTTTTTGAACATATGTGTAACTGCTATCAGAAGCCTAATCATGTTGTGATGTGTGTTGATTAATTTAAGACCACAATTGAGTCCTGAATTTCCATTGCTAAATAATGCAGTCGTAAAGCAAGCCATCACATGACTGTATCACTTAGTGATTGCAATTTTGACACTCCCAGCTTTTTCTTATCCGAAAGTCATGAGTTATTCAGGAGATGGAATCCCACGTAAAGGGGGGAGGGCTGCCATAAAGGGGGTTGGGAAGGCCCTGGGAGACCTGGTGCAGACTGCACATGAGTTGAGGTGTGCTGTAGTAATGCGCAAAACGACAGCCGGCCCAGCAGCACTTAGAACTTCAGGAGACTGCAACTTCCCTCATCTGCCACTCAGAAATGCCTTTTCAAATCCTACATTGCAGTTAGCCATACCAGTACCTTTGCCCAAAGCTACAGTTACCTCCACAGCCCTGCATTCCACAGGCTCTGCTGCACTTAGCTGGTCTTTGCTGTTTTTCTCCTGCTACTCACAAGTTAACAAAGGGGCATTACAACAGCTATAACTTTGGGCACAATTTGTATGTTTTCATCATAATTTTGAACAATTACTGAACAAATGTCATAAGTTGAGGGCTACCTATAGTTCCTTTTTCTTAATTTTTTCTTTTTCCTCCATATATAAATATACATATATACAGTATATGTATATGTATATATGTATACATACACACACACAAAGATACATATTGGTTATATATTATTTAATCTGTGTGTGTCTATGTGTGTGTGTGTGTGTATGTGTGTGTACATACACACAGAGATAGGCTGTCCATTCAACACACAAGAGCAGTGTAGAATGTCAAATAACAACTTCCCCAACACCATACAATTGAAAGGATTTTTTTACAAAACAATACATAAACTGCTCAGAAAAAGCACCTCAAACAGGCCACACCACTGCCAGACTCAATGCCTTAGGAAAGAATCGTACCTATGATGAAAGGCAGGCAGAATCAAGGCCTGTCGGATTTCCAGGGAATGCTGTTCCAAAGGATAGAAGCAATGACAAAAAATGTCTCAGATTCTCATTTTTTAGATTAAATGGCTAAAATTTCTGTTTATAAGAAGCCTAATAAGATTTGAAAAGTATTTGATCATTGATGTTTTAAAATATCAATATTTTGATTTTCATTTGATTTATTGGCATCCACAGTGTTACATAAAAGTGTTACATAAAAGATTATGTCTTCTATCTAAAAAGTTTTCTTACCCTGGTAGATTAACCCTGGTAAACTAGGCTTTGGTTAATTATGAATTTTATTTACCAAATAAAAAGGAGAGGAGATATTCAAAGCCATATTGGAATCATGAAGTTGGAGTTATTATATGTGGTCTTAGCCAAAATAAAGATGAAACAGAAAGGAATGGCTAGTGGAGAAAGAGAAATAGCCTTGTCACTGTTTATCCTTTCTTTTATCCATTCCCACAATATTTATGTTGTGATTCATGTAACCAATATTATCCAAGAAATAGTGTTTTTTTTAATTACCATTATTGAAATGCTAATACTACTGGAATTAATTGCTTGATTTCTGTTTCTAGGTGGGCCATGCACAGATACAGCTCATGTTTCCTTAACCACAGCAACCAAAAGATCTTGTGATTCAGGTAAATTTTATTTTTAAAAGAATATATATTATGAAAGAATAATGTCCAGATCACTAGGCTGTTCAACTGGCCTAGAGAAAGACCTCATTCATAAAATCCTTGTTTCTTCTATATTGCAAGCCATTACATGCCATTTTATGTTATGTGTTTAATAATCTACCATTGAAAGTGAAAGTGGTGGGGGAGGGCAAAGTCAGCAAAAACTAATCCTGCCAGTATTCCTACAGGAGCACCAATCAAATTCAAACAGCCCTCATTCTTCCCTCTGAAGGAAAAAAAGATAAAATATGGGCTTTATTAAAGCACTAACACTGTAAATTGCATTACAACTTCCATAATCAAAAGGATACCAGTGCCTTTTGCTTATTTGTCTATTCTGAAGAAGATATTCATCTTCAATTATGTAAACTGCTTGCTGGATAAAATGTTCCAGAAGTTACTTCACATATTACTCACTAGGAGATGCATCATTGACTTCTGAATTCACCAGACAAATCATTCTTTGCAAGGTGAAGTGGGAAGCAATAATTTGTAATGTCCTCCAACATGGCAAATTAAATAATATGGAGTGAAGGATTAATTCCTTCATACCACATGACCTGATTTGGCAAGCCTGTAAATTGAAGGTAAAAGTGAAGCTTGAGCTGTATCCAACCCCTTGTCCAGGGGTGGGATTCAAATTTTTTAACAACTGGTTCTGTGGGCGTGGTTACTTGGTGGGCATGGCTTGGTGGTCATGTGACTGGCTGGGTGTGGCCAACTTAACATCACTTATATCGAGCCACATATCTCGCCTGGTCTCTCATGACTTTGGGGATGCTGCAACAGTCGTAAGCATGAAAAACAGTCATAAGTCACTTTTTTCAGTGCCATTGTAACTTTGAATGGTCACTCCACACAAGCAAAGTACCAACGAAGGAGGAAAACAAAACTCCAGAGAAGTTCCTGAGACAGGAAGTCTAGTCCTGCCAAGAACGTAATAAGGGTTAACCGAGAGGCAGTTTCCGTAAGCAACATCAAATGTTTCCTTCCTGCCATCCTTACAGGATTAAGCCAGTAATTTCTTCTAACAACCGGTTCTCTGAACTGCTTAGAACGTTAACAACTGGTTCTAGTGAATAGGTGCGAACTGGTAGAATCCCATCCCTGCCATTGTCACTACCTAGACATATTCATGTTGTTTTCTTCACAATACAGAAGTGTTTGCATTCTTTTGGGATCTTTTTTGATTTCTCATTGTTAAAGCCTTGCAATTTCCCATCCAAGTATTAACCAAGATCATTCCAGCATAGTTTTATCAAAATCCAAGGGTTACATGACTACAGATGTTATGATTGATATCTTTTTTTTAAAAAAATTCTGAAACCCAACAGATAACCTTCAGTTAGCAATCACACAGAATTACATTCTCAACAATTGTTTATGTATAATGTAAATGCAATAAAATATATTAGAATAATATATTTTATATATGAATTCTATAATAGAATTCAAATTATCCTCACCTTCAACAAAATCTGAAATCGATTGGAGTTGGGAAGTGTGATTTTGTGTCAGTCGTTCTCTCACAGCCCAATGCATCTCACAGGGATATTGTAACAAAAATAAGAGGATAGAAATATTAGGTATGTTCACCATTTTGAATTATATATAAAAAGATAGTATAAACATCTAATAATATAATAATCTTAATAGTCTATGTTGATTTGTTAATTATGCTAAGACATGATATAGCAGCTACTCTTAAGGCATTCTGTATAAATTCATGACAGAACTCTGAGGGAAGACCCCTAAATGCTTATTTTAAAAGAATTTTAAACCCCCTTTCTCTGATAAACTCTGCATCATCTTGTAAGTTGTGAAAATGAAAAATCCCTAAATACAGATTTGTTATGTCTCACCTATTTTCACAAGTGAGAACAAGGAGTTCCACAGTTCAAAATATTCAAACAAAACAGAGCCAGACTAAAAAAGGGTTAACAGAATTATATTCCAGTCCTTGGCAGACTTCCCGGAATCTGTCTGGTAATTCAGAATGTCCATAAATTACAAAAGCCGCTCCATAGGTATCCTTTCGATACATCAAACACTTTGCTTCTAAGCAAAGTTTGAGAAGCATCACGCCTCCTTAAATCACCTGGATGGGCGTGTCAGTCTCTCTAATCAATGTCTGGCTTGACGCTTCCCCTCAGCTTGACGTTTCAGTCTCCTTCTAGTTCTGGCATCAAGCCACAATCTGTCAGTTTCCCCACTTGAAGCCTCTGACTCATTTTGTGGATCAGTTGCTGGCATGAATGTCGTCGAAGGCTCTGAGGGGGGTTGTCTCTGTGATAAACTCTCATCCTCCTGGCTCACATCTGTGTCCTCTAATAATTCAGACTCCACATTCACAGCAGGCTCCAGCCTTCCATCTTCAGAGTCATCAGAGTCAAAACTCACAGCAGGATCGATCCTTTCAGTCACAACACAGATTTATGAAACATTTGTATTAATGTCAAAAATTTCCAATTAATGTCAAAATAGTAAAATTAGTATATTCTTTTTCAAATGCATAAGGATCTTTGGTATTCTAAGGCAGGAGTCTCCAAACTTGGCAGCTTTAAGACTTGAGGACTTCAATTCCCAGAATTGCCCAAACAGCATGACTAGCTGAGGAATTTTGGGAGTTGAAGTCCACAAGTTGCCAAGTTTGGAGACCTCTGTTCTAAGGCATTTCAGGGAAATGTGTTAACATTGAAACTCAGTACAGATTCCCTGGGCCTTTCTAGTTTTTAAATAGTATTGGAACTTAAACTGCTTCTGTTTATTTGGGGTCAGAGGAGAAGGTGGTACAATCATTGTACAAAAATAAAATTAGTATGCCATATTTTTTCTTCATTTGGGATTCATGAGATTGCATTGCCTTAAATCCATAAGGATTATGGCAACATACAAAGAAGATATATAGAGCCAGTTTGGTCTAGTGATTAAGGCACTGACTAGAAAGCAAGAGACCATAAGTTCAAGTTCCACCTTAACCATGAAAGCTAATTGGGTGATCCTGAGCCAGTCGTACTCTCTCAGCCTATCTCACCTCACAGGGCTGTTGGGAAAATAGAAAGAGAAAGATCCATTGGATATGTTTGCCGCCTTGAGTTATTTGTAAAAATAATAAAGGTGAGAAATAAATAAATAATGAATAAATAAACAGTTCTTCCAAATTAACAGTTCTTCTACAAATGATGGTAGCTGACATCAACCATCAAGATGTAGCAGAAAACAATGATTATCCCTTGATGTTAATATAAGTAACATGAGGTCAGCTGGGGGAGGCAGGCACAGAAAGTGGCAGAATGCATGTGGGAGTTCAAACAGAGGCAAGTATAGCAGGGTGGCAGAGCCTCCTTTTCTGAAAGGAGCATGATAGGCCCAGCTGGAGAGGAGGCAATGGGACAAAGCAGTGTTTGCACAAGGCAGGATAAGTGTGAGGATGGCCTTGACCTAATGACCACAACCTGCCAGAACCACTGTCACTAAGCAATGAGGTCGTGTGATATTTCACCTAATGACCACTTCACTTAGCAATGGAAATTCCAATTTTCAGTTATGATTATTAAGCAAGGACTACCTACAGAAAGCACAGAAGTTATAATTCCATAATAATTATCCTTTATTAAGTCTTCAGCTTCCGACCACAATTGAATCCAGAATGTATGTAGCTAAGTGAGAAATTTGTTAAGTGAGTTTTGGCTGATTTTACAACTTTTCTTGCCACGGTTGTTAACTGAATCACTGCAGTTGTTAAATTAGTAAGATGGTTGTCAAGTGAATCTGGCTTTCCCCATTGACTTTTCTTGTCAGAAGGTCATAAAAGATGATCTCATTTTTTAATGTTATGTTTTATGTCTTATATGTTTTTTGTTTGTTGTTAAAATCAATAAAACTTTTATCAAAAAAAAAAAAAAAGATTCATGACCCTAGGATACTGCAACCATCTTAAATACAAACCAGTTATCAAGCATCCAAATGTAAATCATGTGACCATGGACCACTGCAGCAGTCATAAGTATGAAAAATAGTCATAAGTCACTTTTTTCAGTGCCGCTGTAATTTGAATGGTCACTAAATGAACTGTTGTAAGTTGAGGACTACCTGTGGTATTTATCTAGATTGAGGGCAGAAGCAATGATAGAATCTTTAACTGTTCTAGTGGTGATGTTTTGCTTTGAAATTGTGGAAAATAAATATAAGTGAAATATCAAATTCATTGATTAGTTTATTGAAATTAACTGTATGCTTAAAATTTTCCTATTCGTATTTTATTATACAAAATCAGCAAGGAAAAACTATTGCTCTGCAATAGTAAATCTCTTGCTTTTATTTAAAAAAACACAAGTTAACTTCAAAAAGAAAGAAAACAACAATTAAGTAAGTCTTGTTTAGTTGACCTTTAAGGTGCTGTTTAAATAACTTTTTAGTATTTGACTGATGGAGGACACTATGTTACAAATCCAGCTATCTCTGTGCCTTCACTATTAGACATGGAGTGCTAGTACAATAATGTAATGTACATCATCAGTCCTGTCAGTGACAGTACCCATTAATGACACATTTTTTTCATCCTCTGCTCAGTTCTCATTTGTACTAATGGAATGGCACATGAAGCAAAGCTGTAAATAAAAGTTATTACCTAATAGGTAGGCACTGAAGTGGAACCTACAGGAGCTGAGGCATAGAAACAGTATTACTGCTCATCAGCAATTATAAACAGGATGAAGTGTTTGGGACTTACACTGACATAGCAAAGATTATTTGAGGGTAGGACATGATAATGGATCAAGGTAGCATGATGGATGTTGATGAAATTTGGTCCCATCTTGCTGGCTACTTCCAATATTAGTTGTGCTTCTCTTATTTTCATATAATTGGGGGAGACTGGATTTTATCCAAAAGATAGAAAGATAGCTTGTACATTGGATTAGATCACAGGAGTTATATCCTCTTTAAAGATAGAATATGTTATGTGCACAGATCTGGACCTACATGTTAGGGCTTTACCCCAGTTGCCTTTCTCTTCACCCCTCCTTCATTTCTCAAATGTCTGTTTAAAAGGTTATTTCAGTTCACCCTAGCAGATATTGAGAATGTATCAGTCACCTCTCTCGTACCCTTTCTGCTAATTGTAGACATTTTGGTGACAGGTGGAGTTAATTGGATAATACTCTGTACACAGATATCACCCAGGATTTTAGCAAAAGATTATGGAACATTATACATACAGATATAGATTGGACAGGTCTTTTTAAAAACAGGATTGTATGTAATTTTGAGCTTAGAAATGGAACACATTTTAGGAAGTTAGTTGGGAGATTTAATGGCTGCCCAATTCGAAAAAGAACATGTGCGACTTACAGTATTTAATGAACAATACTTGTATTTTTGAATGTTAAAAATGATTAAATGGAATCAAATTGTTCTGTAAATAAAAATAATTAAAAAGGAAGAAAAGCTAAAGAATCCAGAGTGTTGGGCAGCAGTAGACTAGTATTAGACAAACTGTCACAAAATAATGAACAAATATTTGTTTTCCAATACGTTAATTGCAGGTGGAAAAATGAGGGAAACAGAAAAAAATATCAAAGTATCAAAATAAGCTAGATGTCACAGCTTTTGTGATTCATAATTAATCTCACTCCCAAGGTGAAGATTGCAGTATTATTGAATGTCTGTTAGGAGGTTTGGATATAGAGGAAAACTAAAAACAGCATTACCTTTGTGCTAGCAAACATGAATTATTTTAGGATGTTATTGTGAAATAGTATGAGTGCATCAAGGAAATGGAATTGTTGCCCATCTTCCCATTTTGAAGTTTGGTAGGTATAAATCGGATCTCCCTTTTTCCTTTTCTTTTGCTGTTTAGGATTGTTTAAACTTTCTAGAAAAAGAAAATGCAGCGCTTCTGGAGGTCTGCGGTTTCCTTTTTAACAAACCACCCATTACCCATAAATGAAAAAAAATGGGTAAGGATTATGTAATTGGGCATGATTGTTGGTACTAGGGAAAATTCAGAGGATAAAGTGTCATATGTGGGCATTGTATGCGAAACTCCAGCACTTAAGTTAATTTTATGGGAAATTATGTGGGCTATAAATCCAAACTCTGTGTTTTTATACCAATTGCCATAATTTTATGTCCATTACATTTAATTTTTTAATTTTGTTTTTTTTAATTTTGATAATTTGCTAAGTAATTTTATATGGCACATGTACTGTAAGCCTCAGAATCAGAAGACTGAAGTGGTAGAATAGCATTTATGATGATAGATAGCACTGGCATATAATTAAATTTTACCCAGGATAAGGCTAATATTAGCATCTCCGAGCATGAAATTGAAATTCAGCCACATTGCTGTTTAATTACAATATTTCAGTAAGCATGCTGCAACAAATGCTGAAGCTTTAAAGATCACATCCTTTGCTTCCCTGTTGTACGAGATTAAATGTCTTTTAATCTATTTTTTTTTAATTTTGCATAGTCTTGTTTTGTATACCCAATTTCTAGGCCTATCATGGTTAGTATATCATTTGTTCAGCTGTTATTAAGCTCTTTTATTGAGGTATTTTAAATCAATAGTGTTAAGCCTGGGTTCCCCAACGAGGGTTACGGAGACAAGCTAAACAGAATGTGCAGCGTTAGTCAGATAGGCACACAGATAAATGAGTGAGATATGTTTGTATGTTTGTTAACATACAGTAAAAATAACAGATATGCTTGTGCTATCAAAATATAGTTTATTCCATTTCGAGTTTATAGCATAGTCAAAATAACAGTCCGTTAGTCATGTATCATTTTAGTCAGTCCATTCAAGGATATTCAGTTAGCAAAAGTCCGTGTAGAATATCCAATGTCAGTTCACTTACAAATCAGTCCTTTCTCTCTTCCTTTCCAGTAGGGGAAAAACGCAGTCTTCAGTCTATCCAGTAATTAGGGATCATCAAGCCAGAGCAAGCTGCCATTATCTTGCTTCTTTTATGGTGCTATTACAACCACTCCCTTAATTACTATCCTACAGTTAAAGTTGCAGACACTTTAACTAACAAACAAACTATGATAACATATTTATTATTTTACCTAAACCAGTTAGGGTAAACAATGTTATCCCTAACATTCTCCACTTTTAGGTAATAATAGTATAACTAATAACTATTTACATCTTTAAATCATATTTGTTACAACTCTCTTTAAACTTAATTACTCCTTGAGCTTTTGTAAATTGGTCTGCAATGTTTTCTTCTGTCATGCAGTATTCCAATTTAATTAGCCCATTCTTTACAGATTCTCTAACATTTAAGTATCTTAAATCAGTATGCTTTGATCCAGTTTTTACAGCTATAATAGTAGCTAACTGTTTGGCTTCCTGGTTGTCCTCGTACACAATAATGGAATCTTTAACAGTTATACCCATGTCTAATAATAACTGTTTGTTCAGAATTAAATCAGTGCATAGTAATGATAGACATGAAAATTCCGCTTCCATTGTCGACAAGCTGATATGCTGTTGTCTGATTGACCTCCACCCTATTAGTGTCTTACCAAATAATATAGATATCCCAGATGTTGATTTTTTTAGTGTTTATGTCAGTTGCAAAACTTGCATCTGCATAGGCACTAAGACTCAAATCACCCTTTGGTTCTATATACAATGCATGGTTCATTGTTCCTTTAAGATATCTTAAAATTCCTTTTAATGATTGTCAATGACATTGATGTGGATCCGAATTAAAACGAGCCAGCTGATTAACACTATAAGCTATATCTGGCCTAGACCAATTGCTTATATATGATAAGCTACCAATCAAAGATTGATATATAGACTTATCAAATTTGGGACTTTGATCATCAGTTTGGCAAACTTCCTGACTCATTGGAGTCTTTGCCGGTTTACAAAGTTCCATTTTGTACATTTTAATTAATTGGCAAATTTTATCTTCTTGAGATATCTTAAATCCATTTTTTGTTTTGTTAATTGTCAATCCTAGATACTTTTTAATTTCACCTAAATGCTTTAATTTTATCTTTTTGGCTAATAATGATATAATCTCATTAGCTTCATTATTAGTCTTAGTTATCAAAGCAATATCATCTGTAAATAATAACAATAATGACACCGTTCCATTATTTTCTCTTTTAAACACACATGGATCTGCTAAACCAGATTTAAAACCTATATTGTTTAATTCTTTCACAATATATTGGTTCCACTCAAAGCCAGATTGTTTCAACCCGTAAAGACTCTTTTTGAGTTTCCAACAATCATTACTATTTACTTTATTATCTTTTATAATAACTGGCTTTTTCAAATATATAGTGTGCTGCAATGGTGCATGCAGATAAGCAGTTTCTACATCTAAATGGTTAATGACATAGTTTTTCTTAGCTGCCCACACTAATGCTGCTCTCAAAGATGTAACCTTAAGACTTGGTGCAAAAACTTCATCGTAATCAGATGCAGTTTGATTAAATCCTTGAGCTACCAACCTAGCTTTATGGGTAACAGTCCCATCATTTCCAGTTTTTACTTTAAATATCCATTTGCACCCAATGGATTTTTCTCCTGGAGGTAATTTGGCATCTTCATATACTTTCATTACCTTTAATGAATTTAGTTCTTTTTCCATTGCCTTTTGCCAATTCTCCTGATCCTTAGCAGGATACATCCTAAGTTCATCTACACTAGTTGGAACTTTAGTTACTTGGCAAACTATACTTGCTTGATACCTATCAGGTGGTCTAGTTACACGTGTAGTACGTCTAAGTATTACAGGACTTACAGGTGGACTTTCATTTACTAACTCTTCTTGATTATCTAACTCTTCCTGATCAACTGTTTCCTCTTGTTCTGGTCCTATTTGCTCTTCGTGGACTTCTTCTTTAATTGGACTCTTCTTATAACTAGTCTGATCTTTTTGCCTTTTGTAGGGTTCAATAATTACTTCGTTATTTCAATCTTGCTCTAATCTATTCCATCCTACATGTTCTAGGAATTTAGCACTAGCACTGGTATAAACTCTAGATGTTCCTGGTTCCCAGAATCTATAAGATCTATGATTAGATTTATATCCTACAAAAAATAATCTTTTAGCTCTATGCTGTCCTTTTTGTCTGAGTTGTGAAGGGATATGCACCCATGCTGGTGCTCCAAATGTATGCATGTAACTTAAATCAGGTTTTGTACCATGCCACAATGTGAATGGTAATTCACCTGTTGTTGAATTAACAACATTATTTAATATATGATTACCACACATTATTGCTTCTCCCCATAAATTGTCAGGTAATCCTGAATCAGACATCATAGTATGTGCCATTGACTGTAGTGTTTGGCCTCGTCTCTCGATAAAGGCATTATGTTGTAGCCTATATGGTGCAGACTTTTTATGTTGAATACCTAACATTCTAAGTCTATTCTGGAATTTATTATTTGTAAATTCCGCACCATTATCTGTTATAAGAGTTACTAATTTCTTTTTAGTTTTCCTTTCTGCAAATTTTATCCAATTAAAGATATTTAGAAACGTTTCAATTTTGCTCTTCATTAAATAGCAAAACCCATATCTAGAATAATGGTCCATTATACTTAGTATGTATCGAGCTCCTCCTACACTTGGTTTTTTCGGACCTATTAAATCAGCAAATACTACTTCTAAAGGCTCTTTGGTAATAAATCAATCAACTCTATTAGCCGGTTTGACCCTGCTTTTGCTTTGATTACAAACAGAACATTGCAAATACTTATTACAAGGTTTTAAACTTATTCCTTTAGAAAGTTGAACAGTTCTCTTAAGCATTTTAAAATTTAAATGCCCTAGCCTTCGGTGTAACAAGTAAATACATTCATCATGAGGTTTCTTATTATCAAAAACCGTGTTAGCCACCTCTAAACCATTATCATTTAACACAAAAAATTCACCTCTTAAAGATGCAGTAATTTTCTTATCTTCTTTTTCAATTATGCAGTTATCTCCTTTAAAGATCCTAGTTTAACCAAAATTCTAACTGAAATTAAATTAAACTTAAGTTGTGGTACATATAACATTTTTACATTCTCTTTTATGAAAGAACAATATGCTATACCTTGACCTTTAGCTTTCAGTTTCCAGCCATTGGCTAACGATATCTGCTGTGTACTCTTGAACATTTTAATAAAATTTTTGTTATCATTTGTTATACAGTGGGATGCTCCACTGTCAACCACCCATAAATTATTTTTTACAGCTCCGTTAATATACATGTCTAACTCTAAATTTTTATTTATCTTTTGATGACTTTTTGTATTCTGGCCAGCGTTCTGGCGCTTTGCTTTTTTACAAAATCTTGCCAAATGTCCTCTTCCTCCACAATTAAAACACTTTTTAATTGCGTATGCAGTAGGAGATTCATTATCTTCTTTTTGAGGTTGCTCCCTCCTTAACTCATCTCTTTCAAGCCTTCTTCTGGCCTCTTCAATCAATCTGCCAGTTATATCAGTTAAAGTTAAACTTTCCTAGGCAAAACTTCAAGGGAAGTGACGTAGTTATCATAACTTTCGTTTAGTGATGATAGAATTATGTAGACTTGGTGTAGTTCAGAGAAAATAAGCTCTTTCTCGTGCAGTTCTTGAAAAATGCTTTTTATAGAATTCAAATGACTCAGCATATCACCATTCTTCTGGAGATGCGTCCTGAAAAGCTTCTGTGTTAGATTTATGTGAGCACCAACGTTATCTCGGACATAAATCCTCTTCAGCTTCTGCCAACACCCAACAGCTGTTTGCTCTCCACGGATATGAACAAGTTGCTGGTCAGACAGTGTTAGTCCTATTATGCAAATAGCTTGTTCATTTTTCTGCATAAAATCTTTTATCTTTAGTCTATCTTCCTCAACCTTTGGATCGCATTCCTCTCCGTTTGGTGGGTTTTCAATTATGTTCCACAGACCTTCTCTTCATAGAAGTAGACTACATTTCATAGACCATGATACATAGTTTGTTCCATCCAACTTGGATATAAGGGACAAACTTTGTAGATTGACTTGTGCCATGTTTTTCTTATATGGATATAAAACTATAATTAATAAAGCACAGCTCTCTGTTTACTGTAATGTATAACAACACAAACTCTCACTTTTTACATAAATCTGTTTTATCCTAGTTAAACTGACTTTGCAGCCTCTGGGCCCATAACCAGTGTTAAGCCTGGGTTCCCCAACCAGGGTTACGGAGACAAGCTAAACAGAATGTGCAGCGTTAGTCAGATAGGCACACAGATGAATGAGTGAGATATGTTTGTATGTTTGTTAACATACAGTAAAAATAACAGATACGCTTGTGCTATCAAAATATAGTTTATTCCATTTAGAGTTTATAGCATAGTCAAAATAACAGTCCATTAGTCATGTATCATTTTAGTCAGTCCATTCAAGGATATTCAGTTAGCAAAAGTCCGTGTAGAATATCCAATGTCAGTTCACTTACAAATCAGTCCTTTCTCTCTTCCTTTCCAGTAGGGGAAAAACGCAGTCTTCAGTCTATCCAGTAATTAGGGATCATCAAGCCAGAGAGAGCAAGCTGCCATTGTCTTGCTTCTTTTATGGTGCTATTACAACCACTCCCTTAATTACTATCCTACAGTTAAAGTTGCAGACACTTTAACTAACAAACTATGATATCATATTTATTATTTTACCTAAACCAGTTAGGGTAAACAATGTAAACATCACTTTATGAGTATTTATTTTATTTTATTTTATTTTATTCATTAAATTTTTGGCCACTCATCATGCTGCAGGGTAACCCTTGGCAGTTTACAATATTAAAAGCTAAAACAATATAAATGAAATATTACAAAAATAAAACTGCAAAGTACAAAATATTTTGTTAGGAACTGACTTAAAAATATATGCAAACTTTTCCTTATAAAACTACTTTGCTGATATAGCTTTTCTTATTTTAGAAATAGTTTAATATATCATTAATACACAAACACACACACATCAATATCCACCTCCCACCCCCAGGAGAGTGCTAGAAAAAGAAGGGGCATCAGACTCTCAATTTTTCTGTCCACAAGCTGGATAGTTGTCCAAAAACAAAATGGAATGAATCAAAATGTTGATACAAAAAATGCTGACAAACACATAAACCAACAAAATTAACTTAATACTTCCTGGAGTTGTGGAGAAAATTGTTCAGAAAACATTTCTCAATTATATCCCTATGGGAAACTCTGTTGGGCCACCAGTTGGAATATTTCTGGCTGCTCCATTCTCGGCCCTTTAGCTTCCATTTCTCATTATATTTCCCAGAGTAAAGCATTTGTGCTCACCTTGCACATACAGATGCAAGCACAGCACGAGGTCAGATGTATCTACAGATACAAGTTAGTTCATTCAGCAAAAGAAAATACAGACTTAGGGTGGTTCCTCTAAAGCTGCTAACCACAAGTTAACAAGCTCAGTTCTATAACCTTAATCAGCCAGCTTGCAGCTGCTAACTGTAACTGAGAATACTTCAATCATTTTCACACCTAAATTGTGTGTTTCCTAAATGGCTTATGGGCTCGGAGCTGCCAGCATGCTAGGCAAATAGCTTGTGCTAGCACATTCTTTTCATGTGTACTCCCAAATATGTGCTTGCTTACACTCTTGCATTTTACTGTATTCCAACAGTAAATAATATTATATAAATACTATTCTTGGATGTACAGTATATAAGACCCAGTTTGTGCAAGTTGGAAGAAAAGTTTCCAACTCCATTCCTGTGTACAGGTTCCCTATAGGACAGTGTCTTGAGTCTGCTACTGTTCACCTTGATGACCCACGACTGCTGTGCTGGATCTGCTATGAATCACATTGTGAAGTATGTGGATGACACTGCAGGGGTAGGTCTTATTCAGGACGACAATGAAGATGCTTATAGGGAAGAGGTGAAGGCTCTGGGGGACTGGTGCAATAAAAGTAACCTGATTCTAAATGTTGATAGAACAAAGGAGATCATTATAGATTTTAGAAAGAGTCGGCATAGTTATACTCCACTAAGTATCAAGGATGCAGCTGTAGATGTGGTCAACGTTATTAAGTATCTGGGGGTACAGATAATTAACTATCTGAACTAGTTTCTCCACACATCATCCTTAGTGAAGTGTGCAAACCAGTGCCTGCATTTCCTGCATCTGATGAGGAGAGCACATCTTTCTCCTTCTTTCCTGGCACTTTTTACAGAGGCAAAATTGAGAGTGTTTTAACAAACTGCATAACTGTTTGGTTTGGGGCTGCAGTGCCTCAGATACAAAGTCCATACAGAGAGTGGTAAGGACAGCCAAGAAGATTATAGGAATCTCACTTCTTGTTATTCAGGATACCGCTTATAAGCATGTGCTTAGAGCTAAAAGCATTGTTGTGAGACCCCACACACCCACTTTATGGTCTGTTTCTGTTCCTTTCCTCTGGGGGGAGGTTTCGAAGTATTTCTAGCAGCACTACCAGATTCTGTAACAGCTTTATTCCCTTATGCCATCCATCTGATAAATTTGCAAAATTCATTTTTTTCACCCATGTATATGTATACATCTGAATTAGACTGAGTTGTTTCTTTGTGTCATATAATATATGTGAATATTTTTCTATTTATTTTGTCATGTTTATGTAGTGTATAGTAGAGGTGGTGACCTTTTGAGAGCTGTATGCAATGAAATTTCATTTAAATGTATGCCGATCAGTGTACATTCAAAGTGACAATAAAGCTATTCTGTTCTAATTTCTATTCCTATTCCGTTCCATTCTATTCCATTAACTAATAGAAACTTAATTCTCCTTGCTATTTATTGTAGCATTGGGATGAACATTCCAAAGAGTAGGAAAAAAGGATAAAAAAACAAAGCTGAAATAAAATTGTTTGACATTCATGGTCATGTGATTGTTTCATTTAGCAACTATATCACTTAGCCATTGAGTTGAAGGTCCCTATTTAATTTAGCTTATAAAATATGATTATAAAACACTGCCAATCTCCTCTTCTGAACATAGACAAAAGGAACACCCTCATCTTTAAAAAATATGATATGATCACATATTTCACTGTAGTAGAAATGACAAGGTGTGTGTGTGTGAGAGAGAGAGAGAGAGAGAGAGATAAATTTGAAAATGCTTTCTTACTGTATTCTGATAATCTACATCTTTCTGTCAAAGTTTTGCAAAGAAATGTGTTTTCCTGTTTATTTTTTTACTCCATAAAGAAGGAATACAAACATGGTTTTAAAAACACATAGTAATTGATGACAAGTTTTAAGGAGATCCTTTGAAGCTTTTAAATAAATTACAGCATATACCAGCAGATGTTGTGTTTGGTTTTTCATGCCTTTGTATAATCATTTACATTTAGATTGATATCCTCAAAGAAAGGAGGAAGCTCAGTATGGTGCTTTCATATGATTTTTGTTATTGGAGCTACAGCTAATACATTGTACACTAAAATTGTGTTTCATCAAATGCAACGCTGGTTTGCATGGGGACAGTGGAAATGAGATTGTATGTGAGAATCTATAAACAAAGGTTATAGTTAGTAGATTAATGCATTTATCTATGTGTCATAATCAAGTCAGTGACTAATTTGTTTTGCATTTGATTTCTGAATTTAGGAAACACAAAGTTTTCTTGTGTTTTTACGTTTCAAAAAGTGCGTGCAAACCCAAATAGAAAGGAGCCTACTATTTGCTTTTTTTTTCAAGTTGTACACAATTAATGACAACTGTGGCTGAAGTAGAACTCCCACTAATGCTGCATTCCAAATGTTTCCCAAAACTAATAGAGTCACAGGTGGACAGCGAGCCTTCTCCTGAGAAGCGGCCACGGTTACTTGAGGACGGTCATGATAGACCCGAAGAAATCAGCCGTTCCAAACAGAAGAGCAGACGCAGGTGTTTCCAGTGCCAAACAAAATTGGAGCTGGTACAGCAAGAGCTGGGATCATGTCGCTGTGGTAAGGACTGATAAACAGATTTGAATTAAGATTTCTTTAATGTCCCACCCAGTGAGGAATAATATGAGCTACATTGTTGTGGTAAAGAAATAATAGCAAAACTTGCACAATAACTTTATAAGACTAAATAGCACTTAGACTTATATACCACTTCATCGTGCTTTATAGCTCTCTCTAAGTGGTTTACAGAATCACCATATTCCCCCCAATAATCTGGGTCCTCGTTTTACCCACCTTGAAAGGATGGAAGGCTGAAGCAACCTTGAGCCTGTGAGATTCAAACTGCCAAACTGCTGGCAGCTGGCAGTCAGCAGAAGTAGTCTGCAGTACTGTGCCACCATGGCTCATCTGACAAGGTCAACCTTATCTGTGTTTTTAATATTTTGTATGTAAAGAGAGGGGGATTATAGATTTATTTTACTTATGGGGTTAGCTATTTAGATTTAGCAAACTATTGAAATGTCTTATTTTTAGTGACAGTTCTGAATATCCTCTTCTGTCATTAGATATAGTAGTCATATGAAGCTGTCTTTTTTCCAAATCCATCTATTTTATAGATTATTGTTCTAACAACATCTTTCGGACTGACATTTTCAACCATTCTAGATATTAAATCAAAGCATGTATTATTCCCCTGTTAAGTCTCTTCTATAAGCCTTTTGTACAGTAGTTTTAAAAATCTTATGTCCAACCCAGAGGGTAATCATACATATAAAGGAAAAATAAGCTGCTGACTACATATCTGTTTAAGATTGACTACTTACAGGACTCTGTTTAAAATATTGTTCTTGGGTTTCCTCAGTAAAATACAAACTAAGACAGTAAAAACTGCTTAAACATGACTATCTGAGATATTTATTGTTATATTAGGGCATTTGTCAGAGTTTGATTAAGGGCACTTGCTGACACTGAGGCATTCTAGATATAAAATTTGTCTCAATAAAAGAAAGGTGAATATAGTTGTGCTTGAAAATATTCCAAGTCTGTTAGCTTAATTAACAGTGCACTTAGTTTTTCAAACAACCTAATTAGGTTAAAAAATAATGCTTCTTTGCTTGGTTGAATCCAATTGCCCAGCAAAAGCTGCATTGGTGCAGGAGAAGAGCCAGCAGTATTCTCTGATTGCTTTTCTCTGGGGCTGTCTTCAGAGACTACTACTGTACTATGTTGGTTGAAAGATATTTTCAAATGATATAATGTTATAGAAGGGGTGTGTGTGTGTGTGTTTGTGTGTGTGTGTAATATTGTACAAAAAAAAGAACTTCAGGGAGAGTCATTTGGAAAGAATTCCAATCTGCCCCATTCTTCCAATAGAGATATTGCTGATCCCAGTTTCTTCCACGGAGGCATTTTTCAGAGTAGCATTTGTTGATCTCTACCTTTTTTCATATATTTCTCTAAAAAGGAGCCATTTGCTAGATATTTTTCAAAAATTATAAAGCCCACTCCTCTAATTTAATTATTAACGATCATAGCATCCAAATATTTTCACATCTGATACTTTTTGTTAGGGGGAAGTCCCAGATGTGCAATATCATGCTTCAGTGGGGCTATGGTCATAGTGGTTGAATATATTCCTTTTGTGCTTAATATTTATGTTTGATAATAAAGCTGGCATCTGTCTCTTGAATACATATGAGGAAATGTATCAACCCCCTTCAACTTTATTGTATTTAATGTATTCATTCTTTTAAAAGATGAATTCCTTAAGGGGTGATTGTCATTTCTGCCTAAATATGTTGCTGCATTTAGAGATAATGCTAGAAAATACTAGTGATGTCAGGTCTGCTGAAAAATGACTAATTTTAATACTATAAATATTTAAAAATCTACATACTGCTACATAAGGATTTGGAGGCAAAAGTTCCATTCATAATTTGTACATAGAGTTAATAATTTTCAAGAAGATTAACAAATTAGAAAATATGTTTTTTATATTAAAATATAGACATTGCTGTTTTTTCTGTTTGAAATGCTATTCACCTGCTTTAGAATATATTTTCTTTATCTCTTGCAGAACCCAAGTTTTTTTTACACTAGCTATGAGAGATAACATGAGTTTATCCATGTGAATAGTGCAAATCTCAGTATAAGTGGAGACTGGAATTTTGTTTCTAGTTAATTCTGAACTATTGCTCTGTCAACTGGAAAGTAGACTTTCCAAATGTCAAAAAAAAAATACCCAGTAACCCTAGAAACATTTATACTATTCTAAAATGTATGTTTTATCACTGTTTTTTTTTTCTTTCTAAAGGATATTAGTAATTGTTTTCCAAATTTGTAAAAACATATTTTGATTCTAGTAATGGTTGTCATATTCACCTAAAATGGGTAATTTTATTTGTTTATTTATTTATTTTGTGCCTTTGAGACAGTTTTTGTTTCCTGGTGATTGCCTGGATAAATCACTGCAATTTTCTTGGCAAGGTTTTTTAGAAAAAGTTTGCCTTTACTTTCTTAAACCAGCAACTAGCTCAAGCTCATCCAGCTGGCTTTGTGCCTAAGATGGGGACTAGAACTCATGATCTCCTGGTTTCTAAGATGATGTCTTAACTGAAAATCTTTAAACCTCAATTATTTCATAATAAAATTATCTTGGTTCTGTTTTTATATTGTTTGCAAATTGTATAGTAAAAACAATAGTGAGAATTCTCAATAGTGAGAATGTGTACATGTACTCACTCCTTTTCCTTTAGGTTTTATTTCAGTTTTTGTGTTACGAATTTCATTCAGGGGTAGTAACAAAAAGCTAGTTATTATTCTCCAAGTAGCATAACATGCTAGAAGAACAATCTAATGCTTCCCTAATAGCATAATGTTGTAACAAGAAAAAATGCAAAAAAATTATCTGCACTTTTTTTTTTTACTTTGCATTTTCTTCTTAACTCCTTGGTAGACAATCATTTTATAATTGGTGGAGCAGTAAGTCTTCTCTGTCCTGGTGCCTGCCTTATGAAACATCCCCCTCCCACATTAGGTCAGCGCCATCTATTTTGATGTTTTAAAAGTCCTCAAGACTTGGTTATTCTACCAGGCCTGGAGTTCCCAGAAAAACAGAGACTTTTTTATATGGCTTCACTATTGAGGTGGATGTTCTCTCTCGTTTTCTCTCTTAATCTCCATTTTTAACTATGATTTATATATTTTAAGATGCCTGTTATGTTATTTTTATTGATTATTGTACGCCGCCCAGAATCACTTCTCATGAGATAGGCAGCTGTATATTTTTTATTAATAAATAAATAACTGCAGATTTTAGAGTCCACTGTGTGCTTTACTCATTCATTCATCATATTATGTGTCTCAGGTATCAAAGGTACCGTATATACTCGAGTATAAGCCGAGTTTTTCAGCCCATTTTTTGTGCTGAAAAAACCGCCCTCGGCTTATACTCGAGTCAGCCGCTACGGCACCATGCCTGGCCTGCGCTGGCGTGGCTGCAACCGATCACGCCTCCAGGGCAGCATCGCCGCCGCGGCTGTCTACCCGCTGAGGGCCACACAGGCGACCCCAAGCAGCCTCTCCTTCCCCATTAATGGGCGCCCGGGGCCTCCGCAAGCTCCTGCGTTGCGCGCTTCCAGCTTCGCCAAGAAGCAACGAGCTGCTCCGGGGGCAGCGAGACAAAGTGCCTGGCTGTGCCGTGGCGGGAACCCCCCAGAGCAGCTCTTCACTGCTAGGGGAGGGGGCGGGGGAGGCTGCCTGAGCCTGGCAACACCAAGCGGCCTCTCCTTCCCCATTAACGGGCGCCCGGGGCCCCCGCAAGCTCCTGTGTTGCGCGCTTCCAGCTTCGCCAAGAAACCGCCAGGCTCAGGCAGCCTCCCCCGCCCCCTAGCCTAGCAGCGAAGAGCTGCTCCGGGGGCAGCGAGACAAAGTGCCTGGCTGCGCCGTGGTGGGAGCCCCCGGAGCAGCTCTTCGCTGCTAGGCTAGGGGGCGGGGGAGGCTGCCTGAGCCTGGCGACCCCAAGTGGCCTCTCCTTCCCCATTAACGGGCGCCCGGGGCCCCCGCAAGCTCCTGTGTTGCGCGCTTCCAGCTTTGCCAAGAAACCGCCAGGCTCAGGCAGCCTCCCCCGCCCCCTCGCCTAGTAGCGAAGAGCTGCTCCGGAGGCAGCGAGACAAAGTGCCTGGCTGTGCCATGGTGGGAACCCCCCGGAGCAGCTCTTCGCTGCTAGGCTAGGGGGCGGGGGAGGCTGCCTGAGCCTGGCGACCCCAAGCGGCCTCTCCTTCCCCATTAATGGGCGCCCGAGGCCCCCGTGAGCTCCTGTGTTGCGCGCTTCCAGCTTCACCAAGAAACCGCCAGGCTCAGGCAGCCTCCCCCGCCCCCTAGCCTAGCAGCGAAGAGCTGCTCCGGGGGCAGCGAGACAAAGTGCCTGGCTGCGCCGTGGCGGGAGCCCCCGGAGCAGCTCTTCGCTGCTAGGCTAGGGGGCGGGGGAGGCTGCCTGAGCCTGGCAACCCCAAGCGGCCTCTCCTTCCCCATTAACGGGCGCCCGGGCCCCCCGAGAGCTCCTGTGTTGCGCGCTTCCAGCTTCGCCAAGAAACCGCCAGGCTCGGGCAACCTCCCCCGACCCCTAGCCTAGCAGCGAAGAGCTGCTCCGGGGGCAGCAAGACAAAATGCCTGGGTGCACCGTGGCGGGAACCCCCCGGAGCAGCTCTTCGCTGCTAGGGGAGGGGGCGGGGGAGGCTGCCTGAGCCTGGCGACACCAAGCGGCCTCTCCTTCCCCATTAACAGGCGCCCGGGGCCCCCGCGAGCTCCTGTGTTGCGCGCTTCCAGCTTCACCAACAAACGGAGCTGCAAATCTGGTAATCGCTTGCGGAGCCTCGGCACAAACCCCCTTTCCCTGCACTCCCCCCCCCCCGCACTCCTCTGGCGGCAGCAGGCGGAGAAAGCCCCACTTCCCCCTGGCTTTGATGGCACGCGTGAGTTGGCTTCCCACTCTTTTTTTTTTAACTCTCCTCCTCCTCCTCCTCTCCTCTCCCCTTGTTGTCTGGTCTTCCCTAAGGAAACTCGAGGGCTCACACTTCCAGGTGTTTCTCCCTGTCTTTCTCCCTGTCAATGATCTTTTCTTCCCTTCCCTTCTCTCAGCCCCATCCTCCTTCACCTTTGTCACCACAATCCTGAACAGATGAAGTTTGTACTTCTCAAGAAAGGTTGGATGTTCCTTTTGAGGAGGGAACCTGGTGTGACATCTGTATGTTGACCTACTACTGAGCCGTGGCATGTGTGCACATGCAATGGAGGCATGAGGGAGAGCTATGAAAGAGATGGTGGCTCTCCAAAACAGGATGTACATGCAGCACATACACATGCTTTTTTCTTGCAAGGGAGAGGGTGACTCTGTTTGGACATACAGATGATGAGGAGGAATCCAGTTTTGAAGGATTTTAACTCTTGTGTTTTAGCTTGGTTGCTGATTGAGCTAAGGTTTTTGTACTTTTAAAGTTATTGTTGATACCATATTGGTTTTGTTGGCTCTCTTTTCCACTTACAGAGCTAGTTTACTGTTTTTCTTTGAAATAAATATTCAAAAACATTTAAACTACTGATGCCTCAATTCATGTAATTTTATTGGTATCTATTTTTATTTTTGAAATTTACCAGTAGCTGCTGCATTTCCCACCCTCGACTTATACTCGAGTCAATAAGTTTTCCCAGTTTTTTGTGGTAAAATTGGGTGCCTCGACTTATATTCGGGTCGACTTATACTCAAGTATATACGGTAATCTGAATTTATGGGGCATATCCAGACTATTATATGATAAATTAAATTTCTACCATTACGCTCCAAACTTAATGAATTACAGGCAAACTGGATATTGACACTGATTTTATAGGTACTATAACTGATAATGAGAACTGTTGGGCTTTATATTTATTTGCACTTTTTTATAATTTGTGCAAGACTTGTCCCGAACATCAGCCTTATGTGAGATAAAATCTGGACGATGTTATTGGTTTTGTAACATAATTGCAAACATCATTAAGATATCATTTTTATTTATCTTCAAGTATTTGAAGATAAGCAATTTCATTTTTATATACTAAAGATTAGAATCTGAAATAACTCATCAAATTACAGAAATGAGTTTCAGTAGTTAGGAGCAATCAATATATTCTCTATAATTTTAGGGCTGCAGTGTTACTCTGTGGAAACTCTAATATTTATCTTTCTATAATATATAATCACATTGAATATTTAAAAAATCCCATGATCCAAAAGTGTCTGTTGCAGATATGAAGCATTTGGAGGCCATGTCTTACCTAGCTAAATGGTTTCTACTGAATTATTCTAACACTGAAATTAATCCAAATTCTCCCTTTGTCACCAGGCAGTAATTTGTAGGATAGGGGGACAGGTCAGGAAAGAATCAAAGTTTAAATCATCCTTTTCTACCGCTAGTCAAGGATGCTTCAGAATTATTCATATACTGTTCTTTGTTGAGAATATCTGAAGCATGAAATTTTAGTTAAATTATTGCTGTTTTAAATTCAGCAGTGGTAATAATGGTGCAGGATTATTGTTTCTCCTTCAAAACAATTTTCATTGTTATGAAGTATTTAAGGTATCTGAATATCAGCAGCATTTTTATTCTATTACATTATGAGTATTTAAGAGGATTGTAGGACTTGGAAAGAGGATACTCCAAATATTTTACTAAAGAGTCAGCGCAAAGATCCTTGAATACAAATTCAGAGTGTCTTTCTTCAAGAAATAATTCCTTGTGTATACTGACATTTTTCTACTATTCAGTATGGGTTATTAACCGCTGACAAGAAATTCACATCTCATAAATAATTCTTAAGAGCCATTGCTGTATAAATTGAATGTGTTATGAATTGTGATGGTTCTTTTTGTACTGTGCTGTGCCTAGAGCAGAAAGAACAGAGTATGTCATTTCCATTAATTTCTAATGAGGTACCAATTAAAGGAACGGAAGAACCTCAGAAAGAAAGTCATAGGGCCACCCTGAATCTTCTATCCTGCAGCTGTCAGAGAAGCAGGCCCCCAAACCTTCCCTAAAAATTCCATTAAATTAACAATCTCATCTAGTGCTCACACAGACAAATTCAGTTTCCCTTTGATTTTCAAAAGACCAATTTGATGAGTTCTGCATTTTCTCACCCAGCAAACTGGGAGAAGTAAGGGGAATTGCTAATTGCCTCTGCACATTTCAGGCTGAGGAAGAAAATGTGGAAGCAACTTTTCATTTTATATGTCTTTAACTGGCTAAACTTTAAATCAAGAATCCTGGAATAATTCCACTTTCCTGTATATGATTTTTCTATATGCCAATTATATCACACATATGTTGACAACAGTAACCTGCAGTATTTTATTGGACAAGCTTCTATGTAGTTTAATACTACATTGGATATAATGGCTTCCGAAAAGATAATTTAGTATAATATTATCCTTACTGATGGTAAAAAAATAACATAGGGATATTATTAAGCAAATTTATGTTAACAAATACGAGTATTTTCAAAATCGGTTTGACATGTTCTTACACTTTATTAGTAAGAAGACAAAGAGCCTTTTCCATAAATAATTTACTTGTGAAAAATTCATTAATTTAAGTTTTCCTAACCAATTAATAATGGCTGATTCCTGAATAATAGCCTATGAATATTTTAGTGAGAAAAATAAAAGATTCCATTTTAAATAAATGAGTGAAATGCAGACATGCTACTGAAAATTATTTTGTTGTCTTTGACGATTAGGTGTAATTTTAAAGGGACTACTAGGTTATAATTAATAATTAATATTCCTAATTGTTTGTGATTCCTCCCTTCCCCCCAAAAACAAGATGTACTAACTGTTTTCAAACTGGAATGTCTCCCAAATCTGAATTTATTCTATGACTTAAGGTCATAAACGTTGCTTTCAAATGGAATAAACCAGTAACTAAAGCAAGAATAGGAAGGAAGAATATGAATTGAGAAAAAAATTAATTATTTTCAAGAGAGAGTGCCTGACATGCAGGACCATTCAAAAGAGCCTGGATGATAATTCATGTGACTATAGGAATACTGAATATAAACTTTTATATCTTCTAAAAGACTACATTTGCAGTATCTTCTTACAAAGATCCCTCTGTTCTTATTAATCTAATGATTTAACAGACATGTTGATCCCTAGGACCAAGATTCTTCTACCCTTCCTAAAGAACAAATAAATATTAGGGGACATCTAGCTAAGTAAATTGAGAAAGCTTTTTCCTTATAATCAGCAGTGGCAAAGGCATCTCTAGTAATAATATCTTGATATGGAACTATGTGCATGCGGTTCTTAAAATCACGACAGACATCCAGGAAAGCCTAAGGCACAGTTACAACTCTGCCTCCTGTCAGATGGGAACCCTTCAAGTCTCTGTGGCAGAGTAACATGATCTAAATTTTATTTTAATAATTGTACACTTTTTTTGATAGTAGTTAAAGAAAAACTAAAATGAGTATTAAATTATTTTATTGATGAAGTAATTTTCTTAAAAGATACTCTAAAATTATATAAATGTTGTATATAAATGTTACTTTGAGTTGTTAGCTGTTTTCTGATTTTATGTTATACGAGGGGTGTCAAACTGATGGCCCATGGGCCAGATGTGTGACACACAGGCCACACCCACCGCAGGTCAGCAAAAGGGGGAAATGTCGCAATATATCACGTGACATCAACATGATGCCACAAGTTTGACACCTTTGTGTTAATTATACCAACTCCAATAAAATTATATTTTTATGCATTAAACTGTTCCCTTGCTTTGGTACTTTCCATACAGGTAGTCCTTGACTTACGATTGCAATTAAGGTCAAAATTTATGTTGCTAAGTGAAACATTTATTTAGTGAACTTTATCCCATTTTACAACCTTTTGTGCCACAATTGTTAAATAAATCACTGTAGTTAATTTAGTAAAATGGTTGTTAATTGAATCTGGTTTCCCCATTGACTTTGCTTGTCAGAAGGTCGCAAAAGGTGATCACATAATCCAGGGACACTGCAACTGTTGTAAATATGATTCAGTTGCCAAGTGTCTGAATTTTGATCACATGACCATGGGGATGCTGCAAAAGTCATAAGTCACTTTTTTCAGTGCCATTTTGACTTTGGACAGTCACTAAATGAACTATTTTTTTTAATAACAAATTTTATTAATTTTACAAAAACAATACACAATCCAGGCATAACAACTTGAAAAATCTTTTCTAAAAAAAATAATAATAATTAAAGAGAGCCAATAGAACAAACAAAATAATTCCAAATTGTAATATCAATATTTACATTATCTATTTAACTTCATATCTTATCCAGACTTCTCCTTTTATCCAAATTATATTTCTTGCTTATTAAAATTTTATTGCCTTTCATAGACATACAAAACACAGAACATAGAAAAAAAAACTAAAACATCTTTTCTGAAGGCTGCCTGATCCCGGGTTGAAACTCTTCTCACAGACACAAATTCAAACATCATATTCACTTTATATATCCTTCCATATCTTATTATCATTTTCTTTTTTTTTATAAACCAATTTTATTAATTTTACAAAAACAGTGCACAAACAATCAAGGCATGACAGCTTATAAATTCTTTTCTTAAAAAAAATAGTGATAATTAAAGAAGAAAACCAATAGAACATAATGATTCCCAATTATAATATCAATATTTACTTTATCTATTTAACTTCATATCTTATCCCAACTTCCAAATTATTTGTTAATTAAAATTTTATTGCCTTTTATCAACATACAAAACCCCCCAAAAAATAACAAAACCTTTATATATCCTTCCATATCTTATTACCATTTTCAATAACATTCTTTGTCTGTTCTATTTCCAACTATCCATTCATCTTTTTTCTTTTACTATACTTCTCCTATACACTAATTAGAGTGACGCCTTTAACTCATTACCCTAACTTAAAAGTACTTCATATAACACTTAATTTATCTTGGGATTCTGTTTAGTAGATTCTAAAATCACACAATAAATTTTATACTCTAAATACACATATAAAAACACAATCTTATGTACCTTCCAGAATCCCCCTTTTATCTTTAATTAGATTAACCCATTGTCTCTAAATAAACTTTTTTTCTTTAGATCTTGCTTCCCACCATTGAGGCTTCTCCTCCCCCCCTTTCTCTCTTGCTTATTCTTCTCCTTGCCCTTTTTACCCCTTTGTCTCTCCTCCTCCCTTTTCTTACTCCCTTTCCTTTGCTTTCTAACCTTGCATCCACCTTTCCTCTCATTTTTCTCTTTTTTGGTTGTTTTTTCAAACCTTAAAATCCCCTTTTTCTTATCCTCTTTCTCCTCCTCCCCGGAAAAAACCCATTGTTCATCAAAGATGGCTTCTTGTTCCTCTTCTTCTTTGTCCCAGTCATTCTGCTGCATAATCAACTTTTCATAAGTACATAACGCCATTTCTAAAAATTGAAATAAAGTGCCCAAAGTATCTTTTCCATCTTGTTCTTCCTTTTTATATTTTTGATATTCAATCTTTAGTTCATCCACAAGCGATGTCATCCTGAAAAGAGAAACTTTCCCCAAAACAACCAACCAAGTATTTTTAATCAAAAATAATTCAAAAAAAGTTCCAAAAGTTAATACTTTTCTTCCTTCTTCTATTTCTCTTCCTGGGGTTACTGTTTAATCAAAGAGGTCCAATTACCATATATCTTTCTTTGAGATTCTAGGCAAACTCCTCCTTTTTCCACTTCTGCTCCAATTTTTTTCCTCTCCCTTCCCACTTGCAACATCAATTTTTAAATGATCAGAAATCCATACCTCTAATAAGGGTTTTCCAATTTCTTAATTTTTTAAGTCCAATGTCCAAGAACTCTTTTGTCCCTTAACTTCAACTTTCAGAATAGTTCACCTTCAGTGCCCAAACAAATTTCAAATCTTCATCTGCTGTTTCCATGGGGTGGGAGAGTGAAGGAAAAAAAGTTCCCTTTAACAGCTTCTCCGGTGCTTTCGATCTTCTTAGGGATACAATGTATCCTCCAGCAATTCAGACAGCTCAGTTCCAACGAATTTAAAAGATGTTGATTGACCCGGCTCAGCCAGCACTTTCATTTTTCCTGCACAATCTTACCCGGTTGCAGGCTTCTTCATGGCGGCCATTGCTGACCGCCGCTCCACCACCTTGGGAAAAAGGGGTTTTTCCGGACGAGGAGGGGGTCTGCGACACCCCCAACCCCCCTGTCCGGCTCCCCTCTCTCTTCGGCTGTCCCTACAGGGCAGCCTTATCCCCCTGACCCAATTGGATCGGGGGTACCTCGGCGGCAAGCGCAGCAGGAATCGCGAACGGTCGCGAATTCCTGCTGCCACCGAAGCCACGCGGAACCGGACTGTCGCTAAATGAACTATTGTAAGTCAAGGACTACCTGTATCTGCAGACAATTGTTGCTAACGTAGCTTAATTTCTATATAAGTAGATTGGATGCACATTTATTTGTTATGGTAATTGGTTCCGTTGCTGTCAACATAGTTATTGTAACATAGGACTTTATTTGACAATATACAGATCTGAAATTTGTTGTTTATGAAGTACAAAACACATGCTATTAAAAATATACAGGTGAAACTCAAAAAATTAGAATATCGTGCAAAAGTTCATTTATTTCAGTAATGCAACTTAAAAGGTGAAACTAATATATGAGATAGACTCTTTACATGCAAAGCAAGATAGTTCAAGCTGTGATTTGGCATAATTGTGATGATTATGGCTTACAGCTCATGAAAACCCCAAATCTACAATCTCAGAAAATTAGAATATTACATACAAACAAGGATTGTACATAGAACAGTATCGGACTTCTGAAAAGTATAAGCATACATAATGTACTCAGTACTTGGTTTGGGCCACTTTTGCAGCAATTACTGCCCCAATGTGGCATGGCATGGAAGCTATCATCCTATGGCACTGCTGAGGTGTTATGGAAGACCAGGATGCTTCAGTAGAGGCCTTCAGCTCTTCTGCATTGTTTGTCTCATGTGTCTCATCTTTCTCTTGGCAAAGCCCCATAGATTCTCTGTGGGGTCCAGGTCAGATGAGTTTGCTGGCATGATATTCTAATTTTTTGAGTTTCACCTGTATATCAACTATCTCAAAACAGGATACTTATTCTCTTTCAGAATATTAAATTGCTTAATTTAGCACTACTTAAGAGATGGGATTAAGACTTCCAAAGAACAAAATCAAAATAATTCTATATGGGAATATTAGACATTGCCCTTAAAACAGGCATTTGAAATTTAAAATTGTACCTAGGCAATGATTCAGCTACTACGGTACTACATTAGGTATTTGCATTTGTTGCATGCAAAATGCAGTGCATTCTAATTAAAGATAAATCCTACAAAATTCAAATATATCCAAAAATAGCCATTGAAAGCCAGTTTACCAGGCAACTAACCTGTTTCCTAATTAAATGTTTAATTAATGATGTATGAATATGCATAATTTACATGAGAAAAAGTCTGAATATGAGTTTTGTTCATATTTTAAATATTGCTATTTTCTTAACTCTTCCATAGCTTTACTGAAGTCTGCTTGTTTTTTAAATGTGTTTCTGAATTACCTCAGAATAGCCCACTATTATCTCCTGTACGTTCAATGAAAATATGTCTCTAAAACAATATCTCCCTTAAGAGTCGCAGTGATACAGTGGTTAGAATGCAGTACTGCAGGCTACTTCTGATGCCTGCTGGCTGCCTGCAATTTGGCAGTTCGAATCTCACCAGGCTGAAGATTGACTCAGCCTTCCGTCCTTCCAAGGTCGCTAAAATGAGGGCCCAGATTGTTGGGGGCTATGTGCTGACTCTGTAAACCACTTAAAGAGGTCTGTGAAGCGGTATATAAGTCTAAGTGCTATTGCTATTGCTATTAAGCTTATCAATACTGTAACTATGTATCAGAGGGACTTTTTCTTACAATGACAATAATTTCATGATAAAACCATCTATTTGGGTTCTTTCTTCTTTCTTTCCTTCATTTTTTGATATAAAGGAATTTAAATCCATCAGTTAGGAATAGGTTGGTTGTTCTTTTATAGATATGCCATTTGCTCGGCAGTGAAAGTTAACCTTTTGGGCTTGACATGTCATAAATTAGAAAAATGCCTAATTTGACTTGCTGTCATGTAACACACACACACACAAGCAAAAGAAAAACAATTATCTTTAAACAGTGACACATGGTGGCAGCCTGCAGCTTGCCTGAAGTAGAGGCATGTGTTTAGCTTAAACCCTAGCATCACCACTACCATTCAAAAAGGCTGCCTTTCAACTTTCTCCAAGGTGCACAAGCATGTTCTCCTTCTGTTGATAGATTTCTGCAGTCTGTCCCAGGTTGCATGAGGTCTCCATTCTTGAAGTGGCTTCAGAGCATGCTCTTTTATGACATATACAGCCTCCAAAAATCACACAAAAGCACATTGTGTTCTCGCATGATTTATGTGCATCTTCTAGTGCAGAACTGTAAAACTCATGTTGTCACAGCGGAATCACATGACACATTGGGACTTTGTTTCCCCTTCGCTAAACCAGCGTGGGCGTGGACAGCACATGATGCATCCAGCCATGGGCCGGGAGTTTGACAGACCTGTTCTAATGGGTTCAAAGACTGCACAAGAATATACTTCAGCCCCCCCCAAAAATTGCATGAGAACAGGGCATGCTTGTTGGATGTTAGTAAACACTGGAGTGTTACCCAAAGCATGTCTCCTTTGATATGTGTGTCATAGGTTTACGGGACTCAGGCCATTTGGCAAAATAATGTAGACATCAGAACTTTCCTTGATTTTACTACCTAGGTTCCAGAAATTCTAGCGATTTCTCAGGGTTTTGGGGGCAGAGTGCAACATAATTTTTGCTGCTACTCTTAATGTTAATACTTTTGTTTTATGTTGATCTACCATATTTGCCGGCGTATAAGATGACTTTTTGCCCTGAAAAACATGCCTCCAAGTGGCGGGGTCGTCTTATACGCTGGCAAATAGTAATTGGGAAGCACTGCAGCTGCCCGCGGCCGAGGCACTTTTGCGCACCGTGGAAACGAATCCCATGAAGCCGAAAGGAGCAGCCAGCCTTCAGGCTGATGTAGGCGGGCCTCCTTCTCCCAGCTCCCAAGGAAATGAGGTGCTCAGCGGCTTCCGCTCACACCGGCCGGGCTCCGCTCAGGTATCCGGCTGGGGCTGTCGGGTTGTTACCGCTGGTGCGGCTCCACACAGCTCCAGTCCCGCGTTGCCTCGGGAAGGGAAAGGCAAAACCAGGAGCCGCTGCTGCCGTTGCAAAGTGCCGCCGCGGCTCTTCCTTTTTGCCTTTCCCTTCCCGAGGCAACGCAGGACTGGAGCCGTGCGGAGCCACGCCAGCAGTAACAACTCCTGACAGCCCAGCCAGATACCTGAGCGGAGGCCGGGCGGTGCGAGCGGATCCATAGATGTTAGAGGCAAAAATCCAAAACTGACTAAAAACTTAATGACAATTTTGATATTATAGCTTCTGATAAAATTCACACATGAGTGAAAGAGATTTTTCCATAGAAATCTTTACTAATTGAACCCATATTTTTGGCTACTTGGGAGAAATTGCTGCAGGGACACTGAAAAATACATTTGAGCAATTCTTGCTGAAATATAGTCACTTCTTAATCTAGTATTCCACACTGCTGCTTGCACTCTTTCCTTCCATATTTCCAAACGTTACCAATTTTTCCAGAATTTTGTTATCTTCATATCCAAAGTATGATAATTTGAGCTTGGCGATTTCCTTCTCAAATAAGAACTCTAGGTTAATTTCTTTGGTGATCCATTGGTTTGTTTCAATAAATAGCTATGCGCAGTATTCTCAGGAGTCTTCTCCAATACCTAAGTTTTAAAAAGTCAATTTTTTTTCTGTACTGCTTCTTCATATTCCCAACTTTCACTCTCATGGAATGTCATGGGAAAAACATTGCCAGCACCATCCTGATTTTTACTGGTATTTGATTTTTTTTTAACTTCATGTCTACTTTACCAAGTGCAGATCTGTGGCATATTTCTTGGTTGCTGTTTCCATTATGGTTGACAGTCAATATAGCCAGAAGCTATTCATACCTTTAGAGTAACTTCATTGTCAATTCAAAGGCTAGTTGCTATACTCGTTGTCATTGGTTGTGTCTCCGTTTATATATTCTAACTCCTATTTTTTCACTGTGCCCTTTTATTTTCATTCAGAATTTACAGATAATTTACATTTCCTGCTGCTAAAAAGTGGTAGCATCAATATAGCACAAGTCATTGACGTTATTTCCTACATTTCCAAAATGAAATTTGCCTCCTTCCAGTGTGGCATTCCTCATTATACATTCAACATATAGGAAAATATATTTTGAAGCTCTTATAAACAAAAAGGCATTTCAGACCTAAAGCAAACTAAGAGGATTAAAAGAAACATTATAAATCTATACTTTATAGTAGATACAAAGCTAAAAATAAAGAATGCTTTTCAGTTTTTTTGAAAAAAGAGACAAAATTACCAAACTGTTTGAATACTTGTTGTGTTACCTCTGAAGCAAAGTATATTCATATGATTTAATAAATATGAATATCAAAGAAAGAATGGAAATTCATCAAACCTACTTCAGTCTAAAATAGTTTTTAATGTGAAAAATGATAATTTCAGTGCATTTCATTTCAAGAATAAGAAGCATATAGTTTAATAAAAACTGAAGTCAAATCATTTATCATAAGGTATATTTTAAAAAATGATTCAAAACATATTATTCATATGAATGATTTACATCTTAGGACCTCCTCTGGATTTCAAGTCTGCAATGAGTATTGTCTAAAATGAAACCTTCCAATACTTTTCGTGAAGGAAGCATGTTGCTTTTAGTTCCCAAATAGTATTTTCCATAGGGTATTTCCCTGTTGGATGCATCCCAGAAATAATATCTTTGTATCTTCTAATTAAGCTTTGCTCTCATTTCTTTGAGTTTTCTCTTAGAAAGTTCAAGAAGAAGAAAAATACATGAATTTGTTTGCTAAACAAGTTTGAGATATTGACAACGAATAGAGCAAAATTGAATCAGAATCAGGACATGTGAACAGTTATTAAAATTGAACATTGTTTTTAATAACCTACAGTTCTTCTCAAATGGGAGAAAGCATTAATTACCACTGGTGCAAAAGGGAATTGGCTAAAAGAAATAAATTATCAGCAAATATAAAAGCTCCTTTGGGAGCTTTGTTGAACTTGACTACTAAGATTGGTATCAGTTTTTGGGATATAACCCAAAACATGTTGTTATAGTGGAACAGTTTTGTGAATTACACTCCAGTTATAATTAGCTGCCCTCCCTGAGGATTACCATAGATGCAATATTGACTTTATAGTATTTAAATGTTATATTGCATGTATTAGTGGAATGCAAGGTTGGAAGAGATTAGAGTTGGAATCAAAATTGGTGGTTGAAATGCTAACAATTTGACAAATGCAAATGACACACTTTATTAGTCAAAAATAAGACTTTGGAAATAAGAAAACGAGTGAGGAGTAAAAAATAATTGGTGTTAATCTTAAAGGTTAAGAAGTTGAAGGTAATGTCAAGTTGTACGCCTAACAAATATTTAATTCATAGAAAAGTAATAAAGATTACGTCTAGTTTTCTTTTGTTCAGCTCAAAGGAGGACAGTATGCCTCAGAAGCAAAGATTAATTCTAGGTAGGAAAGCATTTGACTCTTATAGATGAGATTATGAAAAACAAGAGCAGTTAATAGCAGTAAAGAGTAGAATGTTAGGACAATAGTCTTTCCAGTTATATGGCTATGAAAAGCCAACAATTTAATAAAAGAAAGATGCTTTCAAATTACATATTTGGAATACTTTCTAAGAGTATCATGGCCTACAAGAAAAATCGACAAAGGCTTAAGTAAACAACAAACAGAAAATTGCATCCATTGGACATATTAGGCAAGCAGGTGATAGACTAGAAAAAATCCCTATGCTTGACAAGGTTGAAGAAAACAGAATAAGTAGGAGTCAGTGAAGAAGTTGAGTGGATGGAATTACAGAGTTGAAGTTTTTCCAAAGAAATTACTAGGATGTATACTTGTCTATTCAGCCAAGCGCAATTCATAGCCCCTAACTGTCTTAACCATATATATCTTGATTGATTCTATGAGATTCTTTAGCTAACTTCCTAAATACTTCTTGAATTTATCTTAAATATGGTTCTCATGGTGTACACTATTCTTTGCCACTTAAATGTTACTGGATCACAAATCTGAGTTACATTTTTAACATTAAAATATTATATAAATGAATCAATTTAGGCGAAAATAGAAATGCCCGCTTGCTGATGAACAGCATCTGCCAGTAAAACAAATTTCCCTTATATTTTCAAATCCCCAGGCCTTTCCCTAATTAATCGAAAGAGGAAGATCTTGTTAACAGCAGTTTTTAGGAAAACTAACAGGAAGAGTCCTGTGCATGAGCAAAATTTTTTACATAAAGTAGAACATCAGAATTTGCATTTTATAAAAATCAGGCTCCCCCTCTGAAATACTATTTAATTCTTCTGATTTTCTTGGGGCATGTGCTTGTTACCTTGTTGCATAAGCTTGAGTGACCTCTAGATTAAACATTACAATTTGTCAGTATTTCTAGTCATAAAATTCCAGTACTAATAATAGAGCAATGGTTGCAAAATTAAACACAGCTATTAGTATGCACTGGCTTTTAGCCTTGGCAACCAAAATGTCAGAAATGTTCTTCTTACACAAGAGCATATTAACTTTAACATAAGATTTAATAACAAGGCATCATTTAAAAACAAAACAAATTCAGATTCTCCAGGACATCGTCTTTGTTAAGACCAGAGAAAAAGTTATTAGTCATTCTCAGCTCAGATATAATTATTTTGCATGAGATTAACTACAAAAATACAGGGATGCTACCTGTAGCTGTTGGGTTGTGCCAAAAGCATTTTGAAATAAAATGTTAACTACTCGTTTGTATTTTACATTTCTGCCTTAAGCAGAGAATCAGTAAACACTTATGATCTTGGTTTTTTTGCTAGAAACCAGTAATTAGATATCACTTTTTAGAAAATTACTGTCTTACCCTCTTATAGTATAGACATGTTCTGACAAATTATTTCCCCCTTGTTAACAGTTCATTTAATAAGGAACTTCTAGAAAGATTGAAAGCTACACTGCTCAAAAAAATAAAGGGAACACAAAAATAAGACATCCTAGATCTGAATGAATGAAATATTAAATACTTTGTTCATTACATAGCTGAATGTGCCGACAACAAAATCACACAAAAATTATCAATGGAAATCAAATTTAGCAACCCATGGAGGTCTGGATTTGGAGTTACACTCAAAATTAAAGTGGAAAAAAACACTACCGGCTGATCCAACTTTGTTGTAACGTCCTTAAAACAAGTCAAAATGAGACTCAGTAGTGTGTGTGGCCTCCACATGCCTGCATGACCTCCCTACAACGCTTGGGCATGCTCCTGATGAGATGGCGGATGATCTCCTAAGGGATCTCTTTCCACACCTGGACTAAAGCATTCCCCAACTCCTGGACAGTCTGTGGTACAACGTGGCGTTAGTGGATGGAGCGAGACATGATGTTCCAGATGTGTTCAATTTGATTCAGGTCTGGGGAACAGGCGGACCAGTCCATAGCATCAATGCCTTCATCTTGCAGGAACTGCCGACACACTCCAGCCACATGAGGTCTACCATTGTCTTGCATTAGGAGGAACCCAGGGCCAACCACACCAGCATACGGTCTCACAAGGGGTCTGAGGATCTCATCTTGGTACCTAATGGCAGTCAGGCTACCTCTGGCGAGCACATGGAGGGCTGTGCGGACCCCTAAAGAAATGCCACCCCACACCATTACTGACCCACTGCCAAACCGGTCATGCTGGAGGATGTTGCAGGCAGCAGAACGTTCTCCACGGTGTCTCCAGACCCTGTCATATCTGTCACATGTGCTCAGTGTGAACCTGCTTTCATTCACTTTCATTCAAAAGTGACCAAACCATCAGCCAGAAAGCATAGGAACTGAGAAGTGGTCTGTGGTCACCAACTGCAGAACCACTCCTTTATTGGGGATGTCTTGCTAACTGCCTATGCTTTCTACCTGTTGTCTATTCCATTTGCACAACAAGATGTGAAATTGATTGTCCATCAGGGTTGCTACCTAAGTGGACAGTTTGATTTCACAGAAGTGTGATTGATTTGGAGTTACATTGTATTGTTTTAGTGTTCCCTTTATTTTTTTGAGCAGTGTATAATCTAAGTATAAAAACTCATGCCTGAAGTGAAACTAAAGGAATTTTCTCAGAGATAAAGGAGAGTAAGTTTTAATTTTGAAAATCACAACTGAAGGAGTTAATTTTGAAACTGATACCTGTGAAATATGCATTACCCCATCAGCAGCATTTGAAGGGGATTTATAGCAATAGAGCCGAATAATATTTTCTCAAATCAGAACACCTGATGCAGCTCATGTAAACATTGACAGCTGTTAGCTGTTATGTTTGTGTGAAACAGCTAACCATCTATAATAATCAGCTCAAGCCATGAACCAGATTTATTTTTAAAACAAAATACAGATGTGTTTCTTTACAGATAATTTATTTGGAGCCACTTCAAAACTAACTTCAACAATGACACTATTATTCCTGTACAAAATTCTGCTCCAGCTTTTTCACTTTCACCTTTTCCATGAATTTTTGCACTTCACTGGTAATTTGAAATTCTAATTGACAAAAGTAAATGATTTACCTAAAAATATCTAGAAACTTTAAGAGATAAAGGCAGTGCAAATTTATGTACTACTGAACTAAGTAGTGCTAGACAGTATGTGTCAACTTTGTTTTTATAAAATATAAATACATTTGCACATCAGCATAATTCTTGAAACACTTGTGCAGACTTTTCTAGATGGGATCATTTCTTGGTCCAAAAAGATGCAGGACTTCTGTATTTTAAATTGCGCTGCTTTTTTAAAAATTAAAACTTACTATAAAAATATTTAAAATAAATAATAAAAACCATTCTGGAATGAATGCACATACTTTTTGTAAAAACTATTTTCTTTCCATTTATTCCTTTACTTTTGTATTCAGAAGTGAGCATTGACACAACATATATGTCTAGCACCTAAGTTTTACAGAAAATATGTAAGCTCTATAAACTTGTACAACAAATAAAACAAAATTAAAAGAAAAGACAACCAGTATATACCGTATATACTCGAGTATAAGTCGAGTTTTTCAGCCCATTTTTTGTGCTGAAAAAACCGCCCTCGACTTATACTCGAGTCAGATTCCCCTCTGAAAAAAAAATGGTGTGGAGCTCCGAAGCTGGGCAGCCGCTTCCCTGCTTCCGTGTTTCCTTTGCAACTTTTAAGCATGGGAGGGGGAGGCTTTTCTGAGCTCTAGGCTGAAAAAGCAACGCGAGCCGAGGTCGCTCCACTCAGTTTCATTTCCTCAGCTCCAGCTGCTTTCAGTCCACTCGGGAGGAGGGGGAGGGGGAGGCTTTTCTGAGCTTTAGGCTGAAAAAGCAACGCGAGCCGAGGTCGCTCCACTCAGTTTCATTTCCTCAGCTCCAGCTGCTTTCAGTCCACTCGGGAGGAGGGGGAGGAGGAGGGGGAGGCTTTTCTGAGCTTTAGGCTGAGAAAGCAACGCAAGTGGAGGTCGCTCCACTCAGTTTCATTTCCTCAGCTCCAGCTGCTTTCAGTCCACTCGGGAGGAGGGGGAGGAGGGGGGGGGAGAGAGAGAGAGAGATATCATAAGAACGGCTCTTGGTTTTTTCTTGCAAGGGAGAGAGTGACTCCTGCCTACCACTGTCATCATCATCATCTTTTGGGTTAGTGAATCAATCAAACCTTTCATGATAGTGAGATCGTTTCCCAAATTTCCCTTAAATCAGGGAAGAAATCAGAAACAAACCTTTGGGCTGAGAATAAGCTTGTTCCTATGATGCCATTTTTGTTCACTTCAGTGTGAAAAGTGTGAAAAAACACACTTCTTTTTCTTCATCTTCTTGTTCCCTATTTACTGGTCTCTTTCAAAGAGGAAATTGTGAACATCAAACTTATTCTCAACTGTCCTAGTGAAAGTTTTTATTGGCATCTATTTTTATTTTTGAAATTTACCAGTAGCTGCTGCATTTCCCACCCTTGACTTATACTCGAGTCAATAAGTTTTCCCAGTTTTTTGTGGTAAAATTGGGTGCCTCGACTTATATTCGGGTCGACTTATACTCGAGTATATACGGTAATAAAGGTCTACAAAATCCAGAAAGCACAAGGACTTAAAACCCTAAAATGTCGAAAGCAGTCCAGAATGTGAATAATTTGAAACTTCACATATAGAGATAAATCAAATCTAGATTGTTGTTGTTGTTGTTGTTGTTGTTGTTGTTATTGTTATTATTATTATTATTATTATTATTATTATTATTATTATTATTATTATTATTTAAACCAATCCTGTCTAACACGGATATATTAAGGCAAATGATAGCTATGTTGAATAACAACTAATTCTGGTAAAAAATGTCAATGTCTCAGAACAACTAATTCTGGTAAAAAATGCCAATGTTTCACAAAATTTTGCTTCAGGGATAATTTGCTTTGTTCCTTTATATTTTAAAAAAACACTAATATTAACAATATTGAAAGCCTAGTTATATCAATTTGTATACTGAAACTTCCAAATACAGATCTTTCTCATCACTGAAGATAGAGGTAGTCCTTGACTTATGGTGACAACTAAGTCTCAAATTTCTATTCCTAAGCGAGACAGTTGTTAAGTGAGTTTTGTCCCATTTTATAACCTTTCTTGCTACAGTTGTTGAATTAACTTTGCTTGCAACAAATGAATTCATGACCCTAGGACAATGCAATTGTCATAAATATGGCTCAGTTGCCAAGCATCTGAATTTTGATCATGTGACCACGGGGGGGGATGCAACAGTTTTTAAGTGTGAAAAATGGTTATAAGCCACTTTTTTTCAGTGCTGTTGTAATTTCAAATAATCACCAAGTAAGGGTTATAAATTGAGGACTACCTCCAGTTGATTATTTGATTTGATTTGATTTGGGTGCTGCCTAATTCTGACTCTGGGAAGCATAACATAAATTATTCTGAGCAAAAGAATTAAAAAAGAATTCAGATTTAAAGCATACAATTATATTTACACTGCTCAAAAAAATAAAGGGAACACTTAAACAACACAATGTAACTCCAAGTCAATCACACTTCTGTGAAATCAAACTGTCCACTTAGGTAGCAACACTGATTGAGAATCCATTTCACATGCTGTTGTGCAAATGGAATAGACAACAGGTAGAAAGCATAGGCAGTTAGCAAGACATCCCTGTTAGGGATAACATTGTTTACCCTAACTGGTTTAGGTAAAATAATAAATATGTTATCATGGTTTATTAGTTAAAGTGTCTGCAACTTTAACTGTAGGAATGTAATTAAGGGAGTGGTTGTAAAAGCACCATAAAAGAAGCAAGGTACCGCAGCTTGCTCTCTCTGGCTTGATGATCCCTAATTACTGGATTGATTCAAGACTGCGTTTTTCCCTACTGGAACGGAAGAGAGAAAGGACTGTTGATCTTATCAACAGTGAAAGGACTGATTTATTGTAAGTGAACTGACATTGGATATTCTACACGGACTTTGCTAATTGAATATCCTTGAATGGACTGACTAAATGATACATGACTAATGGACTGTTATTTTGACTATGCTATGAACTCATAATGGAATAAACTATATTTTTAATAGCACAAGCGTATCTGTTATTTTTACTGTATGTTAACTAACATACAAACTTATCTCACACATTTATCTGTGTGCCTATCTGACTAACGCTGCACATTCTGTTTAGCTTGTCTCCTTAACCCTGGTTGGGGAACACAGGCTTAACACTCCCCAATAAAAGAGTGGTTCTGCAGGTGGTGACCATAGACCACTTCTCAGTTGCTTTCTGGCTGATGGTTTGGTCACTTGAATGCTGGTGGTGCTTTCACTCTAGTGTTTGCATGAGACGGAGTCTACAACCCACACAAGTGCTCAGGTAGTGCAGCTCATCCAGGATGGAACATCAATGTGAGCTGTGGCAAGAAGGTTAGCTGTATCTGTCAGCGTAGTGTCCAGAGCAAGGAGGCGCTACCAGGAGACAGGCCAGTACATCAGGAGATGTGGAGGAAGCCGTAGGAGGGCAACAACCCAGCATCAGGACTGCTACCTCTGCCTTTGTGCAAGGAGGGACAGGAGGAGCACTGCCAGAGCCCTGCAAAATGACCTCCAGTGCAAATGTGCCACAAATGTGCATGTGGCTGCTCAAACGGTCAGAAGCAGACTCCATGAGGGTAGTATGAGGGCCTGACGTCCACAGGTGGGGGTTGTGCTTACAGCCCAACACCGTGCAGGACATTTGGCATTTGCCAGAGAACACCAAGATTGGCAAATTCGCCACTGGTGCCCTGTGCTCTTCACATATGAAACCAGGTTCACACGGAGTACATGTGACAGATGTGACAGGGTCTGGAGACACCGTAGAGAACGTTCTACTGCCTGCAACATCCTCCAGCATGACCAGTTTGGCAGTAGGTCAGTAATGGTGTCGGGTGGCATTTCTTTAGGGGGCCGCACAGCCCTCCATGTGCTCCCTAGAGGTAGCTTGACTGCCATTAGGTACCAAGATGAGATCCTCAGACCCCTTGTGAGACCATATGCTGGTGCGGTTGGCCCTGGGTTCCTCCTAATGCATGACAATATTAGACCTCCTGTGGCTACAGTGTGTCAGTAGTTCCTGCAAGATGAAGGCATTGATGCTATGGACTGGTCCGCCCATTCCCCAGACCTCAATCCAATTGAGCATATCTGGGACATATGTCTCGCTCCATCCACCAACGCCACGCACCACAGACTGTCCAGGGGTTGGGGAATGCTTTAGTCCAGGTGTGGGAGGAGATCCCTTAGGAGACCATCCACCACCTCATCAGGAGCATGCCCAGGCATTGTAGGGAGGTCATACAGGCACGTGCAGGCCACACACACTACTGAGTCTCATTTTGGCTTGTTTTAAGGACATTACATCAAAGTTGGATCAGCCTGTAGTGTTTTTTTTCCACTTTAATTTTGAGTGTAACTCCAAATCCAGACCTCCATGGGTTGCTAAATTTGATTTCCATTGATAATTTTTGTGTGATTTTGTTGTCGGCACATTCAACTATGTAATGAACAAAGTATTTAATAAGAATATTTCATTCATTCAGATCTAGGGTGTCTTATTTTTGTGTTCCCTTTATTTTTTTGAGCAGTGTATATTAAATGGAAGGCACAATATCAAAAATAATGACTTCATGGAAAGATTTGATGAGTAATTTAATTAAAAAGATTTTATGGGTACCTCTCCCTAGCTGTGGGTAACCTGAAGGTTTCAGTTGGTTAGTTTATTCCTTGTAGCATTCAGTTATTTAGTGACTAGATGGCAAAAGCGTGTGCTATGCCATTTACAAATTGTTGCAGTAATTAATCTCTCCTTAGAAGCTGTTAGTACATTCCTAACATTATGGTCTATTCATTCTTTTTATATATATATATCTTTTGTCCTCACAGGTTATGTGTTCTGTATGTTGCATCGCCTGCCTGAACAGCACGATTGCACATTTGACCATATGGGACGGGGGCGTGAAGAAGCCATTATGAAAATGGTGAAACTGGACCGGAAAGTTGGGCGATCATGCCAGCGCATTGGCGAGGGCTGCTCCTGAGTGGCAAGACTCTTCAACCAAATGCTGTTCTCTTAGTTCACTAATGTTAGCCTTATTTAGGACAAAGTCAGCCAGACACTTGTACTGGGCAAGTTTCAGACTACAGCCAATCAATTTTCTTTCTTTAGCCAACCATCCTGGTACTGTAGTTTAGGAGTTAAATGGTGATCAACACTGATTACTGGCTGGTTGTTAAGGTGCCTACTAGCCATTGTATTAAAAAAAAAATGACGACATATTATTGAGCATGGCTAGTAGATTGTAACAAAAAATATAAAGGCTTCTATTATTGCAGGAGTCAAGTTCTTACAAACAAACAAAAAGCCTTATGTTTGGAATTGTCCAGCAGCTGAGTAGAAACTGATGTAAAAGACTGCTTACGTGCATACCACGCTGGAAGAAACTACCCTTATTAGCCTGGCTTTCCTGTCCTCACTATTAGTTAACCTTGAAGAGGTGAAACTGCTTAAAACAAGCAGGGTGGTTGCTAAACCTAAAAGACCTAAACCCTTACTTTTGCTATTTCCACGCATGTCTTCTAAGGTCATGCAGCGCCACCAACATCAGGAAATATCTTGTGGTAGGAACAGCTTTCTAGGAAGCCAAAAAGAGGGGACAGATTCTTATGACAACTTTTATATTAGTTGAAAATATCAGATTACAGGGAAATTATTTCTTCACTAAGGTGGAGGAGGAAATATCTTATTTTAAAGTTAGTGCTATTTTGGAACAAGCAGTAAACAGCGTGCATTTTCTACACAGCATCAACAACATTTCTTAAGTGGTGTTATCCAATTCAATATGCCAACCATAAGTTTGCTGTTTCCCATCAGCCAAAATCTGATTGGCTCTTGTTTGCCTTTTGCTAAGTGCAGGTATCTGATAATTGAACAAATAAGGCTAATTCACAGCACAGTAGCCATGCCTGGATTCTACAGACTGACTTTCTGTAGCTAGACGTGTATTGAGGGGTAAAGGACATTTTGTAGCAAATGGAATTCAGTTAACAGTATTGGGGGAACAACCAGGAAAATCACCCTTTATTGAACTGAGTTTGTACACCTCACTTCCAGTGTATTAAGGAGATAATCAAATGGGCTGTCCCAGCCTTGTGACTATGCAGCTTGGTACTCAGTGAAGGTCTCTCTGCTCATCATCAGTTGCAAAGCAAGTGACTGTAAAATGCCTTGCATAGAATGGGGACTCTCCAGATCTGGTCTTTTAGAGCTACTGTTCTATACTGGGTATGTCAATTTCATTGAACTGAACTGCACATTTTTTGTTGTTTGTTTCTTTGTTTTTAATGTGCAGTGGTTTCCTCTAGCTACAGGCAAATGTGTCTGTAAGAAAAATATATATATATTTATAATGGCCTAACGTGGAATGTTTACCCCACAAACTGGTTAGTGCTCAGTTAGCCATTTGGAATTAGGTCTTGTAGGGAATAGGGAAGGTTGCTGGAAAAAGGGGATCTGTTTTGTCTCTTATTTCTCACAAATGGAATACATTTAAGCCACCAAAAAGAGTGAATTCCCTCATATCACTCTTTAAAAACGTTGTAAGGTAGAGCAGCTTCAATAAGTCACTGACTGCTCTGTGTGTTCTGAAGATCAGTGACTAGTTTACAGATTGATTTGTATTTAATCTGGTAGCCAGTATAACCAGTATAGCCAGTGAAGGAGACTCAGCCTTTGCCTATATTTCAAATTGGTGATGTATTCAATCCACCATTCTAAAGTTCAATATGGAAAAGCCATTCTGTGTTGTACTCAAGGCTTTGAAATCAGAAATGGAAATTCCAGCTGCATGTTCTGTTTCCTAAGGAAGTATTCTCCTTTCATCGCTATGTGGGAGAAACCAGACAATTTTCTTTGCGTTTGCCATGAAGAGTTTCAAACAAACATGGACTTCAGCTGCTGCCACGCTATGCACTTTCTTCCCTTCTAAAATCCTAGCATAGCATTTTGATGGACATTCTGATTGATGTACAAGACATTCAGATTAATAACAAAGATGCTGTTTTTCTCTTGTTAATCTTTCTTTAGCCCTGATACACGTGCACAGTTGATTTCAAGGTATCTCTTGAGCAAACACTACTCAAGTTCATGTGGATTATGGACAATGTTCACTTTAAAAAGTGGGGGGCGGGGTTGTTCCTTTGCAGTATCTGTTCTGTGAGGTTTGTTAAACGTAAAGAAAGCTTAAGTTCTTGTACTCTTAAAGAAATCTTATTTAACCCTTTTTGTGTTCTAGATTTACTTACACATGTAGCTTAGAGCACAGTTTTAGTTTAACATTGTGAAATATTAAAAATGATTGTAATTCTTTTTCCTCCTGCTTAAAAGAAACAAAACCATTAAACAGATCAGATTAAAAGTTGAATTCTTCTCTGAGTTTTGCAGTAGGTATGTTCCTCAATTCAGTGGCTGCTATATGGCTTAGTTCTTTAAATAACTTCATTACTGGTCTGTAGCCTTCAAATTAAGGCATATCCTAAATACTAGATTTAGGTGGCCATTTCTGGCTGAGAAATCTAGGTCAGAAAAAAACCTAAAACTGTTCTTTCTGATAAGAACAATATATTTAAGTTTGACATTTTATACCTATGTAAAAAAGAATCTCAAGAGTGTCAAAAGATTTCTAAAATGTTTATACCCAGAAACAAAGATTAGTCTATGAACTGGTATCATTATTCTGCCATAAATATTTGTGTGTTCTGCAGCAGAAGTTCCTTAATTCACTTTAACATCCTTGTCTAATTTTTCACTTTATTCATGAATTAGTTCAATTTTCATGGTTGTTCAGTATATATATCAGAAAGAATTCTATAATAAAACTCGGCAAACAAAAATCCAAACTACAGCAAATAGAACTAAGGGAAGAAATTAAAGGTTTTACATTGGGTATTAAAATCCAACAGATGCTAAACTTAATTCCTTTGATTTCTTGTTGAATTTTGAATTATCAGGTACAAAAACATATTTAAACGAGTATATATGTGCACTTTGATCTACTTCTTACATATAGTGTGAACTTATAACTTTTTAATACTTGTGGTCTAGCAACAAAAATTAGATATGATTGTATATTATTAATTCCCGTCATTACTCATTAGCATTATATTTAGTTTTGATAATATTTTAATTCATACAGTTCTAGGTTTATAGACCTCACTTAAATATAATGCTGAACTGTTCTGCTAAGACATTGCATGCTCCTTGGAGACTTCTTTTCTGCAGAATTAGGTGGAATTTCATATTATGAACATATCACAATTGTCACCAAAGGTTTACTACAAAACTGGAGGATCATTCAACCATGTGTTGAGTTCTATCAAAATGAAGTGAACTCTCACCATATTCTTTTTGTATTCTTAGGTACATTTCAAGACTGTTTTGACAGCTGTTGCAGTTCAAATCCCAGTAAAGAAGCAGCAGAAAATAAGCACTTTAAAAAAAACTGGTTAAATATCAAGGGATATTCAAGTGACATAGAAATAGTAGAGATACAAAACAAAAAGCTGATACTAGAAATCAGCATTGCATTAAGAATTTAAATTGTTTTTATTAAATAATACTGTATAATATTAAGAGTCCTTTAAAATTATTTTAATGTAATTTTTTTTCAAAAATTAAAATACAAAGCTAATTTTTTACAGGAACAAACAAAACAAGACAACACGTTAAAAGAAAAGTACATTAAAAATACAAACACACACACGTAAAAATTTCTGTTTAGTTTTTCTCAACTGTATGCTGTACAGGTTTCATGGCACTGAAGATTTAAAAGAGCACAAGAAGTGCGTGCAGAAGTAGATTATATTTTTCTGGAATGTGTTTTCTTTACCCAAGCTTCTTGGTTTTCATTTTTCTAGACTAACCATGGGCTGAGGGAATGATGAAATATTTCCTTTTTTCATTTTAAATTATACATGAAATTTAAGACATGAAAGAAATTTTCCAATGTTTGGAAACATTCCAAATTAAGAAATAAACGTGAAAGGATTGGAAAGTTTGTCTCAGTACAGACAGATCTACAGTTTTCACAAATTCATTAAAAATGATGTAAAAGGATTAGAAGGAATAGAAATTGCTTCTGGTGATAGTGTTTCCAATTCAGAACTACTGGAATTATTAGTTAATGTTCCATGTGTAACAAAGGGTATATCTTTTATTGCCACCACCACCCCAAAAAATAACATTTTCTCTTATCTTTGATGCCAGGCACAACAAAATCTGGAATTTATCACATACTATTTTTAGTGTTTTCACTTTTCACTTTTATTTTTTTGCATGTTCACTTTTTTAAAAATTATCTTTTTTTAAAAAAGGGGGGGAGGTCCTTGGTGATTTTTGAGCTTGGTTGTTTTCTTGCAAACTTTCCATTACCCATCAGTGCTAACCTCATCTGGACTAGCACTTGTTTAGATAGTGAAATTTCTTGCAAAAAAATGAGTAAGCTCAGAGACCAACAATTTCAACCATGAGCTACAAATAGTCTCCTTTATTAGTATATTCCTTGGTCTGTTTGCATTAAAAATAAATACAATTTAAAAGTACTTTTAGTCAAAACATTTATTTTATATCAAACATAATTTACATAAGCAAACCAAGCTAACATAAACATATTTTACAAATAAGTACAATGACTTCTTTCTTTAAAAAGTTTAAAATTAAATAGAACCTGTACATCAAGTTTTCCCAATATTTGTCTTTGCACTCCCCACAAAAAGACTCCTGTTTTCTGGTCTTGTGTCTAAATTTATAAATATTTTGCTTCTTTAAATCTAATAAACCTGGGAAGATTGAATTAGGTTAAGATTGCTCAAATGCAACTATCAGTGAAGGCAAAATATAAATGTCCCAAAATAATGTTGCAGGATCCAATCTGAATGGGACACTGGGACCAGAAGTTTAGTCTTCCAAGCTTTGCACTTGTACTGGAACCCATCCTCATGAATGACCAACCCAGAATGGATCCTGCAACAACTATAAGTGCCTTTTTATTGCTTTTGTGTCTTTCTGAGTTCATTAGCTTTTTTCCCTAAAAGCATATAAACTATTTTATAAAAGAAAAATGACCTACCCAATTTACATATTTTAATTATGTAATAATCAGAGGAGGAGGAGGAGGAGGAGGAGTGAAGGAAAATATATTTGTATTATTTGGGCCTCTGTTTGAAGAATTAGGCCCCTTGATTGTCCTTGCTTATGTTGGAAACATTGTATTTTGTGATTTGACTACTGTGACTTTGAAATGCATTTTGCAAGCTGCTCCTATTTCTGTGTTACTGAAATTTAGAGTGAAGAGGGCAAATTATCTTTAAACATGTATTGACTTTCAAAAGGACCAGTTGTTAGCAAAGTATTCTAACCCAGTATAGACCTGAGTTTTATTATTGTTTCAAGACATAATTGACATGAAGTTAATAGGCAAATCAATGATTGTAAATTGTAAAATGTTGGTATATGGTATCCTGCATATTGTCTGAATCTCCTATTAAGGTACCAGGGATTCAATGTATTTCATCGGTATATCTAAGTTGACTGCTGAATGGCTGTAAAATATGGCCTGCCTTATTTCAAATCTCATCCTGGGATCCACCATTATCCTTTCCACATTCTGAAAGAGCATTCTATCTAATGAACCAAAGATAATAAGCAATTAAACTGTGTTTTTATAACCTTTGCCCTGATGTGAGTGTACCTGTAATGAAGCTAAATTTAATCAGCCATATGTCCATGTAAGTGTTCTATTTCCTAAATACACAATTTCATTTGGATGTGGGTGCAATATCTGCTTGTTTAAATGCACTGGTAACATGTCAGAAGATTGTTGCATAAATGTCTGACATGCTGGATTTGAACATAATGTCTTTAAATAAGATATAAACTATTCACATATCTCTACATTGTTATATGCTGTGTTGATTACACACTTTTTTTAACTTTTGAATTGACCCTTTTAAGTGGTAACTACTTCAGGATATGGACATGTTAAAATCAAAATAATTTCTCTAATGCAATTGATATTATGTTTTTGAAAAGCTGTTTACTACAGTCCCAATGGTATTTTTTCAAGGCAACTGGACTTTCTGGGTTTTTTTTTTTTTTAAGACGTTTCGCTTCTCATCCAAGAAGCTTCAGAAGCTTCTTGGATGAGAAGCAAAACGTCTTCAAACAAAAAAACAGAAAGTCCAGTTGCCCCTTAAAAAGCACCTTTGGGACAACCATGACGTGGATGACTGAGAATCTCCATAGACTCTTTACTACAGTCTGATAGTCAAGTGAAAGACATCACTCAAACATTTGCTAGTTGCAAAGCACAACTAACAGGTTTGAGTTTTGGAAAATAATGGCTGTCAACAAGATGACTTCTTGAACTAAGGACACCAGAGTGACTGAAACATGAATCAAACAAAGATGTTATTTAAGCATTAGCTGAACTAAAGACAGCCTTTTCCTTTTAAAATTAATGGACTTAATTTTTTTCTGAATGATTAAATTTGCATATTACTTTTGTCTGGAATGTTGCATGGTAGGCAAAATTTTGATTTCTTAACTATTTCAAAAGAAAATTTAGACAAGAAATTTGGCTTTTTTTTTTCACTAGTGGAATTCTGCTTAATTTAATGGAATTAGTGGAATTCAGCATTTGAATGGTACAATGAAATAATGAGTTGATTGTTATGGAAGAAAAACTACATGGAACTGCTTGTCAGGGTTAGGGTTATAGAAAATGTGTATATTCAACTGGAAAAATAAAGAAATTGGAATATTATAGTTAGATCCAGGATTTATTAGGAAGAGTCTGAAAAGTATGAGGTAGCTGAATACGTGCTAAAAAAAACCTTGCTTGCATTCTTTCCCTTCTTTAAAATTTAACAGTTCATAGTGTTGGGGCTATTTATTTTATTACAAATAATTTTCTATGCAAATTCAAATGTACCTCTGAGTTCAGTAACATTTACTCTTTAGTCAGTACGTAGGTCTAGAGCAGGAGTGTCAAACTGATGGCCCATGGACCGGATGTGTCACCTGCAGGCCACACCCACCCCAGCTCCGTGAAAGGAAAAAATCATGTGATGGCAATGTGACACTGCTAGTTTGACACTCATGGTCTAGAGTCTTAATTTCTATTTCTGCCATCCTGCAGTGAATGACTTCTGTAAAATGAAATGCACATTTATCATTAGATCAACTTAGCATCTAGTAATTTAATAATCATTGTTTTGTTCTGCTGAGAGCATTGTTGTTGAACTTCCTTTATATCTTATGGGAGGAGCAATCACCTCCAAGCCTTACTCCCAAGTCACCCTTTTTGTCTTAGCTGCTCTTGCCTTCTGGCAGTACTCACGCACTGGGAACAGGCTCCCCTTGTTCCTGTGCCTCGCTGTGTCAGATTCTGAAGGTTCTGGAGTCAGCACTTAACTTACAGATGGCCCTGGCCCCATCTCTCTATCAGATACAAGACCCTTGTTTGAGTCCTTCCCAGACTCCCAGACTGGACCATGTTCTTCCTCACTGTCCGATTCTGCTGCCATCTCTGCAGGCTGCTGGCGGACCACAACAAAGAGAAAGCCACTTTCTCTCATTGGAATGACCTGGCAAAGAACCCGTCAAAAGGGCCTAATCAAAGGGCAATAATGAGACTGCTCATTAGTCCAAATAGCCCTTGCTATTTTTCAGAGAAAGTATTTATGGAGGCATGACTAGAAAGTGGAAAGCCTTTGATACTGAATGGGATTAACTTATGAGTAGGACTATGGGAAACTGCAGGGAAGGGCACTGCTAAATAATACCGGAAAGGGCCAGGTATTAGTCAGGACTTATTCCCCCCCCCCATCACATTCCTGTTGCACAGCATTCATAAAATAAGCTTGATCAGTTGATCTGTAGGTGGGTTGTAATCATTCTAGATAAATTGTTTAGTTCAAAAGCCCACAAGTAATTATGGATAGATTATGTGAAATGTTTCGTGTCCTCCAGATAAGTTCAAATTCTTCCCCACTATTCCTGTCAGCTCTGTGATTTGTTAGAATAATTTCTCAGCCAAAAGATTTATATGATGTATTGATGCATAGTACTGCTATTTCTACCAATGATAGCCCAGTTCAAAGCCAGACATTTATGTGGCCAACAGGAAGCAAGGAGACATATGGCACTTGAAAGACATCTATGATATGGTTGTCCCAAACAGCAAGATTTTGTAATGCACAATAGGAAAATCAAACTATTAATTGTTCACTAGCATTAGTGGCAAACTTATTTCCATAAGAGGGAGGATATGTGATGGAGTCACTATTATGATCCTAAGCAGTCCTTCACCTCATTTGTATCTGGATAGAAGATTCCCTTGAAAATAGCAATAGCAAAAGCAATAGCACGTAGACTTATGTACTACTTCATAATGCCCCCAACACCAGTGATGTTGAGCTGGCCATGCTCACTCTGGCCATGCCCCCTGGCCCCCCAAGGTCAAATACAACCCTGATGCGGCCCTCAATGAAATCGAGTTTGACATCCCTGATTTAGGTCTTCATTTTACCGATCTTGGAAGGATGGAAGGCTGAGACCATAATGGAAGAAAAAATAATAACCATAATCAAATAACTTATTTCAAAAAACATGAATTCAGCGCAGATAGCACTGGTGGCATTAAAAACCAGAGTTCATGCCACAGTTTTATTTATGAATTAAGCATTTGTGAACGCCTAGAACGACAACAAACAGGTTTGCTAATAAGATGCTACATATACCAGTTTCCTTGATGAATTGTGACAATCTCTTAAAGATGTGCTCAGTTGCAAACCTGAAACATGGAACAGCAAAAACATTCATCCCCTTTTGTCAGGCTAACTAATGGGCCATCTAAAAGGTGTCAGTAGCATTATTAGTTACCTGCTTCCTAAACAAGTCTGAAACTGAATATCTGGAAAACCACTTGCTGAGAGTTTGATAGACAAATGTAACTATTTGGGGCAGAGTGGGTCATCGTTTCTAAACCCATGTTCTACATTAACAGTCCAGGGGGCATATGTATGTACAGATAGTCTTCAACTTACAACTTTTTATGTAGTGACTGTTCAGAGTTACAATGGCACGGAAAATAGTGACCTAGTCATTTTTCACACTTTACAACCTTTGTAACATCCCCATGGTCATGTAACCAAAATTTTAAGGCTTGGCAACTGTTTCATACATCAGAGGGTTGCACTGACCCGGGGTCACGTAATCAACTTTTGCCACCTTCTGACAAGCAAAGTCAATGGGGAAGCCAGATTCACTTAACAACCATCTTACTAATTTTACAACTGCAGTGAGTCACTTAACAACTGTGGCAAGAAAGGTTGGAAAATGGGCCAAAACTCACTTAACAAATGTTTTTTGTTTAGCCACATAAAATTTAGGCTTAGTTGTGGTTGTTGAAGACTACCTATATATGCACAGGCTTCCATTTGTATCAGATTGGAGCAACCTTAGCAAGATCACTGAAAGGAAGAGGCTCTTAATTCCAATAACTTCTGTAAATTGCCGGATCCTTATTAGTATGTAATGGTAGGCATCCATATATTATTTCCATATGGTCCTCAATATGCAACCTATCAGCAGATTGCTGCTCTGATGAAGTTTCTAGCACAGTGATCCCGAAAGACTACTAAATAGTTCATGGATAAATTGAAAGTGGTAGTTGCACATAGAATGGAAGGCAAGGATGTCCTCAGAGGATTGTGTGTAGCCATCAATTGAGAGAACATTTATACTTTTATCAACATGAAACAATGTAAATATGTAAATAGCCCTGCTAGCAATGGAACCTACCCCTCAATGAGAACCTGGAAGAGTTCTGGGCGGGGGGGGGAGGGGTAGGAAGACAGGTGCTTTATTTAGTTTCAGTGACTGAATAATGTGTTTGTGTCACTGATAACTGGTAACCAAAGAGATTATTAGAGGTCAGAAATTGAATAGTTGTCTTTTAAATTAGTGTAAAAATCTTCCCAGGCTATAGCTCACATGGGGTTATCAAGTAGTAACTTACCCTCTTTCAGCATACCAGATACAACTTTGCAAGATGTGACTGATTTGGATCCTTTTGCTGACTTTTCTACCTCAAGCCAAACTGTAGCTGTATGTTAAGCCTTCTTGGAAACTATTGGGTTCTTGTAGTTGCATCTAAGCTTTTAGTATCTTAGCATAATTATTTGGTGTAAGGTTTCTTTGAATTGATTCATAGCTGCTTTTAGGGTATTTCTTGAGTAAGAGCAATCAAGATCAAGCCAAGTAGACCTTATGGATTGCTGGTTCTTAACGCTGGCAATTCTTCTATGAAAATGTTTTTTCATATGTAATACAAATTGGAATACTTAGTAAAAGCTCTGTGTCTTGAGTAAGATGTAACAACTATTTTTGGCCAGGACTGGTCCCTCTTAGAGTTCATAAACTAGCAATTGCCTTAATGTCCAGCTTAGAGCATTTAGCCTCCTCGCTTGCCTCCCTTCAAGTAGCCTCTGTCATGTGATCTATCAGGTGGCCTTAAATCAGAACTGCCAAGTAAAAGTTAGTTCCGGTCAGTTGATGGTCATTGTTTTCCTTCACATGAAAGTGTGAGAATAGGTCAGTTTTGTCTGTTGAGATGTGTCATCCAGGACATTACTAGCATTCCCAGCGTGGAAAGTAAAGAGGTATTTGAAGCAGCTGTCATTGCCTTTGAGGATATGAAGACTGCATGTATAAGTCAAAGAAATCAGTTTAGAACTCACCATATTCCTTTCAGGAGGGGCAGTCCTCATGTAGTGATGCCCTCAGGTATGATGCCTTAGTGGCCATAATCAAGCAAAGAGCCCTACCCTAGCATTAAAGTCTTCCTGTAGAATCACAGTGCCTTTAGAGTGTGTTATATTTATCTGTACAATTGTCTTTTCTAATTGCACCCAGATGTCAGGGGAGAAGCAGGAGTATGGGGATAGATATATACTTAGCAATACAACTTCAGGTAATTAATATTTAAATTTGAAATCATTCAATGTGTCTTTGCATCTGTGCCCTGTTAGCTAATCCCTAGGTTCTGAAACTATTTGAAACTGGTATTTAATTAGTGTTTTCTTGTTTGCACCTTAATTTTTATGATGGCGCTCTTGTTTATGTTATATATTGGCAATTGTGATTTTTTTTATTAAAAAAGTGGCTTTATCTAACTTATATAATATACAGGTGTAATATATTGTAAAGGACAAAGTTATTTTAAAAAATTAAAGGTAAGCAGCATGGGGGAATGTAAATACGATTCCTGAATTTGGAATATGTGAATTCTATGAGCATCACCTACCAATTGATTGTACATCATGAAACATATAGATATGGGAAAATCCACAGCAGAGATATTTAAGTGAAATACAAATGAGGTAAGTTTCAGTTAATTAGAACTCTCCCCTTTGTAACTGTGTTCAAACAGACCGAAAAGCTCATTTGTGTGTTTTGCTTTGCTTTGCATTTTCCCCCCTTCTTTGCTCCTGGCTTGTCTTGACATTACTCCAGGGCCTGTAAAATTAAACTGTTTCAAAGGGGAATTCTTTCTGTACCTTTGTTAAGCAAAGAGATGTTTGTTTTCTTGTAAATCAAAGACCGGAGGGAAGCAGAACTATCATGCTGTTTGGGAGAAAAAACAAACACAAATTGCATTATGTTTGCACACTTGCCCACAACATCACCCAATATCCCACAGAATGAGAGACAGGCTTGCTTGGAATCACAATGCCCCCATCTGGCTTTCCTTGCTTTTTATCCATGGCTTCTGTCTCTAACGGGAACCATGTTAAAGATGATTATTTTACAGAATTATCATTCAACCATAGATGTTTTTTTTCTTCCTCTTCTTGGGTAGGTTTGTATGGAGAGAGGGAGGGAGGAAGTGGGTCTAAAGCAATTGCATAGTTTTTCCCCATTTGAAGAGTTAATTGCCTCAGGAAATATTTTCCACAGCCAACTCTCAGAGCAGAAGATCAATCTAATGAGGGCTACCCGGTCAGCACAAGTGGATTCTCTGGATTCTGCCAAATCAGGCAGTAAGAAATGCGCAGATGACCTTGCTAGAAAAATGGATGAGTGAACAATCAGAAGTCAGGGAACAATCTTCCCACTTCAGCTATTATTTGTATCTCAAGCCTAGATTGTGTAAGAGTTTCCCCTGCATTACTAATTTTCATGGCAGAAGAAATATTTCTTTTTTTTAAACAAAATTTTAATTTTTAAAAAATATTAAAACTTATGTTATACAGATAAAGCTAACACAATTCAGCTTTAATAAACAGATACAACATATAAAAAAATAAAAAATGCAGAGAAATAAGACATATCCTGTTTCATCCCTAGCAAGTTTAATCATCATTAAGAGATTATCGCCATCTTTTAAAATATGTTATATCCTACTTTATAAATATTACAAATGTAGCTAATAAATCATTTCATTTTTTTTAATTAAAAAACCCCCTATCTTCTCTCTTCAAATAAACAGAGCTTTAAAATATTGTCATCCAGTACTAATGAAGAAAAATCCATTAAACATTATCCAAAATAGCAACCCATTTATTTTAGCCTTGATCAAATTAATCATTTTATATTGTTTCCTCTTTCTCCCAAGAAACTAATCACTTCAAACAATGTTCCAACATATGACTATACCTCATACTTTTCTTGCCTCAATCCCAAAATTGTCAGTATCTCTGACAAGCTCCTTTGTAGTTCTAATATAAAATGTTACCCTCATCACGGTTCACTGACAACTTCAACAATTTCCTTTTGTAAATCCAATGTAAAGAGATATCCAAATCTTCTGATTTAATATTTGTGTATCTTTTTCAATTGTTAAATCAACAACTGGGTTAATTTGTACATCCAATATTTTGTGGGTTTTTTATATCCATTATTTCATTTTTTTTCTTATATAGGCTATCTTCTTTAAATTCAGATTAATTTCAGTTTTATTCAATAGAAATTGTTCCTTTTATAAATCAACTTTTTCTATCATAGCAGATAACTTTAACATTATTTTCTGGGCCCAATAGTCATAAATTTCTCTTTCCAAATCTATTGATATGTTTATTTTCTTGTGATGTACTGTAGTGACTGATCTTCAAAGTCATCTAATCAATTCCAAATATAAGCATAGAAAGTTTCACATGGGAAGGATTTTGATAGTTAAAGTTCTAATTCAAGTCCATCTGGACCCTTTAACTCTTTAAAACTTTGTAAAATCAGCCTGTAAATCTGTATGTTTTTCTGTATATTGCAAAATAAAAATGTTTGTAAAACTTTAAACTTGTAATTAAAACTTTTTCCTTAAGGATTGAAGAAAAATTTTCTCAGTGAATATGACTTATTGTGGTTCTGAATGTTTTCAGTTTTTAAAAAGCAGTAGGAGAAAAAAAGGAAATTAAGATTAAGAAGTCAGGTTTGGTAGAACCTTGAATCCATAAAAAGGCTATATTAAAAGCTATGAGCTCCATGGAATCCCACAACTCCATATGTTTCCAAGCAAATACAAAAACATCATTTCTACCATCTACTCACACACAAAAAATCGTTGTCCAGAGTACATATGGGCAATCTCAAGATGTCCCATTTCTCCAGAAAAATGGATCCAGTATCTGGTTACAATTTTCAGATGTAATGTCTCCAGCTGTCCATGGGCTGTCTGTTCTGAATTCCTCATCAGAAGTCCTCATGAAAGATTATTTCTAACTTCCAACAAAATATGATAAAATGCTGGAGGGTCTGCCTCATTTAGCTTTCTATTTCAGAAATGACCATTACATGCCACTAAGAAGCAAATAAATGGCCTCCAACTACTAATTGTCAGGAGCACACAATCCTACATATAAGTGGTAATATGCTCACACATATCAGTTGATTTAGAGCCAACATGTGCATCCAAGAAGATAGGCTCAAGATCCAGATGGATCTTGACAGACTAGATAGAACACTAGGCGTATCTAACAAAATGAAATTCAATGTAGAGAAAAGTAAAGTTCTACACTTGGGCAAGAAAAACCAAAAGTACACATATAGACTGGTGAAACCAGGCTTAATAGCAGTAACTGTGAGAGGGATCTTGGAGTCTTAGAGGACAACCAGCTAAATATGAGCCAGCAGTGTGCAGCCGCAGCCAAAACTAATGCAATCCTAAATTGCATTAACAGAGGGATACAATCGAGATCAAGTGAGGTACTAATACCACTCTATAAAGCTTTAGTAAGACCACACCTAGAGTACTGCATCCAGTTTTGGTCACCACATTATAAAAAAGATATTGAGACTAGAAAAAATACCGAGAAGAGCAACCAATGATGATTAGGGGACTGGAGACTAAAACATATGAAGAACAGTTACAGGAACTGGGCACGGCTAGTCTAGTGAAGAGAAGGACCAGGGGAGACATGATAGCAGTCTTCCAATATTTGAAGGGCTGCCACAGAGAGGAAGGGTCAATCTATTTTCTAAAGTGCCTGTAGGCCAGACAAGGAATAATGGATGGAAACTGAACAAGGAGAGATTTAACCTAGAAATAAGGAGAAACTTTCTGACAGTGAGAAAAATCAACCAATGGAACACTTTGCCCTCGGAAGTTGTGGGAACGTCATCAGTTGAGACTTTCAAGAAGAAATTGGACTGCCATTTGTCAGAAATGGTGTAAGGTCTCCTGCTTGGGCGGGGGTTGGACTAAATGACCTACAAGGTCCCTTCCAACTCTGATTATCTGTTATCTATTATCAAGAGGGTCATGTAAAGTATATTTCAAAGAACCTCCACTGCAAAAGGGGAACATATTTTTCTTAACATTGCAATTTGTATAGAAGAGCCTTTCGTTGGGGCTTTGGAAAAGACAGATCAACTTGTCTTGTGAGTTTTTGTGGAAGACAGCCCCTTATGACCACCTTGCACTCTGTCATATCTTACAGACACAAATGTAAATAGATTTAATTAGACCATTCTGTACATGGAAAACAAATGGAAGTCCTTTTAAACTAGGGTAGGGTTTGTGCTCAGAGGTTTTCTTTTTAACAGGCCAGACTTTTTTTATCTCATTAAAAACCTTTAGCTCAGCAATCCCTCACTTCTAATTGGTTCATCACTGCATTTGTAATTTTGAAAAAGTTGCCTTAGGCTGCAGACCTAAGCATTAGTAGTATTGATTTTAGAATGAATACTCTTATAGATAGATAACTTTATTGCAGCCATTCAGCTGGACAAAAATGCTTATAGGTTTGGTCTGAATTTCTTCAACTTTTTTTTTTAAATGAGAAGCATTAATTTTATGGTTTGATATCTTTGTAGTTCTTTTGAGAGTTGTTGTTATAAATATACCTTACATGGGCAATAATGGAGAGCCAATCATGAGGAAAAACCATATTAAAAAAGAATTGATGAAACCTCAGTTTCATTTATTGGCCCTTACTGCCAACTTCTAAAAATAAGAAAGAATGGAGAACTCACATACTGTAGATGTCTCTCTGTAAATTCTATTGGGGATGCTTCAAAGAAAAAGGAATGCTGGGTGAGCTTTGAAATACTTCTCATTGACTTGAACAGAAGATAATAGGCAGCTGATAGAAGTGGACAATCTCAGAGTTCAAAAATGAGGCATTTTAAGCCTAGATTTGGAGGGAGGTTTTGCCTTTAGAGCCTACTCCAAACACAATTGCTAAAAATGAGCAGTATAATTTCCTGCCATTTTCAGATAGGAAATGCTTAAAAGAATAATGTAAGGTGAAATGCAGTCTTTGCACATGTAACAACTGACATGACCCCCCCCCCCATCTAGAAAATGCAGAAATTCTAGTCCCAACCACTCTGCCTATTTGCTCTACCCACTGCAATCTTTAAATTCCCCCAAATGTTATGATGAGATGCAAAAGGAAGACAAGGAAATGCAAAGAAGGCATCTTTTAAGAAGATAGATGTCTTTGGGAAATGCTCCAGAGCAGGGGTCTTCCATCTTGGCAACTTCAAGTTGAAGTCCACGAGGCTTAAAGTTGCCTGGGTTGGAGACCCCTCGTCCAGAGAGTTCACTGCTGGCAACCCTTTGTTTTATAGATTCATACAGAAGCATATGCTTACTGCTAATATTATATACTTCTGGCACTCTATGCTGCTGGCCAGAAGAATCATGATGCAGAAGGAGTAGCGAGCAACCACAGCTGCAGCTATAGCTTCTTTCTTAGAGAAGCAACAAGTCCTGAATCATAGTACTGTATATTTACTGTCTCACAGTCCAGCATGGGTTTATTATGTGGATGAAATGAAAGGATTGAAACCAAGTCCTACAAAGAATGGTTTAAAAATGCATAGCTTTCAGAAGAGAAGGTTGAGAGAGGACATGATAGGAGTCTTCTGGCACAGTGGTCACCAACCGGTGAGCTGCGGCCCACTGGTGGGCCGTGATAAAAATTTGGGGCCACAGAGAAATCTCACCCCCAGAGCAGCCCCCCAAAGCAATCCAAGATGCACAGGAACACAAGGCTGCACTACCCACATGGCCCGAGGGAACTCTCCCTGCCCACTCACTCCTTACCCAGCAAACTTACCTGCCAAATTGCTATTTTTCCTTTTTCCAACCATCATCTGTTCTGCTGTGCTGGGAGATTTAGATTAGCTAGGAAGCAGGAAATGGTTGGATTTCTTGCTTGCTTTCTAGTCTTTAGATCTTCGGCTCTGCTTTTAAATACAGCTGAACCTCCCTTAGGACTGAAGGTTTGCTTGCAAGCAAATTCAGTGCAGACTCACGGCAAGCAAATTTGAGTGACTGAGCTAGCCGATGGCAGATAGATAGATCACTGAATGATTCTGTGAGTAACTCAATCTCCCTGCTTTGCCTGGTTTTGGTTAAAATTTGCTCTTTTTTATAAAAAAAAAAAATCAATATTTACATACATGGTGTGTCGTGAGTTAATTTTGTGAGTTTGCTTGCAAGCAAATTTTATGTGATAGACTGAGCTAAGCGATGGCAGATAGATGGAACTCTGAATTGTGATTCTGTGAGCAACACAATCTGCCTGCCTGCTTTGTTTGATTTTGGGTAAAAGCTGCTCTTTTTTAATGAAAAAATTCAATATTTATATAAATATTCATAATATTTACATACAAGCCATGCACAGCCAGTCACATGACCATCAAGTCACACCCATAAATTCGACAACGCGGACAGAACCAGTTAGTGGTCCCTGGGATCTAAAATTATGAGTTTGGTGGTCCCTGAACTCCAAAAGATTGGCGACACCTGTTCTAGCAGAATGGCTACTATATGGTTACTGTTCAGAGCTCATAAAAGAAGTGATTGACTTCTGTAACATTCATATAAATGAATCAACTGTGTGTTATCTTCTCAAGCACAGTCGGGGTTCCTGCTTTCTCTTCTATTTCCCTTGAGGTATAATACTGCTCTTGACCTGTGACCCAAGCAAATAAAGTTGTTAGTTACTGGTGTTGTGTGAAGCCTAAATGAACAATCATGCTTAAACCAATATCCTGCACCTAAAAGAAATCTATTCAAAATTACAAAGGGGATGTGTGATTATGCTCCATAACCTTTTTGCAAAATATGATATAGCAATGAGAATCATGCCACACCAATTATTATAAATTTATATTTTTATTGATACCAATAACATAACTTTCTGTTCATTTATTGGTTTTTCGTGTAACATTCTCATGCTTTTTGCATGAAAAAATAACAAGCTCTAACATCAGATTAAACGACATTCCATCTTTATTTGATATCTAAATTGCGCTGTTTGGCTTTTCTCTTTTGAACTGCAGTAGGAACATCTCTGGGGAGATTCGAGCAATTGGCAAGCATGGACAGACTCCATTTCCCTTGATATCCCAATGGACTCTCTCCCCATGCTCATCACTCACTGTTCCACAGTTCAAAGGGGAATAGTCTAAATCAGGGGTCTCCAACCTTGGCAACTTTAAGACTTGTGGACTTCACAACTCCCAGAATTCCTCCGCCAGCAAAAGAATTCTGGGAGTTGAAGTCCACAGGTCTTAAAGTTGCAAAGATTGGAGACCCCTGGTCTAAATGCAAATGTAAGAAGTGAATGTTCAGTTGCATGTTTGCACCAAGTGCTTTATGGCAGGGGTTGCAAACCTCAGGGACCACCAAACTCATAATTTTAAATCCCGCAGACCAGAGACCCGGGGAAAATCCCCCAAAAAGTCTGCAGGAATATCCCCCACCCTGTTTTCCTACCAATCAATCCTTCTTTATTTGAGATTGCAGGATACTGTCTCCAGCTCTGTTCTCAGGGGCGGGGGGAAGAGAGAGAGAGAGAGAGACTTTTGGCTTCATGTAAGGAAAGCAGCAGAAGTCTTTCTTTCTCTCCCCCAAACTCTGCCAGAAATGAGTCTTTGTGAGACTTGTCATACCAGTGCAGCCTCTTGGAGCAGGATGCCTTGCAGGGTCCCAAAGACTCATTTCTGGCAGAGTTTGGGGGAGAGAAAGAAAGATTTTTGCTGTTTTCCTTGCATGCAGCCAAAAGCAGAAGAAGAAAGAGGTGGAAAGAAGCATCCCAGTGGCCAGGCATGTGGGGTGAGTGGGGCAAATTCCCCCTGTCTGACCTTTCCCCCCTCCCCTCACTACCTCGTGTTATTTGCAATGCAAGCAACACAAGCCCTGTGTTCCTGCGCAAACTGGATTAATTGTTTTGAGGGGGACATTTCTCTGTGGACCACCAAACTTTTCTTGCAGATCACCAGTGGTCCCCAGCCCACTGGTTGATGACCACTGCTTTGTGGGACCTAAGTGTTCCACATGTTTTTCATAGTCAACTGCTTTGCTCTTCTCAAAATGAAGATAAATTTATACACGTCCATGTGATACCATTTTCACTGTTCTACCATACAAGAAGTTATGAGGCATCATGATCATTAGACACCTCCATCCCTTGCAAGCAAATATACTTTCCAGTGTATAAATCTTCATTGTGAAATATCTTAAAAACGTTAGCCAACCAGGACCTTTATCACCTATTTTCTAATTCAACTAATCAAAATATGTAAAATTAACACATTTTAACTTGGGGTTGACAATTTCCCAAAACTTATAGACCAGTGTTAGACAAAATATTAATCTTTATTTCTATAGCTGGATTGCCCCATAAAAGGTTTCTAGTTGTACTTTTATCTTTAAATCCAAAATTCATGATTTATTGCTTTATCTCTGAGTGAGATGCAAATAATTCAAAATATGCTTCTATAACTTTCTTTTAAGGCAAAACTGAAAGCAACTTATTATAAAACCTGCAGAAAGTAACTTCCTATTGTCCACTAGAATCTGGGACAATGCCATTATTTTCAATATAGTATCTTCTTCAGCTACATTTCTTAGCAAGTTCACTGCTTTTGTGTTAAATAAAAAGGAATTTCTGGTTCAGCTTTTAGTAACCTCAAACTAAATTTTCCCCCAAGAGTGGCTAAAATTTCCACCTAATGTCAGGGCTTGGGAAGGCTTCAGCTGACTTTTATCTTTACTCCAGCAATCAATTGAAGAAACTTATTATTAGTGAATTTGTGATGCTTGTGCTTGAGAGAAAAGTAAATCCACAAATGGGTTTTCTTGTGTTTGGTCAAAATAAATTATATTCTTGGTTAAACCAAGAGGTCACCTTATTCCCCAGAGTTCTCCTGTATGAGATTCTTCCCACTTCCATTAGCAAATGACTTGTGCAATTTTGCTGTGTAAGAGGAATTGGTTGAAGAATGTTTCTTACCACTCTGGAAAAACATGTTGCCTCTACCAAATGTCACAATTTTAAACCATTCGGTTTTGAAAGTTGAAAAACAAACCAATGAATTGCATCATTAAGGCATTGAGAACCACTTGTACATTTATGGAGCTATAGAGATTTCTGGGTTTGTAAAGACTTTAACAGCATGCTGCTCTGAAGTTCCCCTCTTGCATTTTCTTAACCTTGTCTTGCGCTTTAGAATGGTCTTTATATAGAAGAGACACTAAACTGCATCTTCTCTTCAGGAACAATGTAAAAAGTAATACCACTTTTCAGAAATATTTGTTGTCTGGGATCTCTGCTTCCATCATTTAAAAATAGCTGCTTTTGTGCAGTGATAAATACAAATAAATCAAGGACAGGTCCATAAAAGCTCATATATTAGCTCTGTGAACCTTCCAAGATTTTTCTTCCACATCCTTTAGTTTTAAAACCTCCTTTCATAAAGCGAAATGAAAGCTTTTTCTCCTTTTATACGAAGATTTGCTTAATGGTTGAATGGGTATGTCTGATTGGAGCATGTTGAGACATTCAAATGTAACTAATATGCATAGGTGGTTCTTTTCAATGTGCTTTATTTAATACCAAGCCTGCTCACCAAGAATGGCAATAACTATAGTTGTACATTTCCGTGGTAACTGTATTCTTGATTAAATGGTAGCACGGGTTTGGTCTGTACCACATTGTGCAGAGAGTTAATTTTGCTCCCAGAAATGTAGTTAAGGAGCATCTTCCTCCTTCTGAGGAATCCATTTTGGCATCGCAAGTGCTTGTAAGAATTGTTCAAAAATAGCCACCAAAGCAAATATAAAATCTAGAGGAGGATTTATTTGTCAAGTGTGTTTGGAGGTATTTGTCAGAATACTGACAGAAAGGGAATGAGAGGTGACAATGAGAAAAAATGAAACAAAAATATAATGAGGCTCTGTACTGGGTAGGGGAGTGGGCAAACTGGATTTTTGCTCTGCAGCAAGTCATTAAAATATGAGAATGAGAGGAAGAAAGTCCAATCAGTGTATGTCTTTTAGAGAAAGCAGAAGACAATATGGACAAGCTCGGATTATGCAATATTTTGTAGAACCACGGAGTTGAAGTTCAATATTTGAAACAATAAGAGAAATATCTGTGAAGCTGAATGATTTGTAGCAGATGTTGGATTGTATGAAATGTATCAAAGCCCGAGATAGTTAGTAGATAACAGGTAAAATAGAATGTATACATAAATAGTAAAAAAGAGCAAGAATCTTTATACTTTGTAAGATTGTTTAGTAAAGATGGGAAAATGGAAGGAAAAAAACTGAAGTGATGTATATGCTGGTAGGAAGATGTTAGGCAGGATGTGATATGGGAATTTTAAATTTTACTCTGAAAGATCTGGTGGGAGGATCAGATTGCCCACCACAATGTAGATTCCATCAGCTATTTCATAGCTGCACCATTTAACCATTTGGATTTTGCAAATTGATAAAATGGGATTTCCTAATAATGCTGTGTTGTAATGATGAAGCAGTCGAGTTGTTTGATCATGAACAAATGAATTATGATGATGATCTTTATTGGAGTATAGTCTTGCATTTATATACATTTTTAGTTATCCTCCATCATTGGTTAACTTTGGTTACTGCTTAACTTTCGTTACTATTTAGTACAGTAATCCATACAATTAATTATCTCCAGTTAAAGTCTAACTATGTCTACTTCCCCTCTCTAATCCTCCTTTATCCATAGATTAGTGACTTTGTTTGCCTGAGTTGTATTTGCTTGGAAACACATCTTTATCTGAGGTTTGCCATCCGAGATTGGAACATTCCTGCAATTACAACTCTACATGTTGAATTATTATTTTTTAGACAAGAAAGCCCTAGAGAAGACATTCTGTAAGACTAGTATTTTACCAACTCCTCATCCTCAAGAGAAAAAAAAGCCAAACACAGGGAAGCCAATGGCTGCTATTGAACAGCACAACTGCTAATTTGGTAAAGATTAAAATGGTGACTGGGAAGAAATTGCATGGATGAAAAAAAAATCTTTCTCCCTGCTACCCAAAATGAAATCAATTACTAATTTAAACAAGGCTTGGTTATTTTCCCATAAATAAACAATTTTTGCAATCTTTCTTTCTTGATGTCTACAAATGACAGTAATAAAGAAACCTGGATAACGCAAGGTCTCCAGGAGCAAGGAGCTATATCTGGGTCTCAGATGATGGACAGTTTAGTAGCGTGTGTCAGTTGGCTTAAGACCTGGGGTTGGGCAACCTTCACTATATATGCCCTTCACTCACAATGCAAATTGGGCTGCCTTGCATAAGAAAGGGAAAGGTGATGGGCTGGTTCATTCCTTTGCTCCTTTTCTTTATGATGAAGCCAAGAATAGCTGCCTGGGTAGCAAAATTTATAAAATCTGTGAACACTTACAACATTTTCAGCTGCTTGCAAATAGATGCTCTCTTTTTATGGGTTATGGATATGTGCAAACATGTTTCCCTAAACTCTTTTGGAATGACCATATTGCTTGGAAATTTTTCTTTTTATATTGTTTTTATTAAAATTATGTTATGCAGATAAAACTAATGAATACAATCTATGCAATATAAAATAATTTTAAAAGAAAATTCAGTGCAGAAAAAAAGAAAAAGACCCCTCCCCTTCATCCTCAGAATAAATAATCAACATTAACAGCTTAGCATCATTAAACCAATAAGATTTTTATTCCATATCTCACCCTCTTCTCTATAAACCAATATTTAATGCCTTATCAATTCATCTTAATAGCAAATGTCCATTAAAGATGATCAGAAATAGCAACATAACTGTTATAAACTGTATCTAAAAACCCAATTTGAATCTCCTTTTATATTTAAACAAATACCCCATCTATCTTCACATAAACAAAGCCTTTAAAATATCATCATTCAATCCCAGTCAATAAAAATCCATTAAACACTGTCCAAGATAACCACCCATTTATTTTAGTCTTGATTTAAAAAAATCAATTTTATATTATTTTCTCTTTCTCCCAAAATTTTTTAGTCACCTCGAACAATGTCCCAACATTTGATTACTTCTAGTAGTCTCCTTGTCTCTTATTCCAAATCATTGGCACCTCCGACTTACCATCTCTGAATTACCCCTTTTGTCATTCCAGTGTTAAATGGTTATCCCTGTTCATGTTCACTTTGTCTCTTTTCACAAAATTGTTGACAATTTCTTTGGCAAATCCTGTGTAAAGGTGTTATCCACAGCACTTTAGTATTTGTGTAATTTTTTTACTTGTTAAATCGTCAAACAATTTCATTTGTAAATCCAAAATTTCACTTTTGTGTATATCTATTATTCTATCTTTTTCATTTCTTTGGTAAGCCATCATTTTAAAATCCATATTCAAAATGATTTCAGTTTTATTCAGTGTAGCTTGTTCCTCTTCAATGACATCCATTTTTTCTATCATAGCAGATAACTTTAAAAGTATTTTCTGAATTTAATGTCAATGAAGATTGTCAGTCATCCAGGTCCTGGTTGTCCCAAAGATGCTTTTCAAAAGGCAACAGGACTTTCTTTGTTTTTCCCTTTTTCCCTTCTCATCCAAGAAGCTTCCTTGATTCTGGCTGAATGGTAAGGAATGGAAGGATTTATATTCCTTAATAGTCATCTGGTCATTAGCACTATGAAGATCAGTTGTTCGCTGTCTGAGAATTCCTTTTTCTTTATTAATTTTTTTTATTTCAATCTACACATACACAACAATACATTACCTGTGTGGCATCAATATATCATACATTTAGTATAGACAAGCTTAATAATACCAATCATATCCCTTAATACCCATATTCACATTAAATCAAAACCCTTCCTTGCTTATTTTCAACATTTCAATACTCTCTTCCAATGCCAACCACCATATCAGTTAAACATACCTAGTAATTTCATTATTTAATTTCCTCCTCAATTTTTTTTAATAAAAAAAATCTCCTTTGGCAAGCAGTATGGTTCAAGGTTTCACATCTCAATACAAACATGACCATGTTTACCTATTCATTTTGTTTGTTCAATTTCATATCACATTAGCCTTATTAGTGTTAAATATTAAATTTTTTGCTGTCTGAGAATTCTCGATAAATCCTTGGGATTTATGTGTGACCTTAGAGTCCTCTGAATCAGATTTCAAATGGGTAAGGAACCTCCTTGGAACTGCTGAAAGGACTGTGTTGTAGTCAGGAGATAACTGGTGTCATATCCCACCTGCTCTGTTGAAAGAGGGCTGTTAAATTTTAATTTAGATGGCCTTTTACCCCTCTTTCAAATATGGTTTAATTAATATTCATTACATTAATATAATATTCATTGATATCTCTTAACAGATCCATTAATATATTTGTTTCCTTATCTGCCAACCTTCAATGTCTTATCAGTTTTTCTAAAATCAGCTTTGTAATCACCCTTTTGCTATATAATAATGTTTTTTTTTTTCTGCAAAACCTTAAACTCATAGTTAAAACTTCTTTCTTAAAGGATTGAAGAAAAACTGATCTAGTGGATACAATCAAACTGAGGTTCTGAAAGTTCTTTAAAAAAACAGTAGGAAAAATTGTGATTAAGAAGTGAGGTTTGGTTAAGCCGTGAGTCCACAATAGGCTACATTGGTGAGTATATGTTCAATGGAATTCTGCAATTCCTAGCTCTTTACAAGGATAAGAAAAAAAGCTCTCCAGCATATGTATGGGCAACCTCATGGTCTCTCCTTTCTGTAGAGCAAGCATGTCAAAATCCAGCCCACGGTGTGGTCAAATCCGGCCTACAATGTAGTCAGATCCTGCACTGCCATCTTGGAAATGGTAAGGGGCCAGCCCACATTGCTTCATCTAGGCCCACCCCATCCTAGCATGCGTGCATGTACACAGGAGGTGGTGGGCACGAAAATGTATGCCGGGATGGGGTGGGCTGGGTCTGTGTGTATGTGTGCCTGCCTCCTCCTGTGCACAAGCATGCAATCCAGGATTGGGTGGGCCTGCCAAAAGCAATGTGGGCTGGCCCCTTACCATTTCCAGGATGACCACACTTATCATGTGTGTCAGGTGTGTGTGCATGGTGGGGGGAATGTCCAGCAGCAGGGACTCCATACCTGGCCCTCCAGGAAGTTTCGTCCTGGCCCATTCTATCACGGCAGGTGCATGTACTCACAGAAGTTGGCACCTGAACACACACACAAACGCAGCCCATGCCATCCTGGCAGGCGTGTGTGTGCACAGGAAGCGGCTGGGATGGCAGGGATGGGGCCTGTACGTGCATGCACACACCGCATCCTGCACATGTATGCACTCATCAACTCCTGCAGGTGCACATGCCTGCTAACTCCTCTTGTCCACCACCACCCCATGGAGGACAACTAGAATGCTGATCTGGCCCATGAAGAAATCGAGTTTGACACCACTGTTCTAGAGAGATTTGGCAGTCCTACAGCCAGTTTGGGCTGTAATGTCTCCCACTTCAGGAAGTCAGTTTGTCATTTGCTCACCAGAAGTCTCCCCTTGCTTAGCATTTTTTTTTCCAAATACCCAATGAGGAGAGAGTTGTTGTCTAATCGGTTCCACATCTGTCTTCACTGATATATTTTCATGGAGATCAATAGCCTGCACACTCTCAAATTGTGCCAGCCTAATCAATCTCTGGTGCTGAAGCTAGCATGCAGATGTAATAGCAATGCATTTTGAACTAACCTAATAGATTTTTGTTAATTGCAATCAAACTTCCTTTTCTTCCCCTTGTTAATGGCATGTTAGTTTGAAAGTATTAGTACATTTTTGTCAAGTTGCCATTTTTTACAACTTGAAATACTTAGTCACTGGGAATTTGTTAGCTAAATCTCTCAGCTTGAGGGTTGGTAGCACAGCTTTCTCCAATTTTAAATATTCTAAAAATGGTAATATCATATTTTTAGAACTACAGTATATTTTGGGGATGTTTTATCCAACATTTCATTTGGCCTATTTTTCTAGAATCTGAGGATAAGTTCCATCTGTCAGTCTGGAATGGGATTATCAAGAAGGTTAAGAATAGATATGTTTGCAAAATCAAAGGAACTATTAAAATAATACTTTAAATAATTCAGTAAAAGTAGGTGGATTGATGTAGACTACAGTAACCCTCAGTTCTAAATAAACACATGTATAAAACCATGACTGGTAGATTAATGCATTCTGCATCTGTGTCAGTGCTGAAGCTCCTGCAGTGTTACACCTGCTATTGAAATATTGTTTACCTGCAGTTTAGACAAAAAGTCCTGCAAATATATACACTGTCTGAAACTTGTTTCTTTCACTGCCCTGTTTATCTATCTCACTGTTCCTGCCAGGTTAAACAGCATCTGTTTAACTGAATGTAATCCTTTTTCAAGCAAGATAATCTTACAATCTCTCTAGCAAGACTGATTGAGGAAAAAAAGGATGGGGTAACAAAAATGCAAGCAAGTGAACCAGGGAGGACTGCAGCATGGGGGAGTGTAGAAAATCAAAATTGTGGCTTCAACCAGAGGTGGTATTCAGCAGGTTCTGACCAGTTCTGGAGAACCGGCATCTAAAATTTTGAGTAGTTCAGAGAACTGGCAAATACTACCTCTGATTGGCCCTGCCCACATCTATTCTCTGCCTCCCGAGTCCCAGCTGATCGGCTGGGACTTCTTTTGTTACCTTCCACAGGAAAACCAAGCTGGAAAGCAGGTTAGTGGGGTGGGGAGGGAATGGAAAGTTTACAGTATCCTTCCCGTGCCACGCCCACCAAGCCACATCCACAGAACTGGTAGTAAAAAAAAAAATGAGTCCCACCATTAGCCTAACCACATGATCAAAGTTTTGTCCTTTTTTATGCATGTCATGACACATGTAAAAGAGGGATCGAGCTTCAATTGCACGATTATGGATGCTATCTTGACTTTTGGGACTTTCCTGCATACACCACTGAATGGAACTACTTCCCATCCAAAAATGAATACATTCCCCCAAGTACATCATGATGGAGAGGTTTTTTTTTTTTTTAGCTTCTTCCTATTGAGAATCAGCACAGGGTGGCAGGTCTTTTGATTGATAGCACAGAATCTCACAGCTGCTTACTTATCTATTTATTAAACCTATTTCTATGTCACTTCAATCAAAACAATTCTAAGTGACTTACCTAGATATTTTTATATACCTCTTTATCAGTCTGTGAATTAATCTTACAATCTTTTCAGAGATTCAATGTTTGTTGGGGGAAGACAGGAGCCACAGCTGACATGCTAAGGCTTCCATTCCCCCCCAAAGTGAGAGAGAATAGGGTAATGTGATGTGGGAACAGGACAAAAACTAATTTAATTTAGGTTTCAATTGCTTTTGTTAAATTATAATGGGATTTAATAATTTCTCCATCTGCCCCCTTAAAAAATAATTTTTACAGAGGCCTCAAAGCCACATCCAAAACTTTGAGAAGACAGATGCAACCATGGGAGTTCCCTCTTATTTTATATTCATAATAATAATTAAACAAGATTTTGCTTCTCATATGCAATCTTTCTAGAGTTAAGTGATCCTTCCAGCTGTATGTGCAGTGAAAGAAGTGATTCACATACATTCTTGAATTCATTCTGCCTTATGTTTCATTCCTTTCTGAATTCTAATCAAATGACATTTGAGCTCTGTGGTGACTGAATCAGAGGTGGTATTCAGCAGGTTCTGACCAGTTCTGGAAAACCAGTAGCGGAATTTTTTGAGTAGTTCAGAGAACCAGCAAATAACATTTCTGACTGGTCCCACCCCCATCTATTCTCTGCCTCCCGAGTCCCAGCTTTTTGACTGGGTCTTCTTTTGTTGCCCTGCACAGGAGAACAGAGCTGGAAAGCAGGTTAGTGGGGTTGGGATTTTGCAGTAACCTTCCCCTAGGAGTGGGGTGGGAATGGAGATTTTTCAGTATCCTTCCCCTGCCATGCCTACCAAGCCATGCCCACAGAACTGGTAGTAAAAAATTTTTAATCCCACCACTATACAGAATGGTCTAATTAAAGCTGTTTATACTTGTGTCTGTAAGATATGGCTGTCTTCCACAAAAACTCACCAGACAAGTTGACCCATCTTTTCCAAAGCCCCAATGGAAGGTGCAAAACACACTCTGACCGAACTGATAATAACACTGGTTGAATCCCACCCCTGTGTTTTATTCACTGATTTAGTGAAATATCTGCATTTCTGAACTGCATGTGAGTTCTGTTTGAACTTTGTTGCATCTACTACAGAGTAACTAAAATAATTTCCTACAATAAATGTGAAGTCTATCAACCCTCATATATTTCTTAGAAAGTCACTTATCTTTCATTTAAGGATCTCCCAGTGACCTTCCAAGCTCTACTAAATATTATATGCATTTAAGGAATGCTCTAGATCTGTGGTTCTCAATTTGTGGTTCATGGACCCCTGGGGGAGATACAATGTTGTCATGTGGGCCTATGAAGGCTTGAAGAAATGTTATGACTTAAATCTTGAATTAAGTCTTGGGGGTCTATGACCATGTCCGGTGGCCACAATAAGAGGGTCCATGGTGAAGAAAAGGTTGAGAACCATTGCTCTAGCTTTACGCTCAGAAATAGTGATGTCTAACTACCCTGGACAGATCTGTGACTGGATTAAGAATATGACAGTCAAGAGATCTGAAAGGTACCTTCTAGAATCCCCTGGAAAAGTATGGGAAAGTAGTGGTAATAATAACTCAGTTCATTTTCAATATTCATTTAACTTTAAGTGTTCTTGCTAAAGAGGAAGACATTTTAACAAATAGTAATTGGCTTAGGGCAAGATAGTTTTTTTTAAAAAAGAAAGAATGTACCCTTTTAGAGGGAGGAATGAGGCCAATGCTTATTGTACAATTTTGCTTTGCTATTGGTGCCTTTCAGTTTGGCATCTGATGCTGATGTCCTCATAAGATCGAAATCATCATGAACAGGGTCTGTACTACACAGTCCCAAGTCAGAATTTGTTTAGCTCCATATCTGTTCTTCATGATTTTGTTTTTCCTCATTGTTCTCATGGGTGGGATTCTACCTGGTCAGATCAGTTCTATAGAACCGGTTGTTACAATTCTGTGCAATTTGAAGAACCAGCAAATCATGCCCCTAGCTGGCCCCTCCCCTCCCCGTCCACTTCTTACCTGGCATTCGGGCCATCCAACTTGCATGCCTTCGGTAAATTGCTATTTTTCTTTTTTTTCCCCTGACCATCAGCTGTTCTGCTGTGCCGGGAGATTTAGATTAGCTAGAAAGCAGGAAATCATTGGAAAATGAAAATGATCTAAAAGCAGAGCTGAACGTTCCTTAAGACTGAAGCTTCTATTTTTCAGTGCAGACTCAGGTAGCAGATTGCGGAATGGTAGATTTCTGCATGAATCTGTGATTCTGTAAGCAACTCAATTTGCCTGCCTGCTTTGCCTGCTTTTGGGTAAAAGTTGCTTTTTTATATAAAAAATTCAATATTTAGATAAATATTTATAATATTTATATACAAGCCATGCCCAGCCAGTCAGATGACCGCCAAGCCATGCCCAGTCAGCAAGCCATGCCCAGCCAGTCACATGACCACCAACTCACACCCACAAATTAGGCCATGCCCACAGACCTGATTGTTAAAAAATTTGAATCCAACCCCTGATTGTTCTCCATAATCTATTGCAACATTCATTTGCTGAGCCAGGATTCTTCTCCCCTTTCAGTTTGAACCAGTCTGTTGCCCAATTTACATAGACAGTTTTGTATTGCTTGTACACCAACTTGTACACTTCTTGGTAACCTGATTGATATTTCTCTTCTTGCAAGGTACATATTAAATGACCCTATCCTTGAACTCTTTGCAGAAGGCTCATTGGATGGTGGCCTCCAGCAGCAGGAATGAGTCCCAGGTGTAAGTGCTCAAAGATTTTGGAATGTAATGCTGAAATTTTCATGAGCATCTTAGTCAATGAAGCCTTATTTCTAAAACACAGTGGACAGATTCCCAAACACTAATTTGCTAACTATGGCGAATTCATGTGTTTTTTTCAAATAAAGCAATTATCCAAACGAAGATGATAAAATACTACTTTCCTCCCAGAAGAAAATATGGAAATAAATATGAGGGGAAAATTCCAGGTTTCTAACACCTCCTTTCCTTTCTAGCAAAAATAACAAAATATGAAGAAAAAAAATTATTCACTTGTTTTAGTGAAATTAAACATTATTCGTGTAATAATTGGTGAATTAATGAATTAATGAAATAATTGGGCTTTTACTCATTCTTTTGTATCTATTCTAACCAAAAATAAAAAAATATGTTAGATCCATCTACCTATCACTCAAATTCACAGGCACTGATTTCTTCATCTTGGGGAGATTCCAATCCCTTGCTGGCTAATGGAAAAGGAGGTAAGAAAGCCCCCCCCCCAAACTGAGCTTGTAATAAACCAGGTCTCATCACATCTGCATTAGCCCAATGCCTTGCTTTGATTCCATTTTGGGGAGGGAGGAGAAGAAATCTACTGGCAAAGTCTACTGGTAGCTGGAATAATGGTCTTGCTTCTCTTGATGCTTCCTTTTTCGTATTTTGGATTTTGTTTGGCCCTTTCAGAGAAAAATGTCCTTCTTACCAAAGAGCCCAAAATGGCTTTTATGGTAAGTTATTTCTGTAAATAAAGCTAGATAGCTTGGTGTACAAGTAATCATGGATAGTAATCTCCTGAGATCTTTTTCAGTGCAGTATATTCCACCTGGTATTTCAGAATAAGGCTTAGCTATATGGCATCAGCAGGTTCTGACCAGTTCTGGAGAACCAGCAGCGGAAATTTTGAATAGTTCAGGGAACCAGCAAATACCACCTCTGACTGGAGATTTTGCAGTATCCCTTCCCTGCCATGCCCACCAAGCCACGCCCACAGAACTAATAGTAAAAAAATTTGAATCCCACCATTGCATGGCATGGTATATGGTCTTTCTTCTTTCACTACCCCTTATTCTTGCAGAACACAATAACTAAGCTAGGCACATAGCAAGAATAATTAAATCATAGCCAAAAGATTTATGAAACTGATTAAGGACATGCATAATTAGAGAAGCTTATGCTGGGAAGAGAGAGTCTGTCTCTGTATTTTTAGCAGAGCATTTTTAACATCCCAATGTGGTCTAACTGGTCACAGGAAAGGCCTCCATTGTACGAGTCTCTCTGGGACACGTTTCCCACACCATCTTCCTCCTGATTGCTTTATCCTGGACACGGCATCTCTGTGAGTAACTCTCCTCCTCTCCAGCTCAGCTCCTGCTAAGCCCGGAGGGACTATGATGATGTTTAATCATGTTAGTTATGCCTTCCACGGTCATGCTGTTTCTAGGAATAGATCCACTCAGACATCAATTAACATCTAATTGCTGGAATTACTCTTGTTACTATGCTAGAGATGCCACAGAGATCAAACTGGGCCTGTTTGCAGTTCTATTTTTAATTTAATGAAATATGCCATTTTTTCATCCAACAAATTAATAATAGTGATAGTGATACACAGCTTTATTCAGAAAATACACAGTTAAGAGATCAGAATGTTTATAATGGAATGAAGCATCTAAGAACTTCATTGTTTATGTCAAACTTTTTATCCAGATCTTTCCATTATATACAGTACTATCTTCTTCACTGTGTTTCTCTGAATAAAGTTTTTAGTATACAGAAAGAAGGACAGGGGGGGTGAGGCTTCAAATTAATAGCCAGTTTTAATCAAATATGTATCAATACAATCCTCTGTATTTTCTCAAACTATTTCTGGAAATTAGGTTCCCATTGTTTGCCTTAGTTTATGTTTGTTGAGATTATCGTATTTCTATCCTGTCATGAGAAGCAGCTCAGGCTCAGATTAACAAGATGAAAATTAAAATAAAAAAGATTTAGCCTGCACTTTACCAATCCTGGGTAATCACAGTCAATTGGTAGCGCACTTTCTTTCATGTACCTTTTTCAAAGTTCAATATTTGGCATTTCCAGTTTAAAAAAAATCTTTGGTAATAAAGGTTAGCTTACTGGCTTGCAGAGTCACTGCCAGTCTGAATGAACGATATCGAGGGAAATATCCCAACAGTTCATTCATTATAAGTCAAATTCACTAGAATAGAGGCTCAATTATTAGAATTATATTCAATTATTAGAATGTGCAACAAATGGACTAGTGACAGTCGGCTGTCAGGACATTGTAACATTGTAGCACCCCTGGTCTTGTATGCTATATGCTCAATAAATAAATAAACATTAGAAAATGTTCACTGGATAGTTTTTGGAGTCTTCCGTTGTCTTTAACTGAATGGCTGGTGCTTTCCACTTCTTTTCCCATGTTAATTGCAGTTGTTCCAACACAAATATATTATATACTGGGGGATTCATCTCAAAGAACATAATGAACCTCAGTATGCAAAGCTGTGCATTGATTCTTATGGAATCACTTTGTGAATGGCTTTGTCCAATACTTCCATGGAAAGGAGTATTTAAAAGCTGGCAATTCTCATCCTGGTGACTTCTAGTTTTCTTGCAATTATATCCCCCTTCACCCTGATTTGACCACTGGGAATTCCAGAAGGTGTAATCTCTAAACCTCCGGAGGATACAAAACTGAGCTAAATGCTCTCTTTGAGTCTTCTTGTCTGAAGTTTCCATTGTGGCACTGTGTGTACTTTGAAGCTTTTCTGAGTTACAGCTGTTGGTGCAAAAGCTCCCCTGTTAATTGTGAATTGGCTTTTATAACTGAACTCAGTTAATTCTGAATCCAGTGTCTTCTTTTTGTGAAGGCTGTGGGCTACACAGGTTTATCATCCTGGCTCAGTTGCTCCATCTACAGATGATTTAGCTACTCTGTCCTGAGCACTGCTGTTCTGGAAAGTGGCAAAGAACACTTCCATACAAGTACATTCATCATCACAATTTCTGTAGTGCTCATCACTGGTATATGGCTGTGTAACTATTATGAAATACAAAATTGCTTTGTATATTTGGTTACTGTGAGCTTCTCTGCTGTTATTATTGATTAACTAATCATGTTTGCCCTTGCAGCAAACCATTTTGCCATCCATTTTGAGCAGACATAAAATAACATAGGGAGACATGGCATGCACGTTTGTGCGCTGTGGAGAATATTTATTTTTCCGCTTTTAAACTAGTCCTTCCATTTTTATAGCGTTTCTAAATGCTAAGAGGAACTTAATAGTATAATCATCTAGACACTGCATATTCCACTGCGGATGCAACTTCTCTCATTCCAGCAAGTGAAATGTAGATGTAGAAAAATGATGTTGTGTAGAACAAACACACTACATTCAAAACATGAATCATAAAGCAGGGATGGGCAGGTTTCGTGCATTTGTATGCACAGATGCCTGTTTTTCTGCATATGGACAGTACAGCCAAGCTGATCACTGGGTTGTTGTTGTTGTTTTTCCTTTTTGGATATTTGTAAGAACTGAAGAGGGATGCTCCTTTTCCTCCAGTGAAACCTTAGCCAAAACTACCTTTTCCAGCCATGTTTTCAAATTGTGTTAATCTTTGTTAGGAGCAATAAACTACTTTAGTACCATTTCATTGAAGGTTTAAAATATTAGGGGGATATTATCATGAAATTTGAGGGGAATATTTGGCCATGTGATTGTCCTAGGGAGGGAGGAAATGCCAAGAGTTTGAGTTCAACATTCTTCAGAAAATACAGCTCTAAAACTTGTTTATCTTTAAAGGTAAAGGATTCCCCTGTCTAGTCATTTCTTACTCTAGGGGGCAGTGCTAATCTCTGTTTCTCAGCCAAGGGAGCTTGGCCAAAAATGCTTCCATGTTCATGTGGCCAGCATGGCTTTACACCAAAGGCACACGGAAATGCTGTTACCTTCCCACTGAGGTGATACCTATTAATCTACTTGTTATGTATTAAAATGGACTACTCGAAATCCCTGCGCCTTGATTGGCTAAGGCGCAGGGATTTCTGATTGGCCAGGCAAGCCGCGCCGATTGGCCCGATTGAAGTCTCCCGCGATTGGTTCAAACCAAGAGCGGGAGACTTGAATCGCTGCCATTGGCCGCGGCTGCCGCGGCAAAAGGTATAAAAGCCGGAGGCTTTTTGCCTTTTGCCGGTTCGGTTCAATGATTGAAATAAAGAGCTGTTAATGATAAGTCACCGACTCAGAACCTTTTTTCGCGGACACGACACTGGCGACGAAGGTGGGATCTCGCCCCTGAACCGAACCCCGTGTCCATAAACGAACTAGCGACAACATAATGGCGAAAATAGCACCGCCCGCCCCCTTCAACCCTGCCGCCGAAGACTGGGAATCATACTCAGACAGATTCCGTATGTACCTAGAATGCGCCGGCATGAAGGACGCCCCGGGCCCGCTAAAGCGCGCCGTCTTCCTGACGCATTGTGGACCAGAGGTTTTCCAGATGGCCAAGGCATTGGCCAAACCGGCAGACGCGACTGCCATGGATTGGGACGTCCTCGAACCCATATTGAGGCGCCATTACGCCCCCGAGGTCCCCATCCTAATACGGCGAAATGAATTTTACCGAAGAAGCCAGAGACCAGACGAAAAGCTGAGCGACTTCGTCGCTGAATTAAGGCGCCTAGGCGGACTCTGTGAGTTCGAAGGATTGAACAGTCTCATAAGAGACCGTTTCGTGCTCGGACTATGGGATCCGACACTCCAGAGCCGACTTATGGCCAAAGGCGACATCAGCCTGGCCGACGCCCTCACCGCAGCCGCAGCCGCAGAAGCAACCCGCACGTCAGCAGACACCATGCGAAGGTCCGAGGCAAAGAGCGCAAACAACAACCCCGCGAGGTCGGCCGACGCACGAAACGAAGCGACTGCACACTACGGCGACTACCAGTCAACCTCCAGCACGTCAGATGATGAGGAGGACATACATCGCGTGCAGACGGGACGCGGAAACCAACGGGGCCAGTATAGTCGTAGGTCGAGGACTAATTGCGCCGGGTGCGGCGGCGACCACCCCAGGTCGGAATGCCGTTTCTTCGACGCTGTCTGTAGGCATTGTGACCGAAGGGGCCACATCGCCCGAGTTTGCCGCCAAAAAAAGACCCGCAGCCCGCCAAAATGGGAACAGCAGGATAGAAGGAGAGAGAACTCCCCGCCCAGAGCCAGAGAGCGCCAGCCAACAGGCAGATGGGACCAGAAGCAACGACCCCAAAGAAGCGGCGACGGTCGGCGGAAAGAAGAAACCCACCAGACGGTGACAATCGGCCACGCCATCTCCGACGGCGCCAGAAAGGTCCACGTAGAAGTCCACATCGAAGGCCGGCCATGCAAAATGGAAGTGGACTCCGGGTCCTACCTTTCCATGATTGCATGGCACGAAATAAAAAAACTAGTGCCTACTCTGCAAAGAAAAGACGTGGCCGCCCAGAGAATCATCATAAAAGACTACCAAGGTAATCGCGTTCCAGTAGTGGGCACCAAGAACTTTAACATAACCTACAAAGGCCACACCGAACAACTACCACTCACAATAGTCGATCGTAACCGCCCGAGCCTGTTGGGACTGCAATGGTTCGCCCCGCTAAACATCGCACTGACAGGTGTCAACCAAGTCTCCATTGAAGCCTGGGAACAGCGGCTAGTCCAGGAGTTCCAGGAAGTCTTCGATGGAGGATTGGGCAAGTACAAGGGGCCCCCTATTTCATTTGACTTAGACCCAAGGGTTTCCCCCAAGCGGCTTAAACCTAGGAGGGTGCCCTTTGCTTTAAAACCAAAAATTGACGAGCAGATCAACAAACTCGTCAAACAAGGGGTATTAAAACCGATAGACCACGCCAGATGGGAGACCCCGATAGTGACCCCAGTAAAGCCAGACGGGTCCGTGAGAATTTGCGGGGACTACAAGGCCACCCTAAACAGCGCGCTACAGCAAAGCGCCTACCCAGTGCCTATAGTGCAACATTTACTGCACTCATTAGGAGGGGGAAAATTTTTTGCCAAGCTCGACCTCGCCCAGGCATACCAGCAATTGCCTGTGGACGAAGAAACGGCAGAAGCCCAGACAATTGTAACACACCGGGGGGCTTTCAAGTGTAACAGACTCCAATTTGGAGTCAGCGTGGCACCAGGCATTTTCCAGAGCCTGATGGAACGTTTACTACAGGGCATCAAGGGGGTGGTGCCCTATTTCGATGACGTATTAATAGCGGCGCCAAACGAAGCCGAATTAGAGAACCGTTTAAGACAAGTCTTAACAAAATTTAAAGAAACAGGACTTAAAGTCAAAGGCGAAAAATGCCAACTTTGTACAAAACAAATAGAATTTCTGGGTTACCTCCTAGACAGACAGGGCATCCACCCTACAACTAAAAAAGTTAAAGCCATCAAGGAAGCCCCCACCCCGAAGTCCAAAACAGAACTACAAGCATTCCTAGGCTTACTAAATTTTTATAATGTCTTCCTACCTCAGAAGGCAACGGCGGCGGAGCCCTTGCATAGACTCCTAGATAAGAGGGCAGCATGGACTTGGGGGAGCCGAGAACAGGCCGCTTTTCAGAAAACCAAAGACCTCCTCACCTCCGACGCCGTCCTAATGCAGTTCAGTGAGACTTTGCCCTTAGCTGTCACTTGCGACGCATCGCCCTACGGCGTCGGCGCTGTCCTCAGCCATACCCTCCCAGACCAGAGAGAAGCGCCTATTGCATTTTTTTCCAGAACACTGACGAAACCGGAACGGAACTATAGCCAGCTGGACAAAGAAGCTTTGGCTATAGTTGCCGCCATAAAGCGTTTCCACGAGTACCTGTACGGCCGCCCTTTCAAAATAATCACTGACCATAAGCCACTGCTGGGCATCCTCGCTGGAAACCGGGCTACGCCAAACATCTTGTCACCACGCATGACTAGATGGTCTGAATTCCTGGCAGCCTACAGCTACGAACTATTACACAAGCCAGGTAAGAAAATCTCGCACGCGGACGCTTTAAGCCGCTCGCCCTTGCCGGACTCTGAACCTGACCCCGCACCAACAACAAACACCCTGAGTATCGAGAGCCTGCCCATAACCGCGTCTGATATTGCCAGAGAAACCATTAGGGACAAACAATTGGCGCAAGTCTTACATTGGTTAGAAAAAGGTTGGCCGGAAAAAGACATTGACGAGACTTTTAAAAAATTCCGGCAGCGCCAGACTGAACTTTCACTGTTAAGGGGTTGCATCCTGTGGGGAGATCGGGTGGTAATTCCGTGCAAATTGCAAAACAGGGTCCTAGAGATGTTGCATGAGGGGCATCCTGGCATCGTCAGGACAAAAGCCCTGGCCAGGAGTTACGCTTGGTGGCCAGGGATGGATAAACAAATTGAAGCATGGGTCGCCAAATGCCACCGGTGCCAGGAAACCAGGTCCAGCCCACCCACAGCGCCCATCCGAGACTGGGAAATACCACGGGGACCCTGGTCCAGAATCCACTTAGACTTTGCCGGCCCCACAAATGGACACACTTTTCTCATCACAGTAGATGCATACTCAAACTGGTTAGAGGTGGCTGACATGAAATCCACCACCACAGAGGCTGTCATTAAAGAGTTGTGTAAACTGTTCGCCACACATGGCCTCCCAGACGTCGTTGTCTCAGACAATGGGCCCCAATTCACATCCATCGAATTCGAACGTTTCCTGGCCGAGAAAGGTATCCGCCACGCATTGACAGCACCGGCGCATCCGGCGGCGAACGGTAGGGCGGAACGGATGGTCCAGTTTACAAAAAACACCCTCCGGAAAATGGACCACGAGGAGATCAACGAAAAAATCAATAAACTGCTTTTCATACAGCACATCACACCCAATACCACGACCAACAAAAGCCCTGCAGAGCTCCTGATGGGCAGGAAGCTGAGGTCCCCACTCGATCGTCTGCACCCCACCTACAACCCGGAGCGACCCCCAGACTCAAGCTCCAGGTACCGAACCTTCGAACCAGGCGACTGGGTTTACGCAAAAAACATGACGGGGGACCCCCTATGGATCCCAGCCGTCATAACTCAAATCACGGGCCCACGGTCGTACCGGCTCCAAACCATCGATGGGCGAGCCTGGAAACGACACATCGACCAACTCCGGTCGCGAGCAAAGACTAACCTCAACCCCCAAAACACGAACCAAGGGGGGAGGGAATACCCGATAAGAGAAACGCAGGAAAAAATTAAATTCAAAAACTCACCAGAACGCAGCCCCCGCGAGTCCCATCCGGAGAAGAGCTGTCCAGCCAACTCTACCGACTCGGAGAAGCCAAGCGGGAGCGGCAAAATCCGTGACTCAACTGACCCGGTAGGCCCAGGCGGGAGCCACGGTGAGAGAACCGGCCCGACCATCCAGCCGGTTCTCACAGAGCCAGGAGCAGCCAAAAAGATGACCGCTCCGGCCGAGTTACAACAAGGAAGTGAGCTGCGCAGGTCAACTAGGACCCGACGGAGCCCCGCCTACCTGCGTGATTACACCACATGAAAGACCGTACCAAGAGGGGAGGGGTGTTATGTATTAAAATGGACTACTCGAAATCCCTGCGCCTTGATTGGCTAAGGCGCAGGGATTTCTGATTGGCCAGGCAAGCCGCGCCGATTGGCCCGATTGAAGTCTCCCGCGATTGGTTCAAACCAAGAGCGGGAGACTTGAATCGCTGCCATTGGCCGCGGCTGCCGCGGCAAAAGGTATAAAAGCCGGAGGCTTTTTGCCTTTTGCCGGTTCGGTTCAATGATTGAAATAAAGAGCTGTTAATGATAAGTCACCGACTCAGAACCTTTTTTCGCGGACACGACACTACTCCCATTTACCTGCTTTTGAACTGCTAGGTGGGCAGGAGCTAGAGCAATGAAAGCTCAACCTGTTGTACAGTGATCTGGTCTTGAAACAAGGCAATCAGCTTTCTAGCTGACAGACTCAATTTGTTTAACTGCTGAATCTGAATGCCCTGGTTTCTCTTTACCATTTGTTAATTATGTGCTGGGGGAAAAACAGTTGCCTAGACTATCATAGATTGAAGCTCATTAAGTTGGATTGTGTCATAATACGCTTTAAAATCTGCCATTTTGCGTGGTTTGGTATCTTTGCATAATTTGGCTTGCTATTCTTCTTCTTCTTCTTCTTCTTCTTCTTCTTCTTCTTCTTCTTCTTCTTCTTCTTCTTCTTCTTCTTCTTCTTCTTCTTCTTCTTCTTCTCCTTCTCCTTCTCCTTCTCCTTCTCCTTCTCCTTCTCCTTCTCCTTCTCCTTCTTCTTTTTCTTCTGTGAAAGTTTTTAGCTCAGCCAGATGGGAGTATCTACCAATCCTGGTTGATTCTAAAATATTAAATGAGACCAGACCTGGTTACTACTTATATGGGCAACCACGCAAGAGATCCACAGCTATAGTCTGGATTAGAAAGTTGTAAAATAATGTAAATCCCTTCCATATTGTTGCCAAGAAAAAAATGACATGGATGTGTCTGTGAAATCATCAGGATGTGTTCATGAAGTCATTGGGACTTGAAGATCAGTTTATCATTATTGTCAGAAGGTATCATGATAGAACTGTGATAAGCACCACTTGGAAGAAGAAGAAACACTTAGAAGAGGAATTTTGACATGATTGACATCTTAGTGATTTGTATGGCCCAGCCTGGAGATTAACCTGTTGATAATAATCTCTCCTAATATATTGTAGAGAAGATACAGACCTACCAATTTTGAGATTTGGCTTTGTTCTGTTCTTTAAGTGACAGGTATTTCCTTAGAAGTAGAAATTGTGGCATTAAAGAGGACAAAGGTTTGTATCTTCGTTTTAGGCACTTAAATTATCAAACAATATTCCTTTTGTAGACCATGAGTTCTAGTCAACCTTTGGTTAGTCAACCCCTTTCAGCCCAAGGAAGGCAGTCCCGCTGTCTAGAGTTCTGTCTGTTCCTTGGTGCCCACACAGCCACTTAGGCCTCCTCCCCACCCCAGTCCCAATCACAGTTGCAAACTTACATTTTGAAGTTCTCCAGAGCTCAGGAGGTCAAGGTGGGGAAGGAGGATAGGCCACTCTATTACTGGGCCACATGGCACAATCCCATAAATAGCAGTCTTGTTTTGAATAAAAAATAACACTGGTGAAGCTCTTGATTTTCGTTTCCTCACTGGACACTTGCTTTAGCTCCTCCAGCACTAGTTATAGTAGTATAGCAATCAGTGACGGAGAATGGGGAAGGAGCATGTGGACCCTGGTGGGATGGCAAAGCAGGCCAGTGATGAATCAGAGTCAGCATGGGGGGAGGGGCACATTGCAGAGTCTCTGTGGTCAGTTGTGGGGGGTCAGACACAACATTGGGACCGGGCTCTAAGTACTTTCTGGGGAACTATCATAACTTCAAATGATCATTAAGTGACAGTTCGTAAGTCAAGGACTACCTGTATTACATATTTCTTCTTTGTTTAACATTGTGTTTGAGCATAATTGTATCTTTTACACTGTGATCCATATGTACTTTGTGTTATTAAATTTAAATCTTTTTTTTTTTTTTTTGAGAAGGAGTCTTAAGTTTCACCAAACTCTCAAAGAGGTCGAGGATACAGAAAGGTTAAGAGCACCCAGACTGCATGACCTTTTCTGGCACTTCAGTTCCATGGTCTTTTAATTCTGAATTGCTGCTGAATTTATGGGATTGATTAAATACACCATGACTGTTTATGTTTTGTTCATATGCTTCTAGTTTCTGGTCTTTTATCCTTTGGATTCTGTTATTTACACTTTTATTGACACTTATGTTTTGATAGATTATCTAGAGCAGGGGTGTCAAACTCTATTTCATTGAGGGTCGCATCAGAGTTTTGTTTGACCTTGGGGGCTGGGTTGGGTGAGGCCAGAGTGGGCGTGGCCAGCTCGATGTCACTCATGTTGCAGGTGCCTGTGATGGCCCAAGTGCTCTGCCAGTGAAAAAGGACTTCTGAGGTCTATTTTTGGCTGTGATGGCAACCTGTGAAGATGGAGCTCTGGAGGTCAGCCCTCCCTGAGCTCCATTTTTGCTGGCAGGGGCACCACAGGCCAATCCTTTGCTGTTTTGAGGGTGGCCCCATAGGTCTGATCTAAGCACCCAGTGTGCCAGATCTGGCCCCCCAGGCCTTGAGTTTGACACCCCTGATCTATAGCCTCTTTTCTTCTCTTTGGTAAGAAACTGTAATAAATTATTTTCCAGGTCAAGGGCCCCATTAGGAGTACATTGTCAAATGCTGCATTCAGAAAAAATTGTTTTACTTTAGAACAAAGTAAACTGTTGTTATAGAAATGACTAATATACTAAGAATGTAAAAGTAAAAGGTTGAGGCTGAATCTTACTATTTTTTATTTTACTGTGATCAAAACAGTTGGAAGTTAATGCTTTTTTTCTTTTCCTCCCTTACCCCACAGTTCTCTTCCCCCCTTTTTTCTCTTCCCTGTTTCTCTATTTTCATTTGTATCTTATATTATGATAATATTATAAAATTATTTTTAAAAAGTGATTATATGACAAAAACTAGCCTAGTTACCTTTCATTTGATTTTAATTAAACTTAAAACAATTACATTGAATATGATACTTTCCTGTGATTTATTAATCTTACTAATTCCAGCAACTGCTCTTTCTTGGCCTGGTTTTTTTCTCATCTAAATTCTTGTTTTAGTTGTTTTGCTGTGACCTGTAATCTCTCTCTCTTTTTAAAAAGATAATGAGTCCCATATCAAAAATTTTTGGTCACTAGGGTTAGTGACAAATTTACACTGGATTGTTAGGAATAATTAATTGCCAGTAGGATGGCTAGCTATCAATGCTTAATTTTTAGTGAAATAAACATCAAAGTGACATGCTTATACTGTATTCATTGTTAACAAAAGACTCTGGATTAGAAAGATATTTCAGGAATAATAGTAATAAATTTATAATTGTTTTAAATATATATTATTTCATTAGAGTCTGAATATGAACAATGCTGTTATTGTTATTTGTCACTACCCCACACAAACATATCAGATTTCCATTTCAGCTGTACAAATCACTACAGAATCCTGTAAAGTTTTCTCTGCTCCTCTCCCAACAAAACTGCAAATTATATTGCTAGGAATGAGAACCTATGGAATTCATTTTGGATCAAAACCACTTCTATGTATTAAATAGCTCACACAATGATGAAACAAAAGAAAATAGGCAATAGACCAGGCTTTAAAAATATTTTATATTCCCCCATTCCAACACTAATTATAGTCATTAATCAAGCAATTTCAGAAAGTAAGAGATAACAAAGGGAAAATCACTCATTTTATTCTTTCTCTATGAAAAAAACAAAATGGAGAAAGGCCTTGATGAATCTAAATCTCTACTAGGAATTTGGTGTGATTCAATTCAGGAATAGTTGACTGTACAATAACCAGTTGGCTTGACTAGGCTGCTCAATAAAAATTCCCCTATGTACTTCAATAACTGCCCTCAAGGAATGCAGAAATGAAAGACTTAATCTTACATACTGTCGAGTCCGCAAAAGAAGCCAGGAGTCGGTGACTAAGTTTCAAGCTCTTTATTTAATAGATGTGAACCGAACCGGCGAAAAGGAAAAAGCCCGCGGCTTTTATCCTTTTCGCTGCGGCGGCCGCGGCCAATGGCAGCGATTCAAGTCTCCCGCTCTTGGAGCGAGCCAATCGCGGGAGACCTCAATCGGACCAATAAGCGCGGCTCGCCTGGCCAATCAGAAATCCCTGCGCTTTAGCCAATCCAAGCGCGGGGATTTCAAGTATTCAAATTAAGGACAGAACACATACATCCTTCTGTTGTAGTTTCTTTGAATGAAAAAGCAATTGATAGTTATGAAAAGCAATAATAACAAAGCAAATACATAAATAATAGAGATAACCACCCAAATAAAGACTGAGCAAATCATAGGGCAAAAGGGTGTCATGTAAATAAATGTAATGATAATAGAATTACTGTCAAATCAAATTATACAAATTACAGGTCATAAACAACCTTTCAGAAGCAGCCCAATTGATTACTCGGAATGAAATGAGAAATGCCAAGAGGAAGCCTACAGCATACTGAACATCTTCTCCATAAAGCATCTTCTTCATCAACCTCCAGCCAGCCAGATCTCTCACTTGGATGGATGGAGGGGGGAGGTCTTAGCAGCAGTGATACTGCCAAAGCATCCATCAAGCAATTCCACTGAGTTCAGAAACTCCTGAAGCTTAATCTTCAACTCATTTACACTTTAGTGCTTGGATAAAACAAAGCCTACTCTAGTTCTGTGCTGAAGGGGCAAAAATCCATCTGATCTAATAATGACACACTAATATTCAGAGCAGACCTAGCTACCAATTAGGTGGTCAGTTAGGATATTTTCACCTGTACCATGCAGTCACTTTTTTTGCAATATACAGTTCTTGCAGTTTTTTAAATGATCTGCTCACTCATTTCAACATTGATTGGTTTATTAGATTTATTAATATATAAAATATAAACTGACAAGAAATAGTATCACAGGAAGCCAAAAAAGAAAGCATGTCTGGAAAAATCAACAAAAGCCAATAAACCAATCACCACCCACCCCCGTCCTAAGTCTGAAGAAAGAGCTAAATTTTAAAGTCTTCCTTAAATGAAGTCAAAATAAATGTATTCTGGAGAAAAGTCCTATTTTATAAACTACATCAGGTATCTCTGTTTAATCAAAGGGACCCAGAACATGTCAATGCTGCCAAGTTATATGGGTGGGTAGGAGCTATGGAAGATAGATGGTGCTCAGGTAAATATTTCAGGAAAGGTGACCCCTTCTCCTTCTCACCTTTTCCTTTCTTTTAAAAATATCAAATGCATATTCATCATATATGCCTATTGGTGATACTTTTTATCATGGAGACTGACAGCTTCACATTTAAGCAGCCGTCACAAATTTTGAATATCGGGAAACAACAGATTGTAGACTATATAATTTATTGCAGTTATGTTTCTACTGTCAGGGAACTATAGCATTTTCTGCCTCAGGTGACCAAATAATGTGACAGGTTTTGGGGGGGTTGACTTGGCTTTGACTTGAATAGATTCATAATGTTAAAAAGGGATATTTTAGCTCATTGATCCAAACCTCTGCTCAAGGCAGAGATCCAAAGTGAAGCCTCCCTGTCACATCTAGGGTTGTACAACCTTGACTTTATTAAGTAATTAGTACCACACTGTCAAAAAGCTTTTGCTCTTACAGTGTTTTTCCTAACATTCAGCTGAAATGTTCTTTCCTATAACTTTAGACCATTGTTCCATATCCTGCACCCTAGGATGATAAAGAGCAGATCTGTGATTTCTCTTCAAGCACTTGAAAAAGTCATATTATATGTACCTTCCTCTTCTGTTCTCAAGGCAAAACATGCTCCTTTCCCTTAGTTGCATTGGTTGGTCTTGGTTTCTCATCCATTAATTATATCTAATTCTTCTTTTTGGATCAATTCCAATTTACCTGATGTTTTTTTCTCTTAAATTGTGGTGCCAAAACCAGAAACAACATAGGAGCAATGGAGAAAGATTTGCTAAGCCATCAAACATACTCTCCCTGGACTATATCAGCATTCAACATATAAACTACTTTAGACATGTCCCACATAGAATATAAAAGATTTTCATAACATTTTCACTGTACTACTACTTTTTTTCCTTTAGACACATAGAAGTCAATGCAGGAGTTCACTTTCATAATTAAAGGTTTCAGATATTGACACATTCATGGATAATTAGGCAACTGTCAACCACAGTAGGGTTGAGTTTCAGCTGGGAAACCCAGAGTGTGAATAATACATGATCCTATATGATGATTCCAAAGAATTAAGTTCTCACTTTTTAAACATCTTAAAAATTTGAGTAGTTATCAAGTGGAACTTTTGTTTTCCCTCCTGATATTTTGTTAATTTGCCTTGCCTTACTTCCTATATAGTAGTTTTCACAGAACCATCTTTTGTATTGTTTTTTTCAAGAATCTTCATTCTGATATATTTCTACATGCAGCATAAATTAAAATCTATCAGAAAAAAAGTATTCTGCTTTGTTTTGAGTGTCATGTACCCATCTTTCATGCATTTCCATTTGTACTTTCACAAAAGGACGTGGCATAATAGATTCACGAGACTCTTATTCCATTAAGCTTTACACATACAAGACACATACAAGTCAAAGACAAACTTGGAGGAGGACTTTGTGAAAAATGCCTAGGAATGTGGCATCAAGAGGAATAATCCAGGATGTGGCATCAAGATTATTCCTCTTGATGGCAAATCCCTAGACATTTTTCACAAAGTCCTCCAAGTTTGTCTTTGACTTCACTCTGGAGATATAGGTGTAAGCTTTTCCTTGACAGTCTGTAGACAATAATTTTTCAACTGTCCTAGATAGCTCCTTCAACATTTTCTAGCAATATTTAATCTAAATTGACCATACCACTGCCTAAATCAATTCTTTCGTGTGCTTTGTCGAACCACGTAGTATATTCCATCTTCATTATGACACCTCTCTATTTGAAAATTGTTATCTTCTCCTCTTTCAATCATGGTTTCATTTAGTAACTATATCTTCTTACTTCCTTTTCTTCTGGGACTTTCATTCCATTCAAGAGCCCCAATTACCACTATCTTCACCTCCTCTCCTGACCTGTCATCAATGAAAAATTATTTTCTTATGTTTCACTCTAATGAGAGATACTTGCCATTTATTTCTTCTTTCTTCTAACAGTTGTTGTTTATGAAGTTCAGTTTCATTTTTTTTTCAAATGCCCCCCATTTTTTGTGGATATGTTCTCAGAGTAGGTGCCACCTGTAAAACATCTTATACAAATTTTCTTTATATGCAGTTGATATTGTCATTTTATAATTTTGAGACCACAATTTTTGCCATTTTTCCAAATCAATCCCATATCCAAATTTTTCCCCCAAGCAATCATCAATTCTTTAACTTGCTCCTCCTCCAATTTAAATTCTAATAGATGTCCATAAAGTTTTTAAATTACCTTTTCATCAGTACTCATCAAAATTTCATCTAAGTCAGTCAACTTATCATAAATACCTTCTGCTTTGGAGTCTTTATCAAACCTAGATTGTATTTGCAAATAAGAAAACCAATTCATTTTTACACCTTGTTCTTGCAATGTTTGCATAGATTTAAATTCACCCTTTTCATTCAATAACTCCCCATATCTAACTGTTTGTTCCTTTTTACATATTATTGGATAAGAAAAAGCTTCTATAGTTGATATCCATGTTGGAATTTTTAAGTACTATTGTCTTTTAATATTCTCCCAACTCAAAAACAATGCCTCACAAATATGTCTTCTAAAAAAAACCCTGTGCTTTAGTTTCCTTATACCAGAGAAAGGCATGCCATCCCAGCAGCAAATCATGACCTTCTAAAGTCAATAATCTACTGTTTCTTAGTGTTATCCATTCCTTTACCCACATCAAACTTTTTTTTAAAAAAAAAAACAAGTTTTATTAATTCTTCAAGACAGACAATACACAAATACACAAAACATAAAAGCATAAAAAATCTCTTTTCTGAAAGTTGCTTCGTCCCGGGTTATAACTCTTGGTACAGACACAAATTCAAATTCATATTCCTTTTATATATCATTTCATATCTTATTAACATTTTCAATTTTCTACATGACCTCTCTTAAATTTTCTCAATTTTATTTTATTTATCTCCTCTCAATTCATATCATAATATTTATCATTCTTTGTCTGTTCTATTCCAACCATCCATTTATATTTCTTCTTTAAAAAAGAAGAAAAACTTCTCCTGTACACTATATGGAGTATGATGCCTTTATCTCTTTCCCCTATATTCGTAATACTTAATATAAAACGGATAACTTACGTTGGGATTCTGTCTGCTACATTCTAAAATTATACTATGTTGTCAAAAATAATACAAATCTATTCATTAATATTAATATTCATTTATATCTTAAACGTTTAACACATTACTTTTCAGTTAAATCACATACTTTTATGGGAGCCCTATTTTCCATAATTATTCCCCCCCACATCACATATTATAACTAATTATTTCATTACAGTGTTCCTCCTTCTTCTACGTCAAATCTCTCATTTCGCAAAAAAATTCGCTAATATACCATAATCTAATCATTAATATTAACAATCATTTATATCTTAAACATTTTATCCATTTCAATTAAATGTCATGCCTTTGTAGGAACACTTATACTTTCCAAAAATTGTTATTACCCCCCCATCACAATCTTAAATCATATTTCATTACAGTACTCCCTTTTTTTTAACAAAAATTTCACTAGTTTATATTAAATATTTTATCACATTTTAAATTACATATTATTTCCAATTTTTATGGTTATTTCTAAATATAAATATAAAAATGCAATCTAATGTACCTTTCTAGAATCCCTTTAACAATAAAGTTTATCCATTATCTCTAAAAAACTTTTGCTTCTTAACATCTTGCTCCCCACCATTAAGGCTTCTCATCCCTTCCTTTCTCCCTTGCTTCTCCTTCTCTTTGTCCTCTTTAACCCCTTGTCTCTCCACCTCCCTTTTATTCTGCTTTCCCCCTTTCTGTTGTTTCCTAACATAATGTCCCCTTTTCACCTTATTCTTCTTTTTTGGGATTGTTTTTCCAGATCTTAGAGTCCTCTTTTCCTTTTTCTCTTTCTCTTTCCATTTGCCAACCAGAGTCATTTGATCATCAAAGATGGCTTCTTCTTTGTCCCCATCATCCTGTTGTTCATTCTGTTTCACATAGTTATAAACCGCCATTTCTAAAAATTGAAAGATAGTGCCAAGACCATCTTTCCCTTCTTGTTTTTCTTTTTCATATTTTTTTTTATTTCAAGTTTTTATTAATTTTAAAGATAAAACAACACATCATTAATCATTAAATACATAAACACATAAAACCTCTTAATATTGTAAATCCTTACAAGTCAAACAAAACAATATTTTTATACAACATAATTCCGATTTATCCCATCCCCATATGGACACGCAAATATCTTTCATCAAATTTCTCATTATTTCTCTTTACTCCTATTCAATTTCATTTCTCTTCCATATTTATCCATTTTATAGTCATCATATTCTTTTCTTTCTGGCTTGTTTAAATTATTCTCATCTAACATTCCTCCAAGGTTTTATTTATTCTTTTTTCCTTTTTTTTAATAAAAAACAAATTTTGTTAGTTTTATCATAAGCATAATACACAAACATACAAACACAAAACATAGACAAAACTACAAGATCTTTTCTGAAGGTTGTCTGTTCCCGGGTTAAAACTCTTTACACAGACACAAATTCAAACATCATATTCAACCTAAATCTTCCATATCTTATTATCATTTTCTTTTTTATATATGTATATAAAAACTATTTTTATCAGTTATCTAAAAACAATACACACAAAATCAAGGCATAACAGCTTATAAATTCTTTTCTAAAAAAAATAATAATGATAGACCAATAAAACATAACATTTCCAGATTATAATATCAATATTTCATATAATATTAACTTCATATCTTGTCCCTACTTCTCTTTTCCATCCAAATTATTTATCAATTAAAATTTTATTGCCTTTTATCAATATACAAAATCAAAAAAAAAAGCATATATATCCTTCCATTATTACCATTTTCAACAACATTCTTTGTCTGTTCTATTTCCAAACATCCATTCATCTTTTTTCTTTTACTATACTTCTCCTGTACACCAATTGGAGTTACATCTATAACTCATTACCAAAATTAAAAATACTACATATAAATCTTTCTTGGGATTCTATTTAAAAAATTCTAAAATTACATAATAAATTTTTTATTCTAAATATACATACATATAAAAACACACTCTTGAATACCCTCCAGAATCCCTCTTTTAATCTAAATTAAATTCACCCATTGTCTCTAAATAAACTTTTTTTCTTTAAATCTTGCTTCCCCCCATTAAGGCTTCTCCTCCCCCCTTTTCTCTCTAGCTTATTCTTCTCCTTGCCCTTTCTACCTCTTTGCTTTTTCTCTTCGCTTTTCATACTCCTTTTCCTTTGCTTTCTAACCTTGCCTCCATCTCTTCGCTCATTTTTCTCTCTTTTGGTTGTTTTTATAATTCTTAAAAACCCCTTTTTCTTATCCTTTTTCTCCTCCTCTCCGGAAGGAACCCATTGTTCATCAAAGATGGCTTCTTCTTCTTCTTCTTCTTCCTTGTCCCAGTCCTTCTGCTGCGTAATCAACTTTTCAAAGGAACATAACGCCATTTCTAAGAATTGGAACAAAGCGCCCAAAGTATCTTCTTTTTTATATTTTTGATATTCAATCTCTAGTTCATCCACAGACAATGCCATTATGAAAAGGGAAACTTTTTCCAAAACAACCACAAATATTTTTAATCCAAGACAATCAAAAGCAATTAAAAAAAAGAAAAAAAGAAAAAAGTTCCAAAAGTTAACACTTTTCTTCCTTCTTCTCTTTCTCTTTCAAAATTAATTTTTGATCAAAGAGGTCCAATTACCATATATCTTCTTTTGGGATCCACCAAGACGTTCTAGACAGTCTCCTCCTTTTTCAGTTTCTGCTCCAATTTTTCTTTCTCCCTTCCCACTTGCAATAACAATTTTAAATAATCAAAACTCCATACCTCCAGCAGAGATTTTCCAATTTCTTAAATTTTTCAATGTCCAAAAATCCCTTTATCTCTTATCTTAGCTTTCAAAGCAATCCACTTTCAGTGTCTAATACATCCAAATATTTTTGCTTTTTCCGTGGGATGGGAGAGTAAAAGAAAAGTTCCCTTTGACAGCTTCTCCGCCGCTTTCGATCTTCTTAGGGATACAATGTATCCTCCAGCAACAAGCAGCTCAATTCCAGGAGATTTAAAAGTTGTTACTTGACCCGGCTCAGACAGAACTTTCACTTTTCACACTTCCTCCAGCACAGTTCTTACCCGGTTGCTGGCTTCTTCGTGGCGGCCATTGCTGACCGCCGCTCCACCGCCTTGGGAAAAAGGGGTTTTCCCGGAGAAGGGGGGGGTCTGCGATGCCCCCACCTCCCTAACTGGCTCCCCTCTATCTTCAGCTGTCCCTACAGGGCAGCCATAACCCCCTGACCCATCTAGATCGGGGGTACCTCGGCAGCTAGCCAGCAGGAATCGCGAGCTGTCGCGAATTCCTGCTGCCCCGAAGCCACGCAAACCGGAAGTCTCTTCTTTTTCATATTTTTGATATATAAGTTTCAATCCATCCACAGGTGATGCCATTGTATAGAGAAAAAGTTTTTCCAAACAACCACCCAGATGCTTTAATCAGAAATAATTGTCAAAGGTTCCAAAGTCACCAAACAATCCAAACAGGCTGTTTCTTTTAAATATCTTCTTCTTCTTCACTTTCTCTTTCTGGAGTTAATCACAAAGTTTCCTTTTAAATATATTTTTTGGAAGTTTTTTTTTTAAATGTTTAATAACTCTTTACAATTCTAGGCAGTCTCCTCCTTATTTTCAAATTCTACTCCAATTTTTTCCCTCTCCTTTCTCGCTCACAGCCAAAAAGATTTTTTTTTCTCCGCTGTCACTTTAAGAAGGAGAGTGGAACGAAAAGAAAAAACTTTCCCTTTTAGAATATTCGCAGCTTATAACTCTCACAGAAAACAATGTATACTTAGCAGCCTTCAAGGTTCCAGGTCACTTTCTTTTCCCAATTACAAGCAACTTTCACTTCTTCCAACTTTCTTCCTCCAGCACCTGCTTGTCCGGCTGCAGATTTCTTCATGGCGGCCATTACTGACCACCGTTCCTCCGCCTCAGGAAAAGGGGGTTTAGCCGGCAGGGGAGGGGGTCTGCAACACCCTCAAGCCCCTTTCCGGATCCCCCCTGTCTTCAGCTGCCCCTACAGGGCAGCTATATCCCCCAGATCCAAACGGATCGGGGGAACCTTGGCGGCGAACGCAGCAGGGATCATGCAGTAACGCGAATCTCTGCCGCTGCTGAAACCTTGCAAACCGGAAGTCTACCCACATCAAACTTGTTGCCTGGTAATACAGCTCCCAATTGGGCAAAGCAAATCCTCTTCTTATTCTTGAATCTTGTAACAGCTTTAATTTTATTCTTGCTTTTTTACCTGCCAAATATATTTCAACACAATTCTATTTAAATCTTCAAAAAACTCTTTCCCTAATTGAATAGGAATTGTCTGGAATAAATGTAAAACTCTAGGCAATATATTCATCTTAATTGTGGTTATTCTCCCAATCAATGATAGTTGCAATTTTTCCCATTTCCTCAAGTCTGTCGCAATCTGCTATTTGAGTTTAACATAGTTATCTTCCTTCAGGGTACTGCATCTTGATGTAATATAAATCCCTAAATATTTAACCTTGTTCGTGACCTATATTTTTAAAGTTTCTTCCAACTCTTTTTTTTGTCTTGTTGACATATTCTTTGTTAATATCTTTGTTTTGTCTTTATTTATTCTCAAACCTGCTACTTTTCCATATTCTTCTATTTTTTTCTATTAATTTGGGTGTTGTTTCCATTGGGTCTTCTAATATAAATACCAGGTCATCTGCAAAAGCTTGCAATTTATACTCCTTTTTAATTTTCATTCCTTTTATTTCTTTTTATTTTATTTCTTTTTCTTCTCTGATATTCCTGTTCAACACTTCCAATGTTAACACAAACAGCAGAGGCGATAATGGACAGCCTTGCCTTGTCCCTTTTCTTATATCAATGGATTCTGTTAATTCTCCATTTATCATAACCTTTGCAGTTTGTTCACGATATATTGTTTCAATGGCTTGGATAAATTTCTTACCAAAGCCCATTTGTATCAGTTGTAGTAAAATAAATCACCAACTCACATTGTCAAAGGCTTTTTGAGTATCTAGAAACATCAAGGCCATTTGCTTCTCAGGGTGTGCTTCATAATATTCTAGAGTATCCAAAATGATTCTCACATTGTCTTTGGTTTGCCTCTTTGGAAGAAATCCATTTTGATCCGTATGAATAAAATTATTTACGCATCTTTTTAGTCTTTCTGCTAAAATCAAAGCAAAGATTTTATAGTCTGAGTTCAATAAAGATATAGGTCTGTTGTGACTAGAAGGATCGATCTTGCTGGGAGTTTTGACTCTGATGACTCTGAAGATGGAAGGTTGGAACCTGTTGTGAATGTGGAGTCTGAATTATCAGAGGACACAGATGTGAGCCAGGAGAATGAGAGATTGTCAGAGAGACAATCCTCCCCAGAACCTTCAACTTCGCTCATGCCAGCAACTGATCCACAAAGTGAGTCAGAGGCTTCTAGTGGGGAAACCGACAGATCTTGGCTTGACGCTAGAACTAGGAGACGATTGAAACGTCAATCTGAAGGGAAGCATCAAGCCAGACATTGATTAAAGAGACTGACACGCCCATCCAAGTGATTTAAAGAGGCGTGCTGACTCTCAAACTTTGCTTGGAAGTAAAGTGTTTGATGAGTCGAAAGGATACGTGTGGAGCGGCCTTTGTGATTTATGGACAATCCTGAATTATCAGACAGATTCTGGGAAGTCTGCCAAGGACTGGAAAACAGTATTGTTAACCTTTTTAGTCTGGTTTTGTTCTTGTTTGAATATTTTGAACTCTGGAACTCTGTATTCTCACTTGTGAATATAGGTGAGACATAACATCGGTCTATAATTTTTAACTTGCTGCAGGTCTGTACCTTCCCTCAGCATAAGTGTAATGTATACTTCTGACCATGTTTTTGGTATTCTTTTCTTTAACATAACTTCATTCATAACTTCTAGAAGATGAAAATTCAATATTTCCTGAAAAGTCTTATAGAATTCCTCTGGCAACCCATCTGGACCTGGAGCTTTTCCAGCATTCTGTTTCTTTAAGGCTTCTGTTAGTTCCATCATTGTTATACTTTCTTCTAACATTGTTTCAATATTTTTGGGTATCTGAGGTAAGTTCGCTTTCTGAAGATATTGCTTGATTTTTTCTTCTTGAATATTCTCTTGAAAGTATAGTATTCCATAATAATCTTGTATAATTTTTTTCTTGTCCTCATTTCCATAACAAACCTGTCCTTCTTTATTTATCAATTGGCTAATTCTTCTTGCTTCTCTTTCCTTTCTCAATTTATAAGCTAGCCATCTGTCTGGTTTATTTGCATCTTCAAAGTAATTCTGTTTCGCGCTTTTAATTTTTTGTGCTAATTCCTCTTTTTCCATTAGTCCCATTTTATGTTTAAATATATCCATTTTATTTTTAATGTCTTTTTTTGTGGGGACTTCTGTAAGCCTTTTTCCAGTCTTTTATATTCATCCTCTAATGTCTTAAATGTCTTTTTCTGTTTTATGCTTCTTCTCCTCATATAATCTATTATCAAGCCTGTTGTGTAGGCCTGCATCGTGTCCCAGAGATTCTGTAAAGATGTATCCTCTTTTCTATTTTATTTGAAGAAGAAAACAAGTTCTTTCTCTATTTTCTGTTTAAAGTCTTTTTCTTTCAGAATCATATTATTTAAAGTCCATCTAGATCTCCTCTTGTATCCTTTCCTAATAACTGATACTGGATTATGATCTGCCCATGTGCTTGTTTCTATTTCAATCTGTCATACATTAGTCAATAATTCTGCTGACATCCATATCATATCTATTCTAGACTAGGATGTGTGTCTATCTGGATAAAAAGTATATTGCTTACTTTCTGCATTTCTCTCCATGCAGCTTTTAAATTAAATTCTTCTGTTATTTGAAGGAAGGATTTTGGTATATCTTTCTAACTTTCTTTGTTGTTTTCTGTTTTTTATAGTCCAACTGGTCAATTATTCCATTAAAATCACCCATCATAAAGATATTAACATAGTCCTGAACTTCCGGTTTGTCAGCTTCGGCAGCGGCAGGGATTCGCAATCCTGCGCGATCCCTGCGGCGCTAGCCATCTTGGTGCCTCCGATCCTGATGGGTCTGGAGGCTAAGGCTGCCCCGCAGAGGCAGCTGAAGATAGAGGGAGCCGGAGAGGGGTTTGGGGGTGTTGCAGACCCCCTCCCCAGCCAGCAAAACCCCTTTTTATCAATACAGTGGAGCGGCGGTCTGTAATGGCTGCCACAAAGAAGCCGGCAGTTGGGTAAGACTGAGCAGGAGGAAGAGGGGGGAAAGTTTACAAGAGAAAGTTTTTTGGCTGACCCAGGACTTTAAGAGACGCCTAACATCCTGAAAACTATGCCTATTTTTGAACGATACTTTGTTTCCAAAGGAAAATTTCAAGCGGCAAATTTGAGGTGCTGAAAGGGAAAGTTTACTCTCCTTCCCTATGGAATCAACAAATGGCCATTGAAAAACCTGTCTTTTTATAAAAGGTAAAAACTTGGCTTCTTGTTATAAGTGGGAAGGGAGAGGACAAAAAGAAAAGAAAAGAAAATATTAAGATCTTGCTGGAGGAGATATCTTGAAGATTTTGAGACTAGAAATTAATTATAATAAGGCTTTAAAATATAGATTGGGCTTTTTTTCTTTTCCCTTTTATTGATATTACCCCAGGAAGAGAAAGTGAGAACTTTGTGCTTTGTTTGGATTGATTGATGTCTCTGGGACTTTGGGGAACTGTTCTAACTTTTGAAACATCTTGGTTGTTTTAAGAAGAAGAATAAAGAAAAGATTTACAATGGCTTTACCTGTTGATGAACTTAGAAAGGAATATGGAAAAATAAAAAAAGAAGGAAAGGACGCTGTGAAAGAAGCCTTCCTTTTTTTAGAAATGGCGCTTGCTATTTATCAGCAAACATAACAACAGATGGAGGAAACAGAAGAAGAAGAAGAAGAAGAAGAAGAAGAAGAAGAAGAAGAAGAAGAAGAAGAAGAAGAAGAAGAAGAAGAAGAAGAAGAAGAAGAAGAAGACACCATCTTCAATGAATCTCAAAACTTAATTAAGAAAGAAAGGAGAAAGAGAGGAAGGAAAATGAAAGACTTAAGACTTAAAAAAAACACCCAAGAAAGAGAAAAATAAGATGCAAAATCAACACAATGTTAGTAAGCAAAAGAAAAAAGGAATACAGCAGAGAGGGGAAGCTAAAAAGGCGGAAGGTAGGAGGGGGGGTGTAAAAAGGCCAGGTGGGATAAGAAAGAAAGGGAAAAGAGGGGGGGAAGCCACAAAGGTATGAATCAAGATGGGAAAAAAGGAATTTTTTTTAGGGATAAAGGGTAATGTATAATTTCTTTTAAAAAGAAGATTCTGCAAGGTACATAAGATGGTATAGTAGTATTTGTATTAGAAATAGAAAACTAGAATGTTATAAGAATTAATACAAGATTAAAATATTGAAATGTTTAGTAATGATAGACTTTAAAATTTAACAAAATATTAAAAGGAATGTTTAAAATATTGAGTGTAGTTGAAGAGTTTAATTGATTGTTGTACTGATGTTACTATAAACTTACTATTGTAGCATTTGTTTTTGAAATAGATAATTGGAATGTTACAAGATTTAACATTTAGATTTATTATTTAACTATATTAATCATTTGGATTTATTATTCTTTCCTCTTTTTAAAAGTTGGCTGGTAGAATGTACTAAGCAGAATCAGATTGGGTTATGGGCATTATTTTAAAAAAAAAAACAAATTTTATTAATTTTCAAAGACAATACAAAGACAAACAAAACATAAAGCATAAGAACATAAAACATCTTTTCTAAAAACTGCTTAACAAAACAAATAATATATTTCATATTACTATATTTCATATTATTACTATTTCATATGTTCTTATCCAACATCATTAATCCTCGATAAACAAACATAAGCAAACAAAATACATAACATAAAAAACATAAAACTTCTTTTTAGAAAGCGGCTTAACCCCAGGCATTATTTTAAATATTAATTTAGGGGGAGGATAGAAAGGCATCATACTCTGATCAGTGATTTCAGGAGAAATCTTTTTTTTTTTGTAGGGAATGAGATTAATGGATAATTTGGAAAGAATGGACAAAAGATACAAACACAATGATTTAAATTAAAATGAATTAAATAAAATAGAATTAAGAAGAGTGAAAAGCGGGGAGTAGTTATATAGAAGATATAGAATGGTCAATAAAATAGGTAATGGTATATAAGATGAGCACGAAGCTAATTGAAGTCCATATAAAGAGAGGTAATCTGGGTCCAAACTACTTTCTTAAAAGTTTTATTATTGTGTGTTTTGTGTGTTTATGTTTGTTTGAGAATTAATAAAACCTCGGAGGAATGTTGGATGAGAATAATGGTAACCAAGTCAGAGAGAAATGTAGATGACGATTATAAATTGGATAAATATAGGGAAAAAAAATAATGAAATTGAATAAGAGTAAAGAGAAATAATGAGAAATTTGCTAAGAGATATTTATATATTTATGTGGAAATGGTGTAAAACAGAACTATGTTGTATAAAATAATGTCTTATTTGACTTGTAAAATTTATAATGGAAAGAGAGTTTATATATTCAATGGTTAATGATGGTTTGTTTGTCTTTAAAATTAATAAAATTTGTTTTTAAAAAAAAGATATTAACATTGTCCAAATCAATTATTTTTGTATGTAATTTCCTATAGAATTCTTCTTGTTTATCATTCAGGGCATAAATTGCAATTAAAAGTGTTTTAACACTTTATCCATTATCTCCACCATCAAAATCCTTCTATCATCATCTGTATAAATTAGTTCTGCCAAAATTGTTTCTTTAATATATAATGCCACAGCTCTTTATTTCAATTCTGACAGCAATGTAAATAATTTCCCTAATATCCCTTGTTTTAGTCTATATTCATGTTGCTTTTTAATATGTACCTCTTGTAAGCAGATTATATCAAATTTTAATTTATCTAATTTGTGAAATACTTTCCTTCTTTTAATAGCTGAATTAAATCCATTTATGTTAATCATAATCAGTTTTCTTTCATCCATATTAAGCTTTATAAGAGGGTTTTATTGCTCTAGTAGATCTCAATTCTTGTTCTCTGGGTTCACCACCTATTGCACCTTCTTCTTCTTTTTCAATTACTGCTGTACACTCCTTTTGGAATTCAATTAGTGACTCTTCCTTCCTTTCTTCTTCGTCCTTTCCTCTAAAGTATTCTAAATAGAATAGCTCAGCTTTTCCAACTGTGTCAATTATGTGTCTTTGTTCCTGCCAAGTGAACAAAAGGCCTTCTGGCATCAACCATCTGTAGTTTACTTCTCTTTTAAGTAGCTCTTTAGTCAAGAATAAATATTCTCTTCTCATCTCTCTTATCTCTCTTCTTGGTATCTGTTTCAGCACCACAATTTCTTTATTTTTATATTTTAGTGTTTTCTCTCTGGAGTATCTGTGTCTTAATAATCTTCTTAGTAAATCTGATGTGAACTTCTCTTGGTAGTCTATTCCTTGTTGCATATCTTGTGTAGACACAAAACACTTCATCCATCCCATCCATCATTTTTTTCTTTAGTTATTTCCAGTACTTCTGCCAATATTTCTGCCATTATTTCAGCAAGATTTTCACCTTTCCCTTCTTCTATATGTTGAAATCTTAAAATTCTGATTTGTCTATTTCCCATCCTAATAATTCACCCCTGCCCTTTTCAATATTGCTCAAACAAGTATCAATATCTCCAATTTTCTTATGTCATTGTATATCTTCTTCTTCAATATTTTTGAATCTGTCTTCATATTTCATCATCATCTGTTGAATATTTTCCACTTTTTCATCTGTCTTTTCAATTTTTTGCTCAATTTTCTGAATTCCTTGCATGATCATCTGTAATGTCACTTCCTTCTCTTTCTCTTTCTATTTTTCCTATTGTAATATTGTCTGTATAGATCGTTGTCCTCCAGATGGCAAGGGAGTTGGTATTGAAGAAGCTGAGGCTGTTGTCTTTCTACTCATCTTGTGATGCTTATCTGTAAAGAAAGAGAGAAAGAAACGAAAAAAGAAAAAAAGAGGAAAAAGGAAAAGAAAAAAAACCCCCGAAGGCAAACAGTTGCCACTCCAAAGGAAAAAAGGAAAAAGAAACTCTTCAGGTACTTGTATACCTTAATCCAATTATTTGCAATGGTAGATGTAAAAAATAAAAAGGCAAAAAGAAAAATATCCCATATGTTCTTCTTAATAAACAAAAAGAAAACCAAAATAAAAGGTTTACATTGTAGTTCCTGGTTTAAAAAGTTAAAATCAAATTTAAAAGAAAAAAAAGAGCCCCACTAATGGGGGGGGGGTAGAAAGGAAAGCAAAAGATAAAAAGCAATTCTAATATAAAAGAAGCCTCTGCCGCCAAATATCCAAGGCTCTTTGATAAGTCAGCTCAGAGTTTTTCAAGGTCACTTCAATCTTCTTTCTTTCAACTTCAACTCCAAACTTCAGCTAACTGTCCACAAATGAGCACCTGAATAAACAAACTGCCATGCTCATCTATCTTTTCCAATACACAGCTCAGAGTCCTTGATTATAATACAAACAAGTGAAAGGAAAAAAGAAACAATGTATCCAAGCCTCTGGGCAGCAGTGCTACTTACTAAATAAATAAATAGAAAATGGGGTGAGAAACTAACTATACTGCCCCAAAATTTGGAAAGGGAATTGGGATACAAGTGTTAATACTTGCAATAAAAAAGTAATAAATATTGAAGAAGGCTCTCACAAGAGTTTTATTTTTTGAAGCAGACCTAGGTTTCATACTTAAGGAAGATGCTGACTAGTTTTGGAGCTGACCTTTCCCAGGTGACAATCTTATGCTGGCTGGGAATGATGGGAGTCATAGTCCCAACACTTCTGAGGGATACCAGGCTAGGGAAAGCTGCTTTGAAATCTACCCCTTGTGCACAGGAAGATTTGTTTTAAAGGGAGCCCTGTCTGCTTTTTAAAGACCAGATTCCACCCCTTTGCTAGGATTTTATTTAAAAACTAAATAAAATAACCCTTAGGGTAACAGAGAAAATCAAATACTCTTTAAGGGTTGCAGAGAAGACTAATAACTGTTAAGCAAATTAAGTGTACCATACTAGGGTTGCTCATCACTCTGCCTTTAGCTCAAGTCAGAGGTTCAGAGTTCATAAAAACTAGACAGCTCACTAATTGAAAGGGCGTTTCCCTTGCCTTGTCACAAATTGACACTTATATCTGAGGATCCATAATAAATTCTAGCAAAGAAAGAAAATAAACATGTCCCAGTCACTTTCCTTCAAAGTACATCTTGCAGCTCCCCTAAATCTCCTTTTCTGAGTCCAAGGCTAGACAGGGTGTCATTTAATTCACCTGCTTTATTTTATTTTACTTTTAATAAAATTGTCTTTAAAATGTACGAGATGCATGACAGAGGACGAGGTGTACAAAGCAACAAGTGCAGAGTCAGCCAAATAAGTTTCTAAATGCAATAAATAAGAAATTAGGTTGAAGCAGAGGGACTCGGAGACAGAAGAGAGGAGACCTTTGTGGCTATCATTACAGGCTCACAAACACAGTTGTCACAGCCAGTCTAAGAATTGGGACCCTCCACTCCTTGATGTTCTATCTTCTCCTCCGCAGGCCTCATATGCAGCATCCATTTACTTCATTTAAATAATTGAACAGTGCATTCCTTTTCAGAATGAGGAACCATTCTGCAACTAATAAAGTTGATAACTTCCTCTGGCCCCTCTCTTTTCACATTGACCCCAAATATTGTTGGAGAACCAAAACTGCCCATAATGGTGACAATAGTGGACTAGTGCTAAGTTCAAACTCCCTCCTCAGCCAAGAAACTCACTGGGCAATTCACCCTTTCCAAATTTCTCGCCTTATTTTGAGTTCTTGAAGATAGTATTTCTAAGTGTTTTGGGGAGAGACATCACAGTCACAGAGTTCAGCTTGGCTTCCATAATAGCAATTCGGAGGGAAATCCAAATCAGGGTTGAATCTGAAGAACTGGAAAGTTGAAAATTCATCCCTTCTGTCGGCAGTGTCAGGTGCAGAAAGAAGAAGGAGCAAGCAAAGAACACACTGGCTTGATAGCAATAGCACTTAGACTTATATAGCGCTTCATAATGCCTTCCAGCCCTCTCTAAACGGTTTACAGAACCAGCATATTGCCCCCAACAATCTGGGTCCTCATTTTACCAACCTCAGAAAAATGGAAAGCTGAGTCAATCTTGAGCCTGATGAGATTCTAACTGCCAAATTGCAGGCATGCAACAGAAATAGCCTGCAATACAGAACTCCAACCAATGTGCCAATGCAGCAGTTAGAATGCAATTGAACAGCCAGCATGGAGAGTACTTGTCTAAAAAGTCACCAAGGGATGGATACGACTAAATGGTTAAACACAACAAGTTGGTAGTGCTGGTTGAAGAGTATATGGCACCCCAAGACTTCATTGACTGATGGGGTCTGTAAAGTACTTGGACATGGGTTGGAGTAAATGGAGACAGCCTTTGAATGTGAACTTTCAGCTCTTTATTGCATAGTGACTTCTCAAAAACAACAACAGTGAACTCTGCTTTATATAGGCAACCCTTGTGAGAATTGTCCAATAGCGAGCTATGAACGCTAGCTCTTTTAACCAATAATAATCCTCTGTTAAGAGCCAGTCAGATTCCTAAGAACTAACCAATCCGATCTGGCCGCCTAACAGCCAATCAGAAGTGCAGGGCCAGAACCCTGCACTTTACCTCAAGCTCATACTTTATTAACTATGGTACATACACAACACCCCTTCCCCCTGGCTTCTTGATTACGGTGTAGTTATATAGTCCTTTAAATAGGACGGTTGTCTTTTAAGTCTTTCGGATTTTCGTTGGACTGGTTGATTGCAATCCTGTTGAGGTATATTGTTGTTTGGCAGGGGATCTGCTTCTTGCTCAGGTGCAATTTCTTGCGGTGCAAACAATTCTCCCTCCTGCTCCATTTCCTGAGTCTCACTTAATTCGTCGCTCCCTTCGAGCAGGTTCCCTGGAACGTCATCTTCTTCTGTACCTCCCCCCCCCTCAGTTTGGTCATGGGGGAGTTGTTGACTGGCCGTTGTGAGTCGTGACCATAATTGGTCGATATGCCGTTTCCACAGTCTATTGTCACAGCATTTCACTAGGTAGGATTTGGGGCCGGTCACTCATACTACCGTTGCCTCTATCCATAACGGATCGCCTGATAAGTTTTGTGCGTAAACGTGGTCTCCTACCTGGAAGGTGCGATAGCAACTACTGGATCCTATTGGCTTTTCCGGTTCGTAAGCAGGGTGCAACCGGTCGAGGTGGGAACAGAGTCTTCGTCCCATCAGTAGTTCTGCGGGAGTTCTGCCGGTAACGCTATGTGGAGTTATGTGTTGCAAAAAAATAATTTGGTTGACCTTGTCATCGATATTGTCATAGTCCATTTTTTGCAAAGTCTTTTTAAAAAATTGGACCATGCGTTCCGCTTGGCCATTGGTCGCAGGATGCGCAGGCGAGGTGAGCGCATGGCGGATGCCGTGGTCAGCGAGGTATTGCTCAAACATTAGTGACGTAAACTGTGGCCCGTTATCGGACAACAGGACGTCAGGCAATCCGTGGGTTGCAAAGAGTCTATTTAGGATCTTGATCACTGCCTCGGAAGTTGAAGCCGTCATACGATGAGTTTCTAACCAATTGGAGTATGCGTTGACTGTCAGCAGGAAGGTATATCCTTTGGTTGGCCCCGCGAAATCCAGGTGGATTCTGGACCAGGGTTCACGTGGCGTCTCCCATTCAGAAGGCATGGCTTTTGGTGGGGCGTTGCTGGCTTGTTGGCAATTGGTACACACTTTGACCCACTGCTCAATTTGCCAGTCCATGCCTGGCCACCATGCGTAGCTTCGTGCAAGCGCTTTCATCCGCACGATGCCAGGGTGGCCCTCGTGCAGGATTTGTAGCAACATCTTCCAGAGTTGTTCTGGGACAACGACTCTATCACCCCAGATAATACAACCTTTTTGGGGAAAAAGTTCAGTCTGTCGCGATTTGAATGGCGCGAAGTCATCTGGTACTTGGTCCAATGGCCATCCGCGTTCTACCCAGCCTAGGACTCGAGCTAGGGTGTGGTCTCATTTGGTTTTTCTCGCGATGTCTCGGGCAGTCATAGGCGGCGAGTTGAGTGTTTCAATCTGCAATGTGGTTGCCGTTGGTGCCAGATCGTCGAGAGTCTCTGGGAGTGGTGCTCGGCTTAATGTGTCGGCGTGGGGAATGGCTTTCCCCGGGCGATATTATAGGCGATAATTATAAGCAGCTAGGAATTCTGACCATCGGGTCATTCTAGGGGATAATATGTAGGGGGTTGGCTTGTTCCCGGCTATTATCCCTAGCAACGGTTTGTGGTCAGTTATAATGGTAAATGTCCTTCCATACACATATTCATGAAATTTCTTTACAGCTGAAACGATTGCGAGAGCTTCTTTATCAATTTGTCCATAGTTCCGCTCTGCTTGTGAAAGAGTCTTCAAAAAGTAAGCAACAGGGGCTTCGTTCCCGTTAGGCAGTACATGACTCAAAATGGCACCCACCCCAAAGGGCGATGCATCGCAGGTTATAACTAATGGTAAAGTCTCGTTATACTGCATAAGTACAGAGTCAGATGTGAGCAGTTTTTTAACATTCCGGAACGCTTGTTCTTCCCGGTAACCCCATACCCATAATGCTTTTTTATCTAATAACCGGTGTAACGGTTCAGCAACAGTCGCCTTGTGCGGTAAAAATACATTATAGAAATTAATGAGGCCTAAGAATGCCTGGAGGTCGGCCTTGTTTCGTGACCTGGGAGCGTTTTTTATAGCCTTTAATTTACTTTCGGTAGGATGAATGCCCTGGCTATCAATCCGATACCCTAGAAACTCAACACTGTCAGTATATAAGTGACATTTATTTTTTTTCACCTAAAGTCCTGCCTCTTGGAATTTTTTAAGAACACATTTCAAACGATCCTGCAAGATTTTTTTGGTAGGGGCTGCAATTAATACATCATCGAAATATGGAACCACGCCCTTGATTCCCTGTAACAACCTTTCCATGAGGCTTTGGAATATCCCCAGGGCTATACTAACCCCAAATTGCAATCGGGTACATTTAAAGGCACCTCTGTGCATTACAATTGTTTGGGCTTGGGCTGTCTTTTCATCCACTGGAAGTTGTTGATTAGCTTGAGCTAAATCTAATTTAGCGAAAACCTTTCCGCCCCCCAAGGAATGAAGGAGGTGCTGCACCACCGGAACTGGATACGCATTCTGCTGTAGGGCGTGGTTTAAAGTGGCCTGGTAGTCCCCACAAATTCGGATTGACCCATCTGGCTTAATGGGTGTTACAATAGGGGTTTCCCATGGAGAGTGATCGATGGGCTTCAACACCCCTTGAGCAATTAGCTTATCGAATTGTTCATCGATCTTTGCTTTAAGAGCAAATGGAACTCGACGGGGCTTCAAGCGAATAGGGGCTACTTTTTGATCTAGACTAAATGAGATTAGGGTCCTCTTATACTCGCCTAAACGGTCTGCGAAGACGTCGCTGAACTCAGAAATAAGGTCTTCCTCCCACTCACAACCACCGACTCAGTTCACGCCGGCCACTTCGATGCCGAGTGGCGCGAACCATTGGAGGCCTAATAGACTAGGCCTATCTCTATCGATGATCGTTAGAGGTAAGTACGCTGTATGCTTTTTGAAGGAGACTCGGACTCGGCAGGACCCGACAACGGGGATTCGATTTCCTTGGTAGTCCTTGAGGATGAGGCGTTGAAATTGGAGGTCTTGGCGTTGGATTGTGGGGATTAGTTGCTTGAGTGTCTTCCAAGACACCATCGAGAGGGACGATCCCGAGTCGACTTCCATGTGGCAAGGCTGGTTCTCGATGGCTACCGTGACTCGAATTTTCTTAGTGTCCAAAACTGAGGCGTGACCTATAGTGATAGTATGGTGAGCCTCTTCTCTCTGCAAAGCTCGATTTCTGTAGGAGTGGTTTACTGGCTCTCGCCTTACAGGACGGTTTCCTGTCGATTGGTGATAGTTGGCCCCTCTTGAGGCCTGGCTGGGTCCTGGTAAGCTGCGGCAGACCCGGCTGATGTGGCCTCGTTTCCCGCACTCATGGCAGAGTGCGTCGCGGAATTTGCATTCGGCCCTGGCATGGTTTGCTCCACAACCAGCGCAAGGGCATAAGGGCTTAGGGCAAGGGTCCTGGTCGGACTGCAGTTGATGGACCCCTTCTTCGTTGCTGTCTAACGACAAAGAGAGGTCCTCATGGTATGTTGTTGCGAGCTGCCCTTCTGAGTTGGGTAAGATTTCGCCGGTCAGTGGTGTTGCTGGAGTGCGGCTTCGCTGTAATTGTGCAGCCGACTTTTTGGTCGCCTCCGCAGCCGTGGCATCGGCGATGGTGTCAGCAAGGCTGATGTCGCCTTTTGCCATCAGCTTGCTTTGCACGCCTAGTGCATCTAATCCCAGAATTACTCGATCTCTTAGTGCTTCTTCTAAATTGGCGAACCCGCAGAGGCCCCCTAAATTTCAGAGGTCTGCCACAAAATCAGCCACGCTCTCTCCCTTTCGTTGGTTTCTCTGATAAAACTCATGGCGTCTCACGAGTGTAGGCACGGTTGGCACTTAATGGTCTCTCAGGATGGATTCGAGGTCGTCCCAGCTCATGGCTTTCACTTCGCGAGGTTTGGCGAGTGCTTTGGCCATCTTAAATACAGCTGGGCCGCAATGCGTCAGGAACAGTGCCCGCTTTTTTGCTGGTGTGGCGTCCTTCAAGTTATTTGTCTTGAGAAACATTTGGAAGCGATCCATGTAGGATTCCCAATCCTCTTGGTTTGGATCGAACGGAGCGGGTGGTACAATGCCGCCGGACATGGTTCCGTTGTTGGCGTCGTCTTATCACATGCTCAGTACTGCTTCCTGGCTTCTTAGGTTCAGACATCTCCACATCCCATCCTCATCGCCAGTGTTAAGTACTTGGACATGGGTTGGAGTAAATGGAGACAGCCTTTGAATGTGAACTTTCAGCTCTTTATTGCATAGTGACTTCTCAAAAACAACAACAGTGAACTCTGCTTTATATAGGCAACCCTTGTGAGAATTGTCCAATAGCGAGCTATGAACGCTTGCTCTTTTAACCAATAATAATCCTCTGTTAAGGGCCAATCGGATTCCTAAGAACTAACCAATCCAATCTGGCTGCCTAACAGCCAATCAGAAGTGCAGGGCCAGAACCCTGCACTTTACCTCAAGCTCATACTTTATTAACTATGGTACATACACAACAGGGTCATTTCCTGCTAAGGCAAAGATTTTCACTTCTGGAATGATTTAGAAGGAGGGGCATCTCCCTAAGCATTGGCACCTTAGGCTAGTGCCTAAAAATGTAAGCAGTGCCCTGCTGGATCTGATCCCTGGTCCATCTATTTCAGCAGTCTGTTCTTACAGTGGTCATGCAATTTTTTTCCAGCCAATTTTTACCAATCTGCAAAGATGGTTTTGAATTTTATTTTACTTTCTAAGCTATTAATCACCCTGCCCAATAAGAAAGTTTATTCATCCAGTCACTAACAACAATGTGGAAAAATTCAGGGCCCAGCACTCATTCTGTCATGCTTGGATTGTCTATGATATCCAATAAGAAGCTTCCATTACCAGCACTGCCAATCTTGTTCAGATTCATCCCTGAGTAAAACCAGACTGTTTCTAAATTAGAGTTCAAGGTTAATTCTGTGATGGGTGTGCCTACTTGAAAACACTTGTAGGTTTTAATTTTAGGCCTTTGGGCTCAAACATTCAGCATTAGTGAGAGTCTTTGGTGTGCTCCAATTGATAATAAAGGGTGAACTGCAACTGCTGTTTCATTTTCCCATTAAAAGGTAAAACAACAAAGCTTTGCTTCAGCTTATTTGTGTCAGCACCTTATAGTGCTAGGAGATTAATGGGGCTGCTCTGTTATGTTAATACCTGGCTACTCATTAATAGAGTTGTCCCCCTTTCGCACAGAAAAACGATTGATAGTTGAATTTCTGACATTGGCAACAGAAAGGCCTTTTCTTTGTTCTTCAAGAGGGAAAAGTTTCCAAATATATTTATTTTCCCATGAAAACACAAAAGAGCCTCTGGTGCATTAATTTTTCATTTGGAGAGAACATAAACAGGTTGCATGCTTAAATAATGTATTTAGAGTCTTGGAATAGGTAACATCTTTCCTCCCTACCTTCCCCTCCCTCCAAGACCATTCATCATGTTGAAAAATAAGCATTTACCTTCTCTTGAGTAGTTTCCAATTGGTGCAGTTATACAGGCTTGGTTGAGGTGCCAGCCAATAGCATTTTGACAAATAGCACCCTTCTATCTGTTGGAAGAAATATCCTTCTGGGTTCAGTTCCAAGTTGGGGAAAAAACATTGGATTAATGGAAGTTGCTTGGAAAGAAGGTTTAATGGTGGACAGAACCACATGCCTTGGAGCTCCTGAATGAAAAGGGAAGAGATACTGACAGTCCCTTGGTTTTATGCCCTCTCTAAATTTTGCACTTCCTGGGGCACAGGAAGAGTATCCTGATTGGATGCTGTCAGGGGTCACAGCTAGTTTTATAGGATGTATGTGTGCTAAATTTGGTTGAATCTTGCTGGGTGATGTAATCTTCCCAGGTGGCATGTGGTGAGATGGATAATCCTATCATGTCCTGAGGGCCATGTCTTAATCCCATCACCCTGGAGCTGAAGTGGGGGCAAGGAACTGCAGGAAGCTGCTTTGTCTTTAAAACATGTTTCTCCTTTTCTAATCCAGGAAAATATAATATTCTATCTTTTTAATATTTCCTAGAATATTTAATTCTTCTAGGAGATGAGTGGGTGCTAACTTTCTACATATTCCTGAACCAGGTTTGCAATGCTCACTTAGCTCCGGAGGAATTCAGTGGGACCTACAGGCAATTGATTTACCTATTAACACTGCAGCATAATCATCCAAGGAAGATACCAATGAAAGCTTCTGCAGTATCCATTTTCTATACTTAGGTATAATTGTCTATTTACATGGCATAACCAATCTCCCGGTTTTATTAATCTCAAGGTGGATGTAACAAACCAGGGCACTAATGGAAGTGTGAGTAGAGCAGGGATGCAACATGCAGTTACTTCTCCCTCTCCATTTATGACTGTTGAGTAAAATGAAACTGCTGTAGGACAATGACTCAAATGACTGAATGTTACTAATAAAAAATAAAATAAATAAAATAAAAAATAAAAAATAAAACTCAGTGGCATTTTGGAGATAAAAGCACTCCTTCCTGGGTAACCTTTTCTAGTTCCTGCCACCTTTATGGCACACCACCAGGTTGTTGAAGATAAAGTGATAGGAGGTGGAATTGGAGTTCCTAGACAATAATTACCCAGTTGGTTATCTGTGTGTCTGGTTCTGCTACTGTAACTCAAGTCTTCAATGTGCCAATCTTCTACAAGTGAATTGATTCATCAATAGAATCTGCAATTCCCAGCATCTTGAATTTCTGAATCCCTCCCCCCCAAAGTGCTCGGTCACAGGGTTTATTGGGTACTATTGAAACTTACAAAAATGATTTGTGAAAAAGCTAACATGGAATTTGTGATCTGTCTGCAGAAAAAGGTACATGTACTCAACTCAGGAATCAATCCTGAGCTGTAAGTAGTTTGTCAAATAGCCTTGAGCACCTACCCTCTCTTTTCTTGGTGCCCTGAGATCTCACCTAGTCTACAAGGACATCTGCAGTTGGTTTGCCCAGTCCCAAAGCACCAGGTCTGGAAAGAGGAACATGAAGGCAGAAGAAGTAGAGAGGTGAATAAAGGGCAAATTAAGCTCCTGAATGTTTCCCCAAAATGAAGAATGTGTATTTTTCAAACAAGCCTGTCCAGTGAGATCTGTTTACCACCTGCCTTATCTTGAAGTCACAGTTGAAATAGCAAAATGGGTTTTCAATCCTGGCAGATATCTAGATCATTTAGAGCCAAAGTGACTTGGTAATTAGAAATGGTGGCTGCTAAAATGCATTAATGCTGCTATCAGTACATGAGATATACAAAAATATATTTAGGCTACATTGGCTCAGGAGAGATGGATTGAAAAACACTTTGAGCAGCTTCCCAGTGGGGAGGGGGCAAGGAGGAGCTTTGGGGGGAGAAAAAGCATCAGGGTCTCTTTACAATTCTGGCAAAGCAGTCAGTTCAGCACATTTCACTTCCCAGGGATTCTTCAAAGAGTCTTTAGATCACTTATTTTTTTATTTGTTTTTGCATCAGATTAATTATTAAAAATAGTAACCATTTCCTTTTAGTTAAAGAAGATCATTTCAAGCACCTTATTTCAGCAATTCTTGCAATAACTTTCAGATGAAGATGTGTATTGCCCCCCTATTTAGCTCCGCTTCCAGGGTCCACTCATGCCTCAGTTTCCTTCATGTGTGTTTTATATTTGAAGGCTGTGGACCTCTTGCTTTCTGTCAGACATCTGATGCAATTGGTGGCACCCTATAAATACGGGGGTGTATGGAATGGCCATGCTTTGCCTCAGCAAGATCCTTCATGCCATCCAAAGGCACGACTGGCTTCCTGGAGAGCCAAAGACAAGGCATTTGGGGATTGGAACCTCCCAGTGAGTGCTTGGGCTAAGGAGGCACACACAGCCATGCATAGGTGGCATTATGGTCTGTATCCATGGAAGAGAAGTGGCAAAATGTGTTTAGGCATTATGTGGGGACATCTGTGATCAAAAAGAGGTAATCCATGTTTTGCTTAAATATGTCTTGATGAAGAATCCCAAACAGGATATGTCAATAGCAACAACACTTAGACTTACATATCTCTTCACAGTGCTTTACAGCCCTCTCTAAGCGGTTTACAGAGTCAGCATATTGCCCCCAACCATTTGGGTCCTCATTTTACCCAGCTTGGAAGGACGGAAGGCTGAGTTAACCTTGAGCCTGGTGAGATTTGAACTGGCAAATTGCAGGCAGCCAGCAGTCATCAGAAGTAGCCTGCAGTTCTGCACTCTAACCACTGCACCACTGTGGCTCATAATATAATAGTATACATTGGGGATCATGATTTCCAGGATATCAATCTTGTATGGAACACAAGATCAGAACATAGTTTTTCTGCCTTCTTCAAGTTATTCCTGAAGCAACTCAGTTTGGGTAGCCAGATCTTGATCTCAGAAAAGGCAGAGCTCAGCACAGATACTTGGTATTATCTTTGAAAAAAAATCCTCATTCATTTTTTTTATAAAGGGATGGAGATGAGTACTTTAAGGAATAATATATATATTGATTCCCCCCCCCCCCCCCCGTATATATAAAGAGACTCCTTTGACAAGCCTTCTCTCTCCCCCTCCTTCCGTCCCTCACCCACTTCTCTCCTCTGATTCTGGCTTTGAACCTTTTGTTTCCCCTTAGGCTCTTTGATTTATTTATTTATTTTATTTAGTTTAGTTTGTCAGGCATGTATGAGAAAACAAGCAAAAGTGTTGTGAATGAATAATACCAATGAAGTATATTGAGCTTGAAGTCAAGTGCAAGGGTTCTGGCCCTGCACTTCTGATTGGCTGTTAATGGCAGGATTGGATTGGTCCATTCAGGAGCATCTGATTGACCATTAATAGGCCATTCCTATTGGTTAATGGAGCTACCGCTCCAGGTTTGCTATTGGTTGAACAGTTAATAAGTTGCCTATATAAGGAAGGCTATAGCAGCCCTTGAACTGAGCTGTCACAATATGTAAATAAAGAGTTTGAAGTTCACTGTTTCTACCGGCTCGTCTCCATCATTCACACCCATGCTCCAGACTTAACACTGGCGATGAGGATGGGATTGGATGACATCAGAGCCAACAAAGCACGTGGCTGAAGCGCACAACGGCAGAACCATGTCCGGCGGCGTAGTACCACCCACTCCGTTTGATCCAGCTCAAGAGGACTGGGAGTCCTACATGGATCGTTTTCAAATGTTTTTGGAAATGAATAATCTGAAGGATGCCACACCCGGGAAGAAACGGATGGTATTCCTAACGCACTACGGCCCGGCGGTTTTCAAAATGGCTAAGGCATTAGCGAAACCGGCAGAAGCGAAGGCCATGGACTGGGACGTCCTCGAACCGCTACCTAGGGCCCACTATGCACCAACCGTCCCAACGCTTGTTAGAAGGCAAAGAAACCAGCGGAAAGGAGAAAACATCACCGATTTCGTTGCAGACCTCCGGAACTTGGGAGGCCTTTGCGATTTCACTGACCTAGAAGGGGCCTTGAGAGACTGAGTAGTCCTCGGGCTAGACGCTCTAAACGTACAGAGCAAAATAATGGCAAAGGGCAACATCACCCTTAAAGACGGCATAGCTGAAGCTACAGCAGCGGAGGCGACCAAGAAGTTGGCTGCCCAACTATGCCGAAATCGCGCTTCAGCACACCCACCGGCCAGCGAAATTTCACCTAACACAGAAGGGCAGCTATAGATGGCCCACCATGAGGACCTCTCTTCGTTGTCAGACAGCGATGAAGAAGAGGTCCATCACCTGTGGTCCGATCGGGAATGATGCCCGAAGTCCCAGCAACCGTGTGCTGGCTGCGGGGCCAACCATTACCGCTCCGACTGCAAATTCCGCAACGCGCTCTGCCACGAGTGCGGGACATGAGGCCACATTGGATGGGTCTGCAGAAGCCTCCTCAGACCCAGCCAGACCTCGAAAGGAACCAATCTCCACCAATCGACAGGGAATCGTCCTGTAAGGCGAGAACCAGTAAACCACTCCTACAGAAACCAACCCATGAATCGTCTAGCGAGACAGGAAGAGGCCCACCAAACACTCACTATTGGCCATGCCTCTTCACTAGACGCTAAGAAAATTTGGGTCAACGTGAATATTGAAAATCGGCCTTGCCAAATGGAAGTTGACATGGGATCATCTCTTTCAATGGTCTCATGGAAGACCCTCAAGCAACTCATCCCCACGATCCGGCGCCAAGACCTTAAATTCCAATGGCTCGTGTTAAAGGACTACCAGGGGAACCGAATTCCAGTCGCAGGATTCAGTCGAGTCCGGGTTGCATTCAAGAACCGCAGGGTGTACTTACCCCTGACGGTGATCGATAAGGACCGGCCTAGTCTGTTAGGCCTCCAATGGTTCGCACCACTCGGCATTGAAGTGGCTGGCATTAACCGAATCGGCGGCAGTGACTGGGAGGAAGACCTCGCCCACGAATTCAGGGACGTCTTCAAGGAAAAGCTAGGTGAGTACAAGGGGACCCCAATATCCTTTAGCCTTAATCCAAAGATAGCTCCCATCCGCCTTAAGCCTCGTCGAGTTCCATTCGCTCTAAAGCCAAAAATCGATGAGCAGCTTGATAAGTTGATTGCCCAAGGAGTGTTAAAGCCAACTGACCACTTCCCATGGGAAATGCCGATTGTGACACCAATTAAGCCGGACGGCTCCATTAGAATTTGTAGGGACTACCGAGCCACCCTAAACCATGCCCTGCAACAGAACCCATATCCGGTGCCGGTGGTACAACATCTCCTCCATTCCCTGGGGGGCGGAAAAGTCTTCGCTAAACTAGACTTAGCTCAGGCTTATCAGCAACTGCCGGTTGACGAAAAAAGGCACAGGCACAGACTATCGTAACACACCGAGGTGCCTTCAAGTGTACGCGGCTTCAATTCGGAGTCAGTGTGGCCCCGGGGATCTTTCAGAGTCTAATGGAGAGACTATTGCAGGGGATCAAGGGCATTGTCCCCTATTTTGACGATGTGCTCATTGCCGCCCCCACTCCAAAAATCTTACAGGAGCGTTTAAGACTGGTATTACGAAAATTCCAGGAAGCAGACTTGAAAGTCAAAAGAAATAAGTGCAAACTGTGCACCGATCGTGTTGAACTTTTAGGGTATTTAATTGACAGTCAGGGTATTCACCCTACCGATAGCAAATTGAGAGCAATAAAAAATGCTCCCAGACCCCAGAACAAGACTGACCTCCAGGCGTTCTTAGACCTCATCAATTTTTATAATGTATTCTTGCCGCACAAGGCAACTGTCGCTGAACCGTTACATCGTCTATTAGATAAAAATCGATTTGGGTATGGGGTCACAAAGAAGAGCAGGCGTTCCATAATGTGAAAAAACTACTGACTTCGGACGCCGTACTAATGCAGTACAATGAGACCTTGCCAATAAACATTACATGTGATGCATTGCCTTTTGGAGTGGGCGCCATTTTGAGCCATGTGTTACCTAATGGTAATGAAGCCCCTGTTGTTTACTTCTCAAAGACGCTCTAGAAAACCGAGCGAAATTACAGCCAGATCGATAAAGAAGCCCTGGTGATCGTATCAGCTGTTAAAAGATTTCATGAGTACGTGTACGGCCGGGTTTTCACCATTGTAACTGACCACAAACCATTGCTGGGGATCATCACTGGGGACAAGCCAACTCCCTACATACTTTCTCCCAGAATGACCCGCTGGTCAGAATTCTTGGCTGCCTACAATTATTGGCTACAATATCGTCCTGGTAAAGCCATTCCCCACGCCGACGTGCTGAGCCGTACACCACTGCCTGAAACTATCAACGATCCGGCACCAACGATGACAGCGTTGCAGATCGAGACACTCCACACGCTGCCATTAATGGCCTGTGACATCGCGAGAGAAACAAAACGCGACCCCATCTTAGCACGAGTTCTCACATGGGTAGAACGCGGATGGCCATTGGACCAAGTACCAGACGACTTTGCACCATTCAAAAGTCGTCAAACAGAATTGTTCTCGCAGAAGGGCTGTGTCATCTGGGACAATAGAGTCGTTATCCCGGAACGACTCCAACAGACATTGCTAAGAACCTTGCATGATGGCCACCCTGGCATCGTGCGCATGAAGGGCCTCGCACGAAGCTATGCATAGTGGCCAGGCATCGACAGACAAATCGAATCGTGGGTTAAAACTTGCAGGAGATGCCAAGAAGTAAGCAACGCTCCACCAAAGGCAACCCCAACTGAATGGGAGACGCTGCGGGGACCCTGGTCCCGCATCCATCTGGACTTTGCCGGGCCGACCAAGGGCCACACATTTTTGCTAACTGTCAATGCCTACTCGAATTGGCTCGAGATTCACCGAATGAGCAACACGACCACCGACGCGGTCATCAAAAGACTGGAAAGACTGTTTGCAACCCACGGATTACCAGACGTTCTGGTATCTGACAACGGACCCCAGTTTACCGCGCTGTCTCTTGAGCAGTACCTGGCTGACCGCGGTATCCGACATGCGCTCACTTCACCTGCACACCCTGCTGCCAATGGTAGGGCTGAGCGCATGGTACAATTCATCAAAAAGACTCTTCAAAAGATTGACTACGAAAACCTTGACGAGAAAATCAACCGGATCCTTTTCCTACAACACCTCACACCTCACAGCGTCACCAACAAAACTCCCGCCAAGCTGCTAATGGGATGAAAGCTCCGCTCCCACCTCGATCAGCTACACCCAGCCTACAAACCGGAAAAAACACTCGGATCCAGCGGCCGATGCCGTACCTTCCAGGTAGGCGATTTAGTATTCACTAAAAACTTATCGGGCGATCCACTGTGGGTAGAAGGGATCATAATCCATGTAACTGGCCCAAGATCATACCTCGTTCAGTGCCCTGATGACAGACTTTGGAAGCGCCACATAGATCAACTACGACTGCGCACTTCCGAACTCCCTTATGACCAAACTGAGGGGGGGGAGATCCAGAGGAAAGCGAATTGCAATTTGAGGGAAACCTTTTTGAAGAAACGGATAATGGGACTGAAAGGCAGGAACAGGAACCATGGACCGGAGTGAGTTCACCTCAGGGAGTGGCCAGTGATATTGGTGACGACGGGAATGCGAACTCGGAACCAGAGGCACCCCTACCGATAAACAACGATCTACCTCAGCAGAAGTGCAGCCAACCGTCAGGCACTTTGCGAAAATTGAAAAGACCAATAAAACAGCCGTCCTACCTTAAGGACTATGTAACCGCTCCCCGTGGGCAGAAGCCAGGGGAAAGGGGTGTTGCGAATGAATGATACAAATAAAGTATATTGAGCTTGAAGTCAAGTGCAAGGGTTCTGGCCCTGCACTTCTGATTGGCTGTTAATGGCAGGATCGGATTGGTCTGTTCAGGAGCATCTGATTGGCCATTAACAGGCCATTCCTATTGGTTAACGGAGCTAGCGCTCCAGGTTTGCTATTGGTTGAACAGTTAATAAGTTGCCTATATAAGGAAGGCTATGGCAGCCCTCGAGCTGAGCTGTCACAACATGTAAATAAAGAGTTTGAAGTTCACTGTTTCTACCAGCTCATCTCCATCGTTTGCACCCATGCTCCAGACTTAACAATAAGTATGAACATAACATGTAAATATATACGTATAAACAGATATAAGTATATACATAATAAATGAGTACAAATATATGGGAACAGTAGGACAGGGACGGTAGGCACACTGGTGTGCTTATGCATGCCCCCTTATGGACCTCTTAGGAATGGAGTGAGGTCCACGATAGACAGTTTAAGGTTAAAGTTTTGGGGGTTTGAGGATGTAACAACAGAGGCAGATAGTGAGTTCCAGGCATTGACCACTCTGTTGCTGAAGATGTATTTTCTGCAATTGAGTTTGTAGTGGTTTACTTTGAGTTTGTATCTATTGTTTGCCCGTGCTTGAAGTTGAAATAATCATTGAGAGGTAGGACATTGTAGCAGACAATTTTGTGTAGTAAGCTTAGATCAGACCATAGGTGGCATAGTTCTAAGTTGTCTGGGTCCAAAATTTCAAGCCTGGTGGCATAAGATAATCTATTGCGAGCTGAGGAGTAGAGAACTCTTCTCGTGAAATACCTCTGGACTCGTTCAATTGTATTAATGTCCATTATACAGTGTGGATCCCAGGCAGATGAGCTATATTCAAGAATTGGTCTGGCAAAGGTTTTGACCTATGGTCTGATCTGGTTTGCAGTTCAATGTTACCAGAGAAGAAGCTTCACAAAATTAGGTTAATTTTTGGCAATGCTGTTACAGTGAGTTACGTTTTAATCAGGATCTTCCTGTGAGATCGACACCTGAACAAAGTAAACGGAGTCTAAGTTAAAATGTTTGGCTTTTCCATTCACTATTTTGAAACATAACTCTTAAAGATCTCCCACTATTTTGTACTTAAGAACAGATTTAAGATTCAAGATCTTTTAACATCAAAAGGACCTTTTTTTAAAATAAGCATTTTACGTTCTACCCATAGGTCTTCACTTATCAGTGTTATATTTCAATGGACCAAGACTGCATCTCATTTTTAACTCTACTTCTGCCCATGATAGATGTGGGAAAAGAGGAAATGAGTCAAATGCAAAGGAAACATGGACAGCAGTAGGGGTGGAAAAGCAGAACAGAAGGCACAGTAGTTGTCTATCCATTCCTACTTTAAAAACTTAAGTATATCAGTATCTTCAGGTGGCATTTCTGTACTTTTCTTTCCTCTATTAAAGAAGAGAGACTTAAGTGAGTCAGATAAATGAATCAATTATTTTCAAATGGAATCTCAGTGGCAAAAATAGGTACCAGTTATCGACAGTTGAAAAAACTTTAAGATAAAAACTTTAAAAGCATTGCTGGAATGAAAATGGTATTCTCCCTCACCTGGCAATGGGCAATGTGATAGCACAGCTGCTTCACTGAGGTCGTGGCTTATTAATTTTAATATCCTGTTCCTTGCTTTACTGAATAAGTTTATCTGATGATGTTTATGTTAGCAGTAAACTATCTGGAATGCTTGTAGTTGAGATTTCCTCCTAGGAAGGAAAATATATAATAGTAACAGATGAAAGTCACTTTTTCTGCCTTTAAATATTTGAGTATCCTAATTTTTCTACGTGAGATATGTAGCTGTTGCACTGCTATGGTGGTTCAGCACTCCATCACAGCTGCTGAACCATAAGACTGAATCTCTTAATCAAGCTTCTTAACAACCAGATTGTGTCAAAGCAATCTTTCCATGCAACAACATTTAACTAAGCCATCTCAGCTAACAATTCCATGTTCAAATCAGAAATATCCAAAATGCTATACCTATTTTCTTTAAATTAGAAGAGGGAAAATAGGATTATAGCCACCTGACTCATCTTCAGTGGGTGATAGGATTTAGCCAAATTTGATGGTCAATGAGACTTTACCATCTCTATTACTGACAACTTCCCTATGTATTCTCTAGAAGAAAAAAATTTCTCACGCTGACAGCCCTTAAGGCATTTTTTTTCCATATATCCATAATCATGGAGATTTCTTGATTATTGAAAGTGACTTATAGAGAGTTGGAATTCATGGGCCCTACAATTGTGGACCTACTCTTCTGTCTAATATTGAGTGAACACAATCTGAAGGTAAGAGCTTGGTTTAACCCAGAAAACATAATTAATGTATTTTACATGATCCCAATAATTTCAATGAGTCAAATGGAACAAATTTGTGATGGGCTACATTTCCTATCAATTACTGGCACTGTGTTCTCCCATACACACTCAAGCTTTAAGAACCTTTTCAGAGGTTCTCTTCTATGCACCTCTGTCAGATGGAGAGAGGATAACCCCTAAATAGATTGCCTCTCCCCAGGGGTGGGATTAAAATTTTTAACAACCAGTTCTGTGGCCGTGGTTTAGGTGGTGGGTATGGCTTGGTGGTCATGTGACTGGGTGGACATGGCTTAGTGGTTATGTTATTGGCTGGATGTGGCCAACTCAATATCACTCAAATCGAGGCACGCATCTCCTCGCCTGGCCTCTCATGACTGTGGGGATGTTGCAATAGTCATAAGTGTGAAAAATGGTCATAAGTCACTTTTTTCAGTGCCATTGTAACTTTGAATGGTCACTCCACAGAAGCAAAGTACCAGCAAAGGAGAGGAAAAAAACTCCAGAGATGTTCCTGAGACAGGAAGTCTAGTCCTGACAAGAATGTAATAAGGGTTAATGGAGAGGCAGTTTCTGTAAGCAACACCAGAATGTTTCCTTCCTGCCTTCCTTACAGGATTAGGCCAGTAATTTCTTCTAACAACCGGTTCTCCAAACTGCTTAGAATGTTAACAACTGGTTCTAGTGAATAGGTGCGAACCTGTAGAATCCCACCCCTGCCTCTCCCTATTTGCATCCTATTGTCATACAAAACCTTAACATTATATTAAGTCCCCCAAAATGAAAAACTTTCCACTCACCTAAGATATTTAAAATAGTACAACTATAAATTTGTACAGTTTGCAAATCATTATAATTTATATTATTTTTATTTTGATATTATATTTTTGATAAGCTCATCAAAGAACTTGTGTCATTATGGGATGATATAAATACTACCAATTAATAAATGAGAGAGATTTTTCTGCCAATGGTCCTCAAAATGCTGGGCTTACTTCTACCAGTCTTCTAAAACAGTGGTCACCAACTAGTGGGCCGGGGACCACTGGTGGTCCATGAGAAAATTTTGGTGGCCTGTCACCCCAAAGCACCCCCCAAAGCAATTAATCCAGGCTGCATGGGAACACAAGGCTGTGCCGACCACATGGCCTGTGGGAACACAAGCTTGCATCACTTGCACTGTGAACAACACGAGGTAGTGAGAGGAGGGGGGAAAGTTCAGGGGGGGTCTTGCCCCACTCCCCCCACATGCCTGGCCTGGCCACTGGGCTGCTTCTTTCCACTTCATCTTCTGCTTTTGGCTGCATGCAAGGAAAGCAGCATAGGTCTTTCTTTCTCTTCCCCAAACTCTGCCAGAAATGAGTCTTTGGACCCTGCAAGGCATCCTGCTCCAAGAGGCTGCAACCAACAAAGACTCATTTCTGGCAGAGTTTGGGGGAGAGAAAGAAAGATTTCTGCTGCACACTGCAACTGTTCTGTGCTACATCAAACACTGCACAGATACTATTACTGTGGATAAACGTATTAGGATCTATCCCAATCAGAAACCCTGGATGACCAAGGAAGTCCAGCGCCTCTTGCATGATAGGACCAAGGACTTTAGGTCCAGTGATGGGGCAAGATACAGTGTTGCCAGAGCTAATCTGAAGAAAGGTATTCAGAAGTCCAAAACTGATTAGAAGAGGAAGATTGAGGATAATTTTTATAGCAATAATATGAGGCAGGTGTGGTGAGGGATTCAAGAAATTACAAACCATCAACCGACCAATATCATCCCCGCTGAGGGGGATACTTCATTGGCAGAGGAATTGAATCATTTCTTTGCTTGCTTTGAAGTGGAGACATCAGAGACAGATAAAACACAACTACCAGCCTATTGTAGCCCCCACCTCATTGTGGAGGAACAGGAAATGAGGAGCATTCTGAGAGCTGTGGACCCTAGAAAGGCTGCTGGTCCTGATGGTATCTCTGATTGAGTGCTTAAAGACTGTGCTGATCAGTTGGCTGGAGTCTTTACCAGGATCTTCAATCGGTCTTTATCCCAGTCCACTATTCCATCTTGTTTGAAGGCTTCTACCATTGTTCCGCTGCCAAAGAAGTTCCTTATCAATAACCTCAATGATTACAGACCAGTGGCACTCACTCCTATCATCATGAAGTTCTTTGAGAAATTGGTCTGCCGACACATCATTTCTGGTCTTCTGCATACATTTGATAAACACCAGTTTGCATACAGAAAAAATAGATCTACAGAGGACACTATAGCCATCACTCTTCACACTACTCTGACTCATCTAGACCAGTGGAAGGGCTATGTGAGGATGCTTTTCGTGGAGTTTAGTTCTGCATTTAACACAATTCTTCCACAAAGACTAGTGTCCAAACTTCTGGACCTTGGGCTTTCTAATTCAATCTGCCCTTGGATTATGGATTTCCTGTCTGGCCGCTCACAGAGGGTCAGATTAGGTAATCATACCTCTTCAGCCCTTATTCTTAACACTGGTACACCACAGGGTTGCGTGTTGAGTCCCTTACTCTATACTCTTTATGTGCATGACTGCATTCCCACTCACTTTAGTAATAATATTGCTAAATTTGCAGATGATACAACAGTGGTAGGACTTATCTCCGGGGGAGATGAGTCTGCCTACGGAGATGAGGTGGACCGGCTGCTTTTGTGGTGTGGAGACAACAACTTGGTCCTCAACACCAATAAGACCAAGGAGCTTATAGTGGATTATAGAAGGAACAGACCAGACATCCAGCCCTTGCTTATCAATGGAGAGCGAGTGGAGCAAGTGGCCAGTTTTAAGTTTCTGGGTGTTATGCTAAAAGAGGACCTGACCTGGGGTGCCCACATTGCAGCCCTGGTGAAAAGGGCCCAGCAGAGATTATATTACCTGAGGCTTCTCAAAAAACAACAACTGAATGAGAAACTGCTGGTGATCTTCTACCACTGCACCAGAGAGCATTTTAACACATTGCACCTCTGTATGGTTTGCCAATTGCACAGTGGCAGATAGGAAAGCACTCCAGAGGGTTAACATCATTGCCCAGAAGATCATTGGTTGCCCTCTCCCCTCTTTGGATGAGCTTTATAGCTCCCGCTGCCTTAAGAAAGTTCAAAACTTTCCCAAAGATCCATCTCATCCTGGGAACCCTTTTTTTGAATGATTACCATCTGGCAGACGGTACAGAATAATAAAAACAAGGACAAATAGATTGAAAAACAGCTTCTATCCCAGGGCAGTAGTTCTTTTGAATTCTGCTGTATAGTGCAGTGTTGGTGTGGTGTCGGGGGTTTCCAGTTTAATGTGTGAAGGGTGAAGGATGTGTGTTTGTATTTATTTTCATGGTCATGGTCATGACGCGCACTGAAGATGGTGTTTGATTTCGTTGTACGAGGTGCAATGACAATAAAGTAAACTAAAGAATGATCGATGAGTAGGAAACGGGTTGGGGTATTTTCCTGGAGACTTTTGAGGGGATTTTCCCGGGTCTCTGCTGCTTCTGCTTTTTCTGAGAGACCCTGGGAAAATCTCCCCAAAAGTCTGCAGGAAAATACCCCAACCTCGGTTTTCTTACCGATCAATCATTCTTTATTTGGGATCACAAGATACCATCTCTCTCTCTCTCTCTCTCTCTCTCTCTCTCTCTCTCTCTCTCTCTCTCCCCTGCCGAAAACAGAGTTGAAAAGCAGGTTAAGAATGTGGCTGCCTTGGGGGAGGTGTGTGTGTGTGAGGGATCTCTGTGTCTGTCTGTCTGTCAGTGTGTGTGCATGTACGTGTGTAAGAGAGAGAGAGAATATCATCACCAGCCCTCTAAGGTTATATTGGATCTCTCTCTCTGTCTCCCACCAACATCAGCAAGCCACTGTCATCAAAATTCATATTAGTGGTCTGCAAGATTTAAAATTATGAGTGTGGTAGTCCCTGAGGTCCAAAAGATTGGCAACCCCTGTTCCAGAAAGACCTTTTGAAGCAAAACATTTAGGAGAAAGAGCAGATGGGTTGGTTCTAGGTAGTGTTGTACAAGAGGAATGGACTGCAAGTAGCTCCTGGTCCCTTTTTTTTTATAATGCCCACTTCTAATCACATTTCTCAAAACCAGCAGCATAACTTCTTGTCCCTTTGAATGAGAAACCTGGTAGCTATAGTGTCAGCTAAAATAGCTTGAAAATAACTTTTAAAACACTCTCTAAAAATTCGGGAAACTGAAAAATATCTGCTATACTCACTTCTACTCCATCCATTTTGCATTTACAGAAAGCCATAAAAAATTAAAATAGAATTCAAAGCACCCTCTGAAGAGAAGAAGGTTGCCCATCCTTAATATATGAGACCCTGTTTCCTAGTTATTTTTACTTCCTGCTTTTCCCATTGCTGTGATTTGAACTGACATTCAAAACTCAATATCCAATTATGCATTTATTTATTATTTAGAAATAGGCAAGAGGGAGGCAATTGCTTTTACAAACAATCTTTAAAATGATAGCAATCAAGACACATATTATTCCAAACATTGCTCCCAGCAAAAAGGTGGGGGAAAGGCAGGGGTGGGATTCTACCAATTCGGACCAGTTCTATGGAACCGGTTGTTACAATTCTGTACAGTTCGGAAAACTGACAAATCACATCACCGGCTGGCCCCTCCCCTCCCCACCCAGGAGTCTTCCCAGAGGCCCAGTCGGGTGGTACTCAGGGGGTTGGGGGAGGAAGAAGTGGCTTGAGAGCAGAGCTGAATCTTCCTTAGGATTGAAGCTTCTATTGTTCAGTGCAGACTCAGGCAGCAGATTGCAGAAAGGTAGATCTGGGAGTGAAGCTGTGATTCTGCAAGAAGTTCAATCTGCCTGCCTGCTTTGCCTGCTTTTGGGTAAAAGTTGCTCTTTTTAAAATAAAAAAATTCAATATTTACATATATATTTATAATATTTACAAAGAAGCCACACCCAACCAGTCACATGACCACCAAGCCACACCCACAAATTAGACCATGCCCACAGAACCGGTTGTTAAGAAATTTGAATCCCACCCCTGGGGAAAGGTATTATGAAGTGCATAGAAGCATAAACAATTGACTATGCCTCCTCGGGTGTCTTTTTCCAGGTTTGTGAGGTAGTTGTAGAAGTCCCCAGACAAAGGAGATCTGTTTAAGGTACTTTTTTATGCTCTTTTGCACTCTGAAGGATGAAAATCAGAGATATCCAACCTTGGCAAATTCAAGACTTGTAGATTTCAACTCCCAGAATTTCCCATGATGGCTGGAGAATTCTGGGAATTGAAATCCACAAGTCTTGCCAAGTTTGGACACCCCTGATTCACACTGCCTCCAGAATGCAGTGCACCATAGTAACTTACCAACTGGGGAATTGATCTTTGTATACTTGTCTGAGCAGCAGTTCCTCCATGTCTCATGATCAAGAGGACCTTAAGAGTTACAGTGAATGTCGTGGTCCCGTTTCCCAGGCAAGACATTCTTACTCTCTTGTGAGGAAGAGTAGAAGAAAGATTAATATGCAACTGAGTTGGTCAACTCTTCACCTGAAGGATATTCGTGGTTCTTTTGATCACCCCCCCTCCCCCAATGTATCTGTTTCAACTCTTACTACCAGGGTATTAAAATGAAAATGGAAAACAAGTTTAAAAGGCAGTCATTAGCATTTCATGGAACAGTAAAGTGGAAAAATGAAAAAAAGAAAGAATACTCCTTCAGCTGCAACGAAATAACCATTGGAGTTACTACTGTATGCTGCAGGGACAGAAGACTTATGTGGATGAGCACTTTCTTTAATTTGTATGGTTTTATGTGTCTAATTTCCACTAATAGATCATATATATCTGGGTATTCCACCTTTCTGTCATTCAATTTTGACAGCAGATGTATCCAAACTGCCCAGGCATTCAATTAATTTTTGTTGATTCACAGCCATTGGTTAATAATCTTAATGACAAAGTTAGTGCCAATTATGTTAAAAGAGCTCTCTGAATGCAATTTTCTTCAATCTGCCATTTTTTGAAATCTGAAACTTGCAGCCTTGACATTGCTCAAAGCTACCAAGTCGGGAGAGGGCATAATATAGTTCACTCTGCATCCTTCAACTGTGTAGACTTCAGTTCCCCACATTTTCAGCAATGACTGTGCTGGATGAAGGATGCTGGGAACCAAAACCCAAATTCATGCCTGCTGGGTTCCATTCCTATGTTTGCCTATGAAGATTCTTAGTCATCCAGGTCATGTTTGTCCAAAAAGTGTTTTTTTCAAGAGGGAACTGGAGATTCTGGTTTTCCTTTTGCTTAATGAACTGAGGTGATTTGCTTAATGACCAAGTGGAAAGTAAGCCCATGATGATCATGGGATTTTTGGTTTAGTAAATGCGGTGCTTAGTAACTGAGTTGCCAATCACAATTGCAGACACTACGGAAGGATTATTTATAGTGCAGTTACCCATTTTGTCTGCTCCACACTTGAGATGCAAATACAGCTGTAGAAACTATGCTGGTTGCACTTTTAAAGCCTTTCATGAATTAAGACAACTAAGCTATTGTCTTCTCCCAGTTATTTTTACCTCTCCAGTTCAGTTTGGCAGATTGGGCATGTTACAGGTCCTGTCAACCAAAGAATATTAACTGGCAGAAACTAGGAGATGTGCCTTATTCTGCCATAATCAGAGATTAGGAACACCCAACTTGCTGGCCTTTCTTCAGGCCATGAATATCTGGTTATGTGTCTGGCCTCTGGCCCCAAGTCTGTTAAGGGCCTTGTTTCCCTGGCTATATTGACATTTATGATGTGAACTTTTCTTGACTGACATAAATGCATTTTTGTACTATATTGTGAATGTTTTAATTATTTTATTATTGTTGATCACTCAGAATCACTTGCCTTGAGGTGGGTGGCTATAGAAATAAATATATAAATAAATAAAATGTAGGGTCAGCATCTTAAGAGGTACATTCTGAAGATAGCCAACAGATATCCGCAAGCTATGAAAAGCATTGGCTCTTTTCATAATCTATCTTTCAGAAGTAAAAGTTAATTAGTAAATAACAGAAACAAAAACTATGAGAAAAACAGTTTGATGAGGGCTGACAGAATAGGTTTACTGATCAGAGAATGTTGTGTGACAGTTGTGAAGAGTGAGAGAAATGAGGGGTAAGAGGCAGGCACTTAAGCAAGATTACCCCATATTACAACATTTGTTTTGATTTTAAATTCTTTGGCAAATGCAGCATTTCAATTAGCATAGATAACCTTGAGGAACTTTACTCATATTGGCAGCTCAGAATCAGTTATATTTAAAAGGAACATAGAGACATACAGACAGACTGACAGACAGACAGATGGACAGATGAAATAGTAATTAGTCAAAGCCCTTAATGGTGGGGACATTTAATAAAACATCAGCTGTGGTTTGGGTATCAGCTTTGGATTTCCTGATAGTTTACCGCTAAAAAGGGAAAACTTGGATGGATAGGTATGAAAAGATGCTGCTATAATATAAATAAGCACTAAATGTAATGAAATTTCTCCAAAATCTCTGTGGATTAGAAGTGTGAGTATGCCAAGAAAATGTATGAGAAGATTATAGGAGACAACACCACTTCAGTTGTCAATGTATCCCTTTGTGTGTCCAAAGCTCAGTGCTCACCTTACTTTTTTACCACTTTAGGGAAGAAGTATAGCTCAGAAGTAAACCACACGAGGCCACTTTGTGAGAAAATAAAATATAAACTCCTCAAAGGAGTAGGATAACAATGAAAAGTGCTTTTATGGACAAAGATGTACAGATCACCATTCATCAACATCTGGATGATCATCCCAGCTCTATTCGTTATATGTGACTATTTGCATTCAAGGGCACAGCACTTTGTTCACAATTCTCCATCAAATCTGTAGATGGAGCAATTGGAAGTTTTCTTATTTTCTTTTGAAATAATATAAAATTCAGGATTCCTCCTTGCTGTCATCATAGTAGAAAATATTATAGAAGAGAGAGAAAGAGAGAGAGAGAGATGATAGATAGATAGATAGATAGATAGATAGATAGATAGATAGATAGATAGATAGATAGATGGGCAAATCACTGGAGAGGTGACTGTTGAGCGATAAGACACTAATTTTTGATCACTTCATCATTAAACAAGCACAATAATATTCTATAAGTAGTCCTTGACTTAAAACAGTTTATTTAGTGACCATTTGAAGTTACAACAGCATTAAAAGTGACTTATGATTGTTTTTCACACTCATCCCTCATGGGTTACGTTCTCAACATTCAGATGCTTGGTAACTCACTTGTATTTATGACAGTTGCAGTGTTGTGGGATCATGTAATCATGTTTTATGATCTTCTGACAAGCAAAGTCAATGGGGAAGCCATATTCATTTAACAACCGTGTTACTAACTTAACAACTAAAGTGATTCATTTAAAACTGTGGCTAGAAAGGTCATAAGATGGGATAAAATTCACTTAATTACTGTTTTGCTTATCAACAGAAATGTTGGACTCAGTTATGGTTGTAAGTCGAGGACTGCCTGTATTCCTCCAGGGAAAATTTCTCCAAAATTTCTTCTGTGAAATAATTTCTAAAGTAAGTTCATTCTTGCTTTCATTTCAAGAATGAAGTGGAATGAAAACTGGTAGAAAAACAAGTCAGGTAAATGTCTAATTTATTTGTAACTAGAAATTAGAAGGATCAGTTTACATACTTGTGTATAAATCGAAATGGAAGACTTTCAACTTCTGGTGGCGCTTCCATCGAAGAAGGACCAGAGACCGCAATCGTGCGCTGCGTTGATATGTGCTTGCCCTGTTGGAGGGGTCCTTAAGGGACCGGATTCATCTGACCCACCTCATGGGGTGGGGGAAGAGGGGGAGACTGCCAGCTGAGTTGAGGGGAGCCGCATCTCCCCTCCCTGGATTGGTATACACCCCTTGAAGACAGGGAGATGCGGCAGTTTAATGGCTGCCCTTAAGATGGGAAGCTGTCGGGATTTAAATGTGTGCTGGAATGGTGAAGTGGTGAGCATTGTGTAACCAGATAAAAGACTTTGAATGTTTTTTGACAACCTCAGAAAGTAGAAAGAAAGAGTTCTTGTTTGGAAAAATGGCAAATGGGAAAAAAGAGGAAAATATAAGGTGAATAAAATTCGGAAATAAAAGAACTATATCCAGAAGAAGTAATAACAAGCAACTTTAATATTGTCACCAAGAAAACTATGTGACATATTCAAAAAGTGAGAGAAGCTGGTGTGAGATCCGTGTATGTAAGGGTGTTCCCTTATTCTTCTTGGAATTTGTTTCAACGTTACAATTTCTGTTCCCTTAAATATCAGCAGTCCATCTCTCGTCACTTTCTATACCTCATCTCTCAGTTGTTTCTTTGAGAATCGTATATGAACCTCTCTTGGAAGTTTAAAACATCTTGTGTAGTTTGTATATATTCTATAAACCTTGTCCATTCCCCTTCAAACCTCTTGGCCCTCTTTTTGTAACACTTCTGCTATGAGATCTGCCATTAATTTGGGCAAATCCTCCGAGAAGTGAAAATAATGAATTTTTACATTGAAATTCACATTGCACTGAACTACAACTGGAAGCAGCAGTTAGGTATGAGATATGACAGCTTTCCCTGAGAACATAGCTGACCTTTAGAGATGAACAAAAATCCTCAAGTATATCACTGAATGCTTTATGAAATGCAATATAAAAAGAATAACATGCCTATTTTTGCCATTCATTTTGTACACTCTGAAAATTTATCCAACAAGATTGGTTTAATCCAAAGTAGTTAAAAATAAAATCTCCTTCAGACTAAGCCTGGCTGTAAGCAATGGACTTTTCCTCTTCAACTGAAAAGAATGAACTTCTGAAAGCTAAGTATTTCAAAAGGAATTCTTTATTGAAAGGAAGTGAATCCAGTACTAGTCAAAGCAGAATCTAGGATGCTTCCAGGCATACAGTAATAGATAAAGGGAGTTAGAATCCCTCCCATTATTTAGATGTGGATTTAGTCAAACGAAGAACCAACATGTTAATTCCCCCTTCCCCTTCTCTGGGAACGTATCTTAGAGGATTTTCCCAGGGAGTATTGTTATGTATGTAAATAGTTTAAATAAAAGCAAGCTTGGGGTAAAGTGCAGGGTTCTGGCCCTGCACTTCTGATTGGGTGTTAAGCAGCTTGATCGGATTGGTTGGGTTCAGAGAATCCGATTGGCCCTTAACGAAGGACTCTTATTGGTTCTGGAGCTAGCGTCTTACAACTCCCTATTGGTTATTTCACATTAAGGTCACCTATATAAGGCAGAGTTGTTGTTGTTCACCCTCTTAAGGCACTATGTAATAAAGAGCTGAAAGTTCACCAACTAAGATTGTCTCCATTCATTTCACCCATGCCTGAAACTATATCACTGGCAACGAGGATGGGATTTGGAGACATCTGATCTTAAGGAACCGGGAAGAAAAACAGAGCACGTGCCAAGACGACGCCACCAACGGAAACCATGTCCAGCGGCATTGTACCACCCGCTCCGTTCGATCCGAACCAAGAGGATTGGGAATCCTACATGGATCGCTTCCAAATGTTCCTTGAAACAAACAACCTGAAGGACGCCACACCAGCCAAGAAGCGGGCGCTGTTCCTGACGTACTGTGGCCCGGCTGTCTTTAAAATGGCAAAGGCACTCGTGAAACCTCGAGAAGTTAAAGCAATGAGCTGGGACGACCTCGAACCTCTCCTGAGAGACCATTACGCGCCAACCGTACCTACACTCGTGAGACGTCACGAATTCTATCAAAGAAGCCAGCGAAAAGGAGAGAGTGTGGCTGACTTCGTGGCAGACCTCCGACACTTGGGAGGCCTCTGCGGATTCGCAGACTTAGATGAAGCACTGAGAGACCGCTTAATTCTGGGATTAGATGCGCTAGGCATGCAAAGCAAGCTGATGGCGAAAGGTGACATCGACCTTGCTGATGCCATCGCCGAAGCCACTGCTGCTGAGGTGACCAAAAAGTCCGCGGCACAACTACGGCGAAGCCGAAACCCAACGACCCCACAGACAGGCAACCTTTTATCCAAGTCAGAAGAGCAGCTTGTTACGACGCACCACGAGGACCTCTCTTCGTTGTCAGACAGTGACGAAGAAGGGGTCCATCGACTGTGGTTCGACCGGGACTCTCGCTCTAAACCCTCACGCCCTTGCGCTGGTTGCGGGGCAAACCACCCCATGGCAGACTGCAAATTCCGTGATGCGATCTGTCATGAGTGCGGAAAACGAGGCCACATCAGTCGAGTCTGTCGCAGTTTACCGGGACCAAGTCAGGCCTCAAGGGGAACCAGCTCTCGCCAATCAGCAGGAAACCATCCTGTAAGGCGAGATCCAGCAAACCACTCCTACAGATATCGAGCATTGCAGAAAGAAGAGGCCCACCATACTATCACTATAGGTCACGCCTCAGCCACGGACGCTAAGAAGATTCGAGTCACAGTAGCCATAGAGAACCAACCTTGCCACATGGAGGTCGATTCCGGATCGTCCCTCTCAATGGTGTCGTGGAAGACATTAAAACAACTCATTCCTACCATCCAACGCCAAGACTTTCGAATGCAACGTCTCATCCTTAAAGACTACCAAGGGAATTGGATCCCTGTGGTTGGGTCTTGTTGAGTCCGCGTCTCGTTTAAAAAGCATATGGCATACTTACCTCTAACGATCATCGATAGGGACAGGCCTAGTTTGTTGGGCCTCCAATGGTTTGCGCCACTCGGCATCGAAGTAGCCGGCGTGAACCGAGTCGGTGATTGCGAGTGGGACGAGGACCTTATTACTGAATTCAGCGATGTCTTCGCAGATCATCTGGGCGAGTATAAGGGGACCCCAATTTCGTTTAGCCTCGACCCTAAGGTCGCCCCGATCCGTTTAAAGCCCCGTCGAGTTCCGTTCGGCCTTAAGGCCAAGATAGATGAACAACTTGACAAACTAATTAAACAAGGGGTACTGCAACCCATTGATCATTCTCCATGGGAAACTCCTATTGTAACCCCCATTAAACCAGATGGGTCAATCCGAATCTGTGGGGACTACCGGGCCAATCTAAACCATGCCCTCCAGCAGAACACGTATCCAGTGCCAGTGGTACAGGACCTCCTTCATTCCCTGGGAGGCAGAAAGGTTTTTGCTAAGTTAGATTTAGCTCAAGCCTATCAACAATTGCCCGTGGACGATAAAACAGCCCAAGCTCAAATGATAGTAACGCACAGAGGTGCTTTTAAATGTACCCAATTGCAATTCGGGGTAAGTGTAGCCCCGGGAATATTCCAAAGTTTAATGGAACGATTATTGCAGAGAATCAAGGGCGTGGTTCCGTATTTTGATGACGTGTTAATTGCAGCTCCTAGTAAAATAATTCTACAGAATCATTTAAAATGTGTTCTTAAGAAATTCCAAGAAGCGGGATTGAAAGTAAAAAAGGATAAATGTCATCTGTATACCAACAGTGTTGAATTTCTAGGTTATCGCATTGATAGTCAGGGTATCCACCCTACTGAGAGTAAATTAAGGGCGATAAAAAATGCTCCCAGACTCCGTAACAAAACAGATCTCCAGGCATTTTTAGGCCTTATTAATTTCTATAATGTGTTTTTACTGCATAAGGCGACTGTGGCTGAACCGTTACACCGGTTATTAGATAAGAAAGCATTGTGGGTTTGGGGTTACCGGGAGGAAAAAGTGTTTCGAAATGTAAAAGATTTACTTACATCTGATTCTGTACTTATGCAATATAATGAAACATTACCATTGGTTATAACTTGTGATGCCTCACCGTTTGGGGTGGGCGCTATTTTGAGCCATGTGCTGCCTAATGGAAACGAGGCCCCTGTTGCATACTTTTCGAAGACTCTTTCTCAGGCAGAACATAACTATGGACAAATAGATAAGGAAGCTCTTGCAATTGTGGCAGCCGTAAAAAAATTCCATGAGTATGTATATGGAAGGACATTTACCATTGTAACTGACCACAAACCTTTACTGGGGATAATCGCTGGGGACAAACCAACCCCCTATATATTGTCCCCAAGAATGACTCGATGGTCAGAATTCCTAGCTGCTTATAATTATCGATCGTTACATCGCCCGGGGAAAGCCATTCCCCACACGCCGACGTACTCAGCAGAGCACCGCTACCAGAAACTCTTGACGATCCGGCACCAACAGTATCGGCGTTACAAATTGAGACGCTCAACTCACCTCCTATGACCGCTCGAGATATCGCGAGGGAGACCAGACGAGATCACACCCTAGCTAGAGTCCTAGGCTGGGTAGAATGTGGATGGCCATTGGACCAGGTCCCAGATGACTTCGCGCCATTTAAAACAAGACAGACTGAACTTTTTTCGCAAAAAGGCTGTGTCATCTGGGGTGATAGAGTCGTCATTCCAGAACGACTCCAAAACTCACTGGTACAAAATTTGCACGAAGGACATCCCGGGATCGTGCGAATGAAAGCACTCGCACGTAGCTACGCTTGGTGGCCAGGCATGGACCGACACATCGAGCAATGGGTCAAAGCCTGCACCAAGTGCCAACAAAACAGCAACGCACCGCCAAAAGCTGCACCGACTGAATGGGAGACGCCACGCGGGCCCTGGTCCAGAATCCACCTGGATTTCGCAGGGCCAATTAAAGGACATACATTACTATTGACTGTCGATGCATACTCTAATTGGTTGGAAATTCATCGAATGACACATACAACCTCCGAAGCTGTCATTAAAGTCCTTAATAGACTCTTTGCAACTCATGGATTGCCGGACGTCCTGGTATCTGACAATGGACCACAGTTTACAGCGCTAATGTTTGAACAGTACCTTGCTGATAATGGCATCCGCCATGCGCTCACCTCGCCGGCGCATCCTGCTACCAACGGCCGAGCGGAACGCATGATCCAATTTGTAAAAAAGACTTTGCAAAAAGTGGACTATGATAATATTGACGAAAAAATAAACCGCATGCTACTTCTACAACACATCACTCCACACAATGTAACTGGCAGAACTCCCGCAGAACTTCTCATGGGGCGAAAACTCCGTTCCCGCCTCGACCGATTGCACCCTGCTTACGAGCCAGAAAAGCCTGCAGGATCCAGTGGACGCTACCGTACCTTCAAGGTAGGCGACCCCGTTTATGCAAGAAATTTATCGGGCGACCCGATTTGGATTGAAGCAACGATAATACGCGAGACTGGGCCCAAATCCTATATTGTAAAATGTGTTGATGAAAGATTGTGGAAACGACATATTGACCAATTACAGTCACGACTCCTTTCGGCCAGCCAGCAACTCCCCTACGACCAAACTGAGGGGGGGGAAGGAATGGAAGAAGACGACATTCCAGGGAACCTGTTCCAAGAGAGCGATGAATCTAGTGAAACTCAGGAAATGGAGCAGGAGGAAGAATCGTACACTCCAAGAGAAATCACACCAGAACGAGAAGCTGAGCCACTGCCAAACAACATTTTACCTCAACAGGACTGCACACAGCCAGTCCAAAGAAAATCTAATAGGCCCAAAAGACAACCGTCCTATTTGAAGGACTAAATAACCACACCATAATTGAGCAGCCAGGGGGAAGGGATGTTATGTATGTAAATAGTTTAAATAAAAGCAAGCTTGGGGTAAAGTGCAGGGTTCTGGCCCTACACTTCTGATTGGATGTTAAGCGGCTCGATCGGATTGGTTGGGTTCAGATTGGCCCTTAGCAAAGGACTCTTATTGGTTCTGGAGCTAGCGTCTTACAGCTCCCTTTTGGTTATTTCACATTAAGGTCACCTATATAAGGCAGAGTTGTTGTTGTTCACCCTCTTAAGGCACTATGTAATAAAGAGCTGAAAGTTCACCAACTAAGATTGTCTCCATTCATTTCACTCATGCCTGAAACTATATCAAGTATCTTTCAGAGCTGAAATTTTTATGATCCCTTCTCCTTTTGCTATCTCTCCAAGAGGTGACAAATTTCTAGACATCTGGCTCCAGTCCTCCAGTTGTATATCATGTGCAAGTTATAAAGTTTCAATAAAAGATTTAATATATTCAGGTTACATCAAAAAGGATTACTTCTACCAACTTTCCCCCTTTCTTCTTCCATTGAAGAATGGCAGATACACAAATCTCACACCAAATCAGAAAATTGAATTTAATCTGGAAACTGTTTTGTTAGGTATAATAACACAAAAATGCAATAAAACAGATAGATATATCATGGAATATATATTAACAGCTGCAAGGATTTTGTATGCACAACTCTGGAAATAAAAAGGGTCCACCAGAAGGCATGGTTATAAAAATAATAATAGATTGTATAGAGATGGACAGGCTAACAATGAAAATAAAAGACAGAAAAGATTGAATTTACTATAGGGCGTGGGATGCCTGGTAGAGTGGTTTAGAAATAAAAATAAAATAAAATGGCAATTAGGAAAAGAATGAAGTAATATGTAAATATGTAAATATACCATAGAGAAGATTGATGTGTAAGGATAAAAGATATTGATTTATAGCAAGAGTAAGATGTAATGGTAAAGGAGTAAGTAAATAAATATACTCTAAAATGTAAGGAGATACAAAAGATGTCTTGATGTTGATAACAATGTATAAAGTTTTATTTTATGTTTTTTAAAATTTGAAAAATTAATCAAATTTATTTTTTTTACAAACAAGAAATAAAAGAACTATATGAAACTAGAGATTAAAATTGGAATAATCCACAAAATTGGGCACTAACTAGGCATTGGATAAAATGCTGGATTTACCTGTAATGGATACATTTTAATGATAAATGGAAGACTTTCGAACAAGAGAAGATTCAGTCCCTTGAAGAAAATCTGTTTGGAGTATGTATTAGATGAAATAAGAATTAATTAAGAGATGATTTATCACCTTCAAATTTTCAAAATTTTGCCCCAGAAAAAATATATATCAATGTGATCACTAAAAATCAACATTGATTTAATGGCACATAATCAGACAATGATTGGAAACTAATCAAAGAGAGAAGCAACCTGGAATTAAAGAGAAACTTCTTAACAGTTGAGGACAATTCATCAGTGGAATTCCTTGCTTTCAGAAGTTGTAACTGCTTCATCACTGGAGGTTTTAAGAAGAGACTAGGCAGTCATTTGTCTGAAATGGTATGGGATCGCCAACTTGAGCAGGGGGTTGGACTAGAAGACCTCCAAGGTCCCTTTCAGCTCATATATTCTAAAGAAAAACATTAAATGTCATATTTACATATCTGGAAAATTATTACATGGAAATGGTAGGGTATATTTGATCTCAATTACTTTGGAGGGAAAAGATCCCCATCAATGAAATCAGATTAGAAAAAAAATTCTAGCAAAATTTTGCTAGAGATTCTTCATCAGGTACCTCATGGGACCACCTATTTGAGGATGAGACAGATTTGGTCACTGATTAGGCATGTTCCGGCAACAGGTATGACAAATTGATCTTGCAGCTCTTTCACTTCAGTACTTCTGTGATTAGTAATATGACTGGAAGAGATCTGTCCTCCATGAAAAGGCTGCTCTTTTGCCAAACTACCAATCCATAAGGATCTGGTGTCTGTTTTACCACAATCAGGACAGGCACAGACTTCAACGGGTAGCTAGGACTGCTGAAAAAACAATTGCAACCAGCCTGCCTTTGCTAGAAGACCCGTGTGCTGCATGGGTCAGAAAGAGGGCTGAGAAAATATCTACAAACCCCTCACATCCTGTTTCAACTCCCCCCCATCAGGATGCCACTATGTGGGCATTACAACTTGACACAAAGAGTGTTTTTTCCCTCATGCCTTCTTTGCTGCACTGTCCCACCATACTGTCTTATGTCTAAAGATATTTACTCATGTAGTATGGCAGCATTACTATTAACCTTTTCATATTTTCTACTACTTTTTCTTATTGGTAGCGTATGATTATACCACTTTGATGTTTGCATATACACTGTGAGCTTATGCACTGGAGACAAATTCCTTGTGTGTCCAATCTCACTTGATCAATAAAGTATTCTATTTTAGAAACAAATATCAGTAAAGAGCTGACCAGTCAATTAAAGCAGCAGTGCCTTTAGAAGAGCACCATGTTGACCTTCAATAGTTGCTGAAGAACTTGTGCTCTGGGTTGCTGGAGAGGATAAGGAAGGATTTCTCTCTACCTCCTTTTTCAAGACCTCTGTGTCACTACTTCCCAAGGACATCAGTAACCCAGGAGTCGGAACAGCATTACAGAGAGGAAGCCTCATGGCTTCCCCTCCTTCACAATTGGACTAGTTCCACCAATCTCAAGATTCAGATTAGAAGACGTATATAATGGGCATGTGAACTGAAATGGGAATAGAACTCATCCGAGGAATATGCATTCACTTGCATTTGTGCAGTCTCTGGTTTCTTGTTAATAGGCACAGGGGTGCAAATTTTGCTTACTCTTTTCTTGGTGGATTGGGCCATTCCACTCAGAACTAGAAAGCATCAACTTCAGCGTTGCAAAGATTTCAGGGGCTAGGAAAAGGCAAAGACCCCACAGAAATAAAACTTATTTTTTGCAACTCTGCTGAATAGAGTGACCTCTTTGCAGAAAGTTGCCATTTTTCGGCTTGTCTGAGTTTTAAATATATTTTTTCTTTTTTCTTTTCCTTGCTAAAATGGATATTGATTTGATCACAGCTTTTACAGTTCTGCCTTCACGGTAGCTCTCTGATCTTGCTTGGTATTTTAAGCCATTCATCTCCAGCCTGGTATATATACAAAGGCTTTGATAGGAAATCAGATAAGAGGCTTTCTTGAAGATTAAACAAGAAAGTAATGAAATGATCCAGGAGCTCCAATGAAAGCAAATGCTTCCCCGCACCAGCCTATCTGGAGCTTCTTTGACCTGGTTCACTGATGGAGTCACAAGGGACTGCCCAAAGCAAAAATAATGCAAACCTTTCAATGGTATCTTGTCATTCACTGGAGCCGTGGCAATGGCACATTGATCGTATCTGCTACCCATAAATATCAAGCCTACAGGCAAGTGGCTGATGCTGCAACTTCTTCGAAACATCTCTGATTTACGGTGTAATGCTGCAGAGGGTATAATGTAACTTTAGCATAGAATTCCAGGATTTATGGCAGTGAATGCTGAGCTACTTTGCCACTAGATTCAGTTCACTTATGGTCTGAATGTGCAGGGAGGTTAGTTAGAAGCAGAATAGGACATGGTGACCATTGAGTTGCAAAATGAGGGGCCAAAAAAGGCCTCCACATTTCAAACGTTGTGATTGTTAGATCTGGGAGAGTGGGCGCAAGGAACGGAGACAAGGCATCGAATAGTGACTCCAACTCTTTATTTGTGACTTCAGAACAGAGTGAAATACAAGGGCAGCAGCAGCTCCTTTTATAGAGCTGGCTGCTGTCACAATAACCAATGATTTGAGTTTTCCACGCTGGGAGCGTCCAATCAGCGGTGACCCGCTGTCAGCCAATCAGATCAGTCAGAAATGACCAATCGTGATCCGCTGTTTGTGGGCCAATCAGAAGTGCAGGATTACGAGCCTGTCGTGGAAGCAAAACTATTAGGATTTTAAACTAACGCGTTTGCTTAGTTCGTAACACCCCTCCCCCCTAGGTTCTGTCTGAGGGGTGGGGTGATGCATTCTCACAGGTAGGCAGGTCGTTTCACCTGTCTACCTGATCTGCATTGCTCCACCTGTCTTTGCCCTGACTCTGGTCCCGGTGGGCAGTTTGCTGAGCTTGGCGGCAAAGATGGTTCAACCTCTCCTCTGGGTGACTCGGGGTTGTCATCTCTGCTTCCGTCAAGGCTGTCATCTGGATCCCTTGGATTTGCTGTTGTCGCAGTGCTGCTTTGTGGTGAGGCGATCATCTGCCCAGCTCTCCTTCGGGAGGTGAATATCCCAGGGTTGGTTGTGCTGATTGCTGGTTTTCAAGTACTGAGTCATATGCTAGTTCTTTTCCGGCCCCCTCGATTTCCCTTCCCCCCCCAGGTTTGAGGTTCGGGGCATGTGACTGGGGTAGGTGCCAGCCTGGAGTGCAGTTGGTCGATGTGGCACTTCCACATTTTCCCATCAGCAGTTTGTAAACGGTAGAAACGGGGACCCGTAAGTTGAGTTATGGGAGCAGGGACCCACAATGGGTCACTGGAAAAGTTTTTTGCAAAAACTGGGTCACCTACCTTGAAGGTGCGATACCTGCTGCTGGACCCCAAGGGCTTTTCCAGTGTGTAGGCAGGGTGCAGGCGGTCAAGATGTGAGTGAAGTTTCCCATCAGGAGTTCGGGTGGGGTTCTGTTTGTGGTGCTGTTTGGGATAATATGTTGGAGGAGAAGCATCCTGGTCACCTTGTCGTCGATGTCCCCTTGCTCCATCTTGTGTAAAGTTTTCTTTATGAATTGGACCATTCGCTCAGCCCTGCCATTGGCCGCAGGGTGAGCTGGCGATGTCAAAGTGTGGTGTAGCCCCCGATCTGCTAGGTACTGTTCAAATGCCAGAGCGATGAATTGGGGGCCATTATCTGAAACCAGGACATCTGGCAACCCGTGCGTAGTGAATAGTCTATTTAGTTTTTTAACGACTGCTTCTGTGGTGGTGCTCTTCATTTTATGGACCTCCAGCCAGTTGAAGTAGGCATCCACTGTTATAAGAAATGTATGCCCCTTGGTAGGTCCCGCAAAATCAATGTGGATACAGGACCAGGGACCTCGGGGTGCTTCCCATTCCGTTGGTGGTGCTTTTGGTGGAGCTGAGCGAGTTTCCTGACACTTGCTACAAGTGGCCACCCAGGTTTCTATTTGCTTATCTATACCTGGACACCAAGCGTAGCTCCTCGCTAGTGCCTTCATTCGCACGATGCCCAGATGTCCATTGTGCAATAGTTTTAGAACTTTATGCTGTAGTCTCTCTGGGATGATGACTCTGTCTCCCCACAAGACGCATCCCCTTTGGGAGAAAAGTTCTGTCTGCTGGTTTTTGAAGGGCTTAAAGGTGTTGTCTGGTTGGTTGTCCGGCCAACCTCTTTCCACCCACCTGAGGACTTGTGCCAAACAAGGATCCTTCCTTATTTCTGAGGTGATGTCTTGTGCAGTCAGCGGTGGTGAAGGAAGAGTTTCAATTTGTAACATAGCTAGGGTTGGAGCTGGGTCATCTATGACTTCTGGTAAGGAGAGTGGCTCAAAGCATCAGCGTGGAGAATGACTTTCCTCGGGTGGTGTAGCAGTTGGTAATCGTATGCAGCTAGAAACTCTGACCAACATGTCATTCTTGGTGATAAGATGTGGGGAGTTGGTTTGTCTCCCACTAAAATGCCAAGTAATGGTTTGTGGTCAGTAATTATGGAGAAGGATCTTCCATATACATACTCATGGAATTGTTTGATCGCAGACACAATAGCGAGAGCCTCTTTATCAAATTGGCTATGGTTTCTCTCAGTTTTAGATAAAGATCTTGAAAAAAATGCAATAGGTGCCTCAGTACCGTTTGGCAGGACGTGGCTCAGGATGGCTCCTACTCCAAACGGTGAGGCGTCGCAGTGACAGTTAAGGGCAAAGTCTCATTATATTGTATCAATACAGCATCTGAAGTTAACAGCTCTTTTACTTGCTGAAAAGCTCGCTCTTCGCGATGTCCCGAGATCCAGGAAGCCTTCTTATCGAGGAGCCTATGCAGAGGTTCAGCAAAAGTCGCCTTCTGGGGCAAGAAGATGTTATAAAAGTTGATAAGTCCCAGGAAGGCTTGGAGATGTTTTATTTCTAGGTCTTGGGGTGTTTTTTATTGCAGTCAGTTTTTTCTCCGTAGGGTGAATTCCCTGTTTGTCAAGAAGATACCCAAGGAATTCAACCCTCTCAGTACATAGTTGGCACTTGTCTTTCTTGACCTTCAGGCCAGCGTCTTTAAACTTCTGGAGGACCATTCTGAGTCATTTTTCTAGTAGGCTTCTAGTGGGAGCAGCTATTAAGACATCATTGAAGTAGGGCATGACCCCTTTTATGCCTTGAAGCAATCTTTCCATCAGACTTTGGAAGATGCCAGGTGCTACACTCACTCCGAATTGGAGTCGATTACACTTGAATGCACCTCTGTGTGTGACTATAGTTTGGGCTTCTGCAGTCTCTGCATCTACGGGCAACTGCTGGTACGCCTGAGCTAGGTCCAATTTTGTGAATATTTTCCCACCTCCCAGGGAATGAAGAAGGTGTTGGACCACAGGTACAGGGTGAGCGCTCTGCTGAAGCGTATGATTTAGGGTGGCCCGGTAATCCCCACAAATTCTCAAAGATCCGTCAAGTTTTATGGGGGTTACAATTGGGGTCTCCCATCGGGCGTGGTCAACCGGTTCCAACACACCCTGGGCTATTAATTTGTCCAATTGTTCATCAATCTTTGGCTTGAATGCAAAGAGCACTCGACGAGGCTTAAGGTGAATGGGCGCAACATCAGGGCTGAGATTAAATGATATGGGGGATCCCTTGTACTTGCCTAGCTTCTCAGTGAAAACATCCTGGAATTCCTGGACGAGCGCCGCTTCCCAGTCATCGCTTCCGGTCTGGTTGATGCCCACTAGTTCAATTCCTAGTGGCGCAAACCACTGCAAACCTAGCAAGCTGGGCCGATCTCAATCAATGACGATAAGAGGTAGGGTCGCGGTGTGGTCTTTGAAGGATACTTGGACATGGCTGGAACCGGCAACTGGAATTCTGTTTCCTTGGTAATCTTTTAATATGATTTTTTGAGTGCTGAGGTCCTGGCGATGGATGTCAGGGATCAGCTGTTTTGAGGGTTTTCCAGGAGACCATCAACAGGGATGACCCGGAGTCAACCTCCCTAACACATGGTCGATTCTCAATGGTGACCTTCACTTGGATTTTCCTTGCATCAAGGGATGAAGCGTGGCCGATGGTGATGGTTTGATGGGCCTCTTCTCATCTGGTTGTAGTGACGGGTGCTCAATTTCTGTAGTAGTGGTTCCATTGGTTGTTTATGCGGTCCCGATTTACTGGAGGGGTGCCTGTTGTATGCCGGAAATTATTTTCTCTTCGGTTTGGGCTGGACACTCACTTGCTTCTGCAGACCTTTGCGATGTGGCCCCTCTTTCCACAGAAACGGCAGAATGCATCTAGGAATTTGCAGTCTGATCGTGGGTGATTTCCCCCGCATCCAGCACATTGACACGAAGGCTTACGATTCCGCTGGTCTCGCTGGTCGTGTTCTGACCTGAGTCTGTTGACCTCTTTTTCCTCGCTTTCTGATGAGGATTCGAGGTCTTCATGGTGGGTGGTCATTCTTGCCTCTTGGAGAAAGGCGTAGTGTCACTGGCGAGTTGGCGGTGCAGTGCATTTGCTTGGCGCATTGGAGCGGATGACTTCCTAGTTGCTTCTGCTGCAGTAGCATCGGCGATGACATCTGCGAGGCCGATGTCTCCCTTCGTCATAATCTTGCTCTGGGTCATGGGGTCTTTTAGGCCCAGAACAATTCAATCTCTCATGGCTTCCTTGAGATTTGCGAAGCCACAGAGTCCCCCCAGGTTTCTGAGGTCAGCGATGAAGTCTCCAACACTTTCACTTTCCTGTTGGTCCCTCTGGTAAAACTTGTGTCTCCTGATGAGTGTTGGCACCGCGGGTGCATAATGAGCCCATAGGATTGGGACGAGGTTGTCCCAGTCCATTGTCTTGACTTCTGCTGATTTTGCAAGCACCTTTGCCATTTTAAAAACGGCGGGCCTGCAATGGGTCAGAAACACAGCTCATTTCTTGCCAGGCATAGCATCTTTCAAATTGTTGGTCTCCAGGAACATCTGGAACCTGTCTATATACGAGTCCCAGTCTTCGTTAGCCAGGTCAAATGGAGCGGGTGGTATGGCACCGATGGTCATTCTGCCGCGATTGGTATGCTCTCAGCCACGTGCTCTGTTAGCATTTGTCTCCGCATCCCATCCTCGTTGCCAGTGTTAGATCTGGAGTGTGGGCGCAAGGAACGGAGACGAGGCATCGAATAGTGACTCCAACTCTTTATTAGTGACTTCAGAACAGAGCGAAATATTAGGGCAGCAGCAGCTCCTTTTATAGAGCTGGCTGCTGTCACAATAACCAATGATTTGAGTTTGCCACGCTGGGAGCATCCAATCAGCGGCGACCCACTGTCAGCCAATCAGATCAGCCAGAAACAACCAATCATGATCCGCTGTTCGCGGGCCAATCTGAAGTGCAGGATTACGAGCCTGCCGTGGAAGCAAAACTATTAGGATTTTAAACTAAGGTGTTTCCTTAGTTCGTAATAGTGATGTCCGAAGAAAGAGCACTCTGAGGAGATGCTAATTGCTCACTGGTGAAATGGCCCATAGCTTTGCTTTCTGCAAAGAATCACTCCTTTATCAGTCTGACAGGGGAGCAACTGTATTGCAAAGTTATGGGCCATTTCACCAATTAACAATTAGCATCTCCCACTCTTACCTTTTAAAGCCTGAAGCAAATTATACATTTAGTTATCCCCATAGATTTCAGGAGAAGATGCTACGGTTTAATATAACCAGTGGTGGGATTCAAATTTTTTTTTGCCACCGGTTCTGTGGGCATGGCTTGGTGGGTGTGACAGGGGAAGGATACTGTAAAAATCTCCAGTCAGAGGTGGTATTTGCTAGTTCTCTGAACTACTCCAAATTTGCACTACCGGTTCTCCAGAACTGGGCAGAACCCGCTGAATATAAATATAACACTTCTAAATATAACTTTATCTCCCATTGGAACTCCTCCCTAGCCCATAACTGTAGTGACCCAATTATTCTGCTCTTCCATTCTCCTTTCATGAGATCTAGTACAACCCACCAGTCCATCTTCTTACCTTCCTTCCTTCCAGTACTTCACCCACCTTTACTATGGTTCTGGAAGCAGCAACCACAGCTGAGGAAGGAGATTACTTTTTCTCTTTTCTCCTTTCTTGCCCCAGACTCCATTATTGACACACACACACATACCCAGTTATTGACCCTTGTTAGTTGTCCTGTGAAAATGAGATTACCTGTGAATCTGACATCAAGGATAAACAGAAGCAAAAGAAAGGAGGAGAAATTGCTTCTCCTTTCTATCTCCATAGGTAGAGCAACAAAACAGGTACAGGTGTGGTGGAAGGAGCTTCATCTGTGCATGGATGGGTGACAAGAGGTAGGAAGGTTTATATCCATCTCTGATTTGGATTTTAATCCGATCTGAATAACAATCTACTTTCTTCTTCATGATGGTCTTCAAGAAGAATTAGAGTCTGGCCAGGAAGATGTTTTAGTACAGCGGCATCCAACTTTTTGGGCACCAGGGACCGGTTCTACGGAGAGAGGTTTGTCCATGGACTGGAGGGGGCATAGTTTTGTGTGCTGTGTGCATCCCATAGATGGAGCTTCACTTGTTTGTCTTCTCTTTGCTGTTTAAGAAAAATAAGATGAGTTGCCTATAAAATAAAAATGTGACTTCCTTTGATAAAGGTCTTGAAACAGACATGGGCAGTCATTGTCAGGCAAATTCTGCAATGACTGTGAGGTTGGATCAGCTATTGCCAAGATCCCTTCCAACTTTTCTATGGTTCAACTGGAAGAAAATTTTCAAGTTAGCATTAGGAACTACAGAAAAGGATTCGTGTCCATGGGTAAAATAAGATCTGAGTTGCACTAGTCTCAAGTAGCACAATACAATTCCTTTGAATTAAGCCTTCAGTAAAATTTTATCTGGGGAAGATTACTATTTAGCATCCCAGCTATTTTATTCAAGTGCATCCCACCTTTTTCCTTTTCCATATGCATTATGAAAAGACCACAATATCAACCAGTCAGCAACATGACACCAGTTAGCACATGGCACATAGGAATCCATATTTATCTGTGTAACTACACAAATTAAATAACTTTATTTTAAAAGGGGTGTGCATAAGTGCACCATTGTGCCTCCCATCCCTGTCCTATTGTCCCCATTTAATCGTACCTATTTTCTGTATTCTTACTCATGTTTATACTTATACCTATTATTTTGCAAGCGATTGACAAATCAAATAAATAAAATAAATAATAAAAAAAACAATGTCCCAAATCTCATTAGATTGCCTATCAAGACGTGATGATGTTTCTGTCTGAAATCTTGTGAGAATGACAGCTCATATTGTCAGAATTTTACAGAATAATGATGATTTGTGAGATGTTGACCATGAAAGATATTTTAAAATATATTTGGTATTGGCATCACTGATCACTCACAGTATCCCTGCAGAGCATCAAGCTACAGCATTTTCCATTCCTTTGCAGCTCTCCTCCCCCAGCCAGTCAACCTTCTGCATCCATTGAACATGTTTAATTAATCCAGATTTAGGTCTCCCTCCACCTTTTTAAAATGTTTCTTTCTTTTTTGAGGTCTGAAGGGTATTGTGCCAATTTCAGTGATTTTAACATTAACATACTTTTTTCAATTAATTTCATTTTCTTTTACAGAGCATTTTTAAAAACATTTTCTCCCTGTGTCTGGAAATCTAAAACTCATCCAGAAAATAAGAATGGTCATTATATCTCTCCTTTTCCAAATTCTTTCTACTTTTCCAGCCACTACGTTACATTTGTAATCTTCCCAGCTGTTGATTCTATTCTCACCCAGTTTAACTAACATTCTGTATTATTGAGTAGATATTGAGTAGATCTTGTGTTTCCTTTCAGTACAGCTTTAGGAAGATGATTTTGAAGAAAGTAGCAAATTTTAGAGTTAGTAAGGTTTCGTAATACCTTGATCTTATTTGTAAGTGACATTTTTAGGCTATTGTTTCATTAATACAGTAGATTTGAACCAAAAATAAAGGGAGTCATAGCTGCTCCAGTTAAATATTTTGACTATAAATGTCTGTGGAGATTTTCAGTCATTCAGGTCATGATTGTCTCAAAAGTGCTTTTTTCAATTGGACTTTCTCATTTTTTTTTGAAGACATTTCACTTCTCATCCAAGAAGCTTCTTCAGCTCTGACTGGGATGGTGGGGAACAGAAGGATTTATATTCCTTGCAGGCAGTTGGTCATTTGCATTCTTTTACAGAGTCACTGAGGCCATCTTGAGGTTTATCTGTGTTGTCAGGGTCACCTGAGTGATGCAAATGGGTGTGGAGTCTTCTTGGGACTGTTGAAAGAATTGTGTTCTAGACTGGAGATAGATGATGTTGTATCCTTCCCTTTCTTTTAAAAGAGGGCTAGTCAATTTTGACATAGATGGCCTCTTTGACCCCTCTTTCAAACCAGCAGCACTCTCTGTCCAAGATATGGATTTTCCTGTCTTCAAAAGAGTGGGCTTTGTCTTTTAAATGCAGGTGGACTGCTGAATCTAGTCCTAGAAGGTTTGTTCTCCTATGTTGCGCCATGCGTTCATGAAGTGGTTGTTTTGTTGCTGAAAAGGTTTCTTGGATGAGAAGTGAAATATCTTCAAAAAAAAAATGGGAAAGTCCAGTTGCCTCTTACAAAAAGTACCTTTGGGAAATTTTGACTATATTTACCTTTTTAATGCTAATGGATTCCTAGGCTTATATATCTAGGTGATCTTGGTTGATTTGGAAAAACTAACAGAATTTGACCTTGGTTTGTACTATACCACCCAGAAAAATACCATGTTGGATTGGAAGTTGAAAAACAAACTCCAGAAGAAGTAATAACAAGCCACTTTAATATTGTCACCAAGAAAACTATGTGATGTATTCATAAAGTGAGAGAAGCTGGTGTGAGATTTGTGTATCTGCCATTCTCCAATGGAAGAAGAAGGGGGGAAAGTTGGTAGAAGTAATCCTTTTTGATGTAACCTGAATATATTAAATCTTTTATTGAAACTATATAACTTGCACATGATATACAACTGGAGGACTGGAGCCAGATGTCTAGAAACTTGTCACCTCTTGGAGAGATAGCAAAAGGAGAAGGGATCATAAAAATTTCTGCTCTGGAAGATACTCCCTGGGAAAATCCTCTAAGATACGTTCCCAGAGAAGGGGAAGGGGGAATTAACATATTGGTTCTTCATTTGACTAAATCCATATCTAAATAATGGGAGGGATTCTAACTCCCTTTATCTATTACTGTATGCCTGGAAGCATCTTAGATTCTGCTTTGATTAGTACTGGATTCACTTCCTTTCAATAAAGAATTCCTTTTGAAATACTTAGCTTTCAGAAGTTCATTCTTTTCAGTTGAAAGGAAAAAGTCCATTGCTTACAGCCAGGCTTGGTCTGAAGGAGATTTTATTTTTAACTACTTTAGACTAAACCAATCTTGTTGGATAAATTTTCAGAGTGTACAAAATGAATGGCAAAAATAGGCATGTTATTCTTTTTATATTGCATTTCATAAAGCATTCAGTAATATACTTGAGGATTTCTGTTCATCTCTAAAGGTCAGCTATGGTCTCAGGGAAAGCTGTCATATCTCCTATCTAACTGCTGCTTCCAGTTGCAGTTCAGTGCAATGTGAATTTCAATGTAAAAATTCATTATTTTCACTTCTCAGTGATCAAAATCTTCATTAGAAGGCTAGCTAGACAATTTTGCTCATAATAGTCTCTGCAACATTCTTTTTAATGACAAAAGCATTTTGGAGCAGACAGGATGGTGGTGATGATTCGGCCTTACAGGCAACTGTGCTATAAATTATCTTCACATTTATATCAATTTCCTTCTCCTATTTGATATATTTCTCCTTGGAAATTATTAGCAACTGTTTGTTACTAGATACTAGCTCTATACCCATGCTTCGCTATGAAACTGTATGATCAGGCTTAGTTTTGGGGGAACAAAATAAGGGAGGAAATGTGCCTCTGCCCATTAGCATCCACCTGTATTGATCTGGCAAGCATCCTATCAGTGTGTGAGAGAGTTGAGGACTGTTTGGAAACTGAAACAGTATTTGCTGTGTGAGCAAGAAGGAGACAGCAAGGAGCCTAGGCGTGGCTTAGCTCAACTGTTCTGAACTAAAATGGTTGCTGTTGTGAAAAAAAAAGTGAAACTGAAATTCCTCTCCTCTGCTTTACATTTGGAACAGATTTCTTTTCAGGTGGGGAGGGGGAGTAGAACTCCTTAGCATCAGAGCATATTAATAATAATAGACAAAATACTAATGCTCTGATGGTCATTTTGAAAAATCCTTTCTTAGTGAGCACCTAGAAGCCAAGAGGAATATACGTACCAAATTTCAAGTTTGTAGACTTTATGGTTCTGGAGATTTTGTGATCATGCATGAGTGGTATTTCGCTTTTATAGAGAGAGAGATTGCTGCATTACTCCTATAGCTACATGCAAACACATCCATTTGCTGGAAATGGCTTCTCTGAGGAAGGTAGACTTAAACACCCTTTGTGTTTTGCTAGGTGAATTAACTGGCTTAACAAGAAGGCTGAAGAAGTCTTTTGTCCATAATCCTCTGTTTTGCTGCTTCCATAACCAGATGCTACAAGACAGTAATGCTTAATTTCAAAAATGCAGGTGCATTTGGAGCTTAAACAATACACAGGCATATTTCATAATTTTAGATCACACTATTCTATCTTGAAGCTGCTTACATGTTGTACATGTTGCACTGATGGTATTTGTTAAGTGTGTAGCATGGGTGCGAAGAATGGAGACGAGCCGGTGAAAACAGTGAACTTCAACTCTTTATTTACATGGTGTGACAGCTCAAACTCGATGGCTGCTATAGCCTTCCTTATATAGGCAACTTATTAACTATTCAACCAATGAAAACCTGGGAGCGCTAGCTCCGTTGACCAATGAGAACGGCTTGTTAACGGCCAATCAGACTCTCCTGAACGGACCAATCTGATCTCACCATTTAACAGCCAATCAGAAGTGCAGGGCCAGAACCCTACACTTGACTTCAAGCTCTAGATAACTTTATTACACATTTATTCATTCACAACACCCCTTCCCCCCGGGTTCCATTTACGGGGTGCGGTCACATAGTCCTTGAGGTAGGACGGTTGTTTTGTTAGTCTTTTTGATTTTTGTTGTGCACCCAGTATTTGGCTGCACTCTTGTTGAGGTAGGACGTTGTTTGGCGAAAGGGGTGTCTCTGATTCTGAGTTCGCGTTTTCGTTGTCACCAACATCTTCGGTATCACCCTGAGGTGAACTCACTCCCATCCCTGATTCTTGTTTTCGTGTTTCCGTTCCGCTATCGTTCCCTTCAAAAATGTTTTCTGCTAATTGAAGTTCATCTTCCTCTGTATCTCCCCCCCCCCAGTTTGGTTATTAGGGGACTCGGAGATCCCTGACTGCAGCCTTGATCGTAGTTGATCGATATGGCGCTTCCATAGTCTATCATCACGACATTGTACAAGGTATGATCTCGGGCCGGTTACACGGACCACAGTCGCTTCTACTCACAACGGATCGCCCGATAAATTTTTAGCGAACACCAAGTCGCCTACCTGGAAGGTATGGAATCAGCCTCTGGATCCAAGTGGTTTCTCCGGTTCGTACGCAGGGTGTAACCAGTCGAGGTGGGAGGGGAGCTTTCATCCCATCAGCAGCTCGGCGGGAGTTTTGTTGGTGACACTGTGTGGAGTGATATGCTGTAAAAAGAGGATTCGGTTTATCTTTTCTTCGATGTTGTCATAGTCCACTTTCTGTAGCATTTTCTTGATGAATTGTACCATGCACTCGGCCCTTCCGTTGGCCGCAGGATGCGCAGGCGAAGTCAGCGCATGTCAAATACCGTCAGGTACTGTTCAAAGGACAGCGCGGTAAATTGGGGCCCATTGTCAGATACCAGAACGTCTGGTAATCCGTGGGTTGCAAAGAATCTTTCTCGTTTCTTAATGACCACTTCGGTTGTTGTGTTCCTCATTCAGTGGATTTCGAGCCAGTTCGAGTAGACGTCCACGATTAACAAGAAGGTGTGGCCTTTGGTCGGCCCAGCAAAATCCAGATGGATACGGGACCAGGGTCCCCACGGTGTTTCCCATTCGGTTGGGATTGCCTTTGGTGGGGCGTTGCTTACTTCCTGGCATCTATGACAAGCTTTGACCCAAGTCTCGATTTGCTTGTCGATGCCTGGCCACTACGCGTAGCTTCATGCGAGGGCTTTCATGCACACAATGCCAGGGTGGCCATCGTGCAAGGTTCTCAGTACTGCTTGTTGGAGTCGTTCTGGGATAACGACTCTATCGCCCCAGATGATGCAGCCCTTTTGAGAAAACAACTCTGTTTGTCGACTTTTGAATGGTGTGAAGTCGTCTGATACTTGGTCCAATGGCCATCCGCGTTCCACCCAAGTGAGGACTCGTGCTAAGGCAGGGTCACATTTTGTTTCTCTCGTGATATCACAGGCGGTTAATGGCGGTGTATGAAGTGCCTCGATCTGCAACATTGTCACTGTTGGTGCAGGGTCGTCAATAGTCTCTGGAAGCGGTGCTCGGCTCAATGCATCGGTGTGGGGAATGGCTTTCCCAGGGCGGTATTGCAGCCGATAATTATAAGCAGCCAAGAATTCTGACCAGCGAGTCATTCTGGGAGATAATATATAGGGGGTTGGCTTATCCCCCGCTATTATTCCCAGCAAAGGTTTGTGGTCAGTCACTATAGTAAAAGCCCAGCCGTACACGTACTCATGAAATCTTTTGACAGCAGACACAATTGCAAGGGCTTCTTTATCAATCTGGCTATAATTTCGCTCAGTTTTCGAAAGCGTCTGAAAAATAGGCAACAGGGGCTTTGCTACCGTTAGGCAATACATGGCTCAAAATGGCGCCCACTCTGAAAGGCGATGCATCACATGTGATAGTTAACAGCAAGGTCTCATTGTACTGCATTAGTACAACGTCAGAAGTCAGTAGTTTTTTCACATTACGAAATGCCTGCTCTTCTCTATGACCCCATACCCAAAGTGCTTTTTTGTCCAGTAAACGATGTAAAGGTTCAGCGACAGTCACCTTGTGCAGCAGGAATACGTTATAAAAATTGATAAGGCCTAGAAACGCCTGGAGGTCGGCCTTATTCCGGGGTCTGGGAGCATTTTTTATTGCTCTCAATTTGCTATTGGTAGGGTGAATGCCCTGACTGTCAATTAGGTACCCTAAAAATTCGACACGATCTGTACACAGCTTACACTTATTTTTCTTCACTTTAAGGCCTGCGTCTTTGAATTCCTGGAGAACCAATCTTAAATGATCCCGTAAAATTTTTGAAGTAGGGGCAGCAATTAACACATCGTCAAAGTAGGGGACAACGCCTTTAATCCCTTGTAATAGTCTTTCCATCAGGCTCTGAAAGATCCCCGGGGCTACACTCACTCCGAATTGGAGCCATGTACATTTAAAGGCACCTCGGTGCATCACGATCGTCTGTGCCTGTGCTGTTTTTTCATCAACCGGCAGTTGCTGATATGCCTGAGCTAAGTCTAGTTTAGCGAAGACTTTTCCGCCCCCCAGGTATGGAGGAGGTGTTGCACCACCAGCACCAGATATGGGTTTTGCTGCAGGGCGTGGTTCAGGGTGGCTCGGTAGTCCCCACAAATTCTAATCGAACCATCCGGCTTAATGGGTGACACGATTGGGGTCTCCCAGGGAGAGTGATCGGTTGGCTCTAACACTCCCTGGGCTATTAACTTATCAAGCTGTTCATCGATTTTTGGCTTTAGGGCAAATGGAACTCGACGAGGCTTAAGGTGGATGGGAGCTATTTTTGGATTAAGGCTAAATGATATCAGGGTCCCCTTGTACTCGCCTAGTTTTTCTGCGAAGATGTCCCTGAATTCATGGATGAGGTCCTCCTCCCAGTCACTGCCGCTGATTCGGTTAATGCCTGCCACTTCAATGCTGAGTGGTGAGAACCATTGGAGGCCTAACAGATTAGGCCGGTCCTTGTCGATCACAGTCAGGGGTAAGTAAGCTGTGTGGTTTTTTTGAACGAGACCCGGACTCGACTGGATCCTACGACTGGAATCCTATTCCCCTGATAGTCTTTAAGTATGAGTCTTTGGGAACAGAGGTCTTGGCGCCGGATAGTGGGGATGAGTTGTTTGAGGGTCTTCCAGGAAACCATTGAGAGAGACGATCCCGAGTCGACTTCCATTTGGCAGGGCTGATTTTCGATGGCCACTTTAATTCAGATTTTCTTGGCATCTAAGGAAGAGGCGTGACTGATAGTGATAGTTTGGTGAGCCTCTTCTCGCTTCGTTGGATGATTTATGGTTCGGTTTCTGTAGGAGTGATTTACTGGTTCTCGCCTTACAGGACAGTTTCCTGTCAATTGGCGATAGTTAGCCCCCTTCAAGGTCTGGCTGGGTCCTAGGAGGCTTCTACAGACCCGTCCGATATGGCCTCGTTTCCCGCACTCATGGCAAAGCGCGTTGCAGAATTTGCATTCGGACTGGGAATGGTTGGCCCCACAGCCAGCGCATGGGTGTTGGGACTTCGGGTAATGGTCCCGATCGGACCACAGTCGATGGACCTCTTCTTCATCGGTGTCTGACGACGAAGAGAGATCCTCATGGTGGGCCGTCAAAAGCTGTTCTTCTGACTTAGGTGAAATGTCGCAGGTCGGTTGGTGTACCGGAGCGCGGTTGTGGTGCAGTTGGGCAGCCGACTTCCTGGTTGCTTCTGCTGCAGTAGCATCAGCGATGGCATCGGCAAGGCTAATGTCGCCTTTCGCCATCATCTTGCTCTGCACGTTTAGCACATCTAATCCCAGAACTATTCAGTCTCTCAAAGCCTCTTCCAGGTTGGCGAACCCGCAGAGGCCTCCCAAGTTTCGGAGGTCCGCAATGAAATCAGCAATGCTCTCTCCTTTCCACTGGTTTCTTTGGTAGAACTCGTGCCGCCTTACGAGCGTTGGTACGGTCGGTGCATAGTGGGCCCTCAGTAGGGGTTCGAGGACGTCCCAGTCCATAGCCTTCACTTCAGCCGATTTTGCTAGTGCCTTGGCCATCTTGAATACGGTCGGCCCGCAATGCACTAGGAATATCGCCTGTTTCTTCCCGATTGTGGCATCCTTCAAATTATTGGTTTCCAAGAACACTTGGAAATGATCCATGTAGGACTCCCAGTCTTCTTGCGCTGGGTTGAATGGAGTGGGTGGTATGACGCCACCGGACATGGTTCCTCCATTGTGCGTTTTCAGCCACGTGCTCGGTTATCTTTTCATTGTTCAGTCAGTTCTGACATCTCCACATCCCACCTTCATCGCCAGTGTTAAGTGTGGAGCATGAGTGCGAAGAATGGAGACGAGCCGGTGAAAACAGTGAATTTCAACTCTTTATTTACATGGTGTGACAGCTCAAACTCGATGGCTGCTATAGTCTTCCTTATATAGGCAACTTATTAACTATTTAACCAATGAAAACCTGGGAGCGCTAGCTCCGTTGATCAATGAGAATGGCTCGTTAACGGCCAATCAGACTCTCCTGAATGGACCAATCTGATTTCGCCATTTAACAGCCAATCAGAAATGCAGGGCTAGAACCCTGCACTTGACTTCAAGCTCTAGATAACTTTATTACACATTTATTCATTCACAACAGTGTTACCCAGTTTGGTAATGAAATGCCTATAAGAAAACAATCATACTCAGGGAGCACCAAGGAAATCACGTTTTTTTTTCCCAAGAGAAAGAGACCAAAGGACAGAGACTGGTATTTAAAAAAAGAAAATAAGCATAAAGTTTACATACCCCATACTGTTTTATAGATGTGTATATACCCAGGAACAGCATGATTTTCCAGGTCTTTCCTAAGCATACAGGGCAATAATGCACTAGAGCATATCCCTATCTTCCTGAATTAGACTTTTAATCCACTCAAGAAAAAAGAGGAAAACTAAATGGAGTGAGCATGTTCACAGAAAAACTTCTATAGGCTGTTGTATTTTTGTCAATGCATTGGATCAGGCCTAAAACTGCAATGGATCAAGCCCTAATGCTATTCTACAAATCATAATGAAGACATGAGGAACATCAATTATCCTGGTGCTTACCAAGTGTAATTCCTTAGTAGGGATGCCTGATTTTCTACAATCCTGGATCAATTTTCTTTTATGTATTTCTGCTGATGGTGGCTTCAGTAATGTTAGATCAGGGCTGTCAAACTCCTGGCCCATGGGCCGGATATGTCACATGTTGGCCACACCCATGCCCAGTTTAGTGAAGGGGGGGAAAGCCCCAATGTGTCACGTGATGCCACCACGATGAGGTAAATTTGACACCCCTGTGTTAGATTATCATATCCCCACTGCAACATAGTCTCCAGCTACAGGATTTTTCTGCTAGAATTCAATGTCAAGGAGCCACCAAGAACACTCCCAACAACATGGACAAGGCAAGCCACTAGTATATAAAAATAAAAGCAAACGCACACCCTGATGGGTTTGGTAATGAAATGTCTGCAAGAAAATCACCAAGCTCAGAGAACATCAAGCTCAGACAACACCAAGAATTCCATAGAACTGAGTGTATCGCACATGGAACCCAAACATACCATAAATTCATCAGAAAGAATACAGTCATGAGAAATAAGAAAATGACATGGGTGTTGCGAATCTGGGTGTCTAGGGTTGGTAAATTATTTTTGTTTATGAGCCAATCAGTCTATACATTGCTATTGCTGTTTAATACCTTTAGTTATGAATACAAGTAACTCAATAAAGGCATTTGTTCATAGCGATAAATTTGTCATGGACTCTTATTGGATCTGCAGAGGTAAGAGTAATGCCTGGTTGGAAATTTGGCAGCAAACTTTGGTAATGTGTGTTGGGCAGGAGAAAAGGATTCAATAAAGACTTGGAGTCAATTTCTTGAATTTAATATTAGCCTTGTGGAAAATTCAGGGCTATATCTAAACATACTATAAAGCAAATTCAATTTCCATTACTTCTACCTGTTCCACCAGATTCAACAAAATGAACCAGTTCCAAGCCCCTTCTGTGAAACAATACCATCTTGTGAGACCCAGGAAACATGCCTTCTCTGCCTTGATGTTGGTATCTAGGGGGTTGTGAGTCACTTGTCACATGTGTGACTCTATGCTATTACTGTTGATTTTAGTAGCATTTTTCTGCTTTATTTTTGTATTGGCTTTTGCATTGCTATTAGCTACCTATAGTTACTCACAAATAAATTAATCTTCATTTTCTTCTTTTTCCAATGGTATTTTTCTCTCTCGAGCTTTTTTCTTTGATGTAGAACTGGGGGGGGGCTGCAGGGGGCAGCATCCTGCAGATTTTGGAATTGTCTGAGATTTCTTTTTCTTCTGGTTGTAAATGGATATAATTGATAATATGTATTTTGCTGGTGTTCAAATATTGATGCAGTAAAGTGATATAAAACCTATGAAACCTTTATTCCAGGGAAGATGAGTTCAGAGGTTCTCACCCACAAGCTATGAGGCACTGGATAATGTAAGATTTGTGATTTCTAATGCAAGCAAAGAAAGCGTAGAAATGAAAATGAAGAGTAACAGGCAAGAGCTTGTCAGGAGTTACATTTATCTAGCAAGAACTTTGTAGTTTGATATAGTTGCTATAAAGTGGGTTTAATGTGGGGGAAACAGATTTTCCCACTCAGTTCAATACTGCTCAGTAGAAACAGAGAAAAGAGGAACAGAGCTAGTTTTTTTTTTAAAAAAAAATCTACATAAGTACTTATAAATTAGAATGTTAAAAATTCAGGCTATTGAAAGAACAGAGCAAAAATCTTGTTTGGCCTCCTAGCCTAGTTCAATGTAATCCCAGAAATTTGTTGTAGTTGTTATTGTTTTGGAGAGAAACTTGGGAGACAAACTAGATTTTTTCTGAGAAGGGCACCTAGGAGATTGGTGACCCATGAGGAAAAAAGAAAGAGAAAAGTTGTTGGGTTCAACTATTGTCAAGGGATGGGAAGGTTGAGTTGCCTTGTTGTGGAACAAAAATAATATGTGGGTAGAGAGAGAGTATAACCATGATCAGCCTTTCTTAATCTGGGCAACAGGGCCACTTTATAAAAGCCACATATAAGAAATGTTAAACATATTTAAAATAAAGACATCACTTTTTGACAGCATTTAGCACCAAGATTACCTTCTTTTCTTAAGAAAATTGCCTAAATTTCAGATGAATGCTTTCTATACATTGTTCCATGTTCTGTGTTTGGAGTCACTGAAACAGAAGCTAATGGATTTATAGGTAATCAGCTTTTTATTATTCCTTTGCATAGCATTTTATTGCCTAGCCATTTTTCCCTGGTTTTTGTATGAGCTTCTTGGTTTACTGCAAGCTATAACAATTACCTGGAATCAATTGTAAAATGTATGAAGAACACAATCTTGCTAATGTTTCATTGATTGCTTTATTAAATGCCATACTATCTGATGTAAAGGTCTTTCTTTTGGTCCGACTGTGCCAAATTAACCTTTCTCATCATGTCACCTAATAGCCTTGAGTTATCTTTTCAAAGAGGTGCAATATACACAACTCATAAATTATGGACAAACAGGAGAGAGTCTTCCTTGTTTATAGTCACCTATTATTTGGGCCTAATATTTCAACTGAAAATGATGATACAATAAGCCATTCCACCAGAAGGGTGAGCAAGCCAACATTTTCCATCTCAGCTTTACTTAACTCCAGCAAAATTGCTACCAAGGACAAACCATTGCAATAATTCAACATGCCACTCAGATTGTGAAGTTTTTTAGATGATGAATATTTCCTTGGGCACTTTTGTCTTATGGTTGTTGGCCAGCCTGAGTTGCAATCTTTACAGGCTGTTCTCTTCTGCTGCATCAGCTTTAACCAAGCTTGTAGACATAACCTCTCTCTCTACTATCGGAATTAATAGCAAGAGGCCATACACGCTCAGCAGGCTGCTGCTTCATCCCTTCCCTGAAGGACCAGGCTGTAAGAAAATACCAAGAATTCAGCTGCCAGGAAATATAAAATTACAATAACCTTTCCATGCTCAACCACAGTATTTTCTTTAATTATAGAACATCTTGCATTTCTTCATAGGATAATTAGATCATGACTTGTTTTAATCTCCTCAGGACAGCTACTACTGCTCTGACCTTGAGGAAAATTTCAAGTGTTAATATTAGATTCCTTGTTTTTCTCTTGGGGAAGAAACTGTATTGGGTTTCCCCTCAACTGGAAACCATGATGGACAGTGATGCTTTTATTGGTATAATGAAATTTAAAGTATCCTTTCTAATTCAGAAAAGATTACATCTCCAGAGGAGATGGGGCTGTTTCCTGTCGATGGGTACTTTGGAGAAGTGGTATTTTGGTAAGGACATCCTTGTTGAGAAAACCATGGACAGTTTATCTGGATTTAGCAGCAGTTCCTCTGAGCAGTATCAGTCTTCAATTGGCCATAATGTAAAAAGAGAACGGATGGAAGATTAGGAGAATGGAGGCAGGCTAATGGCCATATACGACCTTCAGCCCTATTTTGGTTGCCAAGAGAGCACTGAAAGTTTATAAATAAACAAAAACAGGTTGAAGGCAAAGAGGTGCAAAATATGTGAGCTAACCCTTTATGAGATGTAAAGTGCCTATTTGCCACTGTAAACTTTTCAACCTCCACATACCACTAAAAAGATTTGGAGAACCAATTCCCACATTCAGTGATATCACAAACCGCAAGACCCTGAGGTTGACAAAAATGTGCAAACCCAACATTCTAGGAAGTAAATCCCTGGAGCAGCTACAAGCAGTTAGGGGTAAGTGTTGGCCCCTGATCCATTATTTTCCAACTTGTAAAAGATTATTCTCTTCACCTCATCAGGTCTGCTCTTTACAGAGGCCTTTTTTGTAAGCACATTACAGGTAGCAATTCTTCCTGAGTGTTTTGTGGCAAAAATAAATAAATAGAGAGATAAATAGTAGGTGGTTCCCAAGGGTGTTTTATTGGGGGATTTCTCTTAATGATATCTCTAAACTGAGAGAACTTGGATGGAAGTCATGCCAATTAACGGGAGAATAAACAAACCTGTTTTCAATCAGATCCAAATGCATCTCTTCAATGTTGGGAGCCTTCTGTTCTCTCACGCTTCTGTGCCTTTTGCTGCTAAGATGTTCAGCTTTTAAAACCTTCATCAATTTAACAAAAAAAAAAAACCCTGATGCATTTCTAACAAGGGAATATAATTAGATGAACCAGGCGCGCGTGTTATTCTACCAAGGATTGTCTCTGCAATGAACCTTTGAACGGCAAAAGACAAACTCCCACTGGAATACACAAAAGCAGCAGCTACAAAATACCATATGGGGATAGTGATGTTGAATACATCAGCAAAATCAAGAGAGAAAATATATCTCAAAAGACATCAACATATGGCAAACATCAGGCAGGCTGAAAAAATGTTTATTCTGTGACCTGTGGAAGAAGCACATATGTGCTAGAGTGTGATGGTGGGAAGATAAATTTATACAGGACTGTTGAACATATGTTTACACCAGAAAGCAATCACATAGAAGACACGAGATTCTAAAATTATTGGCATTTTTTGGCAGTAATTCAGTAAACCAGCAACGTAGACCCAGTGAAGTGTAACATGTAATTACATATGAACAATTATTTCAATGTAGTACCACTATGTTTAAGGGGCTTCAGTATAGACTGAACCAATTTTTCTTCCAAGGGGAGGATACATCATATATATTTCTAAAGATCAGGCTGGATGGGCAACTCTCAGAAATGCATTGAGTGAGGAATTGGACTAGAGCAGGGGGTATCCAACCTTGGGAACTTTAAGACTTATGGACTTCAACTCCCAGAATTCCCCACCCAGATGGTTGACTGGGGAATTCTGAGAGTTGAGTCTTAAAGCTGAAAAAGTTGGATACACCTGGACTTAGAAGATATCTAAGTTTCTTCCAGCTCTTATGGGTCTATGGTTTGTCCATCCCAGAAAAAGTAAAGGTTGTGGGAATTGTAATCTAAATTATATAGAAGAGCTGCAGATTCTAATTTTAGTTTGTACATGATACTGTTTTGTTCCAATCCCGTTGGCATCCAATCATATGAGTTACTAAAAAAGAGAATGATGCACTGGGAAGGATTTTAATTATAAGAATGTTATATTTTGCTCTCTAAGTGGCATGCAGAGCCATTTGTGCTGGCATGCGAGCCAGAGGCAAACTTACCTCACTGCGCATGCGCATGCCTCACAGCTGATTTTCAGCTGGTTTGAGGCTTTTTCGGCCTCCCAGAGGCTTGAAAAAAATCTCTGCAGGCTGAATCAGCCTGTTTAGTCACTTCCTATAAAATCAGCTGTGAGGTGCAGTGCAGGTAAGGGCGGGTGGGGGAATGGCGCATGCATGTGCAGGGAGCATGGGGGAGTGCATTGCTTTCTGGATGCACCAGCACCCATACAATTTTTGGCACAGGAGCCCAAAAAGGTTAGCCACCACTGCTCTAGGTTGTGTGCTGTAGGTTTGGTCCACTCAAGAGCTATTTCAGCTTTTACATAAGTTGTCAAGCTTGTTAAGAGCTATGCTCAAAAAAATGGACATAGACAGCATCCAAAATGAGTAGGGCCCATTCTCTGAATGTTTTAACATTTACATTATTTTCACGTCATGTCTGACATTTTGGAAAATGTTTAGAAAGCAGCAAATTTTGCCTCATCAGTAGAGAACACTAGACATCCTGTCTTCATTAGTTCTCATTATTTGATTGGTTTGAGATGAATACAGGTAGTCCTTTACTTACCACAGTTCATTTAGTGACCTTTCAAAGTTACAATGGCACTGAAAAAAGTGACATGACTGTTTTTCACACTTACGACTATTCCATGGTTATATGATCAAAATTCAGATCCTTGGCAACTGACTCACAGTCGGTTGCAATGTCCCAGAGTCATGTGATCAGTTTTTGGGACCTTCTGACAAGCAATATCAATGGGGGAAGCCATAGTCACTTAACAACCATGTTATTAACTTAACAAATGCAATGATTCACTTAACAACTAAGGAAAGAAAAGTCATAAACTGGGGCAAAGTCACTTAACAAATATTTCACTTAGCAACATAAATTTTGGTCTCAATTATGGTCATATTTCACGGACTACCTGTATATAGTTTTTACAATAGTTTTTAATGTTTTTTTTAAAAAATCCATTTTAAAAGGGAGAAAAATTGGGGTGGGAATGGGTGGGAAGGTCCAGTAGGAAAAGGTTCAATGGGATTGAAAAAAGGACATTTAGTGTTATAGTTCCCTCTGCTGATAGAAAAAGAGCTGCCACTTTTTTCCCTCTTCTTTTAGAGAAGATGCCCAAACCAGTAGCTTCTGATAACTCCTGCTTATTCTGAATGAATAAGCAGGAAAACACTGAAAAAGAAGACAAGTAAGCAGGAAACTTGATCATGAATGCAGCTGATAGGAAAGCAGTTAGGTAGATAAGTGAGTGAGTATCAATAGCAATAGCAGTATATATATATCGCTTATATATCGCTTCACAGTGCTTTACAGCCCTCTCTAAGCAGTTTACAGAGTCAGCATGTTGCCTCGAACAATCTGGATCCTCATTTTACCAACCTCAGAAGGATGGAGGGCTGAGTCAACCTTGAGTTGGTGAGATTTGAACTGCCGAACTTCTGGTAGTTGACCACCAACAGTTCAGCAGTCAGCAGAAGTAGCCTGCAGTACTGCATTCCAACCACTGCACCAACATGGCTCTTGTAGGCGTGGAATTCCTGGTGATTGCTGAGCTTGGCTGTTTTATAGCAGATTTCGTCACTTAACTATGAAGATCACCATTGTGAAAAGAGTAGGGTTTGCTCTCTCTTTATATAAAGTATCTTGCCCTACCTGTTTTAGTGGAGATGTGATTTTCTCATTGGTAATTCCTTGATTAGAATTTTGTTTTCTGTTTGCTTTGCTTGGCGTTAATAATCACTGCTAAAAAACAGTGGATGTTGGCCTCTGGAGAGAGAAGTTCTGGTCTTTTTGTCTTCTTAGCTTTTTTATTGTCACTTTTGAATGGTGTGTAAACATGGGTTGTCTCTATGTGTCTATTGAAGGCTGACTTGTCTGAATGCCAAGCTTCCAGGAATTTCCTATGAGTATATGTGTTACAGCAGAAGAAGTTAGAGGATGTGGTGACATCTTCGGGAATGCTGGACCAGACAGCAGGGTATCTATGGATCACACTTTTTACACTCCTGCTGAGACAGTCACACATTCTTATTGCCCTTCCATTTTATTCTCAAAACCTTGTGAGGAGGTCCATGACTGATCAAGAACACACTCACTGACTTTCATCATTGATCTGGGCTTTTAATCTTGTGCCTTCTTATTCCTTTAAGCAGAGAAAGCAATAATATGATATGATTAAAAGACAAAGAAATCCACAACTGATGTGAAAGCAATTTGCTGTTCTGCAGAAAAAAACAGTTTCATTTTCCCTGTCCTCATATAGATCACCTTTATAGCACATGGCACAGGTATGTTTTTTAGGAGGGTCTATTTCTAGCTCTAAAATCAACTAGGTTTGCTTTTTAAAAGAATGTTGGTCTTGAGCTCATTCAATGTAATGGTTATTAGGGCCATATTGAAATCAAAGGAACACATTAACTATTTGGCTATGAAAAGATTGCAATGTTATTGCTTTAAGTTGGATGCTCCTTTTAGAAAAAAAATATAATTTTATATTGGAAAGGGAAGCAAAACCTCTGTGTTGTTTACTTTAGGACTCTTATGGGTAGTTTGTGACTACCCTTGCTTGTTCTGTGATAATTTTGCACTTAGAAAAGGCACAGCTAACATTCAAGTCACACATATATGCACACATGTTCCTCTTCTGCTAGTAACTTTTAGCAGAAGTCCTTGGGGGAAACAACCATTAAACAAACATCTGTGCCTTCCCTATACATCAAATTTCTGGCAGCATTTTCAGGGAAAAAGCTGACACAAAAGATCTGCCTGGTTCACCAAAGCTTGACTTTCAAAAAAGCAGAAACTTTGGATTAAGGATGCTGAATACCCTGGTGCTGCTAAATGGGTTATGAGTATCCTAGTGCAATAGATGTCAATTTTTACAATAAGTATCTTCTGAAAGAAGCGTCTGCAGGATTAGTATTGTCAGCTGTCGAGTGTTATCTGTCTGGAAATAGTACTTAGTATTGTCATCTGTCAAAATGATTAAGTGTAGTAAAATGCTCTGTTTTTAAAGTTTTTATGATAAAAACAAACATCTATCATATAAAGGGATGCTTCATCATCAGCACTACACTCAAGTTATCTTTCTGTGAAACAGAACAGAAGGAGTTGGAGGGGGTAGAAATTGAAGGAAACAGCTTTTTTTGAGAAACCAGAGAATTAGGCTGGCTTGCAGAATAGAGGCATCCTGACTTATCAGGAATGAATTTGATGGGGGGAGAGGAAGAGAGATCTGTTAGCCCACAATGCCACAATCAAAGGTATGACAGGGGTCTTTCATATGAGACACATGAGATCACAGTAGCCATATTATATCTAGTTGGCGCAGTTATTGGAAGTTACTTAAGTACAAGGCATAAGAGTTAAGTTAGACTGGATGGTATGCAATCAGATTTAGTGAGATTACCATTCAACATTTTTATTACTGACTGGGATGAAGCAGTAGAAGGTATGATTATCTGATCTGTCGATAACACAACATTAAATGGGGCAGCTCTGATGGTTGATATGGGTTGCTGCCAGCATTCTATGTATCAACCAAAGATCTTCTTAAACTGTATGTTGTTTGCAGTCTTTTGCAGCTTCACTGGCGCTACAGCAGGAAGCTGCAACTTCTTGATATATTTAGCAAAATTCTTGGATATGGTACCAAGTGCCCCAATGACAATTGGTATCACTGTTACATGTTTCATCCATAATCGCATAGTTTCGATGGCCAGGTCATGATATTTCATAATTTTCTCCTGGTACAGCAATATCAATAAATTGTACGTTTCAGTTTTTGACAACTGTGATATTTGGCATGTTGTGCTCCAAATGATGATCCATCTGTATTCAAAAGTCCCACAAGATCATATTATTATTATTATTATTATTATTATTATTATTATTATTATTATTATTATTATTATTATTATTATTATTATTATTTCCCACTAAATTGACCCTCGAGGGGTTGGGGGAGTTTTCCTCATTCTTACCTGAAGTCACGAACTCATGGCAGTTTCTTTCTATCGCTACGAGATGGGTTAGGAGATAACCATCTTTTACTACAAGGCAGATATACAAAGAATTGGTCATTAAGGAAGAACTTCATCACAAACATGAGTTATGAGGATACCTGAGGAACCGATAAATGTAATTTGTTATGGACGTCTTTTTTTATTATTATTAAAACAAATTTTATTAATTTTACAAAAACAATACACAAATAATCCAGGCATAACAATTTGAAAATTCTTTTCTAAAAAAAAAAAAAAATAATTAAAGAAGAAAGCCAATAGAACATACAAAATAATTCCAAATTGTAATATCAATATTTACATTATCTATTTAACTTCATATCTTATCCCGACTTCTCCTTTTCATTCTAGTTATCCAAATAATATTTCTTGCTTATTAAAATTTTATTGCCTTTCATAAACATACAAAACACAGAACATAGAAGAAAACAAAAACAAAAAACCTAAAACATCTTTTCTGAAGGCTGCTTAATCCTGGGTTGAAACTCTTCACAAAGACACAAATTCAAACATCATATTCACTTTATATATCCTTCCATATCTTATTATCATTTTCAATATCATTCTTTGTCTGTTCTATTTCCAACTATCCATTCATCTTTTTTCGTTTAATATACTTCTGTTTCCTATACACTGATTGGAGTGATGCCTTTAACTCATTGTCCTAACTTAAAATTACTTCATATAACACTTAATTTATCTTGGGATTCTGTTTAGTACATTCTAAAATTACACAATAAATTTTATAAAAAAGGTAAAGACCCAGCAATAACTAAATAAAATCCTACATAAGCACTATCCATATCATTAAAAAAAAAAACTAATCATATATATTAATACTCATTTATATCTTAAGCATTTTACTCTAAATACACATATAAAGACCCAATCTTATGTACCTTCTAGAATCCCCCCCTTTTATCCTTAATTAGATTCACCCATTGTCTCTAAATAAACTTTTTTTCTTTAAATCTTGCTTCCCACCATTGAGGCTTCTCCTCCCCCCCTTTCTCTCTTGCTTATTCTTCTCCTTGCCCTTTTTACCCCTTTGTCTCTCCTCCTCCCTTTTCTTACTCCCTTTCCATTGTTTTCTAACCTTACATCCACCTTTCATCTCATTTTTCTCTTTTTTGGTTGTTTTTTCAAACCTTAAAATCCCCTTTTTCTTATCCTCTTTCTCCTCCTCCCCAGAAAAACCCCATTGTTCATCAAAGATGGCTTCTTCTTCATCTCCTTCTTTGTCCCAATCGTTCTGCTGCATAGTCAACTTTTCATAAGTGCATAACGCCATTTCTAAAAATTGAAATAAAGTGCCCAAAGTAGCTTTTCCATCTTGTTCTTCCTTTTTATATTTTTGATATTCCGTTTTTAATTCATCCACAAGCGATGCCATCATAAAAAAAGAAACTTTTCCCAAAACAACCACCCAAGTATTTTTAATCATTTGAAATTAGACAGCAAGAGGATAAACAATTTTATGAAATTTGGGATCTTTTTTATAAATGGCTAGATGATAAAATACGATAATAGAATATTTGGAATGCTAGATAGTAAGAAATATCTTTGTTTTGCTATTTTGCTATTATTTTGTTATTTGATATTATATTTATAAAGGGTTTTTTAGGATCGATTTGGTATGATTATATGATTTGTTGAATAATCTGGTTAAAGTATTGTTAGCTCATAAAGCATGAATGATTAAAAGTATAGTCAAAAAAAAATTTTTTTAGTGATATTAGGATATATAAGTTTGGATTGATAATATGATTTGTTATGTAACATAACTGTAACTGGGACTACAGAATGAATGCACAAAAATGATGAACCAACTGACACACTGGATGTACATACGAGATTTGAATGTTTTAATGTTTTGTTTGTCTTGTTTGTTAGAAAATTAATAAAATCTTTTTTCAAAAAAAAAAAAAGAATAATTCAAAAAATATTCCAAAAGTTAATGCTTTTTTTTCCTTCTTCTATTTCTTTTTCTGGGGTTACTGTTTAATCAAAGAGGTCCAATTACCATATATCTTTCTTTAGAATTCTAGGCAATCTCCTCCTTTTTCAACTTCTGCTCCAATTTTTTTCCTCTCCCTTCCCACTTGCAACAACAATCTTTAAATGATCAGAAATCCATACCTCCAATAAGGGTTTTCCGATTTCTTAAATTATTAAGTCCAATGTCCAAAGAGTCTTTTGTCCTTTGCTTTAACTTTCAAAATAATTCACCTTCAATGCCCAAATAAATTTCAAATCTTCATCTGCTGTTTCTATGGGGTGGGAGAGTGTAGAAAAAAAAAAAATCCCTTTAACAGCTTTCTCCGCCGCTTTCCGATCTTCTTAGGGATACAATGTATCCTCCAGCAATTCAAACAATTCAGTTCCAGAGAGTTTGAGAGATGTTGATTAACCAGGCTCAGCCAGCACTTTCACTTTTCCTGCTTCCTCCAGCACAATCTTACCCGGTTGCAGGCTTCTTTGTGGCGGCCATTACTGACCGCCGCTCCACCACCTCAGGAAAAAGGGGTTTTTCCAGACGAGGAGGGGGTCTGCAACACCGCCAACCCCCTGTCCGGCTCCCCTCTCTCTTTCAGGGGAGCTCTACAGGCTGCCCTGTAGAGGCAGCCATATCCCCCGGATCCATTTGGATCAGGGGCACCTTGGCGGCAAGCACAGCAGGAATCGCGGACGGTCACGAATTCCTGCTGCCCCGAAGCCAAGCGAAACCAGAAACCCTTATGGACGTCTTTTTGAGTTATCTATCTGCATCTGTACAGTTTACAAATCTACCTCTGTGCAGAAGACAGAAAAGTAAAAGATGATCTCCTGAGGCCCACCAATATAAAGCTTGTTAATTTGGATTTGTGATAAAGCAAAGTAATACTGAAGCCGGTAGTGAATATGCAATGTTAATCTAAACCGGCATGTATCATCATCTCTGTCTCTCTCTGTGAGCATCGGAATTTTTTACCTGCTGGTTGGATGGTGGGAGGGGCTGGAATTTCCCACATGCTAGTAACAAAGAGAACTTTTTAACTGCAGAATTGAAAACCAGTAACCCACCCACCCCCCTCTTCTTTGCTCAATTTGTCTTCCTGCTATCTCAAAGACTCAATTTGCATAACAAGGAGAGTCAAATATTTCCCAGCTCTCAAAGGAAAATCACACTTCTGTCTTTAAACCTTCTACAAATGCAGTGAGAGACTCTGAGAAATCATGCCTGTATGCTTGTCTGTAAAACAAAGCTGATCTTCCTCTGTTCCTCTGGCAAAGCAATAAAGAGGCCACAGTTATAAAAATTCCTCCAGCCAGAGCTGTCTCCACAGCAATGGGCACATTCCTTCCCCCTGAAGAGAGACACCTAATCTAGCAATGATTTAAACAAATCAGCATTTGTCTTTTGCTATCCTTTTGCTATTAAAGGATTTTTCCTTTTACAAAATTAGTAGCAATCTAAAGCAACCACAGTGCAACATTGTATTCACCTTTCCTTCCAGCATTTTCGATTGCAATTCAACTGCTAGACTCTACCACCATCTGGTGGTCAAAAAAAAAATTTATATGATTTTTTTATCAAAGTCTCTCAAGATTGACCAGAGTATTTATCCATTGATGACCCCTTTTTGCAACTCTTGTGGACAATTTAATCAATTTAATTTAAATGTTCCAAGATTAACTGCAACCTAACAGACTAAAGTAAAACAGCCTACAGACCCATCTGGGGGTCAAGAAGAAATTTACAGTGAAGTCAAAGAATTCTTACCATTTTTTCCATTTTTTCAAGAGTGGGCAGGAAATTCTCCCCCTCCTTTTTCTTCCACAAAGAAGTGAGACCTAAGCAACACAGCCCACAGCTATATCTGGGGCTCAAGGAAAAATTTCCCAAAGTTTGATTTTTTTACACAGTTTCTCAAATATTCACCAGTGTTTCTCCAACTATAACTCCTTTTTGCAACTATTATGGACCATTTAATCAACTTAATTCAAAGGTCCCAAGAGTAACTGCAACCTAACATGGGTGGAGCAACAGTGTCTTCCAGACCCTCTGCTGCCACCTTGTGAAGCAAGCGACAATAATAGGCATATTTCTGCATTTAGCCCTCTAGTTTTCAGACTTCGCGATGCAACCTCTAGTGCCCCCTTGTGTTGCAAGCTCACAATGCATCCTAGAAGCAACCATACTGTGTGCTGTGCTAGCATCGCCCAGACTCTGCAGTGCCACCTATGTGCTCAAGTATTAAATTCAGCAGCAATTCTACTTTCTGCTACCTGCTTGCAGTGCACCCTAGTACAAAAAAGGGAATTGCACAGAAACCACTAAATTTTCCAAATTTCCCCCTTTGCCAATATGAAGCATAGCAACTTCCTCATCCATGACAAATGTCTCTGATGTATCAGAAGACCCAATTCCTTCACCCACCCTTGTTGTAAATGTGGAGCCTGATTCCCAAAACTCAGTTTTAAATGTCCAACCCTCTGGAGAAGCTGTGATACCTCAGAAGGCTTACGACCTCAGACAGCATAGGAAGCTTACCTCACCTGCAGTGACACGCTTCAGAGAAGATTAGGAAAGGCAGTATCGCTGTCATGCAGAGGCATGGACAGAGCTGGTCAAAATCAGTGACACCCCCAAAAGTAAGTTGCCCCTCGAGAGCCTCTTCCTGAGGCAGAAGGAGTTAGAGGAGCACCTCACATGATGGAGAGACAGTGAAAATAAGCTTAAATACCTACAGTCAAACCTGGAAGATGCAGAGTTCCAGGAACACATTCATTGCTTTGAGGAGGCAAACAAAGAATGTGGAGACAGCGTTCAGGAAGGCAAAAACTCCCTCCAGGCCGTGCTCCTTGTTGAGCTGCAGAAGGAGCAAATACCGAGGGAGAAGTCCAGATCTTCAATCACAAGCAGCTTCTTCCCACCACTCAAAGAAAGCCTCCTCCCTCCATCCCAAACTGGCAAGCAGCTTCCAGTGTCTCATGCCAATCCTCTGCTGCTGGCTCTCACCATCTTTCCAGAGCATCCTCCCGTTGCAGTGGTGCAAAGCAGCAAGTTACACCGAAAGAGTTGCAGAATCTGAAGTAGAAGCTACAGTAGCAGACGCAGAGCTATGCGCCACAGAGGAGGTAACATGGCAGAAGGCGGAAATAGCGGCTCAATAGGCTGAAATAGCGGCTCAACAGGCCAAAGTTCAGGCCAGTCAACAAGCTGAAATAGCCAAAGCCCAGGCCAGAAAACAGGTGGAAATGGCCAAAGCGCAGGCCAGAAAACAGGTGGAAATGGCCAAAGCGCAGGCAAAATTGGAATTGGCCGAATGGCAAAGAGATGCCACAACAAAGATGGTACGTGCCGCAGCATGGCGGAAGATTGCCAACAACACCTCCCTCCAATTCAACCTTGAAGAGTTGGGAGAAGAGAGCCCAGATACATGGGTCAAGGCCTACGTGGATGAGCAACACTCGCTATAAAATGAGCAGATGGAACCGCCTCAGTTGCCTAGCTGTCTCCCACAACCAGAGAGGCACAGGGATGAATCTCAACCACAGACTCTACACATCAGTTACGCAACTGATGTTGTACGACCTAAAGTACAAGATTGACTTCCCACCAACAGCAAACCTTCCCCAACTGATGTTGTACGTACTAAGGTCCGAGATTCTCTTCCCAACACTAGCATCCTTACTCCAACATTTCATGGCCTGCCAGGTGAGCAAATTAGCCCCCCAGTGCTCACAACGACCTCTCAACAAGTCAACATGCCATCAACGACACCTGCCATACTCAATCAACAGGCAGCAGCATTCCTGCCACAACCTTAATACCAATCCAGCTCCCAGGCACCACAAGGTAACCGCACCCAGCCTACATATCAGCATGATGCTCGACCATTGTCCCCAGTATGGGAGAATGACATCCTCTGTAAGTACTGGTAGGAAGAGTACAACCCATCATTGACTTACAACCCGAACCTACCCTATGAGTATCCAGGGGGAGAACCCTCTATGTCAATACCTCCCCCCAACTCAGCAAATGCTGAAGATTACTGGAGAAACTTGGCTGTACAGAGTGGAAAGCTAAATCTGCCTGCCAACGGAGTTCGCAGATTCTCTGACAAGCCAGGTGGTGAGTATCTAATATGGAAGAAACATTTCTTGTGCCCTGTTCAAGCGGCATGCCTGAACCCTGATGAAATGATCGGACACTTGATAGCATGGCTAGGACCACAGTCTGCAGAAATACTGAGGGCACTTTTGGCATCCCACTTAGACAACCCGGCTGCTGCCCTATAGTTATCATGGAAAAGGCTTGATGAACTGTATGGCGCTTCTGAGGACATAGAAGCAACACTCTTGGATAGCCTCGACAGTTTTCCTAAAATTCCTATCGACAAGCCTTGTCGAATCAGACCTCGCTAACATATTTGTCCAGCTGAGAATGACACAACAGGATCCCAACTTACCAGCACTCGCCTGTCTCGATCACGTCGGCACGCAGAACAAAATTGATTGAAAACTTCCACAGGTGCTGATTAAAAAGTGGCTCCAGTTGACTGACACCTTCATGGCCAAGGATTGCCACCACTTTATACCCTTCACACTTCTTGAAGAATTCATGTCCCACCAGGTAACAGTGTGCAACAAACACCGGGCCCATGGACTCAGAGCTATTAGTCCTCCTAATGACAAAAGATACAACAGCAACCATCTATCGCTCTCAGGCTCTATACACACTACCAGGGAAAGACCCTTCATGGCTGTCCATAATACCGATATTGACTCCTCATCCACACACAGTTGTGGAGAGAACTCATCAGATACAACCCAATTTAGATCTCTGAACACAAGAAGAATACAGTTTTGTCCTGTGCATAACACTCATCACTCGCTGAACAGCTGCACTGGGTTTGCAGCAAAATCACTGACCCAATGAAACGACTTGCTAAGGGAGTACCAATACTGCTACAAGTGTTGTGAATCCAAACACCCGTCCAAGTACTGCACAGCCAAGGTGCAATGCGACTTATGCCATAGTGACCAACACCTGACCGCGCTGCATCCAGACTCCGAGCTGCCACTGCTGAAATCTCGTAACCCTCCTCCAGACAAGGAGTGTCAACATAATACAGAAGCATGCAGGGCTCCTCAGCAGTCTGGCAAACTGCAACCAAAACCAAGCATGAGTGTCAACTGCACAGTACTGCACGCCGACTCACCATGCCTTCATTCGTGTCTTCCCATCTGCTTAGCCAAAGTGTACCTTGAAGGATGCCCTGAAGATGCCATGAAAATGTACGTGCGGATAGATACTCAAAGCACCTGCACCCTGGCCAGACCTGCATTCTTCGACATCTTTGAGGTGCAACAGGACAAACTTCCCTTCACTGTATCAATGTGCCATGGACCAAGAAGCACGGTGGGGAGGAGAGCTGCTGGACTCTGCATAGAGTCATTAGATGGAAGTTCCCGGTTCCCACTACTGCCCGTATTTGAATGAGATCGGGTACCGAATGACCGCAGTCAGATCGCAACACCTGAGATCATAAGTAGCATGCTTCACCTACAGCACCTGGCTCATCACTTTCCCGCTCTAGATCCGTCGGCTGAGATCCTACTCTTGCTGGGAAATAATGCCCCACGTGCCTTTCTCATCTCCGAGTCAGTCGGTGGTCCTGTAGATGGCCCAGTGGCCATCAAATCTCCACTAGGATGGGGGATCATAGGAATTGTCAGTGATGATCAGATGCAGGCTCCAACCCAGGCAAATGCCTTAGCACCATCCATTCCAACAGTCTTCCGACGCCCTTTAGCACCATTGAAAAGAAGAATGACATTCCAGCCCAAAAGGCTGCCAGCAATCAGTACACTTTTGCTAGAACACCCTAAACAACCACCAGACGTCCAGTAAGATGCTCTATATGGGCATATGCCTCCGCAACACCCTTTCCAACAGCTTCCCGATACCCTTTAACACCATGGAAACAAGAGTACCATTCCGATCCTAAAAGGCCTCCAGAAGCAACCACCAGACTTTCACTTTTGCTGCCAAGAGTACCTGTACATCCTAAAAGGCCGCCAGAGGTGACCAGCAGACTTGCACCAAGAGGCCAAACTTGAAGATTGAACCTCAAGCTTTGCATGTTTTGCTTTGTTTGATGCTTTATTAATGTTTACATATTTCTTAGTTATATAGCTAACTGTTTATCTTAGTTATATAGTTATCTGCTATTAATAGTACTATTGTTTGCTGATTATCTTAGTTTATTGTTAATTTTTTTCTCTTCTTTTAATAGTGGAATTTACAATTCCAGGTGGGAAGTGTGCTGTTCCAGTCAGTCTATGGGAACTGGATAGTTACTTAGGAATTATGAGCTGTCCCCTTAAGGGAATGCATCATGGTAAATGTAGTTAAAGGTATCCTGGGAAATGTAGTTCATGTCATGTGGCCACATATGTACTCCTGATTGGTCACTAAATTGACCCTCAAGGGGTTGGGGGAGTTTTCCTCATTCTTGCCTGAACTCATGAACTCATGGCAGCTTCTTTCTATCACTACGAGATGGGCTAGGAGATAACCATCTTTTACTACAAGGCAGATATACAAAGGATTGGTCATTAAGGAAGAACTTCGTCACAAACATGAATTATGAGGATACCTGAGGAACCAATAAATGTAATTTGTTATGGGCGCTTGTTGAGTTATCTGTCTGCATCTGTACAGTTTACAAATCCACCTCTGTACAGAAGACAGAAAAATTATTGTTATTATTATATTGGAAAATTTGACAAATAATATTTTAACTCACTAGGAGGCTCCACCCAAAACAAACCACCACCACCACCAACAACAACAACAACAACAACAACATCCTGGCACCATTTCAGTTTACAAACAACATGACCATCAGCGTCAGTCAGTCCAGAGGCCATACATCTTTCCATACATAGATTCAAAATAAAAAACTCCCTAAAGAATTGCTTGGCCAGTTTATTTTAACAGTAATAGATGGCTGTCAGTTTGCAGTTGCCATTAGTGAGATCTATTAGCTTGTAGTGCTGTCACTGGAAGAGGAATGATGAAGAGTCTGTCCTGTGAGATCCTGAAAATGGAAAGAGAGAAGGAACCTGCAAGGACACATGGTACACAGCCTCCTTGAGGAAAAAAAGTAGGAATATCACAGGTCCTTTTCTTTAACTGACAATACATCTTTGTTTCCCCAAAAGTTACCCACCATGCAATTTGCAACAGGATGGCTTTGGGGTGCTCTTCTAGAAGCCTGGAAAAGAAAATGTTTTTAAAAAGGGTTTCCTGCACCTCCAGCCCAGCAATTATTAAGGCAGAAAACTAATAAGTTTGGATTATTAAATGGCTTGATAACAAGTCATTCTTCAAACTTCAATTATGTTAATTTGTCCCAGTGATGCAATGATACCTTAATGCCTCATTAAACTAGATGGACTTATCAAACTGCCAGTTGACAGCTTCAACCTTGCCCAGGGGAAAAATCTTTCTTTTCCATCCATCAATATGTGTGAGTATATGTGTGCATCTATGTGTGACACACGCACACACGGACATGAGCACATTAAGCCTAGCCCTCTGCTTAGTTAGGCACCAATTCAGGAGCTGTCCATGGCTTGGCATGTTCTTCATATTATATAATGCAATGTGAATGTAAGGAAGCTACAGAAATAAAATTTCTCCTCCTTTGCCTCAAAGTGATTTTCTTTGTCTCCTGAAAACCTCCTTTCTTGGAGTGTAAAAGCCCTTTGGATACAAAAAATGGCAATGGGGGGGGGGGGGGCAGTGAGAGTCCATTTCAGTGAGAACTCTTATTAGCTTATAGTATTGAAGTTTATACTTTTAAAAAAATTACCCCACCTTTATTGTTGTTATAAATAATGCAAGGCAGAGAACATACCGAATATTTCCTCCTCCTCCTATTTTCCCCATAGCAATTCTGTAAAGTGAGTTGGGCTGAGAGAGAGAGTGACTGGCCCAAAATCAACCAGCTGGCTTTCATGCCTAAAATGGGATTAAAACTCAGGGTCTCCTGGTTTCTAGCCTGATGCCTTAACTCATGGGTGTCAAACTCATGGTGTCACGTTACAGTCACGTGATGTTTTATGATAGTTTTCCCATTTGCAGAGCTGGGGTGGGCGTGACTTGCGCGTGATGCATCCGGCCCGCAGGCTGCTAGTTTGACACTCCTGCTTAAACACTAGGCCAAATTGGCTCTCATTTTCTCTCTAGGCATGTCACAAGGGCTTTAGCAGGTCCCTCTCAGAAGCACTGAGCTCCTGAGGTCTATATTAGTGTTCCACAAAACAACTGAACAAATTTTTCTCCATTTTGACTGTCCCAAATATGAGGACTTGGAGCAAGTCAGTTTCCCATTGGTCGGAAATTGTGCCAATCCTCATCTCATTGGTACTTTATGCTTTCCATCCTCATGGGGCCAACATCCTTTTCTCCCTTGGGAGGGAGGTCTTCCTGAGTGGGGTGGGGGAAAGACAAGCACAGGGAAGCTAGGAAAGGGGTGAGGTTTCAGTAATCCATGTTTGATGTTATCTCATTGGCCAGCTAAAAGCAGCTGTGGTGCATGCCACATAAAATGGTGATCTTTTGCAATACAAGATGGAAATATAGCAAAACCCTATATTGTTTCACAATTACATATGCCCTACATATCAAGATTCAACTTTAAAGTCTTCAATAGTCAATAAAGGCGCTTTCTCCCAACACTGGTTATTTATTTCTACACACTTGTAATAGTACTGAGCATGTGGATAGCTTCTAGAAGGGGCAGAGATTTAGAGGACAAACTGGAGGAAAAATGGCTTATTGGCACAATCACCTAAAAGCACAGCACTGTTGAAGGTACGCTGCCAAATTCATTATGAAATGTCCAATTCCTATGAGGAAGAGTTAAATGATACTTGCTCTAACCTAAGAATAGTAGTGTTCAAATATCTGGTATCTGTTGACACCTAGAAATGGGAGTGGAACAGTGGTGAGATTCAAAATATTTTACTACCGGTTCTGTGGGTGTGGCTTGGTGGGAGTGGCAAAGGAAGGTGACTGCAAAATCCACATTCCTCCGCTAAACTGCTTTCCAGCTCCGTTCTCCTGTGCAGAGCAAAAGAAGAAGACCCAGCCAATCAGTTGGGACTCGGGAGGCAGAGAATAGATGGGGATGGGGCCAGTCAGAGGTGGTATTTGCTGGTTCTCTGAACTACTCAAAATTTCTGTAACCAGTTCTCCAGAACTGGTCAGAACCTGCTGAATACCACCTCTGGAATGGAATCATTTTTTATTATTCCAGTGCTCAGGATCAGAACCAGTGGATTGATACTAGAAGGAAGTAATTCAAAATAGCAATTAGGAGTTTCTTCCTGACTATCAACTGTCAACCAGTTGAAGAGGCTGCTACATGAAATAATGAATTATTTGCTAGAGGTCTTGAAATAGTGGCTGGATGGACATCTGTCTGATATGTTCTATTGCATGATTTTCCAACCTTGGCAGCTTTAAGACTTGTGGACTTCAACTCCCAGAATTCCTCAGCAGCAAAGCTCAAGTCCACAAGTCTTAAAGTTGCCATGTTGGAGACCTCTGTTCTATTGGACCCTGTAACTGAGATAGGACATTGGATGAGATTATCTCTTTGGTACCTCCCATTTTCATGATCTGAATGTTTCTACTACAGGAAATCAATACAGGGAGGCCTTTCTTGATCCACAGTCCATAGCTCTCAGTCTAATGGAGAAGGAAACAGATTCTAGTATCCATTTGCTTACCACTAATCTGTTAATATTACTTGAAAAGCAGAAAGACTCTGCAAAATTGATCAATAAAATATCAGAGCAGAAAACAGAAAGCCAGTGCATTATGATATAAAAAGTGGTCATTTAAATTGCTCTATACATTTTAGAATTGAAAGCCTAAACTGCCTGAGGAATGAATGCTGGAAAGAGAGTATCTGGGGACAACTCAGAACACTCAGGCCTCCTTAGAAAGAGCATGCCATAAATGAATTGTAAAGCAGAGGGGGCCCTGTCTTCCTACGACTCTTTTTTCCAGGCCAACAGAAATCAATAACTCTACTTTCCATTTGTTTGTCCTTTTGCTGGAAAAATGACACAGTCAGAATGTGGACACACTGATATTCTGAAACACCAAAAACATATAATGTTGATTTGGAGGTGGTTAAGGGAATGGATAATCTGGATTGTCCTAGTGTCATAAGATCTTATCAGAAGGTAGTAATTATAGGAACTTGTCTTGGAAGATAAACAGGGTCAGGCTTGGTTAGTACTTCAGTGGGTGAAAATAATATCAGTTCTGAGGCTAGATGGGAAGTAAGACAAAATTGAGGTCAAGGGCAATCGCAAGCCACTTCTATATTGTTGTCAAGAAGATGTGGATGTATTTATGAGATCACTAGGAGTACAGCTTGATTTGAACTTTACTTTGATTGCCCTAAGAGACTAGACAGTGGGATTGAATTCTTTTCAGGACAAAAATCCTTTTGGAAATCACCATTTCCCCAATCCACCCACCCAATCATTTTGTTGCAAATAGAGCTACTTATCCTATCTGTTTCAACCCAACTCAGCAATATGTCACCAAGGAAGAAAAAAAATTACTCATTTTGAAAATACCATGTCTCATAATCACAGTTACTTTCTATCCAAGGCAGATCCAGGCAGAATTTGCAAATGACATTTTGTTGGCTCTTATTGTAACTTTTGCTTTAACAATATTCAAGCATTTACATTTGCATTACATATTGCCTCTGACAAGATAAGCCTATGGGCCATCATGTCCACAAAGATCAAGACTTTTTTTTTCTTTTTTCCTCTATTTTGTTAATATCTTTCTTTTCTGTTAAGTCCTGGTTGTGTTCCATTGAAAGAAAACCCCAGAGAATGAAAGCCAAGAAAATCCATGAAAGATCAATTCACAAATATCACAATATAATCAAACAAGAATGGTTATAAATAGGATATCTAGCTAAGAATTAAATCAACTATACAGAATCAAACACAGAACAAGAAAGGAAACAAAGCATTCAAGGAAACCCAGCAACTATTAAATAAGAAGAATTATTGTTGTTTTTTTTTGATAGCCTGTGGTGGACATTAATAAAGGGACATTCCTGCTACATATGAACACATGAGTGAAAAATAGACACAATCAGAGACAAATCCCTGCAACGGCTTCTATAATCCTCTTCCAGATTTTTTTAAAATGGGAGCCATTGTCCTGGTCCTCACACATGAAAGAGGCTCCATTCAAATGTTATTAAATATTTCAAATGTTAAGCTGGATCAAGGAAGCAAAATGACTCAGTTAGAATATAATGGGAAGGGTTATTTCAATATGTTTGGATTGTTGCCTTGTAACTAAAAAAATAAAAAATAAATGTTAAGCCTCTTGGAGGCTTAGGTAGGGAAAGCAGGCTAGTAGAATTCTTCTTGTCCTCTTGCTAGCAGCTCTGCTCCAGGTCATGGCTTTGTTAGCTGAATTGGGCAACCATACAAATGATCAGGAGAGAAGAAGGGCTTAAGAATGGACCAATCCACAACATTCTGAGCCATTGCATAGGTTTTTAATGTTATGTGTTGTTTTCCTTTATAGTTTACAATTGTTGATTTTTGTATGCCACCCAGATCTGGTGGTTTGAGTTGGGCAGCCGTACAAATGCTAAAAAGGAAAGGAGGTAAGGGAAAAGAAGGAAGGAAGGAGGAAGGAAGGAAGAAAGGAAGGAAGGAAGGAAGGAAGGAAGGAAGGAAGGAAGGAAGGAAGGAAGGAAGGAAGGAAGGAAGGAAGGAAGGAAGTTGCTAGAATCATTCAACAATTGTCATGGCATGCTAGAATAATAGCAAATAGCAATAGTGTAATAATATACTGTTTCACTAAAGTGATAAACTGATAGATGGGTTATGCTTACTGTAGCATGAAGATGTCCTGCTAATTTTTTTAAAGGACATGTCCTCATCATGACACCTTTTTTTATTCTCCAGCCCACTGCAAGGCAGATTTAATTACAACTGCTGTACTGCTTAAATGGCATTTTTGGCAGAAATCTTGACATGGATATGCTCTACAATGTTTCATCAACAGTGCTGGAGATGACATGGTCAGGGGGTGGGTTCTGCCCAGTTTATATTGGCCACTTTAGGCTGATATGTCCTCATGTTTTTGGTTGAATAGCATTACTGTGCTCATTGCTCATTGTAGATTTTAGAAAGAGCCTGCATGGTCATACTCCACTCAATATCAAGGATGCAGCTGTAGAGGTGGTCAACAGTATTAAGTATCTGGGGGTGCAGATAATTAACAATCTGAACTGGTATCCCCACACATCATCCTTAGTGAAGCCTGCAAACCAGCGCCTGCATTTCCTGCATTGGATGAGGAGAGCACATCTTTCTCCTTCTGTCCTGGCCACTTTTTACAGAGGCAGAATTGAGAGCATTTTAACAAACTGTGTCACTGTGTGGTTTGGTGGCAGCAGTACCTCAGATAGAAAGTCCATACAGAGAGTGGTAAGGACAGCCGAGAAGATTATAGAAAGATTGCTTCCTGTTATTCAGGATACTACTTATAAACCAGTGGTGGGATTCAATTTTTTTTTACTACTGGTTCTGTGGGCGTGGCTTGGTGGGCATAGCAAGGGAAGGTTGCTGTAAAATCTCCAGTCAGAGGTGCTATTTGCCAGTTCTCCAAACTACTCAAAATTTCCACTACCAGTTCTCCAGAACTGGTCAGAAGCTGCTGAATATCACCTCTGTTATAAACACTATGTGCTTAAAGTACTTCTAGCAGGACTACCAGATTCTGTAACAGTTTTGTTTCCTATGCCATCTGTCTGATAAACTCGTAAGATTCGTTTTTCTCACCATGTACATGTATACATCCAAGTTAGACTGTGCTGTTTCTTTGTGTCATATAATATAGTATATGCATATTTATTTATGTAGTCATCTTTATGTAGTATATATTGTAGATGTTGACCCTTTGAGATCCATATGCAATGAAATTTCATTTTAATGTATGCTGATTAGTGTACCAAGTGACAATGAAGCTATTCTAAGTCTAAGTTGAAGACACCTGGCTTCTGCAGAGGCAACAGGAAGTAGGCAGAAGAGACTCAGAAGACCCTCTTATGGCCCCAGGTTCCCATTTCTTCTCATGGTGGTTCAGTCTAAAGTCTTCCTATGTCAAACTTCCCACTGTCCTTCTGATACATTTCTGATTCAGGAATGGCAAACTGAAATTGTTGAACAGGCAAGAGCAACAGGGGTAAATACGCTGGATTTAAAATAAATGAATAGCCATTGTGCATATCTCCTTGGAAACGTACAGTATCCTTTAGCACTTAGTGAAGTGAAGAGATATATACCTCTTTTGTTTCAAATGAAACAAATGATGTTAAGAAATTTGACGTGTGTGTGGGAGAGAAATGGAGAGAGAAGAGAATGTATCAGGTGGGGACAGATAAGAGCAAGGGATCCTCCTGCAGGAAGTAGCAAAGCTTAAAAGGAATGTTTTCACCTTCCTGCTGCCAACCTTCCTCTCTTCACAATTAGAGGTTTCAAGGCCATTCTCTTTAAGATGGCTGCAGCTTGAAAGAATCCAGGTGATAGGTAATTCTTGCACAGAGATAGAAGAAAGAGAGGTAAACATTTTTCCAGACTGATGTTGGGAGTGGGTAGGGCAACTTGGAAGGAGCATTGAGGAGAAGGAAAGGACTGACTCTTTCATCCTCTCTTCCTCCCTTCCTCCCTGCACAAATAACTTAAGGTTAGTGTGTTTTCTGCAGGTGCAGAAAACAAAGAGAGCCCAAATATCTTTTTAATAATCTGTAATGTTGTCTATGGAGATTTTCAGTCATCCAGGTAATGGTTGTCTCAAAGGTTCTTTTTCCAAAGGCAACTGGACTTTGTTTTTCCTTGAAGACATTTCACTTCTCATATAAGATGTCTCTTCCAGTTCTGACTGAATGAGAAGCGAAATGTCCTCAAGAAGAAACAAAGTCCAATGGCCTTTTGAAAAGCAGCTTTGGGACAAGCTGAAATGCTCTTCCTGAATAGCATAATTTCATAATAGCACAAACCTATGTCCAAAAGGAACAAAACTGATATTCTGTTGAACACATTCATGGAATATACTTGGGAAAACCAGCACATGTTTTGACAATGTCTCAACCCTCTTATTCAGCCATCTGCCAAAACTTGCTTGCTCTTTTGCCCCAGCCCCAGCACTAGATCCAGACCCAGACCCAGACCCAGATATTGAGGGGAGCAATTGCTGACTAGTGATGCTTGGTGGGAAACCATGGGTATCTCTATCAATGTGCCCTTAACTTGTCCCATATTAAAACTTTAATGACAACACCTCTTCCTAGCCTATAATAGGCATTAGTGATGATGGTGCAAATTATGCTAGCTTACTTTTCTATCACCTTAAGGACTGAGAATAAGCACTTTAACCCAGTGAAGAAGAGCCTGTTTTGTAAAAGATTCAAACATCCACTGCTTCATTTGTCCTTCAGATTTACAAGCCAGCAATAAAACAGCTCTTATTGTGGAACACATAACTAATGTCTTATCCCAGAGCTGCTTAGATCTGCTTTCTTTTTAGCTTCTGTGATTGTCTAATTCATATCTGGGAGAAGCATCACTTGAGAATAGGACTTGATTTAAAGACTTTGACCATTGACCTTTTTTTGCTCAAAAAGCAAGAAAACAAAAGGGCTGGAGAGCTCAGCTCAGAAATAACCTAGAAGCTATGGACCTGGGGGCAGTTACAGGGCAATAGTATAATCTCTTTTAGTTCACTAGTTTCATTTTGCTGAAAAACAGTCATGAAAGCAGATGTGAAAACTATTGCTATTATAAATTGGTGAAATTTTAAGATGCCTCAAGACTCTTTCGTGGTTATTTTTATTTCTATCAAGGGTAGTTTTTGAATTTCTTATTTATTACACTGAAGCGGGGAGGCGGGAAAAGAAGAAATTCAGATTGCAATGTTTGTACTGAAGTGTTTATATGTAATAAGAAACTAATGAAGGCTAAGTTCATAAATTAATATATTTGCACTCCATGCATGTTTGCAGTCCTACTCGGATGCTTAGTTTTCTATCATTGAATGACAAACAGGATGAAAACCCACCGCAGATTCCTTGAGAGACTCTCAAGAAGGCTCTCTTACTAACTAGTTAGGCACAAATGCCTTTTCTGACTTGATTCAGATCAAGATGTTGCAGCATGTCCCATATGAGAATTCATCCTGACTAGCTAACAGTGTTTTTAATTATGGAGTCACTTTTTCAGTATTTACTCACTTAAGATCTTTATTTAATGGCCTCCTGGTCTGCCATTCACCTTTCCTTTTCTTTTTCGCCATATATTTATCAAACTGCAGGAATTGGAAGGCATAACAGAAATCTGTTTGATAATTGGGCTACTGGATTGGGGCTGCAAACATCCAGATTTTTGTTAGATGGTGGCAAAGTGAAATAAACTCTAATTTTTGCTTGCCAAGTACTGGTAGCAGCACTTGAAATCTGATGGCTATAACTCAAGTTAAGTTTCCATAGAACAGTGTTTCTCAACCTGTAACGGGAAGAAGAAATAACCTTGAGGAACCAGAAAAGACCTAAGATAACAGTCATAAAAGAAAAATGATGATGCCATTCGGGGGAAAAACTGTCCTTGTGTCTAGTTGTTCTGGTGTGCAGTGCCCTATAGTGTCGTTTTAAGGGTAGAAGTTGAAATAATTTATGTCCAGGATGTGAGAGGTCTGTAGATATTTTCACAGCCCTCTTTTTGACTCGTGCAGTATACAGGTCCTCAATGGAAGGCAGGTTGGTAGCAATTGTTTTTTCTGCAGTTCTAATGTTGAAGTCTGTGTATGTCTTGTTTGGTTGCAGAGCCAAACCAGACAGTTATAGAGGTGCAGATGACAGACTCAATAATTCTTTTGCAGAACTGAATCAGCAGCTCCTTGGGCAGTTTGAGCTTTCTGAGTTGGCGCAGAAAAAACATTCATTGTTGTGCTTTTTTGATGACGTTTTTGGTGTTAGATGTCCATTTTAAGTCTTGAGATATGATAGAACCTAGAAACTTTAAGGTCTCTACTGTTGATACTATGTTGTCTAGTATTGTCTAATATAAATTAGACAATATTACATCAACAGACCTATATATATAATTGTAAAGTATAGTATTATTATTGGGCGTGCATAAGCACACAGTCGTGCCTACCGTCCCTGTCCTATTGTCCCCATTTTTTGTACCTAATTCCTGTATTTATATTCATGTTTATTCTTATACCTATTATATTGCAAGTGATTGACAAATCAAATAAATAAATAAAATAAAGACATGGTAGTATAGGAGGGTTTCTCCTAAAATCTACCACCATTTCTATGGTTTTGAGTGTATTTAGTTCAAGATTGTTCTGGTTGCATCACAAGGCTAGTTGTTCAACCTTCCATCTGTATGCAGATTCATCATTGTCTCGAATGAGACCAATCACTGTTGTATCATCTGGAAACTTCAATACTTTAACAGAGGGATCTTTTGAGATGCAGTCATTGGTATAGAGAAGAGAAGAGAATGGAGAGATCACACAGCCCTGGGGGGGGGGGGTGTCCTGTGATAATTGTACAGGTATCTGATGTGATTTTGCCTAGCTTCACCTGCTGCTTCCTGTCTTTTAGGAAGCTTATGATCCATTTACAAGTGTGGTCAGGTACAGCTAGCTGGTTTAGTTAGAAGAATATCTGGAATGATGGTATTGAATGCTGAACTAAAGTCTACAAAGAGGATCCTTTCATAGGTCTTTGGAGATTCAAGATGTTGTAGGATGTAGTGCAAAGTCATATTAACATTTGTCGATCTATTTGCTGAGTAGGCAAACTGCAAGCAGTCTAACAGCAAATCTGTGATGGTTTTTAGGTAGGCCAGCACTAGCTTTTCAAAGGCAAGTGCTGGTCCACCTGAAAACAAAATCACATTTGTTGGTCGTGATTTCTAATAACAGGCTGTAATAGTAAGATTTTTTTTGTCCATGTTTAATATTCTATTAGTTTATCAAAATATAAAATAGAAGTACAAAGAAAAAAATGAAAAAAAATGGAAAATAAGGGGGGAAAGGGGGAAGAGAAAAAAGTGTGGGCTAAAGAAAAAGAAAGGATTTGACTTCTGTTTCCTTAAGGTGTGATAGTAATATGATAGTAATATGATAGTAAGATAAAGCCTCAACTTTTTACTTCTATATGATAATATATACTAGCCATTTCTATATCAACAAACCTATATAATCAGCAAAAACCTAAATCAAAGTTTCACTTCTCTCTACCTCAAGCATAAAGTCCACAGTTTCCAAGTAGACATAAAATTAGTTGGTCATAGTATGATTTTCAAACACAATATACTTTTGCCTTGTCAATAGTTGCTGTTCTATCAGTAATCCTACAGTGCTAAGCCCTGGTTACTCAGCCATAGCTCCTGAGTTCTATTGCCCATTTACCACAGATGCCATGCCCAGGAAATCTTAACATCTGACATTGTCTTTGTTGACCTGGGCAATGACTAAGCCAGCATATGATTCTTTTTCTATTTTGTCACCGTAGTAACTGGACTTATGGTTACACTTAGACTGGTTCTTCTGCTAAGACCTGTCTGGTGTGGGTGATCCTTCTGAAAGAATACACTATTGTCAGCATAGATTTCAGCCCCATCAGAGCATCATGAACTGTTCCTCACAACAAGGGACTATCCTTGGAAGGATTATTATGGCTGGTTGCACAGTCAGCAAGATGTGGAGACTGGATTTGACATTTTTATCAACCTATCATCCTAAACCCTAGGATTCATGATAGACAGATTTTAATGCTTCATGGTGTTAAAGGATGTAAGTTATTGGATTTGATTGTGGAATGGAGCTAGTTTTCCCACCATTTCAATTTTGCCAAATATCTGGAAGCATTTTTCATTATTTTGCATACCAATATTGGTTGGGTGCTGATAAAACCCTTGACCTATTCTTATGAAACTTGACAAAATTTATCTCCTCAGAAGGGGCAATAATGTCTAAGCATCATTTCCAGTTCCACTAAAAATGGAAAAAAAAAATAGTGGCAATTTTTTTAAAGGATAAGGAAAACACTGTTTTGTCTCCAATTTGGCTTACCCTCACTTAAGAAGCTATAGAAAAATGAGCTCAATTTCAGAGTACCTTTAATGGAAAACAGATGAATAATTGACTAAATAAATATATTCTGCCACATAGAAAATAACCACTTGGCATTTTGCTGTCACAAATGAATGGAAAAGTGTGAAGATTTGGCATTGAAAATCATGTTTAAAATATGACTGAGGGTTTAAACTGAATTGGTCCAACATTTCCTGGACTCTTCCCTTCTTTCTCAAATCAAAGTTCAAAAATGTAATAATGCACTTTCTTAGATAAGTGCCCTAGTCCTGATGTATGGATTTCAAGCCAATAAATTATTTTGGTGCGGTTTCCCTTTGGCATATTAAAAGAAAAACAAAATCCATCTCCAGACATCTAAAATTAAAGTCTTTGGCAGCCAGGCTCTATTTTTAATGGCAGAATGGATCACCTGCTTCTATTTTTTGTCTCTATTTTCCTGACATTATCTTTTCAAAAAGGAGATTAAGACTAGAATAACCAAAGGCCACTTCCTCTGGAGTCTGTTAATGATAATAATCCTGAGTATTGTTTCCAATAGGTCTGGAAAGTTCTGGGCCTTTTGATATAGCTATATACAGAGATGTATATTTGTCTTTTGTTCATCTCTCTAACTATATACCGAGATGTATATTTGTTTTTTGCTCATCTGTCTTTCTCTTTCCCTGGTTTTCCCTGGCTTTTGTCCCAGATAGCAAATAAGCATCAGGCTATATTTTTGCTAGAGCCAGTTTGGTGTACTGGTTAAAGTATCAGGCTAAAAACTGGGAGAGCGTGAGTTCTAGTCCTTCCCTAAAAATAAAGTCATCTGGAAACTTTGGGCCAGTCATTTTCTCTTAGCCCTAGGAAGGAGGAAATGGCAAACCACTTCTGAAAAACTTTGCCAAGAAAACTTCAGGGACCGTCTAGGCAGTCTTCAAGAATCAGATGAATGGAAGGGGGAAAAAATTGATAGCTGATCTGTGTGGTGGGTATGGCTGCTCTGATTTAGACCTAGGGATTGTCCTGGGTGCAAAGAAAACTAGAAATTACCCACAATAATTTTTCAACAAGGAGGTAAGGAAAAGAAATGTCCAGACTTTTCAGCTGGCCAGAATTATACAATATACCCCATTCACCATGTGTACAACAGGAGAACAACTATTAGAAAGAAGACAACATCTTGTTGATCTCATCTAGCACTGTGAATCATGGGCTGAAAAGAAATGGTTCCACACCTGTCAGCCTCCAGTCAACTGTCCTCTTAGCCTCAATTCAACGTGTTTGTCTCGGGACCTCAGTTTCTCTTTCCCACAGCTGAAGAATTAGAAGCGCAGATTGCTTGAACTTAGAGCAAGGATCCAACCTTGGCAACTTTAAGACTTGTGGGTCTCAATTCCCAGCATTCCCCAGCCAACATGCTCTGCATCTTGAGTTTTCCTTCAAGTCAGTGTTGACTTCTTGTGGCTGCCTGGGCTAGTTCCTGAAGTTTTCTTGACAAGGCTTTTTGGAAGTGATATCTCCTTCCTAGGGCTAAGAGAGAAAACCTGGCCCAAGGTCACCAGGCTGGTTTCATGCCTCAGGTGGGACTAAAACTTCTATTTTTATTTAATAGAATGCATTAAAAACCAAATTCACTGTCAGATGTCATTGCTACAATTTTTAAAGAGGACCACACCATATTCAAAGAGAAACCTGTCAGTGGCTTTGCCATGTTTCAGGCTGTCAAACTTGCAGCCCATGGAGCGGATGCATCATGCACTGGCCACTCCCCCACCGGGTTTAATGAATGGGCAAAAAATCCCAATAAGTCACATGACGCCACCGTGATGACATGAGTTTGACACCCCTGGCCGTAATGGTTAAGAAAACAACCTTTGACTGAATGAGGATAAAATAGTAGAAGATAGCATGATCTTGTTTGACTTGCAGACTTCCCAGGGACATTTGGCTGAGCATTATTGAAGAACTGATAAAAAATAATTCCTATGCATAAATGTTGGTATATAAAGTATTCCTGTCAGGGATTTCAGACACCTGTTCCATTTCATTTCCTTTTTTACTGGGCCTGAAGAAGCAGGGTAGGAATAATATTGTTGCTTTTGAAATTCACTGTTGGAGAAGATTCCTGAAAATACTGGGTACAGTCAACAAAACAAACAATTGGATCATTGAATAGATCAAACCAAAGTTCTCACTTGAGGCACAAATTACCATGCCTACTAATTCAATGTGCCTCAAAATATCCCATTTTGGGTATATTATGCAAAGATTTAGCTCTTTGTAGAAGGTTCTAATTCTGGGAAAGGTGAAAAGAAAGAGACGAGGATGATCAGCAACAAGGTGGATACACACAGTTTCATCAGTGGTGAGTGCACCATTAGAAAACCTGAAAAACTGGATTAGAAATAGATTGTTATGGAGAAAATCTATCTATGTAGACATTAAGAGCTGACACTGACTTGATTGTACACAATCAATCAATCAAGTATTCTTGTCCAGTATTCCAGCACTCTGACCTATTCCATCCCATATTTCTTTGGACACATACTAGAGACTATAGCAATTCCTAGGTACAGATCTGCATAATGTCCAGGTAAACCCTCTTCTGTTGGTTTGAGTGATGACAAATCAAAAGCACAACCCAGGAGCATGCAATCAAAAGTTGGCAAGAGTTAAATTGATGGCACTGTGGGAAAAGATTCAGAATTCATAAACTTTAGGTTTAGAAACTTCTGGTAGACATTTTCTCTTTAATTAGGAATGGCATAAGAGAGCTATGTAACAGTCAGATATAGTACCGACAGCTGGAGTGTTCAATTTCCTTTGATTTGAAAAGCCCAATACATTTCCCCCAAATTGGTATCCTTTAGGAGGTCTGCCTGTTTATCTATGATGTGTACTTCTTGTATACAAGTTATGTCTGCATTTTGTTTTTTAAGTTTTTCAAAAGACTGTTTTCTTTTTAACATTGAGTTTAAATCATTGATATTAACTGAAAATAAGGTGATTTCTCTGTTCGTGTTACTGTCTGTATAGAGCGTTTTTTGTTTCTTTTCTTGTTCTGGGTTCTCTTGTACTTGGTCTGTTGTCCTCATCCTCTCTAAGTTTCTGAGATTCTGACTGTAGTGCAAGTTCTTTCTCTTCATAGAGTTGTTCTTCCTGACTTCTTGTATTTAAATCTTCTCCACTTTCACGTTTTCCCTCGGGTATTGTTTGCGAAATTGATGCACTTTCTCTATTTTATCAATTTTATATTTTTTATTCTGCCATGTTACTAGGAGCCGTTCTGGGGTGAGCCATCTGAATGACATACCATTCTTAATTCACTGAGATGACAAAAATTTGTAGCCCCTTCTTTGCTCCCTAACTCTCCTAGGTATTTGCTTCAATGTTACCACTTCATGATCTTTATATATCAGTGGCTCATCTCTGGTCTTGCCGTATAACATGCCTCATATCGTCTTTCTTGCAAATCTGATGTGGAATTCTTGGGGTAGTCTGTGTCTTCAGGTGTAATAGGTATATACTCTGTAGACCTCATCAATGTCATTCTCAATTTCCTGTTTGTCTTTCTGTAGGGCTGTTGCTATCAGATTCACCATTATTTCATGTAGATCTTCCTTTTTATCTTCAACAACATTCTGGAATCTCAAATAAAATGATGCTTTTTCTAATTCTATATGCACCATAGAATCCCGAAGTTCACAATATAAAACTTTCCAATTTTGTTCCAATTCCTCTAATCTCTTTTTCATTTATATTTTAGACATTTTTCCCGTTTCAATTAAATATCATGCCTTTGTGGGAACACTTCTTATATTTTCCAAAATTATTCCCCCCCACACACACACATCACATATCTTAAATTATTGTTTCATTAAAGTACTCCCCTTTCTTAACAAAGATTTCACTAAATTATACTAAATATTTTATCACATTTTAAATTGCATATTATTTCCGATCTTCTATGGTTATTTCTAAGTACAGATATAGAAATACAATCTTATGTACCTTTCTAGAATCCCTTTTTCAATAAAATTTATCCATTATCTCTTAAAAAACCTTTTGTTTCTTTGCATCTTGCTCCCCACCATTAAGGCTTCTCATCCCTTCCTTTCTCCCTTGCTTATTCTTCTCCTTGTCCTCTTTACCTCCTTGTCTCTCCACCCCCCTTTTATTCTGCTTTCCTCCTTTCTGTTGTTTTCTAGCATAGTATCCCCTTTTCACCTTATTCTTCTCTTTTTGGATTGTTTTTCCAGGTCTTAAAGTCTTCTTCTCCTTTTTCTCTTTCTTTTTTTCTTCCCCAACCAAAGTCACTTGTTCCTCAAAGATGGCTTCTTCTTTGTCCCAATCATCCTGTTGCTCATTCAACTTTACATAAGTACAAACCGCCATTTCTAAAAATTGAAAAAGAGTGCCAAGGACATCTTTCCCTTCTTGCTTTTCATTTTCATATTTTTGGTAAATAAGTTTTAGTCCATCCACAAGTGATGCCATTATGTAGAGAAAAAGTTTTTCCAAACAACCACCCAAGTGCTTTTAATCAGAAATAATTCTCAGAAGTTCCAAAGTCACCAAGCAGTCCAAACAAGCTGTCTCTTTTAAATTCTCCTTTTCACTTTCTCCTTCTGGGGTTAAAGTTTGATCACAAAGTTCTCTTTAAAATATATCTTTTGGAAGTCTTATTGAAGTTTAGTAACTCTTTAAAATTAACTCTTTAGAGTTTTAGGCAATCTTCTCCTTATTTTCAAGTTGCTCCAATTTTTTTTTCCTCTCCCTTCCCACTCACAGCCAAAAAAGATTCTTTTTTTTTCCCCTTAAAATATTCAGAAATCCTTATCCCTTCAACATTCAATTACCTCCAACACAGGTTTTCAGATTTCTCTTATGGTTCCATCGCTGTCACATTAGGAAGGAGAGTGAAAAGAAAAAAAAAATCCCTTTTAGAATGTTCGCCACTTGTAACTCTTTCTGGAAACAGTGTATCCTTAGCAGCCTTCCAAGTTCCAGGGCACTCTCTCTTAGCTTTGTCCCAGTCAGAAGCAACTTTCACAGCTCTTCCCTCTTCCTCCAGCACAAATCTTACCCGTCTGCAGACTTCTTTGTGGCGGCCATTACTGACTGCCGCTCCACCACCTTGGGAAAAAGGAGTTATTCCCAGCTGAGGAGGGGGTCTGCGATACCCACAAATCTCTATCCAGATCCCCTCACTCTTCGGCTGCCTCTACAAGGCAGCCATAGCCCCCAAACCCATTTAGATCGGGGGCACCTTGGTGCAACAGGAATCGCAGAGAGTCACAAATTCCTGCCGCCACCGAAGCCACGCAAAACTGGAAGCCCGCGTCAATCGATCTCTGTCCCAGAGGTGAAGATGTCACTGTTGTAGGTTTCTTCCCTGATTTTACATTTGTAGTTATTGTTGCCATTTTAACTATTTGCAGAAGCTCTCTCCAATCCACCATCAACTATCCCTAGTAGAGTTATATTGTCTTCCCCTTTAAATACAATATATGTATTTATACATATATTGTTAAATAAGTTTTCTATTATAGATAGTCCCAGACAGATATTATTTCTATTTCTTAACTGGTCAAATATCCTAAGGTTTAGAGTTAAATATTAATCCAATATATATATAGTTAATCCACTATAAATACAGTTAAATAGATACTGGTATGCTTAACCAGAAAACACCAAACCTATATAATCACATAATTCATGTAAATAGTTAAAGCACCCAAGTCATTAATATATTAAAATATATGAATTTATCTATTTCCTTAAGAATATATATTTAATCGAAGTGAGTAAGTCTAATTTCTTTTCTTTCCCTTGATTTCTTATATAGTACTTTTGAACAAAAATTGATTGGTATAATTTATCAGTAGAACAATGATGAAAATAATAATACTATATAATTATTCTTTGACCATCTAATTCATATGCTTATAGAATCACTTTCCAACAATTATTCAATTAATCCAAAAAGTTCAACCAGTATTAAGCAATATTTTGTATGCAAATTTCTAATATATTTACCTCTTTCAAATTAGTTTTCTACCACTGTCACTTAAATAGGTTTGTATCTTACCAATATTTATTAAATCAGATCCAGAGTTTTTTTTGTTAATTGTCTTACAACAACTCTTAATTCAAAATGTCCTCATTCTAAGTTGCACAGTCACTTTCTCTGTTCGTGTGTTTTCTTGTTATTCTTTTGTTCTTTTATTCCCACACAGTCATAGTTCCACTTATGAACCTTAAATAAATCTTTCTTATTTTGTTGTCAGGATTGTCTATTAATATTTATCAAATTAAAGTTTCTTTTCCCCAGTCCTGTCTTCTGACCTTTCAATGCGTCAAAAGTTCATTTCCAAGTTTTACACTCTTAATTGTCCTTTCATTTTCCTATACCACTTAATCACTTTCATTTCTTTTTCTTTCTTTCCACACTTCTCAAATAAACGGACAATAAGGTTCTATAGTTCACTCCTCCACTCGCAAAGCAAATGTTATTATCTCACCCTTCATCTCCTCAGGTTTCACGATTCCATTAGTCAGCATAAATCTCTGTCATTGTTTCAGTCAGCGCTCCTGTCAATAACTCCACCACTTCACCACACCACTCAATTCAGAGCTTCCTTTACAATAATATCAATATTCTGAAAATCTTCTTTAAATACACCTTTCCAGTGCTCAGCCTGCTGTTTCCCTCTTTTCGCTTCTTTTAATCAGCTGGGCTGCTGCGTCTTTGGTTCCGATTGTCACGGTTGTCATGATCTCCCTCTTCTGCCATTGGTTTTCAGGGGGTTCTTCTTCCAGTCTCTGGGATCATGGCACCTCCCCAAGACCTCTGTGTCTTCCCCTTTCTTTTGCCTACCCCTGACGCACTCCAAAAAGCCACCAACTAGCGAAAATCGGAATCTTTCAGAGCAGCGATCTGCTCCACACCGACACAGCACCCAACTGGAAGTTCCCTGGAGCATTCAATTTTCATAATGTTATCATTTTTCAAAAGAAGCTCATAGAAAGTGTGATCAAAAGCTGAGGTGGGAGCTGGTGGAACAAAGGAGAGCAAGATGTGTGCAGTATATGTAGAAACAGAAAATGAGAAGCAGTTAGGCGTGAAGACAGATTGATAAAGAGGAAATTCTGAGAGTTAGGAAACATTATGCTAGGACTGCATGTACACTTTCATTAATGGCATTTTTACAATAGTATATATTCAGTTCCACAAACTGATGATGCAACAGACGGGTAGTTATAAGTACGCTTGTGACAGGTAAAATAGTCAGGTGTGGACTTCTATCATCATGCAAGGTAGAATCATAGACATCAAAGAGGTCTTTTGCACCATTAAGTTCAAATTTTTCCAAGTAGGAATTCAAATTAAAATTTGCATCACAGGTGGCAGTCCAGTCTCTTTCACTCAGGGAAAGGCTGGTTTATCTAATTCTCTTAGTAATTGGCTCCACAGTCAAATTTTTCTTGCTATTAGAAAACTAAAATCTCCTTTCCAATAACTGAAATCCATTTTTCCATGTCCTGTCCCTTGGGAGGATTGAGAATAGGGCAGAGAATATAAAGGCTCAAGAATCACCTTCTTTAATAACTTTTTGGTATATCATATTCCCTCTTCCTAAAACATTCCCAGTTCCCAGTGGTGGGATTCAACCTTTTTCACTACTAGTTCCATGAGAATGTGCTGCGTGTGCACAGCATTCAAAAACTTCCGATTTATGCTTCAAAACTGACCTTTTATTCAGCACTGGTGAGTAAAACAGCTGAGGTTCAGCAATCCATTCTGTTGTGCGAATCAGCTGAGCTAAACAACAAGGAAATATAGGACAGGAAGGAGCAGGGGTGGGTAGGCAGGGCCAACTGCTCACTGGAGCTACTGGTTTGCTAGAACCAGTGCAAACTGGCACCATCCCACCACTGCCAGTTCCTTCGGCCCAGATTCAATTACAGTTCAGTTTTTGATGCCTATCTCTGAAAGTGTTTCAGCTAGTCTGAATTCTTCCTAAAGTGTATGCTCAAAATTGGGCATAATCTTTGTATTGGAATGTAATTATCCAAAACCAAGTGGAATTATTGTTTTCTGTGATTTAATTCTGAGGCTTCCATTTGAATTTGCCTTTTTGCAGTCACATTATAGCCAGTTTCTAATCAACCTTTATTTCTACTTTTTAAAAAAATGTTCTATTTCCAGACTCCAGTATACTCACTGTATATCTGTGTATCTGATTTTTGTTTTCTAAGCCTTTTGTATCTATTATTTTTCACTCCATTCCCTAATCTTAAGAGCATTTTAACTTTTATTTCATTTTGTTGGGCCTTAATTATTCTACTCAATTTTGTGTTATCTGCAAATGTTATAAATATACTTGCTCATTGAGGTTAAGGAGGAAAAATTGAAATTTACAAAATTTAACCTTATGGTATCACATGATGAGCATCCCTTCCATTCAAGGAAGAGTTCTTGATGAGGTCTTTGTCATTTTTGAACCAGATATTTTCCTTCTTAAATCTTGGGCGATCCATCCACGCTTCGCTCACTTGACAATTAAATGCTATGGATTACTTCCTAAGTGGCTTGCTGAAAACAAAATATATTTACAACTCCAGCACCATTCTGATAAAAAAACAAGGTTAGTATGTCAAGACTGTTAGGGATACACACCCTAGCAGAACGTGCAACGGCAGTCTAGCAAGCAGGCAAATGATGTGAGATAAACGTTGTAGTTTACACTCAGTAAGACAGATACACTGTGCCAGTTAAATAGTTTTTTATTCCAGCAAGAGTTATAGCATAGTCAAAACAGTCCATATGTCATAAACTAGTTCAGTCCATCCAGGGGTTAATCAATTGCAAAGTCCAGTGTTGAAAATAGTAAACTTACAAATAATCAGTCCAGCAATATATCTCTTTTGCAGTCAGAGATATGAAGAAAATCAAACCCCTTTCCTTCGTTTCAGCAACAGCAGGGAAAACACACAGTAATCACCATCAATCCAACATTGTCAGCTACTACAGTAAAAGCCAGCTAACAGTGAGCTCTCTTGCTCCCTCTTATGGTGATTTTACAACCGCACCCAAATACATGTTTTGCAGTTAAAGTGATACACACACTTAAACTCACTAACATAGTTTATATATTATTTTTACCCAAACTAAGTTAGGTAACCAATGTTATCCTTAACATAGACTATCCGATATGGATCACATTGTTTTCAAGTAGTCTACTGATGACTGCTTTCTCTTCCCTTCTAGAAACTTTCCAGATCTTGATGTCAGACTGTCTGGTATGCAGTTACATTGCTGCTTCTTTCCCCCTTTTTTTGAAGGTAGAATCCTTTGTCCTCTTTTATATTACATGCATTCTTCAGAATTTCTCAGATTATGAAGTTCAGCCAGACCATGAGCAATTTCCTTCAATTCTCTGGAATGTAATTCATTTGGAACTAGAGTTGTAAATCAGTTCAAAGTAAATATATGTTTCTATCAATCTCAAACTTAAATCTTGCCCATTTGTTCTGTTTCTCACAAATGCTTGGTAAAACACCTCCATTTGCATAGATTTAGTGAAACCAGGAGTGGACTTTTTGTTAACATTTTGCAGTTGTAATTAATAGCTGGCATACTGATTCTTTTCTTTTACTGTGAACATTTTTTCAACCCTTTTCATTTTTCTCAATATCCTTTGTTGTCAATTCATTCTGATTTTCAGCCTTTCTGATTATACTTCTCAGCTTTCTTTGTGACTTCCTCCTTATTCCTCTTTTGGCCTCCTATGTGTGCCCTTTTCTATTTTTGGGTTGTCAGTAAGTTTTTTTCTACTGCCATTAGTTTTTCCTCTTCATTAGGATTGCTTGCAATTCAGTTTTCCCATCTTGTTTTTAGGAGTTCCAAACAATTTTGTACTCCCTTTCCCATTAGCTTTTCCTGCCGAGAAATCCTACTTATAACTGTTCAGAGTTTTATTAAAATCTGCTTTTAAGAAACCCCAGAGACTCATTTGTCTTTATTTAGTTTTATTTTCCCTTAAAATCAAGAAGTCAAGAGTTATACAGTCAATTTCTCCTAATGCTTCCACTTCATTGACTCCTTCTTCCCTAGTATCTAATATATAGACAAGAAAAGCAGATCTTCTCACACTTTTCTCCACTGTCTGAAAGAGAAACTTGTTAACATGATAGAAAATTCCAAGGAAATTTATGTTTGACAAAAGTAGTCTTTTACCTGATCATTACTACTTCAAGCCTTTTGAAAAATCTATTTTTTTCTAAAAAGCACATTCTCCTTGGTTGGGTAAACAATAATAGGTAAAAATTGGCATATTTTAACTGTGATGTTTTTTACTGCCAAGTTCATTCAGCAGAATTGCAGCAGATACTTCTATGATACAGAGAAAAATCCTTCACCTTTACTTCTGTTTCTCTTTCTTTGGAACAAATTATATCCTTCAGTGGCTACATTCCAGCCATGGGAAGTCATTCTACCAGACTCAATTATTAAATTGTGTTTGCTTTCCTGTATTAAGAGTTCGTGCTCATCTTTTTATTTTGCACACTCTGAGCATAGACAGAAGTAGTTCATGAACTTCATGAGCTAATACTCGGATTTCTTATTTAACAGTTGAATAGATCTCATAGCAACCTTTACAGTGCACAGGTCTTTAAAGTTATTTTTTTCCCCAGAGACTTGGAACAGGCAAGCTGATGACCTCCAGATGTTTTAGATTACAACTTCCACGATCCTTTTGCCATTGTTTAAACATTGAGACTGGAATTGAAATCGAAAGCACATGAAGGGTACCAAGTCACCTATCCTTGATTTAAATCTTACCAACAATTCCTCCTATAAATCATGTCCCTCTACTATGCTGCTCTTCATGTTATCGATATAGAGTGTCTATATAGAGAAGAGTGTCCTAATTCTGAAGACTACTATCCAGGGGTGGGATTCAAAATTTTTAACAACCGGTTCTGTGAGCATGGCTTAGGTGGTCGGCATGGCTTGGTGGTCATGTGACTGGGTGGACATGGCTTGGTGGTCATATTATTGGTTGGGCGTGGCCAACTCAATATCACTCACATCGAGGCACACATCTCCTTGCCTGGCTTCTCATGACTGTGGGGAGGCTGCAACAGTTGTAAGTGTGAAAAATGGTCATAAGTCACTTTTTTCAGTGCCATTGTAACTTTGAATGGTCACTCCACACAAGCAAAGTATCAAAAAAGGAAGGGAAAAAAAACTCCAGAGAAATTCCTGAGACAGGAAGTCTAGTCCTGTCAAGAATGTAATAAGGGTTAGTGGAGAGGCAATTTCTGTAAGCAACACCAGAATGTTTCCTTCCTGCCTTCCTTACAGGATTAGGCCGGTAATTTCTTCCAACAACCGGTTCTCCAAACTGCTTAGAATGCTAACAACCGGTTCTGGAGAATAGGTGCGAACTGGTAGAATCCCACCCTATTACTATTTTCTTCTGTCTCATGTTCTTATTACAATAACTGAGAAAAGCAATCTGAACAGGAATGTGCAGACAACAACAGATCTGAATGTCATAGTTTTTATTATTAAAAAGCATATAAATTGATTGACCTTCTCATAGAAAACTGTTCAGGACAATTCCTTCAAGTGCACTGTTAATTTTGCCCCTAAAATAAGAACAGTATCACCACTCTTAAGAGGCACATTTTCACACAGGCCAAACCTGCTTGGCATCTATTACACTGGTCTGGATTTTCAAAGGGTTTGAGACAGGAAGGCAATGTATTTTTATGAAAGGAAATTGGTTTCTCCTAGTAGTTTTTGTCAATGCACTGGCTTTCTTTTTGCTCTTACCTAACCAGAATTGTGGGTTAATATATACAGTGTCATCTGCATTCACCTCACTACTATAGACTTTTGAGATTTCAGAATGACTCATTCTACAGGCCTAGCTTTTCATTTGTGGCATCTCCATTTCCTCAAACACTCTGTGGACTGCTGCTATAAATCAAGGAGGGTCCTAGTCATGATTATTCAAACTACTTTGAAATCTAAGTGCTAAAAAGCAGAATGGCCATAAGCCTTTTTTCTCTTCTTCCCTGACTGTATCTTAAAAATATAAAAGAAATTTTTTTAAAAAAGCACACCTCAATTTAACTTCTTTCAGCATAGAAGTTGGAAGAGATAGATAGTAAGAAAGCATTTCCACCGATTTCAGGATAACTAAAAAAAAGTATGCTAACATTAATTTGTATTCTCTCACTAATTTGCACCTCAGGAAACTGGTCTGTGGCTTGAGATTAAAAAGATGAATCTGACAATTCTGTTTGTTTGTTTTAAATTTTATTTTATATTCTTAACATTATGGTACCATCACAGAGAATAAAAGGATAAATGCTTACAGCCATAGGTATCCCTCTGTGGAAACAATTACTTTAAGCTTCTTTATCTATATTTGTTTTCCCCAACTACATAGCTTTTGTCCCTGGCTGTATTATCATCTGATCCTTGAACTAATACCTTCATTGATCTGAACTCTGTAAAGAATACACTCTAAAACTACAAAATATAAAAAGAAGCTGTTTGGGGGTGTTATAGTGGGAGAATACAAATTAATGCTAGCGTACTTTTTTCGCCTGCCACCATTCATGTAGCTTAAAGAAATAAAAATGAGAGTAATTAGTATGAGTGATGTGAAAGCAAACTGCCATCTGGTGAGATTTGTAGTCATCCAGTGGAAACAAAGCAATATTCTTTTTCCCACAAGACTGCAAAAATGTTGCAGCTGTCAGTTAAATACCTTGTGTTAATAAATAGTGTACTGATTTAAAAAAAAAAAAAAAAACTTTTGTTACTGTAACATTTTAAGAATAAGGAAAGCTAAACTCCCACGACACCTCAGTCACCTTTATTAAACCCACAGATTTGAAAAATGTCCTGTGATAAGTTTATTTAAAATTATTTCCTGAGATAAGGCATGATCTTAAAAAGCTATAGAAATACTGCAATTCACTTGCAACAATTCCAGCAACAAAAAATACAAGACATCATTTATTAAAAAAAACAAACAAACAAACCAGGAGAAAGTTCTGTTCTGTTTTGAAAACAATTCAAAAATCCTTCAGACCTTGTACCCTCACAGTACTAGGCTTCTATTTCATAGAGTCAGAAAAATAAAGTTGTTGCTTAAGGAATGAATTCATGCAAGCAAATCTGTCTCTTAAAATCTGTCTCTTAAAGCAACAACATTTATCTCCCAAGTTTGCACAGAAGTCTGAAAAATGGCCAGTTGAGCAATCACCTTAATATAGCAAATGCACGATGCCCTCAGACATTTTCAACATTGAGATGAAAGTGTTTGGTGAAGTCACCCATCAATTTTAGATCCAGTATCATCCATCCCTCCATCCGTCATCTATCTATCTATCTATCTATCTATCTATCTATCTATCTATCTATCTATCTATCTATCATCCATCAAATTTATTGGCTGCTCATCTTACCAAAGGATAACTCTGCTGATGATACCCAGGAATGCTGTGGATTTTTACACGCACGCACACACACACACACACACACACACACACACACACTTACGCACACATATACACACACACACATCAGGTCTTGGGGAGCTTCCATTTTTAATTTTGGATGGGGCAGTCCTCCCCCATTTGAGATAGGTGTACTGTCTGTGACTTGTCTTGGACTCACGGGTATTGGAGCAGGTGGCAGCTGTGGTCAAGACAGTTTTTGCTCAAATTGCACCAATTGAGCCCATTCTTGATTGGGAGGCTCTCCAGATTGTCACTGATGCCTCCAGTTGTGTCTGCCCATCTGGCAGATCTGGCAGAAGGGTGTACTTCTGTCTATTAACATAGACAGACATGTCTTGCCTGTGGCACTGCCCAACACTTGAATAATATTTCTCCAGAAATCTTTACAATCCTTCTGAAGATGTTCCACAAAACAATTGGCTATTTTTCACCGGTTTGGGGACAGAATAATCTGCGGACCCCCGTAAGATTTTGCTTCACATATTTTGATTCTTTTGTTACAATTGATTGTTCTGGTTTTATTGTATATAGCATGCAGTATATAACTGGGTATTTTTAAATCTTATACATAAATGAATGAATAACATTTGTGCAGAGTTGAAAGCATCTCAACCAAATCATTCTCCAAATATTGACAGCACTAGTGGTAACCACTGCCAAAAAAATGAGGATGGAAGACACAAGACACAGTCAAAGCTCTACCTCTTTTTAATATGGACTTTTTAAAAAGAGTGATGGCGTTTTAGTTCTTGCAATTGCAACCATGATTTTGACATTTTTGAGCTCTGTTCCTTGAACCTCCTTAAGCAAGTTCCACAACTAATGATGTTCTTCCTTGGGTGCATTACAAAGCCATCATCAGACATATATATGACATGCTTTCCCACAACAAACTCTCACAATGGATAGATAAATATCTGATTGTTGTGTTATTTGCCATAATAAATATTATTTTTATATAGTTTTCAGATCAACTAGGTTGATTCTTTTCAGATCAATTAGTGATTGTGCACTGATGATGTTTTATCATGCTACATCACTAAATGAGAGTAGTCAGATGATTTTTTTAAAAAAATATTTTAGATCAAATTAGTTCAAAATACTGTACATTTTTGAAGATTTGTCTTAAACTCTCATACCATAACACACAAATGAATCACAATCAGGATTACATATACACATTCTGGTATTGTTTGTTTACTGTTTATACTAATGTTATTTCCCAATTATAGCGGGTATTAAATTTTATCACAACTAATCACAAACAAACTAATAACAATCCCATAACAATTCATGAGGTCAGATTTCCCTGTAGTTAATGGGCATGTAGGAGAGTCATTAGCAGTTTTATCACATTTCATTTATCAATGAAAGTTTAGCAAGGAATTGGTCAATTCTCAATTTCCTGAAAATGGAAACATTCTTTGTTGAAGATTGTATCAGTTACTGTTGCACCAAATGTATTTTATATGCACAGAATTTCTAATTTTCAGAATGCTTGTTCTGTAAAGATAGTTGAATATTTTCCAAAAACTGCATTTCACTTTATAGCTTTTTTTAGACAAAATGCTATCCATTAGAGATTCACTGCAGTGCAGCATTTCAGTTAATGTGCTAGATTCAAGTCTGTTTTCTGCCAAGGAAACTTACCGGATGACTTTGAACTAATAACTCGGCCCAACCATTGCTAGACGGTTATTGTAGGCAAAAACGAGAGGATGTAATGCTGCATACGAAAGAAACAAAATGTTAAAAAGTTATTATATTTATATAGTCACTTACCAAGCACATCTAAATTATATTAAAGTAACCAAGATATATTTACAATCTCCAAATCTTGCCACAACTTTTGAGCACCCCTATTGTTTGGAAATTGAAAGGTGAAAACTTTGACACGCTCTATGACTATATAGGGCACCATGCCCTATATGAGTGTATAGGGCTTCTAAAGGACTTCTGGAGGTCTGAACCTAATAAATAAAGAACTAAAAAGGGATATGATTTCTGATCTGGTTCAGAAAAGAAGGTGTGTTTTTGGAGGGGAATAAGTGCCTGAATCTCCAATCATATATCTGTTTGTACAATGGCTGAAGGGGGCTGGGCCAGGAACAGATCCTATTGAGAAATGTCAACATATTTTGATAACCATTGTTCCCAGTTCTCATGACCTTCTTCTGTGGCACATCTTCCTGAGTTTCAAGGTTTTTGGTGACAAAAGTGAATTGGGAATTCAGATATCAAAATAGATATGCGCAAGTGCCAAACACAAAATAGCAGACAATGCCATTTATCTCTCCTCTCTATTCACCTCATAAGCTAGTCAACAGATATAAATCAGCATATCAGACAGATTTTGAAACTTATTTTTCCTCAAATCGATGTATGTATTTTCAGTGCTAGCTAGTTATTTTATTATGATATGCTGAAAGGGAAACCAAATAGTGCTTCTTAGATAAAGAGAAAGGAATAAAAGCCTCCCAACAGAAAATAAGAGGCCTTGGAACTAATACTGGCAGACGTCAATGTTTGATATGAAAACTACAGATCTTTGTCAGAAGCAATCCTCAGAAAACCTTGGATACTTTATTCTAAAATAATCAAATACTGAATTGAAAGAGCTGGAAAAAATCAAGTAAACTTAAACTGCATGATATAGAACTTGTTTCCAAGATGAATAAGAAATTTAAAAAGAAAACCTTTCATGTGAAATGTTAATACCACTTTATAATGCCTTGGTAAGGCCACACTTGGAATACTGCATCCAGTTTTGGTTGCCACAATGTAAAAAAGATGTTGAGACTCTAGAAAGAGTGCAGAGAAGAGCAACAAATACGATTAAGGGACTGGAGGTTAAAACATATAAAGAACAGTTGCAAGAACTGGGTATGTCTAGTTTAATTAAATAAAGAACTAGGGGTAATATGACAGCAGTGTTCCAATATCTCAGGGGCTGCCACAAAGAAGAGGGAGTCAAGCTATTCTCCAAAGCACCTGAGGGCAGGACAAGAAGCAATGGGTGGAAACTAATCAAGACTAAGAAGAAATTTCCTGACAGAACAATTAATCAGTGGAATAACTTGCCTCCAGAAGTTGTAAATGCTCCAACACTGGAAGTTTGTAAGAAGAGATTGGATAACCTGAAATAGTGTAGAGTTTCCTGCCTTAGCAGGGGGTTGGACTAGAAGACCTCCAAGGTCCCTTCCAACTCTGTTATTCTATTCTATTTCTATGTCTGTATTTACTTTTCCTTGCTACCTGAATCCACTTTCATTCACCAGAATCATTTGAGAGAAATATAAAAAGTAACTGCTATTTTTAATGTTGTCTTCTTCTAAGTTGTAAGCTGCATTTTGTGTGTAGTAGAATTATGTCTGAAAGTCAAAGAATTAGGTTCTGGCACTGGAGCAATCTTCCTCATTGTATTAAAATTATCTTCCATTAAGAAACACATATGAAGTTCAGCTCCTTTTAATTCTCCCCAATTGGTATACAGCACTATGGATCAACTTCACCAATTTTAAGATGTATGGATTTCAGCTCCCAGATCCCATAAAGTGTAGTGTTCAACAATTCCTATTTCGACACTCCCTTATCCCAAGACAGACAGAGTGGTTCTCCCATAATGGAAGAGATTTGGAATCTCAGAGAACTTTTACTCAAGTCTCTTTCTTGACCTACTGTGATGAAGTAATTGGCACTCCAATCAATGAACAAAATGGCACATGGGTCCTGAACCCGGATAAGAATGAAACTTGATGTACTGTGGTAAAAGTGAAGTTGTGTACAGTTAATCTGACGTTTTACGAATTTTGTTTGCTTTCTGTCACATTAAACATGGACATTCTTTCCAAACACTGGGAGTGAGAGAGTATTTCAGGACAATTAGGGGGGCACATGCAACATTGGGATAACAGCATGGTCATCCTGGCCCTAAGGCCAATTTCCAAGGCAACCTTTCTTTGTCTTTCACCCCAGAGTATAATTAAGAGGAACACCTTCTTCCAGGTAGTCCCTATTTGGAAGTCTTTCCCCAAATAATTGACTCTACAATACAATAAATTCCTTTAATCACCCATTCTCGCAAACCTTTCATATTGTTATCTTCATCCCTTAGATGTTTTAATGATTTCTGGATTTATTGTGCATTTTAGGTCTTTGTTTAGTTAGTCTTCAGGTTACAACCACTTGTTCTATGACCATTCAAAATTTGATTGTCCCAGCATCTTCATGGATTGTAATTTGACACCTGGGCACAGTTTGTGCTTACAATGGTTGCAGTATCCCACAGTCATATGATCATCTTTTGTGACTTTCCCTGCTGGTTTCCCACAAGCAAAATCAGTAGGAAACCTGGTAAGGAAAGTTGGTGGTTGCTCAGGTAAGTCACTCTAGCTGCATTTATTCCCAAGGAGCCACAGGGATCTTGTACTCCATAGCAACATACACCCCTGCTAGCCCGTGCACCTGAAACCACCCCCACCACCTGGTCACTTGTGTTCCATAGTGTGAATCATCCCAGTCAGCGTCTCCATTGACCAACCCATGTCAGTGTCAACCTGCAGTCATTCCCAACTCACCTGCGGCTCCTACCAATCTGCCTGTGGCCTCCCCACACTTACTTGGGACTCCTTCCTCTTCCTGCTTAACATCCAGACAATTATTGCACCAATGGGGACTCACTGCCAAGATTGCCATTGCTAACTGATGTGGTCATGTGACATCTTGCTCTATGATCACATAAGTTGGTGATGGAAATATGGATCCCAAATTGCAGCCATAACCTGAGGACTACCTGTACATTTTTATCATACTGGCAGCTTTAATTTTGATTGTCTAACTTGGAATTGTTTTTCCTGGTTCTTTTATACTGTTGCTGATATTTTAATTTCATTTGTTAATTTCATTACTGCTGTGCTTGGCTGGGTTGTCTTTCCCCAGGGAACTGATTCTTGAGGTTGCTACTGATCCATTCACTCCATATTGTTATTATCTTTTTAAATATAAAACATAAAATGGCTTCAGCGTACTTGTTTTCAGAGCTTAATCCACTGTGGGCTCTGTGTAAGTTTGCTGTTTAGAGTTGGAAGCTTGGGAAAAAGAAATAAGCAGATGCTACTAAATGTCTATAGCCATGAGGGGAAAAAAAAATACAATTGTTTAGAATAAAGCAGGCATGCATTCATAGTTTTTCTTCCTTAAATCACACAACATTAAAACAAATGCTTTCCCCCCTGTGCTTTGTTGAATAATTTAAGTATGACTAAACAAGAGAACTGAATACTTTCTGCTCAGCTAAAGAAATGAATTTTCTTAGCAACTTTAAAAGGACACTTGTTGTGCCATATATTTCTAGAAATTTAAAAATATAATATTATCTAGATTATTTACTTAAGGAAAATATAGCTTTTCAGTCTCTAATAAAGATACCATGGGGATGAAAGTACTATTTGAAACTGAATTTCCAGAAAAATGAACCATGGCACTTCCATAATTCATTAATGGGTCGTTGCCTGATACAGCCTTTCTCTTTGGGTGGAGATAGCATCCACGATTTGGTTATCAGTCACTGCTTGCTGGTTGGACTGGGTCTGTCAGATCTTTGAGGACACTCCCCTGTTGCTAAGGGTGCCCCAGAAATTGGCGAAGGAATAGTGACAGACTGATGTGTTTTCATGCTCCACTGGATTCGGAAGAGACCTCCATCAAGGTGGGGCTGGATGCTATCTCCACCCAAAGAGAAAAGTCGTACCAGGTAAGAATCAACGACCCTTCTCCATTGTGGTGGAGAAAGCATCCAGGATTGGGACATACCAAAGCTGGCTGTCCTACAGGTGAGCCTAGTGCAGTCTGAATCCCCTAAACAGTGTGGACCTTTTGAAGAACTCTCCGCCCAAAAGCTGCCTCCACAGATGCAAAGGAGTCCAGCTTACAGTGATTAATGAACGGAGAAGGTGAGGCCCAGGTTACTGCCCTGCAAACCTCCAGAGGCCTGAGTGGCCCACGCTGCCAACGTGGCCACACTTCTCATCAAATGGGCCATTATTCTTGGAGGAACTGCAAGTCCTTGGGACTGGCAGGCTTTGGATATGCACAGTCTTATCCAGTTGTTGAAGTGATGATAGTAGAACGTTAAAATGAAATAAAAAACAGATTCAGACTTCCAGAAGGGAGAAGTTTGTTTAATGTAAATATGCAGGGCCCTTTGAACGTCCAGAGTGTGCCACCTTTTTTCTAAAGAATGTACAGAATGTGGACAGAAATCATGTAAAACAGTTCCTGGGCTCTGTGGAACCAAGACTTCACCTTTGGCATGAACGAAGGGTATAGTCTTAACACAACTTGGTTGATGTGAAAAACACAAAGGTCCTTCCTGACAGATAATGCAGCCAAGTCTGAAATCCTCCTGGTAGAAGTGATTGCTACCAGGAAGGTCACCTTGCAGGACAAAAAATGCAGAGAGGTAGATCTCTAGGGCCTCAGTCAGCAAATGCAGTACTTTAGAGAGGTCCCATGTCAGATAGCACAGGAGGTTTCAGGTTTGTAGCCCCTTTCAGAAACCTGCGGATGGTGGGATGTCTAGATAGGGATTCTGCACCCCCCAAAGAAAGTACAGAAGATAAGGCCACCACCTGCCTCCGCAATGTGTTGGGTGACAGGCTTTTGTCAAGGCCATCTTGAAGAAAGTCCAGCACCCGGGTGACCAAAGCCTTGGAAGGGTCCATCCCAGATCCAGAACCCAATTCGCAGAAAGCCCTCTGGGTTGCATCGTAGATACGATTGGTGGAAGGCCTCCTGGAGGCTTGAATGGTTTGAATCACCTTGGAGAAGTAATGATCCTGGATCAGAGATCCCCGCTCAATCTCCAAGTGGTCAATTAAAGCCACTCGGGTTCCAGATGTAAAACTGGTCCCTGGCTGAGAGACATTCTGTCCACCAGCATCCTCCAAGGGTGGGACACAGATAGGTTTACTAAGTTTGCAAACCATGGACTTCTGGGCCAATGAGTAGCCACAAGTATGAGTTCTGCTCATTCCCCCAATAGCTTATCACCCTCAGGATCAGGGGTAGAGGGGGGAAGGCATAGAGAAGCTCCCTTGGCCAAGGACTGTGTAAGGTGTCCGTCCCCTCTGCCCCCGGAACCACAAACCTGGAGTAGAACCTCAGGAGTTGCGTGTTGTCCTGAGAGGTGAAGAGGTCTACTGCTGGCAGTCCGAATCATTCCAACAGTTCCTGAAACAAAGCGGGATGCAAATGCCACTCTGTGTGGTCTATGATGGTTCTACTAAACCAGTCAGCTTCTACATTGGATATGCCTGCAATGTGCTAAGCTCTGAACGGTACCTGGTGCATCTCTGCTCTGAGGCAAAGCTGTTCTGCTTCCAGCATCAGGGACCTTGAATGTGTTCCCCCTTGGCAGTTAATATGCACCTTGGTTGTCACATTGTCAGTTAAGACCAGGATGTCCCTATCTGCTACAGTGTCCTGTAATTGCCTTAGGGCCAAATTGACTGCCCTAAGTTCTCGCCAATTAATGTTGTGGCTTAAATCTGCTTGGGACCATTGTCCCTGGACCATCCTGGATTGGAGAAGACTCCTCAGTCATAAAGGCTGGCATCCATGGTCAGCACCAGCCGGTCAGGGTCCTTGAATAAGAGCCTGAAAGAAAGGGCCTCAGATAACCACCATCTGAAGGATTTGATAACTTCCGGGGTTAACCTGACCTTAGAAAGCGTAGCCAGGGGTATCCTGTTCATAGATTTTACTTGCCCAATCAACTCCCTGATACTCTCCTGGTGCTCCTGGGACAAGGACACCCTGCATGAAATCTATTATGGTTCCCAGATGGAGCAATATTGGTGCGAGTGAAGCGGCTCTTGGCCTCGTTGACAGAAAAGCCATGCTCCTGGAATATTTGGATGGTGATTTCCAAATCCTCTGCTGCTTGAAATGGAGAGGATGACTGGACCAGTATATCACCCAGATAGCACTGAACTCTGACTGGAATGGCCCTAAAGTGGGCTGCCAGTGCTGCCAATAGCTTCGTAAATGTTCTGGGAGCAGATGTTTGGCTCTCTTGTCCTTGCCTTCAACGACTCCTCGGGCTCTCTGGGAATGTCAGAGTTGGATTGCAGAGCCGCTACTGGGGTGTCCACAGTGATCACTTCCAGGGCTTTGGAAAGATTGAACAGCCTCCTGTCTAGGGAAGATGGGCTTGGACCTGACCCAAGAGAAGACCACTGCCTTTGGATGAATGTTGTGAACATCTTTGGCACAGGGATGACATCTGCCATTATGGTCTTTTCTGAGAACAATGGGTCATTGGGGTCTTTGGAAGGATCTGTTGACTCTGGTGGTTCAAGAGCCATGCCTTGCCCTGTGGCATTCTTTGCCTTAAAGAGGAGCAACTTGAATACGGCAGGTTGAAACAGCCCTGAAATTGCAGGCTGGTCAGAATCAAGGCCTTCATCATCAGAAAAATTTCTATCCATCTGCTGCCCCATGTCAGTTGGATTAAAATGAACATTCCCAGCAGGAGCATAAGAAGTAGACCCTGAATAAATGGAGAGATCCTCATAATGGGACCTTTGTCCTGCTGTTCTGAGGGGGGAAAGGAAGCCTCAGAAGGTGGTCGCCTGGTTTGTTTTAAGGCTTGCTGACACACCCTGCTTTACTGCCTCAGCTAACAGAGCCTGCATGTTTAATTGAAATTCAGGCTCTTGTCCCACTGCTGGACAAAATCCCACTAATGTGGGAGTAAACAGCCTCAAGGGCCACTCTGGATCTCTGGGCTGTTGCTGGTAACTGTTCTTTTGCTGGGCAGACTGAAATTTCTTATTTCAGAGCCTTCAAAGGGATCTTGCATTAAATCCTGCTCTTCAGCTCCTCCAGTGTCCACTTCTGGTAATATTCTCTTGTCAGATTGAAGAGGCCTGGCTTAACAGTTGCTCCTCATATTGGTGGGAATCTAACATGGAACTGGTAGATGCCATTTCTAAGCTCTTTTGGGCCACTTCTTGTACCTTAGCCCATAATCTGTTTAATGCCTTATCTCTAGGGCGCTCATCCCGCTCAGCTGCCTTAGAGTTCGTTCAAGCCCCTGCAGCTCTATCCCTTGGCTTGGGGCTTTCCGAAGAGGTTGACAGATTTGGGGCTGCAGGGCTGAGAGAGCGTGATGGCCTGTGAGCTGTCTCCTCTGCTCTCCTGGTCATGTGGCCAGCGTTTTGGGTAGAATCCACCATTTTTAACTGTCCCTGGTTTCCAAACTTCTCTATGAGCTACTGCCCTGTGGCAACTCTCAAACCATCAAAGGGTGTGAGGCAACTCTCAAACCACCAAAAGTGAAGATCCAAAGCTTCTAAGGTGGCCATGAAATACCATTAGAATTGATGCAGATCGGCCCTCAGCCGATCCGTTGCTGGATGGTCTGGGCCAAAGCCCCAACCGATTGCTTGCTTTTGACAGCCGCCTAAGTAGACCAGTCCAGCTGCCAAGGAAATAGCATTCAGGATTGGTTTTTCTTTTTTTTGACCTAATTTAGACTTAATTCTCAGTAAATTTGAAACATCTTAGGAGCAATCAAATATGCACCATCCAGCTAGCTGACTGAGTCAATTTCTGGGGCACCCTTAGAAACAGGGGAGTGTCCTCAAAGAGCTGACAGATTCAGTCCAATCAGCAAGCAGCGACTGATAACCCAATCCTGGGTTAGGGATGGGATTCTACTGGTTCTGTCCAGCTCTGTAGAACCGGTAGCTCTGAAGAGCAGCAGACAAAGAACCGCTTCTATGTCTGCTGATGTTTTGGCCCACCTGCCCGCCCGGGCTCTTACCTGACCTTTATTTCCTGCTTTTTCAAACACAGCTGCCGTGCAAGGCACAGGTATAGTTGAAAAAGCAAGAAAAAGGTGCTTTTTCAAACACTGCTTCTCTGCACGCAGCACTGCTCAGCTGTCCAAGCAGCAAGTTGATGACGATTTACAGGCACGCACACAGCGTGCAGGGAAGCACATCGTAAATCACTGAACCTCGTAATCACCAAACCGGTAGTTAACCCTGTCAGATCCCACCCGTCCTGGATGCTATCTCCACCACCATGGAGAATATTCTAATTACATTTCACAGCAGCTTGCACTAACATGAGCTCTTATAAACAGTTGAGAGGTCTTCATCAGTGAAAAAGTATCTTGCTTAATCACCAAACTTACAAAAAATAAAATTGTGGGAAGCATTCAAAGAAGCAGTTTGAATATGGAAGAAAACATTCCATTATGGATACAGATTTTAAAAAGTTTCCTAGTGTTAAATGAAAATAAACAATTGCATTCCCCACTCCACTCTGAAAATGCTGTTTTGGGGTGGGGGGAGGAAACCTCTGCTCAGTTAAAATAACTTATATAAGTGAAAATCACAATTGAAAAGGCATATTGATAGGGTAAAAGTATCCATCCTTAAAAGCGTAGATTGGTGCAATTGCAAACTGCATACATTTTAGCAAGAATTGTATGCAGTCACTGCTGAGGATGATATACTTTATTGCATCATTCCATAAAGGGAATGCTTATGTTATGAGGTTGTTAAAAATTTGGGAGTCAGTTAAAAGCATCCATAGTAATAAGAAGAATCAATAAAACTTTAGAGGTTTGTTCTTGACATCCTACTTCTGAACTGCAGCAGAAAGACCAAAGATCCAGTTGAGCAGCTTTTTTTCTTTCCTCACTTTTCTGAAAATGTGATAGTGCCACTTTTCATGGGTGATTTCATAAGGTGAATAACTAACACAAGACTTTTTAAGTTTCACAAGATTGACGTTCAAGGAATCCATGGGCTGAATGAAGACAAATTCAGATTAGAGAATGATGGTTCTGATTAGATAAGGTAGCGCTGGCATAATGAGTATCGGTGTGGAGAAAAATGCAGGTTATAAATCAAGTAAATATACTTCAGCTTTGTAAAATGATTAGGACTACCTTGCAGCCTATCCTTAAGCTCTATCTCTAAATCATACATAAGAAACTTATGTTGCTTGAGTGACTTTTACACTTTTGAGTACTTTTAAATAGCTATATCTCATATTATCTTCACAGGAAGGCCCGTTTTTAAGAAAAATTCTATCAAAGAGGAATATGAAAGGAAATTTTTGCAGCTTTAGGACTTTTAAGCAGATTGGAAAGCCCCTTATTCAGAATCAGTTTAATTGCTGTTAACAATCTATTTCACACCTATTCACTACACTTCACTAAATAAATTTCTAGGTGATTATTAAAATCAACACTCCCTCCTGGTTTTAGTACTACTAGGGTTCCTTGAAAGTCTAGTATAACTTGAGTCTCACAGATATTGTCCAATTTTAACTATATATGATGTTTATCTACATGCATTAGCAGGATAAGCATTATTCCTTCCAATAGAAGAGATTATTTGTAGTTCAGGGTTGAATTGTGGAGTAATTGGTGCTCTCTGAACTTGGTTGATTACAGACATTTAATTATGCAAGTAGATGACATTAAAACAGTGGCCCCCAATTTTTTAGGCACCAGGAACTGGTTCCATGGAGGTTTTTCTGCAGAGTGGAGGGGGGCATGGTTTTGTGTGCTCCTGCATCCTACAGATGGGGCCTTGCTTGATTACATGGCCCAGTTTCTGGCACAGGTCCATGGACCGAAGGTTGGGGATCCATGCATTTGCAGTGGCCCCCAACCTTTTTTGTGCCATGGCCCGGTACCGGCATCACAAAATGATTCACGGCCCGGTACTAGGGCATCAGCATGCATGGCAAGGGGAGCCGAGCGACCGGCCAGCCAGCCATCCCCGCTTCTCCCCGCCACCTTCAACTCCTCCTCTGCACCTTTGTCGATGGGCTTTGGGATAGCTTTGGGACGGTTGCTCGGCTCGCCTTGCCTTGGGTGCTGAAAGAATCCTCACACCTTAGTTTTGTTCGAAGCCACCGCCCCCTTTGATGAAACTAAGGCGCGAGGATTCCGCTTTCCAACCGGAAAAGCTCACTGGAAGCACTTTCTCATCAAAACAAGATAGTGGCGCCCAGCAAACCGACGGCCAGATAAAAAATGTTCCACAGACCAGTACCAGTCCGGGGCCCGGTGGTTGGGGACCCCTGCATTAAAGAATTCAAACTGATGATGTTACCTAGTTGGGTAAAGAAATGTTTGCAAGCAAACAACAAGCTTAGTAGAGAGTACCAAAAACTCCATTACTATTTCATTTTGGTTTTGAACAGATACATAAATGCCCATTTGCAGATACACCAAAAGGTTTCATTCTCCAGCCTGTATGGATGTCAATCATTGCTGGGCTGTTCACTCATTAATTAAACATATGTTGGTATTGTATTTCATACTACAATTCTTTTGCCAGATTGGTTATATAATAGCAGATGAAAAACTTCTTATTAGTTTATTGATCTGCAATCATAATTGTAATCTAATTCTCACTTTTATTATAAACAGTTTTCAGCAGAATGCAAGTACTTACATTTAACTATTGCAAAGTTATTTATAGATCACCATATTCAAAACAATGTGCACCAAATTATTTCACACAAATTAAAAAATAATTAACAATAATATTTTCCAGAATCACGAACTTCATTACAAATGCATTTCATTTCCTAACAGTATGAATTAATGGCAATGATATTCATGTGCAAATGTATAGGGTTTTTTTTAACTCCCCCCCAAAGTTAGAAAAGAGGCAGAAAAAATAGAGAATGCTACATGTAAACATTTTTAGAATAATCAAACCAACAATCTGATTAAAATACAAAGGATAGCTACTGCTTGAATGCAAGTTACTCAAATGCAAATAAAACCCAACCATAACATTCAATCTATGCATATGAGAATTCTATCAAAAGAGTCTCAGAAGGATTTCTTTTAAAATCATATTGGAATATTATTGTGCTTTTTAAAAACAGATATTTCAGTAAAATATTCATTAGATCTAGCGGATCTGAGTGCAAAATGTGGAATGACCACTGGATGGCAGAAAACAAATTCAAATAACAACTCACTGATGCCATCTAACGATGTCAGCTTTTAGCAGCCCAGACCAGGTAGCCCAAATATAAATTGCTATCAATGTATTCCCACACATGAAGCTTAGCTTCAATATTTGTAAAAAAATGTTTTTCAAGAAAAGAAATGTTTGGAAATATCTATCAATCTCTACTGCTGGAATTAAAGCACTTTAATATTTTTTAACAGGATCAATACAGCTCTCTTCTTGGGTACAAGGTAATCAGGGATAAAAAGTGACAATTTTATAAATCATGTCAAATAGTTAAAAATTCCAATATTGTATCCCTGGATTGAATTATTTAATGCACAATCTCTTTAAGGGTTTTTCTCTGTCAAAGAGAGTAATGGAGTAAGATTATTAGATGCCCAACTATCAGATAGATGTATCTCTTCAAGTGGAGTTACCACATATGCCATGCTGTATAAATATATACACAGTATGAAAATGGTTTATAATTTACAAAGGCTATGGATTAAGAATAAGTTAAATAAAAAGTGGTTTCCATAGGTTTTTTAATAAACATCTCAAAAAAGATTAATTTTTAATACTCCTTTTACAAGCACATGTAATAATATTTTGATATGGTACACACAACCTATTTATATAACAAAATGGTGTGGTTTTGCTTCTTTCTGCTTTATCTGATTTGGTTTGGTTTAAAGAGGTAGGGTACAAATAGGAAACTTGATGAGAAAGACTATTTTCTCCCCCCATACTTCTGATTTTAATCAATGAAAAGTGCAATGTGTTGGCCCAGTTTTGTCTCCAGGCAGCCTTATAAAACAAAGCACCTCTAGCTGCTTGATGCTCTGATCCCCTTGAAAAGTTCATTCAGAAAATGAAGAGGTGCTTGCAGGTTAAAAGTGAAAAATGTTTTTGTGACACTGAGATTTTAAATGTTCTTCTCCATTCTCATAGAAAGCTGCTGCAATTATGGATATGAAACAGATCCTGGGAGAGAATGCACAGAACTGGTGCTTGAAGCTTGAGGCGAGCAGGTTGCCAGGTGCTGTCCACCTGGGCCAGCTTCTTCTTCATTAGTCTCTTCCTTCTGTAGAGTATTTTGGGATGGGCATTCAAAATGTACACAATGAAATACCTGAAAGAACAAAAGAGAAACTTAAATTAATAGGTTGACTCAGCCTTCCATCCTTCCAAGATGGGTAAATTGAGGACCCAAATTGTTGTGGGAAATATGCTGACTCTGTAAATTGTTTAGAGAGGGCTGTAAAGCGGTATATAAGTCTAAGTGCTATTGCTATAATTCACAAAAGCCAAAGTGTTTTATTAAGGGTGGTCCTTGTTTAATGACCATGCATTTAGCGACTGTTCAAACAACTGTGCCGAACAAGTGGAAGTTATAACTTTAAGTTCTGGCTGTGCAGCATTTTTATGTTCACATGATTACAATCTGGGCATTCAGTGCTGGCTCACAATTTCAACATCACAGCAATCTGTGCTCATGTGATCACAATTTCTGATGTTTTGTCATGGCAATGTCCTTTGCTATAATGATACCAAGAAAGTTGGCTGAATTTCACAATTTACTCACTTGATCATAAACAACTGGTACTTATTTTTTTTCCATCAGATTTTTTCAGATGCATCTACTTACAATACATTTCTGATTGCTGATGCATTTGCATTGGCTTTAATTTTCATTGTCCTAATAAAATTATAGATTTGTAAGTTTTAAATTGTTTTAATTTGCTGTATTTTTTGCATTTATTTATGTAATTTTGACAGAAAAATTAAATAATTGTGACAAACATAAATTGCACTTTAATTCATAGTCCAAACTGAATTTCTAAGTATGAATAAATATTGGGCTGAAAAACCATAATTCTTATATTTGATAGCTGTCATTTTATAGCCTATTTATAAAGCTGGCAACAACTCTGGGAAAACTCAACATGGTATCAATGTTTTTTCTAATAAAGAGAAATATGTATGACAGGTATGAATGTAACGTGCTAAAATAAAAGAATCCAAAACTGCAAAATTATTTGTTCCTCAGTGCGGAAGACTCCAACCATATAGAATTACAGTGTCAATTGTTGAATTCAAACAGATTTACGAAGCAGAGAATTATAATTTAGTGATTCCTCATATTCTCGGTAAGGTATCTTTGTTACTGCTGTCTTTAAATGTGAAAAAGGTTCTCTGAAAGAATAATTGTTCAAAAGAGTAAAACGTATTGTATGAATAGGTACATTTTTTTTAAAGTGAACTCTTTTAAAGGTTTAATTTGCAGTTGATATAATCACCACCAGCGTATGGTGATAATTGACACATAATTGTATTCCATGATATAATAATCTTTATTCTGTAGAGTAAAGTAGCAATTTCTACACTATACCACTGAGAGCAATATCTACTCTGGTCAAAAGTAGTAAAATTTTGAATGAAAACAAAAACAAAATTTGAATTATTAGAATCAAGTGCAAATATGCTTTAATAAGTAACATCAAATGTATGCAACCCCCCCCCTTCAACTTAGAACACTGTATAGAAAGACATTTAACCAACTTTAATTATTTGAAATAGCATGATAGAAATCTGCCCCTTTTTACCTTTGTGCCTACTCTGAAATAAAACTGGTGGTATTTTGCACATCTGACCTCTGTGAATTCAGTAGTTGGTTGGGGTTTCAGATTTACTGTTTCAGCTTGATCTCATCTGTAAGAGTTTAAGGCTTTAAATAGATATGTGAAGCACACCTGTTGCTTTTAGTTCTCTGAAAAATGAGAATTCCAGTAATTCTCTGATCATGTCACTTGAACAAAAGCTTTGAAAATTATCTCTCAGATTCCTTGTTGGCAAAGATATATCTTGTAAGAGATAATTTGTCAAAGGCTTAAAATTTAGTTTTGATTGCTATTTGTTCTATATATACATTGGAAAATACAACTGGATAATATGTGCCACTAGAGTGAGATTATAAAGGCTTAAAGAACCTTAGTGCCACCAGTGATATTAATCAAACTTGAAATTTGGTTAATACCACTTGAATATGATTTATAAAAAGTGGTTAAAATAATTCTAGTTGAATAAAATTGCCATTTAAGGCGGGAAATATGTAATACACTTTTATGATTAACAGTTATAACAATTCTGTCTGTTTGGACACTTGCTTTAAATCGATGAGGAAGATGCTGAATAATTTAGAAAAGGTTTTTTTTTTTCCTTTTAAACCAACACAGAAACAGATTAGCAAATAATTTCCTATATCTTAACATCTTTCTGCTTATGATTTAAAATACAAGTAAATCTCTTGTAAAGCACCAGAAGGAATCATTCAAATGACGCTACTTTGTAATCTTCTTCTGTAAATTGTTTTTTTAAACATTCCTGTCTGATCGAATAATTAATGCTAATTAATTTTACAGAAAAACATTGGAAATGAATAAATATTATCCAAGCAGTTAAAAAAATAATAAATACCTTGACCATACCTGCCACTTTATTTCTATCTGTGGATTGTAGAAATATGATCTCCAGCCTTCGTTTAATAATAATTAAATTAAACCTTTAGACATGATGTTTGGTTGTTCAAAAAGATGTGGAGGCTCAGTAATTGAAGATACGTCTTTAAAGTCCAATAGCAATGGGCTGTTCCATTACTCAGGAATGTGTGTCATCATATATCTAACTTGGGGTTGTTTACATTTGATATTGTTTTGGTGTGGAGAGCTACCTGAATATGTTATTCTCCTTATTCCATCTCTGCCTGGATCCTCATGTTCATTAGAGAAACAGCACAAGGAAAAACGTTCCTATTACAGGATGCTCTTGTAACTAAATTTTAACTGGGGAGGGGATGCATATTGTTACTGATTATGTAAATGCTGATATCTTCTTACTGATAAAGTAATATAAACATAAAAGAAAAGAAAAAGGAAAAAATCCTACTGTCAACTCCTCAGAGATTTTTCGTTCATTTATTTATTATTTTGTTCAGCTGTTACACTGCCATGTACTTCCAGAGTTCTATCTGTATTTACATTACAGTTCTTCCTTCAATTATCTGAGTGATTTCTCATTTCCCAATGTGGGGATCTGTTGCTTTGAAGACACTTTATAAAACACAATTTTCATTTTTTTTTTTAACAACAGCTGCTGCCATTTTTCTATTTATCACAACATGGGAACTGAATTTCAGTAAATTGATCAATTATCTCAAACAGAATGCTCTTCACAGGAAAAGTTGCACAATCAATAGTTAAATCTGAAGGTCTAAAAGCTGTTTCAGCACAATTTTAGTAGTTAATATATTAGCAATTCCTTTCCAAAATGATCCTGCCCTAGGCAGGTAATAATAACTTCTCACATAACTAAATGTAATAAAATTATCACAACAAAATATATTCTAATAAACACAAAGACAACACTAATCACATAAAATAATCAGTTGAATATATCTATTTCAAACCGATACACTGAAAACCAGCACCCCCAGGAAACAATTTTCTCAGAGGAAATATCAATCCATAAGCTGTATATCTGGTATCAGCAAGCATATTGGAAAATAACACCCATATTAATGCTGAACTAGCTTTATTATCTGTAGCCTTCCAGGAATTTTAGCCCTGAAGTATTTATGGCTTGGAAGGTCACATTCAGTGCCATTTACTTCTCTAATCAATTTAAAAGCCATCTTATTTACTCCTGCAACTTTAAGTAACAAAAAAGTAGTTCTTCAGTTACAGATAGCAATTGAGACCGTGACTGCAATCAATAGGCAATGTGGCCCAAAAGCATGTTGTGATATGATCACATTACTTAGCAACAGCAATCCAGGCAGTTCTAGTTGTTGTAGTGACCCCAAACATGGGATGACAAGTGGGAAGTGGAGGGATGACAAGTGGGAAGTGGATGACAAGTGGGAAGTGGAGGGACTCCCTGATAAGCAGCAACAGGGGAAAATTAGGCTGAATGCAAGTTGGGGCTAAGGGCTGTTGTGCTGCAGTACGAACACTGCAAGCTTCAGAAGGCTGGAGAAGGAAGGTATACTGGGTATGCAAGCACAGGAATAGCACTAGCAATATCACTTAGATTTATATACCACTTTGTAGTGCTTTACAGTCATCTCTAAGTGGTTTACAAAGCTAACATATTACCCCCAACAATCTGGGGGCTCATTTTACTGACCTCGGAAGAATGGAAGGCTGAGTCAACTTTGAGCAGTTAGGATTGAACTGCTGGCAGATGGAAGAATTAGTCTGCAGTACTGCATTCTGGCTACTGTGCCACCAGTAGGCTCTAAGAAGGCCTAAACAGGAAGGCACTGATGAGTGCATATGTGTGTTAGCATAGGGAGCCCCAAGACAGGATGGTACCGCTGGGTGTGTACAAATGCGCAAGTGCACAGAGGCAAAGAAGGGAGGACATGGAGGCACAGGAAGAAGGGTCTTGGAGGATATGACTGAGCAAAAGGGGAAAGTGGGCACTGGTGAGTGGGTATATATGTGTGGGTGCAGGGAGGCTACAGAAGGAGGACACTTATGGTTCATGGTTGTGTGTGCAAGTACTGGGAAGCCCAGGAATGAGGATATTGATAGGCATGAGCGAGCAAAGGCAGGAATAAGGACATGGTACCTACATGCATATGAGCAAGTAAAGGAGAAAGGAAGGCAAAGTTGAAAGTTCAAAGAGTTTGTAACCTGTTTGGTAACTTGGTAACTTGAGCTTCTAACAATCTGCAAACAGGAGATAAATGGAGGGAAAGTTACAAGAGCGGTAACAGCCCAGGTTCAAGTGCCACAGAATTGCATCAACTGGTCCAAATGTCAACCCAAGATCAGAATCAGAGCAAGGAGGAAGAGCACAAGAACACAATTTGAAAGTTGGAGAGTTGTTGCCAATGGAGGAAAGAGCTTGGAGACTATTCTTGATCAGGAGCACTGCTGCTCTTTCATGTCAAGGAGAAACATTTTTAAATCTTCCATTTTGCTTATATTATTCAGTCTCATGCCAATTTCAAAGGTATCCTTAAGCGACAGCAAGGAAAGATATTTAGTGGACAGCAACATATTCCAAACCTCAGACAATAGGAGCACATTCTTAATCTAGTTCATCAGTCAAGGTCTATCATCCAAGATAATAAAACTGTTTCAGTCCCATGACTCAGCCTAACGCTAGAATGAAGGCGATATCTATTTCATCCAAAAACTCTGGAGTTGAAAATCACTTATGAATTATGGGACCTGAAATTTTAAAAACTGCAAAGGTCACAGATCATGTACATCTGTGATATAGTTCTCAACAATTATAAGACTCAGCAGATACTAATCATAAAATAAACAGAGAATATCAGCTTTAGAGTAAATCTTATCTAAGAATCTTCTTTGGGCCAAACAACATATATAGGAAAGTAAATCTGGCACTAATATAAAAAACATGTCTCCTGAATTCTAAGTCAGCAAAGTTCTAAATTTTTATAAGAAATCTTACAGGAATAACCAGAAAAAAAAGCCTAAATATGAAAAGAACATGATGATTGCAGCACTAAGTGAATTTGAGGAATGTTAATGAGACAATAATCTTTTACAGGGAAAAGCTGTAGAAAATTGGGAGTAACATTGTAAGATCAAAGTAATGAAAGATACAAAATAAATAAGACTGAAACCCAACAGGCCTTTTCAAACATGTGAACATCTTCTTGGTATATGATGGAGATTGTACAATGTGTATGCTTTTTCTCCCGGGAGATTAACAGAGAAACAATTCTGTTAACTGAACAAAGATATACTACAGGTAACAGTAGCTTCCCAAGGTCATCTAGGCTTAGAAACTAAACAGGGTTGGAAAACAGCCAAGAAATTCCAGACCTGTAGGCTATGATGGGAAATTGAAAAGTATCTTAAGGGAAAGCAGTTGCAAAACCCCTTTTATTCTTGCCAAGAAAACCGGATTACTTTGTCCAGACAGTCATCAACAGACAAACTCAGCTTGAGGGCATCTTCATTTTTAGTCTACATTGTTTCAAACAAGAATCCAAAATGAAAAATAAACATGACATACTATTATCAAGTGTGACAACAGATTACATGAGAAAGATAAAGAACAGCTGGGAAGTTTCTGCATTTCCCAAGCAATTAAAAATAATAATTATGCTACAACAATATGTATTTAAGACAAGTTTAGTGTAGTGGTTGAGTCATCAGGCTAGAAATCAAGACCATGAATTGAGTTCTAGTTTTGTCTTAGGCACAAAGCCAACTGGATCTTTGCCTCTTTCTTCAGCTTTAGGAAACAGGCAATGCCAAACCATTTCTGACAAGCCTTGCCAAGAAACTGCAGGCTCTTGTTCAGGTAATTGCCAGGAGTCAAAAACTGACTCAAAGGCACACTTCCCCATAAGGTATTTAAGTATCTAAGTTGGAAGAATTGGATTGTATACAATATTATACCACCAGTCAACTTAGGCTACTGCCACTGAGTTTGCAGCAAAAGTTGACATATATGTCCCAAAGGAGATCAAGAAATCAAATCATTAATAGCCTAACAAAATCTCTGAGTTGCCTTATATAAAACTGAAAATGCCACTGAAATAGGAAGGAATGTTCAAGAAACACCAACATTTTGGGGGGAAGTGGGGAAGCAGAAAGAAAGCAACATCAAAGAACCTCACAATAATTACAATTTTTGTTAGTCTTTGAAGCTTCTTATTAAAAGCAACATACCAGGTGGTAAGCAGAGTAGATAGTAAACAGGCAATAAAAATATGAAGAAACAGAAATTTGTTAATAGCTAACAACTACCACTACTTCACTGAAACTATAAAGTCAATTCATATATACAAAAAGTCTATGGAGATTCTCAGTCATCCGGGTCATAGTTGACCCAAAGGTGCTTTTTCAAGAGGCAACTGGACTTTCTTGTTTTTCTTTGAAGACATTTTGCTTCTAAGAAGCTTCTTCAGCTCTAACTGGATGGTGGAGAATGGAATAATTTATTCTCCTTGCAGACAGCTGGTTATTTGCATTCTTTTAGAGAGTTGTTGAGGTTACCTCCAGCCCTCAAGGACCAGCTGTCTGTAAGGAGTATAAATTCTTCCATTCCCCACCATCTAGTCAGGGCTGAAGAAGCTTCTTGGATGAGAAGTGAAACATCTTCAAAGAAAAACAAGAAAGTCCAGTTGCCTATTGAAAAAGCACCTTTGGGATATACCAAGAAGCTTATGTATGAGAAGTCCAATTGCACAGAGAATACAAAGGTCAAGTAAAGGACCAAAGAAACGGGCTTCCAACTGGTTTTTTTTAGAAAAGTTTTGTGATTTTAGAATTACCTGATAAAGGTTTTTCAAGTGATTCAGTGACCATCTTTATACTTGAGTGGTATTTTTCAAATAAGAATAGCACAGAACTGATATACTGTATCAATTAAATTTAAAGAGGGCTGTAAAGCACTGTAAAATGGTATATAAGTCTAAGTGCTTTTGCTATATTCCTGAAATATTAAAATGATATGCATATTAGCTCTATATATTCTTATTCTTCAGACACGTACGCATATAGTTTTATTTCAGTTTTGTTTTTCTACCTAAATCATACTGAGGTCTATAAAATTTTTGGTGTCTGCAGTTATACAAGTGAAAATAAGAGAGCAAAAAATATGGCATTCCTCAATTATTTTTCAGTATAATTCACATCTTGCCAAGATAGAAACAACTGAAAATCTATGCACTCTTATTTTAGTCAAAAGGACGCAATCATTATAAAAATATGCAAAAATATACAAAAGCATACAGGTTCCAGTAGCACAACGTAAACACTTCTAAGATCAAAGCACCTTCTAATACCAAATACAATAAAAAAATGAATAGAAGACAGGGAATGTCCTACAGGCATACATTTTCCCCCCAAAAGCCTACAATTTCATCTGGAGAAACATCTGTATCTGTGTCTTTATCTGTAGTTAAGTTGTCTTCCGAAAATAAATATGTAGCTTGAAACCAAAGATAGGGGAGAATATTTATAGCTCAGGGATGAACTGTTGTTTTCAAAATATATTGTCAAACATTCTGCAGGGCATATATCTCTTCGGAATCTTAAATGTTTATATTCATTTCTAACTTTCAATTGTGCAAAGAATAACTTTCTTTTTAGTAAAACACAATTCTGTTTTAGATTAAAACAGACAAAATCATGTGCATGATTATAAAGTTAATTTAGCATGATAGGGCATCCACACAATCAACTCACTACTACAAAAGGCTTCTAAAATAATTGCTTAAAAGATTTATCTGAAACATCAGCAGGTAAGAAGGAATCGAGTTATCCATTTCAGATAGATGAGTTTCCTTTGAATCTTCTTTTATATAATATTTTCTTATCAAATATTTACCTTATGATTTATCTTTTGTACTGACTTTTATTTTTATATCCATTTCTTATCAAAAATATATATACCTGCATATTCCCCAAAAGCCAGCCTATGATGGTTTAGGACATCAGCCCCCACCTTTCCAGCTTAGCATCCCAGCCCGATCTGGGAGAGGGGCATGTGAGTGGTAGGCGCATGTACACACGCCCTCTGTTCATGTGAACGAAGCTCCATGTTTTAGCAGAGGGTGCTTACATTTGCACATGAGGGTGTTTGCACTCCACTCGTGCGAGCAGAGGACACTTGAGCAGAGGATGCTGGTGCTCGTGAGCAAAGCTCCATTCATGCAAATGGTGTTTCACACATGAGTGGGAGCATCCTCTGCTCTCATTAATAAGAGCTTTGCGTGTGCATGCTTGCCCATCTCTCCTGCATCCAGGTTTCGAACAGGCCACAGCCTGGGGTTTGGGACCCCTGGTTTAGGATTCAACAGTATGTAAACTACTAAAATTCTCTTTCCTGTAGCTTTTAACTAAACTAAATGGTGCACCATAGAGCAATTTTTTTTCAACCAAGGTACCCCAAAGAAGCTAACTTATAGAATGCATCCAAAATTTGGATTCCTCTAGGTATGGTACAGTCAACTCATTATAAAAAACTAAATCTAGTATGTATCAGACTTGGGTGTCTGTGTATGTATGTACACATGTTGACAAGGCTACTGAACTCACGATGGTCATGAGATTGAGAACCAATTTTGTCTAATGGTTAAGTCACCAGGCTACAAACTAGGAGATGCGAGTTCTAATCCCACTTTAGGCATGAAACCACCCACTGACTAGGTGACCTTGGGCCAATCACTCTCTCTCAGTACAGCCTACCTCACAGATGGTTTGTTGTGGAGAAAATAGGAAGACAAAAGAGTATTATGCATGTTCACCAATCAATGTGAGATAAAAATTAATTAATTAAAATGGCCACAAAATCCTGATACAATTCTACAGACTGATTTTGGCATGGATGTTGAAATTGCCAAGCAATGGCAGCGTGGAGGAATCTCAGCCCCAAATCTTATATCAACTCCTCTTATTGTTGGGTAGGGACAGCAAGAGATCCAGACAATGCAAAATGGTTACATTGAACAATTTGTGACTTTGTCTTTGGAATAAAATGTTATCTCCTTCCACTTATGTGCATACATTTTCTAATAATAGCCTCAAGTAATTTTACAGATCTTACTTTTAATTCTATTTTATTATTATTGATTTAACGTTTCCCCCTTCTACTAATGTTTAAATAAATCAATACCTAAGTGTTTTTAAATTCATCCCTTTTAGATTATTTCTGTTCTTAATAATTTTACTAAGTATTCTACTGTTGTAATGATGAGGCAGTCAAGTTGTTTGATCATGAACAACTGAATCATGATGATCTTTATTGGAGTCTTGCATTTATACACATTTTTAGTTATCCTCCATCACTGGTTAACTTTGGTTACTGCTTAACTTTCGTTACTGTTTTGCACAGTAATCCATACAATTAGTTAAAGTCTAACATATGTTTATTTCTTCTCTCTAATCCTCCTTTAGATTAGTGACTTTGTTTACCTGAGTTGTATTTGCTTGGAAACATTCTTTATCTGAGGTTTGCCATCCAAGATTGGAACATTCCTGCAATTACAACTCTACATTCTACTTTGTTATATTAAAAATGGGCATGAAGGAGGAGAGAAAGTTCCAGGTTTACTTACTGTTCTGAACTACATTCCCCTCTAAACCAATCTGTGAAAAGTCAGTACCTGGACCATCCTCTTCAGCACTTCTGCTCCACAACTCCTTTTCATGGCGTTCCATCTTTTCTGCCCAATATTTCTTCTCTCTTTCAGAGGTTGGAAACTGCTTGAGGTCATCACACACATTTGTTCGGTGTTCAGAACTTCCTAGTTCTGATATCTTCTTTTGCTCCACTTTGTTCTTTCTTTCAGAATCTTCAACCATACTGCTTGCTTGGTAGACAATATTCCCTAGCATACAAAGAAAGCAGCCCCCCTCCCCCATGCTAATCTGCCTGCCAAATATGCCCCCTTTTAAGCCCTGTACAAAGGGGACATAAATATCACCCACAAAGGTTCTAGTGCACCTAGAATATTTCCAGATATCCTGGTATGCTTGTGGTAGCAGACAAAAGAAAAACAAAATCAAACTTTCAAACTTTGAAGAATCCCCGAAATAATTTCAGCCATTGCAGCTCCTCTGTCTGCAAATACTTGGTATGCCACAAAATCTCTGATCTGCTGTGGTAACCAAATTGCAGTTACTCACATTCAGATTCTTTCATCTTTCTGACTTGATCCTCGGAGGATGAATGGAATCCTTGACAACACTTAGAATAAAGAGAGTAGGTTGCTTCCTATTAAATTAGCTTATCATTAGCTAGATGATCAATTCACTATAACTTTAATGGTAAATTATTTCTCTTGGAGATTTTCTATACAGTTTGCAAATATTATTGTTCAAATTAAATTACATAGGTGATGCATCAATTTTGCAATACTGTAAGGCAATGCTAACTCTCAGAGACCACATAGACAAATTTTATCCATGACAATCCATCTCTAACCCAGTGCTTCTTGGCTTTTTAAGCTTTTTTTTTTTATATATTCAATGATTATGTATATATCCCGACACTTGTAGGAAACATTTTCAATCCCCAATACATTCTGTATCTTTTCATTAAAAGAAGTATTTTTCTTCTTCACTGAATTTTTAAACAGAAAGAAGTTAATACTAGTACAATCTTTTGAGTAAGGATAATTGGTGGCATGTTTTATATATCAGTGTTTAACATGCCACAGAATTTAATCTATTATATTACCTCATTAGCTGTGTTGTGAGTGCCAACAATTCTGATAAAAGATGCTGGTTGTCTATCAAAAGTTACAAATTGCCAGGATCTACACAAGAAAGAAAAGGGATACAGAAAATTAAAACAACTGCACACTTGCTTTTTTTTTTTATAAACATAGATAATTTTTCCTGTAGTGATCCAACATATTCTTGCATTATTATGCACACTTATTTTTTATCTGTTCAATGCTAGGATTACCTTTCTGGGGGAGACAAACAGCTATATAATAAATAAAAGCAGAAAAGCAGATCATCTCAAGACAGAAGTATAGAACACAAAATTCAAAAGAGCAATGCACCTTTAGTCAGGTAAGTGTATATTAGTGTACTGTATTTTTGGAAAATAGAATATGAGAACAATGTAAAAGAAATACTGAAACATTTAAGCAAAACTAAATCACTTTAAGCATATGGCATTGGTCTTCTTCTAATGTCAGGTTTCACAAGTGGAAGCAGTTGAAATGCTGGCAGTTGCCACATTCTGTTGGTGCTAGTTTCACTTTTAAGCAAAATGAAGGAATAACTGAATGAAAGAAGAGCAAGAATTTCTATGGTTCTAATAACTGCTCAGAAGAGGTAGGAAGTAGAAATTTTCTTATCCCACATAAAAGTGCCTTTTCTTGTAACTGCTATAAATGGAAGAATTCAATTTCTTTAACTTGGAGATAAATTTGGATCAATAATAAAAAGGATCTATGTTAAAAAGCACCTGGCTTTTGAAAACCTAAGGTTTCAAACAGATAATTATGGCAAAAAGGTGGGGTTCTGTTATTCCTGTGGGCCTCAAACCTTGGACTTTCTAGATTCCTCCTCTTCTACTATTTTAGAAAAGAACTGTGTTTTTTCTTAGCTTAAATTACAATTCTGTGTATTCTCTACCAAACTACAACTGGGTTTGTGCATCACATTAAATCGAAACCAACTGTGTTTATTTTTTAGCATAATTTATGAATTTTATTAACAAAAAGGATGTAATTGCTCATAATGAAGGAATCAGCAATGTGAAACTTGAAGTACCTAAGGACCTAACATAATGATTTTTAAATTGTTGCAGTCTAACACGATACTATTTTCTTTTATGGTGCTGGAAAAGGCTCATGATCATGCCTTTACGCAAGTATCATTTTTGGCACCTCTTTCTTCTCTCAAGAAGGAAAGAGCAAGAAGATTTGAATATTTCCTTATAAATAGTAGACATCATTACATTCGATTAATACATAATCAGATTATCTTTTTTCCCGAAGTCAATTTGAAGATAAAATTACAAACTTTATGCATAATAGAGCTTAATATAATTAAAGAAATGATAATAAGATAGCTAAAGCAATTTGATTAACTTTTGAAGGAGATTATCATTTGGATAGCATTGCATTCAAAAGATACATACTACTAAAAAGTAAAATGAAAAAGGAAGGAAAGGAAAACACTGAAAGAATTGCAACACTGTTGGTTCCATTCATAACCAAGATTTAAGCTGGAATATTGTACAGTATAGCAAAAAGCTGTAAGAAAGAGCTGATCTGATCTTTTTATGACATTTTTGTATACTTATTCTTTTAATTCCATTGGGCTTTGGAACTATAATGAAGCAGAAAATAATTCCACTTTTATAAATTCAAGACATCAACCTCACCAGAAAGAAATGTAATATTTTAATAAGCACACACACAAAAATTGCTTTCCTCTGTGCAAAATCACATGAATACAGTCCAGCAACAGTTGTACCTTTCTAATGCCATCTACATTAGTTCTAACATAATTTTGATAGTGTTGGTTTATTAAGGCAAAACTTTAGCAGACTTGGTAGAAAAGCATCTAGCTGGATAGAAAAGGCTTAGGCACATTAGATGCTGTCATACACAGAGCAAACATGTAAATTAGTTATGTCACACTGATTTCAATACATCTACTCTAATTGATGACTAAATTAATTTCAATTTCCTGAATATGCCACATTTTTTTTCTGGTGCCCTTAAGTCAGTATTGATTCCTGGTGACTGCCTGGTCTACTACTTGCAGTTTTCTTGGGAAGCTTTTCAGAAATGGTTTGCCATTACTTGCATCCTAGAGGTGAGAGAAAATGACTGACCCAAGATCACTCACCTGGCAAAGATGGATCTAGAATTCATAATCTCTCAGCTTCTAGCCTGATGCCCAGATGTGTTACCAAACTCATTTGCATTATCATTTTTTTAAAAAATTGGTATTTTGTTTTATCTTGGGACAGAAGAGTACAAAATCAGCTATAGCTAGAGCCCAATCTAAAAAAACCAATGTTTTGATATGCCACTTGCTGCAAAACTACTTCTCTATAGTTGAAATCTGTGCTGATTACAAAAAAAAAAAAAAAAAGAGTGGGGGAACTTATGTAGACACTCGTAGAGGAATAGAGTTATGCCCTTTACAAGCCTATGATATAATTTTAAAGATTAGAGAAAATGAAGTCTCTTTGGAAATCCTGGAACTTCTAGTATGTTATTACTTAATACTAGAATGCAGCAGAACAGAATCAATTTACACAAGAAAACTGCATGTACAAACATTGGCATTATGCCCATCTAATTGGATACCACAAGAATTGCTGCTCCTAAAATGCCAAAGTGCAAAGATGTACATCTGATAAAAAGCACTCAGAAGGGCACAGAAGCTTATCCAAATTCTAACTGAGCCTTTTCTATCTCTGATAAATAGTAGGAGCCATATACATTCTACCTAAGAAAACTGTGTGGAGCATAATTAATTTAGGACAAAAGACAATCTTCAGTCCAACAATTCCTGAAGATTAGCTCTTAACTATATGGTATCAACTTTATATAATCTAGATAATTACAAATTTAACAGGGATTATTATTTTAATTGTTTATTTTTGAGTCAATCAGTTAAATCTCAGCAAGTTTTTTTTTATTTATTTCCAATATATCATTCTAAATGCATTTTTCTAGGGAAAGTACTGGCATACAAATTAGCAAAATTAGAAATGATTATGCAGTAAGAAGGAAAATGTATTCATCCACAGACTATTTAAAATAAACTATTTAAAATAAACCTGAAGAGCTACAATTCTGTCTTCCAAGGTGGTGTGTAAAAATATTCAAGGGAGCACCTGAACTACTAAATATAAATGAGAAATTTCTAATTCCTGGTGTTATGAATTAGTCTTTCCAGTGTCTATGTAAAAAAAAAAAAAAAGTGAATTTAGGACATAGACGATATTAATATCTACATGCTAGAAACACAGAATGAGAAGATGTATTAAATGCATGCTCACTGTGTCCATGAAACTGTTATATATAAAAACTGAATGGTAAGATTGAACTGAATTTTGTTTACAAATAGACAGAGACCATTATGCAGTTTTTATTCAATATAAAACTCAACATCCCTTTGTGTCAATAATTCTCTGTGCTACTTTGCTCCAGGAACAGCCATTAACAAGTAAAGAACAAGTTTAGTAGGTTTAGCTAAACAGCAATGGATGATAGACTATTTTTTCTACCACACATGATAGCGAGAAAATAGAAATGAAGATGTTATCCAAAAGATCAAAAATACACTGCTCAAAAAAATAAAGGGAACACAAAAATAAGACATCCTAGATTTGAATGAATGAAATATTCTTATTAAATACTTTGTTCATTACATAGTTGAATGTGCTGACAACAAAATCACACAAAAATTATCAATGGAAATCAAATTTAGCAACCCATGGAGGTCTGGATTTGGAGTTACACTCAAAATTAAAGTGGAAAAAAACACTACTGGTTGATCCAACTTTGATGTAATGTCCTTAAAACAAGTCAAAATGAGGCTCAGTAGTGTGTGTGGCCTCCACATGCCTGCATGACCTCCCTACAGCGCTTGGGCATGCTTCTGATGAGGTGGCGGATGGCCTCCTGAGGGATCTCCTCCCACACCTGGACTAAAGCATCCCCCAACTCCTGGACAGTCTGTGGTGCAATGTGGCATTGGTGGATGGAGCGAGACATGATGTCTCAGATGTGCTCAATTGGATTCAGGTTTGGGGAATGGGCGGGCCAGTCCATAGCATCAATGCCTTCGTCTTGCAGGAACTGCTGACCCACTCCAGCCACATGAGGTCTAGCATTGTCGTACATTAGGAGGAACCCAGGGCCAACCACACCAGCATATGGTCTCACAAGGGGTCTGAGGATCTCATCTCGATACCTAATGGCAGTCAGGCTACCTCTGGCGAGCACATGGAGGGCTGTGTGGCCCCCTAAAGAAATGCCACCCCACACCATTACTGACCCACTGCCAAACTGGTCGTGCTGGAGGATGTTGCAGGCAGCAGAACGTTCTCCATGGTGTCTCCAGACCCTGTCATGTCTGTCACATGGGCTCAGTGTGAACCTGCTTTCATCTGTGAAGAGCATGGGGCGCCAGTGTTGAATTTGCCAATCTTGGTGTTCTCTGGCATATTCCAAACGTCTTGCACAGTGTTGGGCTGTAAGCACAACCCCCACCTGTGGACTGTCCACCTGTGGACGTCGGGCCCTTATATCACCCTCATGGAGTCTGCTTCTGACCATTTGAGCAGCCACATGCACATTTGTAGCCCGCTGGAGGTCATTTTTCAGGGCTCTGGCAGTGCTCCTCCTGTCCCTCCTTGCATAAAGGCAGGGGTAGTGGTCCTGATGCTGGGTTTTTGCCCTCCTGTCTCCTCCACATCTCCTGATGTACTGTCCTGTCTCCTGGCAGCACCTCCATGCTCTGGACACTACGCTGACAGACACAGCAAACCTTCTTGCCACAGCTCACATTGATGTGCCATCCTGGATGAGCTGCACTACCTGAGCCACTTGTGTGGGTTGTAGACTCCGTCTCATGCTACCACTAGAGTGAAAGCACCACCAGCATTCAAGAGTGACCAAACCATCAGCCAGAAAGCATAGGAACTGAGAAGTGGTCTGTGGTCACCCACCACCTGCAGAACCACTCCTTTATTGGGGATGTCTTGCTAACTGCCTATGCTTTCCACCTGTTGTCTATTCAATTTGCACAACAGCATGTGAAATTGATTGTCAATCAGTGTTGCCACCTAAGTGGACAGTTTGATTTCACAGAAGCGTGATTGACTTGGAGTTACATTGTGTTGCTTAAGTGTTCCCTTTTTTTTATTTAAGTTTTTATTGGTTTTTAAAAACAAACATAAACAAACAAAACATAAAAACATCAAGCCATCTTCCATATGTATACATACAGTGTGCCGGTTGGTTTACAAATTGTTTTGTGCTTCCATTTTGTCGTCTTCAATTTTTATTGCATTGCATATAATCTAGTATTTTCAATCAAAAATTAAATACCTTAGTATCATTATTAATCAATCATTTGACTATACTTTTATTCATTCATGTTTTACAAGATAATCATAATTTACTTAGTTTGTTTTATAACAGTTCATATTATCATCCCAAATCTATCCTAAAATCATTTTGTAGATATAATAAGAAAGAAATACATCTTTATATATTTATTATTTTCTAAGAGTCTACATACTTCATTACTGTATTTTATTGTCTAACTATTGATAGAATAGATCCCAGATTTTATAAAATTGTTTATCCTCTTGTTCTCTAATTTCAAATGTCAATCTACTCATTTCAACACATTCCAATATTTTCTTAATGATTTCCTCCTGTGATGGTGTTTTCTCATTTTTCCAGTTTTTGGCAAATACAATCCTAGCCACTGTTAATATATTTACAATCAGATGTTTCAAGTCTTTACTATATATTTCAGGTAAAATTCCCAATAAAAATATCTCTGGTTTCAAGTCTATATGTTTTTTTGTCATTTTTTCCAACCACATGTGGATTTTAGTCCAGTATTTTTTAGCGTCCGCACAAGTCCACCACATATGGTAATATGAGCCAGGTGTCTGATGACATTTCCAACATTTTTCGGATTTATTCTTGAACATTCTTGCTATTCTTGTCGGGGGAAAATGCCACCTGTAAAACATCTTATCCAAATTTTCTTTATACGCTGTTGACATTGTCATTTTATAATTTTGAGACCACAATTTTTGCCATTTCTCTAAAGTGCTCCCTTTATTTTTTGAGAAGTGTATATATCTGCTGGGATTTGTGAACCTCCAAAACATAAACTTATAAAAATCAAAAGTTTATAATTACGGAAATCAATACTTTCATTTGAGGCTTACACTTTGCCAACAAGACCAGCAATCAAGAGCCTATGCTGATATGAGGGTCCTCAACCTGAAAGGCAACACTGTATGATGAACAACCAGCACAAGTTTCCCAGTGCCACAGCTTCATCTTTTAAAATAAATTAGCCTTGTTGCAGCCCTAGGGTATGTTCTTTAATACTCCATATTTCACCTCAGCCATCCCTCCCAACTCTCTTGTTCTGCATGAGTCCCCCAAGGAGAGCTACAATTGTTGATTAGCATTCCAAAGTCATGCTTGCATCCTGTGAGCCCGTCATATTTAATTACATTTTAACTAGATTCGTCTTCAATAATAGCCTGAACATAATTTAGATAATTATCCCCTGCGTTCCTTTTCTCAGAATCTGTCTGTCTCAGAGCTCCTTGAAATGAATATTGCTTTCTCTGCTCAAACACATAAACAGACTCTTGGGCCAAGTACTTTCATCTCTCAAACAGCAACAGCTGTCACTAAGAAATTCCATGGCTCTGTGCATCCAATCAATTCAAAGTGTAATCTTCATGCTTTCTGCTGTTTTGTTTGGAAGGCAGAAAAGAATACAATTATCAAGGATAAAAGTTGCCTATAAAAGTTTTTTTGTTCCTTAAAACTTTAAATGTTTTTGGCATTTAAATACTAGACATCAGCTAGTAAAGTGATTAAAGTATTGGTCCTGGATTAGAAAGAAGAGTCAAATCCTCACAGGAAAATAGGACTCATTGGATGACCAGGAGCCAGCTATTTTCTCTCAAATTTCTTATAAAATTGATATTTGGGAGATTTTGAACTCCTGGATAAAATGTCAGAACATAAATGAAATTAATTATTCACATTTCTGCTTAATTTACCCTGAAGTTTCTCTTCAGATAAACCAAGGTTAAAGGGATACAACAATCAGCCATTAATCTGTAATAATAATTACAACTTAAAAGGTTGCTACTGAAATCGCCTTTTTATATTGATATTGTCTTCATATTAACCAAATAAATCATAAACAGGAAAGCAGGAAGAAAATTCTACTATAAAAATCCTGTATCAATCTACTTCAACTTCTTGATTCTTAATAATGCAACAATGACTTCTATTGAGAAGCTATGTTGCACAATGTGGAACACATGTTTTTCATGTGTAAGATCTTGTATTCAATCTTTAGGTAAAAATTCTTCAAGTAAACATTGCTGAAAAAATACCTGTTGATAAACTTTGGAAGGTAAGAGATGGGTGAATGATGGAAATGTATGTTGAGACTAATAGTATTTAATATAGCAATGTTTTTTAAATTTGCAAAAATTACAAGAACATATACAGGAGTCAGCATGTGACCTAGAAAAGATGAGATCTCTGCCTCCCTTATTAGCCAAGAATTTATGCCGATTTGCAGAATAAGTGACTCCAAATATTTGGAAAGCAAACTCACCCGTTACGATTTATCAATTTAGAATATCGATCTTTGTTATAATTCTGTCAAGAATAATGTAACAGTAAGGCATCAAAGAAATTGATACAAAGAGAACTAAGTCTGCTTCATACAATGTCGCCAAAAGTTAGAGTAAGTGAAACATGAGCAGAAGACCCCTGTACTACTTTTGGTCACAGTGATTCTCCCCTAATTATAGCTTCCATTCAACATTCCACAATTGGTCTTTTGTTTGCACAACTCGGTGTTATCCTTTGTCTTCTCTATTGCATGGATACCAAGTCTACCCTTAAAAATGCTTTAATTAGTAGAGCAGGTTTGGTAGGGCATGAGATGTGTTGAATGGAGGTGGCAGAAGATGAGGATGAGTGGGAGCAAAATGTGATCTTCTGGCAAAATATTCAAAGAGAAAACAATATTGTTCCAGTTTTTTTAAAAGAACAATCTGTCTCTATGTTGCTGACATAAATTAATGGAATTCAAAATGTGGAGAATTGAAAACTTAATAGGATTTCTATTGTTAGTCCTGAATTTTCTTTTTTAAAGTACCATTTTGATTTTTAATTAGAAGTTAAGTTGAACTATGGAAAATGAAACTCCAAAATGCTAAACTATTAGTGAAACCTAAGCATTTTGTGTTGTGCCAGATTTACATCAGCAAAGTTCTTATAACATTTTGTTATTATACTAGTTTATCATGCCTCATTTAATGAAGGAATAAACTGTTACTCTTTGCCTTTTTCAAGACTTCACATAATTCTAGAATAGATACTCAGGAGGCATAATGAACATACTGTGTTTGACCAGCCAAGGTACATATTCTAGGCTTTTTTTATGTTTGGTAATTGGGTCAAATTAACCTTCTATATATTTAAGTTCTCAAATTATTCACATAACTGTTCATGAATACCACAGCTTACAATCATGGAGAGGAGGGGATAAATAGCTTGCCTTTGAAATACATGAGGTAATATGCATCACCACAGGGGAAAGCCTTTAAGATCATGAAATATATAATTTAAACTTATCTGCAATAATTCTAATGAAAAATTATTTAACCATTTAAGCATTGAAATTGCAAACTGCAATATAATAGCGCACATTGAATCCATATATACAGTAGATTATTCAATGAAATCGGACAAAATCAATGTAAGTTTGTATCTTAATTCAAAGATCAAAAGCAGTAAATAAGTTATCGAAAGATCATAAAATCTTATGAAAAAAGTAACATAATTTACACAGCTATCTTGGACTAAAGTTTCCAGTTTTAAAAGAAAAAAATGATTAGCTTTGAAATAGCTCAAAAAGTTTAACATGTCAAATATTATAATATCCCCAAATCCATTATTTTTCTATCTGGGCCAATGAAACAATATTTAGCAAAACACTGCAAATATTGAAATAATATTTTGCATGTCCAATCTAATTTATTTTAATGCATTTATATTTAAGGTGTTGTCTATGTTTCAACTCAAACACCATAAGAATTTTATTTACTTAAAATGAAACCCATAAAAAATTTCTGAGGTATCTGTCCGCCTGTTTACTGTACAACTGTGAAGTACTGTTTAGTGAGATGTTAACATTGTTATGTCTGTACAAAATGAATCTGCTAGGGCTTTATATTCTTAATTTTATATGTTTCAGATCTTCAGCCCAGAAAACTACTCCAATATAACAGATTTATACAGCATGAAAGTTTGCAATTATCGAAAGAAAGAAAGAAAGAAAGAAAGAAAGAAAGAAAGAAAGAAAGAAAGAAAGAAAGAAAGAAAGAAAGAAAGAAAGCCCCAACAATTATCTGCCCCAAAGACTTACAATCAGAAAATGAGAAAAAGAAGTTGGTAAGCAAACAGATATAATTTATTTTTAATTGTGAATTGCAAGAGATAACAAAACTTTCATGAATAAAGGATGACTTTGGGAATAAGTCCAATGTTGTGATACTCGATCTGCAAAATAATGTTTCTTTCAAATTCCCACTGCTAAATAAAAACAATCATCCTTTTGGTCAAAGAGTGGGCAATGTATGATTCCCCGTGTGCTTTTGCTGGGAAGGGCTGATGGGAATCGGAATTCAGCAGGGAGTGGCAGGTGCTGTCAACTTTGCTTTGGGCTCATAAAGATAACTCTGGTTTCTTCATCCCTAGAGGGCAAGGAAAACATGAGCCCATGTTGGGCTATCACCCAAGGCCCTATTTACTCAGTCAAATTTTACAGTTTGACTTTTTTTCAATATTCACTCTGAGAATGAAGTGTTAACATGATTTTATAGACAGGAAATATCCTTATAGATTGCTCATATAATTCAGACTCTACTCATGAAATATCTACCTACCATGTATGAGAATGACAATCAATGAGGGGATTTTTGTGTAAATCTAGACATTTTATGCTCAGTGATTTACAATAGAATAAATCAGAATGAACAATGTATATTTATTGCAACAGTAAATCCATCAAAAAGAATTAATGAAATCTGGATTGAACAGATTTCTAGCATTTTTCTATAAAGTTCTTAACATGCTTGAAAATACAGAAATAATGTTAAAATATGAAACAGAACAAAATGTGTAAAAAGTAAATCAAAATCCAACTACTGAGTTTTTCCTCTATCCACTGAAGACTTCTGATACCTGAAAAGGATCAAGACATAGATTTCAGCAATTCCCTCAGCTTTGTAGCCCCCACAATTGCCAATATTTTAATAAGCTTCTGTCTTGTGGTACCTGGAGGCAGTGAGGATCTGGATGGGGGACAACAGAATTTGACTGAAACCTTATTAAGACTAAGTGGCTTGGGTGCCTGGAGCTCCAGGTTCCAGAACTTTGACATTGCTTAGTTATTCAAGCCCTGGTCATCTCATAGTTGGACTATTGTAACACGTTCTACATGAGACTACCCTTGAAGAGTATCCAGCAGCTTCAGCTAGTTCAGAAGGCAGCCTTGTGGGTAATTCTTTGGGCCCCTAGTGTAGCCATGTAGCATCTCTGTTCCACAAGCTATACTGGTTGCAAGTTTCCTTTTTGGTCTAGTTCAAGGTGTTGGTTATCACCTTTAAAGACTTTCTTGGCACAGGTCCAGGTTATCTGAGGTAATTTCTTACCCAGTTATTATTTTTATTTGCACTTTTCCTTACCAGGGCTGCCAACCTTGAGTGATAGTTCGGAGTGAGACACTGCGAGGGAGCGGAGCGACCGAGGGGGGGGATGGTGTGGAAGGGGGGTGTCCCCCCTTCCACGGTAGGGAGCTTTGACAATTTTACATTTTAAATGGTGCAATCTGATGCATACTTTAGTCATGATTTGGACATATACATACATACATACATGCAAGCAGCACCAATGTACTTGAACCGGATTTGTAAGATATTAATAATGCAGTTCACTGACCATGAATAATTGAAGTTCCTGACTTGTAACTGCAGTATTCTACCTCAACTGACTTTATTAGCTTAGTGATGTACTATAGACCACTATAGGATGAATTCAATGTGCAACAAAAAGACAAAAAACCCGAAACAACTACAGAGATAATGCAAATACATCAATGGGTATTCTTCTTTCTGTATCAAATACCATACTACATGCCAATATCAAATGCTATAGTCTCAGTCTTTAATTATATACTAACTTGTTGACTGAAATAGGGGTTCATAATTTCAGACATGTATAAACTAAACATTTAATCGAATAATGAGTGCTTCATATAAATATACATATTGTTAACTGTAAAACTCATCTACTGTATTCTGAAGCTTGGCCCTAGCTTTCATCATAGAAGCTATAGAACCAAAACAAAGCCCTGGTAGAGACTAAAAAATACAGCAAGTGCTGTATCTTACACAGTGCTGTATCTTACACTGTGTAAGATACCTTGTATCTTACACAGTGTAAACCCCAGGGTGGTGCTCGTAAAATTACTTTTTTTAAAGAGCCATTATAGCAACTTTATTTGGCTGAAGAATTAAGCAGATGTTTAATTAATTACCATTTGGAGGAGACTGCTTCCAATATTAGAAAAAGGGAAACCCTAACCTTGTTTTTAAAGTATTTTCAAAAATGCCGTCTTGAAAACTCACCTGCTACCAAGGCCCAGAGTAAACCGGAGGGGGAGAGGGGGAAGGTTACTAAACCAAATCCAAGTTATTAAAGGAACCCAACTGCACTGTCAATGCTGGAGTGTCATGCGATCGCTTGGAAATACATAACCTTTCATCCTGGTTGATCCCATTGTCCTAACAGAACATTGTCCTAATGCTTTTAGCATGTGGGTGTATGAGCAAACTTCCACCACCACCACCACCACCCCTTTACACGCCTTATGCTCTCTTTTAGCTGATCCAAAAGAGTCTTCCCAAACCAGCAAGGCGAGAAGCGCGCCAGGCTGATCTATAAAGGGGCTGGGCAGCTTTGTGCAAAATAGAAAGTTGGAGGACTGACAGGATGTGATCCTCTGGAACAAATGTCTTTCAGAGAGAGAGAGACGCCCCAGCTTCTAGTTACATCTCTGGCAGCGGACAATTCTCAGCTTTGCTTACCAGGGTTATTACTGGCCGAGGCTGTTGCCTGCAAAAGAGGCTTTGCCAGCCCCCTCGTGTCCTTCTTTGAAAAGGGCAGCTGGCTTGTCCCGGAGGACATTGCAGAGAGGGAGAGCGCGGGGCAAAGTGGCTGCGAGCGCCCCGGGCGGGAAGAAGCCTCTTGCTCTTCGCTTTCCTGAAGCGAATTTGCTAATCGGCATCATGCACAGTTACGGGACGCCGAGGCAGAATGAGGATTAAGGCGGGAAAAGAGGCGCGGTGGGGTGGCTGGGCAGGGCGGGGCGGCGCTGGGAGCTCATCCTTCTCCTAAGGGGAATATTCGGAATATCAGAGAATGTAGAGATATATTTATTTTTGTACATTCCATTTTGGGGGTTTAGCGTGAGATTTCGTTTATCAGAGCGAGACAGTCAAAATTGGTTGAATTGCGTGAGTCTCACTCTGATTGCGTGAGAGTTGGCAGCACTGCCTTACTATCCATAGCTTCTCGTATAATTCAATAAGTAAACCTAAATATTATTAATTTATAGTATGTTCAGTTAAAAAATACAAAATCCAATAATTATCAGAAATGATCTATTTTAAAAAAATGAAGCAAGTCAAGCTCAACAACTGGTTATTTTCTGGCACATTCAAGAAATCATCTTTTAACATCAAGCCCAGGCAACAAGCCAGTCAGTCAGTTTTTTTGTTATATCCAATGAATCTACAGCTATCTCCATCAAAATGTAGACATGACTCGGATGCTGCATTTGATTGGGCAAGATAGTGTTCATTGATCCGAAAAGCAGACCCTGCACCTGTGGGAAGATGATTCATGTAATTTTATTGACAGAATTCAGAAGTGGTTTGCCATTGCTTTCTTCTGGATATCTTTTCAATTCTGAAGTATAGATAACTGTCCTGGGATTCCCTAGTGATGTCTTATCCAAGTATTAACCAAGCCAGAATTTTTTAGTGGTATTCACCAAGCTTTATTGGCCCTAACTCAAGTTTTATGCTCTGTGTGTGTGTATATGTGTGAATGTGTGCAGTCAAACTGCCTAATTGATATTTCAAACCTCTATGAGACCCAGCAAGTTGTACAAACTGTTACTGAATTGAAAAGATAAATAAGTGTCCACATGTAGCAAACATGAAGGAATTCAATTTAACCAACTTGCTAAGACAAGCTTAAGAAACAAAGCCACAAAGCCATGTAACTAGTAAGAATTGTGGCTGAGTTACTTCCAAGAAAAAATGGTTCAAAGAGCACTTGGAGATCAATATGCTGCATGTTTCTTCACACAATCATAATATTTTATATTGACCCTGATGTTTAAAGTACCTTCAAATTCTGATTTAAAGTCCTTATTAGTGTGAACATGAAATATCTGATATAAATTTTAGCATTGAGAGGAGGAAAACCACATAAAGGAAATAAAGGGATTAGGGAAAGATTGCACCAGTTATAAGCCTTAATTGTACTTTCAGATAAGAGATAAATTTGGAGCTATCATCATACTCTGGTAGAGGAACTTGTCTCCTTTACCTAGAATAAGATAATTCAAAATAATTACTAAATTCTAATCATTGTGAATAAAATAGTATTAATTTAGTTATCATTGATTGAGGTATCAATGGTACTAGGGTGAAAATATGCAAGTGTAGTATTCTAGAATGTAAAATTCAAAAGGGAACAGGAGCTGCTAGAGATGGAAAAGAAAAAAATAGTGAAGTTTCCTGAAATAACATATCTCAATGTATGTGAGTGTGTGTGTATATGCATATTTGTGTGTGTGTGTGTGTGTGTGTGAGAGAGAGAGAGAGAGAGAGAGAGAGAGAGAGAGAGAGAGAGAGAGAGAGAGAGAGAGAGAGAGAGAGAGAGAGAGAGAGAGAGAGAGAGAGAGAGAACTTGTGACTACTACCTTTTAAATTATGATTTAATTGTTCATGGGAAGCAATGAAAGCCATATCATTAGAGACCTATGAAGCCAGACTGATAATATAAATTGAGGAAATATACTTTATAGAATAATCTCACAATAACCCCATAGGGGAAAAATTTAAGACCTAATAATTCCTTTATTTTTTGATTTCTATGATTCATGTATTTAATTTATACTGGTAAAAGCTTCTGTAAAATGAATCAATAATTTTATACTGTATAATTTTAACTACATTAGGTCAGATAGATGATGTTAAAAGATTCACAAGACTTACATCAGCAGTTAGTAAGAACTATGATTTTCAATTTTCAATAGCAATCAATATTCTAGTTAGAATATAAAATATTGCATAAGAATGAAAAAAATCAAATGATTTTAGGAAGCTGTAAATTGCTTCATTACTTAAAATTACAAAAGTTGTACTTTTAAATGAAATCTTTTAGTTGTAAACTTTCATTCCACCTGGAACGAAAGACTGAATTCTTTAAAAAAAAATATTTGGACAAGACTTTCAACCTAATCTTTTTTTTTTTAATGAATCCAAAACAACAGCATTTTCCCTCAAGAAGGATTCTCATAATTAATTCCAAAATTTTATTGACCCCTTAGTATGTTTGTAACTTTTCAGAAACAATGTTCTAATCAACTGTAAGAGCCATGGTGGTGCAGTGGTTAGAATGCAGTACTGCAGGCTATTTCTGCTGACTGCCGGCTGCCTGCAATTTGGTAGTTCAAATCTCCCCAGCATCAAAGTTGACTCAGCCTTCCATCCTTCCAACCTCAGTAAAATGAGGACCCAGATGGTTGGAGGCAATATGCTGACTCTGTAAACTGCTTAGAGAGGCTATGTAGTGGTATATACATCTAAATGCTATTGCTATTTAATCATGAAAGTGATTAAGAAATAAGGCTGGTGAACCTTATGTCCATATAGGCTACATTACAGCTTTGAGCTTGGGTGAAAATGACTCCCACTGTGTCATGCCCCAGTTGGAATCTGATTCTGTGGGGGAGATGGAATAGCTGACAGGGAGTAAGAGTTTTGCTCTGGTGGCTGTGGAGGAAATTGGGGAAAGGGCACAGGCTGGCTGGGCATTCAGAGGAAGACCCAGGCCCACCCCACCTTCATCCTAGGGCACGCAGAGAGGAATAGATAATGGAGCGTGCATTATCTTTGGAGGCTTATCTGGGTTTTGGCATCCTCCCAACTGTGTGTGCCTCGTTATCTTTTGGAAGTCTGCAAGTTATTATCCTAGTCTGTTATGTTAATTACTTCAGCGAGGTTTGTGTTGTTGTTTTTATTTCTACTTTATCTGTATTTTGGGTTCGGACTGCATTTTTTCCCTTTGTGGGCTGTTTTTGGAAGAGTTTAATCTCCTACCAAGTATAATTGGACATTGGGGCCAAGATGGAGGCATTAAGAGGAATTTATCTACTTTGGTGACTTCGTTATTTTTGTGCCATGCCCCAGGTCATCACACACTGCTTGACTCACAAGTCAATCATAAAAACTTCAGTTCATGCAATTTAATCATGAGGAACAGCTGTCAGGAATGCATGTACAATCTTTTTCTGACCAGAATTTATCACCTGGACACCAATCTATGCTGCAATATTGTTCCCATTCCTTCATGGATACTACAGTAATTCAATATCAATCCCCACTGGAAGCGAATTGTTTTGTGCTCTGAAGAGCATTACATGTAATTGATACACACTATCTGTAGTTGTCTCTATTTTTAATGCTCTAAGGACAATTAGAACATACTTCTCTAAAATATTTTTCATAGAACAAGAGAGCATACTGAAGTGGTATATCAGCTATACTGATATATCTGGGTGTTTTGTGCAGTTTCTCATTTAACAGATAATACTGTACAATTTCTTTGGTGATAAAACAACTGTCATTAACTATAAAATTATCACTCAAACATAGACGTACTCTAATTCTGAAAATCATGTGTTAATATTCTCATGGTGCTTGAAAAAATAAATAGGAGAAATTATATTTGGTTTAAGATATGTGAGTTACTCTTATTATATCACATAAAAATGTAAGAATTGAAGGAAGTTTGGCGATCCTCTATCCAATATCCTGCTCAGTGCAGAAAACAATATAACATTTCTGATAAATCCAATCTCTGTTTAAATACTTCTAATGAAAAAGAGTCCATCACCTTTCAAGGCCTGTTCCACTGTGGAATATTTTTTTCCATTCAGATTGTGTTACTGGTATCTAATGGAAATCCATTTCCTTATAATTTAAACTCACCTAATGTGGTCTTGTGACATCTCGTGTTACAACCACATCGCATAGTAATTGAAGCTCTAGTCCCAATTTGTGATTATAAATTGAGGAATATTGAGGAATACTGTACTGTTGTTGTCATCCTCCTTCTCATCATCATTTCAATTGTATTCTGTCTTTATAGGATAGGTAATTGATGACTTGGTTTTTTTAGTACCTAAGCTTGGCAATGGTGGAACTACTGTATTCTGTGAGGTGTTGTTGTTTTTTTATAATTTTGATTCTTAATATGTTGTCCTTTTTTAATTTTTTGGACTCTTGCCAGCTTGTATAACAATTCCACAGAATGCTGCAAGCTGAATCATTCAAAAAACCACAATGTACCACTTTTCTCAGTTGTGGAATAAGCCAAATATAGCAATTGCTCATGAATTGTGTTTAGACTTTTAAAGCAAAATGCTACATTTTCTAATTCTAGGTGATGACATACTGCCAGGATTCAAAGTACTTGTATATGGATGACAGAATGGGTCTTACTGAAAATAAGAGCCATGAAATAATGAAAAAACCTGCAAGCACTCTTTGAAATCTTGAAATATGAATGTCTAAATTCACGAGCAGTACACGGTAAATGAGACAAAAGTAGTGTATAATATATAAACAGTGAAGGTTTTTATTTTACTAGCAACTTAAGAGAAAAATTATGTCCTGCAACAAATGTATTAATGTATTATAATAAACTACACCTCTTTTCATTGTACCATGAAAAATTCTATATGTTCCACAGTTTACAGAACTGAAAGTTGAATATTCAATGTTCTAATGGCTAAGCATATTATGTGAATTTCCACTGATCTATAAGCACTTATATTTTAAGTTATGCGCAACAATAATTTATTGCTAGACTAGGAAGTTGTATAAACTTAAGACTTATGCAATCTTAACAGTGAGAGCTTTTTAAAGATGGCAATATGAATTAAGAAAAATGCTGAATCTGGTTGCTATTACACCACTTAGAAAAACATTTTAACATTTTTGACTTCACTATGGTTATTCAGCTTCAGAACTCCCATAATTTACATTGGTTAACATTTATGAAAATTAAAAGAACAAATGGAAGATAACATTTTGTATACTACATTTTCCAAGTAAATGTAGCTGGATGGATTGTTTTAACTGCATTATATATTTATTTGGTCTGCAAAGGATGTGTATGGCTTAATTTTCTTAAGTGGCATTTCATAGCAAAAATGATCATTAATTTTAGATTTGTGGGTTTCTTCTTCTATTCTAGGTGGCTGACAAAAAAGGGTCAATTAAACCCTTCTGAAAAATTCTTGCACTAACTAAAATTACTTTCCAAAGCTAGAATTTGATATTTCTTTGAAATTAACCATAAGGTTACACCAAATTGTTATTAAGTAGAAGTTTAAAGTTCTAAGCCCCTTCTCTCAATTATTTGGACAAAAAGGAAAGAGCACATTGTACTGTATATACCCAAAAACTCACTGTGTCTGTCTGTATACAAAGAGCTAAAAGTGGTTTAACTTCCATTGACGCATAGTCAATGTATCTAAATTTGAATGGGATCTGAATTGAAAAATAAATTCATATTCTCCATTATTCAATTCTGCTTAAGTAAATAAAAAAATGACACATTATTTTGATGCTTATGCAGAAGAGACTCTATCTTCTCACAATTAAACCAAATAGTTATGGCAGCCAATCAGGGGTGTGATCCTACCAGCATAACAACTGGTTTGGTGAGCGCACACTTTGCAGTGTCCTAAACTCAGCAACACCTTTTTGGAGATGTCAGGGGCTACATCACACACTTTAGGGGAATGTAGGAGGAGAAGGGAGGTGCAAATGATGAAACCAGCTTTGTACTGAACCAATGCAAGCTCTTTCACTTTTGAACATGTACTATGACAACACACACATGTAGAAAAATAGCAGGGCTTCAGTAGTTTTGACCACAAGGTAGTGGTGGATCTTGCAAATGCTTTTGATGAAGGACCAAGGATGAAGTTATATGGCACACAACTACAATTACTAATACAATGAAAATTACAGGGTTTGTTATCCCATTTAGGCATTGGTGACAGTTTGAAATACAAACAAATGCATACAGTGATAGATCAAATAGATCACCAGAAAAATCCAACGATTGAATCCCATTATAGGGATTCATCTTTAAAAAAAAAAACTTTTTTCCCTTTATCTTTTCTTCTCTTAGGAATTAAAAATCTTTTCTACTTTGGGCCCTTGAGACTTTGGGCTGACTCTTCAAGAGAAGAAATATTTTCTTACTTTAAATTTGTTATTTTTTTCAGTTTTACTCCTGTTGTTGACAAGTTTCCCTGAGTTAGTCTGTTGGGACAGAATGGTTAGCCTTCTGAGCATGTCTGAATAGATTTAGGCTTCTTTCCACAAACATATTTTTTGAATTTTTTCCTCTTCTATATGGCACTCTGATTTTATTATTTTGCTTACATTTTGTTTGAAGGGCTCAGAATTCACTATTTAATTTTTGTTTTAGCATTTTTCTCATTTTCTTTTCATAGATGAGTATTTCCAGGAAATTAGATTTGTATCAAGACTTTCAGATTGCTGTCTTCTATTTTTCATCCAAATATGGAAGGAACTTTCCCTGGAATATCTGCTCCTTATTAAACATCTATAAAGATTTCCTTTCTTGCTATAATATTTGGACTTGATTATTATATAGTTGAAAATCTTAGAAATTATCTTTAATTAACTTGGCTAATAAGAGTTCAGGTGAGGCTAGAATCACATAATTAAACTGCTGCTAACTTTGACAAAGGGTCCCCCCTCCCCATTATTTCATGTAATGAATACATTTTTGTCTTTCTTTTCTAGCAGATTTTACTAAAAATGAAAGTGAATTAAATTTTAAATACTGTAAACTCTGGATGTTACAGTGACCCCATCTTGCAGTTTACATCCATAATTATACTATCCCTGCAATTATTCCTTGTTTCATATTCTAATCATGCATATTCTTTTGAATTTAATTTTTCCTAAATGCATACATTTATCCTATGCATATAGTTTAACACAATAATATGAATGTTTACTTAATAAAATAGGAAATATTTGATAATTCTTTTTTAATTATCATACACACACACAAAATACACATACACATACACATATATACATACATCAAACAAAACAAAAAACCCTTTTCATTTTTTTGAGACTTATATAATTCATTTAAAAAAACCAGCAAAAGTCTGGATAATATACTGACTTTGATCATATGAAACAATTGTAATATGTCAAGATTTTGCTGGTGTGGAAACAGCTTTATAAAAAGTAAAAGTTCACTCAGATTTATCATTAGTGGCTTCATGGCTTCAGTCTTTAGAATTTTGTTTGATGGCTACTGAACAGTTTTGCCAGCACCTTCTTCTGGGATATCATTTAACTTCCCATTCTCTCTTATACAATGTCATATTTTATGAAAAGCCAAATAATTTGATTTTGAGGAAATGGAAAATGGCAACCCTACAAGATCTTGCTGTTGGTATATTGACTGTTTTTCCTAAGATATATAAATGGGGTACATCCTAATAAACTATTTCTATTGCTAGCTGCCTATTTTCTTTATAAAATACTGAAAAACCAAAATGTATCTTCCAGTGGATGAGGAGTGTTTAAAATTATAATTTATAAATAAAAAAGGAACACAACAACAAAGAACTCTGGGAAACACTACAATGAAGGTTACATTTATCCAACACGCTTATAATTTTATTAGACTCTGGTGTTTTTATTAACAGAATAATTTATTTGTACAAATATTTTAATTATTTTTTTCCATTTTCTTTTCTCACCATTAATTTTGTCCCTGATTTCTTTCCTTTTCTTTTAATCTCTATGTATTTTCCCCTTATTTTGTTCTTTCAATTAAAAACAAAACACCCGTACACATTACAGCATGCTGATATTTAAAGCTAGAGAAAGAATATCTTTATCTACAAAAGTAATGTGCATTTTTGAAAAGTTGTTCTACAGAACAGGGTCCCCACCCTCTGGACTGCTGTAAAATGTTCGCAACAGGGTTGTGAAAACTGCAGGCAAGTGTGTGCATGTGCATCCCCACTTGTGTAAACAATAGACAGGCATGTACACATGTACTCCATTTGTGTGAGTTGTGGGCGTGGGCAAGCGTGGATGCTGCTCACACAAATAGAGTGTGCTTGCACACTTGCTGGATGCTCATAAAGAACCCCCTCCCCCAAACCAGTCTACAAACTAGAAAGTTGGGGAACTCTGTTACAGAGGATTATTTATTTAAAACTGTAAACCATCCGATAGCCAAACTGCTCTGAGTGGTTTACAACAAGTAGCTAAAACAATTTCTGACAATAATGATTTCTGTGAAATTAACACTCAGCGGAGCTTACAGACTTCCTAGCAAAAGCAAATTCTGTTTTCTATTTGGAAGACAGCAGAGACAGACTTTTATTATTAGTGGCATGCAAACCTTTTTTCTGTTCTAACATTCCATGCACAGAATATTTAATTTTAGGCATAGATCTGGAACATAATCATGGAATGAAATATCCACAATATTGGACAGTATTTGTCCAATGTCCAATCTTCCCTTTTAAGATTTGCTGAGAGGGTGGTTGGCTCACAGTTACAAAGGACCTTGGATGAAGTGGATTATTTGGACCTTCACAGTCATCTTGGGGCACAGAACTGATACGATATTGGTGGTATTATCAATGTCCTTTGGAGGACTCTGGACAGAGATGGACTCTGGATTTCTCAGCGGTTTTTAACTATGGTATCCTTCTGGGGTGGCAATTGGAGGTACTGTATTATGGGATTATCATTTGTATTCCATGGCAAGTTCCAGTCATTGTTGGTAGGAGAAGAAAGGTTGAGCCCTAGGCCCCTGTAATGTGGGAGTGCCCCAGCACTTGAGTCTTCCACCTCTCCTTTTTAACCTCTATAGATAACCACTAGGGGAGGTAACCCATCAGTATGGGCGCTTGAGTCTTCCACCTCTCCTTTTTAACCTCTATAGATAACCACTAGGGGAGGTAACCCATCAGTATGGGATTTGGTTTCATCAACAGCATGCTAATCATCTGCTACACACAGAAAGTAAAACCCGTAAGTCTATGTTAGCCTATTTTAAAAGGAAACTATTTTGTCACACAACTTGGATAGAGTGCAATCACAGACGGGCTACTGTGGGTTCGCACAGGTTTGGGTAATTCTTTAGCTAAGATTCTGCGTTCAGTGAACCCACAAATCCCACCCCTGGCTGGCCCCACCCACCCTGCCCTTCCCCTCCCAGGAGTCCCCACATGGCCCATTTTGGATGCCAGGTTAAGTACAGGGCCCACATGGAGTCTCAGGGAAGGTGAAAAATGGGCCTCCTGGAAGTTCCAGAAAGCTGGAAAGAGGTCCATTTCCGGCCTCCGAAGGGCCTCCGGAGGCAGTTTTCACCCTCCTGGAGGCTCGAGGAAAGCCTCCAGAGCCCAGGAAGGACAAAAACGAACCCCCCTCCATGGTGCAGGAGGTCAACTAAGCCATGCCCACCATGGCCACGCCCACTCAGCAACCAAGTCAAAAACAAGTTGCTAAAATTTTTGAAGCCCACCCCTGAGTGCAATGACAATGTTTTGAAAATAGGATTCTGTAATAGAGGTAGATTTTAGTCTCTGCAAAACTGAAAAACTAAATACTTGAATATAGACTATAAATGTACTGAAAGGCTTGGGTAAAGTCTGTAGTCCACAATCCTTTTCTTCCCAGCCAGATTTACAATAATACAACTGAAAAAACTGGATCAAATTTGCACTCACATTTGGAGAAAAACAAAACAATTTATATAATTGCATTAAATCTCTGAAAGATTAGATGAATGTATTAGCATTTCCTGTATTTTTAAACAAAGCCAAAGAAAGGAGTTAATTGGCCTAGATATTCTCTCCAGTAATGTGGTCAACCCACTATTTTCTCTCTCAGCAGCCAAAACTGATTTTTTTTAAAGGTAGCCCTGTCACACAAAAAAGTTGTCATTCCAGTTCTAGAAAAGTAAATAAGCAGGCATCAAAAAGAGATCAGTTGAATAATTTTGATTGATCTAATGTAGATGATATAATTACAATAAGAGTCACTTTGGTGTAGTCATTAAGGCATCAGGCCACAAGATTGTGAGTCACTTTAGGCACAAAGCCAACTGAGTGACCTTGCACTTATCACTTGGTCTCAGCCCTAGAAAGGAGGCAATGGCAGATCACTTCTGAAAAAACCTTGCAAGAAAACTGCAAGGAGTTCAAGCAACCTCTGAGAACTGGATACAGTTGAATGGAAGAACAAAAATGCATTTTTAAAAGATTAGGAACAGTTTGAAAGTTTACAGACAATCATGAGTATGTTTGAGAATGGGCAAAGAATATTTAAAAGCTTGATTTATCAACTTCAGTGCATTGCTCATGTGGAAGATCATTTTCTGTCCTAAGAAGGTCAACATAATTTCAAACCTAATATTTTCAGACATTATGGCCTTTGGGGTTGGCAGATTTAAAATGGTTTTACTGATTCGGATTATTTTAGCTTGTTATTGTTCAGATTTATTTATTTACTTGGTTATCTTCCTGTATGAAATGGGTTTAGTATCTTTCTATACAATTTTTTAACAGCACATATTTCTTTTATTAGAGCCAAGAAGCCAAATATCAGAAATATTGCCCTTTCAGAGAGAAGAGAACATGAATCTATTTCATTACTGTCACACTGTGTAGAGAAGACAGAATTTTTCCAGAAGGGACTTTTAAAAAAAACCTGTATGCAACATTTAAAATGACAATTACAGGGGGAATATGCATTAATTGGCTTCAATTTAAAAAGACAGCAAGCTTCCTCTCTGAAGATAATAAATACACCAACATTTCCATCACTGGCATTTTGACAATTAGTAAGAAAGGTAGAGGGCTTTAAGAATAACCTGTCACTTCAGGCTCTGAGTTCTAAAAAATTAATTTACACAAAAAATACATTAAAGCACAATTAAACCAATCAAAAGCAGCATATGCAGACCTGAAAACAAGTTTTCACACTTGACTAGACTATCAAATGCATTTTCTGACATGTGTACTGAATTTCATTTTCTTCTCTTTTGTTTCTCATTGTTTTCTTTGGCACTCTCACTGATCAAAGAGGTTTGCTGAAAATGGTGTTGTCTTATTTTTACCTGCTGAGATGTTACAGGTATTCTTTATACTATAATCTAATTCCATAAACAAAGGATTAGCTCATCAATGCTGGATTAAGCAAATAGGAAGCAGCAAGGAAGGAGAATACCATTATCCAATCACATAGTAAAGAACATTAAAAAACCCACAGAACTAAACAGTCCTTGTTTAAAAATTTACTTTTTAAACTGGATTCACCAGAAATGTCCTTCTGTACTGTGATTCAAAGGATGAATGCTTATAGAATAACTATGAAAGCTCTTTCACAAAATTTTAATTCTTAACTTTGATCTTGGCCTAAGTACAATACAATACAAAAGCTTCAGTGGTGGGATTCAATTTTTTTTACTACCGGTTCTGTGGGCGTGGCTTGGTGGGCATGGCAGGGGAAGGATACTGTAAACTCTCCAGTCAGAGGTGGGATTTGCCGGTTCTCTGAACTACTCAAAATTTCTGCTACCAGTTCTCCAGAACTGGTCAGAACCTGCTGAACACCATCTCTAAAACGCTTCTATTAGCTTTAAAAAAGCAAAACATTGGGAAAGCATCAGGTCCGGATGGTTTGTCAGTGGAATTTTATTAGCTTTTGATAATGTGAATTGGCATTTTATGCTGCTACAATTGGACCAAATGGGCTTTGGTAAAAAATTTATTCAAGCCATAAAAACGATATATTTTAAACAAACTGCAAAGGTTATAACAAATTGATAATTAACAGACTTTATAGATATAAGAAAAGGGACTAGACAAGGCTGTCTACTGTCGCCTCTGCTGTTTGTGTCAACACTGGAAGTGCTGAATAGGAACATCAGAGAAGAAAAAAGAAATGAAAGGAATTAAAATTAAAAAAGAAGAGTATAAATTACAAGCTTTTTCAGATGACCTGGTATTCATATTAGAGGATCCATTGGTGTCAGCACCTAAACTGATAGAAAAGATAGAAGAGTATGGGAAAGTAGCAGGTCTGAAAATAAATAAAGATAAAGCAAAGATTTTAATAAAGAACATGTTAGCAAGACGAAAGAAAGAATTGGAGGAAGTTTTGGGGATCCAGGTCACAAATAAGGTTAAGTATTTAGGGATACATATAGCATCAAGATGTAGCACACTTAAGGAGGATAATTATCTTAAACTCAAACAACAGATTGCGACAGACTTGATAAAATGGGAAAATTTACCATTATCATTGATTGGGAGAATATCTATAATTAAGATGAATGTATTGCCTAGAATTTTATACTTATTCCAGACAATTCCAATCAGATTAGGGAAATAATTTTTTTGAAGATTTAAACAAAATAGTGTTAAAATACATCTGGCAGGGGAAGAAAGCGAGAATAAAACTTAAATTGTTACAACATGCAAGAATAAGAGGAGGTTTTGCTTTGCTCAATTGGGAATTATACTACCAGGAGACGAGTTTGATGTAAAGGAGTGGGTAAGACTAAGGAATACTAGACTTTTGAAATTAGAAGGACATGACTTGCTGTTAGGGTGGCATGCCTTCCTCTGGTATAAGGGAACTAAAACGCAGGGGTATTGTAGAAGACATTATATTCGAGAAGCATTGTTTCTAAACTGAGAGAAGATTAAAAAAAAGCAATATTATTCAAAAATTCCACTATGGTTATCTACTATTGAAGATTTTTCCTATCCAATAATATATAAAAAGGAACAAACAGTTAGATATGGTGAGATATTGAATGAAAAGGGTGAACTTAAATCTATGCAAGCGTTGAAAAAACAAGGTGTAAAAATGAATTACTTTTCGTATTTGCAAATACAATCTAGATTTGATAAACTTGTTAAAACAGAAAGTATTTATGATAAGTTGACTGATTTTAGATAAAATTTTGACAGGTACTGATGAAAAAATAATTAAAAAACTTTATGGACATTTGCTGGAGTTTAAATTCGAGGAAGAGCAAAAAAAGAAACAATGATTGCGTGGGGGAAAAATTTTGGATATGGGATTGACCTAGATAAATGGCAAAAATCGTGATCTCAAAATTATAAAATGACAATGTCAACCGCATATAAATTTGTATAAGATGTTTTATAGGTAGCACTTACCCCCAACGAGAATCGCGAGGATGTTCAAGAATAAATCGGATAAATGTTGGAAATGACATCAGATACCTGGTTCATATTACCAAATGTGGTGGACATGCTCGGACGCAAAAAGATATTGGACTATAATCCACACATGGTTGGAAAAAATGATAAAACAAAACATAGACTTTAAACCAGAGATATTTTTATTGGGAATTATACCGGAAATATACTGTAAAGAATTGAAATATTTGATTGTAAATGTTTTAAAAGCGGCTAGAATTGTATTTGCTAAGAATTGGAAAAATGAAAAAAATACCCATACATGAGGAAATTATTAAGAAAATTATGGACTGTGCTGAAATGAGTAAATTGACATTTGAAATTGGAGAACAAGAAGATAAACAATTTATGTGATATGGGATTTATTTTATCAATGGTTAGATAAAAAGACATGGTAAAGAAATAGATTAGTAAGCCTTACAATAAAAGTTAATAGATTAATATGGAATACAATATAAAATATATAACCATTGGATGAATGTATAAGATTAAACCATAATGAAATTTAGAATATCTCGTATAAAATGATGGAAAAATAGTTTAGTCAAATGAATGTTTAATAATTGATATTATATAAGCACAAGCTAGATTGATAAGGTGAGAATTTATATAACTTGTGAGTAATGGTTGAAAAAGGATAGCACAAAAGATTGTAACCAACTGACACACCGTATGTATATAATTGAAAGAGGGTTTTATGTTTTTATGTTTTGTTTGTATGTTTGTTGTAAAAAATAAAAACTTTTAAAAAAATAAAAATAAAAAACTTCTATTGTATTTATTATGTATATGTTTTCTGATCCAGACATTTAGATATTTAAATGAAACTCACTTGCAAGAAACTTTTGTTCGGTCAGCCACCATGGTCCACTGCTGTTGATTTGTAGAAACTTCAATGTAATAACTGTAGCTTCTATCGTCACAATCCCAGAGGAGTAATCTGAAGGGCAGATAAACAACTCAAAGGTCACTTCTATATGGGATTTTGTATTAGTAATTGAGCTTTTAAATTAATTGCAGAATATTTGTCATAAATAACATGTATTATTTAGCTTTAAGTTTTCAAGACCAAAAATTTAAACATAGAGGTAAGCCTTTCAAATACAGGTAGTCCTTGATTTACAACTACAAACATTTATGTTAAGTGAGAAATTTGTTAAGTCAGTTGTGCCCCATTTTATAACTTTTCTTGCCACAACTGTTAAGTGAATCATTGCAGGAAATATGGTTGTTAATTGAATCTGTCTTACCCATTGATTTTGCTTGTCAGAAGGTCGCAAAAGGTGATCACATGACTCCAGATCACTACAACTGTCATAAATATGAACCAGTTGTCAAGCATCCAAATGTAAATCATGTGACCATGGGAATGCTGCATGGTCATTAGTGTGAAAAATGGTCATAAGTCACTTTTTTTTAGTGCCGTTGTAACTTCGAGCAGTTACTAAATGAACTGTTGTAAATTGAGGACTACTTGTGCTAAGGATATTTTTGATAATCTGGCTTTCCAATATTATCCCACTTCAGATTTCCTAGCACATAGTAATTCTGAAAAAGAATTAAAGTTACTGTGCACTGAATTTATCAATTAGTTTTGTATATATGGGGATTAATAAGAGGCACTTTAAATTGAAGTCGTTTTGTTTTTTGGCAGCACTTTTTATTAAAATGGCCCTGAGATCTTCTCAGAATTCCAAATATTGTGTGTGTGTGTGTTTCTGCACACACACACACACACACACACACACACACACACACACACACACACACACGCTTCTCTAGATCTTGGAAATAATAAATAGCAATAGATGATTTTTAAAAGCTATCAACAATAACCATAGCAGCTTTCATAGTTCACTCATTAGGCATGCTAGAACATCCTTCCCTAATCTTCTGGAATTTCCTATTTTTTTAAGTTTGAAGAACAATGACTGCTTGGATAAATGGACACTTGAAGTTTAATAAGCAAATATTAATTAAAACCTACGAAAAAAGATGTTATTTGCACTGGCAATTATAATAATCTTCTTAGACTATTTATATTTCATATGATGAATCACCTCCTCCCCAATAGTCTCCTTGTTTGTTTTCAAATGATGAAAAAAGTATTGCTTCTACAAAACCATTCCATTCTTCACTAGTAGCTATCTTAAATGCTTTGTTTTAATGTTGAAGGATTGTTGTAAAAATTGGTGCTTTTTTTAAGGAAAGAAAGTTATTCGTTTGAAATAACCACTGATTTAGAACTGGGCTTATTTTATAAAAATATTAAATGTTATATAAAATAAGAAAAAGCTTCATTCTGCAGAACTGTAAATCTTTTAATATTGATTAGATTGATATACTGGCAAACAAGATTTCCAAAACCTACTGCAGAACCCTCTATATAAATCTGGGGTGTTATTAATAAATAATTTTAAGAGCCAAAATAAAAGAACTCTGAAAAAAGAGATTTTTAGTTCTCATTAATGCTGAGTTTCTGCAAATTAAAAATTCAGAACTGATTCCATTAAAGCTCCCCAAAGCACCACTCCACATTTGGTTAGAATAAACATCCAGCTATCTAAAGTTCTACTTTCTCACTCACTGGCTTTTTGTTTAGCACAAATGTCTTTTGGTTGCTTTTATCAAGACTATAGCTAACTTGCTTATTAAAAAAATCTGTCAATTTAAGGACAGAATCTCGAATGTGTATTAAGCTTATAAACATAGTTGTAAATCAATGCAGAAGTTTTAATTATGGATAAATCTTTTGAAGAATTGCAAGTACTGAAACAAAAACATGTAAAAAAGGAAATAATCTAATTAGATTTTCTAGTGAAATCATTTTTTATAACTGGGGACTGCAGTTTCCTTGATTCAAATTGTCAGAGTAACAGAAATTATACAAAAAAAAAATCAATTATTTTGAATTGAACATCAGTAGATAAGGTATTAAGCAGCAAAATCAAATTAACTAAAAAACCAACTTAGCAGGGGAGAGTCTCAGAACAAAAAGATTATGTACATATATGGAACATTTACGTAAAGAGCAGAATAGTTGATCATTACAGAATATTTATCCCGTATTAACAAAATGATAGATAATGTATGCAGTGCTTGAAGCTACCGTATATACTCGAGTATAAGTCAACCCGAATATAAGCCGAGGCACCTAATTTAACCACAAAAACTGGGAAAACTTATTGACTCGAGTATAAGCCGAGGGTGGGAAATGCAGCAGCTACTGGTAAATTGCAAAAATAAAAATAGATACCAATAAAAACTTTCACTAGGACAGTTGACAATAAGTTTGATGCTCACAATTTCCTCTTTGAAAGAGACCAGTAAATAGGGAACAAGAAGATGAAGAAAAAGAAGTGTGTTTTTTCACACTTTTCACACTGCAGTGAACAAAAATGGCATCATAGGAACAGGCTTATTCTCAGTCCAAAGATTTGTTTCTGATTTCTTCCCTGATTTAAGGGAAATTTGGGAAACGATCTCACTATCATGAAAGGTTTAATTGATTCACTAACCCAAAAGATGATGATGATGACAGTGGGAGGCAGGAGTCACTCTCTCCCTTGCAAGAAAAAACCAAGAGCCGTTCTTATGATCTCTCCCTCTCTCTCTCTCTCCCCGTAATACAGTCAAGCCCTCTCTCCCCGTAATACAGTCAACCCCGTAATACGATCTGCCTTCGCCACTTTGTACCTTGCAAATGCAAAATCCTGGGGTTTTTGCATTTGCAAGGTGCAAAGCGGCGGGGGGGGAGCGGTTGTTTGGAAAATAAGATAATGATCTTAAAGTTTATAATGGAAGGGTGAATAGGAAGACTCTTCCCCCCCCCGCCTTCGCTCTCCCCCGCTCCGAAACAGAGAGCAGGGTCTCGTATCTCGCTACTCCCGGAGTGGGACCTTTTTGGAAGGGGCAGAAAGGGAAGGCGAGGACGCGCCAAGTTTTGAGTTGCTTTGGAAAGCACCAGAGCTGGAGGACTGCACGAAGACCCCCCCACCCCCACCGCTACAGCCTCTCTTCGGGCCCCCGTGGTCACGTCAGCCTAAGCAGGCAGGGGTTCCGTATGCTGTAAACCACAAACAGCTTCAACGTTAGAAATCCCAGCCTCCGCCCTACCGCGCACCCGTTCTGGACTCCCCAAGTGGGTCCCTTTCAATCGGCGGCTTTTTTTTTTTTTTTGCTCCAATCGGCCCCCGCGGCTTTCCAAAGCGCTGGCCGAAGTCAAGAGTTTTTCACCTTTCCTCACGTGAAGTCAGCCCATTTTAGAAACTCGCCCCCGACAATCCACCCCCTCCACGCACACAGACGGACACACTTTCGTCCCACGCAGTCTGTTCCTCTGGTCAGACAGATTCTCGAGCTCCGGAGCCGCCTAAAGTTCCCGTCCTCCTCCTCCCTCCTCCTCATTGTTTTGACTACTTTTCCTTTCCTTAAACCCCTCCCCAGAGAACTTGCCACTTTTGCAGAAGAAGAACTCAAAAGCTCGTTTCTGAGCAAAGGGCAGGCAGACTTTTGGCTAAGCAGCTCTCCTCCTCCCAGTTCCTTTTACGGAGCACTACCCCAAAGCGACGCAAAAACTCGCGAGCGGAGAGTCCCCACCAAGTTCACACTCGCACCTTCATTTTTTATTCCAAACTCGGGTGGAAGCGCGGGGGTGGGGATGCGGGGTGCAGCGGGGAAGGGGGTGTTGTTGCTCCAAGACCCTCGTTAGGAAAGCGAGCAACTCACTCCTCGCTTCCAGCCAATAAATCTTGCCCGGAGGAGCGGCAAGAAACGCTCGAGGAAGCTACTTTGCCTCCTTGCTCTTCCAGCCCTTTAGGACACCTCCTAAAGGAAAGGAGAAAATAAAAGACGGCGGGGAGAGAGGGGGGCACAAAGCAGCCCAAACGCGTAGCAGTGGAAGGAAGGCGCGCTGGTGCGAGGAAGGGAGAGAGAGAGAGACACACACACACACACAGAGACAGACAGACAGACACACACACACACTCACTTCGCCACTTTGCACCTTGCAAATGCAAAATCCTGGGGTTTTTGCATTTGCAAGGTGCAAAGCGGCGGGGGCGGATCCCGCGTGCTGGAAAGGGCTTGACTGTATTACGGGGAAAGAGAGAGAGAGGGAGAGATCATAAGAACGGCTCTTGCTTTTTTCTTGCAAGGGAGAGAGTGACTCCTGCCTCCCACTGTCATCAACATCTTCTTCTTTTGGGTTAGTGAATCAATTAATTTGGGAGATGATCTCACTATCAGAAAACAACGCGAGCCGCCACCACCACCTCCTCCTCCCCCTCCTCCCGAGTGGACTAAAAGCAGCTGGAGCTGAGGAAACGAAGCTGAGTGGAGCCGAAGCAACCTCAGCTCGCGTTGTTTTCTCAGCCTAGAGAAAGGGAAAGGGGGCTCATCTGGACCAAGGGTGAGTCTCCCCCTCAGTTTCCACTGAAGGATCTTCCGTCGCTTTTGCCTTCTCCCTACATCTTCCCTCTGTTAAAATCCCCCCCCCCACACACACACTTATTTTCGGTCGGATAGATTTCGTGTCTGAGCATTCTCACATGGCGGTGGGTCTTCCCCCCCAAAAAAACAGTTAAAAAAAGAAAAAACAATATATCCTCAAGCAAGAACTTTTCTGCTTCCGATTATCCCCATGCTTAAAGTTGCAAAGGAAACACGGAAGCAGGGAAGCGGCTGCCCAGCTTCGGAGCTCCACACCATTTTTTTTTCAGAGGGGAATCTGACTCGAGTATAAGCTGAGGGCGGTTTTTTCAGCACAAAAAATGGGCTGAAAAACTCGGCTTATACTCGAGTATATACGGTATATTAATTTCTTGGACGTATGCCAGTTGTGTAAAACTATAAATATTCAGTCAGGTAAAAAATGCAGTTTATTCCAAAATGTCATGATGAGTATAAAGTGTCTTGTAACAGGTTAAAAATTACTGATTTATCACATCCTAAATTTTTATGACGAAGGAGGAAAAATGCTTTCCTCAGCTGGCAAATGTTGCATGCATGGGTTAAGATCAGACAGGAATAAAAGATGCCACACATGGTTAACAATGAGTAATTTGTAAAACATAAATAGATAGAATGAATAAAATAGAATGCAAAATCTAAACTCAGTAACAATTCAATTAAATGTTAAATACAGGCTGAATAAATATATTAACTTTTCACAAGAGCAAAAATTAAATGAACACCTGCATCTTTCAAAGGAATGTTCTGATATAATAAACTATTTTTCTACAAACTTCTGAATTCTGTTATTCCTTTGGTAAGATCAGTATGCATAATACTATCTGTTTATTATGTTGAGAATCAGCCGTTTTTTGGTGGAAAGATAGAAGACAGAGCTAATAAATGAATAAGGCTCAACAGCTTTTGCCATGCTAAATATTTTAGACCTTCAGTCTTTCTGTGTATAGCTTTTTTCCCCTTGCAAAATAGACTAACAGGACTATTCATCTACATTTAAAAAATGTTATTTCATGATTCTACCATTTTTGATACCTCACAATAATTTAACATGCATTAATTGCTCTTTCAATCTATCACTGCATGTGTCCCAGATAACTATATATTCTCCAATATACATTGTTGTATCCAGTGGCTAAATTTCTTAAAACTTTGAAAGAAAGCAATTACAGGAATAAAGAGCTTGAAAAAACCAAGTTATGTGACTGATAGGCTTAGGTCAAAAGAAAATAAAAGGGGGGCAGAAGGATGTATTTCCACATATATTAGGAAATCTTCCCAATAGTACAATGAACTATTTTTAATACCAGCTTGCTGGGGGCACAGCAAACTCAGACAGCTCACTTTCATCAATATATACTATATAGAATATTAAACATTTGCATTTCTTGCAGCAACCTTGTTTATGTTTTATTAATTAAAATAAATAACAATGACTCTAATAAAAATGGGATAACATCCACTCACATTTTAGAAAGCCTCTCTGAGCCTACTCCTTTAAGGGAAAACATGTACACCTGTTAAAAAGAGTGAAGCACAAGAGCTATACCTTAAAAATGAGTAGTCATAAAATTAATCTTCCTTGGTTAGTAATCCCAGTTCTATACTATAACTTATTGAGCATAATATTTTTATCCCATCTAAAAATATATACGTGATTGACCATACATATTATATATTGTGTATGACTATTTGTATTATTGATATTTTTCATCAGTGAAATTTGGCAATTCTATCGCTTTCTAATATTCTGCTAGACTCAATTTACCTCCAGATTGCATTTAAAAGTGTTACACATGTCAGAGGTCCTGCTTTTAATTGTTTGCCTTTGGACCACTGATCCTGCAGGTTTGTCTGTTTCTGGAACAAGAATTTTTATTTCTGTTGAATGTTTTCTCATTATTCTGAAATGGCAAGTTGAGATGCTTAGAAAATACCCTAGAATAATGTTTCTTGAATACTTGAGTGCATAAATCTTTTCAATAATTTTGCTTTAAGATAAATTATATACTTTATAAGCCTTTTCTTGCCTTTGTGAATAATGATTAAAGATCCCTAGGGTTCTCTCTATCAAAGATAAAAATGCAACCTTTTAATCTCCCACTGAAATTCTTTCTGAAATTTTATGTGCTAGTTGTGCTTTAGAAAAGTGTATCAGACTTCACACCAGGCCCAGCAATAAATCTTGACTCTCCAGATGTTTTATTTTGCAATCAGGACATTGCTTATAGCAGTGGTTCACATACATGACAATGCTAGGTAAGTTGTTTTATTGCAGACAGGACATAAACCATATATGTGCAGAAATCAAGCTTTATATATGTTTTCTCCAAAGTTTGAATTCAAGGTCTATTTCCTTCTTGCTTTTACCACTGTGTGAAATTAGACCTTGAGATTAGAAGATGAGCTTCTTAGTCTTTATAAAAAAATTCTGTCTAGCTGGAAGATCACTAGTCCATGCTTTATTAACTTCATACTTTATGCCACCAGAGGTTGTCTCCTCCCCTTTCCCTTCATCAGATGCTTCTTCCCCTTCCTGTATCTGATCATGGATGGCTGGAAGGCATATTGCTCTTTTTGTTTCTTCTTTTGGCTGAAGCTAATGAACTCTCTTTCCTTTCTGGGCATTCTGCCTCTCTCTCTGTCTGAAAAGGTAAAGTCAGCAGAAATGGAGGGATATCTCTTCTGTTGTATTTCTTTGTCATGATTTTCCCTTCTATTCTAGGAATCTCTATCTCACTGTAATTGTTTTTCTCTTGGTATTTGTTCAAATGCCTCCTTCTTCAATGTCCTCTTCCTCCTCAATGACAAAAATGTTGGCAGGTGATGAATTCCGAGTGTTCAATCCACCAGCTGATTTAGACTTCTGAGGGCACTGAAAATGGAACTGCCAAAATAGATAAGAGGAACGTATATCATCTGCTACTTCCCATGAACATTCTGTATCTGGATATCCTTTCTGATGAATCAGATATTCTAATTGGCCTTTCCTATACTGACAATCCAAAATATATTCCACTTCAAACTGTTTCTCTCCTTCAAGTTGGGAGGAAATGGTGGAGCAGAATTGCATAAGGAGGTATAGGGAGGGGCAATAGAAAATGGAATTTGCTTTCAGTGTGGTTGGAAGTTATAGATAACAGCTACAGGACTGATTTGTGTAGTTATGGAGAATGGTTCAAAAAGTTGGCTTCCAGATTTGTAGACAGTTGTTTGAAGGGAAGAACTCTGATAGAAAGCCATATGTGGCTTCCAACAGCAGCAGGAATGAGTTCTCTAGTAATAATGGTCAGCACAGCAAATGTAAAAGTCTTTGGCATGATCCATCTATTTCAGAAAATGCTAACAATTCTTGGAAAAAATGGGAGGTTTCTGAACCGTGGACAACTGCAAAGCATTTGGCAGCTGGTTTAGATGCTCCTATAGGTGACTTGAAATGGTGACATCTGAATAACAATATGTCTATATTATCATAACCAATTTAAGATTTAATTAAAAGATCTAGCCAACTGTCTCACCAGTATACACAAAAAGGTATTATTCTAAAGTAACATTTGTCCCTTTATGTAGCTGCGTACAAGAGGCAGAAAACAGATGAATTGTTACATTTTAAAGGTGAAATATAGTTTGCAAAAATGAGTTGTAAATTGTATGTTCCTATTAGAGATATGATTGGGTAAACAGCAATAAAGTCCAAGGAAACTGTATGTCAAGATTGGAGTGGGGAGGATGCAAAAGTCAAACTGGATGGTTGTTTAGGCATGGTAAAAAAAAGCTTTTGATAAGCTTTCCCATTATAAATTATGGAAAAAAAAGAGGATTTATTTTAAATGCCCTGAAACATCCAGCTATCTAGCTATCAGTGGAGAACTGCAATTCTACCTCCCTCAAGGAAGGAAGATATTATGATTGTTATGGTGTGGTTTCCCCTACTCACAAAGTGATGGGAGAAATGAAGGCAAAGATTCTAGAAAGTCACCTTTCTGAGACAACATGTATGGATTATGCTGAGTATTTAGAGCAGGGGAAAGACTACAGACATTAATGGAGATCAGCAGAAGGCTATAAAATAGCTAATATTCTGCCTTACATGAAATAAAATATCAGTCTACTTGCTCTAGAACTAGAAATTAAATTAAGAAAAGAACTATGTCATCTGATCTGGTGCTGTAAATGATCCACATTTCTCTTTGTAGATGATCCAATTTCCTGAGATCAGTTCAGATCTTGATAGTATACTCCACTCCTTGGAGAATATCTTAGTTTATAGATTTGTTGGTATAATCAAGAATTCATTGTTTTCTCTGTGATTTTGAAAAATCCAGATGTTGAGGCTGTAAAACAGTCCCAATCCACAATATTTCTACTATCATGCTTTAGAACTGGGTTTTGTTAGAATGCAGTATTTTGTTTTCATCAAATATGATATTTATCATTAATGCATAAATGACATTACTGGCACTTGAAAAGGTCTATCTTGTAAGAAAGCAGATCTGCACCATTTCCAGGAACTGAGACACAGCAAATCTGGGATCACTGAAGTCAATATGGCCAGCACAATGACCACTGTTACAAAAAAAAAAAAAAAGTGTGGGAAATCATCTGAAAAATGCCATCTTTATCCATATATTTTCAATGTCAAGCATTTTGAAATATAAACATTATTTTGTCCTTCATTTATGTAAGTGCCTCTCATATCTTCATTCTAATATCTTCATTCTAATATTCTTAACTATAAGAAACTCAAAATAAAGAAGGCATAATTCCTTGTATTTTATTTTATCACAAGGAAGTGTTCTTTTTATGTTTCTTATTGCAGATATACTATGATGAAATCCTTTTGTTTCTCAAAATATTATAATAACTTACACATGGAGAAAAATCCTAAACTCTTTTTTAGAGTTGAATATTCTGAAGTAGTCTCCAAACGCTTATCACACATCTTTAAAAAACTTTCCCTTTTCCTTCTCAAAGACCTCTAAGCAATTCACATATTTATCTTTGGTTTATTCCATAAATAGCGCTATCTTCCTCCAACTTGCCCCCCATACCAAAGCTTTAAAAAAATACTATTAGAAGGGAGATAGCAGTTGGTCAGAAATTATATACTGAGCTTCATAGATACCCAGGAACTTTATTCTACACTTTTTTCTCATTTAACACATTAACATTTCATTTTGTTCACATTGAGTCATAAGATAAATTTGAGGAGAAAAATAAATATTTCATCAGCTGAAGGCTATGCAGATGTAAAAATCACACAGCAATATAAAATAAGACAAACTGGAAGCATTTTGATTCTGATGCTATTCTCAGCAGAAAATAAATTGATTGCCCTCAAGTTATGTCACTATTTTCATATCAAATATGTCTATATGCATACACATACTGCTTTGCTTTCCAACTTAGGTTTTGTATGTTAAGAATACTATCAGAGCATGAAAATATGAACTTTTCACAGCAGCTATTAGGAAGCATGCATTATTATCATTATTGAGCTATTTTTACATGAAAAAATAAATCTTCTTACTGAATTGATCCAATCATGTATGGCTGTGCCAGCTGTACAACAATAGCACCACTGCCTAGCTGATGACATGTATATCCGGAATCCCAGTCATAATTCTTTGTGTCTCCATTCAACAAAGCATTGCGACTACGGCTCACACCCTCAATCACGCTGGCGCAATCTGCAACAGTTGCAACATTCTCAGCGGGAACTGAAAATTAAAATACAAAAGAAATCAGAGGCAGGCACAGGCAACTTAGTTCCATCAGTTTCTCTATCTGGGAAAAATAAAAATAAGCAAAAATGTTGCTTACACACAGGAAAACACGGATATATTTCAGGGGCAAGATTAAAAATGAATGAGCAATGAGTGAATTGTAGCAGTGAAGGCCAGAAATCTTTTTAACTTCAAACTAGTTATACAACAAAACATTTAGCAAACAAACATTTAGACATATTGTAACAATTACTGTGATTAACAAACTTAAATTATGCATTTAAAATCCATAATCAAAAATTGTTTTGAAGAAGTGAATGAAGCTAAATAGACTGTCAAGGAGAGAAATAAAGAGACCAATAACCATCACACCAGACATGTAATAGACACAGCCACAATGTAAGTGTGGTTGTTAAGCAGTCCTTCTTCTGTTACTTTCCAAGCATCTGAAGTATCATTAAATTTCTATTGAATCGAAACATGCATTGTACACATTCCAGTTTTTAGAAACAAAATTCAAGATAAGAAGATGCAGCGTAACTATTTATCTACTCTCATTTTTCTCACATTTTCAATTGATGCTATATACCTGAAGATTTTTTTATTTTTAGTCTCTTTTTTTGCATATGTAAGACAAGGTGAAGAAACATATCAATATTTTCTTCTATTTTGCCCACAACTGCAATCCTGAGGTCAGTTGGCTGAAAGTGACTGACTGGGGAATGCCTATGGTGCCAGTTGCCTGGGCTCTCAGCTGGCACCTTAATCGCTACTCTAAATAGCTTTTACATTAAGAGGATTTCATTCATAAATGAATTTAATCAATCAAACTTGATAAGGTGTGTTTTTATTCTAAGGTGTTCCCAAAACTTGCTTTTATTGTTTAATTAGTCCCCTGTCTATATGAAAACAAACTATATTTATTAAAAATGATCTTTTGGACTACTTATGAGTAATATTGTCCATTATGTTTCTTAATACATGCCAAGGAAAAGTTTGCTGCACTATTTTATACAATAGGATATTAGAGATTTATCAAATAATTTCAGCACACAGAAGCTATCATGCTGTTTCAGTTCCCAAGAGAGGATTGCCACTCCCCATTTTGAATGTTCATTATTGTCTTTCATATCCATTGGATAAATGTATTAAAAACACCATCTGGAAGGGATGACATTCCATGAAGCATTTCAGGTTTTTTTTGGTTCCCTTGGATTTTCCCTATGGTATTTCTCTCTCAATCTGTGTCACTTTGTTTATCAAAATGCACTACCAGAAACAACACTGTCTTGCTTCTGAAGGTTTTTTTTTGTTCTTCAACTAAATATTATATGTAACACCCTATAAGATGGAAAACAGAATATGAATTATATCTTATTATATATATTTTCCAGAACTTATTTCTTCATAAATTGAATGTATCATTAGAATGGAAAACAATCCATATTAATCTAAATACAATGCTGAAGAAAACAAAATGTTTGTTTTAATGTTTTTAAAATTGTTTTATAACTTTAGAATTGTTAGCTGCCCAGAATCACTTGGTTAAGTTGGACGGTTATAGAAATTGAACAAATAATTAAACAAATAAAAATTTCAAAATAATAAAAATAGGTAGATAAATTTCATATTATTCTTTCTGGCTCATATCAGGCAACAGGTAGTCAATAGACTGAATATATTATGGCACAGTAACATTTAAAAATGATGTTATTTCCAAGACATGACCTTAAAATTATGTATGTGTGTGTGTGTATATATATAAATGTGTATATATACAAATGTGTATAGATATAAATGTGTGTATATATATATATATATTTTCTGAGGTTCTCGCGGGTACTTGTATGTGGATCTTTGGTTATTCGGGTTTTCTCCCGCGTAAGATTGGAAGTATCTAGGCAACGTTTCGATGAAGTCTCATTCATCATCTTCTGGCTTGGTCTTCAGCTCTGTGCTTCTCAGAGTGATGTGAGCTTGCAGCTGCTTCTTCCTTTTAACTGCTAGTGGGGGTGTGACTTGAACAGAACACGCCTCCAGCCAATCAGAACACAGTAAACCCCCCAACCAATCAGAACACAGCCAAACCCCCAACTAATGAGAACACACCCCCACCCAATCAGAACACAGCCAAGCCCCCACCCAATCAAGTCACACCCCCACTAGCAGTTAAAAGGAAGAAGCAGCTGCAAGCTCACATCACTCTGAGAAGCACAGAGCTGAAGACCAAGCCTGAAGATGATGAATGAGACTTCATCGAAACGTTGCCTAGATACTTCCAATCTTACGCGGGAGAAAACCCGAATAACCAAAGATCCACATACAAATACCCGCGAGAACCTCAGAAAACATATATATATATATATATATGTGTGTGTATGTATGTATGTATGTATGTATATTCTTAAGTTTTCGTGGGTACTTACATGTCTGGCATTCAGCTTTGTTTGGGTATTTTCCCACGTCATAATAGTGGTGCTTTTAAAGTTGTAGCAACGTTTCAGCAGAATCTCATCTGCCATCATCAGGCTTCTGTATGCATACAGAAGCCTGATGATGGCAGATGAGATTCTGCTGAAATGTTGCTACAACTTTAAAAGCACCACTATTATGACATGGGAAAATACCCAAACAAAGCTGAATGCCAGACATATATATATATAATATATATGTATGTACACACACACATACATATATAAATATGTATCTTCAGTAATACCTAATGACAAATGAGCAAAATGGGGGGAAAACCAGACATATATCTTTAATTCTTTTCTAATCTGACAATTGTTTTTTTTAAAAGTCAGAATATTATTTACTGAAATATTTTTTGCATTAATTGGATTTTGACTAAAATATCTCATATTTATTTCAATACATTAAGAAAATGTAATGAAAGCACGCATTTTAGACAATGGCTGAACTATAAATTCCATTTGTTATCAAATACTGTCGTGTTCTGTCCACATTCTGAACCTTCTTCTATGCTTTACATGTGAACAGAAAAGCACAGGGTTTCCCCACAATGTCTGACAACTTTATAATAATAAATGTCTAAGCTGCCATCTTCCATATCTATTTTAGTTTTATTTCTGTATATAACAAAACAATTGACATTCTTATATATAATATATAATTGTAATGAAAGACTAAAAATAATTCCTGTGTTAACCTTTAGTTAACATTCTTTAGTTAAACATTCTTTTATTGGGAATTGGGAATTCAAGAAATATTGATAACTGCTAAGTCAGAGGCAATTCAATACTACTGGTTGTAACTGGATCGAACAATAAATGGAAAAAAGTAGAGATAATCATTCTTTAGAACTGACAGAGAAAGACCTCTAATCACCCTGAGATAATGAAATCATTACAATGGAGAAGGCATCATTATTAAATTGATACAGCATTGTATCATTGAGCATTGAGCTAACATGGGGTTGAGTGTCTAATACAAGATAATATAAAAGAAAACTGATATGACAATTCAGACTGCTGCTGAAGCTTTCCTCTTCTGAGCTCAATTTAGTTGTTAGGTAGAAGTAGAGGATTCTAGAAGCATAGGAAAAAATTATTTGGTAAATGCCTGTAGAGATTCTCAGTCATCAAGATCATAGTTGTCCCAAAGATACTTTTTCAGGAGGCAATTGGAATTTCTTTGATTTGGTAAATGCAACAATATAGGACAGCGGTCGCCAACCAGTGGGCCGCGAGAAAAATTTGGTGGGCTGCAAAGAAATCTCACCCCCAGAGCACCCCCACAAAGCAATTAATCCAGGGTGTGCAGAAACACAAGGCTGCACCACCCACATGGCCCGCAGGAACACTCCCGACCCATTCACTCCTTACCCGGAAAACTTGCCTGCTAAAATTGCTATTTTTCCTTTTTTCCGACCATCATCTGTTCTGCTGTGCTGGGAGATTTAGATTAGCTAGGAAGCAGGAAATGGTTGGATTTCTTACTTTCTATCTAGTCTTTAGATCTTTGGCTCTGCTTTTAAATACAGCCGAACTTCCCTTAGGACTGAAGGTTTGCTTGCAAGCAAATTCAGTGCAAACTCATGGCAAACAAATTTGAGAGACTGAGTTAGCTGATGGCAAAGAGATAGATCACTGAATGATTCTGTGAGCAAGTCAATCTGCTTGCTTTGCCTGATTTTGTGTAAAAATTGTTCTTTTTTTAATAAAAAAACAATATTTACAATACATGGTGTGTTGTGAGTTAATTTTGTGAATTTGCTTGCATTTTATGAGTTTGCTTGCAAGCAAATTTTATGTGACAGATTGAGCTAGCCAATGGCAGATAGATAGATAGATCTCTGAATGAATCTATGATTCCGTGAGCAACTCAATCTGCCTGCCTGCTTTGTCTGATTTTGGGTAAAAGTTGCTTTTTTATAAAAAATTCAATATTTTTATAAATATTTATAATATTTACATACAAGCCATGCCCAGCCAGTCACATGGCCACCAAGCCACACCCACAAATTAGGCCACTCCACAGAACCGGTTAGTGGTCCCTGGGATCAAAAATTATGAGTTTGGTGGTCCCTGAGGTCCAAAAGGTTGGCGATTCCTAATATAGGAGATAGGTTACCTGAATTTTACTGAGATGGTTTTATTGCTAATAATACATACAACATCAATGCAGATTCTACACATGAAATCAAGTAGATTGCATAATACAAAATAAAAGGAAAAATGCAATCCAGTTACTATTTTCAGGTGCATGAAAAGATCATAGGCTCTTAGGGTTAAATACATGGATTGAAGTTTAAAGAGAGTAGAAGTAAAGTACAGGTAGTCCTTGAGTTACAACAGTTCCTTTAGAGACCATTCAAACTGAAAAAAGCAACATAATCAGTTTTCTCAGTTATGGTCTTTGCAGCATCCCTATGGTCAAATGATCAAAATCCAGATATTTGGCAACTGCTTCATATTTATGACAGTTGCTATATCCCAGGGTTTTGTAATCACTTTTTACAATCTTCTGACAAGCAAAGACAATGGGAAAGCTAAATTCACTTAGCAACCCGAGTTACTAACTTAGCAAATGCAGTGATTCACTTAACAACTGTGACAAGAAATATCATAAAATGGGACAAAACTCATTTAACAAATGTCTCACTTAACTACATAAAAATTGTGCTCAATTGTGGTCCTAAGTCAAGGATTACCTGTATGTCCTGGAAAACATGGAAGGGAACCATGAAAATATATGGACATATATAAGGAAACCATGGAAATATATAAGGAGCATCATGAAGACTGATCTAGGAATATAAAACCCTAACCCTAATTCAGAGATGAAAAGATTTGAGTGGCTTTCAAAACAGTTTACTACCATGTTTTTCCAACAATATGGCCTCCCCCAATAGGAAGTCCCAGCATGTTTTATAGGCATAAAATCAAATTAAGCCCCTCCCCCCAAATTAAGGCCTATATTAAACATGCAAAATGGGGGGGAATGGCGGGTGGGCCTTGCCTTTAGGAAGTACTTTTGTTGCATACCCGGATATGGTGCTGCCTGTGTTGACCTCGGTGTTGGTGGGGCAATTTGTATCGGGAGACCTTCCGCCACTGTTGCTTTCCCTTCTCCCCGTGCTGCCGCATTTAGAGCAATGCTGCGGTATTTGGCACAGCCATGCGCGGCCAGTCAGAGCTCCTCCCTGCAACCGGAGCCCGGTGGAGACACTCCTTTCCATCCCCCTCGCCCAGCCTGTCCCTGTCCCCACGCATCTCCAAACGCGCCGGCAGCTCCAAACGCTGCAGCGGCATGGGCATCAGGAAGAGGAGCTCACTCGGCGTGGCTCAGCTCGGAGGACACGGCGCAGTCCGTCGCCTTGCCTCCCTGTCCATGGATGGGTGGGCGCTATCACTGCCTTGGGCTGCCTCTCCCGGTGGCCCCTTTGGGTTTGGACTGAAGGGACTTGGGAAAGAAGCCAAGCTCAGGTCGGCCTGGCTCTTTCGCTTGGCAGGTGGGCGTACACCCATGGCTCGCTTTCCCAGCTCTGCCCAGCCTGCATGGCTCTGGCGAAGCCCTGGCAGGATGAGCAGAGGGCCCGGTGGGGAGGCGCTCACTGCTTTGAGGAGAACTCCGCCGCTGGGCAGGAGGGCCTGCCTGTCAGCTGCGCTGGGCACCCCAGGAGAAGCTCTTCACCCTCTGCCTGGCTCCAGGCAGGGATGGCAGCTGGGTGCTTCTCCCGGGATGGGCCGATCCTGCGCTGTGGCCCTGAGAGATTTCCCTCCCACGTGGGGTTGGGTTACCTTCTCAGGCAGAGGAGGCTTTTAAAAAAAAAAGTTTTATTGATTTTTTGAAGACAAACAAAACATAGGACATAAAAGTACAAAACCTCCTTTCTAAAAATTACTTATAAGTTTTAACAATGCAAATAAAACATTATTTTTTAAGGCATAGTTCCACATTATCACATTTCCATTTAAGCACATATATATCTTTTCCAAATTTCTCAGTGTTTCTCCCTTCACTTTTATTGAATTATATTTCTTTCTATCAAGGTTTTATTAATTCTCAATCAAACATAAACACACAAAATACAAAACATAAAACAAGACATAAAAAGATAAAACCTCCTTAATTATCATTTATACATGTCTTTTCCAAATTTCTCTCCCTTTAGTTTTATTCCTCCAGTTTTATTAATTCACAATCAAACATAGCTAACCAAAACACAAAAATTAAAACATGAAACTTCTTTTGAAAAGTGGCTTAGCTCCGGGTTACATCTTTTTTTACAGACCTAAATCAAATTCATGCTCACCTTATATACCATTCATATCTTATTAACCATTCTATATTTTCTATATAATTTCTCCCTTCTTTTCACTCTCTTAATTATATTTTGTTTATTTCATCTTATTTCAAAATCATTATGCTTGTATCTTTTGTCCGTTCTTTTCCAATCATCTATTTATCTCTTCTCTTTAGCAAAGAATTTCCCCTGTAATCACTTTTAAAGTGTGGCGCCTTTCTATCTTTCCCCTAAAGTAACACTTAAAATAGTACATAATTTCCATCCTGATTCTGTTTAGTACATTCTACATGTTGCATTTTAAAATAAAAGAATAATAAACTTATCATATAGTTAAGTATATAATTTCCATTCTAATTCTAATTCTAATTAATCCATTATTTTAAAATAAGAAAATAAAATAATAAATTTATAATAACATTAAGACAATAACAAATTAAACTATAACTAAGCATTAATCATTTTACACATTATCTTTAATATTTTATTAATTGAGATCTATCATTATTAAACATTTTAATATTTTAAAATTTTATTAAATCTTATAATATTCCAATAGACTATTTCAAATGCAAATACTACAATACTATCTTATGTACTCTTGCAGAATCTTTCTTTAATTATACGCTATCCTTTATCCTTTATCTCTAAAAAAAATCTGCTTCTCCAGTCTGGTCTTTTTGCCCCCCCCTCTAACCTCCCTCTGTTGTAATTCTCTTTTCAATTGCTTTCTAACATTGTACCTTTTTTCCACCTTATTTTTCTTTTTCTTGGTTGTTTTATTAAATCTTAAATTCTCATTTTTCCTTCCTCTCTTCCTATTTTCTTTCTTAATCAAACTTTTTTGTCCATTAAAAATGGCTTCTTCATTTTTTTCTCCTTCTCCTTCTCCTTCTTCCTCAAGTATTTGCTGGTATGTAGAAACCGCCATTTCTAAAAGTGGCCTTATTTTGTGAGAAACATGGTATGATAGCATATGCATGTGCACACATGAAATACACAAAGGGAAGTTGAATATGCTAAGCAACAAAAATGATATTTTGCCACTGAATCAATACTTCCAGTTTTAAGCAAGTAGAATATTGATTGATTGATTGATTGATTGTATGTATGTATGTATGTATGTATGTATGTACGTACACACACACACGTACACACACACTATCAATATAGTATATACGACTTCAATATAGAAATATGACTTCAGCAACAGAGTGGTAAATGTCTGGAATACTCTACCTGACTCTGTGGTTTATTCCCCAAACCCCAAAAACTTTAACCTTAGACTGTCTACTGTTGACCTCAGCTCATTCCTAAGAGGTCTGTTGGGGGCATGCATAAGCGCACCAACGTGCCTACCATCCCTGTCCTATTGTTTCTTTCTTTTTTCTTATTCATATCCATTTCATGTATTCATAAACAAGTTTAGACTTATACCTGCTATCTAACAATTGCTTGACAAAATAAATAAATAAATATGGAAAGCCACCTCAAGCAAGAATTTTAACAAATAAAGGAAAATATCAATAAAATAAAATATTTTTAAAAAACAGATTAGAGGAATCATGGGAAAACTTACAGCTAAGGCAGGGATACTCAAGAATAATTATGGAAGAAAAAAGTGGCAAATGAAGTTAAATACAGAATGATAGACTATATGTAATCCCTTTACAAAAAAAAATATACATTTAGAGAAACACTAAAAAGTAGAAGTACAAGAGGTAATAAATCAGCAAATAAATCAAATGTGGAAGCATCAGATAGATGAAACATCCATCAAACTATTAAAAATTGTAAGAGAAGATGCTATTCAAGTATTATTAGCTCTTTGACATCAAACATGGAAGAAGACTATGTAATTCAGAATTAGGAAAAGATTAGTGTATACCGTGTATACCTATCTGGATGCAACAGAATGTGCCAGTAACAAATTCACTACATTAATCTCTTATGTAAGAAAAAAATGCAACCACAGAATGGCAACAGCTTCATATAGAGAAGATATTAAATTGATCAAAGAATGCCTCACTAAGAGAAAAATAGAGCAATATTTTACAACACCAAGGTTGTACTTAGAAATTGATTTGACTTTTTCCTTTTGTTGGACATTTAAATGATTTCTAAAATAACCACTACTGAGCAAGAGAGAAATGAGCATTTATTCATTTTCTCCTTTTCCCGACATTTTAAACCACTTATCTCAGGCACAAAAAGATACGCAAATGGAGCCTTAGTGATTCATAAGGGTTAGAAAACTTTCTCTAGAGGATGTCCAAGGACATCCCATTTTTTATATCCACTGTTTGGTCTGCAATCATTATTTACTCTTCTCTCTCTCTCTCAGAGTACTATGGAACTAGCATAAAGAAGGGGTTATAATTTGGGTACATGAAAAGATAGAGATTTTCAGTTGTGCCTATAAACATATAAACAAAACTTTGCCTTCAAAAAAATCTAACAAACCATAAATGGTATTTTTAATACTGTAGTTTGAATGGATTTTACATGACCAAGCGTTATTCAGTTGTTTAAAGTTAACAAGTTCCTATTTTTTTCCTAAAGCAAACTAAGTGTATAGAGTTTAAATAAAATCGAAATTATTTGCCAATTTGTGGAAAAGCTTCTAACCACTATCTATAGGCCACACATGTTTTATTGTGCAATGACTACAGGAAACCACTACACCAGAAATTTCCAGAATTTTGAAAGAAAACATTGCTATATAGAGTTTTGTTTTTAAGATAAGGACTCATTTACACCAACATCATTCACTACACTACTCCTCTCCATAGCTGCTTTTATTATAAAACATCCTTGATCCTATTATATACATTTATAGTTTTCTATACATTACTTCAAACATTATATGCATGCAACTTTTCTCCTTCCTTGCAGATTTGTGCAGTCTCCAAAGCTATTTCACCATTCAAGATGTGAAAATAGCATGTGTCCGCAACTGGGTTTTTTTTTGGGGGGGAGGATGCATAGCTTCCCTCAAAAGTGTAGTTTTGGATCTAAGATGAAGCACTGCTTAGCATTATTTTTTTGTCTTTCTTGCCATTGGTCTTATACAAGAAATCAATACAACTGTTGATGAGGGGTTTTTAATCAAAAACTTTATCTCTGCTGTAGTCGGGAGTTTAAACCCAATTTCCATACCAAGATTCCTTTGCTTTTTTATTTGTTTAATTTGTTTGTCTTCTGAAATGGAGAGATGTAACATATTCCTTTTTCCTCCTCGCCTTTTGTTTTATATTCTGTTTTCATCAGCAACCCCTAGTCTACCTAGCTATTCAGTTCAGATATTTTCTTAGCACTTCTTCATTTCTATGTATTCGGTAAATGTTGTTATTCTTCAGCATGTCATAGATATTCAGAATACAAAACATAAACATATTAAGAAAGTTATTTTCTTTTCTGGATAAAATAATGTTTTTCTGTGCCTTTCATTATCTTTGTAAACAAAAAATAAGCCTGTACATTTTTTGAACTTTAGATCTTCTCTGAGCAAATAATCTTATTCATTTGTCCTTTTAAGCAAATTACATCTCACAGCAAAGCCTAGTGTGTTCATCTCACAGCAAAGCCTAGTGCTGGAACAATTGAAGGCAAAAGAAGAAGGGGATGGCAGAGAATGAGGTAGCTGGATGGAGTCACTGAAGCAGTCGGTGTGAGCTTAAATGGACTCCGGGAGATGGTAGAGGACAGGAAGGCCTGAAGGAAGGTTGTCCATGGGGTCGCGATGGGTCGGACACAACTTCACGACTAAAAACAACCATTTCACAGGATTGACTTTGGATGGTAAATAAAATGCTACAACCACAATGAAATCATAACACAGCAGATAGTAGAATATCAACAACAACAAAAAACAGACCAGTGGCAATTCTATATAAATGGCAATAGAAATGGAAAACTGAACAAAAAGGAAACAATCTAGTTTGGAAAGATCGATGGGAAACTCAACATGATTATAACAAAAATGCTGGATGGATAAAAGAAGTTGAAGATGAATTTAGCAAAAATCAAATGGAAGACCTAATACTAATAGCAGAAAGGGTTAAAATCAAGTAAAAGGGATTAAAAATTGGATATCTCCTGGAAATGATCAATTGCATGGCTTTTGGTTCAAATGTTTAATTAGTTACATCCAATGATAGTTAACAGCTTAATGAAGTATTCCATAAAGGAGACACCTGCAATTGGTTAATAATTGACAAAATATATCTGATTTAAAAAGAGCAAACTAGCAGGGGGACCCCATATATTTCCTTCAGAGTAATTTCATTTATTACCTAACCTGAATAGGCTTCTTAGGTAAGTAGGCAAAGAGTTGTTGGGATGTAAATATTCCAGCTCCTAAAATTAAGATAGGGAAGATACAGTATGAGAGAGGAGTAAAGGAATCCATTTATGCCAAAGTGAAAAATCCTTCCCTCAATAGAGGTGGAGGCCATGATCCTCCCCTTATTTATGCTGTTCTTTCATCAGTCTTCAGGAAGATTAAGACTATTTCATAGGTTCAACAGTAGGGCTACAGTTAACAGCTCACCTACAGGAAAGGATTTAGGGACTTGGAACATTTACATTCAAATGACTCTCTGCCTACTCACCTAACAAGCCTATTCAGATCAGGTGAGAAACCACCAGGGGTGGGATGCAAATTTTTTTACTACTGGTTCTGTGGGAGTGGCTAGGTGGGCATAGTCATGTGACTGGGGGGGTCTTCTTTCTTTTCTTTTTTTTGCAGCACCCCCACCCCACACTATGTTTTTGGCCTCCTGGGCCTCAGGGAAGCCTTCTTGGAACAAAAACAGTCTCCCAGGAGGCTGAGGCCCAGGAGGCCAAAAAACAGAGCATAATTTTTGCCTCCTGGGCCCCAGGGAAGTTTCCTAGGTTAAGCAGTAAGACAGCGAGGGGGATCTCGGAACAGCTGATTGCCAGAACAGCTGATCATCAGAACAGCTGATTGTCAGGAGGAAAAAAAGAAATACTGTAAGAAGTGACTGGGTGGGCCGGGGCTGGCAGGGAAAAATGCAGTTAGCGATGCGCGTGATGTTGGGCATGCATGATAAGGACTGACTGGGCGGGGAGGGCAGGGTGGAAAGGGGTGGGGCTAGATAGGGGCATGATTTGCCGGTTCTCCAAACTTGGCAGAATCGTAACAACCAGTTCTATAGAACCGGTCTGAATTGGTATAATCCCATCCCTGGAAACCACCCTGGAGGACATTTATAGAATCCTCCAAACCAACATGTTCAGACTGAGGAAGCAATTAGGATAAGCAGCAAAACATTTTGAACTAACAGAAAAATAAGTCCAGTTGTCATGACTCAATTTCCACCCAACTCTAGCTGGATGACTGAGAATCTTCATTGACAATGTTTAAATACTCACAGGAATAGCAGATAACATCCAAGATTATTTAGAAGAAAATAACATCCTTCCAGTACAATAAAAGGAAAAGCATCAATATAAAAGTAAACTTCTGATTGATAATGGTTCTGGAAAATTGCAAAAGTTGAAAAACCATTTTACATAACATCTGGATTGATTATGAAAATATGATTAGTTTTGCCAGTGTTGCACATTCTTCAAGGTTTCTAGCATTGGCAAAGTCTCTCTTTTTCAGTATCATGCCAAATGTTCACTACAATTGCAAACCAGTTACTGGTTAACAATTGATCTCTATGAATAGCCCTTTTAATTCAGGCATGGTTTATTATCTAAAGTGATGCCATTATGGATATATTAATTAAGTGATCAATTTTTAAAAAAAAAGTTGTTATTTTTTCACATTGTCAACCTAACAAATGCTTATATATTTATCAGTTATTAATCATCCATGACTAAACTATTTATTCCACCATTTTATACGAGATAATCCAAATTTTGTTTTAAAATTTATATTATACTTTCATCCAATGGTTATATATGTCTATATTATATTTTATATCAATCTATTAAACTTCTATTACAAAATTATCTAATCTATTACATTACCATGTCTTTTTGTCCAACAATTGATAAAACAAATCCCACATCATATAAAATACTTTTATCTTCTTGTTCTCTAATTTCAAATGTCAATTTACCCATTTCAACATAGTCCATAATTTTCTTAATAACTTCCTCCTGCATAGGTATTTTATCATTTTTCCAATTCTTAGCAAATACAATTCTAGCCGCTATTAAGACATTTACAATCAAATATTTCAGCTTTTTATTGTATATTTCCGGTATAATTCCCAATAAAAAGATCTCTGGTTTAAAGTCTATGTGTTGTTTTATCATTTTTTCCAACCATGTGTGCATTATAGTCCAATATTTTTTTGCATCTGAACATGTCCACCACATATGGTAATATGAACCAAGTATCTAATGACATTTCCAACATTTACCTGATTTATTCTTAAACATTTTCACAATTCTCATTGGGGGTAGATGCCACCTGTAAAACTTCTTATACAAATTTTCCTTATATGCAGTTGACATTGTCATTTTATAATTTTGAGACCACAATTTTTGCCATTTCTCTAAGTCAATCCCTTATCCAAAATTTCCCCCCCAAGCAATCATAGTTTCTTTAACTTATTCTTTTTTCCAATTTAAATTCTAATAAATGTCCACAAAGTTTTTTAATTTCCTTTTCATCAGTACCTATTAAAATTTTATCTAAATCAGTCAACTTATCATAAATGCCTTCTGTTTTAAAATCTTTATCAAATCTAGATTGTATTTGCAAGTATGAAAACAAATTCATTTTTACCCTTGTTCTTTTCCAAGGCTTGCATAGATTTAAGTTCACCCTTTTCATTCAATATCTCACCATATCTAACTGTTTGTACCCTTTTATATATTACTGGATAGGAAAAAGCTTCAATGGTAGATATCCATAATGGAATTTTTAAGTTATATTGTCTTTTTGTCTTCTCCCACTTCAAAAACAGTACCTCTCGAATGTAATGTCTTCTAAAATACCTGTGTTTTAGTTCCCTTATACCATCTGTATCTATTTCTTTACCCACATCAAATTTGTCGCCTGGAAATATAACTCCCAATTGGGCAAGGCAAACCCTCCCCTTATTCTTGCAACTTGTAACAGTTTAAGTTTTATTCTTGCTTTCTTACCCTGCCAAATATATTTCAGCACAATTCTATTTAAATCTTCAAAAACCTCTTTCCCTAGTCAGATTGGAATTGTCTGGAACAGATATAAAATTCTAGGCAATATATTCATCTTAATTGTAAATATTCGCCCGATCAATAATTGTAAATTTTCCCATTTTGTCAAATCTGTCGCAATCTGCTGTTTGAGTTTAAGATAATTGTCCTCCTTCAGTGTGTTACATCTTGGTGTAATGTATATCCCTAAATACTTGACCTTATTTGTGACCTGTATTTCTAAAACTTCTTTCAACTCTTTCTTTTGTCTTGCTAACATATTCTTTATTAATATCTTTATCTTTATTTTCAAACCAGCTACTTTTTCATATTCTTCTATCCTTTCTATTAATTTAGGTGCTGTTTCCAATGGATCCTCTAATATAAATACCAGGTCATCTGCAAAAGCTTGCAATTTATAATCTTCCTTTTTGATTTTCATTCCTTTTATTTCTTTTTCTTCTCTAATATTCCTATTCAACACTTCCAATGTTAACACAAACAGCAGAGGCGACAGTGGGCAACCTTGTCTTATCCCTTTTCTTATATCTATAGATTCTGTTAATTCTCCATTTGCAGTTTGTTCATAGTATATCGTTTCAATGGCTTGAATAAATTTTTTACCCATTTGTATCAATTGCAGTAAAATGAATCGCCAACTCACATTGTCAAAGGCTTTTTGTGCATCTAAAAACATCAAGACCATTTGCTTTTCAGGATGTGCCTCATAGTATTCCAAAGTATCCAGAATTATTCTCACATTGTCTTTAATTTGTCTCTTTTGCAGGAATCCATTTTGATCAACATGGATAAAATTATTTAAGTATCTTTTCAGTCTTTCTGCCAAAATTGAAGCAAAGATTTTATAATCTGAATTTAATAGGGATATAGGTCTATAATTTTTAACTTGCTGCAGGTCTGTATCCTCCTTCGGTATAAGTGTAATATATGCGTCTGACCATGTTTTGGGTATTCTTTTCTTTAACATAACTTCATTCACAACTTCTAATATTCAATATTTCCTGAAAGATCTTGTAAAATTCCGCTGGCAATCCATCTGGACCTGGTGCTTTTCCAACATTCTGGTTTTTAAAAAGCTTTTGTTAATTCCATCATCGTTATGTTCCCTTCTAGCATTGTTTCAATATCTTTGGATATCTGAGGTAGATTCGCTTTCTGTAAGTATTGCTTAACTTTTTCTTCTTGAATATTCACTTGAAAATACAGTTTTCCATAGTAATCTTGTATTATTTTTTCTTCTCCTCATTTCCATAGCAAACATGTCCGTCTTCATTTATTAATTGACTAATCCTTCTTGATTCTCTTTCCTTTCTCAATTTATAGGCTAGCCATCTGCCTGGTGTGTTTGCATCTTCAAAGTAATTCTGTTTAGCATTTTTAATTTTTTGTGCTGGTTCCTCTTTTTCAATTAGTCTCATTTTATGTTTAATTATATCCATTTTATTTTTAGTGTCTTTTTTGCGGGGACTTCTGTCATTCTTTTTCCAGTCTTTTATTGTCATCCTCCAATGTTTTGGAAGTCTTTTTCTGCTTTATATTTTTTTTCCTTGTATAGTCTATTATCAAGTCTCTTGTGTAGGCCTTCATCGTGTCCCAGAGATTCTGTAAGGATGTATCTTCTTTTCTATTTTCTTTAAAAAAGAAAACCAGTTCTTTCTCTATTTTCTGTTTAAAGTATTTTTCCTTTAGTATCGTATTATTTAAAGTCCATCTAGATCTCCTCTTATGTCCTTTCCAGATAACTGTCATTGGGTTGTGGTCTGCCCAAGTACTTGTTTCTATTTCAATTTCTCATATGTTGGTAAGTAATTCTGATGACATCCATATCATGCCTATTCTAGACTTTTTTTGAGTAAAAAGTATATTGCTTACTTTCCACATTTCTCTCTCTCCATGCATCTTTTAAGTTTAGTTCTTCTATCATTCGAAAGAAAGATTTTGGTAATATCTTTCTAGCTTTCTTTGTTGATTTCTGTGTTTTATAGTCCAACTGATCATTAATTATTCCATTAAGATCTCCCATCATACAAATAATAACATAGTCCAATTCAATTATTTCCATATGTGATTTCCTGTAGAATTCTTGGTTATCATTTGGAGCATAGATTGCAATTAAAAGTGTTTTAACATTATTGTCCATTATTTCCACCATCAAAATCTTTCCATCATCTGTATAAATTAGTTCTGCCAAAATTGTATCTCTAATATATAAGACCACGCCTCTTTTTTTTAGATTGTGTCAACGACGTGAATAATTTCCCTAGTTTTTTGTTTCAATATATATTCATGTTGTTTTTTTAATATGTACTTCTTGTAAACAAATTATATCAAATTTTAATTTCTCTAATTTATGAAATACTTTCCTTCTTTTAGTAGCCAAATTAAGTCCATTTATGTTAATCGTAATCAATTTTCTTTCATCCATGTTAAGCTTTATAAGGGGCTTTTATTGCTCTAGTAGATCTTAATTCTCGTTGCTCTCTAGGTACACCACCTACTGCACTTTCTTCTTTCAATTACTGCTATATGCTCCTCTTGAAATTCAATTAGTGACTCTTCTTTTCTTGGTTCTTCCTCCTTTCCTCTAAAATATTCTAAGTAGAATAACTCAGCTTTTTTTACTGTGTCAATTCTGTGTCTTTGTTCCTGCCAGTGAACAAGAGGCCTTCTGGCATCAACCATCTGTAGTTTATTCCTCTTTTAAGTAACTCTTTAGTCAAAAATAGATATTCTCTTCTCATCTCTCTTACTCTTCTTGGTACCTGTTTCAGCACCACAATTTCTTTGTCTTTCTACTTTAATGTTTTCTCTCTTGCCACCTGCAGTATCTGTGTTTTGATAATTTTCTTAGTAAATCTGATGTGAACTTCTCTTGGTAACCTGTTTCTCATTGCATATCTTGTATAGACATGGAACACTTCATCCAACCCATCAATCATCTTCTCTTTGGTTATCTCTAACATTTCTGCCAGGATTTCTGTCATTATTGCACCTTTTTCTTCTTCCATGTTTTGAAATCTCAGGTAAAATTCTGATCTATCAATTTCACTAATGGTTCACTCCTGCCCTTCTCGACATCGCTCAATTGAGAATCAATATCTCCAATTTTTTTTTCTCTTTGTATATTTTCTTCAATTTTTAAAAATCTGTCTTCACATTTCATCATAATCTGTTGAATATTTTCTACTTTCTCATCTATCTTTTCAGTTCTTTGCTCAATATTCTCTATTCTCTTTTCAAACTTCTGAATTCCTTGCATAATCATCTGCAATGTCACTTCCTTCTCTTTCTCCTGTTGTAACATTGTTTGTATAGATTGTTGTCCTCCAGATGGTGAAGAGGTTGGTACTGAAGAAGCTGGGGCTGTTGTCTTTCTGCTCATCTTGTGGTACTTATCTGTAAAGAAAGAGAGAGAACAAAGAAAAAGGAAAAAAAGGAAAAAAAAAAGAGCGAAGGCAGGCAATTGCCACTCCAAAAAATAAAAAGGGAAAAAAATCTTTAGGCACTTGTATACCTTAATCCAATTAGTTGCAATAATATGCGAGAAGAGAGGAAAAAAAGAGAAGATATGGAAAAGGGGATAAAATATTTTTCTTTTGGAGAAAAAGAAGGTAGGGGAAAGGAAAAATAAAAAAATAATAATAATAGTCTATGTATTTCTCTTAATAAAAAGAAAAAGAGAGAGCAAATAAAAAAATTACATTCTAGTTCCTGGGTTGAAAGATTGAAATCCAAATTAAAAAATCCAACTAGAGGGGAAGTAGAAAAGAAAGTAAAAGGTAACAAACAATTCTAATGTGAAGCAAGTCTCTGCCACTAAATATCCAAGGCTCTTTAATAAATCAGGTCAAAGTTTCCAGTTCCAGTATTTTCAAGGTCACTTCAATCTTCTTTCTTTGAATTTGAACTCCAGACTCCAGCTATCTATAATTTCACAGATGAGCACCTGCGTAAACAATCTGCCATGCTCATCCCACTATCTTTTCCAGTGCAAAGCTCAGAGTCCTTGAGTATAACACAAATACACAAACAAGTAAAGGAAAAAAGAAAACAATATATCTAAGCCTCTAGATGGCAGTGCTACTTATTTTTCTTCACTTTCACTCCCCCCTAATATATCCAAAGCCAGGAACATAAAAAAGTAAAATATTTTCTTTTAAAAAGAGGTAAATTTCAATTCAGAAAGAAGAGTCTTAATCAAAACAAACTTTCAAGATAATTGTTAAAAAAATAAAAATGAGAATAGGAAATTTAAAAAAGACCAGTCCAGTTTAAAATTAAGAAGCTTTGCCAGATTCAAAGTTCCAATAAAAAGGGGAAAAAAACTTTCTCTTTAACTAGCTTAATCTCGCTGCTTAAACTCTTTTCTCTTCACTTTTAATTCCACTTTAAATCTTTCAGGGTGTTCTCATCAAGAAACAATAAGTAAAAGTTCATCTCACCAAACTGACATACTTTCTTTCAATCTCTTCTGTTCCGGAACTATCCCAGCTTCAGCAGCTTGAATGGCTGCCTCTTTGCCGCCAGAAAAAAGGGCTTTTCCTGGATCAACCAGGGACTTTGTGATGTCCCTGGGATCAGCAGGACGTGCCCTTGTCGATCACCGTCTCTACGGGATGGTTTAGATCCATCGGGACCGTCCAGCAACAAAGATATTGACGGCGATCTTGGAGGATCAAGATCACAGGTCGTACCACCGCGATGCCAGCTCCGCCCTCTTAAGTGATCAATTTTTATTGCGAGATTTGTAGCAACATTTGGCATTTACATGATAGACTGCCAGACAGACTCTATACCTTAGCTTCATTTCATCATTATTTCATAAATACTCAAGACTTATAGGACAATTCTACATTTCTCTGCTATTTTACCAATTCTGCTACAATATGCAATGTTGCCAGTTCTGCATAGTAGCACTCAAAATATGTCAGAAGATGACCTGTATCATAAAAGAATTTAAAACCATGTAGACCGGGGGTCTAATAAGATCCAATAAGAACTGGATCTATGGTAGGTACCATGTTTTTCCAACAATACACCCCCCGCAATAGGAAGGCCCAGCATGTTTTAGGCATAAAATGAAATTAAGCCCCTCCCACCAAATTTAGGCCTATTTTAAAACATACAAAATGGGGAGGAAGGGCGGGAGGCCTTGCCATCAGAAGTGCCCCACGGGCAGCCATTCCTCTCCACCAGCCACTCCTAACGGCAGACCGCGGACAGCTCCCTACTTCCGCCAAGTACCTTTGCTGCAGATCCGGGAATGGTGGTGCCTGCAGGCCGGATCAGTGGGCGGGTGGCAGCAATGTGGATGTTGGTCTTAGCAAGGCATTTTGCATTGCAAGACCTTCAGCGCCCGCCGCTGCTGCTTCCTCTTGGAGCGTCGTCTTCCGTTTGGAGAGACACTGCCAGGTTTGGAGCGGCACCACCTTGTTTGGAGTGTCGCCACCACATTTGGAGTTTCTGCCCCCAGGTTTGGAGCGCCAATCACAGTAGCAGCAGCTCCAAACACGGTGGCAATGCCCCAATTGTGGTGGTAATGCTCCAAATGGAAGAGGATGCTCCAAGAGGAAGCAGCAGCGGTGGGCGCCGAAGGTCTTGCGATGCAAAATGCTCCACCGCTACTGAGGCCAACATCCACGCTGCTGCCGCCTGCCCACCCAAGGATGCAAAGGGGGGATTAAGTCGCCCCCGAAAAGACATCTTAGATGTTTTTTCGGGGCTCAAAAAAAAAAAAAGACCTGTCCTTATTTTACGAGAAACACGGTAGTATGTGAAACCATGCCTCCCAGTCCAAGGAGAAAAAAAATCCAGTCCCTGGTGCCCAAAAGATTGGGGAGGGGTTTGATGATCTAGACCATTATTATAGTATTTTGTATTAGATTTGTTGTATTATTTGTACTAGATAGATTTAATTTGTCATATTTCAAGTCTATTCATTGCTTTTATCTGTTCCGTTAGATTTTTTTAAGATTTCTTTTTTATATATATATTTTTAGCTTTTTAAGTAATTTCATTTTTGCATGTTTTATACTTCATCCTCCTTATGCTGGTCTTTGCCTATCTTAAAGGTCAAAGACCACCATAAGGAGGCTGAGTTACAAGAAATAATAAAAGATTATTTGATTTGGGTATATTTTTTAAACAAATAATAAAGAGCATCATTGGCATTATCATCGGCATTATAATTCCCACTTACCTATTAGTCCTCTGTCAAGAGTGAAGGTTTTGTTGGTGAACATGCATTCAAAAGCCACAATATGGAAAACTTTGTTTACTGTGTTGTGTGTTCCAACTATTCTGATATACCTGTAAGTTAGAACAAAACAAAATAAAAATAAACAGAATAGAATATGCAACATAGCACTGATCTTTACAAATGCTGCAAGGATCAGTTTAGTTTATTTCTGTACTGAGAGACTGAACTACCAAGAGAATGAAAAATATAGGCTTGTAGGTAAGTGCATACATAAATATTCGAGCCATGTGAGAACTGTTTTCTCCTTTCCAACCCTTACCCCCATCCAATCTAGTAAAAAGTACTTGGCAAAAACTTTTTTTAAGTACTGCAGCAACAATACAAAATTTTAGGGCAAACCTTAGTAAAAATGAGTAAAAACTTAGAATATTAGAAAAAGAAAACAATTACATAACATTAGAGAAGCAACCTTTTCTTTAACCAACTTTTTCACTGTTTAAAAGGTCATTCCTGCAATATACAAAGTTGTAGAATGTTTATTTTATGCAGATAAAATATCAAAATCAGAATTTTGATATTGTAGAACAATAGACTGAGCTGAAAAGCCTAGCATTCTCTGACTTCTTGATTTCAGGCCTTGATGAATCAAACAAAAACCACTGCAGGTCAATAATGTAGATTTTAAAAAAAATCTAGTTACCAATGAGGCAATCAAATCAAAAGATAGACTGCTGCTTACCTCAGGAATGAGGTAAAACTATAATTCAGTATATCATCACACCAATCAGCATGAGGAAAAGAAACTAACTCTATATGATATACAATATTGGATTATTGATACATACTGTGTGATTATTGATACATCAGTGTTTACATTTGTACAGAAGGATTGAAGAGCATAATATTCTAGAATTTCATGTTTAAAAAATGAAGTTTTAATCATCTAGAGCAGTAGTTATCAACCATTAGGCCGTAGAACATTTTGTGCCTTGAAAAGTCTATGGCTGTGCCACATCAGCAAGCCAAAACAAATGACAGGAAGTGATCCACAGTCAGAACCCCATTTTTATGATATCATGGGGTGGATTGACTTCATTTCCTCTCCCAAGTCCCAGCAACTTTGTGATGTCATGGGATTTCCAATTTAATGACTCAAATGTCCCACCCATAAAAGGTATCCTGTGGCATGAAAAATGTTGAAAACACTGACCTAGAGAAGAAATAAGGATTAAACTGAGAAAGAAATAAAGGGTAGGGGAGAGAGTGAATGGATTGAGAAGAACAAAACTAAGAAATTTGGGGTGAGCTGGAGAAAGATGAGAAGTTTAAAGAAGAAAAGGCAACATGTGAAGTACTTTATGGACCCAGTGGAAGCAGGGATGGTTTGTAAGGAAAAAGGGAAATACATGCATTTTGTTAATATAAATTCTGGTTCTTTATTTAATTATCTTCATCTTTCATCTTTAGTTTCTTTGTCTGCATAGTGTTGCTTATTCCAGCAAGTACAGTGTGATAAGCATATATGTTTGTTTTACATTATAATGTTCCACATTACATCTAGAAACTTTAAAGACGTACTCGTAAGAGAAAGATAAATTGGCAAGATGCAGAGAAGGATTTTTTAAAGATAAAACCTTAATTTATTCTTGTTCTTGTTACCTTTAAAAAAATCAGATTGAATTTTATAAACAAAAAAACAAGCAGAGAAAAGGCAATTTAACCCAACCCCTTTATACACTATACTATACTAATGCCCATTATACACACTCATATCAAACTACAAAATGATGCATGCTTCCATTTTTCATTGTAGACACAAAGAAATTTTATTATTCACCACTTTTTCATCATAATGAAAGGATCCATAAATCAAAGACAAAGACAATAAATCAATCCTCCTCACCCCTCAAGAGAATAAACCTTTCTCTTTTTAATTGCCCCTACTCTCATTCCATACTATAAATACATTCCCTCTTTTTCTCCCCTCTCCTATAAACACAGACACACACTGTATTTTGTATATGTTTAAATGTTTTATTTTACAAGCTGTTTTTTTTTTTAATTTTCAACTGCACTCTCTCTGCCATAGTTGTGATGAAGGATCACAAATATTTACCAAGTTTTTAGCAATATGTGAGATCCTACAAAAGGCCTGAAATGTGTGTAAAATCCTATTATTTGTTGCTAAACCTTTGGATTTTGTTAGCTAAAGATATTGTGAACATAACTCCTGGATACCACTACAAACCCAGATGGAGTTCTTGAAAATAATGTCCCATTCAATTTTTGTACTATGTATGTATGTATTCAATTTATATGGCCACTCATCTCAACAAGTGCTCTCTTAGAAGAATGAAATACAATATCTCACAGAAGTGAGTACATCCCCTCACATTTTGTATAAATTTTCATGTGACAACACTGAAGAAATGACACTTGGCTACAATGTAAAGTAGTAAGTATACAGCTTGTATAACACTGTAAATGTTATACAAAATAACACAATACATAGCCATTAATGTCTAAACTGCTGGAAACAAAAGTGAGGATATCCCTAAGTGATAATGTCCAAATGGGACCCAAAGTGTCAATATTTTGTGTGGCCATCATTATTTTCCAGCACCGCCTTAATCCTCTTGGGTTCACCAGAGCTTCACAGATTGCCACTGGAGTCCTCTTTCACTCCTCCATGACGATGTCACGGAGCTGGTGGATGTTAGACACCTTGTGCACCTCCATCTTCCATTTCAGGATGCCCCACAGATGTTCAATAGAGTTTAGGTCTGGAGACATCCTTGGCCAGTCCATCACATTTACTTTCAGCTTCTTTAATAAGGCAGTGGTCATTTTGGAGGTGTGTTTAGAGTCATTATGCTGGAATACTGCCTTGCAACCCATTATGCTGGAATACTGCCTTGAAACCCAGTATATCACAGTACGTTGGCATTCATGGTTCCCTCAATGAACTGTAGCTCCCCAATGTCGGCAGCACTCATGCAGCCCCAAATCATGACATTCCCACCACCATGCTTGACTGTAGGCAAGACACACTTGTCTTTGTACTCCTCACCTGTTGCTGCCACACACACTTGACACCATCTCAACCAAATAAGTTTATCTTGGTCTCATCGGACCACAGGGCATGATTCCAGAAATCCAGATCCTTAAATCTGTTTGTCTGCAGCAAACTGTTTCTGGACTTTCTTGCGCATCATCTTTAGAAAAAGCTTCTTTCTGGGATGACAGCCCTGCAGACCAATTTGATGCAGTGTGTGGCTTATGGTCTGAGCGCTGACAGGCTGACCCCTGATCCCTTCAACCTCTACAGCAATGCTGGCAGCACTCATACATTTATTTCTCAAAGCCAATCTCTGGATATGACACTGAGCAGGGCACTCAACTTCTTTGGTTGACCATGGAGAGGCCTGTTCTCAGTGGAACCTGTCCTGTTAAACCACTGTATGGTGTTGGCCACCATGCTGTAGCTCAGTTTTAGGGTCTTGGCAATCTTCTTATAGCCTAGGCCATTTTTATATAGAGCAACAATTCATTTTTTCGGATCCTCAGGGAGTTCATTGCCATGAAGTGCCACATTGAACTTCCAGTGACCAGTATGAAAGAGTGAGAGCGATACTACCAACTTTAACACACCTGTTCCCTCTTCATACCTGAGACCTTGTAACACTAACGAGTCACATGCCACCAGGAGGGGAAAACAGCTACTTGGGCCCAATTTGGACATTATCACTTAGGGTGTACTCACTTTTGTTGCCAGGGGTTTAAACATTAATGGCTGTGTGTTGCGTTATTTTGAGGGGACAGCACATTTACACTATTATACAAGCTGTATACCCTCTACTTTACATTGTAACCAAGTGTCATTTCTTCAGTGTTGTCACATGAAAAGATATTCTTAAATATTTACAAAATGTGAGGGGGTGTACTCACTTCTGTGAGATACTGTATTTTAGGAAATATTAAAAAGGAAATATTTAGGATATATTAAAAAGGCAGAATATTATATTTTCCTAAAGAAGAAACATGTTTCTGAAGACAAAAACTCAGAGCTACAGCTCCCTGCTCCCAGCACATATTTTTGTAAGGACTGGGCCAGCCTATTTACAAAACAAAAGATCTTCAGCTCCAGGATGATGGGATTATCCTTCAGGGCAAAGCCATTTAGCCACAATAGGAATTACCCAACAAAGCCCCTTCATTGCATCAGGCCAAGCTTCAACCAAGGTTGACAGAAAACCTTACAAAATCAGCTATGAACCCTGCATAGCCTCATGGGAGTCTGACAGCACACAATAGAATACATGCCCTTTCCATAGGAACAGGAAGCTCAAGGGCAAAGCCAAAGAGAGGGTATAAATACTTCTTTTTCAACTCCATATAATCAGCTGCACCAGGACTATGTGCTTGGTAGTCCTGTTCACCATTAAACCATCTTTTCAATCAACCTTCATGTTCCCAGTGTCTTTCACTTGGAACTGAACCAGATGTATATTTCTCCCAAGAAGTGGCAAACAGAATTAACATAAAATAAACATGATTAGAAGCAGTGAAAAAAATAAAATACAAAGCAGGAAGGAAACATCATAACCCAAATTACTAATGCAACTCAGAAGCAGGCCTCTGTATACCCTAGGGCGCTTGGGGAATGAATAACTGATGCAATTTACATGTGCTGCTGCATTCTGCACCTTTTTCAAATGCTCTTCAAGAGCAGCCCTACATGAAACATACTGCAGAAATCAAGACAGGCAATCTCTTTTGCCCTAGGACTTAACTTTCTACAAGCATTAACCTTGAATCAATATGTTCTTCTTGCTCTTAATGGAAGAATGAGTCCAGATATTAATGAAATTAGATTATTAATAAATGTTCAGAAAAATCCCAAGCAAAGTAATATACAATATCTCATTGTGCAATAAAAAAATCACAAAACTATTAGAATATAATTTCCTATCATCCAAAGTGAAAAATGCATATTATTAAATCAACAGCTATCTACATAAAAGAAATTACATTTGAAGAATACAATTTGGATTTTGCTACATATTCCTTGAAGATGATATAATTTAACTTCAGGGCTATTTGCCATACTATTAATGTTGACAAGCTTAGATTAAAAATAGATTTTTGAAAAGAGGTTTTTCAAACTAGATTTTCATTAATATTTTTAATGCTTGGATTTCTATGAATATTTGGGATTTTTTTTTTAAGAGCTGTGTTTCAGTGGGATTCTTCCTTTATTTAAACAACACTGTGAATTTCTTCCATTCCTTTTTCTTTTTTCTGTTCAACACCAAACTATAAGTACTTCATTAACTATCCTTCCTTTTAAAATGAACATTTTGCTCTCTTAAAATTATTTTTTTCTCCAGAAACTACAAAAATTACATGAAATAGTTGTAGTATGTATATATCTTTAATTGCAAAGTTCTTTTTGCTCCTGTGAATTTTCCAGACCTTAAAAACCCTTCAAAAGAAAGCTTTATAAAAGAGAAAGAAAGTTGAAATTTGGTCAATACTTTGGTTATCCAAAGTACTGGAATCAAACTATATTTTAAGAAATCATTAGTAAAATATAAAGTATGGCTATCATGTTCAAGCACAAATAACAACAATCGGATCTACAATCCCAACTAGGCAAAAATGTATGCTTTCATAGATATGACTGTTCTTTAGTCAACTATAAATTGTTAATTATATATGACATGTAAACCAAACTGAAATAGAACTCAGATTTATAGAAATACAAGCAACTTTATTTTGGCTAGATGATGACTATAAATACAATCTATAAGATTTCACTTACTGTTTACTGTCTACAATGGTTTAGTTAAGTTCTTATTAAATAGTATCTAACCATATTAAGATCTGAACTGATAAATTTGGGCAAAGACAAAAAATTCCTTCTCTCTTAGAGAGAAGGGAATGTGAAGGGGGGGGGGGGATGAAGGTTAATAGCTGTAAAAATTCCTGTCTGATACAAGTGATAAAATGCTATAATGGCAAGCATATGGTTAAGGGAAATAGTGTGAGAAAACTAATTGGTTTAAAACCTTCTGTCCCTGGTGCTGGCACAGGGACAATAACAGTTCATATTATAACATATAAAATAGTGTATCTGAATGAGATTTTTAGATAGCATTTCCAAATGCATTCTGATATTCCAAATTAAAAAAGGCATTGCTGACAATTTACATTCATCTTTGGGGGATATTCCATGGAGAGAAAATGTGTGCTTATACTTTATTATCTCCAAGGACTACCAGAACAATTTAAACAGACGGAAGATAATTAAACCTTAAACATGGCTGGAGATGGCAGATATTGAACAGATTGCCTATCTTTGATGAGAAATACAGTGACACAAAAACAGAAAGGGAGATAAAGAGATGGCTGTCTAAAATATTTTTAAAAAATTAAGATACAGAAATGATACATTTGGAAGAATTCATTGTGGAAATAAAAAATAGAAAGTGAAAATTTTAAATTGATATTAAATAATATAAAGTCAGGTAATAGTGCCTAAGATGATAAATGAACTAAGTGTTGTGGAGATATGAAAAGGAAAATGTATTTCTGGCTACTTACAAATGAAAAAAGTACTGGAAACACAGAGAATAGTTTGAGAAAATAAGGCTGTGGCTATCAAGATCATAAAGATGCAGAGATTTCTGTGCTGGTAAAGATCAAAATGGTTAAGGTAATGGTTTTTCTGTTGGTAATTTCCAGTTCTGAAAGCTGGATATTGAGAAAGAGTGGACAGAATAAGTGCTGCTGAATTGATGGATTTGGAAATGATTAATAATAGTATGGACAACAAAAAGTAGGAACTAATAAATCTTGGATAAAATGATGACTGGTTGCTACCTTGAGATTAAGAGCTGGAGGTAACAATTCACAGAGTATGGGCATGTGATATAAATCTATAAGGAACTTGATTTGGCGGGGGCTTCGCAAATAGATGAGGAAAGATAATACGAGGAACAGATAGGGTCAATGCAGTTCTTCTAAAAAATATTCTTAAGAGTAGTGTCAATAACTGCTGGGGTAGATTCATTTGGTGAATATTGGATGTAGTTTAAAAAAATTAAGTATTGAGCATTTTAATTATTGGTATTATATTTATGTGGAGTTAAATAATCTCTGTGTTTATCCTATTTACAACAGATGTGTTGTTATTCTTACTGAAACTTTGATTTTCTGGATCAAGTACTTCTAGACACATCTTGTTCATTCAATCGTTCCTTTCTTGTTTAACATTGGAAATCTTTTTTCAGTTACCATCCATCCTTCTTGTTGCCCAAGACTTTCACTGACTTTGAGTATCATGATAGTTTTTCTAAAAGCTACTAAGATAGCTTTTCTTAGTGACATTTCAAGAGACAAGAAAAAAAATCAAATTCAGTTTTCTCTTTTACCTCTTCCCATAGCTTATTTACATACATTAATCCCACAATTGTTATATTCATATTTATTCTAAATTTCTTAACATGTCTTCCAACTAAAATTCTGCTTACATATATATAAAATATATATATGTATGGCATTCAGCTTTGTTCGGGTATTTTCCCACGTCATAGTAGCAGTGCTTTTAAAGTTGTAGCAACGTTTCAGCAGAATCTCATCTGCCATCATCAGGCTTCTGTATAGTGTTCATCTGTATAGTGTACTTATATGTATGGCATTCAGCTTTGTTCAGGTATTTTCCCAGGTCATAATAGTGGTGCTTTTGAAGTTGTAGCAACGTTTCAGCAGAATCTCATCTGCCATTATCAGCATACAGAAGCCTGATGATGGCAGATGAGATTCTGCTGAAACGTTGCTACAACTTCAAAAGCACCACTACTATGACATGGGAAAATACCCGAACAAAGCTGAATGCCATATATATATATAGGCTTGGTCTTCAGCTCTGTGCTTCTCACTCTGAGAAGCACAGAGCTGAAGACCAAGCCTGAAGATGATGAATGAGACTTCATCGAAACGTTGCCTAGATACTTCCAATCTTACGCGGGAGAAAACCTGAATAACCAAAGATCCATCCATATATATATATATATATATATATATATATATATATATATATATAATTTATTAAAATTATTATTATACACCAATAATGTATCAACGTGGTACACCAAATTCACTTATTTATATTTTCAATTTCTAAGGCAGATGACTTACTAACATTCTAGAACGCTTAACTTAAAAACAGGCAATAATAGTACAATAAAAGAAAGAAACAGTTACACCAGTGAAAAACTCCAAAAATTAACTGGTTCCATCTCAAACTGCAGTTTCAGGCCAGTAGCTGTTGGAAGAACCAGATCTTTAATGCTCTCTTAAAGGTTAGCAAGCCGACATCTACTTGCACTGCTACATTCTGGATTATCTCAGAATGTAATTTTAATTGTCCAAGAGATTGTTAGGTTGGAAAAAGAGCAACAGCTTAACTTCTTTGCTAGGTCCAGTCATTAGGTTACCAACTCAAGTATTTGCTGAGGATCAAGAGATTGCTTGGATTACTTTCTCTTACATGCTATATAGATATATTTGAATATTGGAGGTAACTCCAAGTCCCCAAAGCTTAAAGGAAAAAAAGAAACAATAATGTATTCCGTTTCCCATTTCCAATTTCTTTAAAACATTGTTTAAAAAAATTACATTTTTGAAGAAAACAAAGTGGCAAGAATTTCCTCTTGCAGCTTTCAATAAGATATATAAAATCTAATCCTCATAAAAATGATTTGCACTCCAAAACCAGACAAAACACAAAAGTAGGCTGGGTGCATAAAGTACTAACCAAAAGTTCAGCAAAAATATTCCCTCCCTATGTTTACTATGCTCTATATTAATCAACACTTTTGTCTCAGCATTGCCATCTCATAACCTGCAGGAATGGAATCAAAATAACTATTTGTAGTTAACTACAACTCTAAATTAATTATCACATTTGCTGTTTATTTGAAAGATAAATAGGGCTGCCAACAGATCCTTGTAAATCAAAAAGTGTTTCAAAGAACTAGAATCACCTGGAAAAAATAGTAAAGATCCTTCTCCCCCTCCTCATCTCTCAAAATGATTGGCATATTTTATAATACTAAAAAGTCTTCAAGATGTAATTATACTTAAAGAAGAAAGTATTTTGGAAAGAATTTATTCTCTATAAAGATAGTTAAATCTACTATGTTAACAGTTATGCTTGCATTTATAAATTGAATTTTCAATCGAATATACAGTATACTAAATCCAGCTTCTCATTCAGTCAATACTACAAAATAATTTCAAAAGTCAATATCTCACAACAGGAACCTAATCTTCTAGTGAACCAAATAAATTCCATGCTTGGAATATTTTAGTTATGAACAAACTAACCATATTTGAATAACAAATTCAATCAGTGTTTAGTCTATTTAGCCAAAAGATAAGTTCAATTACATAAATCTAGTGTGATAATAAAAAACAAAATTAAGTGATGGAGATTTTCAGAGGATTAGTAATGACTTTGCAGATATATTCAGATTTTCATCAACATTACAAATTGACTCTTACTATAATAAAGTAATAATAGTGGTTATAATAGTTATCTAAGATTGCAATGTTGTACAGTATAGACCACCATTCTAAGAATGAGGGTTTTTTTTATGTTGCCTAAATATATGTTACTGTTTCTGAAACATCATTTTAATATGGTAACTGAATCGGGGCATTTTTCAAAAACGCCGATCCTTGTATTAATTTTGCATTTTTATGCAATTTTTCCAGACAGTATCTTCTTGCAGAGAATACTTTTACTCCTTAGATAAAATTGTAAAATGTTGACAAAACTATTGAAACATTTTGATTTAACAGTTGTGATATATATTTATACTACATATAAGTATGTAGTACATTATAGGATATGTAATAGATTCTTTACTCTGCCCCTTTGCAATCTACAAGGCCACATAATATTTATGATCACACAAACATCAAATTGAATATGTGTAAACTTAAGGAAACAATGATTTTAATGGTTCTGGAAAGAGACCTTATTGAAAAAAGGTTCTACTGAAGTGAAAATTGTAGTAGCAACAGGAGGAGAAATTGAGGGGAGAAGTGGCAAGGAGGAAGAAGAGGAAAATAGAAACAAAGAAAATAACATTCTAAAAATGGGCTAAAGGACTTAAAGAAAGTATGACAACAGCTGCAGGACTGAGCATAGCATGGAGAGAGACAGCAATAGACAGAAGTAGCAACAAAGCTAACTATCGCCACTTTTGTCTTTTTTCACTGGCAAAATCATGCAACCTGGAAACAAAGTTAGTTAAGGTCCAAGGCACCAGCAAGTATCAATAAGGCCAGGTATTGACATCTTCAAAGAGCCCAGGTGTTGGTAATAATAAAAATATAAGCAATAAATATATAATAAACTTAAGATAGAAAATCCAACTAAGATAGGAATATAGAGCAAAAGACAAAAAAGAACATAGGGCTTAGAAAATAAAACAAAGTAAAACAAAAGAATTTATAGAGAAATACTAGAAAGTGTTGTACTTATGGAAATAATAGAAAATATAAATTACAGAAAATAAGCTAAAAGAAAAATAAAAAAGAAAAAGGGATAACCGTTATGCATTAGATGGCAATCATTCCTTTCCTGATTTCACTAATTCCAATACACTTTGCCACTTTAAAATGAGCAACTAACGTCAGTTTGCAATTCCCTCTAGAGAATTACATAAATCAGATGTTGCAACCATTTCCAATATAGGTAAGAAAAATATTTGACTAGTTTGAAGCAGATCACTGAGGCAGGAGGAAAGTGATCTCTGTAGGGAGCAGAGAGTCAAGCAACATGCTGAAGTGTGAACAGGAATAGGAAGAAATTGATTTGACTAAAATTTAAAAACCACTTGAGAGTCTTGAAGATTTAGAAAAGATGATAGGAATCTTTATGACAGAAATCCATTAGTTTCTGAAGTACATGTAATATCAATCAATCATTATTATGATTCAAAGACAGCAAGGTAGGTAAAGAGGCTAGTCAAGAATCCTCCAACATTGTTTACTTGGTGTCTTTTTATTCTAAAGTGTATCCATCAGTTAAATGCATTAATGTTTATGAGATTTTTGTTTCTGAACTTATTTTTTCTATATTCTGTAGTCTGCTGAATGAATTGATTTTTTAAAGTAACTTAAAGTAACTTCTTTATGATTTTAAAAAATGAATAAGCCAGTATGTGGGAACTATGATTCTTTGTTCTTTGTGTACGTGCTAGGACAATGGAGCCTTCTGGTGGTTGGCTGGAACACGAAGCAAGGAGCAAGGACAAATTGTTGCCATTTCTTAACCAGAACTGTAGCAAACTTAAACTTTGCAGCCTTGTATGCTTATGCGAATGATCAGTGCATGTTACGTGATGTAATGCGTTTGTGATAGGACGTTAACAAAAATTGCTACGTTAACAAAGATTGCTTCTAATAAAAGAGGGTTTCGGAGTTTGCTCTGAGCTCTCATCCTGAGACAACTTTGTGTCTTCTTTTCGTGAGAGACCACCACAACTGGTGACCCCGACGTGATCCACTCAAAAGTGATACGTCTTTGGCACACCCATTCTCATCGTCTGGAATAGACTTGGTGCACCCCATCCGCTTGAATCGCTGGCGACAACGGATCCCTCGTGAGTATGGGTGGTAGATTCTCTAAGGAGCAGGCAGCTCACATTCAGGAAATCAGAGAATTGACCAAACAAATTTTTTTTACCTTTAAAAAGGGGGGCTCCCTTCATGCCCCCATCACAAAAACCTCTATTGAGGAACTCCTAGAATACATTTGGCAACACTTCCCTTCTTATCCGGATAAAGGCAGTATCAAAACTACAGTATGGAAGGAGATTGGAAAATACCTTCACGCAAGTCCTAGGGCCCCTTCGTCTATATTAATTGCTTGGAGGGTGGTTTTTGAGGCTCTCTCCTCTCTAGAGCAACCCCTACTTGGCCCCCTTTCTGGACCCCCTCCCTATGTGAATCCTGCTGTACAACTCTTTCCCCCCGCTGTGGCGCCTGTGTCTCTTAAACTGACCCCCGGAGGCAAATGAGGTCGGTAAACCTCCCCCCTTCTCCTGACCCCCCTCACCCAATCCCTCTTCTTCTTCTCTTGCTCTCCCTTCTATGCCTTCCACTCTTGCCTTACCCCCTCCTATGGGCACGGTTCATGCTGCCATCGCTGCGGGAGTTAGAACTGGCAAGTTAGATCACTCCGACTGTCCTTCGGCGTTCCCGTTAGTTTATACGCAGAACGCACAAGGACAAAACGTCCCACACTGGGAACCCATCCCTGTTAAATTAATCAAGGATATCAAACAAGCTGTACAAATGTATGCTATTCAGGCTCCATTTATGATGGGATTATTTACAATGATGGCTAACGCCCATATAATGATCCCAGCTGATTGGCACAGCCTTTTTCATATGACTCTAACAGGGACTCAATTTGTTGTATGGCGATCGGAGTTTCTCCATCATTGTCGCCTATTGGCAGCTCAAAATCCGAATCTTACCGCAAATGAACTGGCAGGAGAGGGTGCCTTTGCTGCTCCCACAGCTCAATATAATAGCCCTATTAATGCTCTTAACCTTTCTGCACAAGCTGCTCTGCTTGCTCTCTCTCGCTTGGATGACCCTCATACCTCCACACAATCTTTTGCAAAAATTCTACAAAATTCCAATGAAACCTATGCCGATTTTATTGAACGCCTCCAAACGGCCCTACAAAGGCAAATTACAAATGAGGCGGCTCGGCAGGAAATTCTTCTTAAATTGGCATTTGAGAATGCTAATGCAGACTGTAAAACCTTGCTTACTCCCTTGATTCATTCTCCAGATGCCACTCTAGCCCAATTCCTACAAGCCTGCAGGGTGGTGGGAACACACCAATACACTTCTGATATGATGGCTGCAGCTATCACCAGAGGTAATAAGCCATCTGGTAACTGTTACAATTGTGGGAAGCCCGGCCATTTTAAACCACAATGTCGAGCCCTTGGCGGGGGGGGCAGCAAAGTCCTCCGCCAGTAGAGATGTTCAACCAAAAACAGTCTGCCCGAAATGTAAGAAAGGCTATCATTGAGCTAATCAATGTCAATCAAAAACTGAACCCTCGGGAAACGAGTAGAGGGGCCGGCAGCTAGCCCCTCTCCCAAGGCTGCCCATATACCATCCACTGTGTATGAATTATCATGGCAGAAGATGTGCTCATATCCTTTCCCCATCTACCACTCTCTGTCAGCGCACAGCTTCCTCCTTCTGCCTCCTTCTCCTCCGATAAAACTGCTCTTATACAATCTCACCCTCATGCCCTCCTCAAAGGAATCTCTGTGGTTCCCGATCTGCTTTATCCTTCCTCAAAACTCTCAGCCATTAACCTTTCTGTGCTATCCACTCTTCCAACGACGTTACAAAAGGGTGACGTCATAGCAAAAATGATCATGGTACTGCAACTTCCCTCTGATGTGCTTGCCCTCACTAGATCTATCACCAAAACTAAGCCCACACTCTTGGCTTTAATCAAGGGTCTCCGCTTCACTGGTCTTCTGGATTCTGGTGCGGACGTCTCGGTGATATGCTCTGACGAGTGCCTACAGACTGGGAAACAGAGACCTCCCCATCGGTAAGAGGTGTAGGAGGGATTCAAACGGCTCGCATCAGTAAATTTTGGCTCCCTGTGACTTCTGAAAATCTCACAGGGACTGCACAAATTAAGCCTGTCATCCTCCCCCTTCACACGAATTTGTGGGGGAGGGACTTGCTCTCTCAATTTGGCACTAAATTGCAGCTAGAATGACTTACCCTCTTCCCCTTCGCTTGACCTTAACCATGGATGTTCCTGTTTGGGTGGATCAATGGCCATTGCCAGCAAATAAATTGCTTGCATTGCAGCAATTAACAGCCGAACAATTACAATATGATCATATCAAGCCGTCGCTTAGCCCATACAACACTCCGGTGTTTGTTATAAAGAAAAAAATCTGGAAAATGGTGCTTTTTGCATGATTTGAGGGCTGTCAACGCCATCATACAACCCATGGGCTCACTCCAATGTGGCTTACCTAATCCCAACCTATTCCCACTAACTATGATGTCATTGTCATTGACCTCAAGGACTGTTTCTTTTCCATCCCCCTTCATGTGGAAGACCGCAAACTCTTTGCCTTTACTATTCCCCAACCTAACAATTCTCATCCCACTAAACGATATCAATGGAAGGTAATGCCTCAAGGCATGCTCAACAGCCCCACAATGTGCCGATACTATGTTAATCAAATCCTTCAGCCCTGTAGAACACAACACCCACAATTTCTAATCTACCACTATATGGATGATATTCTCATAGGTGCCCCCGGTCCGGAAGGAACAGTTGCCGCTACCCTGGACAACCTTGTCACCTTGCTATGTGGTTTACACATAGCCCTGGAAAAGGTTCAAACACGACATCCTTTTCAATATCTAGGACATAAGCTAATGCAGGCTTATTCGGCACCAGTTTTACCAGCATTAGCCCTGCCCCACACCACATCCCTCGTACAATTACAACAATATTTAGGGGCTATTAATTGGACCCGTCCCTATTTTGGCATCACTACACACATGCTCAGCCCCCTGTTTGATGCATTAAAGGGAGGAACCACTCCAGGGGATAAAATTACCCTTACAGATCATCAATTAAAAATCACCCAGGACATTCAGCACATTATGCAGAAAAAGTGGGTCGACCGATGTCACAACAATGCTCCTATTTCCTTAATCTTGCTCAATACACCTCAGATACCTACTGCAATTCTTGCTCAAAGTCTCTTTAAACTTCTCATCCTAGAATGGATACATCTGTCTCATACCCCTCGTAAATCCATTAAACCCAAACCTTTGCTCTTCTCTATATTAATTCACAAAGGGCGTCAACGTTGTAAAGCCCTAATGGCTATTGAACCCTCTGTACTATATGTCCCCATGTCATTGTCTGATTGGGAGGTAATGTTATTGAATTCAGAGTCATTACAAATTGTAATGGGAGAATGACCGGTGACTATTTCCTGCCATCTCCCTGCAGATGACCGGATTAATTTACTTAAGCTGGTTCCTTTTAATTGGCAATTAATAGAATCCACAGCCCCCATTCCCTCTGCGATCACTATATATGCAGATGGAGGGAAGCAATATGGCGCCTGTGCCTGGTTTTCAAAAGGGCAATGGCGCACCAAAGTTACTCAGCCACAATCGTCTGCCCAAAGGGCAGAACTTGCTGCTGCTATATTGGCCTTTCAACATTTTCCTGATCAACCTTTCAATTTAATCTTGGACAGTCTTTATGTCACTTTTATAGTAAAGAATATCTCCGATGCATATCTCTCCCCCACTCTGGACAATGACCTTCTTACTAAATTCATTTCGCTTCAGCAACTCATCTCAACCCGCTCCCACCCTTTCTTTGTTGCTCATATACAAAGTCATCAACCATTTCCCGGCCCATTACAAGAAGGAAATGATAGAGCCGACGCAGCGGCTTCAGCCGCATCTGCTGCTACTATTCTATCCACTTTCTCTCTTTCTCCCCTAACCCCCTGGGACAGTCATAACTATTTTCATCAAAATAAAAGGGCTCTTATGAAGGAATTCCAAATCACCACCCAAGAGGCTACTGCAATTATTCAACAATGCCCTACTTGCAGCAAGCAAGCCCCTGCCCTGCCAATGGGAGTAAATCCCAGAGGCTTAAAAGCCTGCCAAATTTGGTAAATGGATGTAACCCAGTATGCGCTTTTTGCACTATGGAAATATATCCATGTTTCAGTGGACACATACTCAAGGTTCAGCATGGCCTCCCCGCAAAGAGGAGAGACCACAAAACATGTCATTAACCACTGCATCCGGTCATTTGCGTGCCTGGGAAAGCCCTCGGAATTAAAAACTGATAATGCTCCTGCCTTTGCTACCTTTTGTAACAATGGGGCATTTTGCACAAATTTGGCATTCCATACAATTCTCAAGGGCAGCCCATAGTACAAAGAGCCAATCTGACCCTAAAGAATGCTCTTGACAAAGTTCAAAACTCGATGGGGAAACTCACCCCAGGGCTACCCACGCTGCAAAACAAGCTTAACTTGTGCTTATTTACACTGAATTTCCTGAATGAGTCTGGCATACCTGCTTCTTCTGCCGCCTCTTGACACTTTTGCTCTCCATCCAAGGATGCTCCTAGACCTCCAGTCTACTTTCGACAGTTGCCAGATCCCACATGGCACGGACCTGCTGAACTTATAACCTGGGGATGAGGGTACGCAGCTGTTTCCTACAACAACGCCACCACCTGGGCCCTCGGACAAGTGAGACCTTTTCTACCCAAACCAGCCTTGCCTACATCAGCATCATGAAGCTGCCCGCTGCATTCATCATTTGCTTCCTGGGCTTCCACATCGTTCCTGCCGATATAACAGCCACCCCATCCTCCTGCGATGCTTGCATCAAAACTACTCGCAGCGGAACAAAAACCCAATCCACCCTAATCTATCATACCTTGAAGCCTGAGTGCAACTCCACGATGGTCTCCCCTTGTTTGCATAACAACACTCAATATGCGTGATGTTACACTGCCGAAGGCATTCAGTGCTATGAGTCTAAGGCAGTGGGACCCATTACAGCATCCTATATGTCTATGCATACAAAGATGGCTCCAGTTCTGATCTTGCAAGAATGTTCTCAACCAGTCAAACAAAAAATGGGTACATAACCCATAATGTCACTCGGGGGGGGGGGACCAACACCTCAGTATGCTTTGATGCTTGCCTTGCCATCAGCAAAGGTCAAGGTCCTAACGACGCTGCAGGAGTTACCTGCGGCTCACACAGCTGGCAGAGATCTTATCTACAGAAAAAGAAATATCTCTTTCAAAAGGTATCCGGGACTAACGTGGGGGCCACCACTGTTTACAACTACTGGTACAGCCCACCTATTGACTCTGCTCAAGTAAGAGGCCCTCAAAATATTATGCAAAATAGCTTGGCTTTAGACTATCTTCTTGCCAAAGGAGGAGGAGTGTGTGGAAAATGTAACCTTAGTAATTGTTGTATTGAGGTAGATGATAGCGGAAAGGTACAAATTACTGATAGAATGATCAAGGTTGTACATGTACCCGTACAAACATGGAATGGTCTTGATTTTAGAGACATGTTTGGATCCTGGTTCCCAAAATAGGTACGTGTTATAAAATAGAGGTTAAAAAATGAATGTTATAACTGTAAAGGTGTAACTTAAATTTTAAAACAAGATTTGAAAAAAGATACAAAAGTGTTACACTCCAGTCTAGTAATTACAGGGCAAAATTTGTTTTATGAGAAAAGATAATATGAAATTGTAAACAGGACAGATGAAAGTATAAAAACATTGATTAGAAAGATTTTCAAAATTAGAAAAAGATATGTAATTGAATTAAGAAAGGAATGAGATAATTTAAAATAAGGCTACAGGAAGTAAAGAAAGGAAAAAGCTATTGAAAAAAATTGCAAAAATAGTTATAAGATATAGATTAGAATGTATAAGTAAATATGTATTGAGTTTATGTCTGTATGGAGAAATGATAACCCGGGGTCACGCTGTTCTAAAAAAAAAGATATTTTATTTGTATTTATATGTTTTGTGAAAACTTAAATAAAACTTTTATTTAAAAAAAAAGAAAGTTTCTCCTTATTTCCAGGTTAAATCTCTCCTTGTTCAGTTTCCATCCATTATTCTTTGTCTGGCTACAGCGCTTTAGAAAATAGCTTGAACCCCTCCTCTCTGTGGCAGCCCCTCAAATATTGTAAGACTGCTTTCATGTCTGCCCTGGTCCTCCTCTTCACTAGACTAGCCATGCCCAGTTCCTGTAACCATTCTTCATGGTGGCAGTGAAATAATAAACAGCTGTGCCCAAATAGGAAAACAGTGGCAATTAGTGGTCAGGGCCTTAAAACCAGTGAGAACAGCAAGATCTTCCCATCTCATACCCAGCACCAGCAACCACCAATCCAACCACCTATTCCTGCTCCAGTACATTATTTAGAGATAGGAATTAAAACTCTTCTTTTTTTTTTTTTTGTACATTAAAATTTCTTATCATTACCTCCTTCCATCCATCCTACAAAAAGTTATATAATAAAAAAAGCCCTCAGAATAGATTCCTTTTGTGGCCCTAGTGAAATAAATAAAACAGTAGAACTTGTTTTTAAGTTCCTATTATTTTCCCAATGGTGGAACACTTATTGTTGTGTATGCAATATAATTAATAAAGTGTGAGCTTAGAGTAAGTGCAGGGTTCTGGCCCTGCACTTCTGATTGGCTGTTAAGTGGCCGGACCGGATTGGCCCGTTCCGGGGAATCCGATTGGCCCTTAACAAAGAGTTCTTATTGGTTATAAAAGCTAGCATTCCTGGCTTGTTATTGGTTAAAACATTACAAGGTTTGCCTATATAAGGCGGGTTTTATTGATATTAAATGAGCAAGTCACGATGTAAATAAAGAGCTGAAGTTCACCGTTCAGAAACTTGTCTCCATTCTTTCTCACCCATGCTCAAACTTCGCACTGGCGATGAAGGTGGGATTTGGAGACATCTGAACCAACGAAACTTCAAAGAACACTGAGCACGTGACAGACGACGCCAACAATGGAACCATGTCGGGCGGCATTGTACCACCCGCTCCGTTCGATCCATCACAAGAAGACTGGGAGTCTTACATGGATCGTTTCCAAATGTTCCTAGAGACGAACAACTTAAAGGACGCCACAGCTGGGAAGAAACGGTCGGTGTTCCTGACGCATTGCGGTCCAACTGTATTTAAGATGGCTAAGGCACTAGCCAAACCCCGAGAAGTGAAGGCCATGGATTGGGACGACCTCGAACCTATCCTGCAAGACCACTACGCCCCGATTGTGCCTACGCTCGTGAGATGCCACGAGTTTTATCAAAGAAGCCAGCGAAAGGGAGAGAGCGTAGCTGACTTCATAGCAGACCTCCGAAATTTGGGAGGCCTCTGCGGATTCACCGATCTAGAAGAAGCACTCAGAGATCGCATAGTTCTGGGATTAGATGCACCAGGCATCCAAAGCAAGCTGATGGCGAAAGGCAACATCAGCCTTGCCGACGCCATTACCGATGCTACCGCAGCGGAAGCAACCAAGAAGTCGGCTGCACAACTACGCTGAAACCGCACTCCGGTACCACCACCGGCCAGCGAAATCTCACCTAGTTCAGAAGGGCAGCTCGCCACAACGCACCATGAGGATCTCTCTTCGTCGTCAGACAGCGACGAAGAAGGGGTCCATCGACTGTGGTCCGACCGGGACCCTCGGCCGAAGCCCTTATGCCCTTGTGCTGGCTATGGAGCCAACCATGCCAGATCCAAATGCAGATTCCGTGACGCACTCTGCCATGAGTGCGGGAAATGAAGCCACATCGGACGGGTCTGCCGCAGCTTGCCAGGACCCAGCCAGGCCTCAAAAGGGGCTAACTATCGCCAATCGACAGGAAACCGTCCTGTCAGGCAAGAGCCAGTAAACCACTCCTACAGAAATCGAGCTTTGCAGAGAGAAGAGGCTCACCATACTATCACTATCGGTCACGCCTCAGCCTTGGACACTAAGAAAATCCAAGTCACGGTAGCCATCGAGAACCAGCCTTGCCACATGGAGGTCGACTCGGGATCATCCCTCTCAATGGTGTCATGGAAGACACTCAAGCAACTCATCCCCACAATTCAATGCCAAGATCTCCGTTTCCAACGCCTCATCCTCAAGGATTACCAGGGGAATCGAATCCCCATCGTCAGGTCCTGCCGAGTCCGAGTCTCTTTCAAGAAGCACACAGCATACTTACCTTTAACGGTCATCAATAGAGATAGGCCTAGCCTACTGGGCCTCCAATGGTTCGCGCCACTCGGCATTGAAGTGGCCGGTGTAAACCGAGTTGGTGGCTGTGACTGGGAGGAAGACCTTATCTCTGAGTTCAGGGACATCTTCACGGACAGCTTAGGCAAGTACAAGGGGACCCTGATCTCATTCGGCTTAGATCCAAAAATAGCTCCCATTCGCCTAAAGCCCCGTCGAGTTCCGTTTGCCTTAAAATCGAAAATCAACGAACAACTCGACAAACTGATAGCTCAGGGGGTGTTGGAGCCCATCGATCACTCCCTGTGGGAAACCCCTACTGTAACATCCATTAAGCCAGACGGGTCAATCCGAATTTGTGGGGACTACCGGGCCACTTTGAACCACGCCCTGCAGCAGAACGCATACCCAGTTCCGGTGGTGCAGCACCTCCTCCATTCCCTGGGGGGCGGGAAAGTTTTCGCTAAATTGGATTTAGCTCAGGCATATCAGTAATTACCAGTAGATGAAAAAACGGCACAGGCCCAAACTATTGTGACGTGCCGAGGTGCCTTTAAATGTACCCGGTTGCAATTCGGAGTAAGTGTAGCCCCGGGGATTTTTCAGAGCCTTATGGAAAGGTTATTGCAAGGGATTAAGGGCGTGGTCCCCTGTTTTGACGATGTATTAATTGCAGCCCCTACAAAGAAAATCTTACAGGACCGGTTAAAATTAGTCCTAAAAAAATTCCAAGAGGCCGGTCTTAAGGTTAAAAAAAACAAATGTAAATTGTGTACTGACAGTGTTGAGTTTTTAGGGTACCTGATTGATAGCCAGGGCATTCACCCTACCGAAAGTAAATTAAAAGCGATCAAAAACGCTCCCAGGCCAAGAAACAAGGCCGATCTCCAGGCATTCCTAGGCCTCATCAATTTTTATAATGTATTTTTACCGCACAAAGCAACTGTCGCTGAACCGTTACACCGATTGTAAGATAAGAAAGCAATTTGGTTATGGGGTTACCGTGAACAGGCATTCCGAAATGTTAAAAAACTGCTCACTTCTGACTCTGTACTCATGCAGTATAACGAGACTTTGCCGTTAGTTATAACCTGTGATGCATCGCCTTTTGGGGTGGGCGCCATTTTGAGCCACGTACTGCCTAATGGGAACAAAGCCCCTATTGCATATTTTTCAAAGACTCTGTCAAAAACGGAGCGGAACTGTGGACAAATTGATAAAGAAGCCCTCGCAATTGTCTCAGCTGTGAAAAGATTTCACGAATACGTGTATGGTAGGGTTTTTACTATTGTGACTGACCACAAGCTGTTATTGGGGATAATAGCCGGAGATAAGCCAACTCCCTACATATTATCCCCTAGGATGACCCGATGGTCAGAATTCTTAGCTGCTTATAACTATCAGCTGCAATACCGCCCGGAGAAGGCCATTCCCCATGCTGACGCATTGAGCCGAGCACCGCTTCCAGAGACTCTCGACGATCCGGCACCAACGGTAACCACATTACAAATCGAAGTGCTCAACTCGCCGCCACTGACCACCTGAGATATCGCGAGAGAAACCAAACGTGACCACACCCTAGCACGAGTCCTAGGCTGGGTAGAACGCGGATGGCCATTGGACCAGTTATCAGATGACTTCACACCATTCAAAACTCGACAGACCGAACTCTTCTCCCAGAAGGGTTGTGTCATCTGGGGCGATAGAGTTGTTATTCCGAAATGGCTCCAAAAAGCGCTGCTGAGAACTTTGCACGATGGCCACCCCGGAATTGTGCGAATGAAAGCCCTTGCACGAAGCTATGCATGGTGGCCGGGCTTTGACAAGCAAATCGAACAGTGGGTTAAAGCTTGTCCCAAATGCCAAGAAGTCAGCAACGCCCCACCAAAAGCCATGCCTACTGAATGGGAGACACTACGTGGACCCTGGTCCCGAATTCACCTGGACTTAGCGGGGCCAACCAAGGGCCACATCTTCCTGCTTACCATCGATGCCTACTCCAATTGGCTCGAAATTCATCACATGATGATTACAACCTCCGAGGCGGTCATCAAGATTCTAAACAGACTCTTTGCAACCCACGGATTACCAGACGTCCTGGTATCTGATTACGGCCCACAATTTACTGCACTAGCGTTCGAGCAGTACCTCACTGACCGCGGCATTCGCCATGCGCTCACCTCGCCTGCGCACCCTGCGAGCAATAGCCGAGCAGAACGCATGGTTCAATTTGTGAAGAAAACCTTGCAAAAGGTAGACTACGACAACATTGATGACAAGGTCAACCAAATCCTCTTTTTGCAACACATCACCCCACATAGCGTCACCAACAAAACTCCCGCTGAACTGCTAATGGGACGAAAGCTCCACTCCCACCTTGACCAGTTGCACCCTGCATATGAACCAGAGAAACCACTAGGATCCAGTGGCCGCTGTTGCACCATCCAGGTAGGAGACCTGGTTTATGCAAAAAACCTATCGGGCGACCCGTTGTGGGTGGAAGCGACAGTAGTACGTGTAACCGGCCCTAGATCCTACCTTGTGCAATGCCTTGACGATAAAATTTGGAAACGGCATATCGACCAATTACGGTCGCGGCTTGCAGCGGCCAATTCGCAACTCCCCTATGACCAAACTGAGGGGGGGGAGATATGGAAGAAGATGAAGCCCTAGGAAACCCGTTCGAAGGAAACGACGATTTAATTGAAACTCAGGAAGTGGAGCCGGAGGGAGAAATGTCTGCACCTCAGCGAATCGAGGAAAATGTGGGCAACGACGTAGAAGTGAACTCTGAACCAGAGACAGCCTCACTGCCAGACAACAATCTACCTCAGCGAGATTGCAACCAGCCTATACAACGAAAATCAAAGAGACTAAAAAGACAACTGTCCTATTTAACCAGCCTATACAACGAAAATCAAAGAGACTAAAAAGACAACTGTCCTATTTAAGGGACTATGTAACTGCGCCCTGAACTAAGGAACCAGGGGGAAGGGGGTGTTGTGTATGCAATATAATTAATAAAGTGTGAGCTTGGAGTAAGTGCAGGGTTCTGGCCCTGCACTTCTGATTGGCTGTTAAGCGGCCGGACCGGATTGGCCCGTTCCAGGGAATCTGATTGGCCCTTAACAGAGAGTTCTTATTGGTTATAAAAGCTAGCATTCCTAGCTTGTTATTGGTTAAAACGTTACAAGGTTTGCCTATATAAGGCGGGTTTTACTGATATTAAATGAGCAAGTCACGATGTAAATGAAGAGCTGAAGTTCACCGTTCAGAAACTTGTCTCCATTCTTTCTCGCCCATGCTCAAACTTAACACTTATATTCTTTAGGGTGCACAATGTTCAGGCTATTTTGACAGGTTTCCCAAGTGGAGCAGTTCAGTCCCAAGCTGAAAGCAAAATACTTTTCTGTTTTCTGCAAATCTCTACTAAAACAACAGACATCAAAAAATGTTTTGCCATATGATCAGTTGCCTGTTTGGGAAAACTCTAATTTTCTTGAGGAATAAATTAATGGGGTGAATATAATTTTCCCATGAGTGGTCACAGGAATTTCAGAACTGAATTTCCTTTATACTAGCTCTGTTGTATTAACTCTAAAAAGCAGGCACGCTGGAGTTGAATATCAATATTATAAACATAAAAGATTTGGTAACAAATAGAAATTGAAGTACAGTGATTGGGAGGATATATAAGAATATGCAGGAATTTTTTACTTTACATACATTTTGCATTATGAAATAGAATGTTAAAGTAAATGAGTGGGAGAAACTTGTCTGTACACTCTATTGAGGCAAGCATTCATTTTATCTTGCTGCTCATTTTGTTTTTGTTTAAATATATCACGGATCAATAGGTCCAAAGAAATAAAAGGGCCAAATTTCTTTTCAATCTTCTTTTCTACAGAGGTATTTTACAATTGCTATTACCAGCAATAGAGAGCTGCTGACATGACTAAGACAATTAGAATCAAACAACATTCACAATCTGGTAATTACTGTCTTTACAAAGTTGTTTAGGCAAGAGAAATGCTCTTCAATTTACATCATGTTCAGACCAAGCCTCAAGGATATTAAAAGGCAATTCTTCATTGTCTCTCTGTAAAAAAGGAAATGGTGTCATTCAGCACCATCTAAGCTGCTATTTATTGCCAGATGAAGGGCACATTTCTTATAACTCACACAACTGAATCAACATATACATGAAAGGATGATATGTGAAAGAGCAAAATCATCACTAAAAATATTAATTAGAAAAACACCCATTTAAATGAAATGCCCTTCTCAGCAAAGCCACAGTCTTTATTGTATTGAAATGGACATCACTGCCTTGTAAATGTTAGGAGCTCACAAAGTGAACATTGAAGCTGACCTTTATATTTAGTAGGGACTTTAAAAAAATTACCCTGGGCTATTTTCCTGAGTAATTCCTGAACCTTTCGTGTCATGCTTTATTCCTCTTTCACTATCAAATCATTCATAATGCTCAGCTACAAGCCTGTGTGTTACTGTTGAAATTATCAATTGAAAATTAAAATGGTTTATATATTCATGGAAACAGGTTTTTTTTTAAGAAAGGTTATATATGTATAGGAAAAATGATGGCAATCTGGAGTTAAATCAACACAGATCTAAAAACAGAATTAGGAGGAAAGGCATAAGAATGATGCCTGGGTCAGCAGCTGCCTCTGCTGGCGAAAGAGGGCAATGAAAGTAAACTCAGGCCAGTTGGTGGGGGGAGTTGTGACAGAGTGAAGGACAGCCCAAAAGACAAAGATAGGGGAAGATGGGTGGAGTTAAGTAGAGGTCAGCATGGCAGGGCAGGAAAAATGTGAGGTACTTGCCTGGCACAATGCTCTCTTAACAATCACAACTGGGACTACCGGAACCGCAGTCACTAAGCAAAGCAGTCACATGATGTTTCCTAGCTTAGCAATAAGAAATTCCAGCCCCAATTGGGGTTATTAAGTGAGGGCTACTGTACCAGTATGGCCTTACTTCAAGGAAATATGCCACTAAATACTTACGTTCCCATTCTTCAGACATTTAGAGATAAATCCAACATTTATTATAGTGACTTATTTTCATTGAATTCAATGGGAAGTATTATAACCTCAGTTTTACATACTACTGTCTATTACAGAATTAGGAGGAAAGACATAAAAATGATGTATGGATCAGCAGCTGCCTCTGCTGGCAAAAAAGGACAATGAAAGTAAACTGAGGCCAGCGGGTGGGGGGGGGTATATAAAAATTTAAATAAAAAAATAAATGTATCTGAATGGTGACATCTATAATTTCTTTCAGATAACCTAAATCATGTAGATTAAATAACGTAACATGGGCAAAATCAGTAGGAGAGGAGGAGAGCTATGTCTACCTCCTTGAACCTTTGACTGAAAAATGGGATAACAATATAACAAAGATACATTTCTGAAGGACCATTATTTACTTTGAATAATGCTTTTGTACAGAAATGCCAGGTACTTGATATTTGATGAGTATTTTAAAATCATAAAAAGCATAGCTGTAAAACTGTAACTCTATACTTTTAAAATAATTGTATCCTAATATCCTGCAATACCAAAAAGGAAACTTAACAGAGTACACAAACTATTGTAAAATGCCCCTAATTTTAGAAGCTAATAAAAATAATGCTTGGAATCATCTACCAAAGATCAGAGCCCTACATGGAAGAGATGGGGCGTTGGTCCTACTTCAGGGACACTTCCGCTTTTTCTCAGGGAACCGAAGGGAGAATCCAGGATGGGAAGTCTCTAGTCTCCTAACTCTGCAGACCAAATTGAAAAACTGAGGACACATCCCCTGGTAACGGTCCCCAGTTCTGAACGACGTTGAAGTGAATTCAGCTGCTCCTTGTCTTCAAATAGATAGTTCATTGATACTGTGAAAAAAAGGGACATTTCCTCCCTATTCCGACCAGACAGAATACAGGGTGGGACTGGATTTTCCCTTCGGCTCCCCGAGAAGAAGCATTCAGGTAGGACCAACGCCCCTTCTCCACTGAGCTGAAGGGAGAATCCAGGATGGGACATACCAAAGCTGGCTGATGGCTATCCTACAGGTGGGTGGGAGCTGGATTGGTCAGAGGTCCCCACCTCCACATGCATACCCTGCAGGACTCGTCTTCCAAAGGATGCCTCCGCTGAGGCAAAGGAGTCAATTTTGTAATGTCTTATGAATGGGGTCACCGATGACCAGGTTGCAGCTCTACAAATGTCCAGAATCGATGCCTGTGTTGCCCAGGCTACAGTGGTCACTGCACTTCTGGTTGAATGCTCTGTGATCCTGCTGGGAACAGAAAGGCTCTGTAACTCATAGGCCTTTGCAATGCAGGCTCTAAGGCAGCAACCTACTGTGCAAGATCACCCTGCGACCTAAAGTTGACGGCTGAAAGGAAACAAACAAGGCTTCCGTCCTCCTAAAAGAAGAAGTTCTTTTAATGTAATACAGAGGGCCCTCCTAATGTCCAAGGTGTGACATTTTTTCTCCAATGCATGGGTAGGCTCAGGACAGAAATTAGGCAAAATCAACTCCTGTGAACGATGGAATAAGGAGTTCACTTTGGACAGGAAGGTAGGGTCCAACCGCAGAACCACCCTGTCTGCATGGAATATGCACAGATCCCTCCTGATGGATAAGGCAGCCAACTCCGAAATACGCCTGGCTGAGGTAATGGCCACCAAGAATGACACCTTGCACGTGAGAAGGTGAAGGCAGACTTCATGTAAGGGTTCAAATGGGGGAGAAGTCAGTGCTTGCAGGACCTTAGGCAAATCCCAGGTGGGGTAGCGGTGGACCACCGGTGCCCTCAGATTCGTGGCTCCCCTAAGGAAGGCTTTCACCCTAGGGTGTTGGGCCAGAGTAGTAGAGCCCTTGACCGAAATCACCGAGGCCAAGGCAGCCACCTGTCTCTTCAAGGTATTGGGGATGAGACTTTTATCCAACTTGTCCTGCAGGAACTCTAATACCTTTGCAACAGAAACCCCAGTGGTTCCAATTGGTGACAAGCGCACCAACTGCTGAAAATCTTCCATGTTGCGTTATATATCCTGGTCGTGGAAGGTCTTCTGGCCGCCTGAATGGTCTGAATGACCTTTGTGGAAAACTTCTCCCATTTCAGGATCCCCCGCTCAAAGCGCCAGATGGTCAACCAAAACCAGGCTGGATCTGGGTGCTTGAGCGAGCCCTGGCTGAGGGAGATCTTGTGCAGGGGAATTCTCCAGGGTCTGGCGACTGACAGGCCCACCAGGTCGGCAAACCAAGGATGCCTGGGCCAGTAAGGGGCTACCAACAGAACTTCCACCCTTTCTATCTTTACTTTCCTGATTTCCCCCAAAATCAGGGGAAGGGGGGGAAGGCATACAATAGTCCCTGGGGCCACCTGCACCGGAGAGCGTTGACCCCTTCTGCTCCTTGGGCAGGGAATCGAGCAAAGGACCTCAGGAGGTGCGTGTTCGCTGGTGATGTAAAGAGATCAAGAAAGGGGTGGCCGAAGCGTCATCTCCTAGAACAGACTGGGATGCAATCGCTATTCTGACTGGTCGACTGTGGCCCTGCTCAACCAGTCTGCCTGCACGTTGGATACTCCTGGGATATGTTCTGCTCATAGGGACAACAGGTTTTTCTCCGCCCACCTGCACAATTGAGTTACTTCCCGCATTAGAGATCTGGAGCGTGTGCCCCCCTACCGGTTTATGTGGGCCTTGGTAGCCACATTGTCCGTGAGGAGAAGCACATGTCTCCCCACCACCTCTTGCCTTAGATCCTTGAGCACTAAGCAGGCAGCTCTGAGCTCTAGCCAATTTATGTTGTGGGCGAGCTCCTCTCGTGACCACCTACCTTGGGTGACCTGGGCTCCCAAGTGGGCCCCCCAACCATAGGGACTGGCATCGGTGGTGATGGTAATCCTCTGGGGTTTCCTATACAAGCATCCCTGATCCATGGCTTGAGTTGAGACAGCAAGATGATAGGCACCTCTCTGGAAGACAGGATCAGTGATGTGACTTCCCTGATACTGTCTTGATGCTCCTGTGAGACAAAAACCTGTCCGGCCAAGGTGTCTATAATGGCCCCCAAATGCAAGATCCGAGTTGATGGTACTAGGTGGCATTTGTTTAGGTTTATCAAGAACCCATGCTCTCGAAGAATCCTGATTGTCAACATCAGATCCTCCTCTGCCTGGGGTCTGGAAGAGGATGCTATCAGGATGTCATCCAAATAGCATTGTATCCTTATGGGTAAGGCTCTGAGATGTGCTGCTACCACTGCCAAGAGCTTGGTAAAAGTCCGAGGGGCTGATGACAGGCCGAACGGGAGAGCCCTGTATTGAAAATGGCGGCTGCCATAGCAAAACCTCAGGAACTGACGGTGGTTGGGGTGTATGGGCACATGGAGGTAAGCCTCCGTCAAGTCTACCGAGGCCAAAAAATCTCCCTCCTGCAGTCCCTCTAGAATGGAGTGGAGGGAGTGCATCTTGAACCTTCAGTAGATTAAATGTCTGTTGAGCCCTTTCAGGTTGAGGATTGCTCGCCCCCCCCACCCCCCGAGGCCTTCGGAATCACAAACAACACTGAATAGAAACCCTGTCTCTCCTGGTCCACCGGAACCGGCTGGATGGATCGAATGTCCAGCAGATGGTGGATCGCTGATTTCATGAGATCCCTCTTTCAGAGGTCCCTGGAGACAGGGCAGCACACAAAGGGTCGGGGGGGGGGGGGAGGAGAGAAAACTCTAGAGAGAGACCTGGCCATAAGGTTGACAGGATCCAAATGTCCATTGTGGTTTATTCCCACCTCTGCCAGAACAGTCCCAGATGGCCCCCTATGGGGGATGAAGCTCAGGCATCACTTGTTGTGCCTGAAGGGTCTGTTGGAACCCCTAAAGGACTTTCAGCCCTCTTGCCTCTGATGCCCTCTGGCAGCAAAGTTCTGTCTATCGGCTTGAGAGGAGGATCTCTGGAAAAAGGGCCTACTTTGATGAGGAAAGCCTGCCCCAGCTTCCCCCTGTTTAAAGGAGGGCTTCCTGTAGTAGGGATGAGACCTGTAATCAAAGCGCTTCCCCTGGGAGGGCAGGATCTTTTGCTTGTCACTGGTTTCCGTCAAAAATAGGTCCAGGGTTTCTCCCCAAAGCCTCTCTCCCTTAAAGGAAGCCGACACCAGCTTCCATTTGGTTCTTATGTCCATCTGCCAATTTCTTAGCCAGAAAAGCCTGCGTGTTGTTATGGAAAAGGCCATGGCTCTGGAAGAAAATTTGGCTGACGTGAGGGTGCCATCAGCAGTCAATTGAGCTGCAGCTATAATCTTATTCAAGTCCTGATGCACCCTGAGATCCTCAGGTGGGATTCTGTCCTGTAGCTGCCTCAGCCACCACAAAGAGACCCGAGTAAAAAAAGATGCAGTTGTCAATGCTCTGATGGTCCAGGAGTCAGCTTGATGAGCTCTCCAGAGCGCCATCTCCTCCTTCCGGTTCTCTGTCTTTAGAACATCCTCCGCATCAGGTGGGATGACAGATGAGGAAGCTAGGGCTACCGCTGGGCCATCTACCTTTGGCACTTCCATAATGTCCAAAAGGTCTTTGTCCACATTAAATAAGGTAGACTCAGACCCACTGGGGCGAGTGTACATCCCAGGGGACTCCCACTGCTTTTTGATCAGGTTCAGAAACATCTGGGGCACAGGTACAGCATCCACCACAGATGCTTTCTCAGTGAACAGGAAATCCTCCTGATCCTCTCCCTCAGTGGGAAGATCCTGAGTGACCATGTCCTTTTTGAGATGAACCGTGCTCTTGGCCTTAACCAGCAGAGTCTTGAAAGTAGCCGGCTGGAAAAGGCTCTTAAAGGAGGGAGGACCTGCTACCTCCGACTCCTCATCCGAAAAATCCCTTTCTGGAAGGAGGTCCCTCTTGGAGCCATAAATTTGGCTGCTTTATGAAGGGGAGGCCGAGCGCTCTCTGAAGTGGACTGACTGTTCAGCAGACGCCTGCCCCTGCCCCACAGAACTCCTCTGCTCGGTTCCAAATAAGACAGCTGGTGCAGCTGGTTGACCTCTGCCTGCAATTCCTGTCTTATTGTCTGGGAGATCCAGGCTCTCATGAAGGATAGCATTTCTTGCATCTGGGTCTCCTCCAGTCGTAAGCCAACTGCCATAAGTGCAAAGGTGGCTGCAGGCACAGGTCTGGTCACTGGAGACTTGGTCTGCAGGTGCCGCCATCAAGATCCCCTGAGGTAGCTCAGAAAAATTGTGAGAGGTCTCACCCCTGATTTGGAGGTTACCCTGCAAATCGTGGGTACTTGAGCCCCCAGGAGACCAGGCAGTCATATACTGCCTATCTGCCAGTTGGTCTGGCTGCCTATCATCTTGAGGAGGCAAAGTTTGAGGGGTGGCTCTTTATTCAGCCATCCTGGAATCTCTCACTACCCTGTCAAACTGTTTGTCTATGGCTTTTTGTCTATGCTTGGCCTGTCTATCCTCAGCCCTAGAGGATCTCTTAGGGGCTAGAGCCCTGGTTCTAATCCTAGCTGCTGCCTCTAGACCAGCAGACCTGGTCTTAGGAGATCCCTCTATAACCTTCTCTCTATCCTGCTGAGGAACTGACAATTCTTGATCAGCTCCCTTGGTGGCCATCTTTGAGCCTGCCAAAAATAACTGTCACTTGATGGGGTAGAGAGAGGGAGAAAGAAGTAAAAATAAAATAAAATAAAAAATATTCAGCCTAAGCTGTCAGCTACAGCCACAGTAGCTGTCCACCACTTCAGGAGGCCAGTGCGACTCAAAGTGGTGAGCTCAGCCCAGCTCCGCAATTCAAAAGCTGAGTCAAGGAAAAAAAGTTGAAAAAAAAAACAGCTGCCTCTTTGAATTTCAGCAAGCCCTGACAGGTCAGAGGCTTGCGAGCCTGGCGCTGGCTGCAATGCAATTATTAGGCAGACTCAAGCGTCTCGCAGCTGCCACAGTGTTCTGGGGCCTGGATGGTGGGGTCAGGATTTAATCCCGATGGCCAGAACCCCCCCCAAGGGACAATCCTGGAGATGAACTGCAAGATTGTCTCCAAACGAAATAAATAGCCGCTGCCGCTGAAAAGGGACAGAAGTGCTTAGTGGCAGCTGTGGCTCGTCCCAGGCAAGAGAAAGTGGATCGGGAAGAGGCAAGTTAAATAAGACGCCAACTCCCCCCCAGACCGGGCCACACAGTCTCTCAGGGTTACCTCCACTCAAGTTTTGGCAGAAAACAAAACAAAAACCAGTCCACCAGCAAGGAAAGTCAAAAAATTAAAATAACAAGCAAAAAAGTGCAAACTGGAAAAAAGGCGTGAAAGTGCTAAACTGGCAAGCCAGCTAGCTGTCAAACCTGATCTAAGCCTCTCTGCGAAAAATAGCTTAATCCAGGGGGTGAATATTCTTCTACAATCCTAACTATTCAGATCCCTTAAAGGGTGGTCTGAACATGCTGAGACCGAGTGAAGAACTGGGGACCATTATCAGAGGGTGTATCCTCAGTTTTTCAACTCAGTCTGCAGAGGTAGGAGACTAGAGACTACCCATCCTGGATTCTCCCTTTGGCTCAGTGAAGAAGCCAGCAGTTCCAGTTGGCTTTAGAAAATTTTTAAATCAGATTTTATTTCTGTTGTTTGCTAAATAATTGACAAAGCCAAAGAATATCAAAAGGAAGTCAGTGAGTGCTTCGGTGTTTATAGACAAAACTTTGATTGTGTCTAATGACAACAGACAGAACAACCAGTCTTAAAATTAACAATGAACATATTGAAGTGCTAGATACCTCCTGCCTTTTAAGATCAGCCATCAACAGTAAATGAACAAGCAATCAAGTAATACACAAGTTAGCACTTGGTAGAGCAGCCAGAAGCCTTGGAAAAAGATCAGATGCCATATGTCTACACCTAGAAAGGTCAGAATTATGAAAGTTAAGGTATTCCCAGTGATACTATGAAATTAACTGGACTTTAAAGAAGCTAGATAGAAACAGTATTGACACTTTTGATGCTAGCGAAGACTCCTGAGAATATCATGGGCAGCCAAAACATAAATAAATGGATCGCCAAACAAGTCAACTTAGAGTTCTTACTTGAGGCACAAATGACCAGGCTCAAATTATCCTATTTTACACATATTATGTGAAGGCCCTGCTTTCTGGAAAAAGCTCTAATGCTGGGAAAGGTGTAACAAAAGAAGAGAGCAACCAGCAACAAGGCAGATGGATACATCAATGATGAGCATGCACCATTTGAAGGCCTGAAGAATTAGCTTTAGGGAAAGATTGTCATATAGAACATTTATATGATGGCTAAAAATGAACACTGATAGTACATAATAAATGCCTCTTACATATCTGCCTTGGAACCCTAACCTCCTAATCCTCTAAAATAGGATTGGAAAAGAGCCAAAGCCTGCAAAACTGGGAGAAAGGTGAAACATTTTTGCTATGCTATGCTGAGAAACAGCCATCACTGGGCATAATCCGTTCAGCATAATGTTACTCACAGAATAGATTATTATAGTCAGTAATTTCCCAAAGAGAATAAAGTCTAATACAATTACATTCACTATGTTATTGATGAATGCAGTTGAAACTAACACTTCCTCAGCGTAATATATTGTAATTGTGTCATAATATACTTCATTACATTTAAATATTCAGAAGCATGTTAATATCTCATTGTTGTAGTATTGCTTTTAAATTTAAGAACCAAACTTATTCAAAATAACAAAGCACTGCTGTTTAGAGAAAAGAATATTCTTCTAAATACTGAACAATCCTTTTTTTCTTTCAAAGGAAGAAAATATATTTTCACACCTGTTAAATCATCACCGTTCATACATATTGAACCATAACCCAATCACTGTTGTCACATAATCTGGCAATCTTAAATTACATTTCATGGAAATAAATTACATTAAAAACAAGTTCATGTCTAATTCCGGGAAAGCATAGTGAACTGAAGATGACTCTGTGAGAGCAGAACTGATAGCCACAGCAGAAAGAGGGGCACTTGGATTTCCCACTCCTGGAACATAAACCAGCAAATTTAAAAGCTCTGGCCATGGGGAGAGTCAGCTTTGTCCAAGCCACAATTCATAGTCTTTAAAGACATACTGGGTTCACCGACTTCCTTTCTTTGATTAAGGATTTCACTGAAAATGGCTTGTAAGTTGCTTTTCAAATACTAATAATCTTCAGAATAACAAGTTTTATTATGCTGAGTGATTTTCTTTCAATCCTCAGCAAAAGATGTTTCTTGTAGGTTTAAGAACTTAAAGAAAAGCTTTTTTATTTGAAAATAAACAGTGAAAAGGTGATGAGAACATTGATTTTGGAAACACATTAAATAAACGATCAAGTCAGATTGACATGAAATAAGATTTTTAAATAAATATAACACTATCTTTGCTTTGTTTAAAATCTTATTAAAATATATGAAGATTTTGAATTTAAGTGAAAGGAATCTTTCTCTGGGAAAATTTTGTGGATTAGAGAAAAAAAAGGTAAGAGAAGACTTTGAAGGGTAGTTTTTAGAAGCAACTAGAAAGAACTAGATATAATTAAAGAAGAAGGTCCATTAATAGAGAATGGATAAAAGTATTGTAACTCTGGAAAAATCAAGTCTATTTGACAACAACATACACAGAACTTTCTTTTCAGATTGTCCATTACTATAAAAATGGATCACAAGGGTATGAGATAAAAAGGATACAACTGAAAATCAAGTTGTTTGGATATGAATTTAAAATTGACAGGATATAAGAATGATATTGACAAAGAAGTTATACAAGATTTACAAATGAAATCAGTTAATATTTTAATAATTAAAATGGATGCACAAGTAATAAATCAGAAGAGTGATTTAGACCGGTGTATTTTAACTAAGAAGAGTATCTTGCACAACTTTGTTACTTTGGATTTACAAAAGAGATATGTTGTACCCACGAAAGAATTTCTGAGAAAAGATAAAAATGAAAATAAATCAAGTTTCTGAGATACTACTTAAAAGAAATAAATATCAAGATTTTTAAAAGTAAAAACAAGAAGTATAAAGTTTGTTTATTTGACCAAGTTAAAATATACAGTGGATATAGAAAGTCTACACATCCCTATTAAAATGCAGGTCTTTGACATGTAAAAATATACCACAATAAATCAGATGTTTTTTCATCTTTAATATAATAACACATATGCTGCACAATTCAATTGAAAAACAAACTGAAATCCTTTAGGTGGAAAAATATCAATAAAAAACTATAATACTTTTTTTCTAGCAGCTTTTAATAGGTTTTTCTTGACCCGGAATGAATGATGAGGCTTTAAAGTTTTGTTTATAGGTAAGATATGGGAAGATTCCCAGAGTCACCATGTTGAAGAGATGGGGAGCATAAAAATTAATAAATTTAAAAATATATTTTTAGAGAAAACAAACTAGCATTAAAATTAAAGGAAAGTATTAAACTGACAAATGAGTTTCTGAAGAGATGAAGAGAAGATGATAAAAAAATTAATTTGTAGAACATTATCTGATTAGATTAAATTTCAGTATGCTGTTGTTTCTGATAGTCCTTAATGGAAACTTTTCTGATAATGATGAGGCTTTAAAATTTGTTTGTACACATGAGATAAGATATGGGAAGAAGAGATGTATTTGTATTCTTAGAGAAAATCATAAGTTGCTGAGTAAAGTAAATATGAAAGGAATATGAAATAATATGAAATTGATTTACTTGGTTACATGCACACACACACACACACACACACACACACACAGGTAGCTCTTAATGAACTTTTGCTGACTGAAATTGAATGACGAGATTTATTATTTGCTAATAGATAAAAAGTGAGATATGGGATGAAAAGACTACCATTTACAGTCCCAACACAGAAATTGTGTGGAGAATGAGGGCACCTCCCCTATAAAATGATTTCTTAATCATAGAAAACAGTTTTCCTTCACAACGAAAGAAAACTAGATAGACCTGTTGTTATACTGCAATAAAGCCCAATCATTTTGTTGCAAAATTGGTCTTATACAGATAGTTTTGTTTTACTATTTATTTATTTTCACTTTTTATATCCTGCCTTTCTCCTTACTGGGCATTCATACTATTACAATCACACACTAATGAAACATAAATTCATTATATTTAAATGGAAAATAAATTGTCCTGTTATATATGTCTATTGAAAATGGAAACAATTGAGATGACTGTTGCTCTTAAATGTGCTCTTTTTACAGAAAAAAAGAAACAGATTAGCCTCTTGGTTTTTAATATTTTTTCTTTAGAAGAAAGTAAGGTAGGAAGAAGATACACTATGAATTTTTTCCCCTGTAAATTGTTTTCCTTTAATGTCAAGAATCAACTGAAGTTGACCTGGGTGGGTGGGAGGGAGATAAATTGATTCAAAAAAACTATCTAAGGGAGAGAAAGTAAGAGCTAAAATGCATTAGGATACTTGGAACAGTATACTGAAGAGGTAGGACACATTATCCACTGAATGAACTAAAGCTAAGAGCCATTGAGTATAATACAAAACTCCATTTTAAGGAAGTCAAGTAAGCTTTAACCTTAAAATGTAAAAGGTAACATACTACAAAATCAATCCTTTTCAAGGTGCTGATTTTCAGAGTCCAGTCAGGGAAAAAACCCCATTTCCTATACTCAGCAACTATCTTGACTAGCCAAATGTATATTTACTATAGTATCATTTATCTTATTTTCAGCAAAAGCTCACTAATATACATATTCCTGAAATCTTCAATGTAGTCTACAGCTAACAGCTAATTACTGTTGACTTATGAAAAATATATTGCCAACAAATGGCATACAATATTTAAGGATTATTAATCAGCAATAGACAAAGCACCAGAACCATTATATGCAATAGACTTAGTTATATTAAATCCTACTAATAGTTAAGATGGCTGTACGTACATTCATATTTACATTACAACATAGACTTTTAGAGTTTTTACTCTTAGATATAAAGAAAGCAAGAAAAATAAAACAGAGTAGAATTATACACACATGTATCAAACATGTCTTTTCATCTCTCTCTTTGTTTCTCTCACACATGCAAATATATTTTGAAATTTTTAAAGATTGGAAACATCTAGTAACATTATCAGTATGTCTTTTATAATCATCCTGGTCATTTTGCTCAGCAAGTAAAATTTGAAACAAACTTTTTATGCAAAATAATGTAATTTTTTCACTATATTTTTATCTATTACACCACTTATTTTAAAAGATAAGTAATATTGATATTTAATATTGAATTTAATATTGTTGACAAGTATTCTCTTTCATCAAATTAACCCAGAACTGGTACAAAAAAGAGGAAGAAAATTACCCACTCCTACTGAGATATTGTTGATCTTGCTCTGTGTTATATTCTAACTCTTCAATCCTACAAAAACAGGTTTCATGAATTTGAAAAGATAAAGAGGGAAGAACTGAAGAAAAGTTAGTAAAAGGTTGAAACAGTTAACTGCAGAGAAACATGATTAATGAGACAAGTCAGGTGAGCTATATAGGGTGACATCTGGCTTATAAGATGTATATCAGCTGAACTATATGTCCATTCTTTGGAAAATGTAAATGTTCATTTGTAAAAAAAAAAAGTTCCAGCAATTTCTCAGGGTAAGAATCTCTCTTAAAGAGGTGATTAAAAATGTCCAATAGCAAAAGCTCCCTTTTAACCATTAATTATTGGCAGAGATTAGTAGCTTAGTCTAGCTTTTATCAAGCTCTCCAGCATCTCTACTAAGCAACACTTCCCAAAGCCTGGAGTCTATATGATGATTTTTGAAACTGATCTGAATCTGTGAGTTTTAATGAGAACAGAATTAGGATGGTGCAAGAGGCCAGGACATTTTAATTGTAATTATAATGTTCCTTATGTGCAATGCTAATAGAAAAAAAAAACATTTTTCTTTAATAATGTCACCAGGCAGGCCGATTCCATTTACATCCTTTGGGATGTAAATCCACTGAGTTCAGTCAACATTTAGTGTATAGCCTATGCAGACATTTAAACAGCTACAAGAAAGTCTAAGATGAGATTCTTTGTTAATAAGATAGCAAATTGAGTATGTGATTATAATAAAAGTTCATAAGTTTCTGTGTCCATATATATTATGTGAGAGGGAAGTCTCTCATAAGCTTCATTAAATGCAGTAGCTATGTTAAAAAAAGAAAAAGAAAAAGCTCCCTTTTGATGGCATACCTTGGGATTTAATTGAAGTCTAAAAGCAGAGGAAGCTATTGAATGAAAATTACAAAGTAAAAGTATCAGATGAAAAAAAAGAAAGGGGGGGGGGAAATGTTCAAAATAAATTGCTGTTGTTAGTTGCAAAGTCATGTCTGACCATCATAACCCTGTGGCAATCCAGGCCTTCCTGTCCTCTACCATCCCCCGGAATCCATTTAAGCTCATGCCGACTGCTTCAGTGACTCCATCCATCCACCTCATTCTCTGCCGTCCCCTTCTTTTGCCCTCAATCGCTCCCAGCATTAGACTCTTCTCCAATAAGTCCTTCCTTTTCATTAGATGGCCAAAGTATTTGAGTTTCATTTTCAGGATCTGGCCTTCTAAAGTAGTCAGGGTTGATCTCCTCTAGGACTGACCGGTTTGATTACCTTGTAGTCCAAGGGACTCTCAGGAGTCTTTTCCAGCACCATAGTTCAAAGGTCTCAATTCTTTGGTGCTCAGTCTTCCTTATGGTACAACTTTCACACATAGCAACTGGAAAAACCACAGCCTTGACTATATGCACTTTTGTTGGCAGGGTGATGTCTCTGCTTCTTAATATGTTGCCTAGATTTGCAAATAGAAAACTACTAATATGAATTTGCTAATTATAAATACTAAGAAGTACACTAGGTTAGGAATAATCATTTTGAATGTTCTTTCAATTTTTTTTAAAGAATGAAACTAAAACAAAGCATACCTTCCATAATTAAATACTATATTATTCCTTGCTCATATTCATAATCCTACAACAGCACATCAGGATTTGTTGTTAAATTTGGCATTAATCTGTTAAATATTCACATATAACTTGAGTATCTATTTAAAACCTAACAAGATGCCACTAGCATAGAATATATATGTTTGGAGGAGGGAAGTTTCTTTAAAAAATATTATTTGAGGGACAAGTGGAGGAGGGAGCACCTCATTGTTGTTGGGCAAGGTCACCTCTTTCAATCAGGAGAACTGTGCCGTTAATTTAGAGGTGAGGAAGGGAGAATACAAGCGCAGATGTCCCCTCCCTTGTAGGTGTTCTGAGATGGGAGAGAAATGCTTCGGGCAGATTTAAACTGACCGCGTGCTCCTTAAAACAGCATGGTAGCAAGAGCTTCACAATGGCGAGTGGTTTTAAAATGCCCCAGACCACTGCAAAAGTGGCTGACTGCTCCTTGAGGAGCCAAACTTCACTCCAACTGCTACAATTGCCAAATTGCTGTCAGAAGTAATTACTTTAAAATTTGGAGAGATCCCGTTTTCAAGGCTATGAATCAAACCTGCTCTTTTCTTCCTATTCTGGCCAAGGAAAAAAGCTGCCTACCCAACGAAGGCTGAGCAAAAACTGGGGGACGCTGAGGAGGAGCCCATGGAGGAGAAGGAGCGTCCTATCAATTAAGCCCAGCATATCTGAGCAGAGTCTAAGCACCTCCCACTACTAGATGCTCGGAGCAGCTCATTGGAGAAGTTTCTGAATCTTTAAAAAATATTATTTTGAGGGACGAGTGGAGGAGGGAGCACCTCACTATTATTGGGCAAGGTTTGGAATGCCTTTGCATCATTTACTGGAAAAAGGGATTTAAGCCTAAGTGTATCTTCCAATATTAAGATCTCAAGCTTTCCAAAGTCTAAGTGAATACTACATTCCTTTTGTTAACTGAAAATGGAAGAAATTATTGTTGATCAGCAGCTTCCTGCTGATAAGCAGTTGTCATATGCAGGCTGCAAGTTATCAACTCCTTAATGTATAAACTGCACGTGGAGCTTGTGCCTTCTGTGTTACACACTTGACCTGTGTAATTTAAACAAATTCAGAATATAATATCACATATGGTATACTTCTTGCTCATCCTTTACACACTGAGCATCCATTTTTCTCAAATATTCTATCACACATTAATTCTGAATTAAGTCCCTTTAAATAAGCAAATAACTGAAGAGCTTCTCTGAATTTAATTGATTGAAAATACCAAGGTGGCATTTGATTCTAGTTAGTCAGCACTGATCTCTCTAAAGTAATTGGTTAGCTAAAACACAAAATAAATTAAGTAGGTACTGCAAAGGTAAATAGACTACCTTCTTGTAATTTTGTTTCACCTTGTATTACAGAAGCTGATTGATGAAGAAACAGTTGACAATTTTTTGAAATGAGAAATCAGACACAATGTTGCAATAATTGAAACATATTGGAAAAATAAAAATATTTCATATTATAGCAGAATACAACTCTTTATTGTAATTATTTAAAATTCTATGGTTTATAAGAATTGTGAATACTTAATCCATGAGTTCTAGAAGGCAAGGTTATAGAAAGTATAATATAAAGATTAGATTTAAAATCAAAGATGAAAATGGTACTATAAAGTTGCTCATGCTTTATTGTTTTTCTCCTCTATTTTTTGAATAGACCTTAGCATCAGGAAATGCGCTTTGGCAATCTCTCAGACACTTTGTCAGATACAAAAAAAATAAAATAAGGGAGAATATGCCTTCAGATACTTAGCAATATAAAGACATTTTCTTGATACCCTATTTATTTTTTATATTACACAAAATAATGTCAAGTAAAAAAATAATAAAAGTTTTATCTTCAGGAAATAAGGCAAAATCTAAGTTGCAGGAATCAGGATGACCACTGGATAGCAAGTTAAGAAATATTTTTATAAATATTTTATAACCACTGATATCTAGTGGTTATCTAATTTTTTGCTACCCAGAAAATGGTAGCCCTACCAGAAAATATGCATATGTATTAACAAATAATGCAGCAATTTTTAAATGCTAATCCTTTTTTAAAAAAATATTCAGTGGCTTTTAATCTGAAACCCCATTTATGCCTATGATTTTAGAATTGTGTGTTGGGGTATTTCTAAGTTCTTTGGAGGGTCCTTACTTTATTTTCATTAAATGTAGTAATCTGAAATAGATAAGGAGGTTGCATTATTAGCAAGGAGAAGGTAGATATAATTATAGTATTATAAGATATTATTTGTGTCTAATTTCTAGGTTGACTGGCTTATTTATTTATTTATTTGACTCCGATGACCACTCAACTTGCAACAAATTTGGGTGATTCCCAATTTCCTGAAAGAATTAATGTCATTTCCATTTCTTTTTACAGCAGATAAGAATTCTTCTTAGTGAGTCTCATTTCTTTCAGGGTTACAAAACTAAAAGAAGACTTAAAGATTTAAAATATAAAATAATATTTGGCATAAGGTTTAATAAGGGATTATCTAACAAAGCTTAAAACGGATAAAGGGAATTGTTATTTTTAAAAGATTACTTTTTCTATTAAACTGCATCAGAGAAACTGTAATTGAATTAGATAATTTACTTAGACATTCTCTGGAATGTTTTTTGCTTTCTTTTAAAGACTGTAGGCAATTGTTGGAATCCATAAAACAAAAAATATGGGAAACATGACTAGCCTAGATCACTAACTGTAAGTATGAAGATTCTAAAGTGCCAACAATTACGGTATTAAATGCACAACAAAGTAGAAGAAAAGAAAGGGGGAGTTTTGTTTTTCCTTTTTTCTTGTTTGAAACTTTTACTTTTAGACTGCAACACAATGATAACTTGAAAAGCTGCATTGTTGGAGGAGAGAAAAGAATGGTTACAACAGCCTGCAAAGAAAGCAACTCCATTAGATATACTTCAGAAAAGGTTTGATCCACTTGGCAATAAAAGTAGCTGACTCACTTGAAACTAAATTTACAGCTTTAAAATAAAAAAAAAATACTTGAGAAGATAGAAAACTTTGTAAATGAATCTGGAGGTATAAAACAAGTTAATGGTAAAATGAAAATAAAATGGAGTAAAACAGATGTTTTAGATGGAGAAATGGAAACAGAGCCAGATAATTTGGCTCTGCTGAAATTAAGAATGAATTTTATTTGAAACCTAGAGCTATTGGGGGTGGGGGGGGGATTGAATCCAGAAAACTACAGACCAATCAGTTTCACACCAATATCTGCAAAATCCTGGAAAAGCAGTGTGTTTATGAATACCTAGAATGAATTGGGTAATTATTAGAAGCCAGCATGAGTTTGGTAATGAGAGAAAAAATTATAAATTACTCTTTTATAATGGAATTTACATAGACTAGAAGATTCTCTTTTGCTCTTGCTGATGCTTTTTCTTAGCTTCCTCTTTTTCTATAACCTAAAATGTGTTCTATAACCCCCACTCTATAACCTAAAATGTGTTCAGTCGCAAGTACATGATACATTGTTATAATCTTCTTGGAAAACAGGAAGATCTGCCTGGGCTAGGCAACAAGTAAGTAAGATAAGGGACATCCTCCCAAGGTAAAGCCCAGCCACCCAGCAGCAAAATTAAGATAAGACACTGAAACACAGAAAGCAATGTCATGCTGACCCTTAAGCTTATAGTTTAGAATATAGAAAATAAGGGGTGTGGGGTGTGTGTGGGGAGGGCTTCTTAAGCATGGCGTGGTCTGTACAGGGGTATAAAATGTATTGTTTGAATATGGAAGCTTGCTCTTCTTGTACCCAATCCACTTTGGAAGGGACTTGAAGGCCTGTTTGCAAACACTTATTTTCTTTAATAAACCTTTGAATTGTAAACCAGACTTGTTCCTGTGTTGTGAGTATTAAAAATGTTGGTTCTTACATCTCACAGTAAGAACAAGTCATGCCACATTTTTTTACATAAGTGATAGGTGTGCTGCATCGGCCAGTAAAGCTAATGCAGTCCTGCTTCCCACAAGGAAGCTGAGACTCTAGAAAGATTGCAGGAAAGAGCAACAATGATGATAAAGGGTTTGGAGGCTAAATCCTATGAAGTTATGTATGCTTAGTTAAATGGAGAGAATATTGAAGGGAGTCATGACAGCAATATTCCAATATATGAAAGGCATTGATTTATTCTCCATAGCAACCTGAGGGTAGAACAAGAAGCAATGGACCAAAACCTGTCACAGGGAGATCCAACTGGAAATGAGGAATTTCTTGACAGAACTATTAATCAGTGGAACAGCTTTCTTCCTGGAGTTGTGGGCGCTCCATTGCTAGAGGTTTTCAAAGAAATTAGAACAACCATTTATCCAAGATGAAAACTCCTCCATTGAGCAGGAGACTAGATATGTCTACATATCTATGACATGTAAAATAAACTGAACTGGGCAGGATTCTGCAGCCTGTTTAATTTATACAGAAGGCAGAATTCATTTTTTTATTTTTTTGCTTGAAAAAAAAACATATAATTTTAAATCAGAAAGTGTTAGTCCATATTATTAGTATGGCTGCTTAGGATAAGTTTACATACAGACTGTTTCATGTACTTAAAATAAAATCAATAGCAAAGTAAGATATAATCAAATCTCTTTCTCAACAAAAGGTATTTAATTCTTCAATAACAAATCATTAGCTGGATTAGGTTCAAGTTTGTTTTAATTCTTATGTTTAGTGTTAACTGCCTTGAGCCCTCTTGTTGAACTAGACAATCTAGAAATAATTATCAAACTAAACAGATATTGCTCCCATGAAACAAGCAGCAAATAAATGTTATGAAGCTCTTTCATAAATTGGCTTTTAGCACCCCTGCATTTAGTACCCTGATCTTCCCAATGTGTGCATACCCTCTACATTTATACATTCTAATTTCAATTCCTTCAGGAAATTGCAATTTGCTATGATGATCCAGGTGAGCAAACTGTGATTTAATCAAGCCCACAATTCATAATCTCTTCTTCAATAGTTATCTCTAATTTTGTTTTCTTTGTTAGTTATATCCCACCTTTCCTTCAGGCACTTGAAATTGTATAAATAGCACTCTCCTCCCTTTTTCCCTCTATAAGACTCAAGACATCCAGTGAGCTTCTCTTGAATGAGAATGGGCTTGAACGAATGACTCTCATGTAGTCCAACACTTTATTAAGGTATGCTGACTCTCTTTCAAAAGACACATGTTAATACAAGCTACAATTTGACAGATTCAATACTCTTGTTTTAACGAAGCTCAAGTTAAGGAGGGTAGAGATTTAAATTCATTCCAGACATTATTCTAATAAAATTAAACCAGCTAGCAGTACCTGGACACACTTGTAAGTGGATCATACGCTTCCTAACAGACAGGAAGCCGCAGGTGAAGCAAGGCAGAATCATATCTGATACTTGTACATTAGCACAGGGGGCCCCCAAGGCTGTGTGTTTTCTCAACTTTTCTTCTCCCTATATACCAATGACTGCATCTCAAACAATTCATCTGTTAAAATACTGAAGTTTGCAGATGACACAACAGTGATTGGTCTCATTTGAGACAACAATGAATCCGCATACAGACAGGAGGTTGTACAACTTGCCTCGTGGTGTACCTGGAACAATCTGGAACTGAACACACTCAAAACTGTAGAAATGGTGGTAGATTTTAGAAGAAACCCTCCCATACTACCACCTCTTACAATACTAGACAACACAGTATCAACAGTAGAGACCTTCAAATTTCTAGGTTCTATTATATCACATGACCTAAAATGGACACCTAACATAAAAAACATCATCAAAAAAGCACAACAAAGAATGTTCTTTCTGCACCAACTCAGAAAGCTCAAACTGTGCAAGGAGCTGCTGATACTGTCCTATAGAGGAATTATTGAGTCTATCATCTGCACCTCTATAACTGTCTGGTTTGGTTCTACAACCCAACAGGACAGAAACAAACTTCAGAGGATAATTAGCATTGCAGAAAAAACAATTACTACCAACCTCCCTCCCATCGAGGACCTGTATACTGCATGAGTTAAAAAGAGGGTTGTGAAAATATTTACAGACCCCTCACATCCTGGACATAAACTGTTTCAACTCCTTCCTTCAAAACGACGCTATAGAGCATTGCACACCAAAACAACTAGACACAAGAACAGTTTTTTTCCCAAACGCCATCACTCTGCAAAACAAATAATTCCCTCAACACTGTCCAACTATTTGCAAAGTCTGCACTACTATTACTATTAACCTTCTCATCACTCCTTATCACCTATCCCCTCCCACTTGTGACTATATGACTGTAACTTTGTCGCTTGTAACCTAATTTATATTGACTGTTTCCTAGTATGATTTGATTGCTTATGGTTCCTTATGACTATTATTACCTTATGATTCTTGACTCTTGATGAATGTTGTTAGGGATAACATTGTTTTACCCTAACTGGTTTAGGTAAATAATAATATGTTATCATGGTTTATATGTTAAAGTGTCTGCAACTTTAACTGTAGGACTGTAATTAGGGGAGTGGTTGTGAAAGCATTTTAAAAGAAGCAAAACGACAGCTTGCTCTCTCTCTGGCTTTGATGATCCCTGATTACTGCTTGGAATCAAGACTGCATTGCTCGAACGGGAGAGAAACAAAGGACTGATTTGTAAGTGAACTGACATAGGATATTCTACATGGACTTTGCTAACTGAATATCCTTGAATGGACTGACTAAATGATACATGACTATTGGACTGTTATTTTGACTATGCTATGAACTTATAATGGAATAAACGATATTTTTGATAGCACAAGCGTATCTGTTATTTTTACTGTATGTTAATAAACATACAAGCTTAGCTCACTCATTCATCTGTGTGCAAATCTGACTAACGCTGCACATTCTGTTTAGCTTGTCTCCCTAACCCTGGTTGGGGAAACCAGGCTTAACACTGGTTATGGGCCCAGAGGCTGCAAAGTCAGTTTAACTAGGATAAAACAGATTTATGTAAAAGTGAGAGTTTGTGTTGTTATACATTACAGTAAACAGACAGCTGTGTTTTATTAATTATAGTTTTATATCCATACAAAGAAAACATGGCACAAGTCAATTTACAAAGTTTGTCCCTTATATCCAAGTTGGATGGAACAAACTATGTATCATGGTCTATGAAATGTAGTCTGCTTCTACAAAGAGAAGGTTTGTGGAACATAATTGAAAATCCACCAAACGTAGAAGAATGGGATCGAGAGGATGATGAAGATAAACTAAAGATAGAAGAATTTATGCATAAAAATGAACACGCTATTTGCATAATTGCTTTAACCTTAACTGACCAACAGCTTGTTTATATCCACGGAGAGAAAACAGCTGTTGGGTGTTGGCAGAAGCTGAAGAGGATTTATGTTCGAGATAATGTTGGTGCTCACATAAATCTAACACGGAAGCTTTTCAGTACGCATCTCCAGATGAATGGTGATATGCTGAGTCATTTGAGAACTATGCAAAGCATTTTTCAAGAACTGCATGAGAAAGAGCTTATTTTCTCTGAACTACACCAAGTCTACATAATTCTATCTTCCCTTGATGAAAGTTATGACAATTACGTAACTTCCCTTGAAATTTTGCCAAAGGAAAGTCTAAGTTTAACTGATATAACTGGCAGATTGATTGAAGAGGCAAGAAGAAGGCTTGAAAGAGATGAATTAAGGAGGCAGCAACCTCAAAAAGAAGATAATGAATCTCCTACTGCATACGCAATTAAAAAGTGCTTTAATTGTGGAGGAAGAGGACATTTGGCAAGATTTTGTAAAAAAGCAAAGCACCAGAACACTGGCCAGAATACTAAAAGTCATCAAAAGATAAATAAAAATTTAGAGTTAGCCATGTATACTAACGGAGCTGTAAAAAATAATTTATGGGTGGTTGACAGTGGAGCATCCCACTATATAACAAATGATAACAAAAATTTTATTAAAATGTCCAATAGTACACAGCAGATATCGTTAGCCAATGGCTGGAAACTGAAAGCTAAAGGTCAAGGTATAGCATATTGTTCTTTTATAAAAGGGAATGTAAAAATGTTATGTGTACCACAACTTAAGTTTAATTTAATTTCAGTAAGAATTTTGGTTAAACTAGGATATGTAGTTACTTTTAAAGGAGATAACTGCATAATTGAAAAAGAAGATAAGAAAATTACTGCATCTTTAAGAGGTGAATTATATGTGTTAAATGATGATGGTTTAAAGGTGGCTAACACAGTTTATGAAAATAAGAAACCTCATGATGAATGTATTCACTTGTTACACCGAAGGCTAGGGCATTTAAATTTTAAAATGCTTAAGAAAACTGTTGAATTATCTAAGGGAATAAGTTTGAAACCTTGTAATAAGTATTTGCAATGTAATGCCTGTAATCAAAGCAAAGCCAGGGTCACACCAGCTAATAGAGTTGATGGATTTACTACCAAAGAGCCTTTAGAGGTAGTATTTGCTGATTTAATAGGTCCGAAAAAACCAAGTGTAGGAGGAGCTCGTTACATACTAAGTATAATGGACCACTATTCTAGATATGGGTTTTGCTATTTAATGAAGAGCAAAACTGAAACGTATCAAAATCTCTTTAATTGGATAAAATTTGCTGAAAGGAAAACTAAAAAGAAATTAGTAACTCTTATAACAGATAATGGTACGGAATTTACAAATAATAAATTCCAGAACAGACTAAGAATGTTAGGTATACAACATAAAAAGTCTGCACCATATAGGCCACAACATAATGCCTTTATAGAGAGACGAGGCCAAACATTACAATCAATGACACGAACTATGATGTCTGATTCAGGATTACCTGACAATTTATGGGGAGAAGCAATAATGTGTGGTAATCATATATAAAATAATGTTGTTAATTCAACAACAGGTGAATTACCATTCACATTGTGGCATGGTACAAAACCTGATTTAAGTTACATGCACACATTTGGAGCACCAGCATGGGTGCATATCCCTACACAACTTAGACACAAAGGACAGCATAGAGCTAAAAGATTATATTTTGTAGGATATACATCTAATCATAGATCTAATAGATTCTGGGAACCAGGTACATCTAGAGTTTACACCAGTGCTAGTGCAAAATTCCTAGAACATGTAGGATGGAATAGATTAGAGCAAGATTTAAATAATGAAGTAATTATTGAACCCTACAAAAGGCAGAAAGATCAGATTAGTTATAAGAAGAGTCCAATTAAAGAAGAAGTCCACGAAGAGCAAATAGGACCAGAACAAGAAGAAACCGTTGATCAGGAAGAGTTAGATAATCAAGAACAGTTAATAAATGAAAGTCCACCTGTAAGTCCTGTAATACCTAGACGTACTACACGTGTAACTAGACCACCTGATAGGTATCAAGCAAGTATAGTTTGCCAAGTAACTAAAGTTCCAACTAGTGTAGATGAACTTAGGATGTATCCTGCTAAGGATCAGGAGAATTGGCAAAAGGCAATGAAAAAGAATTAAATTCATTAAAGATAATGAAAGTATATGAAGATGCCAAATTACCTCCAGGAGAAAAATCCATTGGGTGCAAATGGATATTTAAAGTAAAAACTGGAAATGATGGGACTGTTACCCATAAGGCTAGGTTGGTAGCTCAAGGATTTAATCAAACTGCATCTGATTATGATGAAGTTTTTGCACCAAGTCTTAAAGCAACATCTTTAAGAGCAGCATTAGTGTGGGCAGCTAAGAAAAACTATGTCATTAACCATTTAGATGTAGAAACTGCCTATCTGCATGCACCATTGCAGCACACTATATATTTAAGAAAACCAGTAGGTATAAAAGAAAATAAAGTAAATAGTAATGATTGTTGGAAACTCAAAAAGAATCTTTACGGGTTGAAAGAATCTGGTTTTGAGTGGAACCAATATATTGTGAAAGAGTTAAACAATATAGGTTTTAAATCTGGTTTAGCAGATCCATGTGTGTTTAGAAGAGAAAATAATGGAACGGTGTCATTATTGTAATTATTTACAGATGATATTGCTTTGATAACTAAGACTAATAATGAAGCTAATGAGATTATATCATTATTAGCCAAAAAGATAAAATTAAAGCATTTAGGTGAAATTAAAAAGTATCTAGGATTGACAATTAACAAAACAAATAATGGTTTTAAGATATCTCAAGAAGATAAAATTTGCCAATTAATTAAAACGTTTAAAATGGAATTTTGTAAACCGGCAAAGATTCCAATGAGTCAGGAAGTTTGCCAAACTGATGATCAAAGTCCCAAATTTGATAAGTCCATATATCAATCTTTGATTGGTAGCTTATCATATATAAGCAATTGGTCTAGGCCAGATATAGCTTATAGTGTAAATCAGCTGGCACGTTTTAATTCAGATCCACATCAATGTCATTGGCAATCATTAAAAAGAATTTTAAGATATCTTAAAGGTACAATGAACCATGCATTGTATATAGAACCAAAGGGTGATTTGAGTCTTAGTGCCTATGCAGATGCAAGTTTTGCAACTGATATAAACACTAGAAAATCAACATCTGGGATGGCTATATTATTTGGTAAGACACTAATAGGGTGGAGGTCAATCAGACAACAGCATATTAGCTTGTCCACGATGGAAGCGGAATTTTCATGTCTGTCATTATTATGCACTGACTTAATTTTGTACAAACAGTTATTATTAGACATGGGTATAACTGTAAAAGATTCCATTATTGTGTACGAGGATAACCAAGCAGCTATACAGTTAGCTGCTAGTATTGCTGTAAAAACTAGATCAAAGCATACTGATTTAAGATACTTAAATGTTAGAGAATCTGTAAAGAATGGGCTAATTAAATTGGAATCCTGTATGACAGAAGAAAATATTGCAGACCAATTTACAAAAGCTCAAGGAGTAAGCAAGTTTAAAGAGAGTTGTAACAAATATGATTTAAAGATGTAAATAGTTATATTTATTATTATTTCCTAAAAGGGGAGAATGTTAGGGATAACATTGTTTTACCCTAACTGGTTTAGGTAAATAATAATATGTTATCATGGTTTATATGTTAAAGTGTCTGCAACTTTAACTGTAGGACTGTAATTAGGGGAGTGGTTGTGAAAGCATTTTGAAAGAAGCAAGACGACAGCTTGCTCTCTTTCTGGCTTTGATGATCCCTAATTACTGCTTGGAATCAAGACTGCATTGCTCGAACGGGAGAGAAACAAAGGACTGATTTGTAAGTGAACTGACATAGGATATTCTACATGGACTTTGCTAACTGAATATCTGTGAATGGACTAACTAAATGATACATGACTATTGGACTGTTATTTTGACTATGCTATGAACTCATAATGGAATAAACTATATTTTTGATAGCACAAGCGTATCTGTTATTTTTACTGTATGTTAATAAACATACAAGCTTAGCTCACTCATTTATCTGTGTGCCTATCTGACTAACGCTGCACATTCTGTTTAGCTTGTCTCCCTAACCCTGGTTGGGGAAACCAGGCTTAACAAATGTATCTTTTCTTTTATGTATACTGAGAGCATGTGCACCAAGACAAATTCCTTGTGCATCCAAACACACTTGGCCAATAAAAGAATTCTAATTCTAATTCTAAACTGAGAACTGCTTATTCCTGTTTCTATTTGTGTAAGCATTTGAAATAGAATTCAAAAATAATTTACCATGGTGGAATTAAGTATATGTATAATAATCTAGGAACTCATGCATTTACAGTACTGCAGTGTCAGCTAAAGTACACTTTATATTTTCACAGGTCACATACCTGTCTACCTTTCACTTTTGTGAACCAATAAATTACATTTATATTGGCTGTAGGAACAGACAAAATCTTACAAGCTCAAACATGCACACACATAAAAGTAGGTAGGTAGTACTATGTTAATATAATTATGATGGGAGACTTTAATGGAATTGTGGACAATAAATTGGACTATATAGCAACAACAACCAAGCAAAATAGAAAGGCTCTCTCTAAATCTTTTTTTAAAATGACAGACGAACTATCTTTAAAAGATATTTGGAGAGAAAGAAATGTTTAAGCTAAACAATATACTTTTTATTCAAATAGACATTTATCATGGTCCAGATTAGATATGATTTGGATATCAACAGAATTAATATCCAATATTCAAGAAACAAATATTGAAACAAGTACTTGGACAGATCATAGCCCAATGACAATTAAATGGAAGGGACAAAAAAAAAAAGATCGAGATGGACATTAAATAATACTATTTTAAAGGAGAAAGATTTTATACAATGGATGGAGAAGGAATTGGCTTTTTTTTTCAGAGAAAATAAAAAAGAAGATACTTCAACGCAGAATGTTTGGGATACAATGAAGGCATATGCTAGAGGTCTGATAATAGATTATACAAGAAAAAAGAATATTAGGAAAAGGCAAGCTTCTAAGGCCTTGGAAGATGAGTATAAAAGACTTGAAAAAGAATTACAGAAAATGCCACAGAAAAAAGATATTAAATTGAAGCTGGATGTAATTGAACATAAAATGGAATTAATAGAGAAAGAAGAATTGGCACAGAAAATCAGAAATTCTAAACAGAATTACTTTGAAGATGCGAATAAACCAGGTAGATGGCTAGCATATAAATTGAGAAAGGAGAAGGAATCAAGAAAAATATTGAAGTTAATAGATGATCAAGGCCAAGTTTGTTATGGTAATAAGGAGAAAAAGGAAATTATTTGAGATTTTTACGGGCAACTATATAAACAAGAGAATATTGATGAGGAAAAAGTCAAACAATATTTACAGAATGCAAATTTACCGAAGATACCTAAAGAGACTGAAGAAATGTTAGAAAGCAATATAACAATTATGAAATTAAATGAAGCATTTAAGAGACAAAACAATGGGAAAGCATCGGGTCCAGATGGGCTTCTGGCAGAATTCTATAAAACATTTCAAGAATCATTGAGTATCCCATTATTAGAAGTCACGAATGAAGTTATGTTAAAGAAGATGATACCCAAAACATGGTCAGAGGCTTATATCACACTTATTCCAAAAGAAGAGGCTGACCCACTGCAAATTAAGAACTACAGACCCATCTCCTTATTGAATGCAGACTATAAAATCTTTGCTTCAATTTTAGCAGGACTTAAAAAATATTTAAATAATTTTATTCACCCAGATCAAAATGGATTTCTGCCAAAGAGACAAATCAGAGACAATATGAGAGTAATCTTGGATACTTTGGAATACTATGAGGCTCATCCTGAAAAGCAAATGGCTTTGATATTTTTAGATGCTCAAAAGGCATTTGACAACATGAACTGGAGATTTATGTTATTACTATTGGAACAGATGGGTTTTGCTAAAAAATTTATTCAAGCAATCGAAGCCATATATAATAAACAGACAGCAAAGGTAATGATGGAGGGGGAACTTACAGATTTTATTAATATAAGAAAAGGCACAAGACAAGGGTGTCCCCTATCTCCTTTGCTATTTGTGTTGACCTTGGAAGTGTTGAATAGAAATATTAGGGATGATAAAAGCATAAAAGGAATGAAAATTAAGAAGGAAGAATTTAAGCTACAAGCTTTTGCTGATGACTTAGCTTTTATTTTGGAAGATCCGCTAGAAACAGCTCCAAGGTTATTGGAAAAGATAGAGACATATGGTGAGATGGCTGGTTTGAAAATAAATAAAGATAAAACAAAGATTTTGACAAAGAACTTGCTACTGAGACAAAGAGAAGAACTGGCAGATCTTTTGAAAATCCAAATTACAAATAAGGTTAAGTATCTGGGGATATATTTGACAGCAAGATGTAGCACATTAAAAGATAATAATTATATTAAACTCAAACAACAGATAGCTACAGATTTGAAGAAGTGGGAAAACTTGCAATTGTCATTAATAGGGAGAATTTCAACAATCAAGATGAATATTTTACCTAGAATTTTATTTTTGTTCCAAACAATACCAATTAGGCTTGGAAAAGACTATTTTGAAGATTTAAATAAAATCATGTTGAAGTTTATATGGCAAGGTAAAAAAGCGAGAATAAAGCTAAAGCTTTTGCAAGACGCTAGAATTAGAGGAGGTTTTGGTCTGCCTAATTGAGAATTGTATTATCAAGCTGCAAGTTTGATGTGGGTCAAAGAATGGATAACATTAAGAAAGCATAGGTTGTTGACATTAGAAGGGCATGATTTGCTGTTGGGCTGGCATGCTTTGTTATGGTATAAGGGAACTAAAACACAGGGTTATTTTAGAAGACATTATATGCGGGAGTCTGTGGTTAAACTGGGAGAAGATAAAAAGACAATGTTATTTGAAAATTCCAGTTTGGTTATCGACTATTGAAGCATTTTCCTATCCTATAATTTATAAGAAGGAACAAACAGTTAGATATGGGGAGCTATTGGATGAAAAGGGTGAACTTAAATCGATCCAAAACTTAGAGGAACAAGGTATAAGGATGAATTGGTTTTCATATGTGCAAATACATTCAAGGTATGATGAAGATTCTAAAACGGAGGGCTTCTATGATAAGCAGACTGATTTAGATAAGATCTTGATGGGTACTGATGAGAAGGTGATTAAAAATTATATGGTTATTTAATGGGAATGAAATTAGAGGAAGAACAAGTCAAAGAAACTATGATTGTTTGGGGGAAGAATTTTGGATATGGGATTGATCTAGAGAAATGGCAGAAATTGTGGTCTCAAAATTATAAAATGACAATGTCAACAGCATATAAAGAAAACTTGTATAAGATGTTTTACAGGTGGCACTTTCTCCCGACAAGAATAGCAAGAATGTTTAAGAACAAATCTGAAAAATGCTGGAAATGTCATCAGATACCCGGCTCGTATTACCATATGTGATGGACTTGTGAGGACGCTAGAAAATATTGGACTATAATTCGCATGTGGTTGGAAAAAATAACAAAGAAACACATAGACTTGAAACCAGAGATCTTCTTATTGGGAATTTTACCTGATATATATGGTAAAGATTTGAAGTACCTGATTGTAAATGTATTAACAGCGACTAGGATTGTATTTGCTAAAAATTGGAAGAATGAGAAAATACCATTACAGGAAGAAATTATTAAGAAAATATTGCAATGTGCTGAGATGAGTAGATTGACATTTGAAATTAGAGAGCAAGAGGATAAACAATTTTATGAAATTTGGGATCTTTTTTATCAATGGCTAGATGATAAAATACGATAATAGAATATTTAGAATGCTAGACAGTAAGGAATATCTTTATTTTGCTATTTTGCTATTATTTTGTTATTTGACATTATATTTATAAAGGGTTTTTTAGGATTGATTTGATATGATTATATGATTTGTTATAGAGTAAACTGGTTTAAAGTATTGTTAGCTCATAAAGCATAAATGATTAAAAATATAGTCAAAAACTTCTTTTTTTAGTGATATTAGGATATATAAGTTTGGATTGACAATATGAGTTGTTATGTAACATAATTGTAATTGAGACTACAGAATGAATGCACAAAAATGATGAACCAACTGACACACTGGATGTACAAATGAGAGTTGATGTTTTTATGTTTTGTTTGTCTTGTTTGTTTGTAGAAAATTAATAAAATCTTTTTCAAAAAAAAAAAAAGTAGGTAGAAAGTTTTGTTTTTTAATAAAACCAACTAACTCTAATGTAGAAATCACATTCAGCTTACTTTTCTATTTTATTCCTGATATAGTTTTGAAAACTACTTCCTATTCAATATAGGAATTACTGTTCACCAATTTTTTTCACAACACTACAAGGCATGTGAAACAAACTATAGGACTCTCTGAATAATGAGCAGAATCAGAATGAAATTCTCTTCATAGCTGCCAGTTCTACTCAAGATGAAAATTAACCCAGTTAATTGTTTTTTCTTTAAATGTATATATTGTAACTATATAAGAATGGGAGCTGAAATTAAACAGACACAATTAGATCATCTATGTACTAATTCTTCAATATTATTTTAGAGTGTTACATTACCTTGAATGCAGTTATATCATCCAAATAACATATTATATGTAAAACAAGTTAATATGTCTTACCTCTTGGGTATAAAGTGAAATCTCAAATTTTCAGCTGCTTACTTTTTTAAAAATAATTAAGTCACTGAGGAAAACCATGACAGAAAAGTTGTCATTTGCTTTTATCAGCAACAGCAAAAAACAAAATTAAAACACTATTAATCAAGAATCATTGGCCACAGAATTTTAAAACTCTGTAGGCTGCAAAAGAAGATTTTTCAGATTTTTTTTGGTTCCATTCCATAGGTCGTGTCAATAATATTATACAAACATATATACATACATACATACATACATACATTTCATATATAATTCTAAGAAACCATACAATAGTTATTAAGGAATCAAATGTAAAATTCAGCTTTTGCTTTCACTTAGACCTATATAGTTACTTCTGGCTTTGGAGTAAATATATTAGTTCCACCTTAAACAGTCATGAAGTTATTCATGTGCTAAATCAGTATTTGTAGTTGATAATGTGGTAGAATACAAATGATATTGTAATTTGTTTTCAGGTGAGTATGATATATGGACATATTCATTATGGTTTTGTACAAGTGGGATTTGAGGTAGTCCTCAATTTTTCGACCACAGTTGAGCCCAAAATTTATGTTGTTAACTAAGACATTTGTGAAATGAATTTTGCCCCAGTTTATGACTTTTTTGCCACAATAGTTAAGTGAATCACTGCAGTTGTTAAGTTAGTAGCACAGTTGTTAAGTGCATCTGGCTTCCCCATTGACATTGCTTGTCAGAAGGTTGTAAAAGGTGATCACATGATCTCAAGATACTGCAAAGGTCGGAGAAGGCGGAGCTTTGTTCCGGTGATACAGCTGTGATCTCGGGGCTCTGAGATCGTAGCCGATATTTTCGCCTCTGGTCGGTCCTAACGGACCTAAACCGTCCCGTAGAGACGGTGATCGTGAAGGGCATTGTTCCAGGATCCCAGAGATATTGCAAAATCTCTGGTTTGATCCGGAAGAAGCCCTTTTGCTGGCGGCGGAGAGGCAGCCTCCATAGCTGCTGAAGTCGGGACAGCTCCGGAAAGAAAGTGATTGGAGTGAAGTGTGTCGGCTGGGTGAGAAAAACTCTTTTGTGCTGTAAATTCGCTAAGGTTGGAAAGTTCATCCGATATAAAGAAGAAAGCTGTGAGATTTTTTTTTTGACTGAAATTGTTTTGAGCGGCGTTTTTTAAAGTGATGTCAAATTGAGGCTTGGTTTTTTTTTTTTCTCTTTTCTTTATACTTTTTGGGAAAGATTTTACTGTGACTTTGTAGGTAACCGGATTGAATTTTCTCTTATATATATTTTTATGCTCCCTTTGATTTTATGCTTCCTTTGATTTTTTAACTTTCTTTAGGATAGAGGCTCCCTTTGGCTATTTTTTCTTTTTTTTCCGTATATATTATTCTTTTTTTCTGGCGGGCGGGGAGAAAGAGCATTAAGAAACTTTGTAACACTGCCAACTAGAGGCTTGAAAGTATCTTTATGTGAATTGGAGAGAATTGCAAAAAGACCTCATCTCAAGGACTTTTTAATGTGATAAGATAGAGGGAGAGCACAGCAAAATATTATTGCAGGTACTTTCCTGGACTGTTATCAACAATACTTGAGGTTTGGCTTTGAAGCTGCTGGAGAAGAGAGTCATAACAAGAGCCTTGGATAAATAACAAAGTGCAGTGTGTTTTCTTATATATACCCCATTCGCTAGCCTTCTTCTAAATTTTAATTTTAGTAATATTTTTATTTTTGCCTTTTATTTTAAAGGGAAAGCCTCAGAGTTTTTTCTTCTTCATTTTTCTTTTCTTTTTTATTGGGACTTTTTTGCTTTTCATATTTATGTTTTTGGACTACTTTGTTGTTGAGGTTGTTTTTTTTTTCTTTTTTTTGGATTATTGAGATTTTTAATTGGATTAAGGTGTGAAGAATTTGAAGGAACTTTTTTTTTTTTTCTCTTTTTGCTTTTGCTTTTTTCCTTTTTCTTTTGCTCTTAATCAATATTATTATTTTTAGATGTGTTTGTTTTCTCCTTTCTATTTTTTCCTTTTTTATGGTGGACTATCTCGTAATTGGATTAGGGTCTAGAAGAACCTGAAGATCTTTCTTCTTCCTTTTTTCCTGTTTCTTCTTTGGTTTCGTGTTTTTTACTATTGGAGTTCTCCATTTTGGATTATAATTGGCTTCTCTACCAGTTGGATTAAAAGTCAAGAAGAATTTGAAGTTTTGGAAACATTGAAATGAGCAGGAAACCAATACCATCTGGCATTTCTGCTTCTACCTCTGCTTCCCCACCAGTTGGAGGACAACGTTTAATTCAGACAATGTTGAAGCAAGATAAGGAACAAGAAAAAATAACTTTACAGATGATTATGCAAGGAATCCAAGATCTCAAGACAAAATCAGATATCATTGAACAAAGAACAGGAAATATTGAACAAAGAACAGAAAATATTGAACAAAGAATAGAAAAGATTGAACAAAGAGCAGAAAATATTGAACAAAGAGCAGAAAATATTGAACAAAGAGCAGAAAATATCGAACAAAGAATAGAGAAGACTGATGAAAAAGTGGAAAATATTAAACAAATGATGGTTAAGTATGAGGAGAGATTCCAAAAATTGAGGAAGAAGGAAAACAAAGAGAGAAGAAGATTGGAAATATTGACAGCAGACTAACAGCGGTTGAACAAGAAAAAGGTGGGATGTTGAGGTGGGAGATGGAAAGGTCAGAATTTTACCTCAGATTTCAAAATATAGAAGAGGAAAAAGGAGAAAATTTGGCAGCGGTAATGATAGAAATTTTGGCAGATGTTTTGGAAATTACAGAGGAAAAGATGATGGATGGAATAGATGAGATATATCGAGTCTATACAAGATATGCGATGAGAAATAAATTACCCAGGGAAGTCCATATTAGATTTACCAAAAAATCCATTAAAACGCAAATATTACAAGTAGTAAGAGAGAAAACACTGAAATACAAGGGTAAAGAGGTTGTGGTTTTAAAACAAATACCCAGAAGAGTGAGAGAGATGAGAAGAGAATATCGATTTCTGACCAAAATACTATTGGAAAATGAAGTGAATTATAGATGGCTGATTCCAGAAGGACTAGTGTTTGGGTGGCAAGAGCAAAGATATAGAATTGATTCAATTGAGAAAGCAGAACTTTTTCATGCAGAATTCTTTGGAGGAAGAAGAGAGGAAGCAGAGAAAGAGGCTTTATCAATTGAGTTTCAAGATGAACAACTGGAAACTGAAAAAGAGAAAGGAGCAGCAGGGGGACAGATGGATAATAAAGAACAGCGTGAAGTGAGATCCACGAGAGCTGTTAGACCTAAATATAAAGCATAATCATGGAGGAAAAAAAACTGATTACAATGAATATAAATGGACTTAATTCAGCTGTTAAAAGAAGGAAAACTTTTCATAAATTAGAGAAATTAAAATTTGATATAATTTGTTTACAAGAAGTTCACATTAAAAAACAACATGAACAATTGTTATTACAGCCAAAATTAGGGAAAATATTTACCTCTTTGACTCAATGTAAGAAAAGAGGTGTGGTTTTATACATTAAAGAGGCTATTCCAGCAAAATTGATTTACACGGATGAAGATGGAAGAGTATTAATGGTAGAAATAATGGACAATAATATAAAAATACTCTTGATTGCAATTTATGCTCCGAATGATAAACAAGAAGAGTTTTATAAAAAGCTACATATGAAAATAATTGGACTGGACTATGTTAATATAATTATGATGGGAGATTTTAATGGAATTGTGGACAATAAACTGGACTATATAGCAACAACAACAAAGCAAAATAGAAAGGCTCTCCCAAGGTCCTTTTTTAAAATGACAGATGAATTAACTTTAAAAGATATTTGGAGAGAAAGAAATGTTAAAGCTAAACAATATACTTTTTATTCAAATAGACATTTATCAGGGTCCAGATTAGATATGATTTGGATCTCAACAGAACTAATATCTAATATTAAAGAAACAAATATTGAAACAAGTACCTGGGCAGATCATAGCCCAATGACAATTAAATGGAAGGGACAAAAAAAAAGATCGAGATGGACATTAAATAATACTATTTTAAAGGAGAAAGATTTTACACAATGGATGGAGAAGGAATTGGCTTTTTTCTTCAGAGAAAATAAAAAAGAAGATACTTCAACGCAAAATGTGTGGGACACAATGAAGGCATACGCTAGAGGTTTGATAATAGATTATACAAGAAAAAAGAATATTAGGAAAAGGCAAGCTTCTAAGGCCTTGGAAGATGAGTATAAAATTCTTGAAAAAGAATTACAGAAAATGCCACAGAAAAAGGATATTAAATTGAAGCTGGATGTAATCAAACATAAAATGGAATTAATAGAGAAAGAAGAACTGGCACAGAAAATTAGAAACTCTAAACAGAATTATTTTGAAGATGCAAATAAACCAGGTAGATGGCTAGCATATAAATTGAGAAAAGAGAAGGAATCAAGAAAAATATTGAAGTTAATAGATGAACAAGGCCAAGTTTGTTATGGGAATAAGGAGAAAAAAGAAATTATTCGAGATTTTTATGGGCAATTATATAAACAGGAAAATATTGATGAAGAAAAAGTCAAACAGTATTTACAGGAAGCTAATTTACCAAAGATACCTAAAGAGACTGAAGAAATGCTAGAAAGCAATATAACAATGATGGAACTAAATGAAGCATTTAAGAGACAAAATAATGGGAAAGCTCCGGGTCCAGATGGGCTTCCAGTAGAATTTTATAAAACATTTCAAGAATTATTGAGCATCCCATTGTTAGAAGTTATGAATGAAGTTATGTTAAAAAAGATGATACCTAAAACATGGTCAGAGGCTTATATTACACTCATACCAAAGGAAGAGACTGATCCATTGCAAATTAAGAATTATAGACCTATTTCTTTATTGAATGCAGACTATAAAATCTTTGCTTCAATCTTAGCAGAAAGACTTAAAAAATATTTAAATAATTTTATTCACTCAGATCAAAATGGATTTCTGCCAAAGAGACAAATTAGAGACAATATGAGAGTAATCTTGGACACCTTGGAATACTATGAGGCTCATCCTGAAAAGCAAATGGCTTTGATATTCCTAGATGCTCAAAAAGCATTTGATAACGTGAACTGGAGATTTATGTTATTATTATTGGAGCAGATGGGTTTCGCTAAAAAATTTATTCAAGCAATAGAAGCTATATATAATAAACAGACAGCAAGGGTAATGATGGAGGGGGAACTTACAGATTTTATTAATATAAGGAAAGGCACAAGACAAGGATGCCCCCTATCTCCTTTGCTATTTGTGTTGACCTTGGAAGTGTTGAATAGAAATATTAGGGATGATAAAAGCATAAAAGGAATGAAAATTAAGAAGGAAGAATTTAAGCTACAAGCTTTTGCTGATGACTTAGCTTTTATTTTGGAAGATCCGCTAGAAACAGCTCCAAAGTTACTTGAAAGGATAGAGGCATATGGAGAGGTGGCTGGTTTGAAAATAAACAAAGACAAAACAAAGATTTTGACAAAGAATATGCTATTGAGACAGAGAGAAGAATTGGCAGATCTTTTGAAAATTCAAGTTTCAAATAAGGTTAAGTATCTGGGGATATATTTGACAACAAGATGTAGCACATTAAAGGAGAATAATTATATTAAACTTAAACAACAGATAACTACAGATTTGAAGAAGTGGGAAAACTTGCAATTGTCATTAATAGGGAGAATTTCAACAATTAAGATGAATATCTTACCTAGAATTTTATTTTTGTTTCAAACAATACCAATTAGGCTTGGAAAAGACTATTTTGAAGATTTAAATAAAATTATGTTGAAGTTTATATGGCAAGGTAAAAAAGCGAGAATAAAGCTAAAGCTTTTGCAAGATGCTAGAATCAGAGGAGGTTTTGGTCTGCCTAATTGGGAATTGTATTATCAAGCTGCAAGTTTGATGTGGGTCAAAGAATGGATAACATTAAGGAAACATAGGTTGTTGACATTAGAAGGGCATGACTTGCTGTTGGGTTGACATGCTTTTTTATGGTATAAGGGAACTAAAACACAGGGTTATTTTAGAAGACACTATGTACGGGAGTCTTTGTGCTTAAATTGGGAGAAGATAAAAAGACAATGTTATTTGAAAATTCCAGTTTGGTTATCGACCATTGAAGCATTTTCCTATCCTATAATCTATAAGAAGGAACAAACAGTTAGATATGGGGAACTTTTGGATGAAAAGGGTGAACTTAAATCGATCCAAAACTTAGAGGAACAAGGTATAAGGATGAATTGGTTTTCATATGCACAAATACACTCAAGGTATGATGAAGATTCTAAAACGGAGGGATTTTATGATAAACAGACTGATTTAGATAAGATCTTGATGGGTACTGATGAGAAGGTGATTAAAAAACTATATGGTTATTTATTGGGAATGAAATTAGAGGAAGAACAAGTCAAAGAAACTATGATTGTTTGGGGGAAGAATTTTGGATATGGGATTGATTTAGAGAAATGGCAGAAATTGTGGTCTCAAAATTATAAAATGACAATGTCAACAGCATATAAAGAAAACTTGTATAAGATGTTTTACAGGTGGCACTTTCCTCCGACAAGAATAGCAAGAATGTTTAAGAACAAATCTGAAAAATGCTGGAAATGTCATCAGATACCCGGCTCGTATTACCATATGTGGTGGACTTGTGAGGATGCTAGAAAATATTGGACTATAATTCGCATGTGGTTGGAAAAAATGATAAAGAAACATATAGATTTGAAACCAGAGATCTTCTTACTGGGAATTTTACCTGATATATATAGTAAAGATTTGAAATACCTGATTGTAAATGTATTAACAGCGGCCAGGATTGTATTTGCTAAAAATTGGAAGAATGAGAAAATACCATTACAGGAAGAAATTATTAAGAAAATATTAGAATGTGCTGAGATGAGCAGATTGACATTTGAAATTAGAGAGCAAGAGGATAAACAATTTTACGAAATTTGGGATCTTTTTTATAAATGGCTAGATGATAAAATACGATAATAGAATATTTAGAATGCTAGATAGTAAGGAATATCTTTATTTTGCTATTATTTTGCTATTTGATATTATATTTATAAAGGATTTTTTAGGATTGATTTGATATGACTAGATGATTTGTTATAGAGTAAACTGGTTTAAAGTATTGTTAGCTCATTAAGCATGAATGATTAAAAATATAGTCAAAAACTTCTTTTTTTAGTGATATTAGGATATATAAGTTTGGATTGACAATATGAGTTGTTATGTAATATAATTGTAATTGAGACTACAGAATGAATGCACAAAAATGATGAACCAACTGACACACTGGATGTACATATAAGAGTTGATGTTTTTATGTTTTGTTTGTCTTGTTTGTTTGTAGAAAATTAATAAAAACTTTTTCAAAAAAAAAAAAAGATACTGCAAAGGTCATAAATGAGTCAGTTGCCAAGTCCATTTTGAATTTTGATCACATGACTGTGGGGATGCTGCAATGGTCATAAGTGTGAAAAATGGTCATGTCCCTTTTTTCTGTGATGTTTTTTCTGTGACTTGGAATGGTCACTAAATGAACTGTTGTAAGTCAATAACTACCTGTATATCCAGCCCAGAAAAGAGTTGGATGAGGTTACAAGTAGGCTGATGTTTTCAGACCTTATGTTTTGTTTTGTTTTGTTTGTTTGGAAATTTTGTACATTTTTGCATTCAAGAGTAGGAAGGTTAAAAAGCACAGCAAATGTTTTACAGAGGCTTCAGCCAAGCTCATTATTCCATTCTTTGGGAACTTAAAAGAGTTGCACTCTTAATGGTATTACCAATGGGAAAAACAGATGTGCAACTTATTTGGAGAGGGAGGATTTTGCTATTATAAAAATATGCACAAATTAAAAAAAATTCAAACAAAGTAAAAAATTATAATAAAGTTAAAAATGTAAATATAGATAAATTAACATTTAAAAATGAAATAAACAAAAAAGTACACCCTCCTATTCTTTCAAACATTCCCCTTGGCATTATGCACAATCAATGTCCACCAGTAACCAATAAGTGAACAAAGAAAAAAATATGAACATGTATGCTGCAACCTCATCTTCAAACTAGCTTTCACTAAGCTAATTTCCATGCCTAGCCACAGGTAAGACAAAAAAGAACACCGTTCAGATTTATTAAAGCACAAGTAAAGTGGATAAGGGAACATTAATGCATTCCTGAAATACAAACTGTATGGTTCCGAGAGTGATTCCCAAAGAAAGCAGCTCTTTTGGGATTTGTCATGTATCTCATTCTAGTTTAGCCATTCTTTTTATCTTTAAAAAAAGCAAAGATTTTTGCCATCATGAATGTTTAGCTTCTAAAATAAATGACTGGAATGTATTAAGTTCTCAGTACTTGAATTCGCATGTGGTATGCTAGCATAGATTTCTGTGAACTCCATGATAATGGAGATTGGGCATTGGTTCTTACCTGATATGCCTCTTCTCATGGAACTGCGTAGAGCATCCAGAGAGTGGGAGGTGCTCCAGTCTTCACTTCTCACAGGCTGAGCTGAAATTGAGGAACGCCCTCCTCCTCCACGTGACTCCTCCATGTGTTCCCCCAGTTTTAACGAAGACGAGAGGACAAGAACAACCCTCTAATCTTAAGTATTAAACAACTTGAACTACAACACTAGAAATCATTGGCCGAAACAGGTTTTCCCCCTTACAGACAGACCAATTAGGGTGGGGCTGGATGCTCTACGTAGTTCCACGAGAAGAGGCGTATCAGGTAAGAACCAACGCCCATTCTCCATAGAATTGCTGCGAGCATCCAGAGAGTGGGACATACCAAAGCAAGTCTGTCCTACGGGTGGGAGTCCGTCTGGATTGGAACTTCCCCAGGATCTCTCACCACTTGCTGCAAAACTCTCCTGCCAAAAGATGCTTCAGCTGAGGCATAAACATCAATCTTATAATGTCTTATAAAAGGAGATGGGGAAGCCCAAGTGGCTGTCCGGCAAATATCAAGAATAGACGCCTGAGTAGCCCAGGCTGCTGAAGTAGCTGCACTTCTGGTGGAGTGAGCGGTAACCCCACTGGGAACTGGAATAGCTTGAATTAAATAGGCCTTGGATATGGTAGCCCTAATCCATCTGCCTACTGTGGATGGAGAAACCTTACAGCCTAGCGTCTTTGGCTGAAAGGACAAAAATAGAGACTCTGTCTTTCTGATGGACTGCGTACGAGAAATGTAAATACGCAAAGCCCTTCGAACATCAAGGGTGTGCCACTTCCTCTCTTGCTCGCGCAGAGGCTTCGGACAGAAATTAGGCAGGACCAACTCCTGTGCCCTGTGGAATGGTGAATTGATCTTTGGCATAAATGCTGGGTCTGGTCTCAGAACCATCCGATCGGAATGAAAAATACACAGGTCTTTTCTCACGGATAGAGCTGCAATTTCAGATATCCTTCTAGCCGAAGTAATAGCCACCAGAAATACTGTTTTAAATGTAAGAAATTGAAGTGACGCTTCTCTGAGAGGCTCAAAGGGAGATATAGTCAAGGCCAGGAGAACTTTATTAAGGTCCCATGTCGGGTACCTGTGCACTACTGACGGGCGCAAATTAGAAGCCCCTTTAAGAAAAGCCTTGATTCGAAGATGGTGGGAAAGGAGACCGAAAGGACCGCCAGCAACCACCGTTGAGAGCGCTGCTACCTGCCTCCTTAAGGTGTTAGGTGATAAACCTCCATCTAGGCCATCTTGTAAAAAGGCCAGGATCTGTGCAACTGAAGGAGAGCGTGGATCGATGAATGATTTGTGGCACCAGTTACAGAAACTTTTCCAGGTTGCATCATAAATGCGAGTGGTAGAAGGCCTTCTAGCCGCCAAAATGGTGTTAATGACTTGGGCTGACAAGCCCTCCTCAATCAGCCTTTCCCGCTCAACCTCCAAACGGCCAACTGTAGCCACTGTGGCTCTGGATGAAGCAGTGGGCCTTGCGACAGCAAAATCTGATCCAACGGAATCCTCCACGGCGGAGATACCGACAGATTGCGGACGTCCGCAAACCACGGCCTCCTGGGCCAATATGGTGCCACCATGAGGATTTCTGCTTTCTCGGCTATCAATTTTTGAATCACCCTGGGGATCAGTGGAAGCGGAGGGAAGGCGTACAGTAGCCTGGGAGGCCACGGGCAACGCAAGGCATCGTGATTCTCTGCTCCGCTGGAGGGATAACGGGAGAAGAACCTTGGTGTTTGCACGTTGAGCGGAGATGCAAAAAGGTCTACTAGGGGCTGGCCGAACCTGGCTGCTGCTTTTCTGAACAGGTGTGGGTGCAGACGCCACTCTGCCTGATCCAGTGTTACCCTGCTGAGCCAGTCCGCTTGGACGTTGGAGGCTCCAGAGATGTGCTCCGCTCTGATGGACGAAAGATGCGCCTCTGCCCATTGACACAGTTGCTCGGCCTCTCTCGTGAGAAGGATGGAATGGGTGCCCCCTTGCCGATTGATGTGGGCCTTGGTTGTAGTATTGTCCGTTAGGACCAGGACATGGCGCCCCCTCAGTCGATGAAACAATGTTTGCAGGGCCAGGTACACTGTGCGGAGCTCCAACCAGTTGATGCTCCGACTTCACTCCGCATGAGTCCAAACTCCCTGTGCCGAGAGAGACTGCAGGTGGGGCCCCCATCCGGAAACACTTGCGTCTGTCATGAAAACAACCCTTTGAGGCTCTTTGAATAGCTGTCCTCTGTTGACAGATGGTCGCGTCCACCACAGGAGGGAGGCGAGAACTTTCGGCGGGACCTTCACTATAAACCTTGACGTGCTCCTTCCTGAACGCTGATATGGCAGGAGGAACCATTGCAAAGATCTGGAATGCAAGCGAGCCCATGGAATAATGGAAATACAAGAAACTAGCTTCCCGAGCAGCTTGGATAAATCGGGCAACAATGCTTTCCCAGTCCGTCGGATATCCCTGATAGTGGTGCAGATACTAATAAGTCTCTCCTGAGAGAGAAAAACCCTTCCTTCAACAGAGTCAATCACAGCCCCTAGATGGGATATGCGAGTGGAGGGGGTAAGCTGACTCTTCTCCCAGTTCACTAAGAACCCGTGGGACTGAAGTACCGAGAGGATAGCGCTAGTATCGCTCTCAGCCTGATGTCGGGAGGGGGGTACAACCAGGATATCGTCAAGGTAACAGTGGATTCAGATGGGAATTTGTCTAAGGTGAGCTGCAAGAGCTGCCAACACCTTAGTGAAAGATCTCGGAGCTGAGGCTAGACCAAAGGGGAGGGCTACATACTGGAAATGCTGATTATTATAACAAAATCTGAAGTATTTGGAATACGAGGAATGAATAGGAATATGGAGATAAGCCTCGGAAAGGTCAACTGACGTAAGCCAGTCCCCTTCTCTGATGCTCTGTAAAATAGACTGCAGAGTCTGCATTTTGAACTTATGGCGCACGATAAAATGGTTTAACCTCTTAAGATCTAAAATGGGTCTCCAACCCCCGGAATGTTTAGGCACCAAGAATAAAAGGGAATAGAAACCTCTTCCCTGTTGGGAGGGGGGTACAGGTTGAATGGCCCTAATATCAGATAGATGTTTGATGGCGGAGGCCATAAGAGCCCGCTTAGCAGGATTCCTAGAGATGGGTGAAACCCTGAAATGCTCCGGGGGGGGGGAGTGAGAAACTGCAGGGTCAAGCCAAAGTGCACTGAATTTCTAACCCAAGTGTCTGAGGTGGATTCCTCCCACTTGTCAGCAAAAAGCCTGAGGCGGCCGCCTATGGTAGGAGAACCTGCAATGCTACCTGGGCCGGTGGGCCGCCCTACTCCTGGAACCCCTAAAGGGCCTTCTGAAGCTGCCTCCTCTCCTGCTTCTGTCTCCCGAGTCACCCTGGTCCTGGTAAGACGACCGGAATGAGGGGGAGCCCTGAAATCTAGGAGTGAATGATGACTGGAAAGGGGGACGAAAGGAGCCCCTCCGAAAGGACTGGGAACTCTTGGCTTCCTGCCTACGAAAAAGTGAAGGGAGAAACTTTTTCTTATTTCGAGTTTCCAGAAGCAATGGCTCCAGAGCGGGCCCGAATAATTTTCCTTTTGCTATGGGGGCTGAAGCCAACTTAGACTTATTTTTAATATCAGCCTGCCAGTGTCAAAGCCAAAGCAATCGTCTGGCAGATACATGGGAAGATATAGCCCGGGATGAGAACTTAACCAAATGAAAGGTGGCGTTGGCTGCAAATTCCGCCGCCGCCGTGATCTTTGCAATATCTTGATGGGCTCTGGTGTCAGCTGGGGGAATGTGTTGCTTCAGCTGCCTGAGCCACCTGATGGAGGACCGGATGAAGAAGGAAGCGGCCGTGGCCGACCGGATAGCCCAAGCATCAGCGGTATGAGCCCGCCGGAGCGCCATCTCCGCTTGCCTATCCTCTGGCTTCAGTGCCTCCAGCGCATCGGTAGGATTGGAAGAGGAGGCAAGTCTTACAATCGGATCATCTACTTCCGGGGTGTCTAACACAGCGGAGAAATCCGGATCCAGGGTAAACAACCTCTTGTCCTGACTAGAAGGGGCCGGAGAAAGACCCACCGAGGCCAACTACTTTGCCACCAGATCCGAGAAGATTGGGGGGGCCAGAATAATGTCCGCTCCCACCGCCGGCTGTCTGAACGTAAGGTCATCAGGACCTTCTGGACTCGATGGAGGGGGGTCAGAGGGAGGCTGAGAGGTCAGACCTGAAATGTTCTTTGCCTTAAATAACAAGGACTTAAATAAATGGGGTTTAAAAAGACCCACAACAGCAGGTTGTTCGGGGGAAAGACCCTCATCTTCCGACATTTCTCCCTCCATTAGATCCGCCTCCAGAAAAGGTTCAAAATACTGCAAGGAACCTCTATCAGAACCTTCATTCTCTCCGAACGGTTCAAGGCCCACTCCCTCTTCTTCTTGGGTATCCTCCCCCTCTGGTAATGGGGCATCCATGTGAGAAGGCACCTGACCATGTTGAGACGCTGGTGCAGAAAGAGATCTTCCAGATAAAGATTCAGCCTCGGGAGTCCTCCCTCGGGAGTCCGGTCTAAACAGCTGCTGCATTCCTTTGGCTATGCCTTGATGGATGGCAGACTGCATCCATTCCCTGATGTCCTCAGGTATAATGTTTGGAGTAGGATCTTCAGAATGTAGGCCTGCAGCAGTCGGCGTAAAGGTCGCCTCTGGTACACGGGAGGGCTGGCGGCCCTAGAGGAAGAGGATTGGCTTGGCAGGGAGGGGGTAGAAGGAAAGGCAGGTGTTATAGAGTGTGACTCTTTAGCCCGCTTGCGAAACTCCCTTTCTAGGGCCTTATGACGCCGTAAGGCATCCCTTTGAGAAGCACTGGAAGAATCCTTGTCCCTTTTGCGAAGGTAGTGCGTCTTAGATTTGGCCTTCAGAGAAGAGCCAGTAGGATTAGCCTCTGCCATAATATTGAAAAGGAAAATGGTGGTTGGCATGCCTAGGAGTTCGGCCTACTTACGTAAACTGGTTTTCCTAAAATTGGGTCACGTCCCCCTTTTTGAAAGAAATTTTATTCTAGAACAGAGATTAATTGAACTAACTATTTATCTATTCAAAGATCTCCTTTCTTTCTTTTTTTTTTTTTGAACTCTATGCAATAAAAGACAGAAAAAATTCTATCAAGTTAAAATAAAAGCCTGAATATATACACTAGCAATTATATACAAATGAGGGCCGGGTTCAAGTAAGGAAAACCAAAATAGACCCAAGAAGGTACAGCAAAATACCTAAATTCCAAATAGACCAAATGAATGCTGAGGCCAAGCAAATATATAAAAAGGCAAGACAAAAAAAGGGGCCTCTGTAGGCAGCCCCCCAACAACAATGGGGAGTATGTGCCTGTGCCTCTGAACTAGCTGTGGGCCAAGGAAGAAAGCCAACAATATCAAATCTAAGAGAGATTTGTTGTAACAATAACGGTAAAATCAGAGGCTCCACGTGGCCTGACGGTCCCGCTAAGGGCCTACAAAGGCCTCGCAGCTCATTCTTAATTCCAAAAAAAATAAAGGCCTTACTTGATCAGAAACAAAATGGTGCTGGCCATGAGGCACGCCCAAAATGGCCGCCCGGCTCAGAGCGCACAGCTCAGAAGCGCACCAGCCCACCGCAACTTCAAGCAAGAGAAGAAAGGAGCTGGGAGAGGAAGCGCTGCCTCCTCTGAGGCGTTCTAGGGGGGAAGACGCAATTGCGCGTTTAAAAATATAGCGCAGGGCCAAGCGGCTAAGCCCAGCGCGCTTGGAACGGCAGAGGATAGATGAGGAGGGGGGGGGGCGAAAGACTCCAAACCCCTTACTTCCCTCCTGGGAGCGAAATAGCTCCGCAAACTAAATTTGGGACTGCACTACACTTGCAGGGAGAGGAAAAGGGAAATCAAACCTGAATCAATTATCAACGACACCTGAAACGGCCAAGGAACGGAGAAAGCTGCCTGTCTTCTCGAAGGCTGAGCTAAAACTGGGGGAACGCATGGAGGAGTCACGTGGAGGAGGAGGGCGTTCCTCAATTTCAACTCAGCCTGTGAGAAGTGAAGACTGGAGCACCTTCCACTCTCTGGATGCTCGCAGCAGTTCTACAGAGAATTAAGTGGTTCTGAGAATCAACCCTGTCACATAAAACAGAGATACCTCTGTTTAATACCATGTGTTGCTGCTATGAAACCAGAATCAATACAATCTTTTTAAGACTCGCATCAAATTCCCTTTGAGGTAATTTACTGGAGCAATATATCAATGATTGATGAACCTGAAATATGCAGTAGGACAAAGTGGGCCACGGACCTAAAATAGAAAGAATTAATCATTTTCTTTTTCAGATACTCTTTTTTTCTTCTGAATCTCATTCTTCCTTTCTTCACACAGAAGATTCTTGATGAGTAAAAAATCTCCCCTACCTTAGCCAAGTATAGATTGCTACATATCTTTCCATTGTTTTTGGAATAATAACCAAATTGGAGTACAAATAAGCCAGTCTCTCCAACTTGGTACTTACTGAACTATATTCTCCATTATCACTATTAAATATGGGTGCTGATTTATGCTATAGATAATAACTTAGCATATTTATGTTATTTAATATAAAAGAGGAATTAGGTTTACATCAAATGCAGTATAGCTTTAATTTCCATTTAAACCAGCATCCTGATATTTGAAACCTACAAATTCCAATTTAAGAAAGAACAGTCTAATCTGATTAGCAGGGAAACATGTAATAGGATTCTGATTAAAGCTACATATCATTTCTGAAGGGCAGTTTTAGATGAGACAGTAATTTAGGAAACATTTTATAGCATCAAGCTTTTATTTCTTACTATTATACACAAAGTAGAATTTAATATTAGTACTATTAAAGGAACTGAAAAATATTCTCAAAGTATTGCACTAGCACTAGTTTTGGAATATGCATGTATCAGAGTTTATTTTGCTTTGGTTTGAATAATATATAAGCATGATTCAAAAGGCTGTATTTCACTTCTTTTCCTGCAAAAGCACACATATGAGCTATCATCACCCATCTTAAAATATATCTATCTTATCTATCTATCCATCTATCTACCTACCTAAGTTATATGGCACCTATCTCACACTAGTGATTTTGGGCAGCACACAAAGATTAAAATCCACACAAGGTTAAAATAACAAACCCCAACTTGCAAAAACCACTTTAGCAACAGAGCTCATCTAATCTCATGGGATGTTATCCTTCTTTTATATTCTATGTTAGTTAGATCACATTAAAATATTTTGTCCAGTTCTTAGCATGATATTTTAGTAAGAATATTGATAAACTGAAGCATGTCTTGTGGCTCTTCCATGGTCATCCATCTCTGATTCTACCATCCAGCTTTTACAACTTCTTCCTCTTATTCTCTCAATTTTGCCAAACATAGTACTTTTTCTAGTTCGTCTTCTTCTCATATCAAAGTATCTTTTTGTTTGCTGATGTGTTTTAAGGGAATAATTAACCTTTATCTGGTACATTTGCTTTTTGCACTGCATAGTACCCTTAATTGATTCCAAATCCATATTTTAAAGATATCTATCATCTAATTCTTACTCTTACCAATATAATTTTCACAGCCATGCATTACTTCTAGAAAAAATATTACTTTAACTATTCCAATAGTGTATGTGTGCAAATGTTTGCAAAATCAAAAATGACCCTTCTCTTTATGACTTTGTTTAAATCTGCCCTTGCTTTCCTTAAGATTAATCTATTTATTTTTCAAGCACACTGTCCATCTTTATCTATTCTTCAGATTAACAAAACAAAATTAGCTTTGAATTTTACTTATTTGCCATCAAATATAACTTCACTAAGCATGAAATATGATCTTTGTCTCTTAATATTTAACATTAACCCAGATTTCACTTTTCGTTGTTTTACTTTCTTAATGAGATCCTCTCAGTCTTGTTTTGTTTCAGGTAACAAAGTATTGGCTTTTGACTGAAACTAAGTTTCAGTCTCTAATTATTAACACCAGCTGCCATAATATCCTTTTTCTGTGGCATATTGGTTAGAGTGGAGAGTTGCTGGAATGCTGACCAATTTTCAAGGCCAATCCAATGAAAGGGGATATGCACAATAAGTTCTTCTTTCTGAAAACTAACCCAGACATGGACAAGAACGACAGGGAAGCAGCGGAGTCTCTGGGCATAAGCCATGGTCACCGGTGTCCCTGACTGGGATTAGTGGCTTCCATCCTCTTCCACCCAACCAAATCTTTCACCCAAAATAAACTCATGCAAAGAGTTTCATATAAAGAAGCGTTTTTGAAGTGTTTGTGTTCTTCTTTTTCTAAAAAAATGAAATTTTACTTAGGGAGAAGGCGGAGCTTCGTTTCGGCGATACAGCTGCAATCTCAGGGCTCCGAGATCGCAGCTGATATTTTCATAATTTTCTTATGATATATTTACCATATATACTAACTAGACATAGGGATAGTAAACATGCTTGTTTCATTCCCTTCCATATTTTGAATGATTCAATTTCTTCAAATTTAATTGTTAGAATAGCTTATTTTCTATTATAAAAATTTCATAGGAAAATAATCAGGTATTCTTACACTTCCATTAGCCTTTATTCCATTTTATGCATACTGAGAGTATTTACACCAGATAAATTCCTTGTGTGTCCAATCACACTTGGCCGATAAAGTATTGTATTGTATTGTATTGTATTGTATTGTATTGTATTGTATTGTATTGTATTGTATTGTATTCTATTCTATTCTATTCTATTCTGACATGATCAAATCAGTCAAAGCCTTTTGTAATCAATGAAGCAGAAATTCTTTGTCATATTATCTTTTCTCCATTATCTATCACATATTAACTATCTAATTTTGTTCTTTTCAGAAACCTGACATTTCTCTACATAGATTAACTTTTGTTTATGTCTTAGGCAAAACATCCAATGAAGAATTACCATAGTACAACCCTTCCATAATTTGCAAATTCTCTTCCAACTTCTTTATTCCGGTGGCTTTTTCCCATCTCTCTCTTCCCATTTTTTTCCTGTATTTTTCTACATATAGTTTAAGGTATTTTAACCATCTCTTGTTCTGCAATTTTAAACAGTTCTATAGACATTTTATTTCTGCCCATTTATTTTCCTGCTTGACAGCTAGTCTGTTGCTAGGCCTAAAGCAGTTTTTAATGGGGTACGGTCCTGTATATCTTCTCCCTCTACAAATGATTCTATAATCTTATGTAAAGGATTTCAATATAGTTCTTCCAACATTTCATTGTTACTAAGTAATGAATTTCTCCTAAAATCAAGAACTTTCATAATCATTTCCCCCAATGTTGTGTTATTTCTTGTTGTATCATTTCCCCCAATGTTGTGTTATTTCTTCTTCCTCAAATGTCAACTTTTTGATTAATAGCAAGCAAGAATAGCTGGCCCTGTTTTACCTTACCATATTTTCTGAAAACAAAATAATCCAAAAACAACAGTTTCAGAATTTCTTGAGATCACTATTTGGCAAAGTTTGTCTTCCAACAGATGTCAAGTTTATTAAAATTCTCCATCACTACATATATTTTTTTTAAAAAAACTTTCATTTGTTTCTTGAAAATACAATCCATAAATTCTTTCTTGTTGGACAGGTAATATTAGATATCAAGAATAACAAAGTCTAGAATCAAGCACATACACATACACACAAACAATATTTTTAATTTTTTTTATTTTTTTTTGAGGATGCACCAAAGAAGCATGATAGCAGGTTATTTTAAAGAACACCTAAATGTAAGTAAGAACCAAATCCCATACACACCGTGTCCAATCAGAAAAAAAATCTTGTAAATATATACAAAAACTTTAAAATGCAGGCCTTAGATAGGAAGGCATGTTTCTAACAGAATTCAAAGCTTAAAGGTCACAGTTTTATTAACAATGCAAACAAGCTTGTTAAAAGTTCAGTCTTCAAATCAGAAAAAGCTTTTAATAGGCATAGCTTCACTTTCAAAACATCTTCACATTCAAAATTAAGCACCTGCATAATTTAAGAAGAAACTCTTGAAAGAACATTGTGGCAAGAACAGAAAGTAGCAGGATCAACTAGAAATGGACATATATACAGGCACATCTATTAATCCATCCCTGATATAGAAGCAATTACTTTATATATTTGCATTTTATATAATCATATTTCCTGCTTTCCATACATTATTGTCTAGCTATAATTATGCTAAGTTTTCCTCAAGATTGTTTTCTGTCATTACAATAATCACCATGAAACTGATTTTGAAAATTTTCATGGGTGACATAGATGACAATGGGACTGGTTCAGAAAATTGCATATGGACTATATATTCTGGGTTACTGACTGCTGTGACTTTTCTCCTTTGTCATACTATCCTTTCTATATGCACCAAATGTAATTTTTTTAAAATGTTGCATTACACACCACTGTATTAAGCAATCTTATATCAGTTACATCTTCTAAGCACCCTGAAGGATATTCAGTTTGGAAACTATTTTACAACTGAAAGAATCTCCACATATTTCAATTATTGGTCAATGATGACTTTAATGCTAAAAACAAATGAAGTAGTACGTTTTTTACTTTGTAAGTTTTTTATTTCACTGAATATATATTCAATAAAGTCTAATTTTGGTGTTAATTTAATCCTATGATTATTGCTATCATTCCACTAAAGTCTTCAACGTTTTGGAACTTTATCACACCCCTACTAAATATAGAAGATAGTCAATAAACACAAAAATAGAGCACAGTAACGAGTATGTAAAGGTATTTGGAAAAACAGTTGAGGATCCCAAACCAAAGAGAAATAATCACAATATGTGATTAGAAGATTAATGTGTTAAGTCAGAAAGGCCTAGCAGAATTTGAAAACGCTGTTTTTTTCTGTACCTGTCTGTAATGGTATGTGGCAAAGACTTTGAGAGGCAGGTTGAAAAGATGCTGCTTAGGGCAAGGGTCTCCAACTCCCGGTCCGTAGACCAGCACTGGGCCATGGGTTGCCAGAAGCTGGGTCATGCAACAGGCAAAGCCCCAACTGCGGGATGCGGACAGCATGCGAAACCACACCCCCTCTGGTCTGCAGAAAAACCACTCTCCATGGTGCCCAAAAGGTTGGGGGCCGCTGGCTTAGCGAATGGTTAGATAAGAGACAGTATAGCCTGCAATTGCACCCAGTTGGAGCAAGAAGCCTGAAAGGACCCTCCTTAAGTTTTTAGGCTGTAAACAGTAGCAGTTACTGGCAGATTTCCAAGATTCTATTAGTTTTACAGTACAGGTCGTAATTCCTGTCTGGTCTACCTGACAATCTCTGATTCTGATAAACAATGAGTCAAAAATTTAATGATAACACTGAACATAGACTGATTTCTACAACTTAAAGGAGGTCAGCTGAAGAGGCAGCAGAAAGAAGGTAAATTTCCACTAATTTCTATCGCTCCCCCCTCCCCTGCAAAAATAAATAATCAAAAAGAAGAAAAACTGCAGAAATACTGTGTGAATGTTAGGCATCTAAAATAGGAATACATTTTAAGTAATATTCAGAAAGAGACTTATAACATTCTTGCCTTATAAAGGAGCAAAGGAGAAGAATGAATATTTATTTGTGCAAGGTTACAAATCATCAATTCTCCATCAAAGCACATTTCTATATCTTGTAGTTCAGAATTCATCAGTAGCAATTACTCCTTTGAATAGGCATCGTGTGTCAAAAGGGAAGAATGAGCAGTTTTAATACCCGAATACTTATACCTTTTTGTTATTAATTGGCAACTGTTATTAACTACCAACAGGTACATAAATTTCCACTCAGAAGTGATCTCTAAGAAACTAATTCTGAATTGAATGATTATGTACAATTTTACTATATGAATCTATTACATCAAATAACAGACAAAATTGTATGTAGATCCTACGGGATTCAGCAATTCCTATTACTGACTCAATCAGTTTTTTAATATTTACTGGACAATAATAATTTATTTTTATCAAATAAGCTTTGGCTTTTCATAAATACCCCCCAAAAGAAAGGTAAATTACAACTCTAATGGAATTGTACTGTAATGGAACAATCAACTTACCAAAATAAATTAAAATATTATATAATTAGGAGCATAAGACAAGATAAAAGTATAATTAACAAAATCTTCCTGGCATGAAATGCTTTCATAGTTTATGCACCCAAGAACCTTAATTATGAAACCATAATGAGAAAAAAGTTTACTATTTTAACTGAATTAGCTATAATTATGTTATTGTAAATTATTTTCATGTAGTTTTTTATAACTTCCATAAATTATTTTATGTTGAATATTAAATATTCAATTAATATTCTATAAGGTCATTATAGTGCTATTCAAAATAGTACCCAGATTTAAGAATTGTGTTATATGCAAACTGGTCTCACGTTATGTAAATTTTTTATCTCCTTAATGGGAACAGAGAAGAAAGAATTTGAGCCTTAAAATAAAAAAAAAACAGTTTGAAGAGACACAGCACCCTCCAGTGGTCACATGTGAAAAATACAATAAGAAGCCTTTTGTGTTGAAATTCTTGTACATCTAGACACAGTGTAAACCCTCAACTAATGGAACTCAATGGACATCACTGCATTCAATGTTTGTTCATGGCAAAACTAGTCTTTATGATGTTAGTTTCTATATATGTATAAATTCTAATCCTATGTTTACACATTAATATATGTGTGTGAAACTATACTTTTTCATTAATCCATTAAATCAAATAAATTTTATAATCTTAGTTATTTATAAGCTTATAGTTCCAAGTTGTATAAATCAGTGTAAAAATTTCCTTATTCCTTCCAAAGTACAGCTTGCAAATTAAGAACCAACTCTGTTAATAGGGATTTTTTTTTTTCCTCTGGTACAAATTCTCTCTGTTAGGTATGAATTATTCTTCTCTTTTTGCCATCAGCATCCTTCATGATTACATACACACTGATAGGAATTTGGGTAAATCTAATCTCTGCTAAACCGAATGTTAGAGAACCTGGTGAATATTAGTATTTTTAGTATTTTGGTAAACTAGAAACCATTGGATTTTTTTTGTGTGTGGCTGGTCCCAATCAGTGAAAATAGTCAGTAGTCAGCTGAGTTTGATCTGTTTCAGTTACTATATATTTAGATTGAAACTAACACATGACTTTCATTATAGTAGCCCATTTAAAGGATTAAGTTTTTACTACTGAGTAAAAGAGATAAGAAAACTCAAAGATTTTCATTACACTATGAGATATGCTGGTGGGGAAATCCTGTTTCCAATATTGGAAACTTGCCTCCTCCTTATTTTTATATTATTTTTATTTGATTATTGAACACTGCCCAGAATCATTTCCTGTAGGATAGATATGCTGTGTAAATATGAATAAAAAATAAATAAATCATCATCACAGTTCCTATATTTGCAATAAGAGAACTACCTGAGAACTATAACTGGCATGGGGCATTAAATTTAGCATGCTGGTCTAATAAATACAGGTCAGAGTTATTGAAGTCAACTGTACCTAACTTAATCCTGTTGCGTATTTTTGTGTGCTCTCTATGTTTATTTGCTTTTTCTTTCAGATTTTCATTACAAGAATAGGCCACAAGAAAACATCTTCAAGAACACAAAAAAGTCAACTTAAAAACAACTTTAACAACCATTATTGAGGTTATGGAAGGACTGAACAAATGGTCCCCAAAATTACAGTCATTGCGACACTACCACAATCACATGATCAAAATTTGGGCACTTCACAGTTTCTCCACTCATGACTGCAGAAGTATTTCAACTTCCTCCATCTGCCGATCTCTTCCCTAACTCTGCCCTTTTGACTGCCCTGCATGGTGATACTGCTTGGCCCGAGTGGTGCTGCCTCAATGCTAGAACTGGAGAAGACCCAGGGCCTTCTTCAATCTCAGCCAGGCATCCACCCCTGGGCCTCTACTTCAGCTCTGACACTGCAGAATGACAACTCACTCTGGACAGTCAGCCACCTGATACCACAGCATAAAGTTGCTGCCATTCCCACCACAGGCCGTGCCACCCCCAGCTGGCCTTCACCATCTTCTTCCACCTGCTGCAGATGAGGCAAAACAGCTGCTGGATGTGCCAGGCCTTCTTCCTCAGGCCATGCATGCCTTTCTCCACATGCATATGACATGCACATTTCTCCAAATAATTCACTGCCTTCTCAAGATGCTTCTTGTGATGCTTCCAAGACATTCCAAAAGCTCATTTGTGAGCATCTTCTAGTGATGCTTTTGTGAGGAGTGCCACCAAGTAGTGCTGTTGTTCAGAATGGCCAAAAGAGCAGAAATGTGGGAGGGGGGAAGAGGCAGATGTGGGGAGTTCACAGAAGGCATACCTTATCTAACCAAAGCTTGGGACTAAGCGGGGGCCAAGCTGGGAACCATTGCCCCATTGCTATTGCTAAACAATGCATGGAAATGGTTCAGATTAGGTCCTTGCCTAGCAATAAATGAGATTCAGTTAAAGATGGCAACAGGAACTGCCAGCATAGCTGTTGCTGAACAATGCCTCCATGTGACATCTTGCTTTACAACCACATAATGACAGAAATTCTAATTCCAATTATTATCATAACCAATAACTACCTGTTGTCAACTCTAAGCTATGTATGTTTTTCACTATTTGTGACTTATTCCTTGCTGAATGTCATAAGGTTTAATTATTCATAATCAGCTCAACTCCGCAAATATCTGCAACACCAATCTTTGGTCTAATTTCCTAATTCCAAATGATTATGCCTTTGTTTTCTTTTTCTCTGTGCACACACATTTGTAGTTACTGTTAATACATATTAGTTAAAACATGGACTCCAGCAATATTTAAGGGGCTGTAAGTAATATGGCTTTGTTTAATCTGGTGATAGGCTCCCTACAACATGACATTCAGTATATATCGTATTTTCTGCATATACTAATTTTATTTTCAGTATGATTATAATCACTTCCCTAAAAGTAATAAAATATTTTATAATTATAAACTCAGTGGTACAGGCAGAAGTTAAAATCCTATTTCACAAGATAAAAATCACAATTCAGAGTAATTTGCTTCTGTATATTTTTCTGTACTTTTGAATTTGTAAAAAGAAATATGAAATAACATATATAACAAATATTTAACTATGATAATAACCCAATATTGTTGCTAATTGTATATTAATGTATATAAACTATCAACATGCTATATATTAACTATTATTAATCCTGTATAAATCAGTAGGATAATTAATTACACTAGAATGCCAATTTAACTCTTTCAAATCTTCTATGTAAAATATCTCTAGAAAGCAGGTCTGATTGAATGAAGTCTTACTGTAAATTGTCAAATGCTATCTCTTCTTCATGCCTGCATTAAGAAAGGCACTCTTAATCATAAGAATTAAGAACCATATTATTTTCACTGGTGGCAATTTAAAACATACCAGAAAAAGTTAAAATAATTTCAGATATTATGCCACAACCATTTTTGATCATGCAATAGTTTTTTATTCTCATACTTCCCGTGCTCTTTTTTATGAGATGATGCAAAAGTTGAGATAAAATAAAAAGGTGTCAAAGTGAGAGATATAAACATTTTCCTAAGCATTTAATGAGATCTCCAGAGCCAAAGGCAAACCAGTAACAAATCATAACTTTCCACATATTGAAAAAGGGCAGGAATTAGGGAGAAGAATGTCAGAGGACCCTGTAGCTTGTCAGCTGGAATTAATTGAATTTATCCATGCCAAGAAAACCTTCCTTTTCTAAATGAGAATTCATGGTAGCAATTTCATCTGGATTTTAAAGAAGTACTTGCTGTTTGTTATTTTGTGCTTATGAAGAAAATGCAATAGGAGTAAAACAAGGAACAAAAGTAAGTCTTCTAAAAAAAACCCATTTAATTTTTCATTGTTCCTTTTTATTATTAGAATGTTTCTATACTTTAAGCAAAAAATTTAACTTTTTTACTGTTACGATTATACTGTAGTTAGCAACAACACAAATATAATTAACCCTAGCCTTAACCCTAGAATTGTATTAGAAAAGAACATCTTGGAACTGATTCCTTTGTTTGGCACTATCATTACAAAATTTATCATTATAAATTCTTATCTTATTTATAGTTATACAATATGGTGCACTCAAAAAATGGCTCTGTGAGGAAAAATATCAACTACTCCCATTTATTGTCTTGTATAATCCTTGAGTTTTATCAGTTTACCAACAAATAGTATAATGAAGGAAACATGACTACTTCGCTTGTTCAGTTTTGACAATCTAGTCTAGTTACAAAAAGCTGTATTTAGTGCATCCAACCATCTTAGCAGAATTTTAATAATTATTAAGAGACACTATGAACACATTATAAAAATAAATGTACTGCCATTATTGATACAATGTTGGAAAATGTCCCTTGCACAAATTCTGGGAAATCTAGCATATCACTCTATTTAATTATGTAAAATTATTTATTTTTATTTATTACATTTACTGACCACCCATTTTACCACAAGGTAACTCTGGGTTGTTTGCAACATCAAAAAAATAAAATTTTACAAACCCTATACACAATAGGAGATAAATAAGAAAAAAGACATACAACCCTGAAGAACCTGAAGATTTTGAATTGCTTAAAATGAGTAGGAAATTTACAGCTCCTGGTTCTTCAACTTCTACTTCTCTCCATCATCTGGAGGACAGCATTCAATACAGACAATGTTAAAACAAGAAAAAGAACAAGAAAAAGTGACTCTGCAGATGATTATGCAAGCAATTCAAAATATTCAAGCAAGATCAGAGAATATTGAAAAGAGAATAGAGAACATCGAACAAAGAACAGAGAACATTGAACAAAGAACAGGGAAAACTGATGAAAAAGTGGAGAACATCCAACAAATGATGTTGAAGTATGATGAGAGATTCCAAAAAAATTGAAGAAGAAGATAAACAAAGAGACAAGAAGATTGGAGATATTGATAATAGATTAATGGTGGTGGAACAAGATAAAAGTGGTATGTTGAGATGGGACATGGATAGATCAGAATTCTATCTCAGATTCCAAAATGTAGAGGAAGAAAAAGGACAAAACCTAGCTGAGATAATGATAGAAATACTGACTAAAGCTTTGGAAATAACTCAAGAGAAGATGATGGATGGAATAGATGAGGTTTATCGAGTTTTCACAAGATGTGCGATGAGAAATAGCTTACCAAGAGAAGTTCACATTAGATTTACAAAGAAAGCCATTAAAACGCAAATATTGCAAATGGCAAAAGAGAAAACATTGAAATACAAAGACAAGGAGATTGTGGTCTTGAAACAAATACCCAGAAGAGTGAGAGAGATGAGAAGAGAATACCGATTCCTGACTAAAATGCTACTTTAAAAAGAGGTGAATTATAGATGGCTGATTCCAGAAAGTTTAATGTTCACATGGCAAGAACAGAGACATAGAATTGACTCAATTGAGAAAGCAGAATTATTTTATACAGAATTTTTTGGAAGGAAAGAGGAAGAGGCAGAAAAAGAGATCTCACTAATTGAATTCCAAGAGGACTGCCAAATGGCGACTGAAAAAGAAGGAGCAGTAGGTGGAAAGGTGGAAGCCAAAGAACAACGTGAACTAAGATCTACGAGAGCTGCTAAACCTAACTATAAAATATAACCATGGAAGAGAAAAAATTGATTACAATTAATATAAATGGATTTAACTCAGCCGTTAAAAGAAGGAAAACCTTTCATAAATTAGAGAAATTAAAATTTGATATAATTTGTAATAAGAAGTACATATTAAAAAACAATATGAGCAATTTTTGGTACAGCAAAAATTAGGGCAAATATTTACTTCCTTGACCCAATGTAAGAAAAGAGGAGTGGTTTTATATATTAAAGAGACCACCCCAGCAAAATTAATCTATACCGATGATGATGGAAGAATACTAATGGTGGAAATAATGGACAATAATATGAAAACACTCCTGATTGCAATTTATGCTCCGAATGACAAACAAGAAGAAATCTACAAAAAATTACATATGAAAATAATCGAACTGGACTATGCTAATATAGTTATGATGGGAAATTTTAATGGAATTGTAGACAATAAATTGGACTATACAGCACAGAAAACAATAAAGCAAAACAGAAAGACTCTCCCTAAATCTTTTTTGAAAATGGTAGATGAAATAAATTTAAAAGATACATGGAGAGAAAGAAATGCTAAAACTAAACAATACACTTTCTATTCAAATAGACATTTATCATGGTCCAGAAGAGATATGATATGGATGTCAACAGAATTAATAACTAACATTCAAGAAATAAATACTGAAACAAGTACTTGGGCAGATCACAATCCAATGACAATGAAATGGAAAGGACAAAAAAGAAGATCTAGACGGATGTTAAATAATACTATTTTAAAGGAAAAAGACTTCACACAGTGGATGGAGAAAGAATTGCCTTTTTTCTTTAGAGAAAACAAAAAAGAAGATACATCAATTCAGAATGTATGGGATACAATGAAGGCATATGTTAGAGGCTTGATAACAGACTATACAAGGAAAAGGAATACTATGAAAAGACTACACTCTAAGGCCCTAGAGGATGAGCATAAAAGACTTGAAAAAGAGCTACAGAAAATGCCACAGAAAAAGGACATCAAGCTAAAAACGGATATAATTAAACACAAAATGGGTCAAAAAGAAAAAGAAGAATTAGCACAGAAAATTAGAGGTGCTAAACAGAACTACTTTGAAGATGCAAACAAACCAGGTAGATGGTTAGCATACAAATTGAGAAAGGAGAAAGAATCAAGGAAAATATTGCAATTAATAGATGACCAAGGCCAAGTTTGCCATGGTAGCAAAGGAAGAAGGAAATCATTCGAGACTTCTATGGGAAATTATATATGCAAGAGAATATTGATGAGGAAAGAGTTAAGCAGTACTTACAAAATGCTAATTTACTTCAGATACCTAAAGAGACTGAAAAAATGTTAGAAAGCAATATAACGATGATGGAGTTAATTGAAGCACTCAAGAAGCAAAATAATGGAAAGGCACCAGGCCCAGATGGACTTTCGGCAGAATTTTATAAAACATTACAAGAATCATTGAGCATCCCATTGTTAGAAGTCATGAATGAAGTTATATTAAAGAAGATACCTAAATCATGGTCAGAAGCCTATATTACACTTATTCCAAAAGAGGAAGCCGACCCATTACAAATTAAGAACTATAGACCCATTTCTCTACTAAATGCAGATTATAAAATCTTTGCTTCAATATTGGCAGAAAGACTTAACAAATATTTAAATAATTTTATCATCCTAATCAAAATGGATTTCTGCCAAAGAGATAAATTAAAGACAATATGAGAGTAATCTTGGACACCTTGGAATGCTACGAGGCACATCCTGAAAAACAAATGGTTCTGATATTTCTAGATGCACAGAAGGCATTTGATAATGTAAATTGGCAATTCATGTTATTACTGTTGGAACAGATGGGTTTTGCTAGAAAATTTATTCAAGTAATAGAAGCTATATACTATAAGCAAAAGGCAAAGGTAATGATAGAGGGAGAATTGACAGACTCTATTAATATAAGAAAAGGAACAAGACAAGGGTGCCCAGTATCACCTTTGTTGTTTGTGTTAACTTTGGAAGTGTTCAACAGAAATATTAGAGATGAAAAGAATATAAAAAGAATGAAAATCAAAAATGAAGAATTTAAGCTGCAAGCATTTGCGGATGATCTAGTTTTCATCTTAGAAGACCCTTTAGAAACAGCATCAAAATTGATAGAAAAGATAGAGACATATGGAAAGGTGGCTGGTTTGAAAATAAATAAAGATAAGACAAAGATTTTGACAAAGAATATGCTGTTAAGACAAAAGGAAGAACTGGCAGACCTATTGAAAATTCAGGTCACGAATAAGATTAAGTACTTGGGGGTATATTTGACAGCAACATTAAAAGAGAATAATTATATTAAACTTAAACAGCAGATAGCGCTAGATTTGGTGAAATGGGAAAACTTACAACTGTCACTAATAGAGAGAATTTCAACAATCAAGATGAATATATTACCCAGAATTTTATATTTGTTTCAAACAATTCCAAGTCGGCTTGGAAAAGACTACTTTGAATATTTAAATAAAAGTGTGTTGAAATATATATGACAAGGTAGGAAAGCGAGAATAAAGTTAAAACTTTTGCAAGATGCTACAATTAGAGGAGGATTTGGTTTGCCCAATTGGGAATTGTACTACCAAGCTACAAATCTGATGTGGGTTAAAGAATGGATAAGACTAAGAAATACTAGATTGCTGACATTAGAAGGACATGATTTGTTGTTGGGGTGGCATGCTTTTTATGGTACAAAGGAACTAAAACACAGGGGTATTCTAGAAGACATTATATAAGGGAGTCTCTGTGGTTAAACTTGGGAGAAGATTAAAAGACAATGTTATTTGAAAATTCAAGTCTGGTAATCGACTATTGAAGCATTTTTGTATCCTATAATGTACAAAAAGGAACAAACAATTAGATATGGTGAAATATTGAATGAAAAGGGTGAACTTAAATCTATGCAAAAACTAGAAAAACAAGGTATAAAGATGAATTGGTTTTCATATGCGCAAATACATTCAAGGTATGATAGATTCCAAAACAGAAGGTTTCTATGATAAACTGACTGACTTAGATAAGATTTTGACAGGTACTGATGAAAAGCTAATTAAAAAACTGTATGGATATTTATTAGAAATTAAACTAGAAGAAGAACAAGTTAAAGAAATTATGATTGCTTGGGGGAAGAATTTTGGATGTGGGATCGATTTAGAGAAATGGCAAAAAATGTGGTCTCAAAATTATAAAATGACAATGTCAACAGCATATAAAGAAAATTATAAGATGTTTTACAGGTGGCATTTCCCCCCGACAAGAATAGCAAGAATGTTCAAGAATAAATCCAAAAAATGTTGGAAATGTCATCAGACACCTGGCTCATATTACCATATGTGGTGGACTTGTGTGGATGCCAAAAAATACTGGACTAAAATCTACATGTGGTTGGAAAAAATGACAAAAAAACATATAGACTTGAAATCAGAGATATTTTTATTGGGAATTTTACCTGAAATATATAGTAAAGACTTGAAATACCTGATTGTAAATGTATTAACAGCGGCTAGGATTGTATTTGCTAAAAACTGGAAAAATGAGAAAATACCATCGCAGGAAGAAATCATTAAGAAAATATTGGAATGTGCTGAAATGAGTAGATTGACATTTGAAATTAGAGAACAAGAGGATAAACAATTTTATAAAATTTGGGATCTTTTCTATCAATGGTTAGACATAAAGTATGGTAATGAAATATGAGACTTTTAGAAAATAATAAATATATAAAGATGTACTTCTTTCTTATTATATCTACAAAATGATTTTAGGATAGATTTGGGATGATAATATGAACTGTTGTAAAATAAACTAAGTAAATTATGGTTATCTTGTAAAACATGAGTGAATAAAAGTATAGTCAAATGATTGATTAATAATGATACTAAGGTATTTAATTTTTGATTGACAATATGAGATTATATGTAATGTAATTGTAATTGAAGACTACGAAATGGAAGCACAAAACAATTTGAAAACCAACCGGCACACTGTATGTACACCTATGGAAGATAGCTTGATGTTTTTATGTTTTGTTTGTTTATGTTTGTTTTTAAAAACCAATAAAAAAAATTTTTTTTTAAAAAAAGAAAGAAGATATACAACCCTAACCCAAAGATGGGGAAGGAAGGAGTAGGATGAGTGAGGGAGGAGATCTCTTATTAGTCTGTCAATCACCCCCAATGTGAAGACCTGCCTCCCACTGGAGCCCCAGCCAGATGGCTGAGACAGATCTTTAAGCTCTTGCAGGAAGGTTTGAGCTGATCTCAGGGTGGGGGAGAAAAACTTTCCAAAGGGCAGGAGCAACGGCAGAGAAAGCTCTTCTCCTGGACACCTTCCACCAGAATACCCTGGCCCCAAATCATGCCCCCTCTGCCAGCACAGGTGGGGCAGACCAAACCCTGTGAGTGAAATAATCCTGCAAGTAGCCATGCCATGAAGGGCTTTAAAGGTAATTCCCAACATGCTGAATTGCACGTGGAAGCAAAACTACAGTCAGGGCAGTTAGCTGAACATTGTGTTACATGGCCCATTCTTTGGGCCCCAAAACTGTTCACACCATCACTCTCTGCACCAGCGGTAGCTTCCAATGTTCCTCAAGGGTAACCCTATATAGAGTGCATTGTAATAGTCCAAACACGAGATGACTATGGCTTGAATGACTGAGTGCAGGGACTCCTGATCCAGGAAAGGCTGTGTCTGGATTGATTATGTCAAAAGTACTAACCCCAGTTTATTCTAATCCAGCAATGCAGACCCTTTATTATGGAAAATCTTTATTTTCTTTTTGAAAAAGCTGTGATAAATTTGGAGATCAGGAGGCACTTCCTGACTGCATGAATTACTGTACCAATTAGTAGAACAAGCTTCCACATAACACAGTGAATCTTCACTAGAGATTCTCATAGAGAGGCTGGAGGGCATTCACCATATATAATCCACTAGAGCACTAACAGGGAGTATGGAGGTTCAACTGGATCAATTCTATGATCTCTTCCAACTTATGATTCTTTCATTCTGCAAAAAGCCCTGAAGAGTATTGTGGTCTGCTGGCAGCCTGCAGAGATGGCAGCAGAGTCGGACAGTGGGGCAAGTCCTGGAGTCTGGGGATGATTCAGATGAGGATACTGAGTCTGATACAGAGATGGAGCCAGAGCCATCTGGGAGTTATGTGCTAACTCCAGAGTCTCTAGAATCTGACAGCAGCGAGGCAGAGGCACAAGGGAAGGTTGTTCCCAGTGCGCCAGAAGTCAAGAACAGTAAGACAAAAGGGGCACTTCAGGAGTAAGGCTTGGAGGTGATTGACTCTCCCATAAGACATAAAGGCAGAGCAAAGGGACAGGAAATTTTGCAGGAAGCAACTATGTTTGTACTGGTCATTTCGAAACCTGAAGCTCTGTGTTGAATCTGTGCTCCGTTTGGCCTTGTATAACTAATTGAAAATTGAGTCATTGGCAGCATTTCAAGGAAGATAAAGGTGTGTGCTTATTAGACTTATCCTGAAGGACTTTGGCAAACTTCCATAGCTCTATTTACAAACTGTGTGAGACTCATTATGGGCTGTGAATGTCTAAAATTTACAGCCGTTGGAATAAATAAAAAAGGGTTTGGGGATTAACGTGTTTTTGTTACTGTCTCAATAAGCCTCAGTCAGAACAAAGAAGTAAAGAGCTTTATCATCTATAAACTATTATTTATAAGGATATTATCCAACCAAATTAAAAAAGCTATTCAGAATCCAAGCATGTTGTTTTCCTCTGTATCAAGTTGAAGAATTAAATGTAATTTATAGTAAATTATTTTGATGTATTCAGACTACACATTTACCTTTGTTTCTGAAGCACACGCTAGCAATCCAGAAACTGTGTTTGTGTGTGTGCATGCATGTAAAAAAACCTCAGATACCTATCTTTAAATTATGAGAATCTCCCCAAAAAGCAAAGAAATAAATGCAATTAGTTCCCTCTTTAGTGAATTTTATCTCATCAAAAACAAAGCTTCATATACAATAACATAGCATGACTATATATTCCTTAGCACTGCAGCCATTTTTATATATTACAAAGATAAATAATATAGATTGAAAGGTGGAATTTAGTTAAAATCATTAGGTAGGTTATATTATTTCCATATTTATTTTAAATTTGTTCATGCCATCTTAATTTTATTTCAAATACACTATAAACAGAAATATTCTGAAAATATATGTAGCACAAATAAAAGACAATAAAAGGAATGCTCCCGTTTTTCAGATACTTCTAGAAACTGTCTAAAGGATTAATCTGCAGCTATTCAATTGCAGAACATTGCTTCTGTGCTACAGACTTGTATATAAACTATTAAATCTATTAAATCAATAGCAATTCCTCCAATATACTATTAAAAATGATTTAATGAGCAGTACATTTTTATTGATGGGTCAGGAAAGCCCTTTTTCAGCAACTGTGGCTGAATATAAATATATACAACCTCTGATCCATCATTGCAATTATATAGAAACTGAAACATGAAATATGAACTATTTAAAATATACATGAAGATGTGAACAGGAACAATTTGGAATACAGACAAGCTAGAAAAATTCTGCATACAATGTTAAGAATAAAGAAACTGTTATTTTTCAGTTAGACAACTGTTCCATAACCTCTGCTGCCTTGTTATGGGTCAAAAACAAGAATCATTCCCAGAAATATCCATGACTGAGCCTTTTCTGCATATGCTGCATGTGCAGTACCAAATTGTGGCCATTTCCCAAGGCTATATTCTTCATTATTAAACAGCAAGAACAAATGGTATAAAGGCTGTTATTCCAAAGAGGGTTTGTGAAAATAAATCATTTACAATATGAAATTAGCAAGCCATGGTGCAATTAAACATTTTGTAAGATTATGCTGAACAGCCTTTGTCATTTTAATACTCATTCTCCCAGTTTGGTGAAAATGTGTTAGAATTCTTCGTTCCTTTATTTCAAGGCATCATGATTTTATTGGTCTCACTGTAAAATTCTACCTCATTAGTTATCCTGAACTTCTGCATTTGAGAACGTCAAACAAAGTTGGCAATAGAGAAAAGACATACTTTTAGAGTGTAATAGTCAATCCACGTCCCAATTATTGTTTCAGAGATATTTCCTTATCTTAACAGAGTAATTGGTGGACACAACAGCCATAGAAATGGGAACAACTTCAAACTTATTGAATTTCCTTGTGGAAACTGGTAGAAAGTGTTGAAAATGATTACATGATTGCAGCTGATTGAAGCAGTCGCAACTTTGCCAAATTTCAGTCTCATGGGAGTAATGGTTTTCATATTTTGGACACATTCATAAAGCACATTCCAAAACATGACCTTTTTTTTCTCTTATGTTTCTACTCTATATTATTTGTTGTGAGCTACAACAATTTTGACAGAAGCCAAAATTATTCAGAAGTGTAAATATAAATGTTATGCCAATCTACAAACAAAGTAATGTATGTATAGCTCATAATAAATAATTTACATACTGACACTAAATTAAAAATATATTAGCAATAAATATTTGTACAATTTAGGATGCTTTTTATTTCATAAGCTATTATAGTAGTTAAGATTGGATAGAGACTGTGGACTGTCCCCTTCACACATTCACTAGATCTAAGGAAATCCAGTCACCATCCATAGTCAAATTTACAGTGTAGTTCTTGAGGGGATAAAATAAAAAGTTCCTCATATATGCTACTTCAGATTCCATAAGAAAAGATAAAAAATACATGTAATAAAGAAGCATTTGTAATATGACTGTAAAATTTCTCCTGTGACATGCCAGGTTTATTTCTCTACAGAAATGCATTGCTCAGTGTACGTATCACAAACTATTTGGGATGTATCATTGAAAAAAATATGTTTACGGGATTTTGCATTGAAATACCACATGAGAATCAAACTGAAACATAAAAGGCCAGATTTACTCCTAGCAATGTACAATTAATAGCTATTCAATCATGCCAACAATTAAAGCAAACATAATACTAGTTGACAGCTGGCTTGAAAAAAATTGGCTCCTGAAAGTAACAAATATGCATCAATTTTCCTTTAATTCTAAAATAAAGGTATGAATATGCATGATCACCAAGAATTTGTATCATTATCTGTATTGCACTTCAAGTATGAATTTAAGCAGGATACAGTTTGTTTAAAAAATCTATCAACAAACTATAGTCATCTGTTTAGAAATATGGGCATACATGGATTTTTTTTCTAATGGCATTCGACTAATTCACTGATAGCATTCACTGATAAACATACCAACATAAACTCAAAAGTTATGGACAAATCCAAAATGAAACTAGACCATTAAAAATGTAGCCAGATTAGTATAGCTAACTCTGGCAGCAAAAATAATGTTGGGAACATACAGGGCTTTAAGAATTGGGGGGGGGGGGGGCACACTCATTTCAGCAATCAGTTCTATAACCTCGTGTAACACATAACAAATTTGCAAACCTGTGACATACTGCAGAATTATTAATATTTGCAATGTGTGAATTAATTCTTCAAGCAGCTTTATAATTAGACCTCAAATGTTATACTGAATAGTTGATTCAAAACTTATTTTTTCTTGTCAAAAAACATTGTTGCAAATCAGCTGGAGGACTTTATAACACAAGGCAACATGCTGGCAATATGAGTTAACAAGCTGATGAAACAATACTATTGTTTTAACTTCAGATCCCAATTTTTCACAATATCTGAATTCCTCAACTTATAACTGGTCATTTAGTGACCATTTGAAATTAGAATGGACCCCCCAAAAAAGATTTTTTAAAAACTCCTTTTGTGGTCATGTGATCACATTTTGGGCACTTGGTAATTGGCTCAAATTTACACCTATTTGCAACATCCATGGTCATATGATCACAATGCACTTTTTGGGGGGACGGGGGCTGGAAACCAATATTTACTTCCAGCTTCAGGCAAAAAAACACCCACTATAGAGTATGGGTTCATTAACGATTGTGGTGTTTGCTTAATGGCCATGGTGATTCACTTAATGACTGCCATAAAAAATGTCATAAAATCAGATTAGTTGTGTAATGATCTGCTTAACAATATACAATGCAATGTCAGGCTCAGTTATACTTGTAAATCAAGCACTAGCAGGGAAAATTAATCTATACCATTAGATTATACCTGGGTGGCCCCTCCAGGTGCAGTCTCTATTGCACGCTTATTGGACATATTTTTCTCATTTCATAAATTTTTGCTTTGTACTTTAAGGACCTCTTAATTACCTTATAGATCTCAAGAAGCTTTTTCAAACAATAGAGTCTCAGGAAACAGAACTGTATACTCTCTATGTATTTTCCTGGGGGCAGGGGGCGGGGAGAGATAGCAAAGAGAAACAGTTTCAGATATCCAATGATTTCCCAGTCCTGTCAAAAATCAGATTTCATTTGCTCAAATCCTAAACATTAACCCCCTTGTGCTGGTCCTGCATTAGAGCACTTGGAAGTAGTGCTTTTGTCCCTTTTGGCATTGCTCCTCTTTCTCTTTGAAACTTATAGTATGTTTGGACTTTCAGAAATATGAAAGGTACGAAGCTGTGAAATCATAGTGTCAGCAATCATAGCTTTGGCAGAAGAGCTGTTACATGATACCATAAGCACAAGTACACAACCTACAGCTTGTGAACTCTCTACATTCCACCAGGGTATTGCAATCACTGTAATGGTGAAGAGAAACAATTTTTTACACCATTTCCTCTATATGCACAATATGATTTTCCTTCTAAATTCTTACATATAATGTGCCATGGCAGGGGCTTAGATTTTTAAAAGCAAGAATCTGAGCTCCCCTTTCTTTTTCTCCCCAGCCAGTCTTCTTGTCTAGCCGTTTTCTCCTGATACAACCTATCAGAGTGTGACTCTTTCAGAAGCGTTCTGCAAGCTCCGTGGTCAGCAACCTGTAGCAGGGAGATTTTGATGTATAATAGGAAGCTGTTATTGTGGAACCAATTGCTATTGGGTAGTGTCAAATGTGGGTCCTGACAGAAAAATGAAATGACAGACAAGAACAGCAAAAAATAAAAGTGGCTCCAGAAGAAAAAAAAATGCAAATCCTACATAGAAAAAATATTAGGAAAAGAACTAATCTCTTCAAAGAATGAATATGAAAATGGCCACAAGGAAAAAGGATGTAGAAACTGTTAAAAGAGTAAACTTTAACAACACTTTCCTTTTGTGAGTTGCTAAGTATGTGGAGAATTTTAAATGGGTGATTCAAAAAGGATGCCAATAAAGGGTGCCAATAAAAGGGAATATTTATAGCTCTCTGAGCACAAGGACCCATTAAAAGGATATTTAGTAGTATGACGAAGCAAAAAAGACTGTGGATGAGATGAAAATACATTAAAAAAGAATGACTGCTGGAAAAATGAGAATAAAAATTATTGTAGAGTGAAAAAAGGACAGTTGGCAAGAATGTAATCAAAAACAACAATACTGGTTAAGATTAAGAGAAGCAAATAAAATGCAGAAAAATTTTGATGGAAATAAAAAATATTTGGGAAGTAGGTAAAAGAAAGAACAGAATTTCAAAATAAAACTGAGGAAATAATATAGAAAGAAAATGGGTTAAGAAAATATTGGAAATAATATTTGAGAGTCTATAAAGGAAATGTGTGGAAAAATGGAATTGAAATGAATGGATTTCTTTAAGAATGTTGAAAAAATGATGAGATAACAAATGATGATGAAAAGGAAGAATAGGAGAAGACATAATCACTGAGGAATGTTTAAATATGAAAAAGTTTACACAAATGCTGCATGTTTACTAAAGAAGATGAAGTATAGGATAAGTGAAAAGATTTTAATAGTGAAATGTTTGCAGAAATATGGAGTTAAAGTTTTGACTCAATGTCATAACAGCAGTATATGATAGAAATAAAGTGTAAGAGAGATATACATTGAACGCTTAGCAAATAGTTCAATAAGGAACAGGATGAAGACAAAGATATCTAAATTCTCCATGGTTCTTTAATGCATTTATGAATAAATGTTTAAGGAATGCTTCTGATGAATGATGAGGAAGTGAATGTACGTGTACTATTTGGCCATGTTGTTAACCAAAAGCTTGAGTGATCTGTAGTGAATAGATGTAATAAAATGTGTAGATGACCTTGGGGGACAAGGAGAGGAGATGCTGCCTAGGAAACAATCAAACAAAAAAGAGAGGAAATTTCTACTTTCAGACTTTCAAGATTCTGTTACTGTAGCCTTACAATAAAGAATATCATTTTAAACTATACCACCAACACCATTTGTTTAAAATGGTATAGGGTTTCCTGTCTTAATAAGGGGTTGATTAGAAGACCTCCAAGCTCCCTTTCAGTTTTGTTATTCTGATAATTAGTTCATATAGATGAGTTTCCTGTCTGGTTTATTTGGGAGGGGTGACACAGCCCAAACCACCTAACAGGACTTTTATCGTAGTGAAATGAGCAGGAATTAGACATATTTAAGGGGGAGGGAGAAGGAGACAGAAGACAGAGAGGGATGGAGATAAAGAAGGATGGAGGGAGGAGAGGGAGGGGGGAGGTGGCATAAAAATAGAATAACCATAATAACAAAGAGTCTCACAAATTTCTTAGGCATATCCCTCCCAAATAGCAAAGAAAACATTAGATAATTGAATTATATTTTAGTGACACTATGTGGCTACATGCCAATTTGCTATCTGCTGAATTGAATTTCTTGTCATTGTGTAGGACAGATGAAACCTCATAAAGAAACATAATTCAGAAAGAAAATAGAGACCTTAATAATCAAATCTAATAAAGTGGATTAGAGAAGGAAGTTTATTCAAATTTGCTTATTTTCTTGTATTGTCAAACTGAAGTGCACATTGATCACCAATTTAGCACTTATTTTCTAAACCTAAAAACTTATCCAGAAGGATATAAATCAGGGGTATCAAACTGGCAGGCCACAGGCCGGATGTGTCATGTACAGATCACGCCCACCCCAGCTCTGCGAATGGGAAACACATCATGAAACCTCACATGACCGCAATGTAATGTGGCTAGTTTGACACCCATGATATAATTAACACCTGAATTTTTAGCATACTGAGATTTATCTAGCATCTAATTTAACTTGCTTTACTATGCCAGCAATTTACCTCATTTTACACAGAGAAAAAAATAATATTACCATTGATAATATTACTACAGCTATTTTACATTTAGATTTGCAACAGTTTTTCTCTCCCTCCCAATTCTGACAAGAAAATTATTGTTCTATTTGGCTATGAGGTTGATTTACTGTTTTATAAATGACAGGTAAAATTCTGCTGGTTTTTTGCTACAAGATAATCAGAATGTTTTTAAAAAGACTATAGCACTTAATCATAATAATAAGATTTAAAAGGAAGTAAATGAAGCCAAAATTATGACATGGTTCATACATCACATTAAGATGTAAACTACTGTTTATCAACTACACTGCTGACTTCATGCATTTCAATTTAAAAAACAATCCCAAGCATTTTGAATTGTGAATATCCTGTAAAATCCTGTAAAATGAAGGATTTTTTAAAAAAATAGAACCCTACTATTTTAAATATAAAAATGGTCCAATTAATTATCTAATTCTAACATTCCATTTAAAACAACCTCAATGAGAATGTTTTAGTGAATTCTTAGGAATAAATGTTATACTTGCCCAGAGTTTTTTGGCATAAGTAATTTCTATAAACCAAAGAAACACAGTTGCCCATAATAGACTCTTATGATTCATGCTGAAGGAAATCCATCAGCTAAAAACCCAAGAAAAATATTCCTACTATTACTCCACACATATTGCTAAGTGCTGCATTGGAGAATGTTTCCTCCAATAAGTAAGCTTTAAAACTGCAGATTTATTACGACTATTATAATAGTATTGAATTATTGTTTATGTCTAATTTCCCTTTTATATGCATGTAGAAGAGTAAGGTTAAATTGAATCTTAAATTCTGTTTTTTTTTCCATATAAGTAAGATATCATTTATTAAATCTCATATTTTCATTTGCATAAGCAGAATATATGGAGATTGGATTTCATTTTTATCAGAGAATATTAGAACAAGGTACAGTCCCTTCTCTAAGTTTGTCCTGTGCATTGGCACTTGGAGGAAAAAACCCAATACAATGACTATTAGCAAATTACAAACACACATAACATATGTATAACCATAAGCAAATAGCTTGGTCTAGTGCAAGGCTCTGCTAAAATACATTCCGCACACAGTATAACAAGAGAATTAATATCTTAGAAAACTTTTTTGGATTTCTCAAAACGGTACTAAAAATCAATTTTGCACTATTAAAATGCATTGCAAATAATCCAGCAAATGATTTATTGAGCAGATTAAATCAGTTTGTGTTTATTGTAAATATTCTAGAATTCATTTAAAAAGTAATAAATTATCAATTTGTTTATTATGTGAAACAATACCTTGTAAAATTTCTTTAGCATCACAATAATATTTTATTATTGGAAACTCAGTTAAGAAGTTAGGAAAAGACACAAAACAATTACCTAAAAGCAAAGAAACTTCAATGAAATCAAAGACAAGCAATGGTTTCTTGTTGTTTCCAAGACATTATGAAATTGAACTAATTATGATACCCTCAGGAATACTGTACTGACATTATTTTTATCTAAGTGTTTCTTAGTATATATGACTCATATTTACATACAAATTAAGATGTCATGCTTAGTGAGAATTTAATGCAACCTTGTATTTAACTTCTCACCTAGCATCATGAACTCCAGGCAAACAAGTCCATCCAGCAGAATGAGCAAGACTGAGATGCAACAAATATATCTATTTTTATCTATTTCGATTAATATTTTTACTGACCTACATCATTAGCCTCTTAATAGTGTTATAAATAATAAATAATATATAGGGGTTTATTTTTTAGTCCATTTGATTACAAATAGCTGTTAATGTTGTTTAACAATCAGTATTTCCAGGGCTATAAAAATACGTTCCTAATATCAAATATAGTTTTGCTGCATTTAAAAGAGCAAACAGATATAAATGAACATAGATATCTTACAATTCCTTTTCTATTCTATCTGTCCATTCTCCTTTATTCCTTCTAAATTACCCTAACATCCATCTGCATAGCTTCTATCACAGACATCTTCATCAATTCCAAAGCAGCAGCTATGGATGGAATGAAAGGCCCTTGAATAAATAAAAAGTACTGTATCTTTTGGAGTATAAGATGCACTTGCCCCCCCCCCCCAAAAAAAAAAGTGGATGGAAAAGTCTGTGCATCTTATACAGCGAATATTGCCGAAGCCCCGCCCACCCCCACTCTTCAGCCTATGCCTCCCAGCAATTTGCCTCCTTGCAGCAAACAGCAAACAGCCTAGTCAGCTTCAGCACAACCTGATTAGCACAAGCAGCTGATTGTCTATAGGATCAGCCTCCCAACCATCAGCTGTTTCAGGCTGCAGGGATTGCCACAGCCTGTTGCTGCCTCCATGTGCCCCATTTTCAGCCTCTGCATCCCATTTTTGGCCTCAGCGCACCCCATTTTCGGCCTGTTCCTATCCCCGCCGCCCAGAACTGGCCAAAAATGGGGTGCGCAGAGGCTGAAAATGGGATGCAGAAGCCAAAAATAGGGCGCACAGAAGCAGCAATAGGCAATAGCAATCCCTGCAGCCTGAAACAGCTGATCGTTGGGAGGCCGATCCTACCGACAATCAGCTGCTTGTGCTAATCAGGCTGTGCTGAAACTGACCAGGCTGTTTGCTGTTTGCTGCAAGGAGGCAAATTGCTGGGGAGGCAGAGGCAGATTTTTTTTCCCTTGTTTTCTGTCAGTCTTCAAGAATCTATCTTCTACCTGTCTTTCTGGCTGCCATAGAAATGGGGGGGGGGGGGGTTTACATTAGGCTTGGTGGTGGGGGAGTGTGCTGGAGGCTTAAGTTGGTAAAACTTGGGAAAGCTTTCTTGTTTATGCTTACTTGTTTACTGCACAGCTGCAGCTATCTATCTATCTAGGCCAAAGTCAACGGCCAGAAGTCTGCCTGAAGATGCCCCACATGACATTATTCACATCTCAGATTAGATGGCCAGTTTGAACTATTATGGGTAGGAACATTACCATAACTTTGTATATGTGATTCTCATGCCTAATTTCTCAGATCGTGAAGTACTTTGATGCTACCACTTGATTTCCAGTAAAAGTCCTTTTCTCTATTAACAATGGAGACCTCTTTCTTGGAAATCCTCCTTCTTGGATTTTAAATGGAGAACAGCCTGACATTTTCCTCCCCAAAAGCTAGGTGCGCCTTATACTTTGAAGCATCTTATACTCCAAAAAATACAGTATATCTATATATGGATTTGGGAAAAGATATTTCCCCATGAAATAATCCTCCATCTCTTTTGTGAGAAAGTTGTGGCCTATTTTCTTCCAATTTCCAAAACTGCACTTGACAGTGGGACTGTGAAACCACATATTCTTGCCATCCTCTGACTATTCCCAACATTTGGATATCACCAGAAATACACCCAACTATTCAGGTCCAAGAATTATTCTTTTTTGTTAACATCTTATGTTTAGTTAGACCCATTCATCGTTACCTATCCTTTCCCCATATTTTAATAGAATAATAGAATACCTTTATTGTCATTGCATTCCACGAATACAATGAAATTTGAAAGCTACTCCAGCACAGTGCCCCAAACACCACATCACAATCATACTACAGAGAATAATAATAATAATAATAATAATAATAATAATAATAATAATAATAATAATAGGACTAAATCACAAATGCGCTGCTTGATTCAAGACAATTACTGCCATAAGAAATATCAAATGCCATAAGAAATATGAACAATCATATTCCAAGTTAAGGTCAGTTCAACTCCCCTTTTCCTACCACAGTTCCCGCATTTATATCTGACACATAAATCAACTTCATGTCATTGCTATGTTGAGTTTTCACTAACCCCATTCATAACATCTCAGGATTTTTCTCCATTACTGTCCACTTCCATTCTCAAAATAGCAAAATATAAAATAGTATGCAGCGAAACAGCATTTTAGTGAACTAAAATGGGGTGGATGTATATATTATTATTTAACCACAGAATGTTATCACCTGCAATCATATATTATCTACAGTGACTGTACAATATCAGTAAACAACTGGTGGTATTTTGATAATGATGTCATTACACAATCTTGTTAATCAACATGGAACATTGTTCCATTCCATACAACTGAGATTTCACTGTAAGGAATTTGGACTGGATTGTAACATTGACAAAAAGAGACTATGCAATGAAACAAACCTATCTACCTACCTACTTACCTACCAACCTACTACCTACCTACCTCGTCAAAGACTGAAAATTGAGGAGAAAATTGAGGAGAAAAGCCCATTGCTGCTTTTAAACTAGTGTACTAGATACTGGTGATTTTTTATTTTATTATAATATTTAATTTATAAAAGAACCAAATGCAACAATTAGTTACCATATTTTATAAGATTGTTTCTAAAAGCTACTTTTATTAACATTTCAGCTACTTTTATTAACATTTTATTGGCAACTTGAACCACTATCTTAAAATTATTTCAATATATCTACTCAAATGTTAGTTTATTTTATTCTAATATCTACTGGACTAACTATTGTAGCTAATTCTAATCAATTAAAGTAAAACAATTTATTTCAATATTAAAGTAATATGAAATCAAAATAGTCACATCACACTAACCTGCAGACACGGGCAGGAAAATACAGTTTCTGCCAAGATCGACATAGATATTTTGAATGATCAATTACGCGAATCCAGTCTAGTTCATCCATGGATACCTCAATATAGTAGGAATATGACCTTTAAAGATCAAATAAATTAAAAATATTGCCGTTATCTATCTAAAATTTTCACATAATATTTTAAACACTCTGGGGATCACTATATTACATTCAATTTTAGACCAAAAAAACCTATATTTAGGCCAAATGAGCTAATCTTGCTTCCTTCTGTCTCTGTAATTCCTTACAAAGATCCAAAATATATTCAACAGTTCTGAGAAAGGGGATGAACAATCTTATTAACCCATCAATTTTATGAGGCAAGATAAAGCTAAGTATACAACAAATCCACCTCAGTTTCAGGTAAATGCAAATATTTAACACACTTAAGATACAAAAGAAAATATTCTCTGAGTTTTTAGTTTTAAAATTTAAACTTAACCAGAAAAGTTGTACATAAAATATCAATAGGAACCTGAAAACATTTAGTAGGTGATAGACATCATTAAATAGCTTAAGCATGTGGATGTGTTATAACTCACTTTCCCATAATTTTTATTTGGCATTTACTGTATTTTATCAACATCTGTATCTATTTAAAACATTTTTATACTACCTGACTTCTATAAACAGTTCAGAAGGCACACAAAACTACAAGTATAAATCTTTTCCTGCCCTTTGGTACCCTTGTAAGGCAATATTAACTTGTGGTGACTAACCCTGACTCGTCCCTGCAAGTTTTTTCACAATATTTTTCAGAAGTTGTTTACCACTGCCTCTTCCCTAGGGTTGAGCGAAAAGTTCATCCAGTTGGCTTTGTGCCTAAAGCAGAACTAGAACTCATAGTCTCCCTGTTTTTTACCTGGTGCCTTAATCACTACACCAAACTGATGCTCATTAAGCAAAATAGGGAATTATTGAAGTGTTAATAAAAGTATCTAAAACAGTATTTCTTACAGCAGTGAAAGTAGGCATTTAAAAAGACTCTCAAATCAAATCTTTATTATGGTTAAAAACCAACATAGTTAAAACACTTTTAGAACTTGTGTAACAAAATATAAATATCATTTTTTAAAATAACTAAATATTCCCATTTATTTTTACTAAGTCTTTATCTTTCATTATGCTATGTTATTTCATTTTAATGATTTTATGTACTTGAAATCACTCCCAATCAGATACGTTTTCTTCAGTTGAATTTCTTAGTGTCAGCTGAAGTTCTCAGAATCTGAAGATAATAAAATGATCATATTTTCAAGCTCATTTCATTTTTCTTTTTTTAAGGCCAAGAATAAAAAACAAAAAGACCCTACCTGCTATCTCGATCCCATAGTAATATTCGTATGTGATTGATTATTGATGGCTGACCCAATTTAATTTCAATACCAGAACGGCAATCATCATCAATAGGATGTCGGGAAAATCCATGGTCTAGATCATAGTTCTGTGTGTCTCCATCTAATAAGGCAGATTTCAATTCCCCTTTAACCACTTGGGCTCCATATTTCATAGTGGCAATGTTCTCACCTGGTACTGGAAAGAACAACAATGAAAGTGGTTTAATCTTTCTTTCTGGCACATTTCCAATTAATTGATAAAATACACTATTTCTTCTCTGTGACTATTGTTAAAACACTGAAACTTTCAATAAATACTAAACAAGAAAGCAATAAGATAGTCATGATAACCAAAGCCTGACTGATTAAGACTTGGCTTTGCAAGTTGTTCTGGGGAACCTAATGAGAGAATTTGATTCTGGAGGTGGCTGCTAGATTAACAGCAGACACTAAATTCCCTCCCTTGCCATGGTGGTGCAGTGATTAAAATGGAGTGCTGCCAGCTAACCTACTGTTCACTCCAGAAGTTCGATTCTGAATGGCTAAAGGTTGTCTCAGCCGTCCATCCTTCTGAGACTGGTAAAATGAGGACCCAGATTGTTGGGGGCAACATGCTGACTCTGTAGAAGGGCTGTAAAGCACTATGAAGTGGTATATCAGTCTATGTACTAGTACTAGTGCTTGCTTTCTGCTCCTCACTTGCTCATCTTTTTACTACCCATATCAATCTATTGTCTTTTACATTTTCATTGTTTATTTCATTGTTATGGTTTTACTTTCATTTTGTTTAAACTTCCTTTTTATTTCCTTGTTTTTTTATTATTGTAAAGTAGCCTCACGGTAAGATAAGCTGCAAATAAATTTAATAATATTTTGATCATGTTAGAAACCTCTAATACTTTGAATACAGATTATAAAATGCATAAAATGCTAATTCCTGAGAAATTAATCAAATTTGATTGATTAAAAATTACCTAGTGAATAGAAACAGCCCCTTTATAAAAACATTCTAATAAAGGAACACGGAATATGGGAACAGAAAAAACCCAAGCATAAAAATTTACAGCTGGTTACTTTAATGAAATTTAGAATTATGAAATATTCAACATGAATTCATTGTTTGAATTTTTGCAGAAAAATGATGGCTACATCTCAAAATTCCATAAATGGAAGATCAGTCAAACTAATATTTACCTCTCCACCCATTTCCTTCTGACTTTCTTTAAGTTATATCATAAAAAGAAAAGAAAACTAGTTCACAAAATACTCCCCTAATTCCTGTTCACTAGTTCACAAAATACTCCCCTAATTACGCCATGTAGTAGACTCCCAACCCACTTAAGAATAGGATTATTGACAAAAATAGTTTTTCATTGACTCAACCTTTAAATATCAAGAAACAAAGAAAAAAATGTTTTGCTATTTCACTGGTTTACTGAGGATTAGATGAATTAGGACCAGGCAATATAATTAGCATATACAATCAGTTATTATAGGCTATATATTTCTGCTGGTTTAATAGCAACAGTTGGCTAACAACATTTTTAAAATTAAAATCTTTTTAATTAAAAAGAAATTAAACTAAAAGAAATAAAAAGAAATGTATAAAACCTTCCTTTTCAAGTATCAAAATACTTACTTAACATGCCCCTATAGTTGAGGTCCATGTCCCGACTTTCAGATCGAACCTTAATGGCATCCAAAATAGCATCAGGAGATAGCAATCCCGAAGGTCTTACGACATTTAAAAGCTCTGTCAAGCTCATCAATGGCAAGCGCACTGCCTTCATGATTTCAGCATGATTTTCCTTAGGATTGTGTTTACACCAGTTCATCAATGCTTGAAAAATGTCCTTCTCAGGAGCTGCAAATGAATCCCTCAGCACAATACTGAGAAGCGCTGGCTGAAAAGTAAAAAGAAATGGCAGTAATATAAGATAGCTCAGTCAGCTTCAAGTAAAACTATACTATTTGAATTCTACAAGCTCTTCACTGTGAGCTAATAAATTATGTTGACAATAAATGTTTGCTTATAAAAACATCCCACATATCCGCATAAAATTTTTATCCTTCCAACATAAAAGCAATATTAGCAGCAGTTCTTTACTAACCACTTTCAGGTATCTGAAGCTAGAGGAGAATATTCATTTCTATGATATAAATTATGTTATTCAATACAAACCTATTAATAAAATTAATAAACAAAATTAACTTGGAGCAAAACTGTTCCCATGGCCCATTACTGAAACTTATTTTTGTTTTGTGAAGATGCTTTTTATTATAATGTGGGTTCCTTTTGGTTTTGTTTATATTATTTTTTCAAATCCAGAATCCTCCAGGATGGGGCAGATTATACGTACATATTGATACTTCTAATTAACTATTACAAAATTTCATGCAAGCACAGAAACTTTAACCTCCTGAACACAAGCTTTTTCAAGAAGCATCTTCCTAGTTTCAATACATTTCAGAGAAGGAAATATTAAGAACTGAGGAATAATTGTGATTGAAAAATGGAACAATTCAGGTAGAATACATTTCAGGAATGACTGATTATTGAAAGGGCTTATGCAGGAAAATGAAAGCAAAATTATTGTTGAATACCATCTGGTCCACTGAAAGATAAACATTTGGAAAATAGTTTTAAATTCTATTTCAACCATTTCAACCATATTTTCCTAATATATATTTTAAAAAACCTTTAAAAACTCTAAACTGCTGACATACCTTGGAAAGAGACAGAAAGCCTTCACTGGAAAGTACCTCTTGAGCATTTCTGTCCATAAATATGAAGCACATACATGTCAATTTAGGTAGTGAGTAGAGATTAGCAACGTCATAGGTCATGCAAACATTCTGAATGTTAAGAATGGTGCAAAGATATTCAGAGGTGGAATCCTCCAGTTCTGGAAACCCATATTTATGTGCTAAACTCAAAAAATCTAACAGAACTTCTTCTTTCTCATCTCTTAATGTGGCACGACCTGTATAAATATATTTCAATAACATTGTAAAGGCCTCTGCTGTGGTATCGTGGAGAGGGATTTCTGCTTCAGGCTGAGATTCACGCATTCCACCATATAATAACGCTCTGTTCAAATGTAGAGAAAGAATAAAAGTGATTAAAATTTATATTTGATAAAATCATGCAAACTTTAAAACAAAAAGAATGAAGTAACACAAATTCCAAAATTTCCAAAACCTCCAAGTGATACTTTAATCGCTGTAAAATCATCACACTTAGTTCTTAAGACAAATATTGTAGTATTTTGTTTGGATTTGAGGATATTGACAGCTTGTATCAAGCAGTTAAAAATTACTTGCAATTGATTCCTAGATGCAGTTATATACTGTTTTAACATACAAGATTATATGCAGCAGGTTTTGCATTAGAAACAAGGAACAAGACAAGACTGAACACTATGCTAGCGAAAGGAACTCTGCAGTATTTGTCCTCTCTGTTCCCTCCTTCCCCTGAAGGCCTGTAGCCTTTGAGGAATAGTTATTCAAAGGTTTGGAGGAATTTCCCAAATAGAATATGTAATCTGGGAAGTTGAGGAAAAAATTAAATTCCTTGGAAATGGGTAAAATTACCCATCACAGACAGTCCATTTGCTCTAAATTTGGGGATAATTTGGGGGACTATTTTTACAAATTTTGAAATCATTACTATTACATTTTCTTCAAAAATATTACATACTACACAACAGTATAAATATTTTAGAAAATTATACATGCTGCAGGAAAAAATTAAATTGGTCCATGATAAACTATGTATTTAAAAAGTTTTTTAAAAAACCTAAATAACAGGAAAAAGATAACAGAATTAAAGGGCAAAATAACAATAATATCAAACTGTCTTCCTCTTCAGTTTTTAATATCAGATCTCAACCAGAAACTAATTTTATGAGATTCTTGCATTTTGAAGAGTTGGGAACAAAGAGGTAACACGGAAAATTTCATAATCTGCTTCACAGCATTAACTCCTGTTTTGTTAAAGCTGTTTTTGCTGGAAACAGTTGTATGATTATTCTGAATTTCAATCCTCCTTAAATGTAGCCTATTAGTTTGAGATACTTATGTAATAGTATAACCATGCAACGTACATTCATTTTTTTACATCTAAAAAAGGCATTGTTAGACAGATAATATCAGGTTATTTCTTAATGGCTTTTTATTTCATCTTGGTTACCCCGAAACTCAAAGTACATCTGATAGGACACTATACTTCACCTGAAATACTGACACCTTGCAGCCATAATCACTCTGTGTGCAGGAAAACGTTTCTTTTCCACTATAAAGGTAACATCACTATATTCCTCCCCATTCATCAGAGCACCAACATGATCGGACAGAATGTGAACGTGATCTATTTCACCTACTGCTGTGTAAGGTCGGAGCGGATGACTGTTGCTCATGTTGTACAAGAAATGTTTATGCTACACCTAAAAGATACAGCATAAGAATAATGAAGAAAATCATTATAAATGTTAAATTGAACATAACATATTTGTAAAGGTACTAGACTAGGACCCAGAATTAATCCACTAACTTGCCAAGGAAGCTAACTGGGTGACCTTAGGCCAGTCTTTTTCTTACAGCTCAATCTATTTCACAAAGTTCTTGTGGGAAAAGAAATCAAAAAAATATATGCATATTTATGCATATATGCATAAAAATATATTGCTCTATTTCTTAGTGATTCAGAGAGACTTACAATTAAGAAAGTAGCGACTTCTATAGAAAAAAACAAAACTCATTAACTTAGTAGCAGTAAAATAACTAAACTTAATTGCCCTATCTTAAGGCCTGGGAAAACAAATCCTTCAATCATTTTTTCAATGTAATTTCATACATAGCAGACATCAACAAAATGCAGCAATATTTTCATCAAATCATTGCTACAGCTGTTATGTTGATATATAAACCATATAAAGAGGCCCTTCTAAAAATTAAAATAAACCAAATAATTATGTTATAGTACTTGCTCAATTGTATACTCTCTACAAGTTAAAACTGATTCTGTAACCACAGCAGATCAGTTAGGCCCTATATAGAAGCACTCAAATCAACTACTGAAAGCTGTAACAGAACCTTTTATGCATAATTAGCTAGAATATGAATATTTATGGATTCTTCTCCCCAGAGTCTAATTAATTATCTGAAATGGAGATGAGTGATTTTAATTATTAATATTAGAAGATTTTCCTAAGAAATAAGTTTAATCAAGGCAAAATTAACTATTCACTTCCTGTAAAACTCTAGTTGGATACAATCTCAGAGGATACAGACTTCACAGAAAATGAAAATTCAACTATTTATAGTCTAACACAGTAGTTGCCAACTAGTGGGCCGAGGACCACTAGTGGTCTGTGAGAAAATTTTGGTGGTCCACAGAGAAATGTCACCCCCAAAGCACTCCCCAAAGCAATTAATCCAGGCTGCTTGGGAATATAAGACTGTGCCCCGCCCACATGGCCCGCTGGAACACAAGGCTTGCATCGCTTGCACTGTGAACAACATGAGGTAGTGAGGGGAGGGAGGAAAGGGCAGAGGGGTAAAACTTGCCCCACTCACCCCACATGCCTCGCCTGGTCACTGGGCTGCTTCTTTCCGCTTCTTTCCACTTCTGCTCAAGGAAAGCAGCAAAAGTTTTTCTCTCCCCTAAACTCTGCCAGAAATGAGTCTTTGGGACCCTGCAAGGCATCCTGCTCCAAGAGGCTGTGCCAGCGCAAGAAGTCTCACAAAGGCTCATTTCTGGCAGAATTTGGTGGAGAGAAAGACTGTTGCTTCTGCTGCTTTCCTTGCATGAAGCCAAAAGTCTCTCCCCCCCCCCCCCCGGAGAACGGAGCTGGAGACGGTATCCTGTGATCGATCAGTAGGAAAACCGGGTGGGGAATTTTCCTGCAGACTTTTTGGGGGATTTTTCCAGGGTCTCTGGTCCACGGGATTTAAAATTATGAGTTTGGTGGCCCCTGAGTGTTGTGCTTAGCTGGCAGCAGGTGCAAACAGGGGAGGAGAGCGAGGATTTGGAGGAGGGGCTGGGACCATCAGGGAGTGGACTGCTGCCTTCAGAGATGGTGGGGGTTGGCAGCAGTGACAAGGAGGTTCCAGAAGAACCTGTGCTCAGTGCAGGTGAGTGCAGGATGCTTTGAAGGAGGGAACAGCTGAAGCTGCATAGACGACTCAGAAGTAAGGAGGCAATGTAATGGCCCCTCCCTCTAGGGAATATTAGCTTGGTTGCAAATGGTTTTTGCCTGTGCAGAAGGTAAAAAGCGTTGGAAGGGTTAAGTATGATGATAACAGACTTTAATTTATTTGAAGGTTTTTCTAATTGGATTACTTGGCTGCAAGTCATTTGGTAACTACAAAGAGGTATTTGTGGAATAAAGCCGTGAATGTTTCAGTTTTGGAGTTTATCTGTGTTTGCTTTCAGAAACTTTGGCTGGGTCACAACACTGAGGTCCAAAAAGTTGGCAACCCTGGTCTAACAAACCTCTGAAAGGAATGCACCTAGCCCTCCATTTATGAAAACAATTGGGACAGGAATTCTGGTCATTATGCAATGTGATCTTAAGTGATTCATCAGATAATCAGGCCCAATTTTACAACCATTTTACCATAGTCATCAAGCAAATCACATGGTCATTAAGTAAATCTGTCTTTATTGAGTTTGCTTTATTGGAAGCCAGTTGGGAAAATACCAAATCATGTTCAAATGTCTGCAGAATATTTTAACTGCTGTAAATGCAAACCAGCTGCCAAGTATCTAAATCACAATCACATGACCATGGACTGGTGTGATGGTCACAACTTCTAGAATATATCATGTCACTATTTTCAGCACTGTCATAACTTTGATCTGTTGTTAAATGAATATCATAACTCAAGGACCGTTATAGTACATGATATTTGCAAAACATACACTTTTGCCTTTTTCCCCATTCATGTTATTTACAGTATGTAGCTTGAAGTTACTTCCCCCCCAACTCCTATTTTGGGGGGGGAGGGAAATAAAGCTTTGCGCACATTTAAAAACAACTTGTAATTTCAGAAAGAGGTTCTTATCAAAGTAGAGTGAAATGTTGTTTTCTGAAAAGTAGTTCCTTCTGTATGACACAAAATGTAAAACAAACAAAAACCGAGCAACAAAAAAACATGATTTGTAAAATCCTTTTGACCTTCAAAAACCATTGATAACTTTTACAGCTTTTTTCACAACTTTTTTATGAAGCTGTAATGCAGGTCACAGACAAATTCTACCTACTTTCCTTGTCAAGGAGGAGAGGGGAAAGTGTTAAATTGAGAGTTATATGGGGGGGTCAACCTATTCTCCAAAACACCTGAAGGCAGAAGCAGCAGTAATGGATGGAAATTAACCAAGGAGAAACCAACCTAGAAATAGGAAGAAGTTTCTTCACAGTTATATCAGTGCAATGGCTTGCTATCCGAAGTTCTGGATGCTCCGTGACTGGAGGTTTTTAAGAAGAGACTGGACAACTATTTGTATGAAATGGTAAAATACAGGTAATGGTAAAATAAAATGGTAAAATACAACTCTCCGCTTGAGCAGAGAGTTGGACTAGAAGACCTGTAAGGTCCCTTCCAACTCTGTTATTGTGTTACCTTGTCAAATATATGGAACAATATTAAATGTTTCAGGCAGCAGAGCAGTCAAGTAGATTAATAATTCTTCCTTCTGCAGCCCCTTTAACGTCCACAAAACCTGCTCTGGATGTTGGACTATTCTTTGGAGCAGATACATAAGCTAGAATCTCTGGCCAGACAATAGATGACAGATAATTTGTATGGGGGAAAAAACCTGCACTCTCATGTGGGAAGTCAGGATACTACATGCAGTTCCCCCATAATTTTTTCTCATAACCCTATGAGATAGATTAAGCTGATGTGTGTTTTGAAAAGCAGAAAGTAGAGGAATCTGTTCAAAAGGTTCTATCAAAGGATAGATAACCCCTTTTAGATACTCCATACTTTTGACTCTTTGGTTAAGTAAGAGTTACCCTCATTTACCGAGAACAAATGACTGAAATATGTTTTGTGATGTCACAGGGTAAACCCATTAAACATCAAGTAACAAATTTGAAAGGCCTGAGTTTGCATTATGACAGCGTGAGGTACATGTTGTCACTTTTTCATCAGTGCATTTTGTACATGTTTATGCCAGCGAGCATCATGGTTGGGTGAGTATTTAAAGGCGGATCTGACTTCAATCATTACATTGGCACAAACTTTAGCATATTTAAAAAAAAAGAAAATAAGAGATAAAGACTAGAGTTTTACATATACCATACACAACATCAACAGCATTAACCGTACATACATATTTAGAAACCCAACCGAGTTAAACAAGATGGATGAGAGTTGCAGTCTAAGAATCTAATCATGACTTTTCATAAGGCTGATCAGAAATTTTGGAGACAAGGGCAATGTAGTTTCAACATTACTGAACTATCACTAATTACTCTATTTAGAATGGTTTTCCTAAGCTTGTGTTTTGGCGGTTGGAGGGGGTGTAATTATGTTCTGGTCAATTTAATTAAACATACGACGATGGCATATGAACGGCCTTATGTTGCACTTTAGCTTTCATTTTACCAAGGTTTGCATGTAAACCCAGTAATAACTAAAAAAAACTGGGGATTTTGCATTCCGAAGGATAGACTTAAAGGCCCAGGTACGTAAAGGGCGTCAATTGCACACAACGCCCCATTTCTACCAAGACCTCAATTCCAGACGTACGCTTTCATGATGGAATGAACGAAGCCCCATCGCCACTTTGCAACCCCCAGGAAAACCAGACGCGAAAAACCTGCTGCACATCCCGAGGCGGAGCCCTTGAGGGAAAGGGGGAAAAAAAAGAAGAAGCTCGCAACGACCCCTTCGCGATACCCATCGGGTGCCCTTTGCTTGCCATGAAATAATCTCGCCGAGTGGCTAAGAAATGCTCAGGGCCGCGGGGTTACCCGGCAAGGAAGGGCGAACAGATATTAACGGCCTTGGCTGCTTGCAGCCTGCGCAAGGCCCACGAGAGAGCGCGGGGGGGCGGGGGGGAAAACGCCGAGGAAACTCGCCCCCCCCCAGCCCTTTCGCCACCAGACTTACCGGTGGAGCGCTGGAGCAGGACACCCCCCACCCTCCTCTGCCGGCCGTGGCGTTCAGGCGTCGCCGCGAGCACTGACGTCACCCTGGCAACGCCAGCTCTCGGCGCGTCGACGTCATCGCGACGGAAACGAAAGCGAGACTCTGAAGTTGCTGCATTACACATTTTTGTAGATTGTCCCTTTTTGGAGTCTGGTACCGTAATTTCCAGGGAAAGAAAAGGGAAGGAAAAAAAACCATCCCTCCTTTAAAATCAATGGAGAAATTGCAAAGCTGAAATTCAAGCCAAGTGGACGGGCGCCAGCGTGAGCGGTCAAAACATAAATCTTCCTTGTTTGAACTGCGACGAAAATTAAGAAAAAGAAATTTGAGATTTATTTCAATATTTCATTTATTTATTTTTTGTTAAACGGAACCGTAGCTTATACTATTCGACCCTATTCAACTTGTTTTCGGCATTAGCCCATTGCTACTAAGAAAGATCAGTCGCGCTTTCCTTTTTTTGGATACAACCCTCAAAAGGAGTTTCTTTCACAACATACATTATAGGGAGGGTCACACTGGTTTCGGATACATAGGCACGGTCTTAAAAGTCTAGATTAGCACGGAGTCAGAGAAAATAAGTCTTTCTCCCTGATCATCAGCTTTCTGAATCCTTGCTTCCATCTATAGTTTGCAATTTCCCTGCCCAGTAAAAGGTAGATAAACTACTTTCCTCCTAGTAATATCCTTTGCATTAAGCAAACTGGAATAGTGACATTAAAAAAAAAATCCTTGCAAATGTGACACAGCACAATCTGGTAGCCCTTTTTATGCCATAATGCAGTGAAAACTGAATTTTCATTCCTTCATTGATAAAGGGTTCAGAATGCAGCAACGTTTATAGGATGAAAACCGCACTTACGCATGTATACAAGAGATACTTCTATTACTAACCTTTTTATTTCTGTAGCCTCCAATTATGGTTGATTGCACTGTCTGCCAGATTGTCACAAGTCAGTCAGACTGGATTTGGTATTTTTATTTACCTATCAAGCCCTTCTCAAGGACCCAAGTAGATGTTTGATGATATTAAAGGCACTGTTACAGGATGCAAGGCATGTAAAGGTACTTTTTGCAAATGACCAATGATGATTTTGTCAATGCCAGTAGAGTTCAATTGGTGTTTTGGGATTGCAACCAAGGCACATATCGCTATTGGTACTCTTTGCTTTTTTCACCAGTCATTCTACTTCTATTTGCAGATCTTTGTAGTTTATGATTAACGAAGAAATACAAAGATCAGTGCTGATCCCCTAAAAACTGCCTAGAAAGACCCTCAGTTTTTTGGCAGACTTTCAGAAATGATTTGTTATTACCTGCTTCTGCTTCCTATGACTAGAGAAAGTGACTGGCTGAGGGTAAAAGCAGGCTTCAAAAACTCACTTCCAGTTTGTAACCTGATTGCCTTGCTATATATTTATTTCATAGAGTTTTAGTTGTTTTTGTTTTATGATATATGCTGCCCAAAGTCACTTACTGAGATGGGCAGCTATATAAATCAAATAAATAAAACCACTACAAGTCGTCTTCACTCAATGACCCTAATTGGAACCAGGAACTCCACTGCTGAGCAAAGCAGATGATAAATGGGAAATCATGTAACCACAACTGTGCTTTCCATCTAGAAAGAGACTAGTAAGTTGGTTGATTGTGCTGACAGCTCACAGGTGGGAACTGCTGACATCCCAGGCAAACATCTTACAATACTCTCTTGAAAACTCTTCCTCTCTAATAGCTCCACTTGTAGAGTGGCAAACCAAGTAATTTCTATAGGCCAGATCTCAAGGGTGGAATTCTAACAGTTCTGACTGACTCTACAGAACCAATAGCTCTAAAGAGCAGCAGACACAAAACCGGTTCTCTGTCTGCTGCTGTTTTGGCCCACGCGTCCACCCAGGCTCTTACCTGTCCTTTATTTCCTGCTTTTTCAACCACAGCTGCTTTGCACGGCACAGCTGCGGTTAAAAAAGCAGGAAAAAAGGGCTTTTCCAACCGCTGCGCACCCACACGCAGTGGTGCTCAGCTGTCCAGGCAGCTCAGCAGGTCGTAAATTGCATGCACGTGACTCGGGCATGCGCGCGCAACGCAGAGCAACAGAACCAGTAGTTATACTGGTCAGATCCCATCCCTGCCAGCTTTCCTTTTTCTGACTCCACATACACAACAGAGAGTGATGAGGAAGGGATTTCAATAGAGTACTATGTACTTCTGCATATGAAAAGCAATGTGTTTGTGCATCAACAATGGGAAACAATCGAAGGAGAGATTGCCTATAGAAATTGTTTGTTTTCCCCATCCTCACAGCAGAAAGAGGAAAAGATTTCACAACAGTACTGTAAGCTATCTGTAATGGGCCTGCAGCTTTCAAATTCAACTTGCTTGCATGATTGCATTAGTTTCAATGTGTAGAAGAGTAAACAGCTTACTCTCTTACAATCCCTTCCTCTCCAAACTCTGCAGTGGGGGGAAGGGAGAAAAAAACACAAGGTGGGCATAGGACAATATGTCCTGAGTGTAATGATAATCACTTGACTAAGCAATGTTGTGAAGATATTAAATGGTGGTAACTTGGCTGTAAAATTATTTTTAACCACCTTTATTGGTGGTTTTTATTTTTAACCACCTTTGCTGAACAAGTGGTTGGTAAGAGAGGAATATCTGTATACTAAATTGGCTCTCCAAAACCAATATTGTTTTACTAGCTTCCTAGTTTTTGATTTGCAAACAACCAACAGATCCTGAAATTATTTTTTTTAGTGCCAAATATAAGGAAGCATAAACAAGATTCCACAAAGTTGAAGAGTCAGCTTCAGCAACAGAGAATAAAAAAGAGTACAACTTCACAATTTAGTATGCAAATATTTAATATTTTCCATCTTCTTCCAGAGTCTTAAAATTGCCATTTTGATTTTTTGTCAGCACTTCAAAATGATCCAAATACAGCAACCATTATTTACTGGAGCTAGGAGCAAGAATCAATTTGTATTGCATTACAGAATTCACCAACCATAAAAAGAGTTCAACAGTAAACATTTTTCCAGAAAAAAAAAAATTCAGAACATTTGGCGGCATTCAGGCACTACAGCTAAATAATTTTTTTAAAAAACTTGGCTCAATTTCCCTTAAACATGATTTGTACTAATTGTGGTTCACCATTTTAAAAAAAATCAGTTATGAAGGTTTGTTCTACCCCAAAGGATCCCTGTTTAGTAGAAACAGAAGTAAATTTCTAAAAAAAAAAAAAGCTGAAAGCTCTGCTTTTTTCTATGGTAGATTTGGAAATTCAAACCTTGATAAAGATCTTATCAACACTGGTTTTGAGAATGACTCACAATAAACCACAGGTTTATATGCCCCAAAAGAAGAAATATTAGAATATTCTGCATTCAGATTAAATGGGAAATTGCATGCAAGAGCCAAAATTGGCCTTCCATCTCTTCTTGCACATAAAAGGAAGAGAAAAGAATTTTAGACCACCAGTATACTGCTACTCTCTCTCTAACCTCCAATCTGAATGATTCTTCTGATGTATTACGCTAAAAGTATTCAAGTTCACAACCAAATTCATGAAGTAAGTAGGGAGAGAAGAAACAGAATACAGGATCAGCTACTTTTTTTTTCCTGATTACAGGAAAAATTAAAAAGTTACAATAGTTCTTCTTCTTAAAGGTCTCAAGTGATGGTGCTCCCACAACTTCTTGTAACTAACAGTGCATTGTTGTTATTTCTAATCTAGATTAAAGTCACCATATGATTAGGGTTCAGGATTTCAATCCAGTAGCCATCAGGATCCTGAATAAAAGCCAGGCCTTTCATTTTACCTATAAAAGAGGAATATATAATTTTAATAAATTCTAATGTAATTCTCATTTCAAGCCTTTACAAGGTGTGTATCCCAGGATAATGTAAGATCCAATCTAGGTCGGTCACCAGAATTTATTTATTTAGTGTATGGCAAATACATGGACATAGAGTGGTTCAAATGTTAATGTCCAGTCCATCCAGGCATTCAAGGACAGGGTGGTCTATGTTAAGAAAATCAGACATTGGGCCAGTGTAAGTAAGCTCTTGATAGACACTGGGACACAATGTGATGGATATTTTGTCAAGGAGTACCACAGTCACCCTGAGGGGATTACCAGAAGTTCCCTGAAGATGGGCTCTAGCACAAGTTCAAAAGCTTGGAAGACAAAACATCTGGTCCAGTGACAGACCCAGATTGGATACTACTTTACAATTTTCCCAGATTAATATAATATCTTCGCCAAGATTTTTTTTCTAGTGACAAGATTTTTATCATTTATTTGCAAAAAGCAACCCGAAGATAGACAAATAGGTTGGAGATACACATCATGCTACCCTACATAATTATATACAATTTGACATGATTGATGTATTCACCCATTAATCTCAATACTACATACAAAGAAAAAGGCAATTATTGGTTCATAGCACACTCACCATCATCTGGTTTTTTCACAAATTTTACCCCCAGTTCTTCAAATCTTTTACAAGCTTTATTTACATCAGGAACAGCAATTCCAATGTGACCTAAAGAACAGCAGAATAATCAAACAGTGCTACATTTGGTAATATGTGAATGCCTTTGTTCATAAAGCATTGATGTAAACCATCCATTTTTTGAAAAACAGGAAATACAACCATTATTCCATAATACATACAGAAGAAATCTATTCATTGCATTCAAAATTACGTTTAAAAGGGAACATCCCCAATCTGATGTGATCCAGAGGCATTGGTACAACTCCTATAATTTCTGTCCAGTTCTGAAACTCAATGATGGGATTATAGAAATTATAGTCCAATAAATTTAGAGATTATTAAGAAGATACAACTTTACTGAATGAACCAGAGTTTCAGTGTGGATCCTACATCTAGTCCAATCCCTAGCTTCTGCAGTATGCTAAACCAGCAGTCCCCAACTTTTTCGGCACCAGGGAACGGTTTCATGGAAGATAATTTTTCCATGGACCGAGGGAGTGGAAGAAGCATGCAACCTAAATCCCCCGCATGTGCAGTTTATAGTATGGTTTGAATCTAATGCCTGATTATCTGAGGTGGAGCTGAGATGGTCATGCTAGCACTGGGGAACAGCTGCAAATAACAATTGAAGCTTTGCTTACTTGCCTGTCACTCACCTCCAACTCTGCAGTCCGGTTCCTAACAGATCATGGACCAGTACCAGTGTAGATATGCATGAAATTGTCTCTAACAAATGTCTGGGCAACGTCCATTATTGTTGTAAACAAATACTCAATTTTACTCATTTTAAAAATATCAAGTCATTACTCCTTCTCCTGTCCTTGATTTCAAAAAAAGAGTAAGTCCTCTCTATGCTTGTACACAGCAGGCTTTCGCTAAATATTTGAAGACCATCATGGCTTTCCTTAGTCTTCCATTGTGTAAGCAAAATATAGTCAGAAAGTTTAACTATTCTTCCTAAGATTTGGTTTCCAAATCCCATGCAGCACACTTGAAGCTTATTCAGTGTGTTTTTCCCTGGGAATTGCTTGGATCTGAGCTTGCAGTATCTTGTTTTTAAGGATGTCCCACATTTGTTTGTTTTTAAGATTTCAAGCTATAGCACGCTGCCCATCTTTCTCCTTAGTACATTCAATTCTAGTTAATTTTTCACCATTTTTCTCTTCCTTTGTGTTTGTGAATTCCAGAACAACATAGTCATTTGGCCTCAAAGTGCCTGACTCATTCATTCCTAGGTCTAATTCTGACCAATCTCCCTATTGGTCAGAATTAGACCTAGGAGAGCCAACTCTGTCATCATGTAACACCATCTTCTTAATAAAAATGCTACTTTACTCAAACCTATGCCCATCTCCTTCCTTCTGGTTTAGTTTTTATTCAGTTATTTCAATTTATATAGTTGCCCATCTCCCTTATCTGACTCTGCTCAACTGACAAATAAAAAAAAAAATTAAAGGAGATGTTTCAAACTATTATTGAAATAAATTGCAGTACACTATTCCTTTGTCTGCCCTTGAAGACACCTCAGTATATACAGAATGCTCAAACAGACATGCTGCCTGGTAAAAGTAGAGCTTACTGCAGACTGCACTGCTTGCTTCACCTTATAAAGGGTCTATTCTTGATCTTTACTCTTACCTGCTCTCCAAAATTCAGTTATTTTTTACATTAGTTGCCTTCTGGAAAGCCATTACAACATACTTGTTTTGACAAGCCTTCAGAGTTATGGTATGTCTATCATTTATTTAGTAATATGCTTTCAATTATACTTTTTTCACTGTGAAATGCAGTTTTATGATTTTACTGTTTTGTAATTTTGTTTTGTGAATTACCCATAGAACATGTGGTGCTGTGCAAATAATAATACAATCCACATGTAATGAATATGATAATCAGGCATAATGTTCTTTTTGTCTGAAGTTCCTCCAGTAGAATTACATAGTAATTGTAAACATGGTTTACATGGTTAAAGATTAATACACTTTTCTGGAAATAAAAGACATGCATATAATACATTTTGGCTTTTTTCAAAACATACCAAATCCTCTCGGGTCTGAATTGCCACTGTGATATGCCTGATTCTCATCATTTTCAGTGCCCCAGTTGCTGGAAGGAAGAAAGGAAGGGAGGAAGGAAGGAAGGAAGGAGACAAATGGAACAAGTGGAGGACAAATATATATTGATTAAGCAGTTCCAGCACAAATTAGGGGCTAACTAAACTTTTTGAAAAAACTTAAAGAAAATCCTAAATTCAATATAGAGAACAGTAAATATATAAATTTGAACCATTAGCAAATTACATCCAATTATATTGGGATTATTTCTCTAGAGAAATTAAAGCTACTGTATACTAAAAGAATCCACATAAAAATGAGCTGCATCAAATAAATTTATAAAGAACAGGGATTTATTTGTGCTGATATAAAATTGGAAGTAAATCATTGGGTAGGAATCTGCTTCTTCACTGCAGTTAGTCTGTTACCCAAACATGTAAAACTACAGGTAGAACTTGCTTAACTCATTAATTCATTTAGTAACTATTTGAGTTACGATGGCACTACCCAGTCTTATATACAACTGATATAGTGCCTCTGCAGTCATGTGATCAAAATTCAAGTGATTGGCAGCCCACTTGCATTTACAATTGTAGGGGTGTTTCAATTTCCTGAAACCACAGTAGCTGCTTGTACACCCTCTCACTGGGCAGCAGCCATCCCCAGCCACCATGGTCATTTGCAAATCTATTTTCTCCAATGGACAATTGTCAGAACTGGAAATAAATATGGGGAACTGAAATAAACATTGCAAAATCAGTCTTGTAACTGGAAAGGTGATCTGGTTGCCCAGCACCCAAAATGTGATTTTGTAACAGGGAGATGGGTGGATTATGGTCATAGAAACTTTGAAACAGGCCATAATTAGTTTTGAGGCTTCTGATGATTGCTAAGCAACCAATTATAAGTCAAAGACTACCAGTATTTATTTTAATTTGATGGTCACATGATCTGTGTGATGAACTATAGCTGCTAAGCAATTAGCTATTGGAATTTCTTTCCATTCTGATTAAATTTGGGAGCTATTTTTATTCTTTGGCCAGCATTTTTATTTATTTTACTTGAGTGCTGGTAAGTCAGACACCTGTTCCAGTTTAAAAGTGATTACACACACTGAAAAAATTCCGTATCTGACAATAAGTTGATCCAGCACACATTAAAAGCAGGATATTTATTCCTTTGTATGGAACTGTCCTTTAAGTAGGCAAATTATGACACAGACAATATAAATTATTAGAACAGTACTTTTGAACAGTACTTTAACAGTACTATATTGCTTTAGCAATATAATTATTGCTTGCATAATGGATGTTGATTTCCTTCTTCAATTTCATACCATTTTCATACCCTCTATAGCAGGGGTGTTAAATTTGCAGCATCACATTGTTGTCACATAACATATTGCAATTTTTTTTACCTTTCACTAAACCGGGATGGGCATGGCCATCGTGTGACGCATCCGGCCCACAGACCACAAGTTTGACACCCCTGCTCTACAGGAACCAAACCTTTTTTTTAAAAAAAAAAAAATATTTTAAGGGTGTCCTCTTTAAAAATCATTTTAAAGGTGATCCATAGTTTGCAAAAAGATCATTCCTTATTCATTTCTCAGACTCTCCAGGTCTGAAGATGATATAATACATGAAAACCTGGGGACTGGGGAAAAACCAATATGCAACAATCACTACATTTGAGAGAATACACTCACTGTGTCAGTTCTACTGTGGCCTTCCTAGAAAAAGTCCATGCTATCCTCTCATTATTATCTTTTGGAATATCATTTTTATCTTCATACGCCAAAAAGTAGAGGGAGAACTTCATAGAAGGAAAGTCATATTTTTGAAGTAAACTGAGGAAAAAAATATACAAATTATTTCATCCTAAACATGAAGTGATTTGCCATACTTTGTTTCACATGCTTGCAAATTTACTGATTTCTTGAAGTAAAAAAAAATATACCAAGAAAGCAAAATTCATCACACCTCAAAAGATCAATAAACTCATTTGGCCTAAGCTTTCAGAGACCTCTACAGCTTTAAATTGAAGGCAATCAAATCTTTCTCAAAATAAAGCTGATTCCACCCCACCTCCCAATTTCCTCGTTGTAACATAGTAACAAGCCCCTTGACGATCAGCTTTAGGACTGCTGTTGGCAATTTTTTAAATTTTAAAAAAATCAATTAAAAATAAACCTGAGGTTTACAATGACAACAAAAGCATACAAGTGATATTATTTTCTTATATAGATCAAATCCAAAAGGACCCTTACTGTGGCAATGTTGAGGAAAATGCAATACTTTTGCTTATATAAAATTTAGTTTTCACTCAGAAAATATTTGGAGGAACATTTGTGAGGAATAATTTATGTGCACTTCACAATATATCTCCCAAATCCTGACTTAATATGTCAAATCAGTTTTAATTTAGACTACATACAACAAGTATGGTAGCCAAAAGCATTTGATTTCTTGTTATTTCAAATATGTTTTTAGTTATTGTTCTTAGAAAATCAAGTATGTAGGGTGCACATTCCTTTGTCACATGCAGCAAATGGAACACTCAATAATGTTGCCTCATACTTAAATATATTCCAATCTACTGGTAGGGTTGATGAGGGACAAACAACATTGTTTCAAACCTTGGAGAAAAGGCAGAGTTAAACATGTTTCTCACTCTAGTGATTGACAAAAATATTACACCCACAAACAAAGAGCCCTTTTACTCAGCTGAAGTTTTCATCAAAGGGAAAATATTTTTTGTTTCTTTAGTAGTTCTTCTCTTCTGTGCCAAGTTTTCTCAAAGGCCTTCCATATCATTGGAGCAATATAAAGCAGCTTAAAATATTTCATTAGTGGAGGACTAGTTCAAAGACTCTTTTGTTTTTAAATGGTTAAAATGCTAATGAAGACAAGTAAATTGTTTTTACTTACGTCATCCCAAGAATTCTAGTATAAAAATCCAGTGATTTTTTAGGATCTTTTACTCTTAGCATTGTCTGCTGCATAAGAAAATCCTATAGAAAAATACAACTTTGGTAACTCAGAAGACTCATCAAAATAGAATATAGTTTTGCTTGAGACAAAAAAATGGCCAAGACTAAAGTATTTGTTTTAACAGCACAAAACTATCTGGTCAGTACTTGCATGGTTTTAGCAGGATTCTGGTGGATGTTATTATTTTGATGCCTAGGGTACTGAATAACAATCGAAGAGTCGTTGTTTTGAAAGGGAGCTTCAAGTTGAAAATTCTTTCTCAACCTAAGATTCTAAATTAAAATATGGTAAAAGATGACTGTCCAGGGCCCCTTAAATACATATTACTTGATAACTGGTTCAATTTACACCTATTCTTACTGATAAGAATGTTTCTAACTTTCACTGGAGCCTTCAGGAAAATTATTCCATTTGGTACACTCTGGAACACCAGAAAAGATAGTTGTATGTCACCCCTTCAGGGATTTCTAAAGTGTGATTTTGCTATCCTTAGATTTTGTTTTTCCAACTTAAATGAACCCAGTTCTTTCAATTTCTCAATTTAAGACTTGAAATTCATTCCCTAATTTTTCTTAAATGTTTTCTTTCTACTTACTCCAACTTTCTTTAAAAAATATTGGCCATTGGGGTGCAAAGATAAGCAATTAGAGCCTCACATAATGAAGGGCTGTAGAGTGCTCAAATTCTAAGATGCTTCAAACAATGCCTGCCTGCTATTCCTTAAAGTACTCTCATCTGCAATGCAATCCCCCAAAAAGATTTGTTTGACTTAAAGAATTACAGACAGGTACAACCATTTATCCAGTGACTGTTCAAGTTACGATTACTGTTTAAATTCAGGTTACGATTACTGTTCAAGTTACCTATGAGCCATCTATAAAGTTGACGTCCTCAAAGCGTCCCTGCAGTAACATGTTTGTGATTCAGATACTTGAAAACTGTCTTGCACTTAAGAAGGTTGCAGGGTCCTGTACTTAGGTGATCATTATTTGTGATCTTCCCTGGCAGTTTTCCACAAGCAAAGTCAATGGGGAAGGCAAGGAAGTCCCATAAATCACGCCTCTCACCACTTTTTCTCCTGAGGAGCTCCTGGGCAACAGAGTGCTAGGATGAGGAACCATTAGTGAGAGAGCCTTGGTTTAAATAACTCTAGCAACATACTTCTATCTTATCTTTTCAAAAGCATATTATACTATGTTAAATGAAGATAATTCCCCAAGGTATGTGTAAATAAGATTACAATCTACTAACTACCCTGTTAAATCTTCCTAAACTTGGTAGAAATACCAACACAACTATGTTATCAACAGAGAAGAATATAAAGTACCTCAAGGGATTCTGATAACCTGTGAGAAGGCATCTAGAATACAGATAGTCCTCAATTTACAACCACACTTGAGCCCAAAATTTCTGTTGTTAAGTGATACATGTTAAGTGAGTTTTGCCCTGTTATGACCTTTCTTACCACAGTTAAATGAATCACTGCAGTTAATTAGTTAATCACCCAGTTGTAAAGTGAATATGGTTTCCCCATTGACTTTTTCAGGTCATAAAAGGTGATCACATAACCTTGGAACACAGCAACAGTCATAAATATGAACCAACTGCCTAGCATCTGAATTTTGATCACACGATCATGGGAATGGTACAAAGGTCGTAACTGAAAAACAACTTTGACAGGTCACTAAATGAATTGCTGTAAGTCAAGGATTACCTGTAATCAGTTCAGGTTGCAATGTGTAATCTTACAATCCTAGACAGATATGAGGAAGAGGGGTCCTTTATGCTCTCAGAGCTTGGTTGTTTTCTTGCAGTCGTTTCTTTACCCAAAAAAGGTAATATCATCAGGCCTGGCACTCGTTTGGATAATGAAATGAAATGAGGACCCTTCATTTCAATTCTGAGTTACAAATATTCTTTATTGGCTATCCATATCTATCATGATTAGTAGGATAGCTAACAAATGATTGCTGTCCTTAACTTGGGGCTTTTCAGATATGAATTAAAGCAGGGGTCTTCAAACTTGACAGCTTTAAAACTTATGGACTTCAAATCCCAGAAATCCTCCTCCAGTCATGTTAATTCAGGAATTCTGGGAGTTGAAGTCCACAAGTCTTAAACTTACTAAGTTTGAAGGCCCTTGAATTAAACTCTTGCTGTATAAGATTTGAGATGATGAAAAGTGCTGGCCAAGCACACGGACCAGGCTGGGAAATAAAGAATATTTGCAGCTCAGGGTTGAAAGGAGGGGGTCCTTGGTGCTTTCTGAGCTTCCTTGTTTTCTTGCAGACGTTTCATTACCCAAACTAGGGTAACACCATCACTGCTAACATCAGGACTAGCACTGATGATATTACTTAGTTTGGATAACGAAACTTCAAGCAAGCTCAGAGACCACCAAGGACCCCACAGGCTGGAAAAGGCTGGCATATGAGGCAACAGCATTCCGGGCAGGATATGATCCTCGGGCAGCCAAGACTTGAGGTTATTTTTTGCTTGGCTAAGGGCTCTCTCTTCCACCAGAGTTTTCTGCAATTCCTGAATCCTGCGAGCTCTATCCGTTCTTTCGGCGGAGCGAAAGTCGCTCGCAGTGAAATCCAAGAGTGTCCCCGTTCTTCCAATTTTTCAGCAATCTCTCGCTATTTGTTCAACGGTATCCTCCTCCTTGCGAGTCACGTCTTTCCCTTTACCTTCGTGCTGGGATCGGGATCGGCACAGGCGCTATAGGCTTCCTCATCGGTCAGACCGCTCACCTCGCGCTGCTCCGACATGCTGCAACCAGGAAGCCGAACAGCCACTGCAAATTACGCCCCTTCTCGTCCCTTCTCTGTCGCGTATTTTAGAGGCCAAGACGCTCTCCAGCCAATAGAGGCAAGGCATACAAATGGGAAAATTGTTCCTACAATTCCCAGCATTCTTTGCAGCAGAAGGGGAGTTTAATTCAACCCTTCTTCTTTGCATCCCCAATTCCTTTTAAAGAAAAGATGATTCATCCTCTATAACTGATGAGGAAGCTAAGGGCTACTGCGAGTTCACTTTTGACCTACGGCCCAGAAAATTAGACTACTAGTTGAAAGAGCAACAGCAAGAGTAGTCGACTGCAGAGAACTGAAAGAAAAGAAATGTAGATTTTAAAAAACAAAACAAAATTATGCGTGTGAATTCTAGGAAAACTTTTAAAAATTCCATTAATATTGTACGTCCAATAAAGCTCAATCAATTTGATACACATGATCAAATCTGAACCACATTCATGCTCTTCAAAAGCAAAGAGTAAAATATTTCACAGCTTCACAGCTTCAGGAGACTTAATGGAAAATTGTATGAAAATTGGTATTCTCACAACATCCAATTTTCTGAAATCTAATGGTAGCTGTGAAGTATTGGTTTTTAAAGTCAGTGTTTATTATAGCAAATTAGGCATCTGGTAATAAATAGTTGAGCAGAAGTCTGCAATTGAAGAAACTGTTATTAAAGCAATGCTCTCTCCAACTTAGTATTGTACACATTGCCCAAATGCTTAATAAAGTATGAGTTGCCTCTACCTGACTCTGTGGTTTCTTCCCCAAACCCCAAAAAACTTTAACCTTAGACTGTCTACTGTTGACCTCACCCCTTTCCTAAGAGGTCTGTAGGGGGCTTGCATAAGCACACCATGCCTACCATCCCTGTCCTATTGTTTCCTTTATTTTTCTTATATGTATGTGTATATCTTTCATGTATTCATAATGTTGAAAGGTGTCAAAATGCCTTTCTTCCGAGGATTCAATTTTCCCGCTGGGAGAGCTCCAGTGCAAGGATACGGACAACTGCTTGAAAGCTGGATCTTTTTATTTTTCAGGAAGGCGGTGGACAGCGAGAAGTCTGTGTTCCTGGTGCTAGCTGGCTTCTTATGGTAAGTCCCTGGTTTTTATACCCTTTTCTCCCTTTGTGAGTTGATTTCATGTGAATGTTTGTATTTGTGCTTTATGTTTCAAATTCTGTTTGAGTTTGTCTTTATTCCTGCCAGAGGGCAAACTCTGTGGGGTGGTTTGATTATATTATCGGTTTTTTCTAATCTCTTTTAGCTTTATAATGGTTTTTTTTTACATTTGTTTTGTGACAATCTCCTGTCTGTCTCTTTTGTAATTTATATTTTTTGTCTTTCGTCTGTTTGTTTTGCTTATTTGGTCTGTCCTGTGTTTGTAAGGGTTTCCTTTTCTTATTTGTCTAGTTTTCTTAATTACTTAGGCTTTTGTTTATAGGGATTCTTTAATAACTTTTATTTGATTCCTTTTCCTATATAAGTTTGTTTTATGGCTGGCCTGATCTTCCCCTTGGGCTTTTCCTGTTTGAGTGACACTACTGTCTTCGTGAAGTTCCCTTTCCACAATAACTATGTATATACTTATACCTATTATCTTGTAAGCAATTGACAAATGAAAAAAATAAAAAAAAATAATACAGCAATTCGTTCATTCATGCCTTCAAGTTAGTATTGACTTGGCAACTGTCTGGACCACTGTCATAAAGAGCAGGGCTTCTGATTCAAAGTTGTTTTGGAGAGTGCATGTTTGCAACTCCTTAAAGCAGCTGGGTTTGCAGTGCAATCTCAGAAAAAACTGTGCCTGCTTTAAGGAATTCAGAGAAGTATGATGCTTGCACTCCTGCCTGCAGTGAAGCACATTTTTGCCTTTAATTCAAGGCACTGCAAGTCATCATATCAAAGATCTATTAGAATTCTCTGCAGAATTATGAGAGGCAAAATTATAACCTGAAAACTTCAAAAGCCAATAATAATCAGGTCCAACTAGATGGAGTAAAATGGATTAATAATCTGAGTCAAATTTACTGCAAATTTTAACTTCTTTATGACAAACTTTCCAGAAGGTTCTGAGGAGACATACCCTAGTCTTAAACTGAATGTTTGTTAAGATGTTTGAAAAAGTTGCATAACAACATAATACAGTAATTCAAAAGTGTTTGCAATCTCATCCTTTACCAGCAGACACTAATCAAAATAACAGGCTTGATCAAGAGAGTCTAGATTTAAGGAGATTAGAAGGATATGCCAAGATACTGGCTGAGTTAATATACCACAGTAAGACAATAAACCATGGTTTATAAATGACAATGTTTGATTTACACAACCTCAGGTTGTGTTAACCTAGGATGTATGCCCATGATTAAACATGATTTAGCTAAACCAATTTTGAGGTTAGAATGACATGCTAACCAACAAATTATTTACTTTGAAGGAATAATATCATATATTATATCAGTGGTGGGATTAAAAAAAAATTTCTACCCATTCTGTGGGCATGGCTTGATGGCCGTGGCAGGGGAAGGTTACTGAAAAATCCCATTTTCTCCCCACCTCACTAACCTGATTTCCAGCTCCATTCTCCTGTGCAGGGCAACAAAGGAAGACTCGGTCGATCAGCTGGGACTTGGGAGGCAGAGAATAGATAGATGCAGGGCCACTCAGAGGTGGTATTTGCTGGTTCTCCAAACTACTCAAAATTTCTGCTACCGGTTCTCTAGAACTGGTCAGAACCTGATGAATACCACCTCTGAATTATATGATGGAGAATTGAAATGTGGCTTTATTATTCAATATAAAATTAATATTTCTGAGAACATATTAGGAATTAAATGAAATGCTCAAGTTTCTATAATATTGTTCAAATAAGTTAGAAGCAAAGATAAAATAAAATCTCTATATAGTTCTTCCAAGAGTGAGTACAATAATAAAGTGGTTAGCAGGAAAAAATATGCTGATTTCAAGTGTTGTTGTTTTTCGTTTGATCATGTTGTGAATATTTGCAAGTTGGAAAAGACTGCACTCCATGAACCATCTGTTTCAGCAACAGCACAATACCTATGAGATATTCCTACTGCTGGGCAATAATGCTGCATTTTGATTCCATCCCATTATTAGATTGATAGAGTCTGCGCTTAACTGCCAATGAGGCCTTTGCACAGCTTAAAAGTTCCATGTCCTTCCACTTATAGTCCCAGCTGAGTGCTTGAAGTCTTTTGAAGCTTTGCTGCAAATGTGCTCTCTCCGAATTCTTCCGCCCATCTTTATTAGAGCTCTTTTTTTTTTTTTTTAGCTCAAGAAGGAAACTGCTTAACACTCAGTGGATGAAGTGAACTTCCTAGTCTGTCGATTTCCTTGCATCTTTTGAACAAGGTCAGTAAAGAAAGAATTTTGATTTGAGTTTGGTTTGAGAAAAAGATAAGAAAAGTTGGTTCATTTAGACACAAGCTCATTGCCCTCTTATTCTATCAATAGCCAGTTGTGCTGCTCTTTAAAGGTAGCAGTAATAATTGTATAAATTAAAGTTTTATGCAACTCTAAAGTTTCCAGTGATCAATTTCCTATCTTCCAATATGTGAAGAATCATCTCATCTTAAACATTACAAGAGGAAAAGAACTATTTTAAATATATTTTATTTAAAACAACTGATCGTTTCTTTTCAGTATTCTAATTTTGAAATACCTCAGAGGGTCAAATATAGAATAAATCAGCATTAAATAAAAATTCTTTGCTACACACCCATCATCCTGCTCCATATTGGGGTAAACCACATTTTGCCAAGAGCAAAAAACAAGCAACAATAAATAAAAAAATTAAAGTCATGAGATCAAGAAAGAAAAGGGAATATAGTTAAAACTAATTTACATCATCATTCATATCTCCCTGTCCTTGCTAACAAACTTCAAGCGCATTCATATAATGTTTCATACATTGCCTTTTTTGTTCTATATAACAAAAACATGCAGAGGTAATTCTTGACATATGACTGATCACAAAATGCAGTGCCACCAGAATGCTGAACAGAAGGAGCAGGTTTAGCAAAAGAACACCAGTTTTATAATAGCTGTACTGATTACCAGTAAGCTTCCAGTCCAATTGGATGTCCTTGTTTTTACCTATAAAAGAAGATATTTTCTGAAAGAAAAACAGAAAAACCAAGGACCTAAAAAGAGAGGTATTCAACAGAATACCTTAGTTATTTGGGCATACTTGATAGTCTTAATAGAAAAAAGTATTTGTAGTTCATAGCTGAACTATGGAATTGACAATCTGATATACCAGCATCTCAGTGATGGGATTCAAAAAAATTACTACCGCTTTTGTGGGCATGGCTTGGTGGGCGCAACGTGGCTTGATGAGCATGGCATGGGAAGGATACTGTAAAATCCCCATTCCCTCCCCACCCCACTAACCTGCTTTCCAGCTCCATTTTCTGGGGCAGGGCAACAAAAGAGGATCCAGGCAATCAGCTGGAACTCAGGAGGCAGACAATAGATGGGGGCGGGGCCAGTCAGTCATGGTATTTGCTGGTTCTCCGAACTACTCAAAATTTCCACTACCAGTTCTCCAGAACTGGTCAGAACTGCTGAATATCACCTCTGCAGCATCTGCTGAAATCAATTATTCCAGACCCTGTTATTTTATTATACCTTTTGGTTGCATTACCCTTGTGGCCCGAGCTTCCAAAAAGTATTTTTGGGAACCAGTAGGTGTTGTTCTGCATAAAAAACAACGTGAACTAGCATTTTTTCCTAGCATGTGGTGGAAGATCTGAAAAGTCGTAAATTCTGAAGACTGCTTAAAAGGTCATTTTTATGGGGCTTTTTACAAAATGACATCACTACACTGCAGCAAGTGCCAAGAAAGTGTATTCTTTCAGAATATTTTCTTGATGTGAAAAACCTTAGTATTGTCTTCTCACCCAATGTCAACACAACAGAATAAAACAGTCCTTGCAGTTTTGTATGCCATTCCACCAAAATTATTTATTTTGGAGAGAAGCATTATTCTAAAGGGAAATTTTTGAGGGCTATTGCAATGGCAATAACATTTAGACATATATATTGCTTCATAATGCTTGTTAACAGTTTAAAGAGTCAGCATATTACCCCCAACAATCTGTATCCTCATTTTACTGACTTCAGAAGGATAGTAGGCTGAGCCAACCTTGAGCTGGTCAGGATTTAACTCCTGGCTGCGGGCAGAATTAGCTTGCAGTACTGCATTCTAACCAGTGTGCCACCATGACTCTTATGTTCAGGGCCTGATACAAACAAAGGGGGTCAAAGTGTTCCTTTCTTTCTCTATCAATCCTTCATTTTCTCCCTCAATCACTTTCCTCAGTGGACTATTGAGGAAAGGACAAGATGGTCAAGCAGTAGATCTGAACTATTCCTGGATGTTCTCTCTACACCAGGAGAAAGGAGTGTTCATTTTAGGATGCTATGGTAGATGCCTAGAGGTGGATTTGAAGAACGTAGGTTTATATATAAGATATAATTATTTGGAAAGAATACACACTTTAAGACATTTGGTATCTTCTATTCTAAACTGTTACTTTGCAACAATTACAAAAAGTCTTATTTATAAACCACAGGAATAAAAATGGAGAACGCAGCAGATAGCAATCCAGACCCTGCTCCACCAGAGATTGTAGAGCCTGGCCCTGGATCACCTGAGGATGAGCCTGTCTCAAAACTGAAAGATGCAGATTCATCCAACCGTTCCCATTTGAAACCCCCTGTTCGTACAAGTGGAGAAACTGCAACCCGTAGAATGTCTAAATTCCGGCGAAGTAACAGTGGAGTTCAATCACTGCAGGAAACTCTGAAAGAAAAACAGGTTTGTAATCATGATGCACACAGCAATAACTTTTAAACTCTCAAAATTAGGCTTGATTCCTGCCTGTTGATCCAACTTTTTAAAGTTCTTTGTACTCTGTTAATATTTTTTTGCATACTACTGTATAATTTGAGGCAGTCATGTGGGCAAAAGTGCAAATCTCATAAATTGTTGCCATGACAATAACCCTAAAAACCTTACAAGCATAATATATTAACTTTAGGATAATATAATGTTCAGATTTAGATCCTTTGATTTGATTAACATCCAACTTGGAACTGGCCAAAATATTTAGAATATAATTAAGACGGGCAAAGCATATATTCCTGGGTCCACAAGGAATATTATATAGTGGTCCATTAGATATTTACAAGAGCAGTATAGAGAATTGCAATTCATGAATGAGTTTAGGAGGGCATTGTATTTTGTCAAATCAATAATTAAGGGCACTCATATTTCTAAGGATTGAGCAGGGAAAATGTTGCAATGTACTTAATAATAATAATACAACACAATACTTCAGCAAAAGAGTGGTCAATGTTTGGAATACTCTACCTGACTCTGGTTTCTTCCCCGAACCCCAAAAACTTTAACCTTAGACTGTCTACTATTGACCTCACTCCCTTCCTAAGAGGCCTGTAGGGGGCATGCATAAGTGCACCAATCGTGCCTACCATCCCTGTCCTATTGTTTTTTATTTTTCTTATAAGTATCTATCTCATGTATTCAAAACTATATTTATTCTTATACCTGTATCTTGTAAGCAATTGACAAATCAAATAAATACTAAAAATACTAAAATGCTTTTGTTATTTTGATGAAATAATCATGTTTTGGGGCACCAATGTTTCTGCACCATTTCTTTGAATGAAACCATTAATTTTTTTTTTAAAAAGGCCAGGAATTTTTTCTCAGAAGAACTGATGGAATATTTTTGTTACTCCTAAGTTGAAAGATCACATTATGATTTACAGTGTTGTACCTTTGAAAATAAATAAGTTTTTATTATAATTCTTTTTTTTTTTTCATCCTTTTTTCTTCTCCTTTAAAAATTTTGTTCACCACTGATTTGTTGTTGTTTTTAGGGCAAACATTTTCATTTTGGGTTTAGTCCTAAAAAGAATTATTTTGAAGTCAATATTTGAAATATGCAAAATATTTTGACTGACTAAATGCAAAAATAAATAAGGGGCTCACTGCCTCACCATTTTTCATTTGTCCCATTATGAACTAAGTATCCTCCCTCCCTCCCTCTCTTCCTTCCTTCCTTCCTATAATCTATTTTCTTTCTTTCTTTTAACTAGTGTTTTAGTTGAATAAATTCAAAAACATATCAGAATCAGTTGTAACTGTAACAATATACATAGAATAGAAACATAAACTTCAGTGTATAATATATATTTGATTTTTTTGTTTCAGATCAACATTTTGCATATATACATTTGCATTTCTATGAGCTTGAAATAATATGTATGCATTTCTATGTTTATTTTATTGTGTAAGCGTTTAAAGAATTCCTACCTCAAGGAACTGTTTAGAAAACTAGGAGGGAAATAATAAAGACAAGAGAAACTGAAACAGGGATAAATTGTTCAACATTGCTCATTATTTAGTTTCATATGGTTTAATATGTTTGAAATAAAATGTGTACCATAGAAACAATAAACAGTAAACATATAACTATTGCATAATTTTTCCTCATTTTTCCCAACTAGGCACGATACAAAGAAGCAAGAGAAGGCAGAAAAATGAAGATTAATTCTGCATATAAATATATTTTTGAAATTCTATCTGACAAACTTGGATTAGACATTGGAACAGTAGAAGAATTAATCCTGGATGGCCCAACAGTGAGTTTATTTTACATTTGTTTTACAAGGAACATTTTTAAATAATACATTGATAATTAATATCATAATACAATCTATGCTAAGATTTTCAGCATCAGAGTCAGCAAAATGTAAGGCATGATTAAATTCAATGTGCAAATTCAAATAAACATAAGAATAACTTACATATTGATTTTTGTTCTAATCGAATGTGCACGCTGTTATAACCAGGGTATACTGTATTTGTATTATGACTTTTTGGTCTGATTATATGAATTCCCTTGTATACACATATGCACACATAGTTACATAGTATGGAATGAAAGGCAGGGAGATTCAGATAATCAGACCAAAAAGTCACAGTATAAAGAATACAAATACTTTCTGAAATGCCTTCTACATAACAATACATAAATTCAGGAATCCAACCTTATTCTGATTTGGTCAGCCTATTATAGGAATATAAATATAATAAATTAATTAAATATAAATTAAATAAATTATACACTCTTCTTTGATCATCATGTGCAATTTTATAATATCCATTACAGGTATTTTTTAAAAAGTTAGTATTCCAAAGTTTAAGTTCTAGGTTTTTCCTGTCCAAATAATGACTCTTTAATTTAATTTGAGGAAATAAAAGGCATATAGAAATTATTAATGTAGTTGTTCTCAAGAGTTTAAGAATTGCTGGTCTTTGCCAAGTAGGTCCATCTCTATGTTTTCTTTCTAATCAAGCTAGAAGGGAATCTTACACATAATAACATAATGACAACTAAAAACACCTTAAAGGCATAATCTGGTGATTTGGCAAAATGTTGAATGATCTTTCCTTTTTAATAGTTACAAGCATTTGATAGTTTTTTTGCCAAAGGAGGAAACAGAACACTGAAGTTTATCTATCAAGAGGGTGAAGCTCCTGGAATAGGTAAATGTTAAATATGATTTTATTTACAACTTCAGAGAAAAGTAAATTGTTTGGGTTTGAAGTATTAATAACATGCCTACAAAAAAAGAGCCAATAATGTTTAATAATAAAGAATTTATACAAATTGGATTTTATCACTTCCTGGTATGCTACATAGCATGGGACTATCTAATGCTAATAATAATGTACCTTCTGAATGATGGCTTGGAAATTCACGCTCAATATTAATTTTAGGGGTGCCATGAAATTTAAATATAACCTGAATTATATGAGGGTATAGCATTAATATAAATGTTTTCCATGAATTATTTTTTTCAAAGCTTTATATTCTATATTTTAGAAAATATATTTGTTATTAACAGTCAATTTTTTGCAGTACATGAGAGATCAGCATAGGACAGATTTAAAGTATAGATTGAGGGTAAATATAAGTTAATATGACTAGCCAAGGACCTATACATTTTGATTGACTGACAAGTTGATGTCAACTTTTAGTTGAAATTTTTGCCCAAGGGAAGCTGTTCCTAACCTAATCCATCAGTTCTTCCAAGGGTATGTGCACTGCTGCTGTACTTCTTTTGTACAAATCAGTGTATTTATTACATAGCAGTGATTTGATGAAAAGATAGCTCGGAAAAATTTGATAACCTAATCAAAGGAATTGCCAAAGTAATTCCACTGCAGCTAAACTTAGCTTAACAACAACAGCAAAAGCAACTATTTATTCAACTGCCTTATTCTCAACAACTCTGGGCAGCTCACAACAATTGTGGAAATTATAATAAAATCAATTTTAAAAAGATAAAATGATTTTTATTTTATTTTTTTCATTTCCAGAATGTGGGAGAGCAATTCCAGGTATTCTGAAAGGAACTAAAATGATGAAATTGCATGTAGATGAATCTCAAGACAAATTCAAAGGACAGTGCTTATACTTTGTACGTGCTGGAAACGACTTGCCTGTGAACATTAAGACAATGCATGAGGTATTTTTATTTTCTTTCTCATTATTGCCTCTCATCAAAAAAGCAAGATCATCAAATTTGTAAGGAGAATAATAGAAATAAGGCCCATAAATTATAAAGAATCTTAATTCTTGGTGTATGAGTTCATAGTTATTTGGTTTGAACCACATAAGTACCACTTTTTTTTCCCTTTGCTCTTGGGCCCTCGTGTCAGATGTAAACATTCAAGCCACATGGATTGCATTATGACATTGCAATACACACTTCCACATCTGAACCCCAAACTATCCTGTAAATGCCAGTGGGTTGGTGTAATGTTACAGTGTCTGGGTTTACAAATTAGAAAAAGCCATAATGTATTTGTATTGTTAATGTATTAACAATACGTTCATAGAGTATGTGAACAGAACAACTGTAACATTCTTCATAATTTACGTAGAACGAAATATAAGGAGAAAAAATTCTCATTGCACCATAAATCTTTTTTTAATGAAAGCGTTATATTTATTTTTAAATGCCAAATATTATTGCATAATAGTTTTTTGATTATTTCCACATCTAATAACCATAGTCTTTTAATCTTCCCTGTTTAGGACATATACTATTCATCATTGGATGGAAGTGAAGGTCTTTTGCTTGCCATCAAAAATACCTTGTCAACAATTTTTCTGCCTGCTGTTCTTGGCACAAGCAATTGGGGTGCTTTAAATCAAACTAAGCAGGGAGAACTTGAGAAACAAAGCTTCATTGAAACCTTGAACAGATATTTGGCATTTTTGGATGGTAAGATCAAATAGATCAAACAGACAAATAAGCAAGCCTTCCATTTTACTTTGTAAAATAATTGATAAGTTGTTGTATTGTCTAATATCTGGTTACAAGATAAAATATCATTGGCTGGTCTGGACAGGACTTATTCCTATCCTGCCTAGCCAAAAGAACTGCTGATGTGGATAGAAAAGAAGAGCTGGAAGATTTGATTGGCTAATCAATAGCATATTTTTTCTGTCCCCTTTTTAAAATTCAGGCATCTTTCTGGGAATTCACTAAAGATCATTAAAACTTTGTCCGATCATATTAAATGTATTCTCCCAAGTAGAGTTGGGACGAACATAATACTATAAAGTTTACACATCATAGCTCTCTTGTGTCAAATATGAGAAGCTGTTTGTTTTATATTACATGAAAAGTCATCATAAGACTGACTGAAATAATAAACTGGAGTGAGCCAGTATCATATGATTACAAGTAGGGATAATTTCCACAAATCAAATATTGTACTTGATTTTTGTGCATTTAACCAAGAGACGAGTCTTACTCCAAAGCCATTCCTAAAATTGTAGAGAGGTCATCTAAAGCAATTCATGTTTGCGTTATATTCACTGTCAATTCTAAGAAATTATTTGTCCCTGTATATCATATTCCTATGACAATCTCTTTAATAAGACAGATAAGTTGTTAAAGCTTTCCTGGTGAGCTCCTCCTCTGGATTTTCTCTTGACAACAGTATGAATATTCATTTTCTTAGATTTTAAGCAAAACTGTTGTACTTATATAATAATATATTAAGTACTTAATGTTGAGCCTGTTCCCCCAACCAATGTTAAGGAAACACGCTAAACAGAATGTGCAGCGTTAGTCAGTTAGACAGACAGGTAAATGTGTGAGATAAGTTTGTATGTTAGTTAACACTCCGTAAAAAGCTTGTGCTATCAAAATATAGTTTATTCCATTAAGAGTTATAGCATAGTCAAAAAACAGTCCATTAGTCATGTATCATTTCAGTCAGTCCATTTGGGGATTCTCAATTTGCAAAGTCCGTGTTGTGTATTCAATGTCAGTTCACTTACAATAAATCAGTCCGTATTATCTCTTCTCACCATTTAGAAGAATCAACACTCCTTTCTCTCTCCCGTTCCAGTAGGAAAAAACGCAGTCATCAATCCATCCAGTAATTAGGGATCATTAAGCCAGAGAGCAAGCTGCCATTGTCTTGCTCCTTTTATGGTGCTTTTACAACCACACCCTTAATTACATTCTTGCAGTTAAAGTTACACACACTTTAACCAACAAACCATGATAACTTATTTATTATTTTATCTGAACCAGTTAGGGTAAACAATGTTATCCCTAACATTCTCCCCTTTTGGGTAATAATAATAATATAACCATTTACACCTTTAAATCATAGTTGTTACAACTCTCTTTAAACTTGACTATACCTTGAGCTTTTGTTAACTGGTCTGCAATGTTTTCTTCCATCATGCAGTACTCCAGTTTCATTAGACCATTCTTCACAGATTCTCTAACATTTAAGTATCTTAAATCAGTATGCTTTGATCTAGTTTTTACAGCAATATTAGTAGCCAACTGTATGGCTGCCTGGTTGTCCTTGTACACAATAATGGAATCTTTAACAGTTACACCCATGTCCAATTATAACTGTTTGTACAGAATTAAGTCAGTGCATAGTAATGACAGACATGAAAATTCTGCTTCCATCGTGGACAAGCTGATATGCTGTTGTCTGATTGACCTCCACCCTATTAGTGTCTTACCAAATAATATAGCCATCCCAGAGGCTGATTTTCTAGTATTTATGTCAGTTGCAAAACTTGCATCTGCATAGGCACTAAGACTCAAATCACCCTTTGGCTCTAAATACAATGCATGGTGCATTGTTCCTTTAAGATATCTTAAAATTCTCTTTAATGATTGCCAATGACATTGATGAGGATCTGCATTAAATCGCGTCAGCTGATTAACGCTATAAGCAATATCTGGCCTTGACCAATTGCTGATATATGATAAGCTACCAATCAAAGATTAATATATGGACTTATCGAATTTGGGACTTTGAGCATCAGTTCGGCAAACTTCCTGACTCATTGGAGTTTTTGCCGGTTTACAAAGTTCCATTTTATACGTTTTAATTAATTGGCAAATTTTATCTTCTTGAAATATCTTAAATCCATTTTTTGTTTTGTTAATTGTCAGTCCTAGATACCTTTTAATCTCACCTAAATGCTTTAATTTTATCTTTTTGGCTAATAATGATATAATCTCATTAGCTTCATTATTAGTCTTAGTTATCAAAGCAATATCATCTGTAAATAATAACAATAATGACACCGTTCCATTATTTTCTCTTTTAAACACACATGGATCTGCTAAACCAGATTTAAATCCTATATTGTTTAACTCTTTCACAATATATTGGTTCCATTCATAGCCAGATTGTTTCAATCCATAAAGACTCCTTTTGAGTTTCCAACAATCATTACTATTTAATTTATTATCTTTTATACCAACTGGTTTTTTCAAATATATAGTGTGCTGCAATGGTGCATGCAGATAAACAGTTTCTACATCTAAATGGATAATGATATAGTTTTTCTTAGCTGCCCACACTAAAGCTGCTCTCAAGGATGTTGCTTTAAGACTTGGTGCAAAAACTTCATCATAATCAAATGCAGTTTGATTAAATCCTTGAGCTACCAATCTAGCCTTATGGGTAACAGTCCCATTATTTCCTGTTTTTACTTTGAATATCCATTTGCACCCAATGGACTTTTCTCCTGGAGGTAATTTGGCATCTTCATATACTTTCATTACCTTTAATGAATTTAGTTCTTTTTCCATTGCCTTTTGCCAATTCTCCTGATCCTTAGCAGGATACATCTTAAGTTCATCAACACTAGTTGGAACTTTAGTTACTTGGCAAACTATACTTGCTTGATACCAATCAGGTGGTCTAGTTATAAGTGTAGAACGTCTAGGTATTACAGGACTTACAGGTGGAGTTTCCTTTACTACCTGTTCTTGATTATCTAACTCTTCCTGATCAACTGTTTCCTCTTGTTCTGGTCCTATTTGTTCTTCGTGGACTTCTTCTTTAATTGGACTCTTCTTATAACTAGTCTTTTCTTTCTGCCTTTTGTAGGGTTCAATAATTACATCATTATCTAAATCTTGCTCTAATTTATTCCATCCTACATGTTCTAGGAATTTAGCACTAGCACTGCAGTAAACTCTAGATGTGCCTGGTTCCCAGAATCTATAAGATCTGTGATTTGATTCATATCCTACAAAAAATTATCTTTTAGCTCTATGCTGTCCTTTGTGTCTGAGTTGTGTAGGGATATGCACCCATGCTGGTGCTCCAAATGTGTGCATGTAACTTAAATCAGGTTTCGTACCATGCCACAGTATAAATGGTAATTCACCTGTTGTTGAATTAACAACATTATTTAATATACACATTATTGCTTCTCCCCACAAATAGTCAGGTAATCCTGAATCAGACAACATAGTACGTGCCATTGACTGCAGTGTTTGGCCTCGTCTCTCTATAAAGGCATTATGTTGTGGCCTATATGGTGCAGACTTTTCATGTTGAATACCTGCCATCCTAAGTCTATTCTGGAATTTATTATTTGTAAATTCCGCACCATTATCTGTTATAAGAGTTACTAATTTCTTTTTAGTTTTCCTTTCTGCAAATTTTAACCAATTAAAGAAATTTAGATACGTTTCAGTTTTGCTCTTCGTCAAATAGCAGAACCCATATCTAGAATAGTGGTCCATTATACTTAGTATGTATCGAGCACCTCCTACACTTGGTTTTTTCGGACCTATTAAATCGGCAAATACTACCTCTAAAGGCTCTTTGGTAGTAAATCCATCAACTCTATTTGCCAATATGACCTTGCTTTTGCTTTGATTACAGGCATTACATTGCAAATACTTATTACAAGATTTCAAACTTATTCCTTTAGATAGTTGAACAGTTCTCGTAAGCATTTTAAAATTTAAATGCCCTAGCCGTCGGTGTAACAAGTGAATACATTCATCATGAGGTTTCTTATTATCATAAACCATGTTAGCCACCTCTAAACCATTATCATTTAACACATACAATTCACCTCTTAGAGATGCAGTAATTTTCTTATCTTCTTTTTCAATTATGCAGTTATCTCCCCTAAAGGTAACTACATATCCTAGTTTAACCAAAATTCTAACTGAAAGTAAATTAAACTTAAGTTGTGGTACATATAACATTTTTACATTCTCTTTTATGCAAGAACAATATGCTATACCTTGTGTTGTGAATTAATAAAAGTACTTAAATAAAGATTATTAAGAGCTTGAAGTAAAGTGCAGGGTTCTGGCCCTGCACTTCTGATTGGCCGATAATAGCAACATCGGATTGGTCCGTTCAGGAGAATCTGATTGGCTATTGACGAGCCTCTCCCATTGGTTAACGGAGCTAGCGCTCCCTGTGTTTTCATTGGTTAAATACTCAAGAGCTTGCCTATATAAAGGGGGCCATTGCGGCCATAGAGCTGAGCTGTTACACATGTAAATAAAGAGTTTGAAGTTCACTGTTCACTGGCTCCTCTCCTCATTAGCGCCCATACACAGAACATAACACTGGTGACAAAGGTGGGATGTGGAGACGTCAGAGCTGACTGAAGGACAAAGAACGATAACAGAGCACGTGGCTGAAACGCACCAACGGTGGAACTATGTCCGGCAACGTCATACCACCCGGTCCATTCAACCCGATGCAAGAAGACTGGGACTCATATATGGATTGTTTCCAGATGTTTCTGGAGAACAACAATTTGAAGGATGCCACTACCGGAAAGAAACGGGCGGTATTCCTAACTCATTGCGGGCCGACCTATTCAAGATGGCCAAGGCACTAGCGAAACCGGCAGAAGTAAAGTCTATGGACTGGGACGTCCTTGAACCCCTGCTAAGGGCCCACTATGCACCGACTGTGCCAACACTCGTTAGAAGGCATGAATTTTACTAGAGAAGTCAGCGGAAGGGTGAAAATGTTGCTGATTTTATAGCGGATCTCCAGAATCTGGGAGGCCTATGCGAGTTTGCCGACCTAGAAGAAGCCCCGAGAGACCGAATAGTTCTAGGATTAGATGCTCCAGGCACACAGAGTAAGCTGATGGCGAAAGGCGACATTAGCCTTAAAGATGCCATCACTGAAGCTACTGCAGCAGAAGCAACCAGGAAGTTAGCTGCCCGAATGCGCCGCACCCACACCTTGCTTCGCCAACTCACCTGCGAAATTTCACCTCAGTCAGAGGACAGCTTACGACAGCCCACCACGAGGACCTTGAATCATCATCAGAAAGTGATGAAGAAGAGGTCCACTGACTTCGGTCCGAACGAGACCAATGCCAGAAATCGCAGTACCAATGCGCTGGTTGTGGAGCAAGCCACCCCCGGTCAGAATGCAAATTCCTCGACGCGCTCTGCCATGTGTGCGGGAAAAGAGGCCATATCGGACGGGTCTGTAGAAGCAAGCAAGGACCCAGCCAGCCCTCGAGGGGGGCTAACTATTGCCAACCGACAGGAAGCTGTCCTGTAAAGCGAGAACCTGTGAACCACCAATGGAACAACGACTCCTACAGAAACAAAACCTTAAACCACTCAACGAAGCGAGAAGAGGCTCACCAAACTATCACGATCAGTCACGCCTCATCTCTTGATGCCAAGAAGATCCAAGTGAAAGTGGCCATCGAAAACCAGCCCTGCCTGATGGAAGTCGATTCAGGATCGTCCCTTTCGGTGGTTTCCTGGAAGACCCTCAAGCAGCTCATCCCTACTGTCCGGCGGCAAGACCTAAGATTCCAAAGACTCATACTCAAAGACTATCAAGGAAATTGAATTCTGGTCATTGGATCCAGCCGAGTCCGGGTATCGTTTAAGAACCATACAGCATTCCTACCCCTGACTGTAATCGACAGGGATCGGCCTAGTTTGTTAGGCCTCCAATGGTTCACTCCACTTGGAATTGAAGTAGCCGGCATTCACCGAACCTTCAGCAGCGACTGGGAAGAGGACCTCGTCCAAGAATTCCAGGACGTCTTTGCAGAAAAACTAGGCGAGTACAAGGGGACCCCGATATCATTTAACCTCAATCCCGAAATAGCTCCCATCCGCCTTAAGCCTGGTCGAGTTCCATTTGCCCTTAAACCAAAGATTGACAAATTAATAGCTCAGTGTGTGTTAGAACCAACCGATCACTCTCCCTGGGAAACCCCAATCGTGACACCCATCAAGCCGGATGGATCGATAAGAATTTGTGGGGACTACCAAGTCACCTTGAACCATGCCCTTCAACAAAACGCTTACCCGGTACCGGTGGTGCAACACCTCCTCCATTCCCTGGGGGGCAGAAAAGTCTTCGCTAAACTAGACTTAGCCCAGGCATACCAACAACTGCCTGTAGACAAAAAAACGGCAGAGGCCCAAACGATCGTTACACACAGAGGTGCGTTTAAATGTAACCGACTCCAGTTTGGAGTAAGCGTAGCCCCGGGAATCTTTCAAAGTTTGATGGAAAGACTATAACAAGGGATAAAAGGAGTTGTCCCATATTTTGATGGTGTGTTAATCGCTGCCCCGATTTGGAAAATACTAAAAGATCGCCTGAGGTTGGTTCTCCAGAGATTTAAAGACTCAGATCTCAAAGTTAAAAAAAACAAGTGTCAACTATATACGGATTGTGTAGAATTTTTAGGATATTTAATTGATAGTCAAGGCATTCACCCCACCGATAGCAAATTTAGGGCAATCAAAAATGCCCCCAAACCCCGAAATAAGGCTGACCTCCAACTTTTCTAGGCCTTATCAATTTTTATAATGTTTTCCTGCCTTACAAAGCAACCGTAGCCGAACCCCTACATCATTTGTTGGACAAAAAAGCAACCTGGGTATGGGGACACAGAGAGGAGCAGGAACCCAGGGGGAAGGAGTGTTGTGAATTAATAAAAGTACTTAAATAAAGATTATTAAGAGCTTGAAGTAAAGTGCAGGGTTCTGGCCCTGCACTTCTGATTGGCCAATAATAGCGACATCGGATTGGTCCATTCAGGAGAATCTGATTGGCTATTAATGAGCCTCTCCCATTGGTTAACGGAGCTAGCGCTCCCTGTGATTTCATTGGTTAAATACTCAAGAGGTTGCCGATATAAAGGGGGCCGTTGCGGCCATAGAGCTGAGCTGTTACACATGTAAATAAAGAGTTTGACGTTCACTGTTCACTGGCTCGTCTCCTCATTAGCACCCATGCACAGAACATAACACCTTGACCTTTAGCTTTCAGTTTCCAGCCATTGGCTAACGATATCTGCTGCGAACTAATGGACATTTTAACAAAATTTTTGTTATCATTTGTTATACAGTGGGATGCTCCACTGTCAACCACCCATAAATTATCTTTTACAGCTCCGTTACTATACATGGCTAACTCAAATTTTTTCTTTTTCTTTTGATGACTTTTAGTATTCTGGCCAGCGTTCTGGCGCTTTGCTTTTTTACAAAATCTTGCCAAATGTCCTCTTCCTCCACAATTAAAACACTTTTTAATTGCGTATGCAGTAGGAGATTCAATATCTTCTTTTTGAGGTTGCTCCCTCCTTAACTGATCTCTTTCAAGCCTTCTTCTGGCCTCTTCAATCAATCTGCCAGTGATATCAGTTAAAGTTAGGCTTTCCTTAGGCAAAATTTCAAGGGAAGTGACATAGTTATCAAAACTTTCATCTAATGAAGACAGAATTATGTAGACTTGGTGTAGTTCAGAGAAAATAAGCTCTTTCTCGTCCAGTTCTTGAAAAATGCTTTTCATAGTATTCAAATGACTCAGCATATCACCATTCATTTGAAGATGCGTCCTGAAAAGCTTCCGTGTTAGATTTATGTGAGCACCAACGTTATTTCGGACATAAATCCTCTTCAGCTTCTGCCAACACCCAACAGCCGTTTGTTCTCCACGGATATGAACAAGTTGCTGGTCAGATAGTGTTAGTCCTATTTTGCAAAGAGCTTGTTCATTTTTCTGCTTAAAGTCTTCTATCTTTTGACTATCTTCCTCAACCTCTGGATCCCATTCCTCTACGTTTGGTGGGTTTTCAATTATGTTCCACAGACCTTCTCTTCGTAGAAATAGACTACATTTTATAGACCATGAAACATAGTTCGTTCCATCCAGCTTGGATATAAGGGACAAACTTTGTAGATTGACTTGTGCCATGTTTTCTATATATGGATATAAAACTATAATTAATAAAACACAACTGTCTGTTTACTGTAACATGTAACAACACAAACTCTCACTTTTTACATAAATCTGTTTTATCCTAGTTAAACTGACTTTGCAGCCTCTGGGCCCATAACCTTTGCTGAGCCTGTTCCCCCAACCAATGTTAAGGAAACACACTAAACAGAATGTGCAGCGTTAGTCAGTTAGGCAGACAGGTAAATGTGTGAGATAAGTTTGTATGTTAGTTAACACTCAGTAAAAAACTTGTGCTATCAAAATATAGTTTATTCCATTAAGAGTTATAGCATAGTCAAAAAACAGTCCATTAGTCATGTATCATTTCAGTCAGTCCATTTGGGGATTCTCAATTTGCAAAGTCCGTGTTGTGTATTCAATGTCAGTTCACTTACAATAAATCAGTCCGTATTATCTCTTCTCACCATTTAGAAGAATCAACACTCCTTTCTCTCTCCCGTTCCAGTAGGAAAAAACGCAGTCATCAATCCATCCAGTAATTAGGGATCATTAAGCCAGAGAGCGAGCTGCCATTGTCTTGCTCCTTTTATGGTGCTTTTACAACCACACCCTTAATTACATTCTTGCAGTTAAAGTTACACACACTTTAACCAACAAACCATGATAACTTATTTATTATTTTATCTAAACCAGTTAGGGTAAACAATGTTATCCCTAACAGTTAATATGTTAAGTAGTTATATATGTGTGTTAAACCACAGCTCTTAATGCTTTATGTTTTCTTCCTTTTACTTTTTCAGTCTTTCTCCTCCCATTACTTTAAAATTTTTATCCGTTTATTTCTTGAGGCTGTCTCTTACTGGACTCATCATTTCCTTTTTCTCATTTTCCTCGCCATGCATCCAGGTTAAACCTTTCTGTACATTTCCTTTCACCCTCAGCATTTATGTGTGTTGTAGTTGTAGCTGTGTCTGAGACTTGCATACCCAGCTCCATACATTTTTTTACTTTCTTGAGTCCTGAGCTTCACTTTTTGCTTTTTAGACAACCTCCCCAATCTCTTGGAGATCTCCAATTCTGGTTTTCTTACTAACTCTGCAACACCTCTTAAGGAGTCACTTTATCTCTTCTGTGATCTGCAACACTATCTCTCAGGCTACTCTGAGGATTCCATTTCTTCTGCTTCTGGCATCTTCCACTTATAACCCTGTGAAACCAGACACTTAGCACTCAAATTAACTGCCTAGATTCTGGAAAGCTGTGGTCTATATATATTTGTATCTTTGAGGTAGGATTCTTCCCTGCCTCCCCCTCCCCCCCCCCTCCTTTCATTCATAATAGCATCACCTGAGAATGTTCAAAGGCTTGGAAAAAAAGACATCTTACATGTTTTTCCCCAGAATGCAAACTGTTGTAATGAAACAGCCCAGGAAACAAATGTTAGAATCTGAAAATGTTCTTTCTCATTATACAAAGGTGCTAGAGTGAGCATCCAGGGAACTGTTCAACTGAAAAAAATAGATAACATGGATTTTTCCAAATTCCAGTCTTTTGAGGAAGTGACAGCAGCAGCTGCCAACCCTGATATTATACATCAGTTGGAGGATGCACTTATGATATGGTACAAGCAAATTGAGCAAGTAAGCAACTTAGCTAAGCAGAGGAGTATGTATGAGAAACAGTTAGAAAAAAGAGCCACGAAGAAGGCATTTCTGAGGCATCTTTTTCAGCACAGAATTATTCACTGTGGTAGCCAATCACATTATAAAATATAGGCACAGTTCCTGTATGTGTGACAGTTCCAAGTCGATGAAAACTGGTTTTAAAGAAGAATCTTTTCTAGACTAACCAGTCATTTGCTTGTGTTGTGATTTTACCCTGATGGTTTAGGAAGGTGGTTTAATTAAGATAAGAAACTGTTATTTTGGATCAAAATGAGTTGGTGCCACATTCACTCTTGGAGCTGTTGTAAGGGCCAATAGCCTGAACGATACACAACTATGTTTCAGCAAATCAAATATTATTACAGCCAATATTATATTCATTGAACATGGCAGCCGAAGATAGGGATTTCAAGGAGTTAATTTTTGATATCTTAAAAAAGCAGCAAACTATTAGCTCTGATGAAGATAGTGGTCATGATGAGGAGGAGGAGGAAGTTCTGATAGCAAGGAACAGAAGCACTCTGTTTCTAAAACACTTTTGTGCTCTTCAGCTTAAGTTGCAAAATGAAGGCAGTGGTTTCTATGCTGGAGGCACAGGGATCAGAGTGATGCAACAGCATAAAATTGCAAGCTTCACCCTTTGTCTACATGCAGCTTGGAATGCAGCTTGGAGCATGGTACTGTATGCCAGCCCTCATTTTTCTGAGGAAAGCAGGCAGGGCCTGCAGACCCCATTGGAAGAATGGAACAAAATGTCGTGTGACAGTCTTGAATGGGACATAGCAACACAGACATGATATTTATCTTGTTCAAATTTAACATTGGCAGGTTTTGATTGAGAGTGAACAAATGAGAAAGGAAGCTGATGACTCAGGTCCACTTACTGAATTAGAGCACTGGAAGCGTATGTCTGCCAAATTTAATTTTATTATTGAACAGATTAAAGGACAACCTTGCAAATCTGTCATAAATGTTCTCAATGTTTCACGTTCCAAAATTATAAAGGTAATTCTTAGTTGTTGGGTTTTTCATTTTTTTAAAAATGAGGTTTTAATGAGTTTATACAGTCAATTTCAATATATCCCCATTCTCTTTTTAAAATAATATAATCTCTATGAAAATCTGTGGTAAGAGGCAATACATAACTATCCCAGGATGATTTAAACAAGTTAAACAGGTTGGGCCTGTCTTCAATTTGGATGGGAGGCTACTAGAAAATTTTACTACTGTAGACTAATTTGGGGAGTTGAAAACAAACCAAATTAAAAAAAACACATTCATATTTCTGCCAGGAAAATTACATGCAATCATCAGGAGTAAAGCTTCACTCTGTACCTCTTTAATTTCATAAACATGTTATCACATGTTTGGAGTATTACACTTTTTCCACTGAGTTTAATTGATTCAAAATTAAACTGCTATATTTGTCTGATGCACCTCTAATTGCTAACATGTATTAAAATTGTGACACTCTCATAAGCATGCATTTCAGAAGAAGTAATTGTTTTAATTTAATCAAATAAAATTATTACACAATCTAATGGTGTGACACATAAATTATGATCTAGATGTAAGGGTCATGTAGTTGAGATGAGAATCTGATTCTCACATCAAAGTTGTTTTGTAAATAAAGGAGAGTGCTTTCAAGGCTGAGTAAAGAAAATATGGGAGAAACAGATCCACAATTTAAAGCTGGCCCCTCAGATACATAGAGCGGAAGACTGGATGACTGCTGGTTGGATAGCTTCTAATTCTCCACAATAAATCTACTTATCTAACATGTCTGCTTGGAAATGTGGAGTGGGTAGAGTTTAAATAGACATAGTTTTTGGCACAAAGCCTCGACTTTTCAAAAGTTCGGCTTAAATTCACTGCCTTGTGGTCTCTGTGCATGTGCTAGCATTCAGATGTAATGCAGATATTTCTCTAAGTGCCAGAATTGCATTTGACAGCAATATGATTTGGTTGACTGTTTGATATGACTGCCATTATATGGGGTAATTGGTTTATTTCCAAAAATTGGGGCTGACTTATGGCAACTTTACTCAGATATGAGAATTAACATTTTTTGGAAAACCCAAGTCCAACTTCTGATGACTAAATTAAAACAGTTTATAGAGCCTAGAGGTTTGGTGAGACAGCCAATGGGTTGCCACTCCTCTCAGCAGACAACATTGTAAGCAGATGCCCTTCCATTTTTTGTATTGCATTTCCACAATCTTTGAATTAGCTGTGTAGAAATGCATGAGTGCATTGTAACACCACTTCCCCAGTATGAAAGTGTTCCCCTTCAGTCTACATGAGTGCATTAGTATAGCGTGGCAATATCCTAATATATTATTATGCTGCCTTAGCACTCAGAACAACTTGCAAGTCAGCATGACTATTCTGTCATGGCACTTACCCTGATATACATGGCCTCACCCCTGATATACATGATCCTGACCCTAAAGGCCTTCAGGAAAAATACTAAAACTTTTCTCCAAGGTACTGGTGTCAGTATGTGGATAGAACTGACATGAGGTGGCTGGTGGATGATGTGAGTTTTGTGAGGCCTCAACTTTGTTGTTTCAAAAGTTTTCATTCTGCTCACTGTTCTTTCTGATCGATGGGAAGCTATATAAATGTATTTAATAAGTAAACAATATAGTCTTGCTGCATATACAGTATAATCCCTAGTCTCACAGTGAGTGCAATCACTGGTGGTAAAATGAAATAATTTTCTTTACATAATTTATTAATGAAATGTAGTTACCAAGTATTTGGATCTGTAGGATTTTAAATTTATGGATTTGTTTGTTTGTTTATTTATTTATTTATTCATTCCAAGTATAGCTAGAATGTAATTATAATTCTACTACATGAATTCTGCACATTTTATTTCAGTGTTTTAAAAGTTAAACATTTTGTTTTTACCATAGCTGTGGCGAGAACTGGATGCCAGAATAACAGATACAGCAAATGAATCCAAGGATAATGTTAGATATCTATATACACTTGAAAAAGTTTGTCAGCCACTCTATAATTACGATTTAGTGAGTAAATTTTGAAGACATCTGCAATCAGTTTTGTGTATATTATGTTGTTACATTTTCTATTACATACATGCACTAAAATAAATGGCTTTAAAATGTATATCATAAGCAGAAGATTCTAAATCTAACTATAGTCTAGATATTCTAGTGCCACAAAATATCTGACTTTTAGGGGCAATTATTATTAATTAATGACTTACATCTTTCTATCGATACTGTAGATTTAAATTAATTATCAAGGCTCGGTTGTAGATAGGAATCTAAAATAAGGAAGAAACAAACAATAATCCAAAGTATAACCCAGATTGAAAGGAGAACCTGGAATGCATTCATATGAAATACAATAGAAGATACTTGAAAATAGTTTATAATTTACTTAAGTTATGTTTTATTATTTTTATGGGTCTATTGTAAATTGCCTTAATGCTTCTTGGACGAGGAGAGTGATTCCAAAATGAAGATTTACTTTTTTAAAAACTGTTGGGTGCAAAGAAAATTGGGGATAGTAACTGAATCCAGAAATTTGGCTTTTAACTGCAATGAAAAATTCTTCACCCTGGCACTTCTCATTTTAGGCATTAGGAATTTAGACTTGTTCCGAAAACAGCCATCTCCCTCTTGCACCCATTGTCTGTCCCACCTGGTAGTTTAAAGTATGCCATCTTTCAAGCTCAATTCTACAAAATATTTCTCTTAGGTTTCCATGGCCCACGGAATACAGAATTTGATTAATGCTATAAGAATGATTCATAGTGTTTCCAGATATTACAATACTTCTGAAAAAATGACATCTCTCTTTATTAAAGTAAGTGCTTTTAATCAGAGGACTGGAGAGCACTCTGAACATAAGTATGTTGTGCAAGCCTCAGTGTTGACTATAGTTTTCTGTTGTATACAGTATATTTCAATGTTTTATATCTGCTGGTAAGTGTATCATTAAACAACAATATGTATTGCAAGATCTAATAATACATATTCACTCTAAATAGCCAAAGGGCCATATGAAAACTCAATAGGTCACCTGAGGTTTCTCAAGTAATAGCAGACATCATTTTCCTTGGCTTCAACCGGACTTCCTCTCTGTTTGTTTTTTCACATTTTAATTTAAAGTTATATTTTAAAAACATTTAATTTTTAAAAGGTGTCATGCTTGAAAGCAAGTCTCCAGCTTCACAGCCACTTTCTTGGAAAATTAAAATAAGCCAGTGCTATCTAGTCATCTCTTTGGAAGGGAGCACAAAGGAAGTGGGAGGGGAGAAAGGTTAAGCAGGGAGAGTTTTCTGGGAGTTAGAGATGCGCTAGGTGGCATTCTAGGAGACCAATAATGGGCTATGTTCCCCCCTTGCAAACATTGTATATATGAGCAAGAAACTGCTATGTACACAGCAGCCATTTCTCAAGAGCACTGAGGGGCACACATGACATGGATTTTATAACTTGTTAACTAACATAGTAACTTTGTAGTTAAATATATCTTTTCTCTCTATTTTAAAATGATAAAACCATTACAGACTGGAATGTAGGAAAACTTTTTATCCAATTGCTATATGGATTAATCAATAGCTTGTAACATTCTCAAACTAAAAAGGTAAACCATAGAATGGCTGGCTGGCAAATATCTTCTGATAAGAGAATGTTTGTTAGTGCTAATTGGTGTCTGGGTTGTCCCTTTATGAACTCCCAAAAAACTTTTCCCTCATTAACATCTTACATTTTATATCCTTCTGATATCAGAGCTCATTTTAATGGACATACATGGAACATATTTGACTACATGTAACTGATTTCCTATTCAAAGGGGAGGTTACCTTTATCTCATCCAATCAACTTTTTTCTTGCATTTTTTTGGATGTGTTAGCTATAAAATGGAATGTAAGCTAAGGATCTGGTTAACAGATAACAGATAATCACAATTGGAAGGGACCTTGTAGGTCATCTAGTCCAAGCCTAAGCAGGAGACCTTACACCATTTCTGATAAATGGCAGTCCAATCTCTTCTTGAAAGTCTCAAGTGATGACACTCCCACAACTTCTGAGTGCAAGTTGTTCCATTGGTTGATTGTTCTCACTGTCTCCTCTTTGAATGAGAGGAATCTTTTTTTTATCAGAATATTCTAATAAACTGAATAAGATGATCTCAGTGGTGGGATTAAAAAATGTTTACTACTGGTTCTGTGGGCATGGCTTGATGGGCTTGGCAGGGGAAGGATAATGTAAAATCTCCAGTCAGAGGCAGTATTTGCCAGTTCTCCAAACTACTCAAAATTTCTACTACCGGTTCTCCAGAACTGGTCAGAACCTGCTGAATACCACTTCTGGATGATCTTCTTGGCTTGGTCTTCTCATTGGAAAATATTCATATGCGTGCACACATAATATATTTAGTTGTGGAATAACTAAATGCAAGGAAGAAATGGTGTCACACTGCAGAACATGCATCTTTGTTTATTGTGTCTTCAAAGGTGGAATCTGGTTCGGATGTAAATCTATTAGTATGACTTTTAAAGCTTTCAAGCACCCTCTTGTCTTTAGGATTTATGTAATAAAATAATGATTTTTAAAGATGTGATTTTACTGTAAATTATATGGTTTTTGTGATAATCTCAGGCATAACACAATGGTTTAAGAACAGACTGAGACCGTAGTCTGATGCAAGCTTGTTTTCATTATAACATCTTGAAAGATAACAAGGTACTTGTAGGAATAGTTTCTTTTAAATTTTGGATCCCACTGCCCACAAATACTGATCATTAGATTCCTTTTGGTTTGTCATTAAATAAGCAGTTGAGGTGAAACTGTGGCCATTTATTTTTTTACTGTTAATGGGACAGCACATCTAAATAACTAGCTATATACAAGGTTCTGCAAAAGGCTGAAGGTGAAATGCTGAACTTTGATATAAAAAACTATGTATATTTTTTCCTTTTTAAAAATACAATAGGTTACAAATCAGATGGTCACAGCATGTAAAGCATATATTACTGATGGAGGATATAGCCGTGTATGGGAACAGGATACTCCAACAGTAATTCAGAAAATTAAGGTATGTTTGTAATGTCGTATATATTTTCAACGGTATTGTTTCTGCTCCCTACTGAATCCCTATAAAGGAATTAGCATGATTTATAACCGCTATAAAACAAGATTTTGGTTTTCATGTTAGCTAACTTATTATCATGAACTCTCATTAATGTTATTAGCTAAATTAATACAAAGCCATAATTTACCTGATTGCTTATTAAAAACAATTCCATTGTGGAGTTTTCTGCTTAATTAGGCCTCTGGAGATTTACTATAGTATTGCACTTCATAATCTTTATGCTTGGAAATTAAAAGAAATCAATTGTGAATTATTAGAAAATAGTAAGCATCTTGTCAATATTTTCCCTTAATTAGCAAGAAATTATTAGCAATCAGTATAGGAACCTTATTATGTAGGCTAAGAAAAAATTATCTTCAAAAGATTCTGCTTGCTTCTATGATCTAAAACAGATTTAGATTTCTTCATATTTCAATTGACAGCATTAAACCAGATAAAATATTAATATGAAGATACAAGCCTAAAATCAACTTCTAATTGAAAAGTTTTTATTTTTTTATTTATTTTGATTTATCAATCACTTACCATATAATAGGTATAAGCATATACATAGTTATGAATACATGAAATGGGTACATATAAGAAAAATAAAGAAATAATAGGGCAAAGACGGTAGGCACGTTGGTGGGCTTATGCACACCCCCTTACAGACCTCTTAGGAAATGGGTGAGGTCAATAGTAGACAGTCTAAGGTAAAAGTTTTTGGGGTTTGGGGAAGAAACCACAGAGTCAGGTAGAGTATTCCAGACATTGACCACTCTTTTGCTGAAGTCGTATTTCCTGCAATCAAGTTTGGTGCGGTTATCCTTGAGTTTGTATCTATTGTGTGCTCTTGTGTTGTTATGGTTGAAGCTGAAGTATTCATTGACAGGTAAGTCATTGCAATGTATGATTTTATGTACTATAATTAGATCAGACTGAAGACGGTGTAATTCAAGGTTTTCTAGGTCTAGAATTTCAAGTCTGATGGCATAAGTTATTCTGCAACAAGTAGAAGAGTGGAGAACTCTTCATGTGAAATATTTCTGGATTTTCTCAGCTGTGCTAATATCAGATACGTAATGTGGGTTTCAGACTGATGAGCTGTATTTGATGTTTTGTATGCTCTAGTTAGTAGTGTGATATTACCAGTGAAAAAGCTACGTAGGATTAGGTTAGCAACTCTTAATGCCTTTTTGGCTATGTAGTTACAGTGGGCGCTAGCACTTAGATCATTAGAGATGAGTATTCCAAGGTCCTTTACAGAGCTTGGATTATCAACAAGGTCATGACTATTCAGCTTGTATTTTATTTTCTGATTTTTTTTTGCCAATATGTAAGACAGAGCATTTGTTTTTTGATATTTGAAGTTGCCATTTGTTTGACCATTCTGATACATAGTCGAGGTCTTTTTGAAGGGTAGTAGTATTGTCTGTGATATTGAACAGTTTAAGAGAACACAGTTGCTCTTAATATGATCACAGAAGTCATTTATGTAGAGTATGAGGGTTGGTCCTCGAACACTGCCTTGGGGGATTCTTTGTAAAAGTTCTTTGTAAAAGATCTATAAATGGTGGGCTTTTTTCTTACAATAAATTATATGTATACATTAGATTTATTGAATTTATATCCACTGTAATCATAAGGCTCTAAGTAATCTTACTAATCACACTCTGATAGTAATTGCTGCATAATGTTGTTGGTTTTTTTTAACATTTTAGGACTGTATTTTTTTGTTTAAAGAATATCAGAAAAGTTTTCATAAAACAAGAAAACAAATTTTGGAAACTTCAGGGGAGAAGACTTTTGAAGTATCTGAGATGTACATTTTTGGCAAATTTGAAGCTTTCTGCAAAAGGCTGGAAAAAGTAAGTACTCTTTAGAAAATCCCAGTCTTTTGTCTAACTTGTCCTTAATTCTCATTGTGGTTTAGGATATAACACTTCAGGCTGATAGAAAGATTCATGATGAAAAAGTTTGCCTTTTAAATATGGAGCTTCTTTGGTATACTACAGCAAAAGTATGTAACAGTATCCTAGTTGTATTTCAAGCCAGGGCTTAGTGCAACAACTGACAGTAGTATTGACAGATACTAGAGATAGACATCAACAGTTAGATTTGGTTTGGACCTAGTTGGTGATTCAGGATACAGATCATTTCAACTCAACCTGAAATAAAAGTATTTCATGGTGGTAATTCTGTAACCTAATGTGTGAATAAGTGGCTCAGAATGGAAATGGGAAGATTTTCAGAAAAGAATGAGAAAGTCATAATAAGGATTGATTAAAAAAATAAAAACTGGAAGGAAGGAAGGAAGGAAGGAAGGAAGGAAGGAAGGAAGGAAGGAAGGAAGGAAGGAAGGAAGGAAGATAAGGATTTAATAAGGCCAAAAAGAAATAACTTGTCCCATCACTGCTGCTATCAAAGACAAGCTTTTCATACATGACTCCTTACTTAAAAAAAACATTAGGCAGGCAATAAAAGCAAAATGTGAGTTTGAATAAATTTTATTAATTCCTTACTTACTTCTGGACACTTGAGAGGGTCCCCATTGTCTCTAGGAGCACAGAATATATTTGAAGTGTTTGGTTTTTATAATATGACTAAATTCAGTGAATACTAGGTACTGAGCATACCTCAACCTGTTATGAGCTGCTCAGTATTGCTTAGATGAAATGGATGACTATACAAATCAGATTAAGAATAAGCATAAGGATAACTTTGAAAAGATGGCTTAAGATAAAATATGACAATAGTTGTCAATCATAGATTAATTAAATCAGTTCAGCTCTATATTTTGTAATTGCTGTAATTGAAAAATAAAGTTGATTCTTTTCCTAGAAAAAAATATATGTCATCTTAGGTGTACAGTATTTACAATATAGTAATGTCTGATTTTTTTTTTGTCTGATGTTTGATGATTTTGTGCAAAACTTTTCATTTAAGAAAATTATAATATTAAGAGAAACCATAGTTAATGCTTGAAAAAAAAACCTTTTTGATTTTAGATAACAGAGATGATAACAGTTGTTCAGACTTTTTCTGCACTGAATATGTCTACCATTGAAGGAATTGATATTATGGCAATTAAATTCAAAAATATCTACCAAAGTGTTCAAAAAAAGAAATATGATATTCTTGACCCACGGAAAACAGAATTTGATGTAGACTTTGCAGATTTCATGACAAAAATTGAAAATTTAGAGGTAGGTCACATAAATATTGCAATTCAACTCGGATATGAAAAATGTTATTAATTCAGTTTAGGACAGGCTGTGAAGCTGTGTTTTCATTGGTTAGCCTGATGATCTGTACTTGAACTCCCAGATTTGACAAGCTGTTTATATGGTTTTTCAATAAGGTTTAAAGTATTTTTGCTAAGTGAATAAATTTATTTTATTTTACTTTATATATGTAAATGGCTGTCCATTTCATACCTATAACTAGGCAGCTCACAATTAACAAGATGGTTCCTCAGATATCTTAGACTTATGCCATAAATGTCCTTAACAGTAATAAGCAATCCATTAAAACTGGCCCCAGAAGCAGATCAGCAATCAGTGCAGCTTGTGTAACAGTGAGGTTACATTCTGAACCAATTGTAACTTTCATATACTTTTCTAGGATAGCCCTATGAAGAGCACATTGCAGTAATCCAAATGAGAGATGACTAGAGCATGAGTGACTGAGCCTTATGATCCAAAAAATGGTGCAACTGGTTATACATAACAACCTGAAGTCGTACAAAGGCTCTTCTAGTCACAAATGCCACCTGCTCTTTGATCAGGAGTTGTGAGTCTAGGAGATTCCATGTTGCACATCAGTCTATCTGGGGTAATGCAATCCCACCCATTAAAGATGATAAACCTCTGAAACCTGAGGTATTACACATCCATAGCCAGGGTTCAACTGTCTCACATACAGACCCTTACAGTTTCCAGGCACCACAAAGGGCAGTCATGGCATCACTTGGATCATCTGGGATGGAGATATAGAGTTGAGTATTATTGGCATATTGATGATAGCTCAGGCCATGATGACAGATGTTTTCACCCAGCATAGTTGTTAAAAACGAACAAAGAGAGTACAAAGTCCTATAGTATCCCATAAAAGAGCAGCCAAAGGCTGGACCTCTCACTGTCTATCAACACCAACTGAGACTGGTCTTGGAGAAAGGAACTGAACCAGAGCAAGACTCTGTTGCCCAGTCCAAATCCCCCAGTTGACTCAAAAGGATACCATGGTTGATGGTAATCAAAAGCCACTGAGAGGTCAAGCAGGGCGAGGATGGATGCAGTACCTCCATCCTGCCCTTGACAGAGATTAACAGGTGCAACCAATTCTCTTTCTGTCCCATAACTGGCCTGAAACCTGACTGAAAGTACACCAGATAATCCATTTCATCCAGGAACTTGTAGAGCTATAATAATCACTTTTTCCACCACCTTCCCTAAAAGGTTTCCTGAAAATTAAAACAATTAACCAGTGGAACAACTTGCCTCCAGAAGTTGTGAATTCTCCAACACTGGAAGTGTTTTGGGCAGCCATTTGTCTGAAATGGTATAGGGTTTCGTGCCTGAGGAGGGGGTTGGACTAGAAGACCTATAGGGTCTCTTCCAACTCTGTTGTTCTGCTCTGTCCTGTCCTGTCCTGTCCTGTCCTGTCTTGTTCTTTTCTATCAAGAAGGTGAGGACTAGGCAGAGGTTTCTGGGCAGATGGGATCTGATGAAGGTTTCTTAAGGAGGGGTGATATGCAGAGGTGGTATTCAGCAGGTTCTGACCAGTTCTGGAGAACCGGTAGCGGAAATTTTAAGTAGTTCGGAGAACCAGCAAATACCACCTCTGACTGGTGATTTTACAGTATCCTTCCCCTGCCACGCCCACCAAGCCACATCCACAGAACCGGTAGTAAAAATTTTTGAATCCCACCACTGGTGGTATGGCCCAGAAATGGAAATCTTTGCCATCTCTATGTACCTCAGGTTGTTCTTTCCTCAAACAATTACTTTACACGCAACAATATTATATTCTTATTCTGTGTCTGTCTTCCTCTCTTGGAAGTTGATTTCTGAATTACTAATATTCAGTTTTGTTTTCTGTTAGGTCCAAATACAGACATTTATGGGTGCTTGTTTTGTAAAAATCTTGTCTTCACAGCATGCTCTCCAGCTGCTTCAGAGGTACAGCAAATATTTTAAATTGGCATTTCACTTGGGTAAAGAGTTGACTTTATGTTCATTTGAAAGATGAAAGACCGGTGCTGTTTGTTTTTACAGTTGATCTAGGAAAGGCAACCCTACATTATCCTGTTTCCTTTTTTTTTTTTTGGTAGGAGGGTAGCACAATAGTCTATATCCCTCCAGCTAAAGCAAGTTAGATAATTATTTAGCAAGTTATATGTAGTAGAAAAACCATAAGCCAATAACAAAACTTAAGTTTGTTTTTTGATGAGATATTCTTTGGTCTTTAATGTTTTTCGTCTTCTTTTTTTTTCATTTGTGGTTTTCTTGAAAGTGCTTTTTGCACTTTCACCATAACTATTATGTATATATATCTATTTAAAGACCACATAATAAAAGCTACCAGATTTAGCTTCAAAAATTGAAATAATTACACAAAACTCTAACACTTTGTCTCTAACATGTTGTCTGGATGCCTGCAGTTCCTATCTGATCCATAATTATGATTAGCATAGCTAACAAACTGACAGCTTCCTTTGAAAAGAACAATCTTTATTAAATGCCCCTTATGAAACTATTATAGAAATGCATGCTGTAATAATTTGTTTTTATCAATATAATGTGATGGGACCTTTGTGGATTTTACTACAACAAATCAATACAGTTGATCTTCTGGAAGCATAGTTTTTAGTGTTCTTATAGCCTAATTTGCATCCCTTGAAATAAAAAACCTTTATCTCAGTCTGATTATATCAACAGTATCTTATTCCATATCTCTGTGTATTTGAATATGAACTCTATAGGTTTCAGAAATTGAACATGCCATGTCTTCAGAATGAAATTGCATATACAATTGGGCGTATTCTTCAGCACTATGTTGCCGAACTTGAATCAACTAAGAAGGTATTTACTATGTTTTTATATTAAACAGAATCTATTCATTTGAATAGGTTTACTTGGAAAAATCAGTTTTAAGTGATAATTTTTGTGGAATGTACTTTAACTCCACACAGACAAATTTTAATAAGTCATGTGGGGTTGTTATACACATATGTTTTTTTTTCTCTGATAGTGTTTTATACAAGGCACATCTCATGGAAGAGAAGAAATAATTCAATATTAATATGAATAAATACTAAAGATAAATACTTTATTAAATATGAGCAGTCTGTAGAATCAAATGGTAGACTTGCTTTTAAAGTTGTAAACTACATTGCACATATCTTCTACAATGGCACTATACAGTTGTCCTCATTTAACAATAGAAATTGAGATTGGCATTTCTGTTGCTAAGCAATACAGTCATAAAGTACATCAGATGACTGCATCACTTAGTGAAAAAATTCTGACATTTCCAGTTGTCATTGTTAAGCAAATCACCATGGGTCATTAAACATGGATGTCACATGGTTGACATTTTTGATCACCTATGGATTTCCCCATTGCCTATGTCGGCAAAGAAAATTGTAAGTGGCAATCACATGACCTTGGGAATGCTGTGATAATTGTAAGCAAAAAGACCAATTATAACTATCACTTGTTCAGCACCATTGTAAGTTTGAACAGTCACTGATCATGTGTTCATTAAACAAGGACTGACTGTAAATGCTTTGGCAATTTGTATAGTTATTCAAAGACAAAAATAATTAAAAGGATAATAATCATCTAATTTGCTTTCATAGATTTCACTTCTAGTAATGAGATCTAAAATTGTGAATGCAATAGAACAGGCAGAGAAGCACTGAAATGTCTATAATGTACTTCATTGTGTATATAATAGATGTTAATTTCATATTGCCTACTTTGCAAATGCTGGTATGCCAACCGGGTTGATTAGCATTAAAAAGATTATTAATCAGAACAAAAACTGGAAATGAGAACAAACAAAATGTTGTATATTTTCAAAGCTATTCATAATGTGGAAACAGGGAGTTAAGGTGATTTTCCATTGTCATAGTTATTAGCAAGTAAATGAGCTCTAATATATAATGTTTCACTTGTATCCTTGCCTTTCTCTCCTTTTTACTCCCTTACTGAAAATTATACCTGATTTGTCTGGAATAGCTAAAATGGTCTAATCTAAACCTCTTCCAGCCTGGTGCTCTCCATCGCAGCTGGAAATTCTTGGAAATGTTTTTGCAAATATTCTTGCAAATATTCTGTCTGTAGCACATCAAACCGTAGACGTTTGGTCTTGTACATTACATTCCTTCCTGTGCAGATGCTTCTGGAGCGACTTGTAACTCAAATATTAATGGCATTCTCATTTGACACTTGACCTTGTTTTATCATAGCTTTATCAGGTACAAAAGGATAATCCTCCCCTGGCTCGAAACATGCCACCAGTAGCAGGAAAGATACTGTGGGTGAGACAACTCTTCAGGCGTATAAGTGAGCCAATCAACTATTTTTATGTAAGTTTGTCATCACTCACTTATTGGTTAACAACAAGACTGACACATGATTTTCAAAATATATTTCATAGTCCAGTGAGAATACTGCTTGTTATTATCTTGATTCACCAAGTTCTTCACAGTCTTTCCATATTAGTGCTGCTGGCTATGAATTTTCATAAAATGATTTAGAATAGCCTGTAGAGGGCAGTATTCAATTGCTTTGAAAGCAATATTCCTGCTATCTAGTTTCCACTCTGTTGTGACAGAACCATATTAAATCATGGTCTTTAAGTTGTAACTGCTAAAAAACTCCAATAAAACGATTTACACATGTGGTTTTGTTTTCCTTATAATTCATTTTTGTCAGGCATCTCTTCAGACAGCCAAGCCAACAGATTTGATGTTTAGGACAGTGCTAGGCATTGTGAGAAACACTGTATTATTCATGGTGGTGGTTGTTTTATCCAAATTATTTCTCATTCAAAATTGATTGCACGTGGAAATAAGCATTTCAGATCAGCTATTCTTACATAGATCTGGATTATTTTTCTTCTTATACTGGGGTAATAAATTGTATTGATTATGCAACAGAATATTGCAGAATATCTTTTCAGATTTCCAGCTTGCTAGGTAGTCATGTCTTCTTTGACAGATGCAATAAAGAAGTTCCAATAAGCTAGCTTGTTCTAAAGTTTTACTTCCCTAATCCAATAAGCTCCCTATTTTCTACAGTTTTGTAAAATCTTGTTTCAAAACAAGGAAGGGAGGAACAATTTTGAATGACCCTGCAGTGTCTATCTCTTGTTATCTTTAATTGTGCTGAAAAGCTGCCATCCCTCAATGCAGCTATTAGTCTTACAAAATTAGTTCTGAGTGACAGCCATGGAATTAATATTAGCTTGGAAAGAATTTCACTTCATTGCGATTCTGGCTAAGAAGAAAAAGCTAAAACTTTCCCCCCTTATTCTATGATTAGGTTGAAGATGACCCTTTGCCCATTGCTTTCTATTATATATTATAGATTCCACATGGAATTTACACATTTCAAAATGACCTCATAGGCCACTGAGTCCCAACCTGCAAGCAATAAATGAATCCAAATTAAAGTAGTTCCAACAGACTGTAATTCTATCTCTGCTTTGCATATCCCACAATGGGAAGTGCATCCTCTTTTTCCTACTGTAGATAAATTAATATGTGCCATACTCATTCTGGAGACCGCTTGTTCTCTTTAAACTGATAAAACTAATCCAGGCTTTTTATTTGCCTCTTATTAACCAGCTTAATATTTGCATTGGGTCTTAGGTCTCAAAAGACCTGGGACAAGTATAATTTTTATCTTGTTTTAGTGCAAATTGGAACACCCACACAACTTAAATTTCATTGGACTTTCTTAAATATTCCTCCAGAAAACACCTTTTACCCATTAAAATGCTTATGTTTCTCACTGATACATTTATCTGAATTTAAGTTGTGATGCTATCCGTAGAAGAAATGCTGTGAGCTACTGGCATATGTAAAATATTGAAAGGGTTTTTCAAATGCAAACATTGCAAGATTACAGGTAAATTTGAAAGATAAGTATTCTGAATGTACGCTTTAGTGAAAGCAGAAGTATTTTATTCACCTACATTTTAAATATATAGCTCTTTCATTATCATTGTTTTAACAGAAAAACTCAGACATCTTGGCAAGTGTGGAAGGAAAAGCAGTTGTTCGACTATATAATAAAATTTCCTATGTATTGGTAGAGTTTGAGGTTCTTTATCACACAGCGTGGATGAAAGAGATTTCACAGTTAGAGTATGGTAAGCCATCATCCAGTGCAAACTCTATTGAATAATACCATGATGCTGATTCATTAGTTTGGGGAAGTGTTTCTAATTACAATATTTGATTTTAGCATTGCAGGTTACACTATTGGTACGTCACCCTGAAACTGGAAAGTTACTGGTAAATTTTGATCCCAAGATTTTAGAGATTGTTCGAGAAACAAAATGTATGATAAAAATGGGCCTAGAGGTACCAGAGCAGGCAAAGAGGATAGTCAAAATTGAAGGAGAAGTAAAAGGAAACAAATTATGCTTGGAGGTAGGTAAAGAAGAAGTGTGTTGATATTTCAGACAAATGCTTATCTTGATGTAAAGCAGGGCTGTCAAACTCTTGACCCACAGGCCGGATGCTGCTGGCCATACCCGGTTTAGTGAAGTGAAGCAGGAAAAGTTCTCATATATCACATGATGCCGCCATGGTGATGTGAGTTTGACATCCCTGATGTAAAGTATACATTAAGGAGATTTTATGACATATGTTGGGCATATGTTTATACAAGAGAAGAAAATAAAGAGAAAAAACAAAAAGGGGCCAAGATACTAATTTGCAATTAAAATTACAATGCATTTTGCTGGGCTGGGCATGTATTGTCAGGAAGGAAGAGCAATCTCATTCAACTGACATTTAATTGAGAAATTTGCATCTATAAAAAATGTCAGAATAGTTCAGCAATAATATTCATGCATGAATACAGAGTTGAAAGCTTGAAGCTTTTTAAAATACAGTAAAAAGAGGCAGATATGTCAGGATTGCTGCTAAGGAAGAGGTCATTAAACTAGTAGAGAGAATGGTTTTTCAGGTTTTCAAAATTGTTGCTTTAATGCCATAAGGACTTTCTCATCACTGGATATGATCATGAATGCCTTTAATGCTTTTCAGAGCAGTGCACTATAATGTTGAAAATTATATGCGTTATATCTTGACTAGCTGTTCATGAATGGACTGTATCTAGTTGAAGCTTGCTCCAGAAGATTATAACTTTTTAAAAAATGTGTATGTTTTTACACAGAAATCTGCCTAGTCTGAAGGTTTTAGGAAATTCATTATATATTTTAATTTCTATTAATATTAAGTGAAATCCTGAACATTTATTTTAATTCATAGAGCATTCTACACTGCTATGAAAATTTGTGCCAAGAAATTCCAACAGTGTTTGTCAACTTGATGGCACCTAAAATGAAGAAGGTATATTAGGATATCTTTCTATATACTATTAAAACTCCCATTGTCATGACTTTTAACTGTGAAAAGTACTATGGTTTTTGAACTAAGATATCTCAAATGGCCTAGCTACAGAATATGTCCAAAATCCAGCATCCTTGACTCCCAAGGAAATAAAATCTGGGAAAAATTTGTCTATTTCAGTGCTACTGGTTGCTGATGTACTGGTGCACTGCTGCTGCTGCTGCAATCATGTGATCTTCATTTTCAACATTCTGTGACATTTCCCAGTCAGTTTCACAATCCTTCTCTTGTTCCCCAACCCAGCAGCAGCCACTCACCTTCCTGCTCAAAAGGATATGGAAGGCAAGGGAAAAGAGGAAGGAAAAGAGAGGAAGGAGGATAATTATAATATAACTGGAAGTGAGGGAAGGAAACAAGGGGAAGGGAGGAAGAGAGGAGGAAAGGGAAGGAAGCAGAGAAGGGAGGGAGGGATATTTTTCTCCCAGGCAGCTTCCAACAAGAAAACTAAATGGGGAAGCTGCACTAAGTTGGAAGTTTCCTCCATTCCTGCTGCTTTTTTACCCATAATCATTCTGTTTCTCTGTCTACATAAGGAAATATCTCTGAAATGATGACCGAATGGGTCACAGATTGCCTAATATGTATACAGATATTCATCTCGTGATTACATTATGTTTTGACAGTTGCAATGTTCTTTCTAGGATTCTGCCCTATCTCTTTTACCATGCCATTAACAGTAAAAGAGTTATTATTAAGGTTTCAATATATTGCTTTATTTTTGTACTTTATATTTATGTGAAAATTGTTTTCAATTTTACAATGTTCATTTTGGATAAAATATATTTATGAAAAACAGAAATAAATATCTTTTGCTATGTAAACTATGTAAATAGAAATGTCAGAAAGCAACTTGACAAAAGATTTCAGAGAGTTGTAAGAAGAGGCAGAAGAAATATTATCATAACATCTGTAAAGCCATTGAAGAGAAATGGAAAAACACGGAAAATATTTCAAAAGATCACTGAGCTCCAAAGGAGATTCCAATCTCAAATGTTATACTCAAATACTTCAATAGACAAGTATTTGCTGATTCGAAAATAAAAATAAAAAAGTTGGAAGGAATATATTGAAATTATTTGCAGTCAACATCCAAGATACCTCAGAAGATACTCTCTATTTATAAGCACCTCTAGTTTTAATTTTAGTGTGTGTGTGGGTGTTTGTATGTGTTTGAAGTTTGAAACAGGGCAGAAACCATGGTCAATGGTATCTAAAGCCACTGAAAGGTCAAGGAGAGCAAGAATAGATACACAACCCTTATCTGAGAGATCATCTAAAAGCATGACCAATGCTGTTACTATCCCATATTCAGGCCTGACTATGATTGAAAGGAATCTAGATAATCTACTTCATCTAGGGTCCTCTAAAGCTGCTACACAACCACCTCCTCTATCTTCAACCTTCTCCCCCCCCCCAAAAAAAGAGAGGTTAGATATTGGATAAAATTGTCCATTATATTGGGTTCCAGCAATAGTTTCTTGAAGAGGGGATGAACTAGAACCTCCTTAAGAGGCAGAGTAATGAATTCCTTATCCAAGAAGGAATTCACCACTACCAGAACCCACTAAGATGACACTTCCTTCCCGGCAACTTTAATTAGCCAAAAGGACCATGGAGATAAAGAACAGGTAGATGAACTTAGATTCCTAGATGGTCCCTGTCCACCTCCTCAGGTGCAACTTGTTCAAACTGTTTTCAGAAAATAGGGCAAGACTTCCTTGGGACTTACAACAAGGCCAACATCCAGCTGATAATGAATTTGAGTAATTTATCCAACAGAAGTTGAGCACTGTCTTCCACATCGCCCTACAAGGGGCTCTAAACATCCCCTCTACCCAAAAATATAGTTTTGAGTATGGACCACAGGATGGCTATCTGTACACACAATAAGGGTGAAGAGCTATTGTCACTTTGCCAGCTTTACCACACAAAGTAGGCTTTAATAGCAGTTCTAGCCTGTGTATGTTTAGTTCATCCCTTATTGTGTATAAGCAATGCTTTAGATGTCTTTTGTCTCATTTCATCTCCCTCAGTTCCTTCTTCCATGAATAATGGGTGAATAATGGGATTCATGAGAAGGGAAAGGTTGCATAGATTCAATGTAGTTGAAGGCCTTGATAGTCCTCCTGTTCTAGATGGTATCCAAGGACTCAGTTGGACTATGTGGCAAACTGACAGGCATACCACCAGGTCCCTCTGAAACTCACCTGGTTCTATTAATCACTGAGGATGGCCTGATCCCATTTCCCTACAATGGATGGTGGCATCAAAAAAGCCCATGGTGATCAGGCCATGATTTGACCAAGGGGATCACCAACAAAGGGTGATACTAAAGAAGTGAGCCAACCTAAAAGGGAAGGGAAAAAAGGGAAGACTTTTTTTTAGGACTGTAGAAAATGCTTGTGATAATCGATTGAGTTTAGCACAGTATAATTTATAGGTTGCTAAAAATCTACAATAGTCTTAATAATTATGTTTTTCCCTTCTCCTTTTACTAGGTGGAATCTGTAATGAGGCAAGGGCTTACTGTTTTAACTTGGTCCTCTCTGACATTAGATAGCTTCTTTCAAGACGTTGATGCAGTTATGAAAATGTTTAATCAGCTTTTGAAAAAGGTATATTTAGTTTTCCCTAATTCCATTAGTGGTATCAAAGATTGAATTTAGGCCCCCAAAATGCAAAGTATGCATTCTGTTGCTGAATTTTGGCTTTACAGCTTAATTCAAATTAAGATTTGCAAAGGGTCATAAGACAAAAAGAACAGTACAGTTAATTTACTACAGTTATTTAAATACAGTTAAGTTACAGTCTTATTTGAGGTTTGGAGCATAGAGAAATATTTTATGTTGAATGGATTTGAATCACAGCTTTTAAATTTTAACCTTATTTTAACTTATTGTAATTGATTAATCCTAATACATGTTTTTCTAGTGGGGCTTCTTATCACCTCTAAGTTTACGGGTTTTTTTTTTAAAAAAAACTGCAAGTAATATGTTTATGTCAGCCAACAAGGAATCAATTAACTATCTTTTCTTTAATACAGATCAATGACTTGTGTGAAATGCAGATTGACTTAATACTGAAGGATATATCAAATACTCTGCTGCTGATACTACCTGAAAGTGCAACAAAAGTGGAGGACTTACTGGCACGCAATGAGGTAACCAAAGTGTTTAGCCATTCTTCTGTTGGTGAGCATATGGGCATATGTTCATAATTTTGGCTCTGTAAAAATCAATTTTAGATATTTAGCTATGAGAATTTTTTCAATATTTCTTTAAAATTCTTTAGAATTCTATTTTTCATACTTTTCCACACAAGATGACAAGCATCTCAATACCATCATGTTTCCCTTTTAGTTTTATTGATTTGCTTGACATTTATGTTTTCTAAATGTATGTAAACTTCAGTCATCTCTGTTGATGAAACACCAGTTCTTTAAAATGCTGAATAACTGCAGAAATTTACTTTGTAGAATATTCATTTCATCTTGTGTGATTATATATTCAGTCCTAAAGAACCTGCTTCAGCTTGTTATTCGCAATTCCTCTGAATTTACCACACAGTTCTAATTATTATCATTTATTTCAAGTACATAACTGCTATTCATTTTCAAAAGTCTTATATTCCAAATAGCAGAAAATAATTGTACTAGTAAATATGAAATCATTGATGCTTCAGCCACAGAAGTAATCTAGGTAAGTTGAAGAGCTTCAATATCAGACTATATCTGTAGAAGTAATACATGCCTTAACCTAGGTACATGTAATAAATAATAACGTTAACATTATTTAATGTTTGTATTTCACTCCCATGGTAGAAAACTTTTTGTGCCTTAGTTACCTCCATTTGGGATTGGATGTAACTAAGCTATGTACTCTACACTGAGCTGCTCTTGAAAGGCACTAGAAACAGTAACTGGTTCTGAATAGAGCAATTCAAATAATTATGGGCATTCCTTGTTCGCTCATGTAATTTATCTATTTCAAGAGCTGTACTTGGCTTGTAAAATCTCTAGTCAGAGGTGGTATTTGCCAGTTCTCCGAACTACTCAAAATTTCCACTACCGGTTCTCCAGAACTGGTCAGAACCTGCTGAATACTACCTCTGCTTGGCTTCCATATTCACTGAATGTCACCTATGGAGCCCTTCAGAGAACAGGGTAAAGATATCTCACGGACTGGCTTCTCCCAATAATTTCTACCTGCCCAGTTAGATGAGAAAGAGTGGCTTTTCTCTAGGGCCATGAATGTCATCTACCATGGCACTTTATTCCGGCATTACATCTCACTGAATGCTTAATTTGCCTTATCAAACTTGGAATTCAGAAAGTCAATCATGTTTGGCTTTGAGGGAGATTCTTCCTGCATATGAATATTGATTATATCAGTTGTTTTTGTTCGCCAGCATAGGTTATCTGTATTAATGTTAAGGACTTGGAGCTTGGTTGTTTTAATCTTGTTTACATGCATAAAGATTTTAAGTTGCCCAATCAATGATTAAAACTGCATAAAAGTCTAGTAAAATAATTACAATACTGTGATTCTATTTAAACAGGTAAGCACAAAAGAATGGGCTGAAATATTAAACAATAAAAGTAGGCATATAGAAGATGCCGTACAAGAACTCATAGCAATATTTGAGCAAATTTATGAAGTTAAACATGTTAAAAAGCTGCCTGCCAAAAAATTTCAATCACCAGGTATTTATTTATGGTTCCCTTTAAGAATTTAACTATCATCATCAAGACTTTTTCTATTTATTTATAATGATTTTAATAATTAGTAGTAGTTCTCTGTAATTCTAATTTTGGAAGCCTAACAAGGAATACACTCTTTAATATGTCATAAGAACAATATATTTTGCTGTCTGGAAATATATTAATGCTGGCTTGTATTTAATAGAAGCCAAATTGTTTATCTGGCAGTATACTCAGGTAAGAAATCCTGGGAGGCTGCAGGAATGTGAGAGGGAGGCTTTGGGAGGGGATTGCTGCAGCACTCTGAGTACAGGAAGGTCATGGAGTGGGAGGATGTGGTGCTGTGTGAGTGCAGAAAGTCCATAGAGTGGAGACTGCAGCACTGCATCAGCACAGGAACACCAGGGGATAGAAGGTGCAAGCGCAGGTGAGCCTGGGGGACTTATCAGAATGACTTGCAACTTTTCTGGCTGGCTTCCCCATTGATTTTTCTTGTGGGGAGACTCCAGAGAAGTCACAAATGGCAATCATGTGCCCATGGCTCCCTGCAATGTTGTAAATGTGAGTTGAACATCCAGTATGCAGTGATGGCCAGAACATCAAGGATTGATCATACATCCCAAAGGAGGGAAAGATGTATTTCCAGAGGTCACCAACCTTTTGGACCTCAGGGACCACCAAACTCATAATTTTAAATCCCGTGGACCAGAGACCCTGGGAAAATCCCCAAAAATGTCTGCAGGAAAATTCCCCACCCCGTATTCCTACTGACTGATCATTCTTTTTTTGGGATTGCAGGATACTGTCTCCGGTTCCATTCTCAGTGGGAGAGAGAGAGAGGGAGAGGGAGAGAGAGACAGATAGACTGACTGACTGACTGACTTTTGGCTTTATGCAAGAAAAGCAGCAGAAGCAGAAGTCTTTCTTTCTCTCCCCCAAACTCTGCCAGAAATTAGTCTTTGTGAGACTTGTCATGCCAGTGCAGCCTCTTGGAGCAAGATGACTTGCAGGGTCGCAGAGACTCATTTCTGGTGAAGTTTGGGGGAGAGAAAGAAAGACTTTTGCAGCTTTCCTTGCATGCAGCCAAAAGCAGAAGAAGAAAGAAGCAGAAAGAAGCAGTCAGGTGGCCAGGTGAGGATGTGGGGCAAGTTCACCCCCTGCCCTTTCCCACTCCCTTCACTACCTCGTGTTGTTCCAATGCAAGTGATTCAAGCCTTCTGTTCCTGTGGGCCATGTGGGTGGCGCAGCCTTGTATTCCTACGCAGCCTGGATGAATTGCTTTGGGGGGTGACATTTCTCTGTGGACCACCAAAATTTTCTCGTGGACCACCAGTGGTCCCCGGTCCATTGGTTGGCAACCACTGATCTATAAGATTCTGTTAATATAACCTTATAATAAAGTAAAGCTAGTACTTCTGGTTAAGTTTGTTATCTGGACTACCTTGCAAGGCTGACATCAACCTTGCAAGTCTGAAAATACAGCTCAAGTGGAAAGAGCACAACTGGCCTGGTTATGGGAAATCATAGTATCTTTCTGGACACTTATGGCAATTAAGAGTGGGATGAATAATGTTGTTTGACAAATGTTGGCTGGCAGTGGTTGGGAGAAACTGAGCCAGAAAACTCTGTGTTAAGTTTGGAGCATGGGTGCGAATGATGGAGACGAGCCGGGAGAAACAGTGAACTTCAAACTCTTTATTTACATATTGTGACAGCTCAACTGGAGGGCTGCTATAGCCTTCCTTATATAGGCAACTTGTTAACTCTTCAACCAATAGCAAACCTGGAGCGTTAGCTCAGTAAACCAATGGGAATGGTCTGTTAATGGCCAATCAGATGCTCCTGAACGGACCAATCCGATCCTGCCAATAACAGCCAATCAGAAGTGCAGGGCCAGAACCCTGCACTTGACTTCAAGCTCAATGATACTTTATTGGTATTATTCATTTACAACACCCCTTTTCCCCGGCTTCTGCCCACGGGGTGCGGTTACATAGTCCTTAAGGTAGGACGGCTGTTTTACTAGTCTTTTCGATTTTTGCAAAGTGCCTGGCGGTTGGCTGCGCTTCTGCTGAGGTAGATCGTTGTTTAGCGGTAGGGGTGCCTCTAGTTCTGAGTTCACGTTCACGTTGTGACCAATATCACTGGCCACTCCCTGAGGTGCACTGACTCTGGTCCCTGGTTCCTGTTCCTGCTTTTCAGTTCCATTATCAGTCTCTTTGAAAAGGTTTCCCTTTAAAAGTAATTCGCTTTCCTCTGTATCTCCCCCCCCCCTCAGTTTGGTCAAAAGGGAGTTCGGAAGTGCGAGATGGTAGCCGCGATCGTAGTTGATCTATGTGGTGCTTCCAAAGTCTTTCGTCAGCGCACTGAACGAGGTATGATTGTGGGCTGGTTACGCGGATTAGTGGATCGCCCAATAAGTTTTTAGCGAATACTAAATCGCCTACCTGGAAGGTACGGCATCGGCCGCTGGATCCGAGTGATTTTTCCGGTTCATAGGCTGGGTGTAGCCGATCGAGGTGGGAGTGGAGCTTTCGTCCCATTAGCAACTCAGCGGGAGTTTTGTTGGTGACGCTGTGAGGTGTGATGTGCTGCAGGAAAAGGATACGGTTGATTTTCTTATCGATGTTGTCCTAGTCCATCTTTTGGAGAGTCTTTTTGACGAATTGTACCATGCGCTCAGCCCTACCGTTGGCAGCAGGGTGTGCAGGCGACATGAGCGCATGTTGAATACTGCAGTCAGCCAGGCACTGCTCAAAAGATAGTGCGGTAAATTGGGGCCTGTTGTCGGATACCAGAACATCTGGTAATCCGTGGGTTGCAAAAAGTCTTTCTAGTCTTTTGATGACCACGTCAGTGGTCATGTTGCTCATTCGGTGAATCTTGAGCCAATTCAAGTAGGCGTTGATGGTTAGCAAAAACGTGTGGCCTTTGGTTGGCCCAGCAAAGTCCAGATGGATGCGGGAACAGGGTCCCCGCAGCGTCTCCCATTTGGTTGGGGTTGCCTTTGGTGGAGCATTGCTTACTTCTTGGCATCTCTTGCAAGTTTTAACCCATGATTCGATTTGTCTGTCGATGCCTGGCCACCACGTATAGCTTCGTGCGAGGCCCTTCATGCGCATGATGCCAGGGTGGCCATCGTGCAAGGTTCTTAGCAGTGTCTGTTGGAGTCGTTCTGGGATAACGACTCTATCACCCCAGATGACACAGCCCTTCTGCGAGAACAACTCTGTTTGATGATTTTTGAATGGTGCGAAGTCATCTGGTACTTGGTCCAATGGCCATCCACGTTCCACCCACGTGAGGACTCGCGTCAAGATGGGGTTGCATTTTGTTTCTCTTGCGATGTCATGGGCAGTTAATGGCGGTGTGTGGAGTGTCTCGATCTGCAATGCTGTCATCGTTGGTGCAGGATCGTTGATAGTTTCAGGGAGCGGTGTACGGCTCAATGCGTCAGCGTGGGGAATGGCTTTACCGGGATGATATTGTAGCTGATAATTGTAGGCAGCCAGGAATTCTGACCAGTAGGTCATTCTGGGAGAAAGTATGTAGGGAGTTGGCTTGTCCTCAGCGATGATCCCCAGCAATGGTTTGTGGTCAGTTACAATGGTGAAAACCCGGCCGTACACGTACTCATGAAATCTTTTAACAGCTGATACAATCGCCAGTGCTTCTTTATCGATTTGGCTGTAATTTCACTCGGTTTTTGAGAGCATCTTTGAGAAGTAAGCAACAGGGGCTTTGTTACCATTAGGTAACACATGGCTCAAAATGGCGCCCACTCCAAAGGGCGATGCATCACATGTTACGTTTATTGACAAAGTCTCATTGTACTGCATTAGTACGGCATCTGAAGTCAGTAGTTTTTTTTCATTACGGAACGCCTGCTGTTCTTTGTGACCCTATACCCAGATTGCTTTTTTATATAATAGATGATGTAAAGGTTCAGCGACAGTTGCCTTGTGCGGCAAGAATACATTATAGAAATTGATGAGGCCTAAGAATGCCTGGAGGTCGGTCTTGTTCTGGGGCCTGGGAGCGTTTTTTATTGCTCTCAATTTGCTCTCAGTAGGGTGAATACCCTGACTTTCAATTAGGTACCCTAAGAATTCAACATGATCGGTACACATTTTGCACTTATTTTTTTTGACTTTCAGGCCTGCTTCCTGAAATTTTCGTAATACCAGTCTTAAACGCTCCCGTAAGATTTTTTGAGTGGGGGCAGCAATGAGCACATCGTCGAAATAGGGGACAACACCCTTGATCCCCTGCAATAGTTTCTCCATTAGGCTCTGAAAGATCCCTGGGGCTACACTGACTCCAAATTGAAGCCGCGTACACTTAAAGGCACCTCGGTGTGTTACGATAGTCTGTGCCTGTGCCGTTTTTTCATCAACCGGCAATTGCTGATAAGCCTGAGCTAAGTTTAGTTTAGCGAAGATTTTCCACCCCCCAGGGAATGGAGGAGGTGCTGTACCACCAGCACCGGATATGGGTTCTGTTGCAGGGCGTGGTTTAGGGTGGCTCGGTAGTCCCCGCAAATTCTAATGGAGCCGTCTGGCTTAATTGGTGTCACAATCAGCGTTTCCCAAGGGGAGTGGTCAGTTGGCTTTAAAACTCCCTGGGCAATCAACTTATCAAGCTGCTCGTCGATTTTCGGTTTCAGAGTGAACGGAACTCGACGAGGCTTAAGGCGGATGGGAGCTATCTTTGGATTAAGACTAAAGGATATCGGGGTCCCCTTTACTCACCAAGCTTTTCCTCGAAGACATCCCTGAATTCGTGGGCAAGGTCTTCCTCCCAGTCACTGCCACCGATTCGGTTAATGCCTGCCACTTCAATGCCGAGTGGTGCGAACCATTGTAGGCCTAACAGACTAGGCCAGTCCTTATCGATCACCGTCAGGGGTAAGTACGCCATGTGGTTCTTGAATGCAACCCAGACTTGACTGGATCCTGCAACTGGGATTCGGTTCCCCTGGTAGTCCTTTAACACGAGCCGTTAGAATTGAAGGTCTTGGCGCCGGATAGTGGGGATGAGTTGCTTGAGGGTCTTCCATGAGACTATTGAAAGAGACGATCCCGAGTCAACTTCCATTTGGCAAGGCCGATTTTCAATGTTCACGCTGACCCGAATTTTCTTAGCGTCTAATGAAGAGGCATGGCCAATAGTGAGTGTTTGGTGGGCCACTTCCCATCTCGCTAGACGACTCACGGGTTGGTTTCCGTAGGAGTGGTTTACTGGTTCTCGCCTTACAGGGCAATTCCCTGTCGATTGGCGGAGATTGGCTCCTTTCGAGGTCTGGCTGGGTCCAAGGAGGCTTCTGCAGACCCGTCCAATGTGGCCTCATTTCCCGCACTCGTGGCAAAGTGCGTCGCGGAATTTGCAATCGGAGCGATAATGGTTGGCCCCGCAGCCCACGCACGGTTGCTGGGACTTCGAGTGTCGGTCCCAATCAGACCGCAGGTGATGGACCTCTTCTTCGTCGCTGTCTGACGATGAAGAGAGGTCCTCATGGTGGGCCATGGAACGCTACCCTTCTGCGTTAGGTTAAATTTCTCTGGCTGGTTGGTGTGTTGGAGTGCGATTTCGGTGTAGTTGGGCAGCCGACTTCTTGGTCGCCTCCACTTCTGTAGCTTCAGCTATGGCGTCTTTAAGGGTGATGTCGCCCTTTGCCATTATTTTGCTCTGTATGTTTAGAGCGTCTAGCCCGAGGACTACTCGGTCTCTCAAAGCCTCTTCCAGGTCGGTGAAATTGCAAAGGCCTCCCAAGTTCCGGAGGTCTGCAACGAAATCGGCGACGCTTTCTCCTTTCCACTGGTTCCGTTGATAGAACTCGTGTCGTCTTACAAGCGTTGGAACAGTGGGTGCATAGTGGGCCCTTAGCAGTGGTTCGAGGACGTCCCAGTCCATGGCCTTCACTTCAGCCGGTTTCGCTGATGCCTTAGCCATTTTGAATACCGTTGGCCCGCAGTGTGTTAAGAATACCGCCCGTTTCTTCCTGGCCGTGGCATCCTTCAGATTATTTGTTTCCAAAAACATTTGGAAACGATCCATGTAAGACTCCCAGTCCTCTTGAGCTGGATCGAATGGAGCGGGTGGTATTACGCCGCCAGACTGGTTCCGCCGTTGTGCGCTTCAGTCATGTGCTTAGTTGGCTCTGATGTCATCCAATCCCATCCTCGTCACCAGTGTTAAGTTTGAAGCATGGGTGCGAATGATGGAGACGAACCGGTAGAAACAGTGAACTTCAAACTCTTTATTTACATATTGTGACAGCTCAACTGGAGGGCTGCTATAGCCTTCCTTATATAGGCAACTTATTAACTCTTCAACCAATAGCAAACCTGGAGCGCTAGCTCGGTTAACCAATGGGAATGGTCTGTTAATGGCCAATCAGATGCTCCTGAACAGACCAATCCGATCCTGCCAATAACAGCCAATCAGAAGTGCAGGGCCAGAACCCTGCACTTGACTTCAAGCTCAATGATAACTTTATTGATATTATTCATTCACAACACTCTGAAATTCAGGGTGGATCAAGGTCAATGCTCCCATTTCTTCTTTAATATTTGCCTGAGGTTGATAGGTGAAGACAATCAATAATTTTGAGTCAGGTTATTATCAATCTATCAAAGACTCCCAGGTATACATACAACTTAACCCCAGTATGACAAGGTGAATTGTCAAGTCTCTGTGTCTACATGCTGTGCTGGTCCCAATTAAGAGGAACAGACTATCTTCCAAATGCTGGGTTTTATGACATATTATTGGATACAAAATTTGTATAAAATGCTTTTTTTAAAAAGTAGTTATTATATTTGTAAGCTCTGGGCCTATGTCATCAAGTGCAGAAATAGAATCAGTTGGATTTTCCTTTCTTAGATGTAGAATCAATTGTTCCTATGATGTTGCTGCCCCAGTTTTATGTTTCTGTTAACATTTACATCAGTGCTCATATCACTCAAATAATGTGACCAATAAATCAGGATTCTTACTTAACTGACTATCAATAGGAGCAATATGTATTGAGCTCCTCCTATTTAGGATTCTGTGGAAATGTTATATTGAAGGTGTAAATGGAGGCAAAAATCTCCCACAATATTTACCATATGAACATATGCACATGGCTGTTGATTGAATGAATTCACTTCTTTTTTATTTGCAATAGAAGGAAAACATGTAGCATTTGGAGGTGGAGAAGAAGAGAGACTCTCTTCAGGGTCTTCAATTATGATTAGTAGTGAAGAAGCTGAGGACAGTGAAAAAGAGGATGAGTTTAAAAAGGTATTTCATCACCTATTAAACTACTGAAATAATGGCAAGAATTTTAAAAACAATTGTATTATTTATTAGGATAATTGTTGAATGTCCTAAAGTATTTCATGCTGTGAAACTGCTTCAATTGAATAAAATTATAGACAAATTTAATACAAAATGATCTTACTGGTACAGTATGATTTAAAATAGAAAAGTGGCAAAAAGGCGAAGTGCTGAAACCATCCCCTCCTTCACTCTTGCCAGAAACTTATCATCCAATTTTCATTTGTGAGACTTAATTCTGGACTTTATCCTGGCCAATATAAAAACAACAAGAAAGTACGTGTCTAGGGCTCCTTCCTGCTAATATCTTTTAAGGAATCACTTAGATTTCCAGCTGTGCTTTCATTCCATTATTAAAACCATCCTTTGTCAGCTTGGTGAGCTCTGAGTCAGATCTCATTTGCCTTACATGAGATTTTCTTTTGGCCCATTTAGCTGAAAATAGGAATGTTATTTTCAGCAGGAAATTCAGTCTCAGTAACGTTCACAAGCTATGTCAGAGGAAGTAAATTGCTGAATGGTTTTGAACAGGTATGTAATTGACATGAATCTAAATTGCTGCTTTTAACTGCAGGAATGCAAAGAGGTAGTTGCATATTTTAGCCATCAGTTGCTGGATAGCCTGCAGAAAACTACACGGTTATCCTTAGATGCTCTTAAAAGAAGAGTATTTGTTTCAAGGTAAGTGATATCAGTGAAAATTTGTTTTTTTCCACCTGCCCTGATATACTTAGTAGCTTTGTTTCTTCCAGCAGAAAGGAACAAATGAGAAAATTTCAGCTGAATGCTTCCTTAACAACTAATAAAGTTTTCAATACCAAGAAATAAACAAATCCCTGAATTCATAATTACATCTGCCATTCCTTGATCATTTGCTTTTTAACCTTAAGGGTAAAGTATTCAGTAAATATATTCAGAATTTTGATTTTTCTCAATCCAGTAGGATATCACCATGACTTTCATTAAAAAAACAAGTTATGATTTATTTAATAGACTGGTTAATGCAATATGTGAATTTTTAAGGTGCCTAGATTCGTGCAAGTGAAATGAATCCTTCCTTGGATGGTCCATGTAGCTACCAGAAATTAATCTTAACTCAAAATATTTCATCTTTATAAAATTAGTATGTGCACAGAAAACATAGTGCTGGACATAGGGATATATATTTGTTATTAAACCAATTGTTAGTTATTTATTAAACATAAAATAAGCTTTGATCAATGGCCTATCTTAGCCCTGGGAATTGTGAGTGCCATATGGCCTAACTCAGGGGTGTCGAACACATAACGTCAATATGGTGTCACATGACATATCAAGACTTTTTCCCCTTTGCTAAACCATGTGTGGCTATGGCTAGTTAGGCACAGGCGGAGAGTTTCACAGCCTTGGCCTAACTGATTCCTCTGAGGAGTCCATGACAGCTCTTTCTTCCTGAATTCTTGTATTTAATATAATATATGATTCAATTCTCATTTCTTGTTCAGCTCCAGCAACTTTGGACGGCTGCCTTATTTACCTCAAACATCAGTCAAATCTGAAGATGTTGTTACTTTTCTGAAAGCTGAAGTGCATTTAGCCATTCCTCATGTGGTAAGTGGTTTTGTTATATGTGATTTTTGCAATTACAGAGTAATCCATAATCTGAATTTCTTCTGACTATGTAACATGCATGGTGCTACTCAACATGATTATTAAAAGCTTTGATGATGCAATAGACAATACATAGATGGATGTAAAATATTCAGGAAGAGATCAGAAGGTTGGAAAGTTGATCTGGTAACAAAAACGAATTACAAGAATAAAATATATTTAAATAGAATGTAACACTAATACACAAATACCAAATTGAAATATCAATTTTATGCATGCTGTGAAAGGTTTTGTGCGTGAAAGCTCATATTGTACAAATTTGCTGTAAGGTGCTTCAGGATTTGTTTTCAGCTCTTGTCAAAGTCAGTTCATTGAATTACAGATATAGCAAAAGCTCCAGGCACAACTGAACTGCAAAGAAATGGATGACATTCTGCTTCCTAATTTCTAGAATTAAAATTGTATGACATGTACATTAGAGTAAGATTAGAATAACATTAAAGGCTATATATTAAAGTAAGTGAAGTGTTCCATATTATTGCATCATTTACTAATGCTGGAAATTCTGGGTCACAAGAAGGGAAGCTATAATAGAAGTTCCATTCCATTCCAGTGTTGTCCCTATTTCTGGAAGAAGAAGGGCAGATGTAGAGAGAAACTTTGCACGAACAGCTCTCATCTGCAAAAATCTACTCACTAGCTCAAACCCTGCATATTAGTAGTGTGATGGATCATAACACTCTTAGGATTTTGGTACTTTCTCTGCAACCTGAAAACATTGCAGGGTTTATGTTCCATTTGATAGAAGAAAACCTGCCACTTCATTTGAATTTCTAATATTTCATAGTCTATACATACTGCATTAAAACACATAATTTTTGTTAGGGATACACACCCTAGCAGAATGTGCAACGGCAGTCTAGCAGGCAGGCAAATGATGTGAGATAAACGTTGTTGTAGTTTACACTCAGTAAGACAGATACACTGTGCCAGTTAAATATTTTTTTTATTCCAGCAAGAGTTATAGCATAGTCAAAACAGTCCATATGTCATAAACTAGTTCAGTCCATCCAGGGATTAATCAGTTGCAAAGTCCAGTGTTGAAAATAGAGGTCAGTAAACTTACAAATAATCAGTCCAGCAATATATCTCTTTTGCAGTCAGAGATATGAAGAAAATCAAACCCCTTTTCTTCGTTTCAGCAACAGCAGGGAAAACACGCAGTTATCACCATCAATCCAACATTGTCAGCTACTACAGTAAAAAGCCCGCAAACAGTGAGCTCTCTTGCTCCCTCTTATGGTGATTTTACAATCGCACCCAAAATACATGTTTTGCAGTTAAAGTGATACACACACTTATACTCACTAACATAGTTTATATATTATTTTTACCCAAACTAAGTTAGGTAACCAATGTTATCCCTAACAATTTTGTACCAGTGAGTTGGTGACTGATGGTGATAACCAATCCACCATATGTGTTTCTTGAAAAAAATGCCTTTTTCCCCTTTATTTTCAGGTGATGGTGCCCAGTTTGGATGATATCCAGCAAGCCCTCAACCGTATGATTCAGTTAACCTTGGATGTAAACCGTGGTGTGACTCACTGGGGCCAACATCACTTGTTAAAATCCAACCACCAGGGGGAAAGCAATGTTCCTGCAACACCTAGCATATTAGGGAAACTACAAAAAAAAGAAGAAAGTAAGATAACTCTCTTTTTCCCCTCCTTTAAAACTATTCTTCTAAAAATTTAGCCTTATTTTAAGTACTCAGAAGAGAGTCACAGTGGAATTCTAAACAAGTTTGCTGAGATGTAAATCCCTATATATTGAATTGAGTTTGTTCTCTTAAATAAATATATAGAGTAGAATTCTTTTTATCTCTATTATGATAAATTATGAAAGCATAATAGAAATAAGTTTTATCAATTAGCTGCCCTTCAGTTATTTCTAAATTATTTCTCTCATGCACTCTCATAGACTCAGAATTATAGAAGTTTGTCAAGCACATTTGAACACCACTAGGTCAGAGAACTAATGAGTATGATGTAGTTGCTATGATAGAACAATTTGAATGGTTCCCTATAACACCAGAGCCAAGAAGTGTTGAGAGCCATTAACTTGATGCCTTTACAAGGGGACTGGATAAGCTGCTTGGAGTTTCCTACAATTGTTAGACAGGCAGCAAATAAATGTAATAATAAATAAATAAAATATGTCTGCGAAGATACATCTATCAAAGATCGTTGCTCTTGAAGTTTCAGTGTTAGCTCTACATTGGGAGTACCTTGTCATGAACATGGGGCGGGGGGAGGAGTCTCTCTCCATCTTCTATTTAATAAAGAAAACGTTTTTCTTTATGTGCATTTTTAAGAATGTTTCATTAGTACTGAAACCAGTTTCTGATTAATATTTTATTTAAATGAAATAGTACTCTAACATCATATTACTGTATTAACATATGCCTTATGGTTTTATACAAATATAACACTAAGAATAATCATTTTAAATTATTAAAACCCCTTTTTGATTGGTATTTTCATTTTAAAAATTAAGGACAATTTGTGTGTGTGTGTGTATGTATCACTATCCCTGTCTTTCAATTTAAATCAGGGGTGTCCAACCTTGGCAACTTTAAGACTTGTGGACTTCAACTCTCAGAATTCCTCAGCCAGTCATGTTAATTCAGGAATTCTGGGAGTTGAAGTCCACAAGTCTTAAAGTTGCCAAGGTTGGACACCCCTGGTTTATATAGTCCTAACCAGAGAAGCAGCTTAATTTCAGTAAATATAGATTAAAAATAAATGAACTGTTATAGGTTCGGCTTCCTAGCACTCATCAACCATTTTAATTCTTCCCATTTAAAAATATGGAAACATTGTACTAGACATTTTCAACTATGGAAATTTCTTTTACAGTTTTGTGGTAAGTTTTAGTTAGCAGAGAGGATGTAGGTATGAATAGATAAATCTTTGTCTCCTGCCAATGAAATCAACAATATTCCAAATAGGTGGGACTACTGCTTTCCTTCCAGGGAAATATGTAATCTCACCAAGCCAATTAAGGATATTCTCCTGCAGTATTTTGCTGATTTTTTGACTGTGATCAATGAAGCTAAAATTATATAAAACAAATATATGTTTATATTTTATATTATTACTTTACACATATCAAAATGTGATATGAATGTATCATACTACAAATAAATACATTCTATTGCAGTCAAGAAAATATAAACTTTCTTGAAGAAGACATACATAATTAACATAACTGCTGAATTTTTTTAATGTACTCATTATATAGGTGATGAACGTAAAATATTTATGTGGTGATTTTTTTTTTGCCAGAAACACTGGAGGATCAATTTCCTGCTAGAAAGCTGAGAAATTTTTATCCGGGTGTGGCCGAACATAAGGATATATCCAAATTAGTTGTGCTTCTGTCCTCAGCAGTAAACTCAGTAAGGAAAGCTGCAAGTGAAGCATTGCAAGACTTTCAAAAATATAAAGCCCTATGGACAGAAGACAGGGATGCTAAAGTTCAGGTAACACCCACTTTGGAATCTTAGCTATGATTTGAAAGTTCTGTGAGAGATAAATAACACAGTTCAGTTTAAGGAAAATGCAAAGCAGTTGTAAATCAGCAATAGACCAGTGTGGCCTTCAGCAACCAAAAGCAAGTTCCTGGATATTCTGGGAGTGGGTAGTTGGTGGGGAGACATTGTCACAAGGGAGACAATGGAGAAGAGGGTAGGCATATATCCACAGCCACAAGCAAATCTATTGTTTATGGTTTACCTGTAGCAATTCAAAGTATATGACTTACTAGAAAGGACTAAAATTGAAATGATACAGTACATGCATAATTTTTGATTAAATAAACAATATTAATGGTTGCAATTCCTCACAGCAATTTTTAGCCAGTAATCCATCTCTGACTGAGATCCGATCAGAAATTCTTCATTATGCTACCTTTGAACAGGAAATAGAAGATTTAAAACCAACAATTTCTGTTGGCCCCATTGAACTCAATACAGGTATGAAATGGTATAAGAGGCTGCAATATTTGGAAAAGCATCTAACAATTAGAAGACAGAAATATTTGCATAGATAAAATTAGCAAAAAAAGGTGCAATAGTATACATCTTTAAATAATATAATTTCTTAATTTTATGTGAATAGCTGTATCAGTATAATTCTGTCCCATTTAAACTTTTTTAAAAAATGTAAAGACAATATTAATGAATATTAATGAAAGTTGGGCACAGCAATATTAATAGAAATTGACTAAAATATAAAAAATATACTTTTAATCTGACCAGTAATAGTTTTCCTGATAAATCTTTTTTTTAAAAATGAAATAAATAAAACATCAAAAAAGTAATGTTATGTATGTAAATAGTTGAATAAAGGCAAACTTGGGGTAAAGTGCAGGGTTCTGGCCCTGCACTTCTGATTGGGTGTTAAGCGGCTAGATCGGATTGGTCGGGTTCTGAGAATCTGATTGGCCCTTAATGAAGGACTCTTATTGGTACTGGAGCTAGCGTTTCACAAGCTCCTGTTGGTTATTTCACATTACCATTGCCTATATAAAGCAGAGTTGTTGTTATAGAAATTAGAAGTCACTATGCAATAAAGAGTTGAAAGTTCACCAGCTAAGACTGTCTCCATTCATTCTACCCATGCCTGAATCTATGACACTGGCGACGAGGGTGGGATTTGGAGACATCTGATCTTAAGGAACTTGGAAAAAAAACAGAGCATGTGTAAAAAAACGGCACCACCAACGGAAGCCATGTCCGGCGGCATCGTACCACCCGCTCCGTACGATCCATCCCAAGAGGATTGGGAATCCTACATGGATCGCTTTCAGATGTTCCTCGAAACGAACTACCTGAAGGACGCCACACCAGCCAAGAAGCGGGCGCTGTTCCTGACGTACTGCGGCCCGGCTGTCTTTAAAATGGCTAAAGCCCTCGCAAAGCCTCGAGAAATGAAAACAATAAGCTGGGACGACCTCGAACCTCTCCTGAGAGACCATTACGCGCCAACCGTACCCACACTCGTGAGACGCCACGAGTTCTATCAACGAAGCCAACGAAAAGGAGAGAGTGTGGCTGACTTCGTGGCAGACCTCCGGCACTTGGGAGGCCTCTGCGGGTTCGCAGACTTAGATGAAGCATTGAGAGACTGCCTAATTCTGGGATTAGATGCACTAAACGTGTAGAGCAAGCTGATGGTGAAGGGCGACATCGGCCTTGTTGACGCCATCGCCGAAGCCACCACCGCTGAGGCAACAAAAAAGTCAGCGGCGCAGCTATGGCGAAGCCGAAACCCCACAAACCCACCGACAGGCAACATCTCACCCAGCTCAGAAGGGTAGTTGGCAACAACGCACTACGAGGACCTCTCTTCGTCGTCAGACAGCGATGAAGAAGGGGTCCATCGACTGCGTTCCGACCGGGACCCTCGTCCTAAAACCTCACGCCCTTGCGCTGGCTGCGGGGCAAACCATCCCAGGGCAGACTGCAAATTCCGCGACGCACTCTGCCACGAGTGCGGGAAACGAGGCCACATCGGTCGAGTCTGTCGCAGTTTACCGGGACCAAGCACAGCCTCAAAGGGAACCAACTTTCGCCAATCGGCAGGAAACCATCCTGTAAGGCGAGACCCAGCAAATCACTCCTACAGATATCGAGCGTTGCAGAAAGAAGAGGCTCACCATACTATCACTATAGGTCAGGCCTCGGCCCTGGACGCTAAGAAGATTCGAGTTACAGTAGCCATAGAGAACCAACCCTGCTACATGGAGGTCGATTCGGGATCGTCCCTCTCGATGGTGTCGTGGAAGACATTAAAGCAGCTCATTCCTACCATCCAACGCCAAGACCTTCAAATGCAACGCCTTATCCTTAAAGATTACCAAGGGAATCGGATCCCTGTGGTCGGGTCTTGTCGAGTCCGCGTCTCATTTAAAAAGCATACAACATACTTACCTCTAACGATAATCGATAGGGACAGGCCTAGTTTGTTGGGCCTCCAATGGTTTGCGCCACTCGGAATCGAACTAGCCGGCGTGAACCGAGTTGGTGATTGCGAGTGGGAGGAGGATCTTATGTCTGAATTCAGCGATGTCTTCGCAGATCGTCTGGGCGAGTATAAGGGGACCCCAATCTCGTTCAGCCTCGACCCTAAGGTCGCCCCGATCCGTTTAAAGCCCCGTCGAGTTCCGTTCGCCCTTAAGGCCAAGATAGATGAACAACTTGACAAACTAATTAAACAAGGGGTACTGCAACCCATTGATCATTCCCCATGGGAAACTCCTATTGTAACCCCCATTAAGCCAGATGGGTCAATCCAAATCTGTGGGGACTACCGGGCCACTCTAAACCACGCCCTCCAACAGAACGCATATCCAGTGCCGGTGGTGCAGCACCTCCTTCATTCCCTGGGAGGTGGAAAAGTTTTCGCTAAGCTAGATTTAGCTCAAGCCTATCAACAATTGCCTGTGGACGATAAAACAGCCCAAGCCCAAACGATAGTAACGCACAGAGGTGCTTTTAAATGTACCCGATTGCAGTTTGGGGTGAGTGTGGCCCCGGGAATATTCCAAAGTTTAATGGAACGATTGTTACAGGGAATCAAGGGCGTGGTTCCGTATTTTGATGACGTATTGATCTGCAGAATCGTTTAAAATGTGTGCTTAAAATATTCCAAGAAGCGGGATTGAAAGTAAAAAGGGATAAATGTCATCTGTATACCGACAGTGTTGAATTTCTAGGTAATCGCATTGATAGACAGGGTATTCACCCAACTGAGAGTAAATTAAGGGCAATTAGAAATGCTCCCAGACCTCATAACAAAACTGATCTTCAAGCATTTTTAGGCCTTATCAATTTCTACAGTGTGTTTTTACCGCATAAGGCGACTGTGGCTGAACCATTACACCGGTTATTAGATAAGAAAGCATTGTGGGTTTGGGGTTACCGAGAAGAAAAAGCGTTTCGAAATGTAAAAAATTTACTTACATCTGATTCTGTACTTATGCAATATAATGAAACATTACCCTTGGTTATAACTTGTGATGCCTCACCGTTTGGGGTGGGCGCTATTTTGAGCCATGTGCTACCTAATGGAAATGAGGCTCCCGTTGCATACTTTTCGAAGACTCTATCCCAGGCAGAACGTAACTATGGACAAATAGACAAGGAGGCTCTTGCAATTGTGTCAGCCGTAAAAAAATTCCATGAGTATGTATATGAAAGGACATTTACAATTGTAACCGACCACAAACCTTTATTGGGGATAATCGCTGGGGACAAACCAACTCCCTATATATTGTCCCCAAGAATGACTCGATGGTCAGAGTTTCTAGCTGCTTATAATTATCGATTGTTACATCGACCGGGGAAAGCCATTCCCCATGCCGACGCACTCAGCAGAGCACCACTACCAGAGACCCTCGACGATCCGGCACCAACAGTATCGGCGTTACAAATCGAAACGCTCAACTCGCCTCCTATGACCGCTCGAGATATCGCGAGGGAGACCAGACGAGACCACACCCTAGCATGAGTCCTAGGCTGGGTAGAGCGTGGATGGCCATTGGATCAGATCCCAGATGACTTCGCACCATTTAAAACAAGACAGACTGAACTTTTTTCTCAAAAAGGCTGCGTTATCTGGGGCGATAGAGTCGTCGTCCCAGAACGACTCCAAAAGACGCTGTTACAAATCTTGCACGATGGACATCCCGGAATCGTGCGAATGAAGGCACTCGCACGGAGCTACACTTGGTGGCCAGGCATGGACCGACACATCGAGCAATGGGTCAAGGCCTGCACCAAGTGCCAACAAACCAGCAACGCACCACCAAAAGCTGCACCGAATGAATGGGAGATGCCACGTGGACCCTGGTCCAGAATCCCCCTGGATTTCGCAGGGCCGATCAAAGGACAGACATTGCTGTTGACTGTCGATGCATACTCTAATTGGTTAGAAATTCATCGAATGGCCAATACAACCTCCGAGGCAGTCATTAAAGTCCTCAATAGACTCTTTGCAACTCATGGATTGCCGGACGTCCTGGTGTCCGATAACGGACCACAGTTTACAGCGCTAATGTTTGAACAGTACCTTGCTGACAACGGCATCCGCCATGCGCTCACCTCGCCGGCGCATCCTGCTACCAACGGCCGAGCGGAACGCATGGTACAATTTGTAAAAAAGACTTTACAAAAGCTGGACTATGATAATCTTGACGAAAAAATAAACCGCATTCTACTTCTACAACACATCACTCCACACAGCGAAACCGGCAGAACTCCCACTGAACTTCTCATGGGGCGAAAACTCCATTCCCGCCTCGACCGACTGCACCCTGCTTACGAGCCAGAAAAACCTCCAGGATCCAGCGGACGCTACCGTACCTTCAAGGTAGGCGACCCCGTTTATGCAAGAAATTTATCGGGCGACCCAGTTTGGATTGAAGCAACGGTAATACGCGAGACTGGGCCCAGATCCTATATTGTAAAATGTATTGATGAGAGACTATGGAAAAGACATATTGACCAATTACAGTCACGACTTATAACTGCTAGCCAACAACTTCCCAACGACCAAACTGAGGGGGGGGGGGAGGAAGAGAAGATGACGATATGCCAGGAAACCTGTTCCAGGAAAGCGATGAATCAAGTGAAACCCAGGAAATGGAGCAGGAAGAAGAATCGTACGCTCCAAGGGAAATCACACCAGAACGAGAAGCTGAGCCACTACAAAACAACATCCTACCTCAACGGGACTGCATGCAGCCAGTCCAAAGAAAATCTGACAGACCCAAGAGACAACCGTCCTATTTAAAGGACTACATAGTCACAAACTAATTGTGAAGCCAGGGGGAAGGGGTGTTATGTATGTAAATAGTTGAATAAAGGCAAGCTTGGGGTAAAGTGCAGGGTTCTGGCCCTGCACTTCTGATTGGGTATTAAGCGGCTAGATCGGATTGGTCGGGTTCTGAGAATCTGATTGGCCCTTAACGAAGGACTCTTATTGGTACTGGAGCTAGCGTTTCACAAGCTCCTGTTGGTTATTTCACATTAGCATTGCCTATATAAAGCAGAGTTGTTGTTATACAAGTTAGAAGTCACTATGCAATAAAGAGTTGAAAGTTCACCAACTAAGACTGTCTCCATTCATTCTACCCATGCCTGAATCTATGACAAGTAATAAATAGGATAAATATTGTAAAGAAAAAGATTAAATGTGGCATGACTCCAGCCATGGCCATAAATCAATAATGAGTAATATTTAAAGAAGAAATAGTCTTTAAAATGTTATCCAGAAATTATCTTTCATTAATTCCAGTCATCTTAGAAAGGGGATCGGTTTTGCATGTATAATTCTCAATCTCTCTCTAAATTTTTGTGCATCATGAAAACTAACATATGATTGTACAAAATGTACAGAATATCAGGTATTCCAAACAATTAGAGGGAGGAGCCTATGGACTTAGCTTGCTCTTTTAAGTTTGATAAACCACTACTTGAGCATGTAACAACTGAGCACAGAGACCTGACTGTATGTTTTAAACTCTTTTGAATTTGAAAGCTTAGGATTTTCAACTTACATTTCTCAACATTTATTCTTTTGCGGCAAAAATATTTCAGGGATTTGATGTTCAAACAATAGAAACTCAAAGCTCTTTATGTATGCAAAACTAGCAGCACAACTATTTCAGGCCCAGATGATATGTTGTAAATTTTCTGACAGCACAGTTCTGTTTTTAAGCAGTTTGTACAGTTCATTTAAGAATGAGGCATTCAGGCATCAATGGCCTGGCATATGCAGTATGACAATTTTTCAACAGGGCCTATGAAATTAGCTCTTTCGATTGAAGCAAAAGCATGGAAAATGTTGCTCTGTCGCTATTTAAATGAAGAATACAAGAAAAAAATGCAAGACATGATAAGTTTTATAACAGAGTATTTGAAAAAATTATCTCGACCAATTCGAGATTTGGATGATGTCCGTTTTGCTATGGAAGCTCTATCCAATATTCGTGATAAAGAAATAGAAATGGATATGATAATGGGGCCCATTGAAGTAAGTTCCTTAAAATCAAAAATTTCATTGAAACATTTAAAAAAAAAAAAAAAACAAGATTGTGAATTGTGTGATACTGATTTGATTTTAGGAAGCCTACACAATTTTATATAGATTTGAAGTTGAAGTAACAAAGGAAGAATCAGAAGGTGTTGATACGTTACGGTACTCTTTTAATAAGCTTCAAAGCAAAGCAGTAAGTATGTTAAAAAAGCCTATTATATAACAATAGTCTATGAATATAAATTCACAATATACAAAGTAAATGAAATGGTTCTATAATAGCAATAGTCCTTGTATATGGATCGCTACAAAATTCCAAGACTGCTTATAAATTTTTTTCCTTTAGGAATTTATCTAATAACCAAGATAGATTTGCTCAAATCTATACCTTAACTTCATAGACTCAGGGTATTAATTCATTCCATCTATATAATCCTCCAAGATTTTCAGTTTAAACTTTTCTTTTTTCTTTTTCTTTTCTTTTCTTTTTTGCATTCCCAAATCCCTTATTTTCCTCAAACCTTGCCAAGAGATATATACTGGATCTGTTGTGTCGTCGGAAATGATGCCAGGAGTCGGTGACTTAGTATCAAACTCTTTTATTGAGTTAGGAACCGAACTGGGGCTATGGAGAAACTTTGCGGCTTTTTATTTCTTTAGCCAATGGCACCGCTTTGAATCTCCCGCGATTTGAGTCGACCAATCGCGGGAGATTCCTAGCGAGCCAATCGGCGCGGCTCGCCTAGCCAATCAGAGAACCCCGCGCTTTGGCCAATCAAAGCGCGGGGATCTCAAGAATGCTAATGAGGGGACAGAACACCCCTCCCCTCTTGGTTCAGTCCTTATGTTGCGTAGTCCCATAGGTAGGCGGGGCTCCGTCTTAGCCTACTGGACCTGCGCAGCTCAGTCGTAGGTTGGATCCCAGCCGGTTCAGTCGGGGTCTCTGCTTCTCTGGATACCGTCGTGGGAACCGCCTGGTCGGTCGGGCCGGGCCGCTCTCCGTAGCTCCCTCCTGGGCTTCCCGGGTTGGTTGAGCTGCGGGTTTCGCCGCTCCCGCTCAGTCTTCCTGGGTTGGTTGAGCTGGCCTGGCTGTCTCTTTCTGGCAAGGTTTCGTGCTGGCTGCTTCCCGGTGAGTATGGTTGGTTTATTCTTCCTCGGTTTTGGTCCCCTGGGTATTCCCTCCCCTCTTGGTTTGTGTTGTGGGGGTTGGTTTTGCCTGTTTGCGCGTCGGTGGTCTCTTCGGTGGTCGTCCTCGAACTTAACTGGTCGATGTGGCATTTCCACGCTCGTCCGTCTGTTGTTTATAGCCAGTACGAGTGTGGGCCTGTTAGTTGTGTGATGACGGCTGGTACCCATAACGGGTCTCCCGTTAGATTTTTCGCGTAAACGGCGTCGCCTGGTGCGAAGGTTCAGTGTTTGCTGGTTGAGTCTGGGGGTTTCTCTGGGTTGTACGTGGGGTGTAATCTGTCGAGTGGGGACCTTATTTTCCTCCCCATTAGCAGTTCGGCTGGGCTTTTATTCGTTGTGGTATTTGGGGTTATGTGTTGGGTGAAGATTAATTTATTTATTTTGTCCTGGATCTCCCCGTGGTCTATTTTCTGGATGGTTTTCTTTGTGAATTGAACCATCTGTTCCGCCCTACCGTTCGCCGCCGGATGCGCCGGTGCTGTCAGCGCGTGTCGGATGCCCCTTTCCACTAGGAATTTTTCGAATTCTAGCGAGGTGAATTGGGGCCCGTTGTCGGAAACGACGACGTCTGGGAGGCCGTGTGTTGCAAAAAGTTTGCCGAGTTCCTTGGTCATGGCCTCCGTGGTTGTTGTTCTCATGTTGCTTACCTCCAGCCAGTTGGATTAAGCGTCTACGGTTATCAGGAAGGTGTGTCCTTTTGTGGGCCCGGCGAAATCTATGTGGATCCTAGACCAAGGTCCCCTTGGGGTTTCCCACTCTAGGACGGGTGCTGTGGGTGGGCTTGGCCTAGTTTCCTGGCATCGTTGGCACCTTGCTTCCCAGGCCTCAATCTGTTTGTCCATCCCTGGCCACCAAGCGTAACTTCTGGCCAGGGCTTTAGTCCTAACGATGCCCGGGTGCCCCTCGTGTAACAGTTCCAGAACCTTCCCTTGTAGTTTTTCTGGGATGACCACCCTATCCCCCCATAGTATGCACCCTTTTAGTAACGAGAGTTCCTTTTGCCGGTTCCGGAATGTCTTGACGGACTCGTCGTTGTCCCTTTCCGGCCACCCTTTCTCTACCCAATGCAACACCCGCACCAGACGTTTGTCTTTATTAGTTTCTCGGGCAATGTCTGACGCGGTTATGGGTAGGTTGGGTAGAGTCTCTATACTGAGGGTGGTCGTCGTGGGTGCTGGGTCGGTGTCAGGCTCCGGTAACGGCAAGCGGCTTAAGGCGTCCGCATGGGAGATAGTCTTACCCGGTCTGTGTGTGAGTCCGTTATTGTAGGCCGCCAGGAACTCGGACCACCTTGTCATTCGGGGAGACAGAATGTTCGGGGTGGCCCTGTTCCCTGCAAGGATTCCCAGCAGCGGTTTGTGGTTGGTTATGATGGTAAATGTCCGGCCGTAGAGATACTCGTGGAATCTTTTTACTACGGTGACGATAGCCAGAGCCTCTTTGTCCAGCTGGCTGTAGTTCCGCTCCGGTTTGGTGAGGGTCCTTGAAAAGAACGCGATGGGTGCTTCTTTTCCATCAGGGAGAATATGGCTGAAGACAGCGCTGACGCCGAAGAGTGATGCGTCGCATGTGACGGCCAGAGGTAGGGTCTCGTTGTACTGGATAAGGACGGCATCCGAAGTGAGGAGGTCCTTTGTTTTCTGGAAGGCGGCTTCCTCGTGTTTCCCCCAAGTCCAGGTCGCCGCCTTGTCCAGGAGCCTATGCAAAGGCTCCGCCGCTGTCGCCTTTTGGGGCAGGAAGACATTATAAAAGTTAAGCAGCCCCAGAAATGCCTGCAGCTCTGACTTCGACTTGGGTGTGGAGGCTTCTTTGATGGCTTTGATTTTTTGGTTTGTGGGGTGAATGCCATGACGGTCTAGGAGATATCCTAGGAATTCAACCCGTTCCGTGTATAATTGGCATTTCTCCCTCTTTACCTTGAGCCCGGTCTCTTTGAATTTGGTTAGGACCTCCCTTAGGCAGCCCTCTAGTTTGGCTTGGTTGGTTGCCGACACTAAGACGTCGTCGAAGTAAGGTACCACCCCCTTGATGCCTTGTAATAGCCTTTCCATTAGGCTTTGGAATATTCCAGGCACCACGCTGACTCCGAATTGGAGCCGGTTGCATTTAAATGCTCCCCGGTGGGTGACTATGGTTTGCGCTTCTGCCGTTTCCTCGTCAACTGGCAACTGTTGGTATGCCTGGGCGAGGTCGAGTTTAGCGAAAACCTTGCCCCCTCCCAGTGAATGTAGTAGGTGTTGCACTACTGGGATGGGGTAAGCGCTTTGTTGCAAGGCGCCATTTAGGGTGGCCTTATCGTCCCCACAGATTCTCACCGACCCATCGGGATTGATCGGGGTGACTATGGGGGTCTCCCACCAGGTGTGGTCTATGGGTTTTAGGACCCTTTGCTTGACGAGCTTGTCAATTTGCTCGTCTATCTTGGGTTTAAGCGCGAATGGCACCCGCCTTGGTTTCAGGCGTTTTGGGGGGACGTTTGGGTCTAGGCTGAATGATATAAGGGGCCCTCAGTACTTGCCTAGGTTTCCGTCGAAGACCTCTTGGAATTCCCGGGCTAGTTGTTGCTCCCAGTTGTCGTCGGCGATGTGGTCGATTCCCGTGACTGTGATGCTGAGCGGGGCGAACCATTGCAGTCCCAGTAGGCTTGGGCGGTCGCGATCGATGATGGTCAGGGGAAGCCTTTCAGTGCGCCCTTTGTATGTTACCTTGAACTGTCCGGTTCCGACTACCGGGATGCGGTTTCCCTGATAGTCTTTCATGATTAGTCTCTGGTTGTCTAGGCCTTTTCTTTGGATGGTAGGCACCAAGCATTTTATTTCTTGCCATGCTATCATGGAGAGGTAGGACCCGGAGTCCACCTCCATTTTACATGGCTCGCCTTCGATGCCTAACTCCACGTAGACCTTCCGGGCGTCGTTGGTTGTGGCGTGGCCGATGGTGACCGTCTGGTGGGTCTCCTCTCTTCGCCGGGTCTTCGCCGCCTCGTAGGGATCGTCCATTCTGGTCCCATCTGTTGTCAGAGGGGCGATCTCTGGTCCGGGGTGGTGTGCTCCCTTGTCTCCGTTCGCTCTGGTCCCATCGTGGAGGGCTGCGGTTATTTTTGAGACGGCAGATGCGGGCGATGTGTCCCTTCTTGTCGCAATGCCGGCAGATTGAATCGAAGAACCGGCATTCGGACCTGGGGTGGTCGCCTCCGCAACCGGCACAGGTGGTCCTCAACTTACGACCCCGCCGGTTCCGTGGGTCGCGGCCTGCCTGGAGACGGTGAATTTCCTCCTCCTCGTCGGAAGTGCCCGATGCTGAGTGGAAGTCGCCCTGGTGGGTGGTCGTCTCGGGTTGGGCCTCGACTGACCTTGCAGGGTGGTTGTTCCTGCTGCAGTCCCCAGCGTTCGGTCGGCGCATGCGGTCAGCGGATGTTCGGGTCGCTTCGGCGGCTGTGGCTTCCGTGAGGGTATCTGCAAGGGTGATGTTGCCCTTGGCCATCAGCCGACTCTGGAGGACGGGGTCCCAAAGGCCGAGCACGATTCGGTCTCGCAGGGCGTCGTTCAGGTTGTCAAATTCGCACAGCCCCCCTAGGCGCCGTAGTTCGGCGACGAAATCACTGAAACTCTCACCCAACCGCTGGTCCCGACGGTAGAACTCATGTCGTCGGATGAGGATGGGCACATCTGGAGCGTAGTGTCGCCGGAGTATTGGCTCGAGGACAGCCCAGTCCATCGCGGTCACGTCGGCGGGTTTGGCAAGTGCTTTGGCCATCTTAAACACTGCAGTCCCGCAATGGGTCAGGAAGACGGCTCGCTTCATATGGCCGGTGGCGTCCTTCAGGTCGCTGCACTCGAGGAACATGCGGAATCTGTTGGAGTACAATTCCCAGTCCTGGGTGGCGGGGTTGAAGGGTGCGGGGGGTGCGATGTTCGCCATCGTGGAGTTTCGTCTGGCTTCCGTCGGACACGTGCTTCGGTTCAGGATCAGAATCCCACCTTCGTCGCCAGTGTTGTGTCGTCGGAAATGATGCCAGGAGTCGGTGACTTAGTATCAAGCTCTTTTATTGAATTAGGAACCGAACTGGGGCAATGGAGAAACTTTGCGGCTTTTTATTTCTTTAGCCGCGGCGGCCGCAGCCAATGGCACCACTTTGAATCTCCCGCGATTCGAGTCGACCAATCGCGGGAGATTCCTAGCGAGCCAATCGGCGCAGCTCGCCTAGCCAATCAGAGAGCCCCGCGCTTTGACCAATCAAAGCGCGGGGATCTCAAGAATGCTAATGAGGGGACAGAACAGGATCATTTCTGTTCTCACAGTTCTCCATTTAATTAAAATTAATAACAATCTATTGAGTCTCTAGAATTGGGGAAACATATATATAAAACTATAATCATGATTATTTTTCATTCTTACTACAGATATTTATTTCAATTTCAGGCTAGTGTTCAGGATGAACTAATTCAAGTCCAGCCCAAGTTTAAGGGTCAGCTTCTAGAGGCAGTTGAGGTTTTCCGTGAAGATGTATCAAATTATGAAGTGGCATATGACACGGTAACTTGATTTACATGGGGGTTGTGAAGAAACTACAGCTGGTTGTTTTAACCAAAAAATATTTACTTCTAGAGATTTAAAATATTAAATGGTTAATGCTTGAAATCTAATTACTTTAAGATTAGGACTTGAAGAAAACTTAATCCAACAATAGTAACTTACTGAATTATTGATAATTCCAATAATTTACTGAGGTCTAACTGAAATATAAATGTTAAATATTCCTGAGCCTAACAGGAATTTTGAGGACCAAAGCTGTTCAGGTCAAATTCAGAGGGCTGGAAATCAGAATGATTCATTACCATAACAAAGGATAAGGGACATCTGTTTTTCCCAGTCCAGAATGAGAAGATTTTAGGTCTTAATAGGTAACATGGGTGAAAGGAATAGATCTCACACTTGCTTTTGTTTCTACTATAACTATGGATTGGATGTAAATATTGGCACTTGCTAGATTTATTCATATAGTCAGCATTTCTAGTTTTTTCAATAAATAAAGCTAGCTTATTAATGTTTATCCTTGAATCACTGTCTGCAAAACTTGTGATGTCATCATTGACTGGATTAAAAACTGATATGAATGAAGTAAACTAATTAAAAAAGAAAAGCTTTTACTATTGTTGTTTCACAAACATGGAATATACATAAGGAAAATAATTATACCTAGTAGAGCTTTGAAGTACTTCAACTTCAACTTTAATTCTCAAACTGTACTTTAGAACATGACATACTGTACAACCTGTACCATTTCTGTCAAACATTCTTTAAAGCAGCTGCAACCTTTCTCCAGATCAAATAGTTGCTTTGAAGAATGAAATCCAAAGTGATACACAGTTGTAACAACTACACAAATAATATAAAGCATAATAGTCTATAATATTAAATTTCTATACCCTAGTGATTACAGGATGTCTCTGTTGAAAGAATGTGAGAACAGAACATAGGATTTAATCTTATCAAATAACTAACTTTGATATATTTGTGCATTTTAGGAAGGACCAATGGTTCCAAATACACCACCTCAAGAAGCTAGCAATAGATTGCAAATATTTCAGGTAAAATTTTATTGAGTGTTAAATTGAGTAGCAAGATTCCTATTAGCTCTCTCAAAAGGAAATTATTTCAATGTATATTCTACTGAACGTTGCTTTTGAAAACTTTGTTTTATCTTTGAAGCTATAAAAATATTAATGCACTTTTAAAATAAAAGATAACATTATTTTGTGCAGCTGAATTGAAACTTATATTTTGTATATTGTGTATTCTGAAGTTACAATAAGGTTAGTTGGTTTTTTGTGTCTGATTTGTTCCATATGAGCAGTTACAAACCAATTAGGTATGCAGTATCTCAATTTAATAAAAAATAGTGCAGCAAATATGACAGTTAATACAGGAGTATATTGATTGCTTAACATATTTTGTTTTCCATTTATTCCACTATTAAATCATATTTCTTGATATTTTATTTTCTAGTATAATAATTTTGAGGCTCATATTTTACATGGCACTTGGAGAGGCATTGGGTTAGCCTTAATGTTGCATAGCTATTTTTGTGAAGTATAAGATAGCTATCCTATTAGAAAGGAGGTTTGGGATATGATTTCATCCCTACATAGAATATGCTGTTTTCTCTTTTTATGTGTACATGTATTCAGGCATATATAGAATGTTTCACTCTTGTTATTCCCATTCACCAAATACTAGTTTGCAGAATTATGCAATATTACAATGGATTGCAAAAGATCACCTAGTCCAATCCCTACTAGAACATTCCTGACAGATGGCTATTTAATGCCACTACTAGAGTATTCCTGACAGATGGCTGTCGAGATTCTGTTTATACATCTTTTCAGTCTTAACTGCACAATGGGATATCTCATGAGATTAATGCATCTCACATGTTACGTGCAGGGGTGGGATGCTACCGGTTCTGCCCAGCTCTATAGAAATGGTAGCTCTGAACAGCAGCAGACACTGAACCGGTTCTGTGTTTGCTGCTGTTTGGCCCACCCACCTGTCCGGGCTTTTACCTGTCCTTTATTTCCTGGTTTTTCAACCTCAGCTGCTTTACACAGCACAGCTGAGGTTCAAAAAGCAGGAAAAAAGAGGCTTTTCAAATGCTGTGCACCTGCTTGCTGCACTTTTCAGCTCTCTGGGCAGCACAGCTTAAGGTTTTTTTTACGAAGCGTTCATGCGCACACAAAACATTATCACCGAACCAGTAGTAACACTGGTTGAATTCCACCCCTGGTTATGTGGGAAGCTGTTTTTCAAGTCCCATTGTTGTAATTGCTCAGTGAAAGATGGAAGGAATTGGAGGGAGTTGGAGTGTGGGTGAATTGGTATATTGAGGGTGTGCTACATGTGAGAAAGGTTACTGATGATAAGTGGGTATATACAATGGATATGAATATGCATATAATGGCAGGACTAGTCAGTCCTATCAATTCAGCTAAAATGGGGAGGAGGGGGAAGAAGCGAAGAGACTAGCAAGCTTCCTGCAGGGCAGGAAGTGATGCAAACCTGACATCCCTGGCCCCCCAATCCTTGAAGTCTTTATCTGGCTATTCCCAAGAAGAGACACAAGGAACCAAAGTAGTACTGTGAACTGATCAGAATTGCTTCTTTATTGTTGCTAATCTATTTACAGGAATCCGGGGTTTTGTGTGTGTGTGTGTGTGTGTGTGTGTTGTGTGTGTGTCAGGTTTTTGTCACTTCCTACTGTGCAAAGAGTCTAAGCCTCTACACACATATACACACACGCTGGAGATTCCATTGCAGGACATCAGGTCTGGTTAAAAGTTGGGTGGAAGATCACTAGGGAATTCCAGGACCCTAGACTAGACTGGAACATAAAACATGCTTGGAGAAGGCAGTAATAAACCACTTGAAGAACACTGCCAAGTAAATGTCATGGTTCTGTCCATGTAGTCAACAAGAATTGAGCTAAGACTTTGAATAAATGTATGTTATAGGCAGATGTATATAGGTGTGTGCCCCATCTATTTTTATTTGGTTCTGAACACCACTGACATTTAGCTATCAAAATGTTACCACCATCACCCCCAAAAAGATTATTTGTGAATGATCTAAACTATTAATTCCTATATACATATTTATATTTATTCATTAGGCCAACTTTGATGAGCTCTGGAGGAAGTTTATTACATATTCATCTGGTGAGCAGCTATTTGGCTTGCCTGTCACAGACTATGAAGTTTTGCATAAAATCAGGTAACTGTAGAAAATTGTTCTACCTGCTGGAATAGTTAAAGTTTTACTAAAAGACAAGATTGGGAAAAAAAATTGCACAAAATTGTAGCTACTATAGTGCACTTTATACTGGGGTCCCAATATAGTTTTCAAAACTGTGCCTCTCCCAAACTGTGGCAAAACAAAAAGGAATCATAAAATCAATGAAAAAAATCAATAAAGGGATTAAGGGACTAAAGCAGATTTTTTTTTAAAAAAACAATGAATATTTGTGACAAGAGAAAACAAGGGTTAAAGGATAACAAGGATAACTAAGTAGGAAAAGCACACAAAGCATAGTTTTTATAATTATTTGTAACCTCTTAGCAGTGATGCTGCTCTTAGTCAGTATTTTTTAACCTTAGCAAAATGTGTGGACTACATTCTTCAGGCCACATGTCTTAAAGTTGTTGAAGTTGAGAAATATAGAACTAGGTTATATGATTAATGTGCATGAACGTAAAAGAGGAGCAGTTGGCAAAATTCTGAACCCTTATCCAACTTCTTCTTCTGACGTTTTTCCCTACAGTCATTGGTAGCATCCAATCAAATTTCAAGTAGTGTTTTCCTTTTATTGCCTTCTTATCCAAAAGTTTCATCCCACTTGAGTTAGTTTTCATACAATTTTCTTGATAATGGATAGATAGATGTCAGACTTGTCCAAGAACAATGTAGAACAATCCAGTTGGAGTTCTTCATTTGCTTATACACAATGGACAGAATCTTGCCAGGCTAAACCCTTACTACTCTTACCCTAATGGATATACCTTTGGAGATTCTAGGAAGTGGCTATCTCTTCCTCTTTCTCCTTCAGCTCTGCGCTGTGCTGCTTCTTATCTCATCTTCCTCCATGCTGAGAAACTGCCACATCATTGTAGTCTATCACTCCAGCTCCATTTCCATAGGCATCATTTCTCACAATAGGATGGTTAGCAAGAGTCTAATGCTTCTTTGCTCAATGTTTTCCAACATTCCCTTGTTTGGAAGAGTAAAAATAGGCTTTAAAGAACTATTGCTTAACTTAATCTCAGTAGCATGTAGTCTGAATTCACCAGGTTTGTAATCTCAGATGCAGTTGATATGAATGCCACCTAGAATAACTAATAATGAATAGGCACCTTATTGTGTTTTGGGGAAATCAAGAATAATTTACTTATCAAATTTATATGGCCTCCTATCTCATAAGGGGTGTGTCTGGACAGTGTATAACAAACAAACAAACAAACAAACAAACAAACCAGAAAAGTGTATTAAGAACAATAATTATAAAAGTATAAAATATTAGGGACTACAGGGTCATAAAAATGAAGATTTATCACAGGACATTGGTGAAACCTCAGTTCAGATCCTTATTCAGTTGTGATGCTCTACTGGGGTTTTAGTATGTCTCAATATAACCACTTTCAAAATCTTGCTATGTTATGAAAATGTCTCTAGAAATCTAATGAAGCACATCTACAAAATCCTGAATTTGAATCAGTTATGATTTATTATTTAGACTTTTGTGTCACACTTCCTCAGATTACAATTTTAGAATTTCCAATACTTTTCTAATCACATTGTTGTATAAACAGAAAGAATGCTAATAGTTTTACTATAAGTAATCTTGTCCCTTTTTCTCCTACAGGAAAGAGTTGAGTTTGCTTCAGAAATTATATGGCCTGTATGATACTGTGATGAGCAATATAAGTGGCTATTATGAAATTCTTTGGGGAGATGTTGATATTGAAAAAATCAATGCTGAACTTTTGGAGTTTCAAAACAGGTGAGATTGCTTCCTATATAAACACCTGTACTCAACTGCTTTAACTTTTACACTAATTTCTGATAATTCTGTATCCTTTCCCACAATAGATTTATTCACATCATAGGCTAGCATTGGAACCACTCCAGGAATTCCTTCTGAGGTTCTCTAAATAAAGCAACAAATGGTTCAAATTGAGGGAAATTGCCTATTTGGAAAGGAAGAGTAGCATGCAGCCACTGAGAAGTTGTTGCTGTTTACATTTCTATAGGCTAAACCTGCCCTCCTTGAAGAGACAGTGCATAAACTTGTAATTTTAAAGGAGTGCTTCTAGATTATTTCATACGGGATTTCATTTTTGTTCAGATAGTTGCCCCGCTTTTCTCTTCATTCTTCCTTTTTTATTTAGAATAGCATTTTTATTACTTTTTCCCCCCAATGAAAGGTGCCGTAAGCTACCTAAAGGGCTTAAAGATTGGCAAGCATATTTAGATCTTAAAAAACGAATAGATGATTTCAGTGAGTCTTGTCCACTGCTGGAAATGATGACCAACAAGGCTATGAAACTAAGACACTGGAACCGGATTTCTGAAACAACTGGGCACCCATTTGATGTGGAATCTGATTCCTTTTGCCTTCGGAATATCATGGAAGCACCACTTCTCAAGCATAAGGATGATATTGAGGTAGCCTTCCCTATTGCTGCATTTTATATTTAACATCAGGAAACACACTGTTAATGCTTTTATCTGCTGTTTGTTTGTTTTTGCAATGGGTGATTTTAATATTTTTTCAGCATTTTTATGTTGTAAGCCGCCCAGAGTTGATGGATATAAGATGGGCAGCAAACAAATTTTATAAATAAACAAACAAACACACACACAAAACACAAAGATATCTATGTGTGTGTATGTAGGAGGATGATAATACATAATATAACTGTGTATTATCCTAATAGAAAATAAGTTATAATAGATACTTTTTTCCATTTAAACATTTGTAAGTGTCCTTATACATGATATATTTTAATATTTGAATCCAGTGTGTCAACTCATAAAACATTTTGTTTACATATTTTATAGTTGACAACAGAAAGGGGGAGGGAGTGAAACACAGTGTGAAATCGAAAGTAAATTTCATTCATATTTTCTTCTGATTAAATGGCTGAAGCTTCTGCCTCGAAAAAAATCTAATTGGAGAGCATGATTGATGACTCTTGGCTATGGATGTTTTTTAGTTGGACTGATACACCCAGAGGGGTGGGGTTTTGGAAAAGCAGGATCAAGGGTGACAGTGAATTATGTATCTCAGAGTTGGCTATGCCCAGATTAGTGCCAGACATAGAATGTTACCTTCCTCTTTAGTTTTACTAAATCCTCTTTAGTTTTGGGAGTGTGGCTCAAGGCTCATGATTTAATTGGAGTAACTTCCGGAACCCTGTCACAGTGCTTGATTTGACCTACCCAAAACATGCGAACTCATAAAATAACATATTTTTTAAGCATAACATTTTGCTCTACTGAGAGAATGAATGAGACTGTCAGATGGAACAGTTTTGCTTGTTTGCACTTTTGCTGTGCGTCACTGGAACTGTTGATGTTGTATCTTACAATATTATAATACTCAAAGGACTGGGCTTAATGCAAAAAGACTTCAATAACAACAGGAAATAAAACTATCTACAATAAAAAGGGCAAAAAACGAAGGCAAAAATGTAGCGCAGAAGGATTTTTGTGAAATTCACCTCCTGCCTCAGCAAAGCTTATATTTTAAGGTTTAATGTTATGTTTTAAATTCTCCTAAGAACTTAACTATATCAACATGTCATGTTTTTCTACATGCATGTTTTGTGTAGATTTCCATGTTGTATGCTCATCATACCTACTTTTTAAAACATTGTTACATTTTTTTATAATGATATTTTCAACTCAAAGGCTGTTGATAAGCCGAAATTACTTAGTGAGATGAGTGGTACCAAAGTTAATAATAAAATGATAAAATGTCTTAAATCACCTAATACCTGATTAGAGAGCCAGTTTGTTGTAGTAACTGAGGCATCAAACTAGAACCCAGGAGAGATGAATTCTAGTCCTGCCTTTGGCACAAAGCTAACTGGGTGACCTTGAGCAAGTCATTTTCTCTCAGCCTGAGGAAGCAGGCAATGACAAATCACTAATAAAATCTTGCCAAAAAAACTACAGAAATTAGGCCAGGTAGTTTCTGGGGGTCAACAGTGATTCGAAGGCTGAAAAAATAAAAGCAAAAAGCTGATAGAAAATACATGACAGAAATCATGACATTCAGTCCCATCAACCAAAGTTTGATTGCTCAAAGTATAAGAGGTATATCACAATTAACATTGTTCCTACTGTAAACCACTTTGTGAGACCTAATAGACAGCATGTAAATATTCTTTAAATAGATATATTTAAACTATGTATTCAGAAATTGTTATATTTGTCATTAAAAATACAACATTTGAATGATTGCTTGCTATATTCAAAAATTATCTTCTATGGTTTTGGCTTCATTAAGCGATCAATTAATATTTTACCAGAAATACTTAAAACTTTCTGAGGTATATCACGAAACTCACATTGAGATTAGACTTAAAATTTTAATGTACAGTATGTTTTATTAAATTATTCAATAGGTATAATAAAGTTTAGTATTTTTCTTTTTACTAAAATAGAAATATATTACTTTTTAAAGCAGTCTAAAACAGTAACGTAAGACTGCATACTTGGATTAACATGAAGATATCACCACTTTTACTCCTCAAAGTAAACTACACATATGTCAAGAATCTTATAAATTCCCTATAGATTATTACTTTTTGAGTAAATGGGTACCACCCATCTCATTCTCAAAATATAATGATATAAGTAAAATAATCCTCTCTACTTCAGGAATGTCTATGCAGTTTTTCTTTTTCTTTTTTTTACAATTGACTATCACTTTCTATAGATCAGATTGTCTGAAGCATACAAAGTCAATTGATGTCTTCAGCATCCTTTCTTTTATTGCCTTTTTTGTTTTTATTGATCTGGGGTCACCAGGTGTCAATCAGAGAAATGGAGGGAATATGGAATGTTAGCGTCTCCCCCATCCCCAAGTAATTCTTGGGTTTTTTGTTGGCCTATATAAGTGCTTATTTCCCTAAGGATACCTCTTAAATTAATTCACATTTTCCTCCAGTTAAAGATGATGCTTCTTCTGTCACAGCATGATATGTTTTCCATGAAAGAAGGTTTAAGTGTTTTCTTTTTTGCCTTTTTTTAAACTTGCTTTAAAGATACATGCACTTGTGTTTTACATAGTTTAAGTGTATTTCTTTTTGGGATAGGATATCTGTATATCTGCCATTAAAGAGAAGGATATTGAAGCTAAGCTGGCACAAGTTGTGGACAGCTGGGCATATCAGATCTTGAGCTTTTCAGCATTCAAAGGAAGAGGAGAACTCCTTCTCAAGGGAACAGAATCATCTGAAATTATCACAATGATGGAGGACAGCTTAATGGTCCTGGGTTCTCTGCTGAGTAACAGGTAATCATATTTTTTTTAATTATTTCTACTGATAATGTTTTTATTATGGAAGAACTGCCTCTTGTTTCCAAGATAGGAAGGCTGGCACATAGTCAACATTATCCATACTGATCATTTGTTTTTATTTATTTATTTATTTGATTTGTCAATTGCTTAAAAGATAATAGGTATAAGTATAAACATAGTTATGAATTCATGAAATGGATACATATAAGAAAAATAAAAACAAGCAATAGGACAGGGATGGTAGGCACATTGGTGGACTTATGCATGCCCCTACAGACCTCTTAGGAAAGGGGTGAGGTCAATAATAGACAGTCTAAGGTTTAAGTTTTTGGGGTTTGGGGAAGAAACCATAGAGTCAGGTAGAGTATTCCAGACATTGACCACTCTGTTGCTGAAGTCGTATTTCCTGCAATCAAGTTTGGTGCGATTAACCTTGAGTTTGTATCTATTGTTTGCTCTTGTGTTGTTATGGTTGAAGCTGAAGTATTCATTGACAGGTAGGACATTGCAATGTATGATTTTATATACTATATTTAGATCAGACTGAAGGCGGCGGAGTTCTAGGTTTTCTGGGTCTAGAATTTCAAGTCTGGTGGCATAAGGTATTCTGCAAAGAGTAGAGGAGTGGAGAACTCTTCTTGTGAAATATTTCTGGACTTTCTCAACTATGTTAATATCACATACGTAATGCGGGTTCCAGACTGATGAGCTGTATTCAAGTATTGGTCCAGCAAATGTTTTGTATGCTCTGATTAGTAGTGTGACATTACCAGAGAAAAAGCTATGCAGGATTAGGTTAGCAACTCTTAATGCCTTCTTGGCTATGTAGTTACAGTGGGCTCTAGCACTTAGATCATTAGAGATGAGTACTCCAAAGTCTTTGACAGAGTTTGGATCATCAATAAGATCTTGACTATTCAGCTTGTATTTGATTTTTTTTTGCCAATATGTAAGACAGAGCATTTATTTGTTGAGATTTGAAGTTGTCATTTGTTTGACTATTCTGATACATAATTGAGGTCTTTTTGAAGGGAAGCAGTATTGTCTGTGGTGTTGAATAGCTTTACATCACCAGCGAAAAGAACACAGTTGCTCTTAATATGATTACAGAGGTCATTTATGTAGAATATGAAGAGAGTTGGTCCTAGAACACTGCCTTGGGGGACACCACTGTTGACAGGTACAGAATTTGATAGGATGCTCCCAGTTTTGACCATTTGTTGTCCGTTTGACAGAAATGCTTCTATTCAGTTATGCAGGTGTCCAGAGTTACCATAAGATTTTAGTTTTAGGAGTAGTTTGTTGTGTACCACTGAATCAAAGGCTTTACAGAAGTCTATGTAGATTGCATCTATTGCTTTGCCCTGGTCGAGTTGTGTAGTCCATATGTTTTTGCAGTGTAAGAGTTGCAGATTACAGGATAGTTTTTTTCTGAAACCAAATTGTTTATTAGAGAGTAGGTTGTTTGTCTCTAAGTGGAGGATAATGGATTGGTTAATAATTGATTCCATGATTTTACAGGGGATGCAGCATAAAGAGATTGGTCTGTAATTTTCAACTAGGCTGGGGGCTCCCTTTTTGAAGATGGGGATGACCGTAGCTTGTGACCATAGCTTTGGCAAGGAGCTGGTCCTGAAAGAGTTTTCAAAGATTATGCTTAGAAGTTTGGCTATGGCAGTAGATAGCTTTTTTAAGAAGTAGGCACATATTCCATCTGGTCCAATAGATAGAGATGGTTTTAGATTGTGCAGTGCTTTTTCAACAATGCCTTCTGTAAAATCGATATGTATTAGATCATTGTAGTTGTCTGTGGTTCGACTAGGAAATACTGGGCATGATCCATTGCTGTTTACATATACTGAGCCAAAGAATGTGTTAAAGAGGTTGGCTTTAATGGTGTCGTCATTGTGTTCTGTCCTTTATAATTACTGACTGAATGTATAAAGGCAGACATATAACTCTACAAAGCATCCATACAAAGTTTCTTTATTGATTCATCAGGTATCCTCATATATAACTCACGATTACATCAAGATTCATCTCCGTGTCCAAATCTTTGCATAGCTGAATTCATAGTGCAAAAGGATAGTGATCTTTTCATCCCCATAATGAAGGAGCAAGGGGGTGAGGCACCAGCATGCTGCTGGGCTCCAGGGAAGAGTGAAGTTACCTCCCCCAACCCACCAAGGGTCAATTCAGTGACCAATCAGGATTACATATGTGACCATATAACATGGACTACATTTCCCAGGATGTCTTAACTACATTTATCATGATGCATTCCCTTAAGGGGACAGCTCCCAATTCCTAACTAACTATCCCAATTTCTAAATAACTATAAATTGTCTGGACAGCACACTCTCCACCTGGAATTATAAATTCCACTACTAACTAACTATCATTTAACTATATAACTAAGATAAACAGCATTAATATTGTTAGGGATAACATTGTTTACCCTAACTGGTTTAGGTAAAATAATAAATATGTAATCATAGTTTATATGTTAAAGTGTCTGCAACTTTAAATATGGGAAAGTAATTAAGGGAGTGGTTGTGAAAGCACTTTAAAAGAAGCAAGACTGCAGCTTGCTCTCTCTCTGGCTTTGATGATCCCTGATTACTGCTTGGAATCAAGACTGCATTGCTCGAACGGGAGAGATAAACAAAGGACTGATTTGTAAGTGAACTGACATAGGATATTCTGCACGGACTTTGCTAACTGAATATCCCTGAATGGACTGACTAAATGATACATGACTATTGGACTGTTATTTTGACTATGCTATGAACTCATAATGGAATAAACTATATTTTTGATAGCACAAGCGTATCTGTTATTTTTACTGTATGTTAATAAACATACAAGCTTAGCTCACTCATTTATCTGTGTGCCTATCTGACTAACGCTGCACATTCTGTTTAGCTTGTCTCCCTAACCCTTGTTGGGGAACCCAGGCTTAACACTGGTTATGGGCCCAGTCTTAACACTGGTTATGGGCCCAGAGGCTGCAAAGACAGTTTAACTAGGATAAAACAGATTTATGTAAAAGTGAGAGTTTGTGTTGTTATACATTACAGTAAAAAGACAGCTGTGTTTTGTTAATTATAGTTTTATATCCATATAAGAAAACATGGCACAAGTCAATCTACAAAGTTTGTCCCTTATATCCAAGCTGGATGGAACAAACTATGTATCATGGTCTATGAAATGTAGTCTACTTCTACGAAGAGAAGGTCTGTGGAACATAATTGAAAATCCACCAAACGTAGAAGAATGGGATCCAGAGGATGATGAAGATAGACTAAAGATAGAAGAATTTATGCATAAAAATCAACAAGCTATTTGCATAATTGGGTTAACCTTAACTGATCAGCAACTTGTTTATATCCATGGAGAACAAACGGCTGTTGGGTGTTGGCAGAAGCTGAAGAGGATTTATGTTCGAGATAATGTTGGTGCTCACATAAATCTAACACGGAAGCTTTTCAGGACGCATCTCCAGACGAATGGTGATATGCTGAGTCATTTGAAAACTATGCAAAGCATTTTTCAAGAACTGCACGAGAAAGAGCTTATTTTCTCTGAACTACACCAAGTCTACATAATTCTATCTTCCCTTGATGAAAGTTATGACAACTACGTAACTTCCCTTGAAATATTGCCAAAGGAAAGCCTAACTTTAACTGATATAACTGGCAGATTGATTGAAGAGGCCAGAAGAAGGCTTGAAAGACATGAGTTAAGGAGGAAGCAACCTCAAAAAGAAGATAATGAATCTCCTACTGCATACGCAATTAAAAAGTGCTTTAATTGTGGAGGAAGAGGACATTTGGCAAGATTTTGTAAAAAAGCAAAATGCCAGAACGCTGGCCAGAATACAAAAAGTCATCAAAAGATAAATAAAAATTTAGAATTAGCCATGTATAGTAACGGAGCTGTAAAAAATAATTTATGGGTGGTTAACAGTGGAGCATCCCACTGTATAACAAATGATAACAAAAATTTTATTAAAATGTCCAAGAGTACACAGCAGATATCGTTAGCCAATGCCTGGAAACTGAAAGCTAAAGGTCAAGGTATAGCATATTGTTCTTTTATAAAAGAGAATGTAAAAATGTTATATGTACCACAACTTAAGTTTAATTTAATTTCAGTAAGAATTTTGGTTAAACTAGGATATGTAGTTACTTTTAAAGGAGATAACTGCATAATTGAAAAAGAAGATAAGAAAATTACTGCATCTTTAAGAGGTGAATTATATGTGTTAAATGATGATGGTTTAAAAGTGGCTAACACAGTTTATGAAAATAAGAAACCTCATGATGAATGTATTCACTTATTACACCGAAGGCTAGGGCATTTAAATTTTAAAATGCTTAAGAAAACTATTGAATTATCTAAGGGAATAAGTTTGAAACCTTGTAATAAGTATTTGCAATGTAATGCCTGTAATCAAAGCAAAGCCAGGGTCACACCAGCTAATAGAGTTGATGGATTTACAACCAAAGAGCCTTTAGAGGTAGTATTTGCAGATTTAATAGGTCCGATAAAACCAAGTGTAGGAGGGGCTCGTAACATACTAAGCATAATGGACCACTATTCTAGATATGGGTTTTGCTATTTAATGAAGAGCAAAACTGAAACGTATCAAAATCTCTTTAATTGGATAAAATTTGCTGAAAGGAAAACTAAAAAGAAATTAGTAACTCTTATAACAGATAATGGTACAGAATTTACAAATAATAAATTCCAGAACAGACTAAGAATGTTAGGTATTCAACATAAAAAGTCTGCACCATATAGGCCACAACATAATGCCTTTATAGAGAGAAGAGGCCAAACATTACAATCTGATTCAGGATTACCTGACAATTTGTGGGGAGAAGCAATAATGTGTGGTAATCATATATTAAATAATGTTGTTAATTCAACAACAGGTGAATTACCATTCACACTGTGGCATGGTACAAAACCTGATTTAAGTTACATGCACACATTTGGAGCACCAGCATGGGTACATATCCCTTCACAACTTAGACAAAAAGAACAACATAGAGCTAAAAGATTATTTTTTGTAGGATATAAATCTAATCATAGATTTTATAGATTCTGGGAACCAGGTACATCTAGAGTTTACACCAGTGCTAGTGCTAAATTCCTAGAACATGTAGGATGGAATAGATTAGAGCAAGATTTAAATAACGAAGTAATTATTGAACCCTACAAAAGGCAGAAAGAACAGACTAGTTATAAGAAGAGTCCAATTAAAGAAGAAGTCCACGAAGAGCAAATAGGACCAGAACAAGAGGAAACAGTTGATCAGGAAGAGTAAGATAATCAAGAAGAGTTAATAAATGAAAATCCACCTGTAAGTCCTGTAATACCTAGACGTACTACACGTGTAACTAGACCACCTGATAGGTATCAAGCTAGTATAGTTTGCCAAGTAACTAAAGTTCCAACTAGTGTAGATGAACTTAGGATGTATCCTGCTAAGGATCAGGAGAATTGGCAAAAGGCAATGGAAAAAGGACTAAATTCATTAAAGGTAATGAAAGTTTATGAAGATGCTAAATTACCTCCAGGAGAAAAATCCATTGGGTGCAAATGGATATTTAAAGTAAAAACTGGAAATGATGGGACTGTTACCCATAAAGCTAGGTTAGTAGCTCAAGGATTTAATCAAACTGCATCTGATTACGATGAAGTTTTTGCACCAAGTCTTAAAGCAACATCTTTAAGAGCAGCTTTAGTGTGGGCAGCTAAGAAAAACTATGTCATTAACCATTTAGATGTAGAAACTGCTTATTTGCATGCACCATTGCAGCACACTATATATTTAAGAGAACCAGTAGGTATAAAAGATAATAAATTAAATAGTAATGATTGTTGGAAACTCAAAAAGTCTTTACGGGTTGAAACAATCTGGGTTTGAGTGGAACCAATATATTGTGAAAGAGTTAAACAATATAGGTTTTAAATCTGGTTTAGCAGATCCATGTGTGTTTAAAAGAGAAAATAATGGAACGGTGTCATTATTGTTATTATTTACAGATGATATTGCTTTGATAACTAAGATTAATAATGAAGCTAATGAGATTATATCATTATTAGCCAAAAAGATAAAATTAAAGCATTTAGGTGAAATTAAAAAGTATCTAGGATTGACAATTAACAAAACAAAAAATGGTTTTAAGATATCTCAAGAAGATAAAATTTGCCAATTAATTAAAATGTTTAAAATGGAACTTTGTAAACCGGCAAAGACTCCAATGAGTCAGGAAGTTTGCCAAACTGATGATCAAAGTCCCAAATTTGATAAGTCTATATATCAATCTTTGATTGGTAGCTTATCATATATAAGCAATTGGTCAAGGCCAGATATAGCTTATAGTGTAAATCAGCTGGCACGTTTTAATTCGGATCCACATCAATGTCATTGGCAATCATTAAAGAGAATTTTAAGATATCTTAAAGGAACAATGAACCATGCATTGTATGTAGAACCAAAGGGTGATTTGAGTCTTAGTGCCTATGCAGATGCAAGTTTTGCAACTGACATAAAAACTAGAAAATCAACATCTGGGATGGCTATATTATTTGGTAAGACACTAATAGGGTGGAGGTCAATCAGACAACAGCATATCAGCTTGTTCCACGGTGGAAGCGGAATTTTCATGTCTGTCATTACTATGCACTGACTTAATTTTGTACAAACAGTTATTATTAGACATGGGTATAACTGTAAAAGATTCCATTATTGTATACGAGGATAACCAAGCAGCTATACAGTTAGCTACTAGTATTGCTGTAAAAACTAGATCAAAGCATACTGATTTAAGATACTTAAATGTTAGAGAATCTGTAAAGAATGGACTAATTAAATTGGAATATTGCATGACGGAAGAAAACATTGCAGACCAATTTACAAAAGCTCAAGGAGTAATCAAATTTAAAGAAAGTTGTAACAAATATGATTTAAAGATGTAAATAGTTATATTTATTATTATTTCCTAAAAGGGGAGAATGTTAGGGATAACATTGTTTACCCTAACTGGTTTAGGTAAAATAATAAATATGTAATCATAGTATATATGTTAAAGTGTCTGCAACTTTAAATATGGGAAAGTAATTAAGGGAGTGGTTGTGAAAGCACTTTAAAAGAAGCAAGACTGCAGCTTGCTCTCTCTCTGGCTTTGATGATCCCTGATTACTGCTTGGAATCAAGACTGCATTGCTCGAACGGGAGAGATAAACAAAGGACTGATTTGTAAGTGAACTGACATAGGATATTCTGCACGGACTTTGCTAACTGAATATCCCTGAATGGACTGACTAAATGATACATGACTATTGGACTGTTATTTTGACTATGCTATGAACTCATAATGGAATAAACTATATTTTTGATAGCACAAGCGTATTTATTATTTTTACTGTATGTTAATAAACATACAAGCTTAGCTCACTCATTTATCTGTGTGCCTATCTGACTAACGCTGCACATTTTGTTTAGCTTGTCTCCCTAACCCTGGTTGGGGAAACCAGGCTTAACAAATATATAATCAAAAAAAGCAAAGCATGCAAATCTTGAGGTTCAAAGCATGCAAAGCTTCAAGTTCAGCCTTTCTCCACAACTACACAAGGTCAGTGACCGGTCTGGTGTAGAGATTCTTGGTGAAAGTCTGCTGGTCGCAGGAGGAATCTAGCAACCTCACTATCAGGACCTTGACTTGGTGGACTAGTCCATCAGAGCTGGGCAGGATTTAGGCCACAAGTTTCGATGCACATCCTTGTCTTTTAGCAAGACAAGATTTTTTTAGCAAGACAAATTTGTTTAGAAAATGAGGAAAGGGAGGCTGGATTTAATCTCGCATCTTTGCAAACAAATGCTCAGGTGCCGTCAAAACTGACAGCAATTATTGCAAAGTTGATTGTAGCTCTCCAACCTAGCAAAGACACTGTCAGAGTGTGCTGCTGCATGAGGTTTTGTAACCACTTCGGTATAAAGGATAACAACTAGCAAAACAGTCCTTGCATTCGGGCAAATTTGTACATCTTGGTTAGTGTTGATACCAGAGCTATATTGCAAATATATTCCTCTACAACTCTGTGATATAGTTGAGCTGGGCAAGGCAGCTCTGCAACTTTTCCCAATTTGTCTGGTGAGAGATATAAAAGACAGCATGCCATTAGGTTAGCAAGCTGGTGAAAATATGGAGGTGATTAAAATGGAATGGAATAGAAAATAATATTATCTTTATATAATAAGAAATATTATAGATAATATTATATTATCTTTGCATTTAAAGTTAGGATCAGGATTATATTTACTTGGAGACATGCCCCAAAACTAATGCTAGTATGGATGAATTCTTAGAGGCTTATTAAAGAAACCAACATTGACATGTTTTCATTCAAAGTTGTTTGTGGACAACAGTAGAATAAATTGCCAGTAGAATACAGTAGAAAACATTGCTAATGAAAATGAATCTAGGGTTAGGGTTAGGTCTACTTGGAGTCATGCCCAAAAACTAATTCTATGAATAGATTCTTAGTGGTTTTCTGAGGAAAGAAACATTGACAGCTTTTTGTTCAGAGTCCATTATGGACAACAGTAAAATACATGGGAAAATCCCATTGCCAATGGAAATGAATCCAGGGTTAGGGTGAGGTCTATTTGGAGTCATGGCCAAAAACTGATGCTAGGGATAGATTCATAGTGGTTTTCTAAGGAAAGAGACGTTGACAGCTTTTTGTTTGGAGTTGATTATGGAAATACATAAATACATGGAATAAAGTAAAATACATGGAAAAATCTCATTGCCAATGAAAATGAATCAAAGAATAGGGTTAGGGTTTGGCTTAGGTTTACTTGGAGACATGGCCAAAAACTAATGCTGCGGATAAATTTTTAGAGGCTTATTAAAGAAACCCAAATCAACATGTTTTCATTCGGAGTTGTTTGTAAACAACAGTAAAATACATAGGAAAACTCCATTGCCGATGAAAATGAATCTAGGGTTAGGGTTAGGTCTACTTGAAGTCATGCCCACAAACTAATGCTAGGGATAGATTGTTAGTTTTCTAGGAATGTGACATTGACAGATTTTCATTCAGAGTTGTTTGTTGATCACAGTATATTACTGTGGGAAAATCCCATTTGAATGAAAATGAATCTAGGGTTAAGTTAAGTTCACTTGGAGTTATGGTCAAACGCTAATGCTAAGGATAGATTCTTAGTGGTTTTCTAAGGAAAGAGATGTTGACAGCTTTTCATTTGGAGTTGTTAGTGGAACACAGTAACCTCCCATCAATATGCAGATTCATCATCATCTCAAATGAGACCAATGGTTGATGTATCATCTGCAAACTTTAGTACTTTAGTTAGATAAAAAGGAACAGCAGATGGAACATGAAGCTGTATTCCTTGGATAACAGCATTTCTGTCTACTAAAGGCTTGGCAACCTCCAGGTTTCATTTATTTCTCCCATTCTGGCTATGACTATTATAGAGCAGAAGTTATTTGACATTATGCATCATACTAATAGTTTTATACTGAAATAGTTTTGTATTTGTGCACTTCAGGAGTTCTTTAGTTGAGTTGTATTAACAGAAGCATTTTGTAGAAAGATCCCTGCCATAACCAGAGGATCCTTCCAGAAGGTCTTTTGATTTTTTGGTTTTTATCTCCATTAAATGATGAAAACTGATACCAAGTGTTCTAACTATTGTTCCTTGTAACTATGGCATAGGTTTTTATTTTTTGCTTCTATTAAGTTTTAATCATCATTCCAACTGCTCCTTATAGCAGAGATGAAATTTGTAGTCTACATGTATGTGAAAACAGAAGTTCATGTCAGCTAGGCATTTTCAACCAAATGAATGATGCTGTGCTTTCTGGAGCATTCTGCTTCCCATTCTGTATTATAAACAATGGACAAATTGCTTACCATGGGATTTTATCACCCCAAAAGTGTTTTTTCAAAAAGCAACTGGACTTTATTTTTCCTCGAAGGCATTTCGCTTTTCATCCAAAAAGCTTCTTTAGAAAAATCACCTTTGGGGCAACCATGATCTGGATGACTGATAGACACGAGATTTCATCATTAACTGCTAGCTTTAAGGCCAATTGTTTATGTTCAAATTATTATTAAGAATGCACTGCCTTTCTCTCTTGTTCTATTTTGTGCGGATGTTCACATTTTTCCCTTACTGTCAGAGACTAAAATAATTGTTAATTAAGAAACATAAATCCTAAAATTATTCTTTGCCTCCTCTTTTTAGATACAATGCACCATTTAAAAAAGATATTCAAAACTGGGTGTACAAACTCAGCACCTCCAGTGATATAATAGAAGAATGGTTGATCGTACAAAACCTCTGGGTTTACCTTGAAGCTGTTTTTGTAGGTGGGGATATTGCCAAGCAGTTACCCCAGGTAAATCAGTAGTAAATCAGCAACTGCTGAACTGCACAAATATTTAAGCTTAAAAGTATCTAGCTTGGACTTAAGAATGACCTCTGAGTCTCATTCAAGTGTATATGAATTTATTCTATTTAGGAAGCAAAACGTTTTCAAAACATTGATAAATCATGGATAAAAATAATGCAGCGGGCACATGAAAATCCCAATGTGGTTAGCTGTTGTGTTGGAGATGAAACTATGGGACAACTTTTACCACATTTACATGAACAATTGGAAGTATGCCAGAAGTCACTTACAGGGTAAAAAAATTACTAATAACTTTTTCAATGCTGCAAAAAAAGGTGGCTTGAAATAAAGGAATGCTTTATTGCTGTAATTTAAGAAGGCATTTTTATTTTATTAAACTGTCTTTTATTCCAGTGGCATTCTGGATTGTGTTTTGGAGAAGGACTTTAAGAATATTAAAGAGAGAATATTAACATTTTAGATTAATATGTAGCATGCATAGCTAACTGTAAATTTATGCTTTTAGACTTGTGCGTGTAATTTTGGTTATATTCTCTAATGCTGGATATTTCTTTTAATTTTTTTTAAATGTTCAGAAAATAATTAAAAGTAGTTGCAAAATAAAATAGTATTGTTACATTTATCTCTTGGAGGCAAAAGTTTTGCATATTTAATTAATTGATAATATTTAAAGGGAGTAAAAAGAATAAAATAGCACTATATCTGTAGCACCAAACTCAGGGTTCTCCTCATTTGTACCTCATTTTTAAGTTGTATTTGATTTTCTGGTGCAAATTGTGTTTGAAGATGCTGAAGCAAAATGAAGCAGAGATCCAATTGTATTGTATACAATTGATAAAAGAAAGTGATAGGAGGATTACAGGGGGGAAAAAGCAATAAAGAAATTTGAATAGGGAAAACACGAAGGACATTGGCTCTTGGAGTTCAGTGACAGCTTCACACGGATGAAAATTTCAGCTGAAAGCACAGAATATTTGTATGTACATATAATGACAGTCTTGGTTGATATAAAATATTCATAAAACAGGAGAACGATTGTTTTTCTGAAATATACTTCTTTTCTTCCTAAAGGTATTTGGAAAAAAAAAGATTGCTGTTTCCAAGATTCTTTTTTATTTCTGATCCTGCCCTTCTGGAGATACTTGGACAGGCTAGTGATTCTCACACAATTCAGGTAGATTACAAGTGTTATATAGGTTTGTATATCTATATCTATATCTATATCTATATCTATATCTATATCTATATCTATATCTATATCTATATCTATATCTATATCTATATCTATATCTATCTATCTATCTATCTATCTATCTATCTATCTATCTATCTATCTATTTATCTATCTATCATTATTTACCATATGATAAATGTTAAGTTCTGTGCATGGGTGCAAGGATGGAGACGAGCCAGTGAAACAGTGAACATCAAACTCTTTATTTACATGTGAAACAGCTCAGCTCAATGGCCAAGATGGGCCCCTTTATATAGGCAACTCTTAACTTATTTAACCAATGAAAACAGGGAGCGCTAGCTCCATTAACCAATGGGAGAGGCTCATCAATAGCCAATCAGATTCTCCTGAACGGACCAATCCGATGTCGCTATTATCGGCCAATCAGAAGTGCAGGGCCAGAACCCTGCACTTTGCTTCAAGCTCTCATCAATCTTTATTAAGTATTTATTGATTCACAACACCCCTTCCCCCCGGGTTCCGTTTAAGGGGTGCGGTCATGTAGTCTTTGAAGTAGGCAGGTTGTTTTGATTGTCTATTAGATTTTCGTTGTCCTCCTGGTATTTGGCTACAGTCTTGTTGGGGTAGGACGTTATCTGGTGAAGAGGTTGCCTCCCGTTCTGCATTTGAATTTCCATCGTCGCGACTGCTCTCGGCATCTCTTTGAGGCGAGGCCACCCCCATTCCGGAGCCATCACGTGCTGCCTCTGAGCAGTCATTACTACCGCTTAAACTTTCTGCTGCTTCGAATTCAGCTTCCTCGCTATCTCCTCCCCCCTCGGTTTGGAAATCAGGGGGCTTGGAGATCCCCGACTGTAGCCTTGAACGCAGCTGATCAATATGGCGCTTCCATATTCTATTGTCGCGACATTTCATGCGGTATGATCTAGGGCCGGTTACTTGTACTATAGTTGCCTCGACCTGTTGTAACTATGTATCATTGCAACTATGTATCATTCATGTGTAATCATTAACTTTTGTCTCTTCAGTGACCTTTGCAAGGCACGTACAAGGGACAAGGAGCTAGACGGTTGTTAATAAGCTTATCCACATTGTAAATGATCTGTCTGGTATGCAGCTTTGTAAACATGTACATCCTGATGGAATTATCCTGTTTGACTTGAGCTTTGATTAAATCATTTTCTTGTAAAAAAGCACAATAAAAGAGCATGTGCCAAGACATTCGGGGCACGCTCATCCCGAGGAACTTCGCCTCCTGTCGTTTCTCTCTCCTTCGCTCCCTATCATGAGCCGCCCATCTGATGTGGGATAGCAGATACCGCATCGACCCACAACGGATCGCCCGAAAAGTTCCTAGCGAAAACCAAATCGCCTACCTGGAAATTGCGACATTTCCCGCTGGAACCGTGTGGTTTTTCAGGTTCATATGATGGATGTAGACGGTCGAGGTGGGAGCGGAGCTTCCGTCCCATTAATAACTTGGCAGGAGTTTTATTGGTGACACTGTGCAGAGTGATATGTTGCAAAAGGAGTATCCGGTTAATCTTGTCTTCTATATCGCCATAGTCCATTTTATGCAAGGTTTTCTTGACGAATTGTACCATGCTCTCGGCCCTTCTGTTGGCCTCAGGATGCATCGGCGAAGTTAGCACATGTTGAATACTGCGGTCCGCCAGGTACTGTTCGAAGGACAGCGTGGTAAATTGAGGCCCGTTGTCGGATACTAGAACGTCTGGAAATCCATGTGTCGCAAAGAGTCTGTCTAGTTTCCTGATGACTGATTCGGTCGTTGTATTCCTCATTTCATGGATTTCAAGCCAGTTCGAGTAGGCATCCACCGTTAATAAGAATGTGTGTCCCTTGGTAGGACCCGCAAAGTCCAGATGAATATGGGACCATGATCCCCTCGGTGTTTCCCATTCAGTTGGGGTTGCTTTTGGCAGGGCGTTGCTTATTTCCTGACATTTGTGGCAAGCTTTTACCCATGTCTCTATCTGCTTGTCAATACCCGGCCACGCGTAGCTTCGTGTGAGGGCTTTCATATGCACAATGCCGGGGTGGCCATCATGCAAGGTCCTTAGTATCGCTGGTCGCAACCGCTCTGGGACGACAACTCTATCACCCCAGATAATGCAGCCCTTTTGAGAAAATAGTTTCATTTGCCAATTTTTGAATGGGACATAGTCGTCAGGTATTTGGTCCAATGGCCATCCGCGCTCGACCCAACTGAGGACTCGTGCTAAAATGGGGTCGCGTTTCGTTTCCATCGCGATATCTCGGGCTGTTAATGGCAGCGTTCGAAGTGTCTCGATCTGCAGTGTTGTAACCGTCGGAGTGGGGTCATCAATGGTCTCCGGAAGAGGTGCATGACTCAATACATTGGCGTAGGGAATGGCCTTCCCCGGGCGATGTTGTAACTTGTAATTGTATGCTGCCAAGAATTCTGACCAGCGGGTCATTCTGGGAGATAATATATATGGTGTTGGCCTATCACCCGCTATTATTCCCAGCAAAGGTTTGTGGTCAGTCACTATAGTAAAGGCTCGGCCATACACATATTCATGAAATCTCTTAACCGCGGATACTATAGCAAGGGTCTCCTTATCAATTTGACTGTAGTTATGTTCCGTTTTTGATAACGTCTTTGAGAAATAAGCAACAGGGGCTTCATTACCGTTTGGCAAAATGTGGCTTAAAATGGCACCCACTCCGAATGGGGATGCATCACACGTGATCGTTAAAGGCAAAGTCTCGTTATACTGCATCAGAACAGCATCAGAAGTCAATTTTTTACATGTCGAAACGCCTGTTCTTCTCTGTGTCCCCATTCCCAGGTTGCTTTTTTGTCCAATAAATGATGTAGGGGTTCAGCTACGGTTGCTTTGTGAGGCAGGAAAACGTTATAAAAATTGATAAGGCCCAGAAAAGCCTGGAGGTCGGCCTTGTTCCGGGGTTTTGGGGCGTTCTTGATTGCCCTGAGTTTGTTATAAGTGGGGTGAATGCCTTGACTATCAATTAAATATCCCAAAAATTCTACACGATCCGTACATAAATAACACTTTTTTTTTTTAACTTTGAGACCTGAGTCTCTAAATCTCTGGAGAACCAACCTCAGGCGTTCTTTTAGTATTTTCTGAGTTGGGGCTGCGATTAACACATCATCAAAATATGGGACAAGGCCTTTTATCCCTTGTAATAGCCTTTCCATCAAGCTTTGAAAGATTCCCGGAGCTACGCTCACTCCGAACTGGAGTCGGTTACATTTAAACGCACCTCTGTGCGTAATGATTGTTTGGGCCTCCGCCGTTTTTTTGTCAACAGGCAGTTGTTGGTATGCCTGGGCTAAGTCTAGTTTAGTGAAGACTTTTCTGCCCCCCAGGGAATGGAGGAGGTGTTGCACCACCGGTACCGGGTAAGCATTTTGTTGAAGGGCATGGTTCAGGGTGGTTCGGTAGTCCCCACAAATTCTTATCGATCCATCCGGCTTGATGGGTGTTACAATTGGGGTTTCCCAGGGAGAGTGATCGGTTGGTTCTAAGACACCCTGGGCTATTAATTTATCAAGCTGCTCGTCAATCTTTGGTTTAAGGGCAAATGGAACTCAACGAGGCTTAAGGCGGATGGGAGCTATTTCGGGATTGAGGTTAAACGATATCAGGGTCCCCTTGTACTCGCTTAATTTTTCCGCGAAGACGTCCTGGAATTCGTGGACAAGGTCTTCTTCCCAATCGCTGCTGCAGGTTCGGTGAATGCCGGCTATTTCAATTCCAAGCGGAGCAAACCATTGGAGGCCTAACAAACTAGGCCGATCCTTGTCGATTACAGTTAGGGGTAGAAATGCTGTACGGTTCTTAAACGATACCCGTACTTGGCTGGATCCAATGACCGGGATTCGATTTCCTTGATAGTCCTTGAGTATGAGCCTTTGGAATCTGAGGTCTTGCCTACGGATAGTGGGGATGAGCTGCTTGAGGGTCTTCCAGGAAACCATCGAGTGGGACAATCCTGAATCAACTTCCATCAGGCAGGGCTGGTTTTCGATGGCCACTTTCACTCGGATCTTTTTGGCATCAAGAGATGAGGCATGACCGATCGTGATCGTTTGGTGATCCTCTTCTCGCTTCATTGGGTGGTTTAGGGTTTTGTTTCTGTAGGAGTGGTTGTTCCATTGGTGGTTCATGGGTTCTTGCTTCACGGGATGACTTCCCGTCGGTTGGCAATAGTTAGCCCCCCTTGAGGGCTGGCTGGGTCCTGGCTTGCTTCTACAGACCCGTCCTATATGGCCTCTTTTCCCGCACACATGGCAGAGCGCGTCGAGGAATTTGCATTCTGACCGGGGGTGGCTTGCTCCACACCTGGCGCACTGGTACTGCGATTTCTGGCATTGGTCCCATTTGGACCGAAGTCGGTGGACCTCTTCCTCATCGCTTTCTGACGACGATTCAAGATCCTCGTAGTGGGCTGTATCTAGCTGTTCCTCTGACTGAGGTGAAATATCGCAGGCTCGTTGGCGAACCGGTGTGTGAGTGCGGCGCATTTGGGCAGCCGACTTCCTGGTTGCTTCTGCTGCAGTAGCTTCAGCTATGGCATCTATGGCTAATTTCGGCCTTCGCCATTAGTTTACTCTGAGTGCCTGGTGCATCTAATCCCAGAATGATTCGGTCTCTTAGGGTTTCTTCTAAGTTGGTAAACTCGCATAGGCCTCCCAGATTCCGGAGATCCGCGATGAAATCAGCAACACTTCAACCCTTCCTCTGACTTCTCTGATAAAATTCATGCCTTCTAACGAGCGTTGGCACAGTCGGTGCGTAGTGAGCCCTCAGCAGTGGTTCGAGGACGTCCCAGTTATAAGACTTTACTTCTGCCAGTTTTGCTAGTGCCTTGGCCATCTTGAATACGGTTGGCCCGCAATGAGTTAGGAATACCGTTCATTTCTTTCTGGTAGTGGCATCCTTCAACTTGTTGGTTTCCAGAAACATCTGGAAGCGATCCATATAGGAGTCCCAGTTTTCTTGTGCTGGGTCGAATGGAGCGGGTGGTATGACACTGCCGGACATGGTTCCGCCGTTGGTGTGTTCAGCCACGTGCTCGGTTATGGTTCTTCGTTGTTCAGTAAGCTCTGATGTCTCCACATCCCACCCTCGTCGCCAGTGTTAAGTTCTGTGCATGGGTGCAAGGATGGAGATGAGCCAGTGAAACAATGAACTTCAAACTCTTTATTTACATGTGAAACAGCTCAGCTCAATGGCCAAGATGGGCCCCTTTATATAGGCAACTCTTAACTTATTTAACCAATGAAAACACAGGGAGCACTAGCTCCATTAACCAATGGGAGAGGCTCGTTAATAGCCAATCAGATTCTCCTGAATGGACCAATCCGATGTCCCTATTATCGGCCAATCAGAAGTGCAGGGCCAGAACCCTGCACTTTGCTTCAAGCTCTCATCAATCTTTATTAAGTATTTATTGATACACAACAATAAATCATCAATGAATATTTAATTATGTCAGAATAGTTATCAGTACAAACTGCTTATATTACAATTTTTCAGTTCTAGATTTTTTTCCTTTAACATGTGATCTTATTTATAAGAATGACTAATTTAAATGATAATTATATTGTTGTAATTGGTCTTATTTTTCTTTTAGCCACATCTCCCTGGTTTATCTGACAATATCAATGAAGTGGAATTTCATCCAAAGGATTATGATCGCATTATGACAGTTGTATCAAGAGAAGGAGAAAAAATTCCTGTAACATTTTACATTGTTAAATTAGTATAATTTTAATTTTAAAAAGTTATTTTATGCTCCAAAATTCTCCTGAATTAAAAAGAAATTCATGTTGCTTTGCACAAACCAATATAACACGAAAATTATCTTATTAAATTACTTTATCTATAAATAATCCTCTTTCCATTACAAGGTTTGCCAAAGCATGATTTTAATTTTATTGAAAATATGTCATTCAGGTGGTATGGAGTAGAATTGTAGTATTCATAGTTTCTATTATGTTATGCATTGTATGTTCATTGTTGAATATATCATAATTCACAATTTAATATTGTATTATTTTTCAACATAGGATAGCAGATAACTTTGATTTTGTAGCCCTGACTTTAAGAAACACTGTTTTAGTGAATATTAAGCTTTGAGATAACCTTGTAATATTAATCCATAATTAACAGCAGGAGGCAGTGTACTCTGATACTGTTAGACAACATACATATTTTATGTTTAAAACTATAGCAGTAGTTGATTTGTTTTTCAATAAATTATATTGACTTATAATGTTTCTTCTATTTGAAAGAAATAAGCAAATCCACCTCAATGTGGATTTGTACACCTTTCAGAATATTCCCTAAGAATTCTGGTAATTGTAGTGCAACACTTCTGGAGCATACCATAACAGAAAAGAATCAAATAGATTAAAAGTTATAGCCATTAAAGGAAAGTAGTCTTTTTGCTTTCCATTTCTTTTATGTACTTTGTATTTCTCTGTGGTGGCATACATACTCAATACCAGGTCAGAACTTTTAAATACTATATTTTATTGAATAAAAATAACCATATTTGTTGCATGTATTATGACCTGATATGTATATAATGTTAAGCCATAATAGGTAGTATCACATATGTGATATGTGTTACATATTATTTCAGTTGGACACCCCAGTAAATGCAAAAGGACCTGTCGAGCTTTGGCTGATGGACCTATTGAAAATGCAACAGTCTTCATTACATTGTGTAATTCGGGCTGCATTTTATCAGATTAGTGATCCAGGCTATCAACTGCTAAATTTCCTATATCATTTTCCAGCACAGGTGAGAAATTTGATAAGTAGTTGGTGTTCGAACACAAGCATGCAAAGAGGCTGAATTTGCATGCCAATAATAAAAAGCTTGGAAAGATTTACGTAATTTTCTGAATCATAACTTTGCCTTTTGTGACAATAAATGTAACAAGTAATATTGTACAGATCTATTGGGTTTTGTGTGAACATTACAACTGCTTAATGCTAATTGAGCAAATTTGGACTCTCTTTTATTGATTGATTTAGACAATGGCTTGTTTTAGATTTATATAAAGTGACTATGAATAAAAGTGGTGCAACAGTGACAATGTAGGAAAAGATAAAAGGGATGAAAGAAGAGACAAAAATACTTATGTGAAGTAATCATGCAATGTGACATGATGGCTGCTTTAATTATATATACAAGTGGTCAGTTTTAGAAATGGGAGGCTCCCATGTGCCCCCAGGATTTCAGGTTCTCAGTCAACATGAAATCACCAAATGTCTCAACACTTCTATTTTTAGACTATCCTTACATCCAATGGAGATAAGTTAAGAAGCAATTAGAGTTTGTTCAATATAGGTTGTCCACAATGATGAAAGATGGAAACCTCCTCACAGAAGCTCTTCATTAAGCTTCCCACTTGCTTTCTCAGCCCTTTTCCTTAGAGTGCTCCTTATTCATTATCTCTGTGGCAATGAAGCAAAAGCAGATTCAGGCTTTATTCTAAGTATCTTTGAAGGTGTTCTGATTTTTCACTCTACTTAAAAGGGAAAGTCTATAATAAAACCCACCTTATTAGCTGTTCAAGCGAATCACCCTAAATTAGAATTTAAAACTGGAAGTTGTTCAAGTATTTCTTATCCATTGAAATAAACTATAAATGTTCCTGTACACATTTTATCATTTGTTTAAATTATAGGTAGGGTTGCTGGGAATTCAGATGCTATGGACCCATGATTCAGAAGAAGCATTAACCAGTGCAAAAGATGATCGGAAAATTATGTCAGTGACCAATCAGAAATTTCTGGATATTCTAAATACTCTTATTAGCCAAACTACTCATGACCTTACCAAGTTTGACCGAGTGAAATTTGAAACCCTCATCACCATTCATGTGCATCAGCGTGATATATTTGATGACCTGGTAATATGAAAATATTAATGCTTGAGGTGTTAATGTACATATAAAATTATTCAAATTATGTTACACTCTTGGTACTGTTCTTGGGTATAGCAATAACACATAGATGGTACATAAACCAAAGTGCTATTGTTAATATTATAGTGATTTACAGAAGTCTCTGGGCAAGTTATAATGTCAGCATATTGCCCCCAACAATCTGGGTCCTCATTTTAGTGACCTCAGAAGGGTGGAAATCTGAGTCAACTTTGAGGCTGTCAGGTTCAAACTCCAGACTATGGACAGAGTTTGCCTGCAATGCTGCACTTTAATGACACTACCACCATGTATAATTGTGAAACTGTGCAGAGCATCAGGATGGGATGCAGAAATGTCTAATAACAACTGGCAAGCAATTCAGTGATGGACTTCTGTATTTGAGGTCTCATCTTCAGAAGAAAGACTGGAGAATGAGCATAGCAAATATTCCCCAACATTCCTACTGTAAAAATGAGAAAGCAAGTAAATTCAAACATTAAATGTGTTAATTTGAGATAATATTATTTGGGGAGGAAGTTGGCAGGGGCACTAACTAAACAAATACTGGCATTTTATCATTCTACCCCTGAAATTCATCATGCAAATAATGTTTCTTGCAGTTCTTATATAATTCAGGCTCCTTTTCTGTTTTGAAGGTTAAAATGCATATAAAATCAGTGACTGATTTTGAATGGTTAAAGCAGTCCAGATTCTATTTCAAGGAAGATCTTGATCAGACACTGGTGTCTATTACTGATGTTGATTTTGTTTATCAAAATGAATTTCTGGGATGCACAGATCGTCTCGTCATTACCCCTTTAACAGACAGGTGTGAATAATTTATTTATATTTGAGTCTGATGGAGTCTTAGTGTTGCAAACTGGAGCACAATCTTTTCTCCCTGCAACTTCTAATTAATTTAAAGAAAGGACTGCTTTAAATTCTTTACTTACCCACTATTCCACTCTATTTGTTAAAAGGTTTGTAAGCTCAAAAATTTAAAAGAATCATTTGTGTGTACAGATATATGCTAAATTTATCTTTACAGATGTTATATTACATTAGCTCAAGCTTTGGGAATGAATATGGGAGGAGCCCCAGCAGGACCTGCAGGGACTGGTAAAACAGAAACAACCAAGGACATGGGGAAAGCACTGGGGAAATACGTAGTAGTATTTAATTGTTCGGATCAAATGGATTTCAGAGGATTGGGACGAATTTTCAAAGGTAAGATTTGGCTTATTGAATGGATTAGGTGATAAAAATCATAATCTTTCCAAGAAATTATAAGCCCCATGAAGATAGAATGAAGGAATTAGAGATGTTTACCCTTATGAAGAGAGCAGAGAGGGCAAGGGAATGAAAGCATTCTTCAAATACCTGATTCAGAAAGAAATTTCAGAAAGAATTTGAAACCTTGTGGATAGGATAGGATAGGATAGGATTCTTTATTGGCCAAGTATGATTGGACGCACAAGGAATTTGTCTCCTGTGGATAAGCTCTGATTAAAGCTATACATGATAAATCATGACCGTAGTCATCATAAATACATTAATCATGAATCATAAGATACAACACTTAGTGATAGTCATAGGTTACTAAATTGTTCCAGAAATTAGGATACTAAATAATGGAGTGCAGGGATAGGAAAGAACAGTTTAATGGTAGAACCAAGAACCTTCAAATGAGGTAGATGTAAGATGTTCTTGCAGAGGCTAGACAGCCAGTTACACTGACATGGGGTTGGACTCAATAGCTTAAAATGCTATATAATAAAATGAATTGCTACCTTGTAGTAGTTAGCTGCTATTCTAAATCATAATATCTAAGATGAACCCAACTTTAGGATAGATAGTGATCCATGCTTTCATGAATATAAATAAGACTATCAAATTATATTTACATTCCTACACATACTCCAGGATTTAATTATTGTAAATCTGTTTATGATTGCATAATATATTTGGTTCAAAAAATTGGAATTTTTCAAATGAATTCATGAATGAGAAAAATCAGTCTGTGCTCTCTCATTAATAATTGGGATGGATATGAAGAAAGGCAGAGAAAATAACCCTGCTCATTTAAGCACATCAAATCACAGACTTTGCTTTGCCTTCTGAGTCGAGAGCCCATCAATACTACTGTAGCCAATGTTTTCCTATTGACTACAAACTAAGGCTAAAGACATTTAAAAGCAAAAAGAAAATGATAAATCAACTATTTCTTCTCCTTCCCTTCCCTTGCCTGTTGAAGAAAATTATTGAACTGTACCTCAAATAAGATAGCCATCATATCTCTTCGAAATTCAGGAAAGCTGTTGCACAGGACATTACAGGGTCAATACAGCAAGAAGCGGTTCATAATGAAAGCCTCAAGAATCTGATATTGTCTTACCAACTCTCCCTGATTGCCAATATATCCTTTCTGAGATGTAATTGGCTAGCAGGAAGAAGTCAGGAATCACAGCTCTTTTCATTATAGCTTATAAAGCCTTTGAATGCTAGCATACATGTGAGCATGGATTGTATGAAAGAAACAGGAACACAGATATTATTACAAAGATAAAACATGCCTGTATTTTTATAGGTTCTGGGGTGTCTATATGTGTATGACATTTTGCTAGTTTCCTACATCTTTCTATATTTATATTAAACTCTATTCTGAGTATTATTCTTACATTTGAATGAACATTGTTATATCGTGCACCAGTGGTGAGTTTCAAAGTAGTTTACCACTGGTTCGTTGGGTGTGGTTTGGTAGGCACATTTTACACATGTGCACACACTTTGCATGCATGCACGCACCAAATGTGTGCTTTGCGCATGCGCAGAAGCTTTCCTACTGACCTTCCACAATCCTGCATGCTCCCTGTGTCTCCCACAGCTGACACACAAAGCAGTTGTGCTTCAAAAGCAGGACATAAAAGCTCAGTATGGGAGTCCAGATGGGCCCAACAACAGATCTTCTGAGAGAACCGGTTTGATCTCAGCTGATCTTCAGCGCTACCAGCTTGGCAGAACTGGGCCAAACCGGTAGCATCCCACCTCTGTAGTGCACTTACATAAAGATGGTCATACTACATTTTTCCTAATAATCATTAATGGCTCAAAATTATCATATGATTTTAAATAATCTTAGTGAGAAATATATAGTAACTTTTTCTCGTTTTCCATTGTTTTAAATATATTTGAATGCAAATTAAATGCATTGGTTCCTAAATGGGTGCTGTAGACTCAAGTGATGGAAACATGACATTTGCATTGCGTCATCCCAATACAAATGTTGCTATGATCTGCTTGTTGTTTTTGCATTCCAACATTATCAGAAAGCTCATAAATGCCAGGATTTGCACTGCAACATCACTAGAAACATTTTGTCCCTTGATCCCTTTTTATACCACCCACAATTCTAAATTTTATCTCACGCCTTCTCACTTTTTTCTTTTCCCCGACATGTAAGAATTCTATGTATTCACCACATTACATTACATTACTATGTGTTCACCACAAAAGATAATCAAGCTACTGTAATGGTCTCTGACCAGAAACTGCACAACCTCTTCCTATATCTCCTCAATTTCAGTCAAAGCCTTAAGCATGATAATCTTCATTGGCTAAGCCTATGTGTGCAGTTTTAATAAGTCTATGAGCATAGACTTCTTAGTTCATGTTTCATAAGTTGGTCTTTGGTGAAAACTAAGTGAGCCACTTTTAAGGGTGGAGAATAATTAAAGTCTTTTTTAAAGGAGAAGAGAGGAAAGGAAAAGGAAAAAGAAAAAATGGAAATCGAAGTCTCAGATTCAATATTTGGTATTTCCAAGAAGAACTGGAAAACCTGAAGAATTTGTGATGTAATATCCATAATCATGGGTTGAATGGGTTTGAAGTTACTCTATACAAGAAAGGTCTTGCATTTCTAAGTGATTAATGAAGAATTCTTTCCTGGGAGCAATACAATTGAAGTTAAATTGGATTTATTTTTGAATAAACATTGTCAAATAACATTGGGTTGTTAATACCCGAATAAACTAGAAACACAGAATCAAAAGGAGTTTTCATGGAAACCTACAGAAATGAAAGCATACATATTACATAAGATTTAGATGAATGCAACAGAAAATTAAAATCCACTGGGAGATTATGATCCTGTACTTTATAGTTGTAAGCAATATTTTTTTTATAATTAGAATTTTAACACTTTAGTTATTATCATGATTGAAATAACTTCAGAAAGGTACAATGCCCACAATTGCTGTTTCATGCATAAAAGATAATATTATAGTACCAAGCATTTTTAAAAGTCATTTTATCTGTAGACTCTACAGAAAAACATTTCAGATTAGATTAGAGACAAAGGTTTATTGATAAAGTGGCACAGAACCATGAACAGAAAATCTGCAACCTATATATCTATCTAGGAGTCAATAAAATCCATGATCATTTTGAATTCATATTATTGTAGGTTGTTAAGCTTTCCAGACAGATCAGACAGGAATCACGACCAGATGAACTAACTCTACTTTTATTATAAAGCTTCATTAACAGAAGCTTGGGTGTCTGATACTGCAAATCTCCCAATGACTCTTTTACAGCCTGATAAGTTAGTGAGCTTTATTTCTAAGATTTCTCTGCCTATTATGCAGTATGCAGCCTATGGTATCTCTTAATTTATCACTCCTGAGACAGCATCTCTCACCTCCTCCCATCTTCCAAGGTCATTCCCACATAGCATTATACAAGATTAAATATTCAAATTCAATATGTACACTAGCTTGGTTTGGAAACAAAATTCCTTTTCAAGTATTACCTTTGAATATTAACACTCTCTGACAGAGGCAGATAAGTTATCCCTCATCTCTCCTAATTTTACTAGAGATGCAATCTAGATCTACCCAAATAGTTTTTATGTGAGCCGTATCCTAAATTGTTAGGTTCCAGTTATCATGGAAGTGATTGCATAGCGATGTAAGCTATCTGCCCTGAACAGTTGTACTGTAAATGCAGAAGTAAATTATTCACAAGTAAGCAGCCTAACCGTTCCGAACTAGCAGGCTCGTAATCCTGCAAACCTGATTGGCCATCAATAACAGACTCGTAATCCTGCAATCCTGATTGGTCCGTCAACAGCGGGTCATGATTGGTCACTCCAGACTGATCCGATTGGCTAGTTAACGGGCTGCCACAATTGGACGCTTCAAGTGCAGCTTGAATCATTGTCATTGGACACTTTGGCAGCAGCCAGCTCTATAAAAGGAGCTGCTGCTGCCAAGCTCATTGCTCTGTTCTGAAGTCACTAATAAAGAGTTGAAGTTACTATCCGATGTCTCGTCTCCGTTATTAAGCCTATCCTCCAAGATATTACACTGGCAACAAAGGTGGGATGTGGAGACAATAGAGCTGACTGAGTATTCGCAGAATTGACAGAGCACGTGGCTGAACGCGCACAGATATCGGCAGAATGGCCAGCAGCGCTATACCACCTGCCCCGTTTGATCCAGCATGCGAAGATTGGGACTTGTTTATGTTCCTGGAATCAAATAATCTGAAGGATGCCACATCAAGCAAAAAACGTGTGGTTTTCCTAACGCATTGCGGACCTGCCGTTTTCAGAATGGCAAAGGCACTTGCAAAACCGGCTGAAGTCAAAACGATGGACTGGGATATCCTTGCTCCCATCCTTCAGGCTCATTACACTCCAGTAGTTCCTACCCTTATTAGAAGACACGAATTTTACCAGAGGGACCAACACAAAGGTGAGAACATCGGGGATTTTGTAGCTGATCTAAGAAATTTGGGTGGACTGTGTGGCTTCATAAATCTAGAAGAAGCCATGAGAGATCGGATTGTCCTCGGCCTAAGAGACCCCACTGTCCAAAGCAAGATTATGGCAAGGGGAGACATCACCCTCGCAGATGCCATAGCAGATGCCACTGCAGCGGAAGCTACTCGCAAATCAACAGCCCGAATGCGCCGAACGAATGGGGCCAGCCGCCAACCCACCAGCGACACAGCAATACTCTCAGAAAGACAAACAGCATCTGCCCACCATGAAGACATCGAATCCTCATCAGATAGTGAGGAAGAAGAAGTCAACAGACTCAGGTCAGAGCGTGAGCAGCGAGACCAGCGGGGTCATAAATCTAATTTCCAATGCGCCGGATGCAGGAGAAACCACCCACGATCAGACTGCAGGTTCCTAGATGCCATCTGTCATTCCTGTGATAAAAGGGGCCACATTGCTAAAGTGTGCCAGAACAAAAGAGGATCCAGCCCCAAGAGGAAAGAAAATAACTTCCGACAAGCATCAGGCACCCCACCAACAAACCGAGACCACCCAAACAACCAGTGGAGCCAGTACAACAGAAACTGAATGTTTACTGGTGAAACCAGACGGGAAGAGGCACATCAGACCATCACCATCAGCCACGCTTCATCCTTGGACTTGAAAAAACTCTGGGTAAAGGTCATCATTGAAAATCGGCCATGCATCATGGAAGTGGACTCTTCCCTATCCATGGTCTCCTGGAAAACCATCAAGCAGCTGATCCCTGACATCTGCCGCCAGGATCTCAGCACTCAGAGTCTTATATTAAAGGACTACCAAGGCAATCGAAATGGCAGGCATCAACCAGACTGTAGATGAAGACTGGGAGGCGGCCCTTGTCCATGATTTTCAAGAAGTCTTCACTGAACAATTAGGCAAGTACAAAGGGTCCCCCATCTCATTCAATCTCTGCCCTGATATCGCACCCATTCGTCTAAAGCCACGCCAAGTCCCTTTTGCCCTCAAACCAAAAATTGACGAGCAATTGGACAAATTAATTGCACAAGGTGTGTTAGAACCCATCAACCATGCCCGATGGGATACCCCAATTGTAACTCCCATAAAATTGACGGATCTTTGAGAATCTGTGGGGATTACAAGGCTACCCTAAACCACACATTACAGCAAAGCTCCTATCCAGTACCCGTGGTCTAACATCTCCTTGACTCACTCAGGGGCGGAAAGGTATTTGCAAAGCTTGACCTAGCCCAAGCTTATCAACAGCTACCAATAGACGCAGCAACCACAGAAGCCCAAACCAGAGTTACGCACAGGGGTGTGTTCAAATGTAACAGACTCTAGTTCGGAGTAAGCGTAGCACCAGGCATTTCCCAAAATTTGATGGAAAGGTTGTTACAGGGCATAAAAGGGGTTGTGCCCTATTTCGATGATGTATTAATAGCCGCCCCTACAAGAAATCAGTTAGAGAAATGCCTGAGAACTGTTCTACAAAGGTTCAAAGACGCAGGCCTCAAGGTTAAGAAGGAAAAGTGCCAGTTATGCACTGAGAGGGTTGAATTTCTTGGTTATCTTCTTGACAAACAAGGGATTCACCCTACTGAAAAGAAATTGGCTGCCATTAAAAATGCCCCAAGACCAAAGAACAAAACAGACCTCCAAGCCTTCCTGGGACTCATTAACTTTTATAACATCTTCCTACCCCAGAAGGCGACTGTTGCTGAACCCCTGCATAGGCTCCTCGACAAGAAGGCTTCCTCGTTTTGGGGACATCAGGAGGAGAAGGCTTTCCAACAAGTAAAACACCTTTTAACTTCAGATGCAGTGCTCATCCAATATAACGAGACACTCCCATTGACTGTGACTTGTGACGCTTCACTTTTTGGGGTAGGAGCCATCCTGAGCCACATCCTACCAAATGGTACAGAGGGGCCTGTTGCATTCTTTTCAAGAACTTTGTCTAAAACAGAGAGAAACTATAGTCACTTAGATAAAGAAGCCCTCGCTATTGTATCTGCGATTAAAAGGTTCCACGAATACGTGTACGGAAGATCCTTTTCCATCATCTCAGATCATAAGCCATTGCTTGGTATCTTGGCAGGGGACAAACCAACTCCCCACATCCTATCTCCAATGATGACACGATGGTGGGAGTTCCTAGCCGCCTATGACTAGCAGTTAAGACACCGACCAGGAAAAACCATCCCTCATGCTGACACTTTGAGCCACTCTCCACTACCTGAGCTCCTAAACGACCCGGCTCCCACGTTATCAACACTACAAATTTGAGACGCTTCCCTTATCTCCACAAACTGCACAAGACATCACACTAGAAACAAAGAAAGACTCATGTTTGGCACGGGTCCTCAGCTGGGTGGAGAAGGGATGGCCAGAAAATGAACCCAATGACACCTTTAAACCTTTCAAGAACAGACAAACAGAACTTTTCTCCCAAAAAGAGTGCGTGTTGTGGGGAGACCGAGTGGTCATTCCAGAGAAACTACAGAAGAATGTTCTAAAATTACTACTTGATGGACACCTGGGCATTGTATGAATGAAAGCACTGGCAGGGAGCTATGCCTGGTGGCTAGGTATGGACAAACAAATTGAAGCCTGGGTTGCCACCTGTAGCAAATGCCAAGAAACACACTCGGCCCCACCGAAAGCACCACCAGCTGAATGGGAAACGCCCAGGGGCCCATGGTCCCGCATCCACATCGATTTTGCGGGACCTACAAAGGGACATACTTTCCTGATAACAGTAGACGCCTACTCGAACTGGCTCGAGGTTAACAAGATGAAGACGACCACCACAGAGGCAGTCATCAAAAAATTGAACAGACTGTTCGCAACTCATGGTCTACCAGATGTCTCGGTTTCCGACAATGGCCCCCAATTTATCACCTTGGTGTTTGAACAATACCTAGCAGACTGGGGAATACGCCACACCTTGACATCACCTGCTCACCTGGCAGCCAATGGCAGGGCTGAACAAATGGTTCAGTTCACCCAAAAAACTTTACAAAAAATGGAACAGGGAAACATCCACGACAAAGTCACCAGGATGCTCCTTCTCCAGCATATTACACCAAACAGCACCACAAACAAAAGCCCAGCCGAGCTTTTGATGGGCAGGAAACTCAGATCACATCTAGACCGCCTACATCCTGCATACACCCTTGAAAAGCCCCTGGGTTCCAGCAGCAAACACCGTACATTCAAGGTAGGAGACCCCATATTTGCAAAGAACTTTACAGGTGGATTTACATTGTGGATCCCTGCCAAAATAACGCAAATTACGGGCCCCCGTTCCTACCGGTTAGAAACCACAGATGGGAGACTGTGGAAACGCCACATCGACCAGCTGCGCTCAAGGTTGACCACAACACCCATCACAAACCCTGATCTCGAAGCCAGAGGGGGAAGGGAAACCGAGGGTTTTGAAAATGAACCAACATCTGACTCAGAAAACAACCCCACAACCAGCACAGCAAAGCCCACTATATTCACCAACTGAAGAAGAACCGTGGCAGATGGTCATCTCTCCAGGTAACAGCAGCCGTACAGGGTCAGCGAATCCAGAGAATCCAGATGACAGGAATGAAGGAAGAGTTGCAGGTATCCCCAAATCACCTCCAAGGATACCCAGCGTAGAAGCCAGGTCACCAATACAACCAAGTCCAGTAAGCAGCCCGTCAGAACCAGAAACCGAGCAGACATTTTGAACAACGCAAATCAGGTAGACAGGTGTGAAGACCCGCCTACCTGCGCGAATACATCACCCCACCCCTGAGATTGAACCTAGAGGGGAGGGGTGTTCCAAACTAGCAGGCTCGTAATCCTGCAAACCTGATTGGCCATCAATAGCAGACTCGTAATCCTGCAATCCTGATTGGTCCGTCAACAGCGGGTCGTGATTGGTCACTCCAGACTGATCCGATTGGCTAGTTAACGGGCTGCCGCGATTGGACGCTCCAAGCACGGCAAGCTTGAATCATTGGCATTGGACGCTTTGGCAGCAGCCAGCTCTATAAAAGGAGCTGCTGCTGCCAGGCTCATTGCTCTGTTCTGAAGTCACTAATAAAGAGTTGAAGTTACTATCCGATGTCTCGTCTCCATTATTACGCCTATCCTCCAAGATATTACACTAACTAAAAGAGGGAAAGATTTCTCACTGTAGCTCTGAATGGGGCTAATAGAAAATCTTATCATAGATCTTTCCTCTTACATCTTTTTCAGATGTTTTTCAATGTTTGTGATATGTTGCCTGTGCAGTATTCTGCTTGATTTAGTAGTATTGCTTCCAAATCCTATTGAATGGCATCCAACATTTACCCTACTAATGGGTGACATTACCAGATGATTTGTTTTTTTATGATATTATAATATCCAGGTTCAGACACTTCATATTTCTTTCTGGAAGAAGAGATGCTGCCCCAATATGGTAAGAACGTGAAACATTAATTACGAGAAAGTTGTAATGTGTTGAAAAATAAATCATTTCCTGTTTCAGGTCTTGCACAATCAGGCTCCTGGGGATGTTTTGATGAATTTAACAGAATTGAATTACCCGTCTTGTCAGTAGCAGCTCAACAAATTTACATCATTTTGACAGCAAGAAAAGAAAGGAAAAAGCAGTTCATATTTTCAGATGGAGATGTAGTGGACTTAAACCCTGAGTTTGGAATTTTTCTGACAATGGTAAATTTATTGTGATAAGAGTGTAGAGGTTCTTTTTAATTATTAATGAGAGAAAATCAATCATACATTTGTTAGACAATTTACTTGAAAATAAATTCATGTTTCATTAATTATTTTGCCTATCCTAGCAATATACTTACAAGCTGTGAAATTTATAGCTATAGCTACAGCTACATTTTATTTCTCACATAAAACTGAATGATTACATGCCATCAAGACATTGTTGTGACCACACAGATAGATTTTCTCCATGTTGGTCAGTTCCTGACCTGGTCCTTCAGCTCTTCCAGCAGTATCCCTATTGCCAGTGTTTCGGTAATTGAATCTATCACCTTGCTGCTGGTTATTCTCTTGTTCTCTTCCATTCCACCTTTTCCAGCATCAGATCTTTCTCCAGAGAACTAGGGACTTTCATAAAATGCAAATATTTAATCAAATAAGGTTCATTTGGTATCTGTTATAAGAATTTTCTCTGTAGACGAGTTTTTGAAATCTAATACTTTGGCTCAGGGAGGACATTGTTTATCTTCTGGCAATATGATATCTGTTCAGGGTCTATTAAATATTATTTTCATTCCCACTTCATTATTTGATTGTGCTGTGTTTAAATTTTTGCAAATAACACTTGATTAATTGTTCATTTAGAATGAGAGAGCCGAATTACAATCAAATTTATCTGGGATGTGACATTTTAATATGATCTGATCAGAAAACCACTACAAGCTACAGTGTTAGAATCAAGTTAACCATTTGGGCTGATAAGTACTTCTATGCAGTTAAGTTTAGAAGTGGGGAATTTGATTTAATGGAGGGAATGGCTGTTGGCAAATAGCCAGCAATCATGTCTATGTGAAAATCAGATGTTAATCTGAACTAACAATTTTAAGACTTAGGCAAAATTAATATAAAAAAGACAGCAATGTTTACGTTAAATAGATGTGCACGTGAAAACTGCTCTTAAATTTCCACTTATTGCCCTTCAGTCATGATGTTTGCATAAATTAAAAAGTTCTCTGTTCAGAGAAGACTGTTGGGAGTTCCTCTGAGAATTCTTTAGATGTGGCAATAATCTTTTCAAATGTATAGAATAACAGTCCCATGGTGGTGGGCATTTCTGTCTTCAGTCACATAAAAACAGAACATGTGCATGGAACTACATGTTCAGACTGTTATTTTCCAAAACTATTTTTGTCGCTATAATAAAGTTTGGGAGTATGGAAATCTATGCATCATGCTCCCGGATATGACAAGAGTAAATGGCTATTTCTTCCCTCACAATCAGAAAACAGATAGGAAGTGCAGTCTAATATCCATATAAAGTTATATATATTGCACTTGTCCACTGTGAATTCAAGTAGACCAGAGTCTTTTGCATGAAAGGCAAGGATATGTCCCCAAGCTGACTTAAATAAAAAGCACTATAGAAATAAAATAAAATAAAAAGCACTTATAGAAATAAAAAGCACTATAGCTAACATGGCCTATGGTTTGATAGAATCAAAATCATTCCAACTGCTTTGAATTATTTCTGTTTCCTTTTATTCATAGAATCCTGGCTATGCTGGGCGGCAGGAATTACCAGAAAACTTGAAAATTCAGTTTAGAACTGTTGCGATGATGGTTCCAGATAGACAGGTACTGCTACTACTGTGCCTTTGTCATGCAGTATTATTTTAAATTTATAGGGCATCACTTTTATATCCCACAACCCTCATATATTCCTTTATATCTTAGCCTGGATTATTTCTCCCCCCACTACTTTTGATTAACTGTTTAAATCTGTATGATTCCATTTCAGATCATCATGAGAGTGAAACTTGCAAGCTGTGGCTTTATTGATAATGTCACTTTGGCTCAGAAATTCTTTGTTCTGTATAAGCTTTGTGAAGAACAGCTTACTAAGCAGGTAATATTTTGTTAGCCATGGGCAAAAAGTGATCAAAGCTAACAGAGAACAATTCAATCAGAATCTTTTAAGTAATAAAAATAAATATGCAAATCTAACTTATCAAGGCTTTTCCTAATTGATTTTGGCCTATGGTTATAGAGTTCATAATTAGATGGATCTGGGCTATCTTCCTTATAAGTCTTCCTTTATCATGCTGGTAACTGGCAATCCCCCAGACCCAGGTTATTTATCTATTTAATAGTCACATTTATATGCCTGCCCATCTTACAAAAAAACAGTGTACAACAATCAGTAGAAATATATATATATATATATATATATATATATATATATATATATATATATATATATATATATGTTTTCTTAAGTTTTCGCGGGTACTTACATGTCTGGCATTCAGTTTTGTTCGGGTATTTTCCCACGTGGTGCTTTTAAAGTTGTAGCAACGTTTCAGCAGAATCTCATCTGCCATCATCAGGCTTCTGTATGGTGTTTGTCCACTGTAAAAGTCTGACTCACAAACACCATACAGAAGCCTGATGATGGCAGATGAGATTCTGCTGAAACGTTGCTACAACTTTAAAAGCACCACGTGGGAAAATACCCGAACAAAACTGAATGCCAGATATATATCTGGCATTCAGCTTTGCTCGGGTATTTTCTCACATCATAATAGTGGTGCTTTTAAAGTTGTAGCAACGTTTCAGCAGAATCTCATCTGCCATCATCAGGCTTATGGCAGATGAGATTCTGCTGAAACGTTGCTACAACTTTAAAAGCACCACTATTATGACGTGGGAAAATACCCGAACAAAGCTGAATGCCAGACATGTAAGTACCCGCGAAAACTTAAGAAAATATATATATATATATTTATATAAAGTAACACAATGTTGCCAGCCAATCAAGATACAAAAAGAGCCCCCCCCCCCCAAAAAAAAGACAGAAGATATTAGTAGCAGAACACAGCAAACTCCAGGACCAATAAACATAGACCAAGACTCTCAACCAATCAGGAGGAAGAAAGAAAAAGAAAAGAAAAAAAAACAAAAACCATTCTGACACAGCAATAGGCTGCCCCAAATTTAAATTTGAAACCACGGGAAAAGTTTGACTCAGACAAACACCATACAGAAGCCTGATGATGGCAGATGAGATTCTGCTGAAACGTTGCTACAACTTTAAAAGCACCCCTATTATGACGTGGGAAAATACCCGAACAAAGCTGAATGCCAGACATGTAAGTACCCGCGAAAACTTAAGAAAACATATTTATTTATATATATATATATATATATATATATATATATATATATATATATATATATATATATATATTTCTCAATTTACAACCACAATTGGGCCAAGAATTTTGGTCATAATTTGAGACATTAAGCTGTTCATGACCAGATTAAATTTTATGACTTTTATGATGTTAAATTAACCATGTGGTCATTAAGCAAACCCAGCACATTCAAAGGTGGTGGATTTTTTGCCATTTTCTGCAGGAAAATAGCAAAAAAAAAGAAAAACCCACTGCAATTTGTGGTCGTATGACCACGGAGGGACAGTACAATATTTTATGATGATCGAAAGGGCTTTATAAGCTGTAAAGTATTCTTACTAAGGCCATGATCATTTTGAATGTTTGTCAAACAACTGCTTTTTTTTAAAAAAATTAAAATGTACAAAATGTATATGCGTGTATTGAATACTTATCTGTAATAGAAAATAGGTTTTACATTTTTCAAATGTTCACAATTCTGTGAATGCCAATACTAAAGAAAGGAAACATACACAATCTGTTCATCTATTTTGTTTTTCAGGTTCATTATGATTTTGGGTTAAGAAATATCCTTTCAGTGCTTAGAACTCTTGGATCACAGAAGAGGGCAAGACCAGATGACAGTGAAATGAGTACTGTTATGAGAGGTCTCAGGGACATGAACCTCTCTAAACTTGTAAGAATGTATCCATTGCAGTGTTTGGCATTGGTTTGGTTGCGATGTTTTTGTTATTTTTTTTAGTATTGCTTTGAACTGTGTTTTCAAATGAAAACAATATGATGCTCTAGAATTATGTTTTGACAACTGTCATTATTTATAAATCAGTTATTCCACTAAATAATTCATGAAAGCACCATTCTCTTTGAAGTTAATTATTGTACTTAATATTTGGAATAATAATTTATATATCCAGATAAAATTTTGAAGGCTGATTTTGAGCAAGAAAACTTCTAGCCCCTCTACCCAGAGCCATAATTTTAATTTTGATCAGGGAAGCCAGCAGCTAATTTTGGTAAAAGAAGAAATATACAGTGAAGTGTAATTTAAACTATTCTGTCAGCTATAAATACACTGGAAGCTGCTTAAACTTCCCATTGCTAGAGTAATTATGAAAATGATTTAGTAAGCTTCTTGTATACTTCTCTAGAAGTATGTGGTTCTCAGTCTGACTGCATACTCTCTTGTGCATATATATAGTTACGTGATTTGCATACAATAAATTAAGCAAATTACACAGAAAGTAATAATATTGAAACCCCACTGAATCAAGTTGTTGGAATTTATGCAGTACTTCCATATAATTTATTGATCTTCATAAATTGTATCTAGATTGGTCTCTATGTTCAAAAGCTCACAATATATATTTGAATGTTCTGTTGCTACTCCCTCCCACAAGTCAATAATTTATGTTTAAAAACTTTTTTTTTGTTACCCAGGTAGATGAAGATGAGCCCTTGTTTCTTAGCCTTATCAATGATCTCTTTCCTGGACTGGTACTGGATAGTAATACTTACGTTGATCTTCAAGCAGCAGTTGCAAATCAGGTTGATGAGGCAGGACTGATTAATCATCCTCCTTGGAATCTTAAACTTGTACAGGTATAACATCACACATTTTAGGCTTTCAGAAGACAGTACTGTAGAATATAAAACTAAGTTAATTAAAATAGTTGCAATGTGAATATGTTTCAGAGCCTCTTCTCAAATAAATCAAGCGTAAGACCACATATTTTACATTATGTGTATAGTTATTAATATTCAGGAACCATACCCAAATATAACTTTACTAGAAAGAAATATAACACCCCTTTTCCTCCACTTCTAATAACCTGATGCATTCAGATAATTTAGGAATATAGTTCCCGCAGTAATCAGCCAATGGCCATTTTGGTTGAAAGTTCTGGAAATTGTAAGGTCTGAAGGGGTAAATTGATATGAACTCATAGACCCTCTTATGATTTAGCACCCTTCAAGATCAGTGTTCTATTTCACAGGGACATTCTATTTATAAATTCCCTTCAAATTGATGTTACAGGGAGTGATTATGTACTGTATCATGTTCTATGGCATTTGCAGACAAAGGCCAAAAGGGTAGAATGTTGTATCCAATTTTTACTGGCTGAAATTTTTCTCCATTATATATATTTCATGAAATATTTCCATAAAATATTTTCTGAAAGCAAGTCCAATAATCCGGTTCCATTCCTCTCCTTCTTTAGTTATATGAAACTTCTAAAGTACGCCATGGGTTGATGACGCTTGGACCAAGTGGATCTGGAAAAACAGCAGTTATCACTATATTAATGAGGGCAATGACAGAATGTGGATATCCACACAGAGAAATGCGCATGAACCCAAAAGCTATTACAGCTCCTCAGATGTTTGGCAAACTGGATACAGCAACAAATGATTGGACAGATGGAATTTTCTCCACCTTGTGGCGAAAAACACTGAAAGCCAAGAAAGGTATGATAAACACATTGAAGAGTCTGTTTAAATTGGAGCAAAGTACAAATATTTTGAAATAAAGAAATAACTAGCAACATAATCTCAGAATATCACTTTCCTATTAAAAGTATTCTTCTGTTTTTATTTATACTGATATTTCTCCTCCCCAAAGGAACTATATCACTTGAACCAAGATAATATGAAAAGCTATGCTTTTCTATGATACAAATTGTTTTTTATTTCAGTTTTTAGAGAAAAAATGTTTCTGTAAAAAAAGCTAGTACTTGCTAGCTTTGGATGGAAAAGCTAGTACTTGCTAGCTTAGTCTTGGATGGATAAAAGACCTGAATCTGGTTGCAGTAGGGCTTAAAATGTGCAGCATGTAGTCAAATTGTAACATTAGATATACATTTCAGAATGATGATAATGAGGACGATGATGATGAGCTTATTAACTGAACAAGAAATTTTGACTTTGTGTAAACTCTTTCATTTTATTTCCAGGGGAGAATATTTTTCTGATTCTAGATGGCCCTGTAGATGCAATTTGGATTGAAAATCTGAATTCGGTGCTTGATGATAATAAGACACTCACTTTAGCAAATGGAGATCGGATTCCAATGGCTCCTACTTGCAAATTGCTCTTTGAAGTGCACAATATTGAAAATGCTTCTCCTGCTACAGTTTCCAGGATGGGTATGGTGTACATTAGTTCTTCTGCTCTAACCTGGAGGCCAATATTGCAGGTATGCTTTCAGAGAGGATTTTAAAAAATAATAATTTTTAATTGTGGGACAGCTGACTGGCATTCTTCCTGTTTTTCCCCACCACAGGGATGGTTGAAGACTCGTACACCTCAAGAAGCAGATGTATTACTGGGCCTATATGACAAAGCTTTTGAAGCAGCATATACCTACATGAAACTGAATCTTTTTCCAAAAATGGAATTGCTAGAATGTAACTATATCATGCAGGTATATTTTTAATAAATCTAACAAAATCATGCCATATTGCTATCAAAATACACAGAAATATTTTCTTGACAAGGCTATTGGAAAATATGAGGTACATTAAATACAAGTTTGTTATGTTCCGTGTAAGTAGCAAAATGTATTATGTGAATCTGCAGTTATTTTCATATTAGATTGTACTCCAGGTAATCTTACTTCTCTCCTTTTCTCTTCTCTGTTCCTTTTTAAAATATTTTCAGTCTATTAATCTTTTGGAAGGCTTGATACCCTCTAAGGAAGAAGGTGGCATTGTATGTCTGGCACATCTTCACAAATTATTTGTCTTTGGTATAATGTGGAGTTTAGGATCCCTTTTAGAGCTGGATAGCAGGGAGAAGTTGGAAGCTTTCCTGAGAAACCATGAAAGCAAATTGGATTTGCCAACATTTGATAAAGAGGGATCACATACAATGTATGAGTATTTTGTCAGTGATTATGGTAAGTGATAGCATAGTGCAATGTTTACTTTTAAAAAAACTGATATTTGTAGTACAGTTTAGCAGAGAACGTTATCTTTTTATAGCTTATTCAGCCTATAACTTTGGCACCCTCATTTATTTGGCTGGTTTCTATTTGTACATTAGTAATTGCTGCTGATGAGTCAATTCTGATTTAGTTATTTCATTAACTTTGTTGACTTGTATGCCACCTCAGTAACTGGGTGGCTGGAGGCAACTTAGAATCATGAAGTTAAAACATAGGCAAATAACATTTAACAACAAACAAGGATCAACTGGTCCTTGGCATGGCACAAATTGTAGAGGCAGAAAACACAAACCAATCTCCCAACGTTTTGTTTTAGAAACAGCTGGATAGTTCTGAATGGCAGAGGTTTGCTCATCAAAGGGCATGCTCTCCAAAGAGAAAAAAATAGGATTCTTCATTAATGTTCTTATTAATATCTATTTTCCCTTATACCCCCACCAGAGATCACCAGAGGTTTTCCAAAAATAACACTTTGTTGGTTACAGATTATCTCACCACTAGCTTTTGTTGGATTTCACCTAATTCTAAGACCTTATTTTGGTCAATCTGCCTGAATATTGATCTGGCAGGAAAAAAAAAAAGAGAGACCTTGATTTCTTCAAGCCTATTGAGCTGCCACTTCATGGAATGTCTAATTTCTTAACAGATATTTTGATTAATATAGTAATTAAATAAGATAAATAATTAGTGTTTTTCTGCTGTTATGCTCCATTTTAGGTGACTGGGATCACTGGAATAAAATGGTTCAGGAATATATTTATCCGACTGACAGTATTCCTGAATATTCTTCTATTCTAGTTCCAAATGTAGACAATGTCAGAACACAATTTTTGATGGATACAATAGCAAAGCAACACAAAGTGAGTGCATATTTTATTGGCCAATTATGAACTCTTGGCATGCTACTTTGTCACTGAATATAATGCGCACACATACTGCTAAGCTATCCTAATGTACACTAATGTGTTTAGCTTTGCCTTAAGATGTTGGGTGAACCTGCCATTCATGTTTTCAAACTATGAAAACATATGAAAGTTTTCAAAACATGTGAAAGTTCACAAAATAGACTTTGTGAAAGTCTATTTGCGTTTTTCATAATTTCTCTCCTAATTTTAATTTTTAGAAATGGAAGGTGTGATTGACACATTTGTGCTCAATGTAATTTAATTGTTTGATTTTTCTGTTTGTGCATAGACACTGCCTATTTTGTCTGTGGAGATATTTCCAAATAATTCTCCAATGAATAAAAATACCCTTCTCTATCTAGAAATTTTTTTTTCTTTTAATTCTTGTATTTCTTTCTCTTACTTTACAGACACTCCATTCATCTTCTCTCTCACACCAGTCTTTCCACATAACATTCCATGCCAAAATGGTTTTATTATCTATCGAAATATATGTATATTTGCGTGTATGTGTGCACTGCAAAGCGGGTAACATATTTCACCAGTGTTTCTACAACTATCCTAAAACTCTTTTATGGGTGAAATGGTTTAAGCTCCAGTTCATTGAGCCCCAAATATAAATCAGAAATATAATATATAATACAACAAGACAACAAAATCACATTGGTTTTTTTGTTGAGTTTAAGTGTGTAATTTGTGGGGGGCAGAACTGAAGGGGTTTTTATATATAAAATAAGGATGTGAAAATAATGATACTAAAATTATTACAGGCAGTATTGCTCATTGGTGAACAAGGAACTGCAAAGACTGTAATGATTAAAGGTTATTTAAAAAAATATGACCCAGAAGAACAGTTATCAAAAAGTTTAAATTTTTCTTCAGCAACAGAACCTGGAATGTTTCAGGTAAACTGTCAATTTTATGAGCTGTTTCCACACCATCTGTTTCTATATATATTTGAAATAACCTAAAGAAAAGGCAAAATTTTGACATCTATTTTTAATATTCCAGCAATGATTATAAATTATTTCAAAGCTTGCATAATTCCAATTGGTTAGCTTAAATTAAAACTCATTACATATACATATAACAAACAATGAAAAATAGCTTCATTTTTTTTTTACTTTTTGTGTTGTTTAATTATTAAGAGGACAATAGAAAGTTATGTGGACAAGCGGATGGGTAGTACCTATGGACCTCCAGGGGGAAGAAAAATGACCATATTCATTGATGACATTAACATGCCCATTATAAATGAATGGGGAGATCAGGTACAGTTCTAACAAATGTCTCTAATTATACAAGTAAGCAATGATTTATTAATAAAAATGATACTTTTAAAAATAAGCTATCTGGGAAGACTTTCCCCATGTTAACAATATTTTCTGATTGAGTTATAAAATTATTAGCACTGCTCAGAAACAGTATTTTAAGAATCAGTCTAGCAAAATTGTGGGCTGATTATAATGTTCTGCCTGAGTAGGGAATAACAGAATACTACAACTGAATAACAACTTCTGTCTATTAAATAAGTACATATTCTTAAAGCAGTCAAGTCATGTATTTTTGTTCACGTGCTTGCAGGACATTTTTAGGCAGTGAAACCCTTATATGAATCAGGAGTGACAGGGATACATAAATTGCATCTGTGAGCTCATATGTATGCAAATAGATATTGTATTGGGTTTTAAATCTGCAAAGAAACCAGGAGCTCAGCAATACGGCATCTTAACCGAATACTCTTTCTTTGATTAAGTGTAAACAATGAAATGGAACCCAGTTTGGGAATAGAAGAGAAATGCAGTAAGGAGCGCCCGTATTTTATTTTAAAAGCCCCCATATTCATTCCTTAACAATAAGATAATTTTCCATCATCTTCAAGAGCTATTTTCATGATGCTTCATGGGTAAGAAACCAAACTAAATTCATATGCCAGAATGCCCCTTACAACTATGCTATTTACATGATTAGGGGAGATGAAGCCCCTGGATCTACCATAGTCCCACCAGGCTGCCTTATTTATTTATTTATTTATGGTGCACTTATGTACGCCCCTTACAGACCTCTTAGGAATGGGGTGAGGTCAATAGTGGTTAGTTTGAGGTTAAAGGAGTGGGGGTTAGAGGATGTAACAACAGAGTCAGGTAGTGCATTCCAGGCATTGAGCACTTCTTCCTTGCTGCAAGATTCAAGGAGCAACAATTCTCCCTTCTGTGAAAAAAAGAGTTTTCCTCAGAATTCCAAAATGGTCTGTGCTGGAGTGCTCAGGAGAAAAGCCTGTGGACCATCATAAATGTAGAGTTTCTGAACATTGGGATTCTTATCAGGTATTGTTTGGGCAGAGATCAAGTCTTCAAAAATCTACATGTATGAGCAATGGCGATGGATTCTGTATAAGGGAGAAGGTTTCAAAAAAAGCAGAAGGAGTTGACAGAGCAGATAGTGAAGAGGTGTCAAACTGGTGGCCCGTGGCCCAGATACATCACACTCTGGCCACACCCACCCCAGTTCTGTGAAAGAGCATTGCAAAATGTCATGTGATGGCAATATGACGCACTGAGTTTGACACCCGTGAGTTGGTGGATTCCATATATCTGCTGTGGACAGTTCTGAATTAGATAACAAGAATGTTCTCAGTATAAAGGGTTAGTGCAGTTTTTATTGTTAATAAAAATGGTCATTTTTGAAATTATTTTCATTTACTGTATATACTGTATTAATTATTTTTGTTGTTGAAAGTTAAAATATTTCTTTCATCCTGAAATCAGGATAGGCCCATGTTGTTCCTATTCATTTTAGTTGATATGATACTTTGCATACAATCTAAATGTACACTTAAACCACATTCTGCCATGTATCTGAAGTGGAATAAAAATATGTGTTTGTTTTCTTTTGAAAGAATGATCCATTGCTTTTTTTAAAAAAAATGTGCAGGTGACAAATGAAATAGTGCGTCAGATGATGGAAATGGAAGGAATGTATAGTTTGGACAAACCTGGAGACTTTACTACAATTGTTGACGTGCAGCTTATAGCAGCGATGATTCACCCAGGAGGAGGTCGAAATGACATCCCACAACGCTTAAAGAGGCAGTTTACTGTATTTAACTGCACCCTTCCATCCAATGCCTCTATTGATAAAATATTTGGTACTCTCATTTTTCTCTGTAATTTTAAGTAGAACCCAACAGATTTCATGCATATTTTTTTAATCAGTGGATAATTCTTTTCCTTAGAAAAACTAAAGCCATATGTGTGTAAGCTGGTGCATGGAATGAAATTGTTGGGCATTGATATTTAATCTAGTTAATAATTTTACTTACTGCTCACTCAAGAAGTTCGATTCTGAGTAGTTCAAGGTTGACTCAGCCTTCCATCCATCCAAAGTTGGTAAAATGGGGAACCCAGATTGTTAAGGGCAATATGCTGACTCTGTAAACCACTTAGAGAGGGATGTAAAACACTGTGAAGTGGTATATAAGTCTAAGTGCTATTACTATTGCTATTGTTTAATTTTTATTTAATTTTATTTTACAAACTTATTGATTACTGCTGAGGTGATCTAAAGAATGTTCTCCAGCAGAATTAAAAAGAAATAAGTCTGGACCCATATGAATGATCTTGCTACAAGGAAGTTATACCATTTGGATTCTCACCCAGTCCAAAAATTTGGATGATAGAACTAAATGTTTCCTACTAATAGCTGAGCTATTTCAAGGACATTGTAATATAGATTCTTCAACCATAGATGATTGAGGATTCATATTGTTTCTATATTTTGCTATCTTTGTCCAGTCCTTTGGAGAATTTACATTCTAAGACCAAAGAGAAACCAAGCAATTTGTTTTTGAGAGTCCCTCCTGGAATGTTTCCACATTATATGAGGCAGCTCTCCTGCTTCTGCAGATAATGCAAGTTGAAATCCAAAATATTTGGAAGGCTGACAGTTAGGAAAGATTGCAACCAAATGTTAACAACTGCAATAAAACCACAGAGAGAGGAGTTTATCATTGCAGTCAAGGAGATCAAAGAGAGTAAAAAAAAATTCTATTACAAGACAGACGATTACTCATTATCATATTTAATCTCACCAGTTTTGTAATTGTGGCCTAATGTCCTTTAACTAAGCTCTGTGTTTACAATCCTATACAGCTAAGAGAAAATCAGAAAAATTACAAATCCATATACCTGAGATGACACTGATGCAGCCAAAAGTTAGATTTAAAGCTGTTCTTATTTGAAAATGTTAAAGCTAAAACTGTGCTATTATTTTTCAGGAATAATTGGCTGTGGATATTTTCATGCATGTAGAAATTTCAAGCCTGAGATAAGTGATAAGATAATGAAATTGGTATCCGCTGGTAGAATATTGTGGCAATGGACTAAGGTATTAAAATCAGTACTTACTAGAAAGAGATTCACTATTTAGAAGTACTATCGAAAAAATCTATTTTTATGTATTATAGGTGTCCGATTTAATTCAATTTTCTTATCAGAACATAAAAAGGTAGAAAGGGCCAGAATAATTTTGTCAGGTGCTAGAAAAATCTGGTCCATTAAGATATAAATACTTCTTATGCTTTATGCAGTATTGTAAAATTCTTCATTATCTTCTGTTCTTTGTTATTTTTTTCTTGCAAGAGTTGTGTTAAGTTTGAGCATGGGTGAGAAAGAATGGAGACAAGTTTCTGAACAGTGAATTTCAGCTCTTTATTTACATCGTGACTTGCTCATTTAACATCAGTAAAACCCGCCTTATATAGGCAAACCTTGTAACGTTTAACCAATAACAAGCTAGGAATGCTAGCTTTTATAACCAATAAGAACTCTCTGTTAAGGGCCAATCGGATTCCCCGGAACGGGCCAATCCGGTCCGGCCGCTTAACAGCCAATCAGAAGTGCAGGGCCAGAACCCTGCACTTACTCCAAGCTCACACTTTATTAATTATATTGCATACACAACAAGTTGTTTGTTTTTTAAATTTTAAAATGAGAATAAGGCCTGCCCCTTACTTTAATTTATGCAAGAAGCCTTTTTTCATATGGTTGCTCTGCGAAAAATAAAAATTTCATCCTAGAAAGGCATAAATCTAAAACCAGTCCCACCAGCCTGTAATTGAAATACACAAGTATGTAGTCAAGGAAAATTCACTCAAAGGGAACTTCACAGGTAAGATATATTTCCCATGTACCAATAGTTTAAAATATTCTGAATACATTGTACTTATGCTAGTGTATAAGGAAGACTATTGTACATGGGAACCTATGTACAGGTTTTTCTGCATTAGGAGAACTTGCACAAATACACGTACATGTATATATATATTTGTTACAGATAAAGATGCTGCCTACACCATCTAAATTTCATTATATCTTCAACCTGCGTGATCTTTCCAGAATTTGGCAAGGGATGTTAACAATTAAATCAGAAGAATGTACTGATATTCATACACTACTGGCTCTATTTAAACATGAATGTACACGCGTAATTGCTGACAGGTATGACTATTTACTAAAGGAATCAGCCACCTTCTACTCAGCTTTCATTTTGAAATCCAGATTCCAAAGATGAAGTTGGAACCCTAAAACAAAGCTACAAAAACAAAACTGCAAAGAAATGCTTCATTGTGCTTGCACAAAAGTGAACCCACACTCTGCACAAGTCACTTTGGCAATATGTTAGGGGAAAAAAGAGGTGAATGAGCAGGCAGAGTCTAACATATGTATTTTGACTCTGTAGTGAGTGAACAAGACATTTTAAAAGACATTTTTTTAAAAAATAAATTATTATCATTCCTTTCCATCATAGGGAAAACTGGTGAGGGACTTCGTATGTTGAAGGAATTTTGAATTGTCGTCTTCTCCTCTCCATTTTTTCTGTCTCTCTTTCAACTTGGCTAGTATTCAGAAGGTTGGTGTTAGGAGACTTGACATAGTGATTTAGGATATTTTATATCATCACAGAACTGCTAAAAAAGGGCAATAAACCCCATATTTCCAGAAGGTCAGTGGTGGTGATGAAAGTAGAAGGCCTTTTTCAATATTCTTCCACCTCTGCCCTTTCCAGCTGCCAATCAGTAGTTGTTTTTATACCACAGGCCAAGGAGATGGATTTGAGCTGTTCCCATTTAGATTTGTGAGTCATGGTTAAATTGACACCCAGTGGTGCTGAAAGCACTCATAGAATAACAGAGTTGGAAGGGACCTTGGAGGTCATCTAGTCCAACCCCTTGCTCTAGCAGGAGAGTCTATTCCAATTATTAGTCTCTGTCTATGATCAAACTCACAGCCTCCTGATTGTGAGGCGAGAGCTCCATCTCTAGGCCACCAGAGCAAAGGAAAACAAGACCCATGGAAGATCTGGATGGCTTCTTGCCATGTAACAGGAAGTATGTAAAGTTCAGATGTAGTGAAGACTCCATTTTGGTTCCTCTAAACTGGATTTGGGGTAGGAGTCTAAAAGACAAATGAACTGTTATGCAGTAAAATGTTTCTGAATTTGATCAAACTCAGTTTTTCACACAAGAGTAGTTGGCATGCTATTTTGTGATTATTATTTTTTTGTGAACAGTGATTTACTGGTCCTGTAGCCCAAGATGAAATGACCACGGAGAGTAGTAACCAGTAATTAAATGGAAGGGTATGTTCTACCATACCCTTCTGGAAGGGAGACATTTTTCTACAATACAGCGAAATGAAGAAAAGTAGGCAAACTAGACAGCATCACTTGACCCATCACAAATTAGAATAATATTTTTTAACCCTGCCAACTTTAAGATGTTTGAACTTCAACCAGCATCCAGCAATGAAAAATACTGAGCTAGAGAATACTACTTCTTAAGTTTGGCAGGAAAACACAGATGGACTGTTGAAGTTAAGTAGAGGATGAGACTGTTGCCTTTTGTTGTCTTTTGTATTACAAGATAGTTCATAAGATAACTTTAAACATACCAGTTTACTTCATGATGAAATATGGTTCTAAATTGTAGCTTTGGCTTCATTCAGAAATACATTATGTACCTAGTTCTAAGAATGATAAGAATATTACTGAAATGGTTTTGTTCTCATTTTGTTTACATAGTTATTTAATCCAAAATTAGTGGGAGTTTTGCACTTATAATGACTAAATTTGTTTCTTGCAGATTTATTACTGAAGATGATGAAGAATGGTTTGACAGAAATTTTGGCAGAGTAATTGAAGAACATGTGGATCAAGACTTACTACCACTAGTTTCAGCTGAACCATATTTTGTAGATTTTTTGCGGGATATGCCTGAGCCAACAGGTGAAGAACCAGAAGATTATGTATTTGAAGCACCAAAAGTTTATGAAGCGGTATTTACATAGATTTTGATTTTTATATCTTTTCTTGAGTCTAGGATGAGTAATTGCAAAAATGTAGAATAGAGTTACATAAAATTAAAATCCATAGTTGAAAACTGCATGAAGTGTATCCATTACATTCCAGCATAATAAATAGTCTGCAATAACTCTCTGTAATGTTCAAGATTAGAGCCTGTTGCACTTGGTAGTGGTACTTCCAAAGATAGAAAAAGTTCCAATAAAGGAAAATATTTGTAGCTCAGGGTTGAAATGAAGGGTCCTTGGTGCTCTCTGAGCTTGGCTGTTGTTGTTTTTTTTGCAAACTTTTCATTATCCTAACTAGGTAACATCATCAGTGCTACCTAGTGCAGCTAATGAAATGTTTGAAGAAAACAAGCAAGCTCAGAGAGCACCAAGGACCCCTCATAGAAAAAGCTCTCCAAAGAGCACCTTTCTATATTGGTAAATAATGATACAAAAAATATTGATCCACAGCAGCCATTCAGAAGCAAGAAAGGAAATTATATGCAAAGAGAACTAAGATTAACATTCTTGCAATTAATAATAATTATTAGCTACCAACTATATGAATTTAAGATGCTCACAAGCCAGTCTAAGAATTGGTCATGTTTCTCATTTTTTACTAGTAGAAAAAGACTGGCAAACTAAGTTGTCTGTGTCTATGAATAATTTAATTTTTGCTATCTGGATGTATAATAGACATGGTAGCCTCCCAAGTCAGGTTGTAGTCTTAAGTCTTATCTCAAAATCTCTTATGGAGAGTTTAGGGTTTCTTTTCTTGCCAATTTTTTTCCTTGCTCATGAACTTGAACTCATGACCTATTTACATTTAGAGAGACACATAGATACTTTTATATGTCACACACAGAGATGTTTTACAGGTCCAGGCAACAACATTTAATAACATGAACTGAGAATATGACTATCACTAGACATGGGTTAAGCTTCTGCTCACAATATGAAGGGAAAATCAAACTAGAGCTGAAGGTATATACAACCTTTCACAGATCTGGTCCTGATCCATCTTCATGCTATATCTTCATCTCATGAACAAAATCTCCCTCGTACATGGATTAATTGAGAGTGAAGGTCCAATCTCCAAGTTTGTGGGTTGACTTGCAAATGTTTTGTTACCAGGCTAGGTAACATCTTCAGGGAGTTTAGGGGATGTCAGTGTTCTGTTTATAATGGCTTCAGGTGAGGTGTGGTAAGTGAGGGTCTTGGGATGGTCAGCTGTGAGTCATCAGTGAATCTTGTCATGGGTGTTGTGATAAGGAGGTTACATCAGATCAGGGTCATTGGGAGGTGAACTGCTGGGGGGTTGCATAGGTTGCTTAAAAGTCAGTGCTGTCTCTGGTTGGCAGAGCGATTGATTTGGTTTCTGAGGGGTTGTAGGCTAGTTGTAAATCAATATGTCTGTTGATTGAATTGCTTGTGGAGTATTATTAGCCTAAATTCCCTTGTGTGAGTAAACACAGGTGGTACTGAAGAAAAAAATAGAATGTGCTAGATGTTGCCTGCAACCATTGCCTCCTCACCAGTCACCTATTTTTCCAAAAAATTAGGGTAAGAAAGAAACTTTTTTTTTTAGTACAAACTCAGATAAAATGGATGGCAGTGCTCCAAATATCATCTTATAAATAAACAAAGGGTTGGAACTTCTTTTTCCTAGTTTTCTTGGTGACAGACTTAACAAACTTCTCAAAACAAGCATTCTTAACCATAGAAACCATAGCAAGCAAAAGAGTGGAGAATATAGGAAAATTGAGATGAGTAGTGTGCTGGATAATAGTACAGAAATATATCAACTTTATTATTTATTAAGCATATTTGTAAGTTGCCACAAACAAAACAGTTATCATGGCTCATACAGAAATACGATTCAAGAGTAACCTAATTTTAATCATCTTTCTTATGATTCACACTTACAATGCACTTAAGTTAAGAAATTACAGTGTAGAAATTGTGTAGTAGCTATGTTCAGGAAGCTGGCATAGAGAAGAGCAACATGCAGGTTGAAAATCCAACTACTACAAACTCAAGGTCATCCAACTAGTACAAACCCAAGGTCAATTGACAAGTATTATAGCTAAAAAGGGAATAGCCAGTGAAATAAGACATCTAGATGCAAACATGGATAAAGAGGTTATTGTACATGGTATAAGAATAAGCTGCCTGCAGCTCTGGAACAAGAGAGAGAAGATATCGGGATTTGCAAAATGCAATCATGTAATTAGGAAAGGGCATTTATTTTAATAAAGTTTGTGTCTCAAAAACCGGTGTGGGTACATGCCTGGACAGAGCTGATTTCTCTGCATTTATGTGATGACATTTCTATAATTATTATAGACTATAATAACTATAATTATAATATAGATTATAAATATTATAACAAATATTAATCATTCTGTGATATATTATATAATTGTATAAATTATATCATGTTTGATTTTACTTTTGGGTGGTATATTCTTTCCCCCACCCCTTCTATTCAATCATGTGCAATTCTTGGAGAAGGCCTGGACAAGTCCATGCAGTTTCATGGCAAGGTTTTTCAGATGTGGTTTGCCATTGCCTCCACCCTAAGACTAACAGAAAGTGACTGGCTCAAGGTTACCCTGCAATCCTAACCTTTACATTATATTTACCTTTCTTTAATCTTTTATTTTTAAATCATGTTAATTTATTGAAACAGATTGTTAATCTCACCACCATACATAATAGCCTCTTTATCCATGCTTACATCTGTCTTATCTGACATGCGTATTTAATATAGCCTCCTATCTATTGTTTGTTGATTTGTTTGTTTGTGTAGATATAAATTCTTTGGGGAAATAATTTTTTTTTCAATTTTAGTGATTTGTTGATTGCAATGTTGATTAATATTATTTTTAAATGGTAGTTTTAACATATTTATTTTCTTTACCATTAGGTTCCATCTTTTGACATTTTATCTGATAAATTACAGTCCTACCAAAGACAATATAATGAAAATGTTCGTGGGGGACTGCTTGATCTGGTGTTTTTCAAAGATGCTATCACACATCTTGTTAAGGTTTGTGTCTTTAACTCTAAAAGTAAGCTTCATTTCAAATAGTTCATTTATTTGGATTATGCCGATGCTACTTTTTATCAATTTCAGTATAAGTAAATAATGTAAATAAATGAAAACCAATTATTAAGAATTCAAAAGCTAATAGCTTGTTACCGTGATGATAGCATGATGATAGTGATAATGACAGGTGGGATTCTACCAGTTCGCACCTATTCGTTAGAACCAGTTGTTAACATTCTAAGCAGTTCGGAGAACCAGTTGTGAGAAGAAAGTACTGGCCTAATCCTGTAAGGAAGGCAGGAAGGAAACATTCTGGTGTTGCTTACAGAAACTGCCTCTCCATTAACTCTTATTACATTCTTGGCAGGACTAGACTTCCTGTCTCTGGAACTTCTCTGAAGTTTTTCTCCCCCTCTTTTGCTGGTACTTTGCTTGTGTGGAGTGATCATTCAAAGTTACAATGGCACTGAAAAAAGTGACTTATGACCATTTTTCACACTTACGACTGTTGCAGCATCCCCACAGTCATCAGAGGCCAGGCGAGGAGATGCATGCCTTGATGTGAGTGATATTGAGTTGGCTATGCCCAGCCAATAACATGAGCACCAATCCACATCCACCCAGTCACATGACCACCAAACCATGCCTACCACCTAAGCCACAGAACTGGTTGTTAAAAAATTTGAATCCCACCCCTGGATAACAATAATGATGTTTTTAGCCTGGCAGAAGTGCTGGTACTGACTATCTTCCTGGTTTGCCATTACTGGGAAAACACTTTCTCCTAGGTGACCTTGTCATGGAAATTATTAGCTTTCATAGAAACACTGTTTTGAAAGGCTGCATATTATTTTAAGAAATTAGTTAATCTGTTAGAAAAAAGGTTAATGTGGTACTTAACTTGGATTATGGTGTTAATTAAAGATTATTAGGTCTATATTTTACCAGCAGAAAAACTATAGAATTACCTATAAAACTCAAAGGGACATAAAAGCAATTATGTAGAGCAGGGGTTCTTCACCCACTCACCCACCCAGGGCCATGGGCTGGTGCTGGTTTATGGCTTGTTAGGAACTGGCCACACAGCTGGAGGTGAGTGGCAGGTGAGTGAGAGAAACAAAAAACATTCCCCCCTCCCCAGTCTGTGGAAAAATTGTCTTCCACAAAACTAGTTCCTGGCACCAAATAGTTGGGAACCACTGTTGTGGAGGAGACTTCAGTGTGGGATTTTGTAAATACTGTGTACGCATTGGAATTGTATAATAAAATTTAATTATTTTTTTTACAGCATAGTTCAGAGAAAGCTTCTATGAAGCTTCTTTGAGATATACAAATGCGCACAGAGATATGCACCATCCTCAAAGAAGAATTTTTTTAATCTTCTTTTCGTTGCTTGGAGAAGATTTATTAAAAACTGACAAAATTCCTTTTTAAAAAATAAATATTCATTGTAATGTAGTGGCTAGGACAGGAGAGACTTGAATCCATTCTTGGCTTAAGCAACTAACTGGGTAACTTTAAGCCAGTCATACTCCTAGCCCCACTTACTCCTCACATTTGTTTTGAAGCTAAAATGGAGTTCTAATTTTATTTTCCCATCGCACATCCTGAAGAAAACAAAATAAAATAAAATCTTTAAAAACAGACTTAGGCTATGATTCAACTTTTCCATCCTTATGCAATGAGTTTATCATACACTGTATGTCCTTTTTTTTCTTTGAATATTGTAGATCTCCCGAATAATTCGGACAGCATGTGGAAATGCTTTACTTGTAGGAGTTGGTGGTTCTGGAAAACAGAGTCTTTCCAGGCTTGCTTCTTTTATAGCTGGATACAAAATCTTTCAGATAACTTTAACAAGGTCAGAAACATTTATTTAACCAAAATGATTGCATGCAGAATTAGAGGCTCCTATTTGTGATGAAGGTAGATTGTGTGTATTAACGTGTATACAGGACCACTGTTACATTAATGATTATATGTTCTATTACTGAGACATATTAAACCAAATATTTTTTTAATGATATAATTGGGGAAAGAGTTTCTAGGCACGTGGAGGAATTCTTGTCCTGCCCCCTCTGCCTATAAAACATCATTTCAAATGGCACTTGGCAAATACTTATAAAAGACCTGAAAGTTCCTTCTACGGTGCCTATCCCAGATCTTTGGGAAGGACTTCATAAGTAGATAAAAATGACAAATGCAGTCGAATATCTGGCTAACTGTACAACCAACTATAATGTAAGAATTACAGTATATTAAACTAAAATATTTCTATGCCATCTATATGCCATCTAGCGATAAACAAAAAACTAATTTCATTCATGATGACTTTCAAATTAAGAAATATACAGATTTTCTTTTATTCATGAATTCTTTTAACTGCATTGATACTTTGCATATGATAATTTTTTACTGGCATCCTTATAATGCAGACAAGTTATTACATTTTAAGTTGATCACATTGCTATGATTATTGATTGATAATAACTCAACCTATTTAAGATCAGGATTTGGCATATATTTTGAGGCTATGCTGCAGGGTTAAGTATTATAAAGCATCAGTGAGACAATGCGGTCAGTTGATGCTAGTTATGGTTCAAACAGAATGCTAATATAACTAATATAAACTAGTTGATTCACTAATGTTGGTTCACAGCTAATTCATGATGGCTTTGTGCTTAATTTATACAAGGATAACCTTAATTTCTCCTAAGATGGTAAACATTCTTTTGCATAAAAATATCCTGGAACTGTCAATAGCTCAGAATGAAGAAGCTACCGGTACTTGGATAAGCAGCAAAACATTTAAAAAAGGAAAAAGGAAAAAAGATCCAGTTGGCATGACTCAATTCTACCTGGATGATGGAGAATCTTCGTAGATATTCTGAAACCAAGTTTAATTTTAAATTTGGCTTATTTTTAACACATAATCCACGGGTGGGATTCAAATTTTTTAACAACCGGTTCTGTGGGCATGGCTTAGTTGGTGGGCGTGGCTTGGTGGTCATGTGACTGGCTGGGCATCACTCACATTAAGGCATGCATCTCCTCACCTGGCCTCTCATGACTGTGGAGATGCTGCAACAGTTGTAAGTGTGAAAAATGGTCATAAGTCACTTTTTTCACTGCCATTGTAACTTTGAATGGTCACTCCACACAAGCAAAGTACCAGCAAAAAAAACCTCCAGAGAAGTTCCAGAGACAGGAAGTCTAGTCCTGCCAAGAAGGTAATAAGAGTTAATGGAGAGGCAGTTTCTGCAAGCAACACCAGAATGTTTCCTTCCTGCCTTCCTTACAGGATTAGGCCAGTAATTTCTTCTAACAACCGATTCTCCAAACTGCTTAGAATGTTAACAACCGGTTCTAGAGAATAGGTGCAAACCTGTAGAATCCCACCCCTGACATAATCCAATTCCACATCTTTCTCTTTGTTTTGATTCTATTTGAACAAATTATATCTTTCAGTTGTTATAGTCCAGTCCTGGGAGTCACCCCAAATAGCTTTCCTTTTTATCTGTTAAATCAGATGTGCCTTTATGTACTAAGAGCTTAAATGCACATTTTGTTTCTTTCCCACACTTATTAACACACTCATTAACATGTGGGCAATGAAGAGCATACAATTTATGAACAATACTTTTTCTCATTTTTGCTTGAGTGGTTTCAGAAGTTCCATTTCAGTAACACTCCTCATTAAAATATGCAACAAAATTTCTTTGTGGATATAAGTCCCAAAGGGAACATTTCTAGTCACATATCTAGTCTTCTTACTTCCCATCCCTGCTGTACTGATTTCATTAATATTTGTTACTTATATGTGAAGAATTTGTACTGCAGGTTAAATTTGCTTGTTGGTTTGCTTTCTCCTGTCAGGTCCTACAATGTGACCAATCTAACAGATGACTTAAAGAACCTATATAGAGTTGCTGGTGCTGAGGGAAAAGGAATCACATTTATTTTCACAGATAATGAAATAAAAGATGAAGCATTTCTTGAATATCTTAATAACCTGCTTTCTTCCGGAGAGGTTAGAATTTCAAATCACTATAGATGTTGCTGTTATGCTGATTATTACATTCTTACTCATAGTTAAATATACCAGAAAGCTTCACCTTGACTAACACCCTGATACAATGATTCATAAAACATAGAATTCACCTCTGAAGCACTTTGGAAGTTGCTGAGTTTTATTATATTAGTTTGAAAATCTGAAATTTCATTTATTCATTGACATTAATCTAATAATAATAACATTTATTGTCATTGTTCATACATACAATGAAATTGATTGAAACTGAAGCAGAAAGTGGTATAACATTTTTTTTTCTCAGAAGAAATACATATGGAAGCAATAGAATTTTATAAGGGAACAAAACCTACTAAATTTGAAACAAATACATGCATTTGAATCTTTAGCTAGCCAGTACCCAATTTTTTCCAGTGGAGTATATTTGCTGTCACTTGATATTAGTATTCATTTATCATCTAAATGAAGCTAATATTTCAACATATGTTCAACATTTTAAACTAACTGTAAGCATTGGAAAGAACAAAATCCCAAGCACAAAAGACAAAGTGCAACATTTTGAATACTGTGTACATGAATATCTATGCTTCATTATTTCTTGACATCATAAATTTTCATAAAATATATAATGAACATCAGTTACCTATGAATTATAAACTGAAGTAGATATCTCCTGAATTAGGATAGTCTTGGAATCTATAAATTAAAAACTGTGGTATTTTAATAATATTCATAAATGCCTTTTTTCTGTAATTTTTGCTTTTTCTGATAAGATCTCCAATTTATTTCCTCGAGATGAACTGGATGAAATAACTCAAGGACTTATATCTGTAATGAAAAAAGAGCTGCCACGAGTTCCCCCAACTTTTGATAATCTTTATGAATATTTTATATCACGGTCAAAGAAAAACCTCCATGTAGTACTCTGCTTTTCTCCTGTGAGTTTCCTTTAAATATATTCTTAAGACAACCAATGACCCATTAGGTCATAATTTCAGAGACATCTCCTTGCCTAAACAGAGAAACAGAATGATCATGGGTGGGCAAAAAAGCAGTGGGAATGGGAGCAACTTCTAACTTCCTACTGGCTTTTCATTGACTTTCTACATAGGAAGTTGGCATGGAGCACTGGAAATGACAATCATGGGATTATGGCTGACCATAGCATCAAGATGGCACTAAAGTAACCACATCCTCAACAAATTTGAATCTTATGGGACTAATGGTTCCTAGACTTTCAATGCATTAAGTCAACCTGTTTAAGATATAGATGGTCCTCAACTTACAACTACAATTGACCCCAAAATTTCCATTGCTAAGCAAGGCAGTTAAGTGAGTTGCATCCCATTTTATGAATTTTATTGCCACAGTTGTTAAGCCAATCACTGCAGTTGTTAAGCAAATCTGGCTGCCCCCGTTGCACTTTGCTTGTCGAAAGCCGGCAGTGAAATCATAAATAAATGCCAGTTGCCAAGCACCCGGATTTGTTCAAGTGACCAGGGCAATGCTGGAAAGATCATAAATGTGAAATGTTGTCATAAGTCACATTTTTCAGTGCCGTTGTAACTTCGAACAATCACTAAACACATCCTTGTAAGTCGAGGACTATCTGTTATCTCAAAACTGTTGCTGTACGATGCACATGGTACCCAATTGAAAGTTACAAACAGGAGAGTTTTAGTAGTATGTGAGTGTGTGTGTGTGTGTTTAGTAAGGGATTGCAGGATCATAAATAGAAATTTTTTGTTCATTCTACAACCAGTGAGAAATTCTAATAATTTGTAAGTAAGATTTTTTTTTAAAGTAACATTCTAAAGAAATCTTTATTATCCTGCAAGTTTAATTCTGCAGTCATTTTTGTGGGAATGTTTCTATTAAGTTAAAACAGACTGCTGTATATATAAAGTATAGTACAAAATTGGGATATACAACCCAATTCTGCTATTTGGAAGTAAGTGCCACTCCCAAATAGCATGCACAGAAATTTAAAGTAAAGGATACAAATAATGTTCTTGACCTATTTATTCCATATCTAGACGTAGTATGGCATTTATGTTGTATGGCAATATTCAACATAAGTCTGCATTTTTAAAAAATGTAAGCATTGTTAGAATCGTGTTTCTAATATTTTGTTCCTCTCTTAAATTATTTAATCAACAATTATTATTTATTATAATTAACAGCTTACGTTCTAACATACTTATATTAAAATATGAAATATTTCATAGGAGTCTTTTTTCTCCTCTCTCCAATGAGGTTTTATGATATTCCAGATCTTGTGCAGATTGGTTCGTATTTAAAGCAAGCAATAACGTGATTTCCTTGGAATGTTATATGAATATAGCTAATATGAATATCCTTAGTGCCTTATGAATTAACACATTGTTTATTGTGGTAAATCCATAGGTTTAACACAGTGTATGAACCTAGACTGTGTGAATAGTCACAGCTTTTTTTATATGTAACAATTGCACTGGAAACTGTATATTAGTCATACAGCAGATAAGTTTATTAAATCATCATCATCTGCTATATTTCCCATAAATATATTTCACTGATATGTCACTTTTTGTCTATTTCTTATTTTTGCTAGGTTGGTGAGAAATTTCGTGCACGATCTTTGAAGTTTCCTGGTCTTATATCTGGATGTACTATGGATTGGTTTACTCAGTGGCCCAAGGAAGCCCTTGTTGCTGTGTCACACTATTTTCTGTCAGGTTTCAATGTTGTCTGTTCAGCTGAAGTTAAAGCCCACGTGGTAGAAACTATGGGCATCTTTCATGACCTAGTTTCAGAAAGCTGTGACAATTATTTTCAAAGGTAGTGTATATTTAACCATGTATAACTGTTTTAAAAATAGATGGTTTTAGGTATAAAAGAACCATTTTACAATTTAATCTCAACATGAGTTATAAATTTGAAATAATGTTGAAGGTTATCTAGTCCAACCTCCTGATCGGGGCAGGATCTATAATAGCATCACTGATAAATAAATATCCAGCTTCTGTTTGAAGAACTCTAATGAAAGAAAATTCACATCATTTGGCTGCTGTTAATAACATCACTAATATAAAGTAAAAAGCATAGAAGCATCCATTGCCTTATTTTTCTAATTGCCACCCTTGCAAAATATACTTACAATTCAAAAGCAACTCTTTCATCCAGTGACAATAGATAAACTGAGATGTAACAGAAAATTATATATAGCACCATTATTTTCATTTGAGGGAAAACATGATTATTTTACAGACTTTACTTCATAAATTACTGCTTAGAAGTTTGATTCATGTATATAATCTAATACCCCAGGCTGTATCTTGAGATCATTATATAGTTAAATAGCATTTGAACCTAAAGAGGCATCATGATTATAAATTACAGATATCGGCGGAGAGCTCATGTCACCCCCAAATCTTATCTTTCTTTCATCAATGGCTACAAAGAAGTTTATGCTGAAAAACTGTTCAGCATTAATGAACAAGCTGAGCGTATGAATATAGGTAAGATAAGTACAAGTCAAAGACCTTATTTTCTCAATTCTTTTACTATGTCATCATATATCAATATGTTCAAAGTAAGTCTCAGCTGGACTTGTTTTCAAAAGCATTTATAAGACTATAGCTTACTCTTCTCTACTAATTGATTTTAAAATTGCAAATGGATCAGTTATTCTGTTCCTATATTTTTTTTTATTACTTTGGGGGAGTTAATTGTTATTTTTACTCTTGTGTAACTATCCTGGGAATGCTTGTTATGAAAAGTAGGATGTAAATCTAATAGATAAAGCAATATAACAGTTAATTGTACATAACGATCGATTCATTATGTGCCATAAAGTTGAAGTCAAGTCTTAGTGACTTAGCACAAGGTAGATGCACTCAATTACAGCAGCGATGGATACAGCAGTGCTTCTCAACCTTGTCAACTTGAAAATGTGTGGACTTCAACTCCCAGACATCAACTCTGGGAGTTAATGTCCATCCATCTTCAAGTTGACAGGCCTCGGTGGCACAGTGATTAGAATGCAGTACTGCAGGCTACTTCTGCTGACTGTCGGCTGCTTGCGATTTGGCAGTTCAAATCCCAAGGTTGATTCAGCCTTCCATCCTTCCGAGGTGGGTAAAATGAGGACCCAAAATTGTTGATGGCAATATGCTGACTCTGTAAACTGCTTAGAAAGGGCTGAGAAGCACTATGAAGCGGATATAAATCTAAGTGCTATTACTATTGCTATATACTATAAAAAGCTCTGAAGGGCATGGTAGGGAAGATCATGTTGGAGAAAGTTTATGTGGTTGTTAAGTATTAACATGGACTTAATGGTCCATAATCAATCAAAGAAAGTGAATGGATAAAGACTTCATTATAAAACATGATTTTAAAAAAATCTGTGAATGGGTTAAGTACATGGGATCAAATTAAAGTTAAATTGAGTTGATGAGATCCTCAAAACAGATGAAAAGTTTGAACAAGAGGCACACTATGAAGTGCTGCTAATTGTGAACTCAAGCACCATTTTGTTATGAACTCAAGCACCATTTGTTATGAAATCTGAGATAGAAAGATGTGGGGTAATTTATTCTATGGCATTGACATTAAATAGGTTTAGCTTCAGTAACTTTTTTTTTTTCAATCACCTACTTATTTTCTTCAGTTTACTTTTTCTTTACTCTAACTACTTTTTGTACTTTACACTGTGTTACTTACCCTGAAAAGGAATAGCAAAGTAAATATAGATTGATAGATTTGTTTAGCTGAGCTCTCTGGAGAACTGAATCTACTGGTAAATCCTAGTCTAGAGCAGTTGTGAGATTCAATTTTTTTTACTACCAGTTCTGTGGGCATGGCTTGGTGGGTGTGGCAGGAGAAGTATACTGTAAAATCTCCAGTGAGAGGTGGTATTGGTTTCTCCGAATTACTCAAATTTTCTGCTACTGGTTCTCCAGAACTGGTCAGAACCTGCTGAATACCACTTCTGGTCCAGAGGTCAGATACTTACCATCTTTTAGTGGAAGATGTTGGCATTTTATGTTCATAATATTGTCTTAATACAAAATAGAACTATAAATGATTGCCAACTTCCTCTGGATTTTGACCATTTTTATAGGCCTTGCTAAACTAATGGAGGCTAGTGAATCTGTTGCTAAACTCTCTCAGGACCTGGCGGTAAAAGAAAAGGAATTGGCTTTGGCTTCTGTAAAAGCAGACAAAGTAAGTATAAGCACACATTAGAACATTAAGTACACAAAGGTTGCTCATGGATTTTTATTTGTTTGGTCTATGTTTTTAAGCTGTTGGAACCTCCTGAATCAATCCATATTTTCCCTACTGCTCAAAAATATGCATTTTAGAATCTGTAATGGATGGAGGTTCATAAAAGCCTAATACTATCTATTTGTGTTGTTATTCTTTTTATACTGCATAGCTTCAGAGTTCAGACAAATGCTCAAAATTGATCTGATGACATATTTCCTTGATCCCATAATGATTATTTTAACTGCTAAACTGGGTTATGTCTATTTATTTATGGCAATTGATTAAATACTAGTCTGGTCCATCAATTCAAGGCACTTTAGAACAGTTAAACTGAAAATAAAATCACAAAATCTAGCACCATACACAACCCATTATGTTAAGATCATAAACATATAAAACACATAAAAACAAACAGTTGTTTAGCCATACAGTTACCGGTTGAAATTGTTGTAGTGACCTTCCAAAAGGACAGTATATTGCCCTATGTTTTGGGGTGATCCTCAATGTCAATGAAAGTTATTAAATCTATCTTTCAGTGATAATATGTTCTCTGTTCTCATCAAAAAGTCATGCTAAGGCTTTTACTAAAGATTTTAGAAATAGTTAATTGAGCCAGTTATTACCAATATTAATCCTCCATTCTTCTCAATTTTAGGCAGCGTTGAATGAGGATGATTTTTAAGATTCTTGTCATCCTAACCGAACAGTGATCTCTTTTTCAAAGGTGAAAAGCCCAGGAACCAGGATAAAGTAATCAGTCTTACCTTGAAAAACTGGAGCTGCTTTCTAGCTACACTTTTGTCTGACTTGCATTGCTATATTCCCTTTCCTTCCGACTATGTGCTCAACTTTGTGCTTAGTAAACAAATATTTACATACATCTTCAGGCAGAAAACTGCATAGCTCTCCACAAATTCCCATTAAAAAGGCAGGTTGATTTGCAAGGAATGGGAGAAAGGACTGATAACAAAAGGGATATACAAACTGGTAAATGAAGTTAGTAAGAATGGAGTCAAGAAAATTAAAGCCAAAAAAGAGATGCATTGGGGAAAACTGCAGGATATAAATAAAACATATTTCCAGAGTGTTAAAATATGATTCAGGGCATTTGTGCTCTAGTCCATGGGGAAGGTGGTGAATAATATGAGGAAACATCGATAATGAGGATGTGCTTTGTGCTGTCTATGCAGTTCTCTTATCCCAGAAGAAGAAATTCTTCTTAACATGCCTGAGGGAAGGAGGGAAACATAGTTCAGAATCAAAAAGGGTATATTCAGAGTCTACCTTGCTACTAAAAAGAAAAAATACAAACCTCTTTCCAACCACATCCTATGATTTCTATGAGATGGTCCTTTGCTTCTTTACCTTGATTGGCTTCCTTGATTTATGTCTTTCCCTTCTTACTTGTACGTTCAGTGTCGTTTTCTGGTTCATGAGGCTTCTCACTTCGATTTTGTAATATCTTGGAGGATGGGCGTAATAACGGAGATGAGACATCGGATAGTAACTTCAACTCTTTATTAGTGACGTCAGAACAGAGCAATGAACCTGGCAGCAGAAGCTCCTTTTATGGAGCTGGCTGCTGCCAAAGCGTCCAATGACAATGATTCAAGCTTGCCGCGCTTGGAGCGTCCAATCGCGGCAGCCCGTTAACTAGCCAATCAGATCAGTCTGGAGTGACCAATCACGACCCACTGTTTACGGACCAATCAGGTTTACAGGATTACGAGCCTGCTAGTTCGGAACGCCCCTCCCCTCTAGGTTCCGTCTCAGGGGTGGGGTGATGTATTCGCGCAGGTAGGCGGGTCTTCGCACCTGTCTACCTGATTTGCGTTGTTCAAAATGTCTTTGCTCGGTTTCTGGTTCTGACGGGCTGCTTACTGGACTTGGTTGTATTGGTGACCTGGCTTCTACGCTGGGTATCCTTGGAGGTGATTCGGGGATACCTGCAACGCTTCCTTCATTCCTGTTGTCTGGATTCTCTGGATTCGCTGACCCTGTACGGCTGCTGTTATCTGGAGAGATGACCATCTGCCACGGTTCTTCTTCAGTTGGTGAATATAGTGGGCTTTGCTGCACTGGTTGTGGGGTTATGTTTTCTGAGCCAGATGTTGGTTCAGTTTCAAAACCGTCAGTTTCCCTTCCCCCTCTGGCTTCGAGATCAGGGTTTGTGATCGGTGTTGTGGTCAACCTTGAGCGCAGCTGGTCGATGTGGCATTTCCACAATCTCCCATCTGTGGTTTCTAACCGGTAGGAACGGGGGCCCGTAATTTGCATTATTTTGGCAGGGATCCACAATGGGTCACCTGTAAAGTTCTTTGCAAATATGGGGTCTCCTACCTTGAATGTACGGTGTTTGCTGCTGGAACCCAGGGGCTTTTCCAGGGTGTATGCAGGATGTAGGCGGTCTAGATGTGATCTGAGTTTCCTGCCCATCAGAAGCTCAGCTGGGCTTTTGTTTGTGGTGCTGTTTGGTGTAATATGCTGGAGAAGGAGCATCCTGGTGACTTTGTCGTGGATGTTTCCCTGTTCCATTTTTTGTAAAGTTTTTTGGGTGAACTGAACCATTCGTTCAGCCCTGCCATTGGCTGCCAGGTGAGCAGGTGATGTCAAGGTGTGGCGTATTCCCCAGTCTGCTTGGTATTGTTCAAACGCCAAGGTGATAAATTGGGGGCCATTGTCAGAAACCAAGACTTCTGGTAGTCCATGAGTTGCAAACAGTCTGTTCAATTTTTTGATGACTGCCTCTGTGTGGTCATCTTCATCTTGTTAACCTCGAGCCAGTTCGAGTAGGCATCTACTGTTATCAGGAAAGTATGTCCCTTTGTAAGTCCCGCAAAATCGATGTGGATGCGGGACCATGGACCCCTGGGCATTTCCCATTCAGCTGGTGGTGCTTTCGGTGGGGCCGAGCGTGTTTTTTGGCATTTGCTACAGGTGGCAACCCAGGCTTCAATTTGTTTGTCCATACCTGGCCACCAGGCGTAGCTCCTTGCCAGTGCTTTCATTCATACAATGCCCAGGTGTCCATCAAGTAGTAATTTTAGAGCTTTCATCTATACTTTCTCTGGAATGACCACTCGGTCTCCGCACAACACGCACCCTTTTTGGGAGAAAAGTTCTGTTTGTCTGTTCTTGAAAGGTTTAAAGGTGTCATTGGGTTTGCTCTCTGGCCATCCCCTCTCCACCCAGCTGAGGACTCATGCCAAACATCAGTCTTTCTTTGTTTCTAGTGCGATATCTTGTGCAGTTAGTGGAGGTGAAGGAAGCGTCTCGATTTGTAGTGTTGATAACGTGGGAGCCAGGTCGTTTAGGAGCTCAGGTAGTGGAGAGTGGCTCAAAGCGTCAGCATGGGGGATGGTTTTCCCTGGTCGGTGTCTTAACTCGTAGTCATAGGCGGCTAGGAACTCCCACCATCGTGTCATCATTGGAGATAGGATGTGGGGAGTTGGTTTGTCCCCTGCCAAGATGCTAAGCAAAGGCTTATGATCTGTGATGATGGAAAAGGATCTTCCGTACACGTATTCATGGAACCTTTTAATCGCAGATACAATAGTGAGGGCTTCTTTATCTAAGTGACTATAGTTTCTCTCTGTTTTAGACAAAGTTCTTGAAAAGAATGCAATAGGTGCCTCTGTACCGTTTGGTGGGACGTGGCTCAGGATGGCTCCTACCCCAAAAGGTGAGGCGTCACAAGTCACAGTCAATGGAAGTGTCTCATTATATTGGATGAGCACTGCATCTGAAGTTAAAAGGTCTTTTACTTGTTGGAAAGCCTGCTCCTCCCAACGTCCCCAAAACCAGGAAACCTTCTTGTCGAGGAGCCTATGCAGGGGTTCAACAACAGTCGTCTTCTGGGGTAGGAAGATATTATAAAAGTTAATGAGTCCCAGGAAGGCTTGGAGGTCTGTTTTGTTCTTTGGTCTTGGGGCATTTTTAATGGCAGCCAATTTCTTTTCAGTAGGGTGAATCCCTTGTCTGTCAAGAAGGTAACCAAGAAATTCAACCCTCTCAATGCATAACTGGCACTTTTCCTTCTTAACCTTGAGGCCTGCATCTTTGAACCTTTATCGGACAGTTCTCAGGCGTTTCTCTAACTGACTTCTTGTAGGGGCAGCTATTAATACGTCATCAAAATAGGGCACGACCCCTTTTATGCCCTGTAACAACCTTTTCATCAAACTTTGAAAAATGCCAGGTGCTACGCTTACTCCGAACTGGAGTCTGTTACATTTGAACGCACCCCTGTGCATAACTATGGTTTGGGCTTCTGCGGTTGCTGCATCTACTGGTAGCTGTTGATAAGCTTGGGCTAGGTCAAGCTTTGCGAATACCTCTCCACCCCCGAGTGAGTGAAGGAGATGTTGGACCACGGGTACTGGATAGGCGCTTTGCTGTAATGCATGGTTTAGGGTAGCCTCTTAATCCCCACAGATTCTCAAAGATCCGTCAGGTTTTATGGGAGTTACAATTGGGGTCTCCCATCGGGTGTGGTCGATGGGTTCTAACATGCCTTGTGCAATTAATTTGTCCAATAGCTTGTCAATTTTTGGTTTGAGAGCAAAAGGGACTCGGCGTGGCTTTAGACGAATGGGTGCGATATCAGGGCAGAGATTGAATGAGATGGGGGACCCTTTGTACTTGCCTAATTATTCAATGAAGACTTCTTGAAAGTCACAGACGAGGGCCGCCTCCCAGTCTTCGTCTACAGTCTGGTTGATGCCTGCCATTTCGATTCCTAATGGCGCGAACCACTGCAAACCCAATAAGCTGGGCCGGTCTCTGTCAACAATGGTGAGAGGTAGTATTGCAGTGTGGTCCTTAAGAGACCTGGACGTGACTGGAACCAGCAACCGGGATTCGATTGCCTTGGCAGTCCTTTAATATAAGTCTCTGAGTGCTGAGATCCTGGCGGCGGATGTCAGGGATCAGCTGCTTGATGGTTTTCTAGGAGACCATGGATAGGGAAGACCCGGAGTCCACTTCCATGATGCATGGCCGATTTTCAATGATGACCTTTACCCAGATTTTTTTCGCATCCAAGGATGAAGCGTGGCCGATGGTGATGGTCTGATGTGCCTCTTCCCATCTGGTTGCGCCAGTAAACATTCGGTTTCTGTTGTACTGGTTCCACTGGTTGTTTGGGCGGTCCCAGTTTGTTGGTGGGGTGCCTGATGCTTGTCAAAAGTTATTTTCTTTCCTTTTGGGGCTGGATCCTCTTTTGTTTAGCAATGTGGCCCCTTTTATCACAGGAACGACAGATGGCGTCTAGGAACCTGCAGTCTGATTGTGGGTGGTTTCCCCCACCTCCGGCGTGTTGGAAATTGGATTTATGACCCCGCTGGTCTCGCTGCTCACGCTCTGACCTGAGTCTGTTGACTTCTTCTTCCTCACTATTGGATGAGGACTCGATGTCTTCATGGTGGGCGGATGCTGTGTGTCTTTCTGAAGGTATTACTGTGTCGCTGGTGGGTTGGCGGCTGGCCCCATTCGTTCGGTGCATTTGGGCTGCTGATTTGCGAGTAGCTTCTGATGCAGTGGCATCTGTTATGGCATCTGCGAGGGTAATGTCTCCCTTTGCCATAATCTTGCTTTGAACAGTGGGGTCTCTTAGGCTGAGGACAATCTGATCTCTCATGGCTTCTTCTAGATTTATGAAGCCACACAGTCCACCCAAATTTCTTAGATCAGCTACAAAATCCCCGATGTTCTCACCTTTGCGTTGGTCCCTCTGGTAAAATTCGTGTCTTCTAATAAGGGTAGGAACTGCTGGAGCATAATGAGCCCGAAGAATGGGAGTAAGGGTATCCCAGTCCATCGCTTTGACTTCAGCCGGTTTTGCAAGTGCCTTTGCCATTCTGAAAATGGCGGGTCCGCAATGCGTTAGGAAAACTGCACATTTTTTGCTTGATGTGGCATCTTTCAGATTATTTGATTCCAGGAACATTTGAAACCTGTCCATATATGAGTCCCAATCTTCGCATGCTGGATCAAACGGGGTGGGTGGTATAGTGTTGTTGGCCATTCTGCCGATATCTGTGCGCATTCAGCCACGTGCTCTGTCAATTCTGTGAGTGTTCAGTCAGCTCTATCGTCTCCACATTCCACCTTTGTCGCCAGTGTTATGTCTGAAAAGATGGTCGCAATAACTGAGACGAGACATCGGATAGTAACTTCAACTCTTTATTAGTGACTTCAGAACAGAGCAATGAGCCTGGCAGCAGCAGCTCCTTTTATAGAGCTGGCTGCTGCCAAAGCATCCAATGACAATGATTCAAGCTTGCCGTGCTTGGAGCGTCCAATTGCAGCAGCCTGTTAACTAGCCAATCAGATCAGTCTAGAGTGACCAATCATGACCCGCTGTTGACGGACCAATCAGGTTTGCAGAATTATGAGCCTGCTAGTTCGGAACAGATTTGCTAATTCCAGCAGACTTTTATCCTTAACTAGAACATGTACTGAAAATGGATGAGTTGAGCCTCTTAGCTCTCCAAAGCCGCTCAGTAGTTTTAAATAATTTTAAATTAAAATATTTGCAGTATCACTAACTGATGAAGTTTTTTATATTATTTCTTCCATCCTGCAAATCATTTTCCACTGAGTGGGAAAAAAATGTTTTATTTTTAATTTAAAGGTTTTTTTGTAGATTTGTTATTAATAATAAGGTGAAAAGTAAATGTTTTTGGTAGGTGATGCATCAATTAATTAATTGCGTTCAAGAACTACAGGCTTAATAAGTGTTATTTTCCATCTGCCACATGATCATATACATGATTCTTCAATAGGAAGGAATTTATCCAATTGATATTGTGCTGAAAATAACAGCTTATTTAGTGTATTGTTTCCTTATTTAATATAAGTTCTTCCTGTTTCTGGAACTGTATGCTTGAGAATGAAGAAGTAAGGAAGACTAGGGAATCTGTCCTGGCTAAGCCAGTTCCCAATGTCAGCCATACTATAGCTTTGGCCTTTACCATTCTAAATTTGAGATATTTGCTCTGCAAATGATGGTGCATCCTTTTTAAAAATGTTATATTAGGTGCTGGCAGAAGTGACCGTAAGTGCTGAGGCTTCAGCTAAAGTGAAGAATGAAGTTCAAGGGGTGAAAGACAAAGCCCAGAAGATTGTAGATGAAATTGACACAGAGAAAGTGGTAGCAGAGGCAAAGCTGGAAGCAGCCAGACCAGCCTTAGAAGAAGCTGAAGCTGCTTTGAATGTGAGTGGTGTTTAGCATGTTGTGAATGAAATGTGCAATATAAAAAAATGCAGCTTGTGTAATTCTTCTGTAAATTTCTGGTGCGAAACTAGAGAATGTTAATTCAAAATAGTTTCCATGTAAGCTTAAATTACCTGCTATAATTTACCATCTTGATTATAGCGCTTTTAATGGTTGGCAAAATTAGTGTCTCCCTATTTCAAATTCCCAATGTCATATTTGGCAGCTGAAATAGGAATTAAATGTAAGAGTAAAGTTTCTTAGTAATTTTATAAAATATTAATCAAATATTAGTCATATATTTTAGCATGCCTGGCGACTCGATGTTTAAATACCTTAATTGAAACAACATTCAGAATGTCTGAGCTTCATATATTATGTCAAACCCAGAGAATACAGCTGCCGCTAATTAAGGAAGAACAACCTATTAGCACCAAAGCCCTTTGTGTTTATCAATTTGTTTGTAATTGTGGAAACAATTACATCAGCAGAATTGGTAGGTGCTTGGCTTTCAGAATGAAGGAGCATTTTCCGAAATGTCCAGGCAACCTTGAGTAATCCAACAACAACAAAAAATCATGGCCATAAAATGCCTTCTTCAGCCATTTGTGAGACACCTACTAGCTACAGGCCACCAGGTGGATCCAAACTTTGCATTTAAAGTTTTACTGTACCATAGGATCTCTCATTTTCTGCATTTTGCCAAAGCCGTTGCCATTAGTTGATTGAAGCTTCCCTAGTGCATGCAGAAACAACTGTATGTCAATCTACGCCTCCTATGGGCTTGAGGTTTGTCATTGGTTGCTTCCCTGCACACATTATAGGCTGAATTAATGCTTTTGCTAGATTTTATACTTCAGGCTGATTTTAATCATGTTATTATAATGTTGGTACTGATGAGTCAAGATGAAATGCTTGCATCTACCATTGTTTGTCTTTTAACTGTATTATTTTTTAAAAAATACTTTTTTCCCTAGACTATCAAACCTGCAGACATTGCAACAGTTCGAAAACTTGCCAAGCCACCTCATCTGATTATGAGGATCATGGATTGTTGTCTATTGCTATTCCAAAAGAAAATTGATCCAGTTACCATGGATCCAGAAAGGCCTTGCTTAAAACCATCCTGGAGTGAATCATTAAAAGTAAGCAATGTTTCCAAGCACTATTAATATATTCTTTAAATCTATGGTTGAAATCTCATAGAATCTTAGGACTGGGAGGGACCTTGAAGGTCTTCTAGTCCAACCTCCTGCCCAAGGCAAGAGTTCTTATACTATTTCAGACTAATGGTTGTCCAATATTTTGTTGAAAACCTCCAGTGTGTAGCAAAGCCACAGTGCAGTTTTTAGAAGGGGGAGTTTGCCTATTTCAGCCAAAAACATAATATACTAATCTAAAAAATTCCTGATTCTTACAAATGTTTTGTTTTTAGGTGTAATGTCTACAAAAAAAAAAAAAGCATTATTTAATGAGAATAATTTATCTTCCTTTTCTTTTCTCTTGGTCCATTTGATCCATATGTTCCATATACAATATTTGTTTTTGGATTTGATCCTCATTTATCCTGAAGTGACCAAACCACATCAACATACTTTCTTGTACTGGCTTTTTACTTTTGTATTCAATTCAGATGTATTGTCCTCTGTACTTCATGACCTTCTCTTTTCTTAAGTAATAATTGCACAATATCACGAGCATCAGAAAAAGCTATTTAGTTTTTATTTATTTATTTATTTAATTTATTTATTTGGTTTGTCAATTGCTTACAAGATAATAGGTATAAGTAAAAACATAGTTATGAATACATGGATACATATAAGAAAAACAAGAGAAACAATACGACAGGGACGGTAGGCATGTTGGTGCGCTTATGCACGCCCCCTACAGACCTCTTAGGAAAGGGGTGAGGTCAATAGTAGACAGTCTAAGGTTAAAGTTTTGGGGGTTTGGGGAAGCATGTACATGCTAATATATACAAACGCATAGGCACACAGATACACAGACACACTTTGCCAGTATGATTTGAATTAATTTTTTTAAGAAGTTTTTTTCTTCTGTTCAGTTGTGTCTGGTTCGTAGAGATTGACTGAACAAGTCTCTGCAGTTTTTTTGCATAAGGTTTTCAGAAATGATTTGGCATTTCCTCCTTCCTTGGGCTGAGAGAAAATGACTGGCCCAAAATTACTCAGTTGGCTTTGAATCTAAGGCAGGACTAGAACTTGTGATCTCCCAGTTTCTAGCCTGGTGCCTTAACTATTACACCAAACTAGCTCTCTTTAAGAAGGTAATCAACAATAATATGATTTGGGTTACTCATATATTACATATTTCTCAAATATCTTCAGTCCAATAACATTTTACACTTCATCTGTTTGCTTCCCCTGCTTCCTTAGGTCAGTTCTTTAATCCTTCATTTCAGCCATGTTCCTAATTATAAAATCTCTTCCTCATCCCACCCCAAAATAGTGGAGCTTGCTATTCCTCAAAACCTCATATAATAAACTCACAGATAAATAAACTGAGAATAGGTATCTGAATCAGCCAAAAATAGTATTTTGAAACATTCCATTTTTTAACATTTCTTTCTCCATCATTTTAGTAATGGAACTAACAATGGTGTTAATGTTTTGAGACTTGTTTAAGGAGAGAATTTTTTTTAATTTAGAGAGGAGATGGGCTCAGAAAACTATAATATCTGGAAATGTGGTAAAGGAAAACATTATTTTTTTAGGCAATGAGGCTTTGTGTTTCCCCACTGTTCTTTTTACAGCTAATGAGTGGACCATTCCTCCAGAGTCTCCAACAATTTGCCAAGGATACTATCAATGAAGAGATGGTTGAATTATTGCAGCCTTATTTTCAAATGGAGGATTATACTTTTGAGAATGGCAAAAAAGTCTGTGGTAATGTGGCAGGGCTACTTTCTTGGACCCTGGCCATGGCAACATTTTACGGCATAAACAGAGATGTATTGCCTCTTAAGGTAAAATAACATGATTTAGATTCATTTCTACTTAACGAGCAGAAAACTATCACAAACTCTTATTATCATTTCCATTTGCACAGAATAACTACAGAGACATCAAGTATCTCATCTACTTTTAGTTTCAGAGACTTTGTAACAAATAATTTAATTATTCTTGAAAACTGATACATGTAATTTAATAAAGGGACAAACAGAAATAAGTTCTTCAACTGTACACAGCATTCTAAATAGTGCTAATTAAAATGCAAAACCATTAAAATACACCATTTTGAAAAAGACATAGCAGTGACTTTGGCTCTGGGATATTATTAATGATGCCTTTCCTTCAGTGGTGGGATTCAAAATGTTTTACTACCGGTTCTGTGGGCATGGATTGGTGAGTGTGGCAGGGAAAGATACTGTAAAATCTCCAGTCAGTGGTGGTATTTGCTGGTTCTCCAAACTACTCAAAATTTCTGCTACCGGTTCTCCAGAACTGGCTAGAACCTGCTGAATACAACCTCTGCTTTCCTTCCTTTCTCCCTCCCTCCTTCCCTCCTTATGGCTATAACAAGCCATAGCTTGGGTGGCTTACTTTAGTTAAACAATATAAAACCCTCCTTAATTAAACAAAGAAATTACAAGCTCAGTGGTAGATTCATCAATTATCCTGACCCAATGCCTACAGAAAGAATCAGGACCTAATGGCAGTGTTGAGGCCATGCACGTTCCAGAAAGATTTTTGTTCCGGATGGCAGAAGCAGTGATGGAGAAGGCATGCCTTTTGAATCCTATAAGATGGCATTGTTTAATTAGCAGGACTCAAGCATGCTGATCCTTCTGGATTTTCTTGAACAGACAGACAATTAGAATCAGGGAGCTCCAGAAATATCCAGACCATATGCTATGCAGTGACAAACCAGCACTTGGGTACGAAGTGTTTTGGACCTGCATATGCCACTATGAAGTGATATTCTAGGCTGTAAGACTAGCCAGCTGCCCAGTCATGGATCTCTTGTTTTATCATCAAATTGTCACCTTAGTTTTTCTTTCCATAGAAGATAAGAATCAAAGCAGTGTTTTCTGAGATTGAACAGTTATTTGGATAGCAACTTCCTACTAAATTACTTCCACCCCATCCCCCACTTTATAGAAAAATATAGGGAAAATCATATCTACAATGACTAATTGATTGATTATGGCCCATCAAGTATTTTTCAGCTTCTAGCAATCACAAATATATATTTTCTCCATGACATCCTATCCCTAATCTGGTCTTTCATGTATTTAAGTGCTACATCCATCATTACTGTGACCGAATACATCCACATTCCTGCTGGTCATTCTCTACTTCTCTTTCCTTCCACCTTTCCCAATATTAAAGTATTTTGAAGATGGCTTGATATGTTGAAAAGAAGATAATTTGGGCCTGAGCATTTGTGTCTTCAGTGAGAACTGGTGTTTTTTTTTCTTGGCTGTCCATGGTATTCTTAGGTATTCTCAGACGTCTTCTCCAACAATAACTCAAATATGTCTTGCTTCTTCCAAGGCTAACTCACTTTAAACATAAAAATAATTTTTAGTGAACATACTGCTTCATTTTTTTTATTTTTAGACTAACTTAGCGAAACAAGAAGGACGCTTGAAAATAGCCAATGCAGAATTAGGGAAGGCACAATCTTTGCTAGATGAGAAGCAAGCAGAGCTGGACAAAGTACAAGCCAAGTTTGATGCAGCTATGCAGGAGAAGATGGTAAACAAGATAAAAATTCCAAATTACATGTTCCATATATTTTGTTATTACTTATTATATGCACTTTTCAAAACAGAATAGGAAAGTGCATGCTTGGCAATTTTGGATGCTCTTTGCTTAACTTGTCATTGCCCCTGCTTCCTCAGTTTTAAAACAGGGAGAGGAATCAGGAAGTAGACATTGGCACTGTCTACTTTTGCATTCCCATATTCATATCATCAAGCTTCTGAGATTGGTATGATACTGAAATGTCATTGAAACTCTAGTTAGTACTTTAAGCAGAAATCTTAAGGCTGTATTGATCATCTGCCTGTTGATCTTGCTGCCTTCAGATCTTCTCCCCATCTTATTGAAATTCTCTTTTCAATTCATTTAATCAGAGGTTGGCATGTTGCAGAGGGGAGGGGAGAGACATTGAAACATTACCAAATAAAGAAAATATCTAGTTTTATCTTGACTTATAGAAATGTTTCTAGGCCTCATGTATTGCTAAAAAGCATTTTGGAAAGTATAAATGGCAGATGGTTGTAGATCAATATTTTATTTGAATGTGTGTCTGCCTGGGGTGTGAAGAAAGAAACTGAATAATAATTATAGCTTCCAGGCAATCTCAAAGAATTAGCAAGACACACCACATTAATCTGCCTTTTAGTAAGTGAATGTTTTGTGATTAGTTGTTTTGGCAGCCAAGAGACCTTGGTAGGAGGCAGTGTGTAGATAATTTAAATAAAATTCTGCGAAAAAGCAGGTATTTTGATTCCTTGGTTAGTGAAATTCCAAAATCCATTAAGGTTCCTAAGCTATGCATGCTCTGAATTAATTATGCCTAGTAAAAAAGTGACAGTTTTTTTTATCTTCGTACCCAAATTTGCAACTAGAATCTGTGCCAAATATGTTGGGGTTAACATATTTATTTTCAAGTTGCATGGTCAACCTGCACAGTTCTTGGGATGAAGCCCTTGAAAAGTGTAATGTATATTTTCAAATGTCAGGACCTCTTGAATGATGCTGAAATGTGCAGGAGAAAGATGCAGGCTGCTTCTGCCCTTATTGATGGCTTGAGTGGAGAGAAAATCCGGTGGACTCAACAAAGTAAAGAGTTCCGAGCCCAGATAAATAGGTATAGTATATGACCGATGCAATAATCGTATTCTTTTTAAAATAACATAAAGCAGTCATAGGAAAATTGAGATCAATATCTGTCTTCAATCCACAAAGTATAACTGTCCTTTTTATTATTATTTTTTTCATACTGTTTATCTTTTAAAATGATTAGAAATAGATAACTTTCAGATAACTGCTGGATGGACAACAACAAAATTTTAAATGTGACTCGCTCCCTTCTTGTGATAGAGACCTAGATATGTCAGCCAAAATTGGAACCTGTCAATCTGGCTTCATCCTTCTAATTTTTTTACATCTCCAGAGATGTTTAAATCAGGGCTACTAATTGCCGAGGATATGCCAGACATGGTAATGCTGCCTCACTGTGCTGTATTCCATTTAATCAGCTCACTGAAGCAAGAGGTTAGTGCAAGTACTGTAGGAGCTTTGTTCATTTCAGCAGTCAATCATGCACATGATGAAAAAGCTATAAACCTTCCAGCTTGAACCTGAGAAGAAAAATAGATATCAAAGTAATTTGTTTTAAGTGCCTTTTCTGAGTGAGCATTTTAAAATGCCTTTGCCACATTCCTTTTTTTTTAAGGTTAAAAAATGTATCTTAATGAAAGATTCCATGATTTTTCCTAGGCTTGTGGGAGATGTGTTACTCTGCACAGGCTTCCTTTCCTATTGTGGCCCTTTTAATCAAATATTCCGGAATCTCTTGCTTAAAGACTTATGGGAGACAGAGATGAGATCACGAAAAATCCCTTTTACTGAAAATCTGAATATCATTTCAATGTTGGTAGATCCTCCTACGGTAGGTCTTCAGTTCTGTTAGGTTTTTTTATAGTGTAGATTTTCCATTCTATTGATCATTTCACTATGTGGTTGGCTAAATCTATTAACCCATGTTAGTGGCTTGATAAATTCCTTCTCACTAATTCTGTCTGAGTACATGTTGTCACCTAGCCAACTTTGCCTGTGTGGAAAGGCTCAGCAGAGTAATCACTTAGGTAAAAATATTCCAGGTTATTATCATGCTCTAGAGTAAGAAGTTGAAGAATTGCATTTACATGTAAAAATGTTATTAAAATAGCAACAGAATATTCATTGCACCCTCAAAAATTGCATTTAAGTCACCCCTGCCTCTGGGGTGAGAATGAAGTCAATACTATTCTATTACAAAGGAGACGGTATTACAATGAAAGCTGTGGAGAGGCTGTAGGTGATTGCCCTTTGGAAGGCCAGGCATTTTTACAGGGAAAATATAGTAAAAATATGTCAGTGTGTGGTGGGGAAATTGATAGGGGTTCATATGTGGTACTGAGTACATAAACCATTCTTTTCCCTGTCACTTCCATGTTGAGACTATAATCTTTACAATAGGCTGCATTAACTGCCATTTTACAATTGAATGATGGTAGCAGTAAAGTGTCCTGGGTAACCAGGATTCTAGAAGGACAGCATTCAGAGCTTATTGTTCTTGTTGTTAGATTCAATTTTCTTATTCATTTTATGTCTTCTTCTACATATCTAGATCAGTGAGTGGAATCTGCAAGGGCTTCCAGGAGATGAGCTCTCAGTTCAAAATGGCATCATTGTTACAAAAGCAACCAGATACCCACTTTTGATAGATCCACAAACTCAAGGGAAAACATGGATTAAGCAGAAAGAAAAGGATAATGATTTACAAGTATGTCTTACAGAATTTTAATATTCCCTTCAAATTCCTGTTTCTCTTCCACTCCCTACATTTCAGAAAACTCAGCTACAGTAATGATTACATATGAAGAGGAGAGTTACTGCATTGCAGGGGCCAGAGCAGATCAATAGCAATGTTTCTTGGGTGAGGAGGAGCTAAACTTTTTATCTTAACCAGAGAAGAGATGCCCCCAGGTTTGCCACTTTGGCACCCTCAAAAAAAAGAAGTTTATCAGTGCATTAAATCAATAGTTAATTTGAGAAATGTGTCAGGCTGTAATCTGATACCTGATGGTACTTCTTTCTTCACACCTGGTGCTGTTTATTAAATTTAAATTTTCCTCATTTAATATTTTGGGTAGTAACCCCTTCTATTTGTTTGGTATCTTCCAGAAATGATCTTTTATTCATGTATTAAAAGCAAGATAATTCTACTCAGAACCATCTAACCCAAAGAGTTATAATCTTCACAGAATTTTCATTTGTCAATCTGAAAACACCTTAGATAATCCATCCCTGTGCTTTACAAGGCACCGGAACAAGGTCATGACCTTAGAAAACAGGAACATTAAAAAGTAGTTTAAGTTCTGGTTAAAATTTCTCAGACAGAAGTGGGTATTCTGGGATTCAAAATGGAAAAATAGTAACTTGCCTCCAAGAATTGTCATAAAGTAAAATATAACAGGAAATTTAGAGAATTATGCAATCCTATATGAATCCTCACAAAGGTAAAGGATTCACTAAAACTAAATTTACTGAGATTTACATCAGATTAAGCAGGCACATGATTACAAGAACTTTAAGAAAATTCTAAAAACAAAGGAAAATAAGAACTTTGGTCAACTATATTGCCTTTGTTTATAATCAACTATTTTTATTCCTAAGGTGACAACTTTGAATCATAAATATTTCCGTAGCCACTTAGAGGATGCTCTTTCTCTGGGAAGGCCACTTTTAATAGAGGACATCAGGGAAGAATTAGATCCTGCGCTTGATAATATATTAGAAAAGAACTTCATTAAATCAGGAAGCTCTTTCAAGGTTAGCTATGTTATTCATTATATTCTGCTTTTTGTTTAAGTATATGACAAATGTTGTCAGATAAACCACTTAAAGAAATTCTACAATCAAACAGTGAACCTTCCTCTTCATTCTAAAACCAGCTCCTTCAACCTTCAAAGAATAGATAACTCAGAAATCTCCTTGACAAGATGTTATTTGTTTCTGAACCTCTAGGGGAAACGATTCTGATTTTCCTCCCACTCCTTTCCATTGCTTCATTGGAAGCCTTCTCCCACCCACCCACCCACTGTTTGCCTGCTACAAGGACAGAAACGTTTTACTAGATAATGGTAGCGGCGTTTCAGAGATTGTTTTTTTTAAAAAAAAAAATACTAGGCCTTTATGAGGCAGCCTTGATTCTCCTTGACATATTGGTTTATTCTGCAGTTTGGCTCACTGAGGTACAGAAGTGGCATGATTTGCCTGAATGCAACATTTAGCATCCCACTCTGGACTGACAATTCCAATAGTTGGAAAGTTTCTTTCCATGCTCAGAAATCTGTGTTCAGCCAATATGGAGGAAGCAAAACATAGCAATCAAGCTACTTGGTTTTGCTTTGCTTCACTTCACTGCTAAAAAGGGATTTACTGTGGGTTTAATGAGATGGTTTGATCAGATCCAAGATTTCTGTCCTACTGAAGGCATCTCTTTGTCCAAGTGAAGCCATCTTTTTAATGATATGAAGCAACCATTATGTATCCAAATGGCATTGATTCTGCTCCATCCTGTGATAGAAAACAAGAATGGTAGCTTTTATTTAACATATTCACTACTGGCATCATTTTCTCCCAGCAAAATACCATTCCATAGGACCACCAATTTTCCTAGGACAGTTGATAGATATCAAATTACATTTGTCAGCAAGCTACCTTCTTACAAAAATCATTGCGTTTTGGGCCATATATTTTACATTTCTATGGAAAACAGTGGGCAAATTTACCATCAAATTATGGCAATGGGGAGGAGAAGGGGATGCTGTCAGCCTTTAACTAAGGAGTTTGGAAATTGCATATAATCGATCTGTCCAAAGCTTGCTACCCCTGATATAAATCAGTGGCAAAAACACAATGCATTCCCTTCTTTTTTTGTAATGTTATATTAAATTCCTTGGCCAATAAAGAATTTTGTTCTGTTCTGTTCTGTTCTATTCTATTCTACTCTACTCTAAAGGTTTAAATTACTAATTGAATTTGTACCATATACCATAGAGATTAACTAATTAACATATGATAAGAAATATAAGAAATCTGAAATAATTATATATTAATATCTATATATTTATAGATATAAAAATACTGAAATAAGTATATTGGTTAATAAATTTACATGGTTAATTTCCTTGATTTTTGCCCATGTTGCAATACTTCATCTTCATTTATGTATTGGGATGGATGGGAGAGGGGCTCAATTGATTGAACAGTGATTTAAGGACAAAAAAATATTTTATTAGAAAATATTTAAAATATTTGTTTTACTCAGGTCCAGTTAAGAAAACCGTCCATTAAGTACTGGGATGTTAAAAATACATTGAGCTGTGTGAATTTTGCATACCTTCCTGAACAATATTTTTCAGTTATTAACTGTATTATTAACAATGCAGTGAAACAAGATTTGAATTTTTATTAAGGTGAAAGTTGGAGATAAAGAAGTAGATGTCATGAATACGTTTAAACTTTATATTACTACAAAATTGCCCAATCCTGCCTTCACTCCTGAAATTAATGCTAAAACATCAGTAATTGATTTTACTGTTACAATGAAAGGACTTGAAAATCAGTTATTGAAGAGAGTAATTCTCACAGAGAAACAGGTAAGATACCCTGTACAATGTGTTGTTATACATAATGAAACACCAATGTTTCATTGAAGCTTAAATATTGATTCCAAAATTGCAGTTTGCAGTTTATTAGTAGGCAAGGTGAATTTAAGATGGTGGATGAATGGTTTGCAATGCATTTTGGAGCAAAAAGAACAGGCAAAATCTATAAGATAGGAAAGGGAAAAGATTTAGACACAAAGGTTAAGAACATTATTTCCTCTACTTTTCCTCCCCAAAATTGATTATATTATTAGGTTAAGGTAATTACAAAGATCTTCCCTCCAAAGTGATATCAGTCAATTCAAAGGGAGGTATTTCCTCAAGTGTCAAGACTTTTTGGAACCACCTTTCTTCATAAGGAGGCATTCTCAGGAGTGAATATTTTAAGCACTTTCTCTTATAGAAAGGTGTAGAACAGCTAAGGCAAAGCATAATTTGCCATTAATCAAAATAAACATATCACAAATAAGATTCTAGGAAGATTTGGAAGGGGAAGAAAGGTCTTGTTTGCTGGTGAGCTGGCTTAATCCTGGAAATTGAATGTTTTTAAATTTTATGTGATATCTACAACTGGAATAAAAGTATTCCTAGCCCAAACAAAGCTTCAGTGATGGAAGAGCACAGTCTTGCTCAACTTATTATCATCTTGTTTTTATTAGAAGATCAGTGAACGTACAATACTACATTCTAAAATGTGTATTCTTTAGAAAGAATCTAAAGGTTTTTAATATGATAATATTTAATACTTCTGTTATGCTATTTTGGAGCCTATTAAGCAATTTTTGGTTTGCTGTTTTAAATTTTTTGTGCATTTAAATTTGCTGTGTAGAGATATTATTATTAGTATTCGATTTTTACTTGTTATGCTTAGTCAAGGCCATTAGACTGTGACTCTAAACTGGGAAAATATTTGCTTTAAAGGACCTCTGTGTGCATTTATATAATAAAAAATAAAATATGTAAAATCTATCAATAAATATATAATAAAATAATTGTAAAATAAGTAGTATGTTTTATGCTATCTTCTAGGCAAATCTATGCATGATATTTTTACCTTTATTTGATTTTATTTAATTATTAAATTTATATGCTGCCCATCTTACTATCAAGCAATGATATGAATCCTGTTGTAGTTTTTGATATTGCACAATGCAGCAATGAAAGAAGCAGAGTAGAAGGAAGTATTTGCATGAGAAAAACAGCAGTAGAAAGAGGAGATTAAACTTTGTCCTCAGATTTGTGTTGCAGTTCATTTCAAAGCTATTTTCTTAAGGAGGGTTTTTAAAGTCCTACTTCCAGATTCCATTGGGAAAGTTGCTTACTGGAAATAACTGTACAGGAAGAGTGATGTACCCATTTTCTACTTCTGCAGTACACAATTTGTAAAATATAAAGTATCTAAATGAATTGTTTAGGATGAAGACTAGATTGTAGCGCAGGGGTCTTCAAATATAAGTGAATTTAAAGTTGTATGCATAATTATTTAGTTTTTTAAATAGTGAACATTATTGCAGCAATTCCTTAAAAAGTTAGACATGGAAAAAGTGAAACTTGCAAATTTGGGTAGATTATGTTGTAGGCAGTAACTGTTTCATAAGAATGTAGGAATGTAAAAGAAGACAATCATGGATTTCTATAGAAATAGGTTTGTGAGATCTAGCAAAACCATTTATACCATGGCACATTTAGCTGCTGATTTCTAGTACCTAATGTTCCTGTGATCAAAAAGATCACCAAAATCCTATATGTCCTAAAGCATACACAAGTACTTTCCTAAGAAGACAATCAATAAACCAGATTTAAACTAAACTTCATCCCCCTTTTAATGCAAAACTGAAAGAAGTAAAGACATTTTTGTTGTAATATTTAATATAGGAACTAGAAGCTGAAAGAATTAAACTCATGGAAGATGTAACTTATAATAAGAGGAAAATGAAAGAACTAGAAGATAATCTCCTTTATAAATTAACTACAACTAAAGGTATGGTATTTATGTTTACCTACTGTTACATAAATAGTATAGACATATTTACCACTGCATTATAATAAAAGATAAATTTCTAATTTAGATCTTATTGGGCTATTAATTTGAATCTGGACTATCACTCCAAAATTTTCTACTATATTTGAAAACAATAGACTCTGAGGCAAGGAAACTTTGGTTCCCTGCAGATAAAACAATGGATGTGGTTTATCCTGCTGTTAACAAGCAACCTTAGACCAATACCAGATATATAGATTCAATTGCCTTAAATCAGCAACTGGGATGGCATGGTAGAACAATTAATTGTTCTAGCACCCCACCTAACTGGCAATGGCTATCTAAACTATCATGAATTGATTTGGTCATAATTATACTGAGACATTAAGGCAAGTTGAGCAATGGAACTTTACTAGGGCTGAAGAATTGTTATCCTTCGCTGTCTTCCCTGACTCTAAAATCTATAAAAATCTACAAAGAATGTACATTGAGCCAGTTTGGTATTGAGTTTAAGATACTTTATTATTCATTTCATTCATTATTACTTTGAATTACATAGTTGCCCATTTCAAATGCATGACTCCAGACATTTTATTGAAGGCTTTTCTATTAGTCTTTTTCATGCTACCCTTCCCTCTGGAAGTGAAAAATCTATTCAAAATATTTTAAAACTTTATTTGAACATTTACTGTGCTCCTCTTTAGGTTCTTTGGTGGATGATGAATCACTGATAGGTGTTTTGAGAACCACTAAACAAACAGCTACAGAGGTATCTGAAAAACTAGAAGTTGCAGGAGAAACTGAGAAAAAAATTAACACTGCACAAGAGGAATATCGTCCTGCTGCTACACGAGGGAGCATTCTTTATTTTCTGATCACTGAAATGAGCATGGTTAATATAATGTATCAGACTTCCCTAGCCCAGTTTTTAAAACTGTTTGATCAGTCCATGGCTAGGTAAGAACATAATGTAATTGTATACAGTGGTGTTTTTTCTGCTTTCTTTCCAGTATTTGTTGTAACTTAATCAGTTTGCTTGCTTTGTTTTGGCACCTTAGATCTGACAAGACTCCAATTCCACAGAAAAGGATCACAAATATTATTGAGTACTTGACATATGAAACTTTCACATATTCTGTTAGAGGCCTGTATGAAAACCACAAATTTCTTTTTACCTTGCTTTTGACATTAAAAATTGATCTTCAGAGGGGGCAGGTCAAACCAAAGGAATTCCAGGCACTCATTAAAGGTAATAAAATAGAATTCTATATTTATTTTATTTTATATATTTTGCATTTTAAATCTTCATCACAATCTGATATGAAGATTAAACAGAGCAGACAACACCTAAAGAATCATCAGAGTTTTGTAGTAGTCATAGCCAAAAAAGTTATTCATAAAAGAATATCTGTTCATCATAGAAAAATGCAAACTATATAATATGTCACAATAGATACAAAGAGTGTGAACTTAGTTTGTTTCATTCATTCATTCATATTCAGTAACCAGTTATAATGCTATAAAACAAGAAAATTACACTGGGCAGCCCTGAACATTTTTTATTCAGAAGCCCATCTCATCAAGCTCAATGGGCTAGCTGCTGTGAACGTTCTTTGGATCTTTATTCTCTGTCTCAAATAGAGATAAGCTGGAAAAAACAATTATGCATGGAATGTGATACTTGGGATAAAAATTGCTGTTTTTTTTGTTATTGTTCAGATCTGTAACAAGCATAACTTGCATGTTTTTCACAATAATATGAAATATTAAGGCTTGATATAGTTCGTTGTCAATCCTCAGGGTCATTTTCCAATAATTATTCATGTTTTTTCATCCAGGCGGTGCTGCTCTGGATCTAAAAGCTTGTCCCCCCAAGCCATTCCGGTGGATTCTAGATATGACATGGCTCAATCTGGTAGAACTGAGCAAATTGCCCCAATTTTCAGAAATTATGAATCAGGTATGTTTACAGCCTTAGTTATTTTTACTTCTTTTAGCATTAGCAAAGAATCCTATTGTCTTTTATGAGCACTTGTGACATGGCCATTCATGCCAGAGCATACATTCTGCATTTTAATTGCAAATATTTTTTTCCCCATGCCTTAAGGTAGGTGGATGCAGAAATCATAATAAATGCTATCGTCTTTTGAAATGCAATGTGAAGTGACCTTTCCTGAATCCAAAGACCTTCCATGAAGTACAGACTTCTTGTCCATTCTTTAAAGGAAAAATAAGCTTAAATGTTACCTCTGGTTCTTCATTAGATATCCCGTAATGAGAAAGGATGGAAAAATTGGTTTGATAAAGATGCTCCGGAGGAAGAAACGATTCCCGATGGATATAGTGATTCACTAGATACCTGTCGCAAATTATTGCTTATCAGGTAAAAACCACAAGTAATTTTGGCATTACTTTTTTTTTATATGCTCTTAGTTCTTTTCAGGAAGTACCGAGATGTGCATTTTCTAAAATGTTGTGTTTAAAGCATTAAAATAATTATGACTATAATATTATGAATATGATAATTATGAATTAAAATAATATTGTTTTTACACTAATTTAGGAATATCTTTTTTTTGTAGATCTTGGTGCCCAGACCGCACACTTTCTCAGGCCAGAAAGTATATTGCAGACTCCTTGAGTGAGAAGTATACAGAACCTGTCATCTTAAATCTAGAGAAAACGTGGGAAGAAAGCGATAAAAGGACACCTCTTATTTGCTTCTTGTCTATGGGATCTGACCCAACAAACCAAATTGATGCATTGGCTAGAAAACTTAAACTGGGTATAAATTTATGTTGCATTTTATAACAAGGGTATTAGAAAATTGCTACACTAAATCTGCCTTTGCAGTAATTGTTTAGTGAATCTCCTAGGAATCCTACTTTTTGCAATAGTTTCTTCCACTAAATAAAAGCCCAGCTCCTTAATACGGTGCCTACAAGCACTCAAGTCTCTGTGGGCAGTTACCTCAATACCTGCAGGTATTGCATCTTATAGACTGGGGGGAGGGGGAAGGCTGAGAGGAGAACCGTGGTTGCGAGACTGCCAATATCTTATCTCTGCAAACCAGCCTCATGAGTGAAACTTCCAATTGCAGAGACAAGCTAACAGGCTTTCTCCAATCATGAGCCTTATATGTAACTGAGGTCAGCTGATGCTGTTGAGAGCGTGTAGCCAGTGCCCATATGGGACAGGGATGTCAGAGCATTCTGAGCCCATAAAAATGTCAGAAAACAAAAAGTAAATATCGGTACCAGTAAGCGAATGTCGTACCCTACAAAATAAATGTCTTCTATTTAATGTTTAAAATATTGATTTCTGAATTTTGGATAAGAAAGGTGGGGGGGGGGCATTCTATACATGGGGCGTCTTATAGACGGAAAAATATGGTACATCAAATCTATAATTGAAAATTGGTTTGCAATTGCAAAAGCAGGAATATTTTCATTTATTAGCATTTTATTGTGGTTTTTTTTTTTGTAGAAAACAGAGCTATATCCATGGGTCAGGGACAAGAAGTCCATGCACGCAAACTAATTCAGGTGTCAATGGTCCAGGTAACAAGCAGTGTCTTTTTAGCTGGGTTTTAACTTTTTTCCAACAAAAAAGTTTCATAGTTGAAAAAGGCTACAGTTCTTTACTTATTGATTTGAGAATAACTCTCCTTCAACGAAATAGCTCACTAATTATGTCCAGATTTCAAAAAATAAAATTTATTGCCTTGGTAATTATCCCAAAAAATTATCATTTCCCCAATTGACAATAGTTATTTGCTTGTAATTTTTATAATGACCACAAGATGGCAGTGCTACTTTATTTACAATTTGAATCTATTCCTTTCAATCTGTATGCAAATCCATACTTGTTTTTGATGGTATTAACAAACAAATATTGGAGAACAAAGTATGTATGATATATGAAAAATAAATTTCCATCAGAAAAATCTTCATATAGTGTTATTAATCAATAGCAATATTCTCAAATGGTTTAATCAACTGTTTTGGGAACAGGGTGGCTGGGTATTACTTCAGAATTGTCATCTAGGTCTAGAATTTATGGAAGAACTTTTGGAGACAATGCTGACTGCCGATATTCCCGATGAGACCTTCCGAGTTTGGATAACCACTGAACCACATGATAGATTTCCAATCACTTTGCTGCAGGTTAGCTCAAACTAAGGAAAATGGGAGTGTTTATTGATAAAATAAAATCAACTAAAAATGCTACCTTCTTTGGGCTGAAAAAGCTAAACATTTAAGTCATTTGAGATAGTTTGCATCTAGACTGGTTCAAAAAGCAAATTGTTTTCTATTCCTTTGTGGGGGCTGTTATCTGCCAAGCAGATGTGTGATACATTCAAAAGCAATTTAAACTCAAAAGCTCTGAAGTGTCTGGTGCTCTTGAGTTACTCACTCATTGCAGATCATTGCTATTTTCAATTAGCAACAGAGTAGTTTGTATATTCATGATAAGAGATATTAGACAATTAAAAAGATGAAAGTGAACATAGGCAACATGGATTAAAGAATTCCAATCGGAATCAAAGCTGGGTGTCTAGCAGAAATTGCTACTCAATGGTTACTGATTCCTCATTGTTCCTTGGCCATCCATGTTCTTATCAACACTGGGGAGAGATGGGTGATATCCACTGTTAGGAATGATAGTCACCTAACAGTTGGGTTGGAAATATATAAACCAGGTTAGTAATTTAATATTGTATTTTTGAGAGAATGCTGTAAGTGTGATTGGCAGCAGTTCCTCCAAGAGCCATCAGATGGAGCCAGAAACCTAGTTTCTTTCTTCTTGCATTTCCTCTTTTGCCCTATTTGCCTGATTGTAGTTCTACTTGGATTGCTGTGAGTTTTTGTAACTGTTAGCAAACTCCGTTTACTGAGCTTTGTTTATGATACTTGACTTCGTTTTTGGATTATCCCTGGACTGATACTTACTGCTTTAACCGTGTATGATTTGGACTGTTTGTTGGACTTTGTTTACCCGTTTACTGGAAGTAAAACCTACATTTTACTATTCAGTGTATCTGTATGCTGGTTGTTTCTTATTCAGCATCACTCTCACCACGTTTCACTCTCACCACGAATGAGCGCACTCATTCTCCTAATGGGGAATACTCAACACTGGTTATGGGCCCAGGCCATACCAGGCTCAGATAACTGAGAGTTAATGTGAATACACAGTACCATTTACAGACAGCTGTTTAACAAGTTTTGTGGTGAAGGGAGACTTCCATGATCCAATGTTTCCTTTTAGTCTATGAGTCAGATCTATATACTCTTTTTGAAAACAAAGATGGCAGAGGCTAAACCCAACTTTCTAATTGCAAAATCAAAGTTTAATGAAGGGAAAACACACACTGAATATACTGAGACTTTATTAATACTCTTCATATCCTAGCAGTCTTCCTGTAATTAAAAATCAATGCCAAGACTGAAGACTCATCAACACTAGATAGGCCAGAGCTGAAAACCAAGTCCACATGAAGGCTACAATTACTTTTATTAATAATTGATATAATAAAAATAATATCACAAGACAACCCCTGATTGTCCTCCCCTTCCTTATATTTCTGTAAAATAGTGAGGTATCTATCTTCACCACTCCCCAATGTCACATTATTGTGTTGTTATCAACTTAAAAAATATTTCAGCCTCTTTTGCCTAAATAATGGTCCCTGCTTATTTCTGTCAAGGTCATCTTCCTTACTCTCTGCAATTATATGGATTGATATGGAGTGGTGGGAAAAAATTTTTTTTTTTTTTACTACAGGTTATGTAGGTGTGGCTTGGTGGTTGTGGCAGGGGAAGGATGCTGTAAAATCTCCAGTCAGAGGTGGTATTTGTTAGTTCTCTGAACTACTCAAATTTTCCGCTACCAGTTCTCTAGAACTGGTCAGAACCTGCTGAATACCATATCTGGATTGGGAGGAAACAGTTGAACAATGGGAAAATGTAAAGATTGGATAAGGAAAGCCCCACTAATAAAAAGAACTAAGCAAGAAAAGGAAAGTTTCTAAATGTTTTGTGATTGGCTATTTTTAGGATTTAAATTGACATGCTGAGATGAGGTGGATTACCTTAATGATGTTTAACTGCCTTGTAAGACAATGCAGGACATATATGAAGTCCATGTGCTTTTATTTTTGATCACATTTCCTTCATTCAAGTGCTCAATAAGCACAGTCATAGTAGCATTTGCAGTAAACTGCAAAAACAGCAAATATTACTTGAGATGCATACAATGATGCCATCATGCAAATGCCGCCATTACGTACTATGCCCCAATATCTGAGGCAGGTGTATAAGTCACAACATTTGTGTGATGCCTATCATGAACATATCCTCATTTGCTCTTTCTGTGCCCTCGCAGTTGCTATGGTAAACATTCTAACCAGTACATTTTGTTGTATTTGTGGACTTGATGAAACAGCATCATTTTCTAAATGATGTGCCCTGACCTTTAATTTTCAAAACAGTGTGGCATGCCTCCTTTGGAATCAGAAATAATAAACACTTTTTTTCATGTTATGCCAGACTTCAATAAAATTCACCAATGAACCTCCACAAGGTGTACGAGCTGGTTTGAAGAGAACGTTTTCTGGGATAAACCAAGACTTGCTTGATATTAGCAATATGCCTATGTGGAAACCTCTCTTGTACACAGTGGCCTTCTTGCACTCCACTGTTCAGGTATTACAGACAGAAACCCCATTTTTTATATAAAAGAATCTCTCCTCTGGGAACCACAATAAATCATTCTGGTATTTTATTGAGGCCTACAAGCTTTGTATGTCTCATGCCAAGTGAAGGCCATTTACTGTAGATTCATTCCTTAACTTCAAATGTTCTTCTATTTGGATTAAAAAGCCTGGTGGCAATTTAAATATTTTATTACTTCTAGCTGTACTGGTAGATCTGTTATTTCCCTATTCCTTATTTATATTTTGACTAAGAATAACAAATAATATTGTAATATTAAAACTATTATTTCTTGTATCTCTTGAAGAAGAAATATAAACTAAAAAGACTAAAACACTTTGTCTTACTGTATGAATAGAATTAGGGAAAATATACCATGTTCACTTGTCATAGTACTCTGAAATTTGGATTATTTCCAGTTGTATATACGTATATTATGCTGCATAAGCTATTCACAGAAAGAAAATGTCCATCTTTCTATTAAATAGTTTGCTATATTAATGTCAGCAATGGAATTTGCATTTTAAAAAAGATTGTGTTGGTCATGAGAAAAATCAAAATCTGTATAAAAGCTATATACTGAGAAAGATTAATAATGATATTGATCTAATATGGATATTGGAAGTTGCTAAACAAAATATTTATTATTAATGAAAAAGTAATATATGTATACTTTCATAAATCTAAATAAATTATTACTTGTTATATATTTTCTATAAGGAAAGGCGAAAATTTGGTCCTTTGGGCTGGAATATTCCCTATGAATTCAATTCTGCAGACTTCACAGCCAGTGTTCAATTTATACAGAATCATTTGGATGAATGTGACATTAAGAAAGTAAGTATCTGTAGATTTCTACCTAGAAATGCTGCCAAATATTTATGTATCTCAAATGGAATGAAAATTTCACAGGTTTCTAAGGCTCACTGCAGGTTTGTTAGTGATATAGATGAAAATTCAGGCTGAAGTGTCATTCTGGGTTTACCCCTTTGCTCCTCAACCCCGTGTTTCAAACAACTGATTTATTTGACAAGAATTGTCAAAAAAAAATTGTAGAAAACATATATATCCTGGCAGTATCAGGAAGTGGGATCAGGGAGGAGTGTTTGGATTGAGTTTAATTAAAAGTTGGCAGAATGATCTCGTTCTCACTGGAACTGGCTTAGCAAATTGCATAGCAGATTCAATGCAATGCAAGTCAAAAGCCACTCTTGCATCTCTATCAGTACTGTTCTTCTGCTACCTTATATTGTATTATAAAAATACCTTAATTTAAAAATTTCATAAGCAGAACCATAGTCCTTCAGTGTGTGCAAAATTTTTACATGTGAAAATCACTTGTGTATTTATCTTCAGGATTTGTCTCCATTTTTACAAAAGGAATTTAAACTATGCGTGCATGCTTTTTAAATATAGTGTATATAGTGCTTAATTATGAGGAAAAATGTGCTTTGAATTGCAGGACTATTGCCCAGCCAACACTGCACAGCTAAATTAGACAGGGGGATTAAGTTTCAGAAGTATGTTTATGCCCGTCAGAATCAAAATGCACATTTTGGGCAATAGGGGGGAAGTCATTAAAAGAATGCAGAAACACAGATGAAGGAAAGAGGAGATGTATTTCTGATCACGTTGTGTAAGAAAATGAAACATTCCTTGGCTGCATATATTAATATATATTCAACTGCATGCATTTCTTTCTTCTGAAGTCAAGTCTTTTCTCAGAAGACTCTATCAATCTAGAGTGTGTAAGAAGTATTCTATCCTCCCTCACTGCTCTGCCAAGAGCCAAGAGATTGCAAGGAGCTGGTAATCTTGTACAGAGTGGTTTTAGCCTCCCAATGGTACTGTAATCTGCACAATATTGTTATTATTGGGATTCAAATGCACTTACCTGAACAATTAGAGTTAACTTAAGGCCTCAGTGTGAAAACAATGCCCATTTGTTTATCTTTGCTGGCAGTGCTATACAGACAACATTTTGGCTTCATAAGGCTCATACGTGCTTTTAGTTTTCCTGGATTGTATAATTTACGAAAGAAGAAGAATATGCCTTGCCCGAGAGTGAAAACTGAAGCCAAAGCAGCAATATACAATGCAGTATGCCACTATCTTTTGTATGCATATCTGCACCTATTACAAGATGGATCATACATTAAACAATTGCTTATACAACAAGGAAAAACCATATATATTTTAGACAGCTATTCAGCATTTCCCATAATACATTTAAAATACATGCAGTTAATACTGTAATATTAACAGGATTATCAAAGCAAATGGGCAAATGATATTTTGTTAACCATTTTCAGCTATGGATTGATGCAAATTTGGGTGATATATGAAGCAGAAAAGAACATTTGGTGAAAATCCAAGTCTCACACTTTGATAAACTTCAAGATCCCTGCATATAAATAGAATGCAAACTGATGCGAGGGAGATCTTTGCAACAATAGACTATGACTAAAAACTTGATTTTTGATACATGTTTTTACCTAGGGGATCTCTTGGAGCACAGTCCGTTATATGATTGGAGAAGTACAGTATGGAGGCAGAGTCACTGATGATTATGATAAGCGTCTTCTTAACTGCTTTGCAAGGGTAAGAAAATAAGATGAAACAGTTTTTACTCAAACAAAACTGAAGAATGCTTTTTAAAATATACTCTCAAAACATTAAGGCAGTCACTGTAAGAAATACAGTTTTTAATCAAACAAAACTAAAGAATGCTTTTTAAAATATACTCTCAAAACATTAAGGCAGTCACTGTAAGAAATACAGTTTTTAATCAAACAAAACTAAAGAATGCTTTTTAAAATATACTCTCAAAACATTAAGGCAGTCACTGTAAGAAATGCAGTTTCTGGAAACAGGGTTTTGCTGGACATATGACAAAACTCCTACTGTCTCAGAGACCTATGCTGACCTTGGTTTCCTCCAGCCCCTGTTCTCTTCCTCCTTTCGCTGCTAGTGCTGATTTACTTGCTCTCCATGCAATTGGCAAATTTTTTGAACTACCCTTTCCCCTTGAAGGAAGTTTATGCCAATGCCAAATGAGTGGGCAATGGAAACAAGAAGAAAGTGGATCCTTTAGATTACCTTTCTCTAAATGTTTCCTAAAACTTGGAACAATTGCTAGAAAAATTAAAACTTATTACTTTTGGATGCTGCGTTTCCCTTAAGATCCATACATTAGGACTGTGTAGCTGGATTGAAGAATATGTCTCTTTCATAGGCTTTTGGTTTAAGAAAGACATTCCCAAATCATGAATGAATCAATTAACAGTCTTGATGTACACCTATAGTTTGGCTTTAATGAGTAGCCAATTTTTTTTTTCTATTTGAATCACAAAACTGTTAACTTTTTGCCATTGATTTGTTTAGGTCTGGTTCAGTGAGAAGATGTTTGAAAACACTTTCTGTTTTTATATTGGATATAAAATTCCAGTTTGCAAAACTCTTGAGCAATATCAAGACTACATTTCAACTCTTCCTGCCATGGATAGTCCTGAAGTCTTTGGTCTCCACCCTAATGCAGACATAACGTAAGTAGATTTAACAAGTTGATATTCAGGTTTTTAAAAAGATTTTTTTTAATAACAAAGGACATTTTACTGGGAATTTTAGAGTCTGAATAAATGCAACATTTAAGGAAGCTTTCCTTGACTTCCTAAAGATTAAAGATTCAAGCTGATGCACATATATCTGGACTGAGCTCTGTTGAAATCATTAGGACTTACTTTTGAAGTCAAATGCACAAGACTGTGCTGTAAAGTGCAGCTATTGAAAAGTATAATCAATGTGATTGTGCTATAAACATAAAGCATTTCTCATATGTTTAGGCATAAAATTCAACAGTACTTTTGTCCCACTTTATTATATTAAGTGATCTGGTTGACACTTCTACAAGCAGAACATAGATTAAACAAATTGGAAGAAAAGTAATAATTTTGAATTTTTCAGGAAGTGCTTCTAGTTTAAAAATAAAATTTCAGCCTCAGCACTTTCAAGTAGAAATAAAATGTATGTGAACATCTTTTACCCTTACCAGGTTATTTCTTATATTTAGCTTCAAAAATTGTATAGCTTATTGTAGGATATAATCAGTCTATGAAATTTGTCTCCTTATAAATTCATTTAATTATGTAATGAATTATATAATTTGTATAATGTTCATTCTTTTTTTTTTTTGAAAAAGATTTTATTAATTTTCTACAGACAAACAAAACAAACAAAACATAAAAACATCAACTCTCATATATACATCAAGTGTGTCAGTTGGTTCATCATTTTTGTGCATTCGTTCTGTAGTCTCAATTACAATTATGTTACATAACAACTCATATTGTCAATCCAAACTTATATATCCCAATATCACTTAAAAAAAAAAAAAGTTTTTGACTCTATTTTTAATCATTCATGCTTTATGAGCTAACAATACCTTAAACCAATTTATTCTATAACAAATCCTATCCTCATATCATATCAATCCTTAAAAAACCTTTTATAAATATAATGTCAAATAACAAAATAATAGCAAAACATTCTAACATTCTAAATATTCTATTGTCGTATTTTATCATCTAGCCATTTATAAAAAAGATCCCAAATTTCATAAAATTGTTTATCCTCTTGCTCTCTAATTTCAAATGTCAATCTGCTCATCTCAGCACATTCCAATATTTTCTTAATAATTTCTTCCTGTAATGGTATTTTCTCATTTTTCCAATTTTTAGCAAATACAATCCTAGCCGCTGTTAATACATTTACAATCAGGTATTTCAAATCTTTACTATACATATCAGGTAAAATTCCCAATAAGAAGATCTCCGGTTTCAAGTCTATATGTTTCTTTGTCATTTTTTCCAACCACATGTGAATTATAGTCCAATATTTTCTAGCATCCTCACAAGTCCACCACATATGGTAATACGAGCCGGGTATCTGATGACATTTCCAACATTTTTCAGATTTGTTCTTGAACATTCTTGCTATTCTTGTCGGAGGAAAGTGCCACCTATAAAACATCTTATACAAATTTTCTTTATATGCTGTTGACATTGTCATTTTATAATTTTGAGACCACAATTTCTGCCATTTCTCTAAATCAATCCCATGTCCAAAATTCTTCCCCCAAACAATCATAGTTTCTTTAACTTGTTCTTCCTCCAATTTAATTCCCAGTAAATAACCATATAGTTTTTTAATCACCTTCTCATCAGTACCCATCAAAATCTTATCTAAATCAGTCTGTTTATCATAAAATCCCTCCTTTTTGGAATCTTCATCATACCTTGAATGTATTTGTGCATATGAAAACCAATTCATCTTTATACCTTGTTCCTCTAGGTTTTGGATCGATTTAAGTTCACCCTTTTCATTTAAAAGTTCCCCATATCTAACTGTTTGTTCCTTCTTATAAATTATAGGATAGGAAAATGCTTCAATGGTTGATAACCAAACTGGAATTTTCAAATAACATTGTCTTTTTATCTTCTCCCAATATATAATGTTCATTCTTAATACACTGCTCAAAAAAATAAAAGGAACACAAAAATAAGACATCCTAGATCTGAATGAATGAAATATTCTTATTAAATACTTTGTTCATTACATAGTTGAATGTGCTGACAACAAAATCACACAAAAATTATCAATGGAAATCAAATTTAGCAACCCATGGAGGTCTGGATTTGGAGTTATACTCAAAATTAAAGTGGAAAAAACACTACAGGCTTATCCAACTTTGATGTAATATCCTTAAAACAAGTCAGAATGAGGCTGTGTTGTGTATATGGCCTCCATGTGCCTGTATGACCTCCCTACAATCCCTGGGCATGCTCCTGATGAGGTGGCAGATGGTCTCCTGAGGGATCTCCTCCTACACCTGGACTAAAGCATCCCCCAACTCCTGGACAGTCTGTGGTGCAATGTGGCATTGGTGGATGGAGCGAGACATGATATCCCAGATGTGTTCAATTGGATTCAGGTCTGGGGAACAGGCGGGCCAATCCATAGCATCAATGCCTTCGTCTTGCAGGAACTGCTGACACACTCCAGCCACATGAGGTCTAGCATTGTCGTGCATTAGGAGGAACCCAGGGCCAACTGCACCAGCATATGGTCTCACAAGGGGTCTGAGGATCTCATCTTGGTAGCTAGTGGCAGTCAGGCTTCCTCTGGTGAGCACATGGAGGGCTGTGCGGCCCCCTAAAGAAATGCCACCCCACACCATTACTGACCCACTGCCAAATTGGTCATGCTGGAGGATGTTGCAGGCAGCAGAACGTTCTCCATGGCATCTCCAGACCTGTCATGCCTGTCACATGTGCTCAGCGTGAACCTGCTTTCATCTGTGAAGAGCACAGGGTGCTAGTAGTGAATTTGCCAATCTTGGTGTTCTCTGGAAAATGCCAAACGTCCTGCATGTGTTGGGCTGTAAGCACAACCCCCACCTGTGGACATCGGGCCCTTATACCACCCTCATGGAGTCTGTTTCTGACCGTTTGAGCAGCCACATGTACATTTATGGCCCGCTGGAGGTCATTTTGCAGGGCTTTGGCAGTGGTCCTCCTGTCCCTCCTTGCACAAAGGTGGAGGTAGCAGTCCTGATATTGGGTTGTTGCCTTCCTATGGCCTCCTCCATGTCTTCTGATGCACTGGCCTGTCTCCTGGTAGCGCTTCCATGCTCTAGACACTACGCTGGCAGACACAGCAAACCTTCTTGCCACAGCTCGCATTGATGTGCCATCCTGGATGAGCTGCACGACCTGAGCCACTTGTGTGGGTTGTAGACTCCATCTCATGCTACCACTAGAGTGAAAGCACCACCAGCATTCAAAAGTGACCAAACCATCAGCCAGAAAGCAACTGAGAAGTGGTCTGTGGTCACCACCTGCAGAACCACTCTTTTATTGGGGATGTCTTGGTAACTGCCTATGCTTTCCACCTGTTGTCTATACCATTTGAACAACAGCATGTGAAATTGATTCTCAATCAGTGTTGTTACCTAAGTGGACAGTTTGATTTCACAGAAGTGTGATTGACTTGGAGTTACATTGTGTTGTTTAAGTGTTCCCTTTATTTTTTTTGAGCAGTGTATTTAGGGATTGTTAAAAATAAACTAAAATGCCTCAGTTGTATTACCATCAAAGTTCAAACACATTGTTTATATTTAGTTCCTCTTTTTTACTCTGCTCCATGTCTTTCATTTTCAGCATTTGTAGATCCTTCACATTTTCAGTCATCAGAATAATATCAAGCTCTTGATGTTTCCTTCTTCAGTTTTAAAATCATGTTCATCTTAAAGTCTTGCACTTATATTTTCTTAATATATATTCTGCAGTCCAGGTTGAATAAATACGGAGAGAGCATAGAGCTTTGACTCACTACTTTGCCATCATACTGTGACTTTCTGATTTGCGTATCAATTTTTAATAAGGGCAATGAGATGTTCTGGGATTCCCATTTTTTCTGATCACTTTCCACAGCTTGATATGATCGACACAATGAGAGGCCTTCTTATAGTCAATGAAACACATACTGACTTCTTTTTGGCATTTGGCTTTCTCAGTTATCCAGGGTGTGTCAGAAATAGTGTCTTTTATTAATAATTCTGTGGTCTTTTCTAAAATCAACTTGAATATCTGGCATCTCCCAGAAAGAAGAGAAAAGACATAAAGAAACTGTGACACAACAGTTGCACCATCACTGTCGTATGGCCTGAGGGTGTGTTTTAAACAAAAGGAAAGACTTGGCAACTATCCTTCAAGGCTCCTGCCTTGAGAAGAGGTTGAACCAGAAAACCTCTGAAGTCCCTTCTAGTCCTATGATTTTATGTTCCATGCTGCTCCAAAGGCAGCATATCCCAGGGAATAGGAACTACTACCAGGAAAGCCTGGCATTTCATCCCAAGTCATAGCTCTCTCAAGGTAGGCAGTTTCTCGATAGATAACTGGACTGGATATCAAAGCATGCTTAGAAAAACAATCCCTGATACACTCCATAAGGTTTTATGGGTAATACCCAGCACTTTGAACTCGGTACAGAAACTTATTGTCAGATATTGTGCAGCAGCCTAAGCAATAGGTGGAATTCTATAACAGTGTATTTCTCCAGTTAGTAGCATTGCCACCATTTTCTGTATTAGTTGCAGTTTCCAAGTTACCTCCAGACATAACCTCATATAAAGTGCAGTAGTTCAAACCAAAGCATTTTGGTTCAGGTTGGATTGCAATTGACAGTCCATGATAAGGTCCCATGATTTTATTTATTCACTTAAAACTTTTATATATCTACCCATATTGAACAAAACTCTGGGTGGCTTACAACTAAAAAGACAATATTTACCTATAGTAAAAACATTAAAATCAAAACACCTGGAACTACAGCTAAACTTTCCCATTCAGTGAACAAACTCTCACCTTATCTTGGCATTTGGGAGAAAAGCCAGTTCTTAAGTGTTTTTTAGGCTAAAGGGGTAGGGACCTGTGAAACCTCAGAGGAAATGGTATTCCATAGAGAAGGGGCTGCCAGGGAAATGGCACATTTCTTAAGCCCTGTAAGATGGCAGCCTTTAAGAGAAGGCCTTAGGAACATGCCCATCCTTTTGAATGTGGTAGGACAGGCAGATGTCCTTGGGGAAAGGCAGTCCCAGAAGTGACTTGGTCCTGTGTCATGCAAGGCTTTCAAGCAACTTGAATTTTGCCCAGAAAGAAATTGGAAGCCCGTGTAGCTTGCACACAGCCACAAGGACCCATTCTAGTTTCTCAATATCAATTGCTTTAAACTCCTCTCAGATAACAGGGCACAGATGTGCCTCAATCACTTATTAGGAATCTGCCCACTGGAATCCAACTCCAAGTGAAATTGAGCAACTTTGTGTAGCAGATGCTAGGAATCTCTTGTGTTGCTTTATCTCTCAGAACTGCTTAATTGATCTGGAACTATTGGCTAAAAGGAAACCAGAATTTATTTATTTGTTACCTTTTTTGATCAAGTTTTAAGATCACCACTTGCTGAATAATTTTGGATGGATTGCACAATGCATTTTTTAAAAGATAATCTGTTTCTTCAAGCATTCTCAATAGCTAATTGCTCATTAGTTTCTCAACAACCTCATTTGGAATGCTAGGAAACACTTGATGCAGCAGCTTTTCCAAAGTTTGCTGTGTGAGTTGAGGATACCATCCACTATGCAAAGTTAAAGAACAATATGCTGAAGAATTTAAATGACATTTCTAGTTTGAGAAGCTAGCATCTAACTGTTTGGGGAATCTACAAAAGCTTTAGATGTTTCTCCATGGATGTTTCTTCCCTTGCTTCAAATTTTCTGCTTTAGAATTTAAAACCTTGAAAACCCATTTGGAGCAGTAATATCTCCCTGTCCTTTACAACTTAAAATATTTTCAAAGCAACGCTGAATTTATATGCAGAGCACATGTTTAATAACTGTAGATCTTGTAGACAATCTGGTCATGAATAACAAATTGTTCTGAAAAACTCCAAAGCACTTCAGAGCCTCAGAAACTCGAACCTGAAACTTAGCTTAACTAAAAGTTTCCAGGTTCCACCTTTTCAGGAAAGAGGATGAGAAGATGGTAAGGGAAAAGATGCAAGACAGAAGCCTTTTGAGATAGGTCAACAAAGTGCTTCATATTATACCTGAATACAGCTGTGGGTTTTTCTAAAACTAATAATTGAAAATGAATTTCATATTATGAGCTGTTGCCTATTTTAACTTCTCAGAAATATATTATACAAAAGCCATTTTTTTGGTTACAATCAATTGTCATGGCCAGTCATGGTTTGATCATCTTTAGTTTAATAAATTTGTTGTCTTTTTTCCCCGATGCCAGAAATAGTAGGAATCAATGGAATTATCTGTGGCTTTTTATTGTGGGTTATGTATAGCAATTCTATTTGACAATTTACAGTTCTTAAAAGTTCCGACTTTATTATGTATCATTTAATATTCCTTTCAGATACCAGAGTAACACAGCAGCTGATGTCTTGAACACTATAACCAATATTCAACCAAAAGAGAGTGGAGGTGGAGTAGGAGAAACTCGAGAAGCTATTGTGTATAGATTAGCTGAAGATATGCTTGAGAAACTGCCCCCTGATTATATACCCCATGAGGTAATTGTTCTAAAGTACACATAAGCATGAAAATAATAATCCATAGTGGTAAACCCCATGTGTTGTTTAAGAGTGCTGAAAGGAAATACTCTCCACAACCACTTCTTTGTTTGTTGATTTCACACTTCTGCTATTGGGCAATTCTTTTTCCAGTCATGGCCGATAACTGAGGACCACAGAAATATCATGGTTGTGTTGTGCTATCGCTGGAGGAAATAGACAATATTTGGGGGAGAGTGTGAGTTTTATGGCATTGTTTAATATATTTTACAATTGCTTTTACAAAAGCAAAAAAAATTCCTTGTATCTTCTTTGTGGTCAAGTATCAGAAGTGGGGATGGATTCTGGATATCATCCAAATAGCCCTGTTGGACTACTTGGAGCAGCTATTTCAATTTTGCTAAAGGATCATATAAATCATACAGCAATTATTGAAACAATGTTTTGTTGGCAAATGCCTTGGCAAAATGTGAAATGCTGCATTCCAACAAAAGAACCTCATCCCAATTTATTATTTTTATGTATTTATTTATTGATCCAATTTATGTGTCCACCCTTCTTAGCAAATGACTTTGAGCAGCAAACAAAATTAAAATACCATAATTATAAAGCATGAAATTGGAGCTATAATGGCTTGAGCTGTTTTGCACTGCCATAATTTAAGGAAGACTATAATTAACTCCAATCAGACAATATATTTATTCTTGACTCATCTTGGATCATATATTTATTCTTCTGAGGGATTTCCATAGGATAGACATTACTTACCTCAGCAAATGCTATTCAGTTTGAATCCAAAAGGTTGGTACAGTATGATTTGGCTTAGCCGGGTATAAATAAAAGATGCCAAGCCTTTTCTTTTTGTTTGATTGAAAGAAAAGTATCTAGTAATATTTTAAGCAGTAGTTGAAATTTGAACTCTTTGAACAAGATCAATCTGAGCCAGAAATTATTCAGGCTCATTTCTGAGCTCTGCAACATTATCATTGGAACATTACCTTGTTTTTAAGTACGCTATCAGCATTACTTGATTGAAAGCCTTAGATTAAATATTCATTTCCAAAGTTCTCAGTATCTTAATTCCAAGGGAATTAAAAGTTTATTAAAAAGTTTATCTAGTGATTCTCCACTACTCATTGTCTAAAAAAGAACTAAAATCACTAAGGCTGCACTAAATGTTAATGAAAAAGAGGCAAAAGTAGCAGCTTTGAGGGCAAATAATTTCAACACCTATCCCTGCTTCTTCTGTTTCTTATTCACTAGTGTCTTTTCAAAGCTGCTTCTTTTCTTAATATGTGTTTTTGAAAATACTTTTTAATTTAAAAAAAGGGATGTCTTCCTGAGGTGATCCTGTCTCCCACCACCACGAAAAAGATGTCATTATATGATAATATCAGCAAATAAAATTAAAATAAAGAGAATTTTACTTCTGGATAGATGAATGGATGAAATATGAAATGCTTTGTCCTGCTTTATAACCTTCTGCTTCCAATAGACTCGGATAGGACTTTTATTTTGTAGAGAATAGTTTTCTGAAATGCAACCATCTTGCTTTAGCCGGACTCTCAGAAGAAATCCTCGGGTGCTTAATAAGAATGAAATGAGTCCCTTCATGATGTTAAAATATGAATTTTGCTGTATATGTATCTAATGATTCTAGCTTGAAAAATTATTAGCTAATAATTTACCAATGAGTATGTTTCCCTTGATTCCATATTTCACATGAAAGGTCATGTGCATCCTTAGATTGTAATAACTGCAAACAGATGGGTATATTAATGAATAATTTTCATATTTATAGTCAAGATGCTGTAAACATTGGCACATCTGTGCTGCCATTCAAAATTCTGATGAGGAGTTCAAGAGCAATGAGAAAAGATGCTATAAAGATTCATCCAGAAGAGATATGAAAGAATAAGACAAATATTAAAGTTGTAATTTCTCCTCTTGTTTAAAGAAAAAAACATAAAAGCTTTCTTAAATGTAGGATATATTTACTGTTGTTGCTTACTGTACTTATTTCTCAGAATGTAATAGTTATCTGAATTTTCTGTAACAATGGCTTACAAATCTTAAATAAATGTAAGAATATAATAATTGCATTGCTATCCACTAACTGGATAGTCATTTCCACTGTATATCTGAGCTTAGATTATTATAATGTCTTGTGATTTAAGGCATATTCCAATGAGAGCTGCTCACAGATATTCTCCATTAGAATTCATGGTGGCTGCATAGAATTTTTTTATGAAATTGATCCACTATAATTATTTGAACGCATACAGGAATACTAAAGTTTTAAAGATACACTTGGTTTTGCAATAGCATTATAGTACTTCTTTCTTTTTTCTAAAAGAAGAAGAAGAAGAAGCATGATCAGAGGTCCTTGGTGCTGTCTGAACTTGGTTGTTGTTTTTTTGCAGATGTTTCATTACCCAAACTAGTAATACCATCAAAGCACTTCATTTCAACCCTTAGCTACAAATATTCTCCTCTATCAGTAAAGCATGGTCAATTTCTGGGTTGAACTTTTAAATTTATTTTTTATAATCTATTGTCTTCATTCTCACATATTCACATGATTTGCTGTACATATTTTCACAATAGCCCACCAAATCAGTATCTAACGTTCATTTAAGCCAGCCTGTTGTAAGGGTGAAGTTGCACTTCAAACTGGTGTACCATGAAAGAGCAAAATAAATTCATTATCAATGTATCAAGATTATTCTCAATGGGCTTTTACTATGATTTGGGAAATTCTACCTCCTGCACCAAATGGGAACTAAATAGGTTGGTTGGGAAGACGAGAAGGAAATTGCTTGTTTACAGTGCTGATGCACATGAACAGGCAGATCCTATAGTACTGTAAATAGGAATATTGGTGCCTAAATATTATTGCTAAATGCCTTGTTGATTGATTTGTTTTCTTTTAATAATTTTTATTTAGGTAAAAGCTCGTTTAGTTAAAATGGGCCACCTTAATTCCATGAACATTTTTCTTCGTCAAGAAATTGACCGAATGCAAAAAGTTATCAAAATCGTCCGAAACAGCCTCATTGACCTTAAACTAGCCATAGAAGGAACTATTATTATGAGCGAGGTAACCAAGTACAGTATTATGTATAATAATTCATTCTGAGATAAAGACATTTTCTCTTCAAATACGCCATGACACATTTTAACTTTCATTTCTCCAGAACCTAAGGGATGCTCTTGATAACATGTATGATGCTCGAATTCCTCAGCTCTGGAAGCGTGTATCATGGGATTCTTCTACCCTGGGTTTCTGGTTTACTGAACTTTTAGAAAGAAATTCCCAGTTCCGTGTTTGGATCTTCGAAGGAAGACCACATGTGTTTTGGATGACTGGATTTTTTAATCCTCAGGGTAAATATCATTTATTATAAATAAAATAAACAATATGTTATGTTATAAGAGTGAAGTCATACTAGTCTATTATAACTTTTCCATTTCATTTGATTTATTCTATCACATTCATAGAGAAGTGGAGGCAGAAATCCAATATATATATAATGAACTTTTAAAATTTCTGTTGGATTCATGTGAAAGTCATATTTCTCCTTATCTATTATTTAAACAAACCAGTGAATATATCATCATTTAAGCCATACGTATTAAATATATACATACACTTCTTTCTAAAATTGTTGACATGTTTCATATAGGTGTTTCATATAGGTGAAAGTCAATATGCAGGCACCATTATCAAGGATTCCCCCCCCCCACATTTTTATATAGAATTTTATTACAATTTGAAATAATTAAATGACAATTTATTGTATCAAATGAACAAAATTCTGCAGTTCATAAAGTGATTTAAAAATTCATTGTTCTTTTAAGAATTGCTTTTGAAATTCTTATCCTGGTCCTGATTAGAGGATTATTTACCCCTTATTGGCACTTTTCTTTTATTTACAAAAGACATTAACAGGGTTTAAAAAACCAAAACAAGGGGAAGATAAATAATTGCAAGAGAATACAACCAAGCTATTTGGTATCATCAATAGTTCGATGACTCTTGTGATGAATTGATGCACTGTATAGTTCTTCTAAAAGTTTATTGCTGTATTTCTTTCTTTGTCCAAGTTCAACACTCAGTTTAAAAGCATTATGCTTCTCCAAATGTAAAACACAATCCAGGGCTTTAGTCTATACCCAGACCAGACCAGCAGCCTATAAATTTATAATTGTATTTTTCTTATTTTGTTAATTTACCCATATTTTGTATTACATAATTTTGCTGAGTATTTTAGTGGTTCTTTTTTATGTGAATGTTTTAGCCATAAAACACTACAGTATAAAAATGTATACAAGAAAAAAATTGTATTAAACGTGTCTATTCTTTGGCTTTTTTTTACAGGCTTTCTAACAGCTATGAGACAAGAAGTTACAAGAGCACATAAAGGCTGGGCTTTGGATACAGTGACCATCCATAATGAAGTGCTGAAACAGATCAAAGAAGAGATAACAGCAGCCCCTCCTGTAAGTATACTGTGGATACATCCTTCTTTTCCCATTAATTTCTAAACTAATTCTATGTTATGATCATTCTAACCTGATTATTTTTTATTTAAAAAAAAAAAAGATTTGGTTTCTATTTACTTTACATTTTTTAACAATGAAATGGGCAATAAAAGAAAGAAAGCATGTGTGATTTTCATTATGTAGCCCTGACTTGCTCCTTTCCTACCTTCCATTACCAAAGTAGCAAAGATGGAGGTGGGAGATAGAGGAGGATGACATCACTGTAACAAAAACTTCTCTAGGTTGATTTGCTTCCGTCATCTGAGGGCGAGGAGGGGCTTTGCAGGAAATGTAAGATTCTACAAGGTATTTTTCTTATTGCATTCTTAGGGAATTAGAGAATATACTGGTTGAGACCGTGCCTGGATAGAAAGGCAGATAAGCATAAAACAGAAAACTCCTTTTCTAGATTTCACAGCCCAAAAAGTATTTCAATTCTTTTCAGTAAACACAAATATATGTTACATTGTTCATTATCATTCAGAAACATTATAGCTTGTTTCACTTTCTCAAATTTTGCTAGTTTTTTTTTTTTTTACATTTTGCTAATTATACTATAGTTTATACTGCACAGGTTAAATCAGTCCAGTTATGTTATAATATTAAAAGTTGATAATTTTCTAACCATAATCATTATACATTCTTTTTATATAGGAAGGGGTTTATATCTATGGATTATACTTGGATGGAGCTGGATGGGACAGACGTAATAATAAGCTTACTGAATCTACAGCAAAGATTCTTTTCACTTTACTTCCTGTTGTACATATATTTGCAATTAACACAACAGGCCCAAGAGATCCTAAACTTTATGTTTGTCCCATTTATAAGAAGCCAAGAAGAACAGATTTGACCTATATCACTGCAATCTATCTAAGAACAACTGTTTCTCCTGATCATTGGATACTGAGAGGAGTAGCTCTTCTGTGTGACATTAAATAAATTCTAGTCCTTGGAGTACAACAGAAACATGCAACATGAGGTTACAAAAATTATTTTTTCCTTAAAATTAGATATTCTGTTTCCTCTTTCTAGCAATTCTTGTATTGTTATGTTTTGTTTCCTATTATATTAAATCTTATTGTCAAAATGTAAAATCAGTTTTAAGTTTTGGTCTTTTTCTCTTTTCCATAATACTTTATAACTAAACATATTGTAGTGTTTGAATTATATGGGACAAGTTTTTGGAATTTCTGTAGGAACTAGGCTTTTTAAAATTAAGCATTAATTTTAAAATTAAGTGTTAAAATTAAGTGTTTTCTTAGAACCCAAGTTGGTTGGTGAATCAACTGCCTATCAGAAGCTATAGAACAGCATATATCATTTTTGAAAGTTTTGAAAGAAATTTTGAAAGAAATGTGTGTGGACATCAGTGATAGTATTCTACCAGTTTGGCTCAGTTTGGGCAAACCGGTAGTAAAAAATGCTACTGTTCGGCTGAACCAGTATTTCTTTCTTTTTTTTCCTCCTGACAATCAGCTATGCTGGGATTCCCCCTCACCGTCTTACTGCTTCACCTAGGAGGCTGCCCTGAGTCCCAGGAGGCAAAAAGGGGCATGCGAGGGGGGAGCTACACACATCCCCGCTCCATTTTTTGCCTCCTGGGCCTCAGGGAAGTCTCCTGGGAGCAAAAATGGGCTCCCAGGAGGCTTCCCTGAGGCCCAGGAGGCAAAAAAAACAGAGCAGGGGGGTGCTGCAAAAGAAGAAGAGGAAGAAGAAGCCATGTCTGCCCAGTCACATGGCCACTGTCATCTAGCCCTACCCATAGAACCGACAGTAAAACAATTTGCATTCCACCCCTGGTGGACATTTCTTTAAAAAGGCATTGCAAGTAATATCTCAGGCACAACATTTTAAAGCAAGTTTAACTGGATTGAAATCTAAGAAAGCCAAAGGAGGGGGAGGCATTTCTTTGCGTGAGATGTAACCTACAACCATTATAAGTATAATCACAAAGGCTGCTATTGGAACAAATTTTGCTACAGAGAATATTTAAAATTTTAGACTAACGTGCCTTTACAGGTGGAAAAACAGCACTTCCAAACTTATCTCTGAGGGCAAAACTTTCACAATGAGCAGTAGAAGGCACTAACATTGGACAATGACACTAAACTTTCTCAGATAGTGGGTGGTCAGCTCATAGTTGCGTATAGACATCCATGAAACCTGAAGTAGATTCTTATAAGGGAGCAGGAAGAAACAAAATTACAATTATGGTAAACCTGAAATAAGCACAGATGTCTATATTGCCCTACACTAAGTACCAAGACAGGTCCTAAGAAGAAGATAAACATACTTTCTTCTAATGTGATGTATGCCATCATTTGCTGACCAAACCCCTCTGGATAGGAGGACCTTTCTGCCAAATAATTAAAGAGTGAAAGTTTGACATCAAGGCACAAGAACAAAATAATAACAGAGTATTTCAATTTGTCAGGATATTTTGTGGCAGATTTCAAAGTGGCTGATATTTGGGTGGAGGGGTTAAAAAAGAGCCCTGAATGAGAGATTCCTGCATCCACATACCTACAAAAGTTTCAGGCAAACTCAGAAGGTCCCAACAAACAGTATGGGATTTATAACACAATTACAATTGTTAATTTATAAAACACAGGTAATCTGACTTACATTTAACATGTATCTGCATAACCTGTTTTCTCCTCCCTTTCCTCCTACCCCATTTAATTTCAATTTAAAACCTGTAATCAATTTGCCACTCTGTTATGTATCTGGTGAAGTAAAATACAGTTCCTGAAATACGACAAGCTAACATGTCTCCTCTTCTATACTGCAAACCCAGTAAGTCAATCATATACCAATTTTGCCTGCTATAAGAAGTATCTGATGAACTACTTTGCACATATTGTATGTCATGATTTGCTTGAACATAGTTTATTTGTTAAATTACTATTGGGATGTACAATATATTATACCATGAACCATGGTTAATTTATAACATACAATGGTCACGTTTTCACAGTGCATTAAGTCAGATCCAAACAAATCCCATGACGGCAAGTCATAATATATGAACCCACACATAAATATCCTTAATACCTCTCATGCTAAGGCGTTTCCTGTCTCTAATATGGTGTTACCAGATACAAGGATCAGAGTTAACATAAAGAATGCAAATCACTTTCCATTTCATTGGCTGTTAGGTTTTTTTTCTAAGAAGTTTTTTTTTATTTCAACAATTTATGACAAAATGCTTTTTCTTTGAGATTATTTATACTTGATCCATTTTGACAGAATGCTTCAAATTAAGCTGTGCAGAAAGATAACTCGGCTCTGATGTTCAAAATCATAATTACTTAGCTGGTAATTTTTCACTGTGTTGCCCTACACTAAGTACCAACATTACTTAGCTGGTAATTTTTCACTGTTTAAATCTCAGAAAGCTACTTTTGTACCTATTCCATTAGTTATTTCCAGCTATGAAAATGTTGAGCCTAAATGTAATGATCTACTTTAAGGGGCTGATTAGGGTTATGTTCATTTTATTTTATCAAAATTTCCATCAGACATAGAGCATGATTACCAAGATAGTGATGAAATAGTTCACTGCCTTAACCATAATAAATTATTTCCAGTTTTTTACCAAACTGCTTGGTATGGTACAATGCTTTTGCAATACCTGTCTTAAACCATCTTTCTATCAATTAATCATAGGCATAGTGTGGGTGGTTTATTGCTAAAGTAAATCAAAAGTATTGACATATCACAAATTTGCAAGTGGGGACTTATTTCCCTTGCTGATTATTCATTAAAAAACATTTATCATTTCAAACTAAAGGATTTCATTAGAAAAGAAAAAAATTGGGTTCAGTGAAGCTGATTTACTCAATCCTTTTCTAACTGCTCTTTTAAACCATAGTTCTTCCTAGAAATTAAAATAATTCTAAAAAGGAATTGAACTTAGTCAATGATATATTCATAAATTCAATACCCCACAAGCTGGTACTGGAATTCAGGTTACTCAATTTCCACCTAGTAGGTGAATGGTGATATCAGCTGATGGTCCTGGGAATTGAACATCCAGCATATGTGAAGGATCTTGGTGAAAAAAAAAGAGGTTCAAAATGGCATTTTACCCCATATCCTTGGAAATCTGATCTGGGATGCATGTCTTCCTTATCCCCATTTTTTTTTCTTTAAAGTTTGGGGAAACAGAATTAGTTAAAGAAAAAAGTCTTTGGAATTCACTTTTTTAGTTACATATGACAGACCATGGGGAAGATGGAGGAAGATGGAGACTGACTTTTAAATTTCTGATATAGGTCCTTTGTTACTCTACAATACTGCAATAGGAATTGGGTAGATGGCCTGCAAGGGATCTCAGAGGTCAGCCAGTCCAACTGGGAGGGGAGGGATGAAGATTCTACATAAATGATCTCTGTGATCATATTAAGAGCAACTGCGTTCTTTTCGCTGATGATGTAAAGCTATTCAACACCACCAACAATACTGGTACACTTCAAAAAGACCTTGACTATGTATCACAGGGGTGGGCAAACTACGGCCCGTGGGCCACATCCGGCCCGTTGGTCTGTCCAATCCGGCCCGCCCCTGCCCTGAAAAAAAATTGCTGGGCGTGGCATATTGCCCTGCGCCGCGTGGCCCCCAAAGCTGCAAAACAGTGCGGAGCGCTCTTGGAGTAGGAAGAAAAGAAGAACTTTGCAAAGGCCTCGGCTGAGAGTTTGAAATCACCTTTGAGAGCAACCTCTCCGAAGGTGAGTCCCCGCCGATCCCGCTTTTTTTCCCAGGGCTTCCAGGCTGAAACTTTGCACAGGCAAAGTTTGCAGGTGGGAGCGTCTTCCCGCCGAGGAAAGGGAAGGGTTTCGCCTGGTGAGCAGGTGGGCGGGAGGAGGCGACCCGGTGGCGCTCCTGGTTTCCCCTCCATCGCACTGTGCAAAGTTTCAGCCTGGAAGCCCTTTCGGCTTCCTTTTAACTCGCGGGCGCTCGCGCCTGGCCCCAAGCCACACGGCAGAGGGAAGCCTGGAGCTTGGCCGGGTCGCCTCCTTCAAGCAGGCCACCCATCCGCCCGCCAGGCAGAACCCTTCCCTTTCCTCGGCGGGAAGACGCTCCCACCTGCAAACTTTGCCTGTGCAAAGTTTAAGCCTGGAAGCCCTTTCGGCTTCCTTTTAACTCATGGGCGCTCGTGCCTGGCCCCAAGCCACGCGGCGGAGGGAAGCCCAGCGGGTGGGCGGCCTGCTTGAAGGAGGCGACCCGGCCAAGCTCCAGGCTTCCCTCCGCTGCGCGGCTTGGGGCCAGGCGCGAGCGCCCGTGAGTTAAAAGGAAGCCGAAAGGGCTTCCAGGCTTAAATTTGCACAGGCAAAGTTTGCAGGCGGGAGCGTCTTCCCGCAGAGGAAAGGGAAGGGTTCCGCCCGGCGGGCGGGTGGGCGGGCTGCTTGGAGGAGGCGACCCGGCCGCACTCCAGGTTTCCCTCCGCCGGGTGGCTCGTGGCCAGGCACAAGCGCCCGCCAGGCGGTGGAGGGAAGCCCGGAGTGCCGCTGAGTTGCCTCCTCCAAGCAGCCTGCCCACCGGGCAGAACCCTTCCCACTCATCCCTTGGGTGTCTGCCTCGTTCCTCTCTCAGTCGCTCTCTCGCTCCTCCACCAGCCCAGAAAAGAAAGAGAAAAAGAGGCGAATAGTTATTCTCAGCCGAAACAACCAGAAACAAAGGCAGGCAGGCAGAACGGAGCACTGGCTTGAACCGTGGGCAGCTGTGTGGGGGTGAACGGGCACTTCGGAGGAGCTGCGCTAACAGGAAACCACCCTGCCGGCTTCTTTGAAGCAGTTTCTTCCTGGGCTGGTAGAGGAGCAAGAGAGCAACTGAGAGAGGAACGAGGCAGACACCCGAGGAATGAGCGGGAAGGGTTCTGCCTGGCGGGCGGGCTGCTTGGAGGAGGCGACCCGGCGGTGCTCCGGGTTTCCCCTCCACCATGCGGCTTGGAGCCAGACGCGAACACCCGAGAGAAAAAAGCAAGCTGCAAGTTGCTGGGAAGTTGCTCGGGTGCTGGGAGCCGCTGTCGTGGTGAGCGGCTCATCAGGCACATATGCGAGGAGGAGGGCTTTTAAAGTGCTGCCCGAGCAGGACCGCCGAGCCGGGAAATGGGGCACCAAGGCAGGGCAAGGCTCCACCAGCAGCGGCCGAGCTTTAGGTGGGCTTGGATGCCCCTGAGCGCGGTTTGCTGTTTGTTCTCTCCTGGGACTCGCGTTTGGAAAGCGTGGAGAGTAGTAGCAGGAGCAGCCACAGTGTTACTTTTTCTTATATATAATATATATATATATATATTATATATATATATATATATATATATATATATATATATATATATATATATATATATATATTTTCTGAGGTTCTCGCGGGTACTTGTATGTGGATCTTTGGTTATTCGGGTTTTCTCCCGCGTAAGATTGGAAGTATCTAGGCAACGTTTCGATGAAGTCTCATTCATCATCTTCAGGCTTGGTCTTCAGCTCTGTGCTTCTCAGAGTGATGTGAGCTTGCAGCTGCTTCTTCCTTTTAACTGTTCCTGGGGGTGTGACTTGATTGGCTGGGGGGTTGGCTGTGTTCTGATTGGATGGGGGGGTGTTCTCATTGGTTGGGGGTTTGGCTGTCCCACCACATACATTGGACAGACTAACAGAAGAATAGGTGCACGCATTGAAGAACATAAGAACTCAATCAAAAAGGAAGAACCGACCTCTTCCCTGGTCCAACACCTCAAAGCCACAGGACATGAGATTGACTTTAAAAATACCAGAACTATCGCCAAAACCGAACACTTCAGCAGCAGAATCATCAGAGAAGCCATAGAGATAGAAAAACGCCCACACAGCATGAATAAACAAGATGATGCCTCCCGCCTACCAGCCATTTGGAAACCCGCCCTCATGAACAGACGCGTACCTAACATGAAGAATGACACCAGACCCACACCCCTGATAGCCACACAAGATGCCACCACCACACTTCCACGTAGAAAGCAGACTCACACCCACACAGAAGATGAAACACGACCACGGACCAGAAGCTGTACTGCAGCTGCATCACTACCCACCTCAAACCCCTCTGAGCCATACATGAAGTGAACTGACCCCCACCATGAAGATGCAGCACGACCACGAACTCGAAGCCAAACAGCAAGATCACAGCTCACCAGCTCAAACCTTCCAGCAACTAAGACTAACCTGAGCACAATCAAGCCCCCACCTGAACAGAACATGCCTCCAGCCAATCAGAACACAGCCAACCCCCCAACCAATCAGAACACAGCCAAACCCCCAACCAATGAGAACACCCCCCCATCCAATCAGAACACAGCCAAGCCCCCAGCCAATCAAGTCACACCCGCAGGAGCAGTTAAAAGGAAGAAGCAGCTGCAAGCTCACATCACTCTGAGAAGCACAGAGCTGAAGACCAAGCCTGAAGATGATGAATGAGACTTCATCGAAACGTTGCCTAGATACTTCCAATCTTATGCGGGAGAAAACCCGAATAACCAAAGTTCCACATATATATATATATATATATATATATATATATATATATATATATATATATATATATATTATAATATATATATGATATATATGTATATGTATATGTATATGTATATGTATATGTATATGTATATGTTTATGTATATGTATATATATATTATAAAGGGCCCATTATTGTTTCGGCCCTTGAACACAGATCTGATTTTCCATGTGGCCCCCGACAGAAATTAATTGCCCACCCCTGATGTATCAGAATGGTCAAACAAATGGCAACTTCAAATCTCAACAAATAAATGCTCTGTCCTACATATTGGCAAAAAAAATCAGAAAATAAAATACAAGCTGAATAGTCAAGACCTTGTTGATGATCCAAACTCTGTCAAGGACCTTGGAGTACTCATTTCTAATGATCTAAGTGCTAGAGCCTACAACATAGCCTACATAGCCAAAAAGGCATTAAGAGTTGTTTACCTAATCCTGCATAGCTTTTTCTCCGGTAATATCACACTACTAACTAGAGCATACAAAACATTTGTTAGACCAATACTTGAATACAACTCATCTGTCTGGAACCCGCATCACCTATCTGATATTAATACAGTTGAGAAAGTCCAGAAATATTTCATAAAAAGAGTTCTCCACTCCTCTACTCGTTGTAGAATACCTTATGCCATCAGACTTGAAATTCTAGACCTAGAAAACCTAGAACTACGCTGCCTTCAGTCCGATCTAAATATAATACATAAAATTATATATTGCAATGTCCTACCTGTCAATGAATACTTCATCTTCAACCATAACAATACAAGAGCACACAATAGATACAAATTCAAGGTAAATCGCACCAAACTTGATTGCAGGAAATATGACTTTAGCAACAGAGTGGTCAATGTCTGGAATACTCTACCTGACTCTGTAGTTTCTTCCCCGAACCCCAAAAACTTTAATCTTAAAATGTCAACTATTGACCTCCCTTTCCTAACAGGTATGTAGGGGTCTGCATAAGCACACCAATGTGCCTACCATCCCTATCCTATTGTTTCTTTCTTTTTTCTTATATGTATCCATTTAATGTATTCATAACCATGCTTATACCTGCTATCTTATAATAGTGTGACAAAATAAAATAAATACACATATATAATAAAGAAGCCAGATGAGGCTCTCCTCCATGTGAGTGACATTGAATTGGCCATGCCCACCCAATCACATTATCACCAAGCCATGCCCAACCGGTTACATGACCACCAAGCCACACCCACAAATTCAGCCACAGAACCAGTTGTTTAGTAATTTGAATCCCACCCCTGGAGAGGGGGGAAGAGAGAAAAAGAGAGGGAGAAAGAGGGAAAGAGAGAGAGAGGAGGAAAGAGAGAGGGGGAATGAGAAAGAGAGAGAAGGAAGAGACAAGAAAGAAAAGAAAGAGAAAAGGGAAAGAAAGAAAAAGAGAGAGAGAAAGGAAGTGAAAGGAAGAAATGGAAGATGGAAGGGACAGAAAGAAAAAGAAAGAAAGAAAGAGAGGGAGAAAGTGAATGAGATATATGAATGGATAGATAAATACATGGAGGGAAGGAGGGAGGGAGAGAGAGAAAAAGGAGAAGAAGGAAGGACACAAACCCTGGCTTCAGAAGACTCTTTGAAGTACCGCAGCAATCTAGGGCTAGCCTGCAAGGGATCTCGGAGGTCGTCAAGTCCAACCCACTGTTCCATCCGGTGATCCTTACAGAATCAAAGAATAGCAGGCTTAGAAGAGAGTGTGTGTGTGTGTGTGTTTCAAGTAACTCTGGGGAGATCAGTCATAATTAGAACACTTGCTAAGCAACCGGCCATTAAGCGAGGACCACTTGTATTTGGTTTGCCAGGCACATGGCCACCTGGCCATGCCCACCAAGCCATGCCTATCCGGTCACATGACCACCAAACCATGCCCACCCGGTCATGTGACCACCCACAGAACCAGTTGTTGCAAAATTTGAATCCCACCCAATTCCTTCTGTGAAAGTAAAGAAATTTCCATCTTTCAGCAGATCCAAAATTCCAATCCAGTTACCAATTTTGGGTGGCAAAAATCTGAATAACTACTAGATGGCAGCAAAGACTCTGTTTTGTATGCCAAGTTATATGCCACATTTAGTTCTGAAATTATACTCAGCAGCTTCATAGACCATTAGAATAGATTTTTAAAAAGGTGAAGAGTCAATGCTATAAAAGTATAAAATCAAAAGGTGCAAATCCACATTATCATTCCCTTTCAAAGTAAGCAACATTATGTAAAGTATAGAAACCAAGAATGAAACATTAAGCTAAGGTACAATGTAGGGAAATTAAAGTATAATAAAAGGAAATATAGTTAAATCTGATTCCTATCAACACTACTCACTGTATCTAACCATCTAAAGATATTGTATACACACATATTGTACACACACACACACATACCTATATTAAAAACTAAAGCTGAATAATTTGGTATGCATCCTATTTATTCCAATACATTATATCCCCTGAACACTCAACCTTCTTAAAATAAATGAGGATTAAAACAGTTTCTTTTTTCATTTCAAATGCAACTGGGTTTTGAATGAGACCCTGCTGATCATCAGCCCAGCATCCTAATCACGTGAGCCACCATGCTCCCTATTGCACCAATAAAGGAATGTCATTATATAAAACTTGATGCAGCCAAAATTTAAATATTAGGTGTATTTGGAACCCAGCTTGCCAGAAAGGATATTACAGAGTAGTGGGAAAATAAGAGCAACTAAGAAAAGCATGACATGAAATCTGTAATACATTGCCTGAAAGAAATATGGTTGATTTTTTTTTCTCTTTCTTGCAGTATTAAGAGATTTGAACAGTTCACTTGACTTAGTTGGGCTGAATTTCATCTGAAGGTATATAGCCTAGTGGTTTATCAAACCATCACTGTTACTAGAGGTATGAGTGGCAGCTGTAAAATGAACATATTCCTACTTTAGCTGGTGCTGTAGCAGGGGTGGGATTCTATCGGTTCTGTCCTGTTCTATAGAACCAATTGTTACAGTTCCCAGTAGTTCGGAGAATCGGTAAAATGGGCCCCTGGCTGGCCCCGCCCCTCTCCGCCCGCTTCTCCGCTCACTACCCAGTCAGTCCTTATTGTGCATGTGCAACATCGCATGCATAAACGACAAGCTGACTGCATTCTAACCCCGCCCCTCCTTATCATGGCCATCTGCCATCGCTGCCTACAGTCTGCCTTCGCCCACCTGCCAGCCAGCCATCGCTGGCTGCCTTCCACCATGATCTCCTTAGGTAAGTCAGGCTCTGCATGCAAGCCCTGGTCACCTACCTGTCGCCATTAGTCACCTAATTTGTCCCTAATTTTCACAAAGATAAGGGGAGTGAAGGGGAAGCACATTCAGACTTGCAAGGTTCTGTTACTGTAACCTTTAATAATAAAAAATGTATTAACATTCCAAGGGTCTTGGGTCTTGTCTATCCCAAAGGGCTGGCAGAAAAATTCCTTCAAAAAGTGAATTTGTGGTAGAAAAAGTAGCATAATCTCCTCTTGTATGTTTTCAGCAAGCCACACTTGAACTGCTCTTTCCATTTGTAAAGAGGGTTCATTGGCCTATTTTATATTTCAATATAATATTTATGTATTTATTTAAATCTCAAAGCTTGCAGTTAGACAAACAGAGCAGAAATCTTGTAGCTTACAATTCATGCAGAGTTTCTGCATAATATGGAATTTCTCATAAATTGGTTCTGGGAGGCACAATAAGTACCAAAAATGATGAGCCAAACAAATTTGTCCCATAATGTAAATAAATTTAATGCATTGCCAAACAAAAGATAATTCACATTTTAGGCAATATGTAAAAAGATAAGAGTTGTATGTCATTGCTTTATATGAGAAATAAACCAAAAAATACTTACATTAAATAAAATAAAAATGTCATTTTGTCTGTACTGATGAAAAAAGAAGTGCAAAAATACACAAAATGAAGCAAAGATAAGACTGCAAGGAGATGCGCAGAGGGCAAGAGCTATCACATGACTAATGTATCACCCTTTGTTTTGGCTGGTAAGGGTAGTGAGTCATGAGGCAATTGACAAGAAGTTCTAGCTTGTGTATTGGGTACTGAAAAAATGACAAATACTAGGACAAAATGTTCTGTCAAAATGAGTTAAGTACCAAATTCAATTAGTTTCAAAGCGGTTGAGTACCGAGGTACCATTGTACAGCTTTTTAAACCATGTGAGTGTCTTTTAAGGAACTGAAGTAGAGGGAAGGGCCTTAAACAGGAAATCTCAATTTCCTTTCCTGAATCCATCCCTTTCTCACTGCTGTTGTCACCATTCATTTGCTTGTCCTTCCTGGTCTTAAAAAAAAAAAAAAAAATCACTTCTCCAGAAAGAGAAGATAAAATTATGTAAAATGGGATGACACAACCTTGTTCAGACTATGGGTCACATAGGGCTTGTGAAAACCCTGCCAGCAACATGTAGGATTTTAATTAAAGTAATTTAACATAATTAATTACTCTCTCTATAATTAATAACACCCTCCCTTCTGTCACATTAAACATAACAATTCAGCAGGAATGTTTAGAGAAACTAGGGTTTCCTTCCATGCAGCATAATGATCACTCTGTGACTTCCTTTTACAGTTCACAGCTTTGCAAATCAGGCTGAAATAGCAAGCCGGAGAAACAGCAGCAGTGTCAAAAGAATCCAGTTCATTGGCAATGAACTCCTTGTTTTAATGTGGTCTCTGGCAGGTGTCTAATAGAACTATTCCTCCCCATCTCCCATTTGTGTCTGTTGTTTTTGATCCAAATGGAGACTCCAAATCAGCAGTTCTCCCACTCTGAAGGCAGCACCACAGCAATTGCAGGAAATCAATCAAGCATTGCCTTGAGTTACAAACTATCGCTGCCTGGCTTCTTGTTGGCCATTTCCTGAAGTGGCATTGCAGTGGCTAAAAAATAATTCCTGGCTAACATTCTGAGAAGTTTTCTTCGCTGAAGTTTCAAATTACCTTAAACTCTTGTGTTTCAGAAGCTGCAATGTAATATTGTATAAATAAATAAACTACAACATTATGCCTATAAGTCTGCAGAGAAGAATTTCATTGATCAGCTAGATTTCCCATCCATCCTTTGCATATTCTATGAAAACTGTGAAGGGGTCAAAATAATTTCATTCTGGAGATTCAAATGCACTATTCAAATCTGATATATTGCTACTTTTTTTGATTTGGCTGGTTCCTTCCATTTTTGATGTATGTCTCAACAAATGTTCTCATAGTCTATTCTCACATCATTCAGGGCAAACTTTCCAAAACTATAACACCATGCAAGAAATGATTATAAGTTCTTTTTTTGAAAGCATTTACACTTTTTATGTTCTTCAGGGATCAGCAATTTCTTCTGAGTAAAGGTTGCTCTCCACAAAGGGAGAGGGGACGCTGAGGAGAAAACAGGTACAGCAAGATAGGCGGCACTTAAGTCCATCAGATGCCAATGTGCTGTCCTGCTCACACACCACACACACACCACACACACACACACCCCTCTGGTTTAGTGGGTTAATATTCCCCAGGGGTGGGCTGCTGGGGGTTTGCAGGGGTTCGGGAGATCCCCTAGCTCAGATTCTGCAGAGTCCAGAAAACCCCCAAATCCCACTCCTGGCTGGCCTCACCCACGCTACCCTGCCCCTCCCAGGAATCCCTAGGCAGTCTGTTTTGGATGTAGGTAAGTGCAGGGTGCGCGTGGAGGCTCAGAGAGGGCAAAAAACAGGCCTCCCAGAAGTTCGGGAAGACAGGAAACAGGCATGTTTCCAGTTTCCAGCTTCCAGAGAGCCTCCAGAGCCCGAGGGGGGCAAAAATACCCCACACTGTGGTGCAGGATGCCAACTAGGCCACGCCTATGATGGCCATGCACACCCAGCAACCAGGCAAAGAACCCCTTGCTAAAATTTTTGAAGCCCACCCCGATATTCTCCCACAACTCCCTTCACTAAAACCTCAGAACTGAGCCCAGCCACAAGCAAACTAATGCTGGTCCACAAAATGAGTACACAAGGCACTTGAAAATTTCTCAGTTAAAATAAACCCACCAGGCAAAATTAAATCCACAATACAAGAGTGTTCTGTCCCCTCATTAACATTCTTGAGATCCCCACGCTTTGATTGGCCAAAGCGCGGGGCACTCTGATTGGCTAGGCAAGCCGCGCCGATTGGCTCGCTAGGAATCTCCCGCGATTGGTCTATTCGAATCGTGGGAGATTCAAAGCGGTGCCATTGGCCGCGGCCGCCGCAGCTAAAGAAATAAAAAGCTGCAAAGTTTCTCAATAGCCTCAGTTCGGTTCCCACATCAATAAAAGAGCTTGATACAAAGTCACCGACTCCTGGCATCATTTCCGAAGACACAACACTGGCGACGAAGGTGGGATTCTGATCCTGAACCGAAGCACGTGTCCGACGGAAGCCAGACGAAAATCCACGATGGCGAAAATCGCACCTCCCACACCCTTCAACCCCACCAGCGAGGACTGGGAATCGTACTCCGACAGATTCCGCATGTTCCTCGAGTACAGCGACCTGAAGGACGCCACCGGCCACATGAAGCGAGCCGTCTTCCTGACCCACTGCGGGACCGAGGTATTTAAGATGGCCAAAGCACTTGCCAAACCCGCCGACGTGACCGCGATGGACTGGGACGTCCTCGAGCCAATACTTCAGCGACACTACGCTCCAGAGGTGCCCATCCTCATCCGACGACATGAGTTCTACCGTCAGGACCAACGGTCGGGTGAGAGTTTCAGCGACTTTGTTGCCAAACTACAGCGCCTAGGGGGGGCTGTGCGAATTTGACAACCTGAACGACGCCCTGCGAGACAGAATCGTGCTCAGCCTTTGGGACCCCGTCCTCCAGAGTCGGCTGATGGCCAAGGGCAACATCACCCTTGCAGATACCCTCACCGAAGCCACAGCTGCCGAAGCGACCTGAACATCCGCCGACCGCATGCGCCGACCGAACGCTGGGGACTGCAGCGGGAACAACCACCCTGCAAGGTCGGCCGAGGCCCAACCCGAGACGACCACCCACCAGGGCGACTTCCACTCGGCATCGGGCACTTCCGATGAGGAGGAAATTCATCGCCTCCAGGCAGGCCGCGACCCACGGAACTGGCGGGGTCGTAAGTCGAGGACCAACTGTGCCGGTTGCGGAGGCAACCACCCCAGGTCCGAATGCCGGTTTTTTGAGTCAATCTGCCGGCACTGCGACAAGAAGGGACACATTGCCCGCGTCTGCCGTCTCAAAAAGAACCGCAGCCCACCACGATGGGACCAGAGCGAACGGAGGCAAGAGAGCACACCACCCCGGACCAGAGATCGCTCCTCTGACAACAGATGGGACCGGAATGGACGATCCCTACAAGGTGGCGAGACCCGGCGAAGAGAGGAGACCCATCAGATGGTCACCATCGGCCACGCCACAACCAATGATGCCCGGAAGGTCTACGTGGAGTTAGCATCGAAGGCGAGCCATGTAAAATGGAGGTGGACTCCGGGTCCTACCTCTCCATGATAGCATGGCAAGAAATAAAGCGCTTGGTGCCTACCATCCAAAGAAAAGGCCTAGACAGCCAGAGACTAATCGTAAAAGACTACCAGGGAAACCGCATCCCTGTAGTCGGAACCGGAGAGTTCAACGTAACATACAAAGGGCGCACCGAAAGGCTTCCCCTGACCATCGTCGATCGCGACCGCCCAAGCCTATTGGGACTGCAATGGTTCGCCCCGCTCGGCATCGCAGTCACGGGAATCGACCACATCACTGACGACAGCTGGGAACAACAACTAGCCTGGGAATTCCAAGAGGTCTTCGACGGAAACCTAGGCAAGTACCGAGGGCCCCTTATATCATTCAGCCTAGACCCAAACGTCCCCCCAAAATGCCTGAAACCAAGGCGGGTGCCATTCGCACTTAAACCCAAGATAGACGAGCAAATTGACAAGCTCGTCAAGCAAGGAGTCCTACAACCCATAGACCATGCCCGGTGGGAGACCCCCATAGTCACCCCGATCAAGCCCGATGGGTCAGTGAGAATCTGTGGGGACTATAAGGCCACCCTAAATGGTGCCTTGCAACAAAGCGCCTACCCCGTCCCAGTAGTGCAACACTTGCTGCATTTACTGGGAGGGGGCAAGGTTTTCACCAAACTCGACCTCGCCCATGCATACCAACAGTTGCCAGTCGACGAGCAAACGGCAGAAGCGCAAACCATAGTCACCCACCGGGGAGCATTTAAATGCAACCGGCTCCAATTCGGAGTCAGCGTGGCGCCTGGAATATTCCAAAGCCTAATGGAAAGGCTATTACAAGGCATCAAGGGGGTGGTACCTTACTTCGACGACGTCTTAGTGTCGGCAACCAACCAAGCCGAACTAGAGGGTCGCCTAAGGGAGGTCCTAACCAAATTCAAAGAGACCGGGCTCAAGGTAAAAAGGGAGAAATGCCAATTATACACGGAACGGGTTGAATTCCTAGGATATCTCCTAGACCGTCACGGCATTCACCCCACAAACCAAAAAATCAAAGCCATCAAAGAAGCCCCCACACCCAAGTCGAAGATGGAGCTGCAGGCATTTCTGGGGCTACTTAACTTTTATAATGTCTTCCTGCCCCAAAAGGCGACGGCGGCAGAGCCTTTGCATAGGCTCTTGGACAAGGCAGCGACCTGGACTTGGGAGAAACACGAGCAAGCTGCCTTCCAGAGAACAAAGGACCTCCTCACTTCGGATGCCATCCTTATACAGTACAACGAGACCCTACCTCTGGCCGTCACATGCGATGCATCACCCTTTGGCGTCGGCGCTGTCCTCAGCCATACTCTCCCCGACGGAAAAGAAGCACCCATCGTGTTCTTTTCAAGGACCCTCACCAAACCGGAGCGGAACTACAGCCAGCTGGACAAAGAGGCTCTGGCTATCGTCGCCACAGTAAAAAGATTCCAAGAGTATCTCTACGGCTGGACATTTACCATCATAACCGACCACAAACTGCTGCTGGGAATCCTTGCAGGGAACCGGGCCACCCCGACCATTCTGTCTCCCCGAATGACAAGGTGGTCCGAGTTCCTGGCGGCCTACAATTACGGACTCATACACAGACCGGGTAAGACGATCTCCCATGCGGACGCCTTAAGCCGCTCGCCGCTACCGGAACCTGACACTGACCCAGCACCCACGACGACCACCGTCAGTATAGAGACTCTACCCAACCTACCCATAACCACGTCAGACATTGCCCGAGAAACTAATAAAGACAAACGTCTGGCGCGGGTGTTGCATTGGGTAGAGAAAGGGTGGCCGGAAAGGGACAATGACGAGTCCGTCAAGACATTCCGGAACCGGCAAACGGAACTCTCGTTATTAAAAGGGTGCATACTATGGGGGGATAGGGTGGTCATTCCAGAAAAACTACAAGGGAAAGTTCTGGAACTGTTACACGAGGGGCACCCGGGCATCGTTAGAACTAAAGCCCTGGCCAGAAGTCACGCTTGGTGGCCAGGGATGGACAAACAGATTGAGACCTGGGTAGCAAGGTGCCAACGATGCCAGGAAACTAGGCCAAGCCCAACCACAGCACCCGTCCTAGAGTGAGAAACCCCAAGGGGACCTTGGTCTAGGATCCACATAGATTTCGCCGGGCCCACAAAAGGACACACCTTCCTGATAACAGTAGACGCTTACTCCAACTGGCTGGAGGTAAGCAACATGAGAACAACAACCACGGAGGCTGTGACCAAGGAACTCGGCAAACTTTTTGCAACACACGGCCTCCCAGACATCGTCGTTTCCGACAACGGGCCCCAATTCACCTCGCTAGAATTTGAAAAATTCCAAGCGGAAAGGGGCATCCGACACGCGCTGACAGCACTGGCGCATCCGGCGGCGAACGGTAGGGCAGAACGGATGGTGCAATTCACAAAGAAAACCATCCGGAAAATAGACCACGGGGAGATCCAGGATAAAATAAATCACCCAATACATAACCCCAAATACCACAACGAATAAGAGCCCAGCTGAACTGTTAATGGGGAGGAAATTAAGGTCCCCACTCGACAGATTACACCCCACGTATAACCCAGAGAAGCCCCCAGACTCAACCAGCAAACACTGAACCTTCGCACCAGGCGACCCCGTGTACACAAAAAACCTAACGGCAGACCCGTTATGGGTACCGGCCGTCATCACACAAATAACAGGCCCACACTCGTACCGGCTACAAACAACAGACGGACGAGCGTGGAAACGCCACATCGACCAATTAAGATCGAGAACGACCATCCAAGAGACCACCGACGCACCAGCAGACAAAACCAACCCCCACAACACAAACCAAGAGGGGAGGGAATACCCAGGGGACCAAAACCAAAGAAGAATAAACCAACCATACTTACCGGAAAGCAGCCAGCATGAAACCTCACCAGAATGAGACAGCCAGGCCAGCTCGACCGACCCGGGGAAACCGAGCGGGAGTGGCGAAACCCGCAGCTCAACCAACCCGGGAAGCCCAGGAGGGAGCTATGGAGAGCGGCCCGGCCCGGTCCGACTGACCAGCCGGTTCCCACGATGGCATCCAGAGAAGCAGAGACCCCGACCGAACTGGCCGGGAACCAACCTACGACTGAGCTGCGCAGGTCCAGTAGGCTAAGACGGAGCCCCGCCTACCTACGGGACTACGCAACGTAAGGACTAAACCAAGAGGGGAGGGGTGTTCTCTCTCCTCATTAGCATTCTTGAGATCCCCGCGCTTTGATTGGCCAAAGCGCGGGGCACTCTGATTGGCTAGGCGAGCCGCGCCGATTGGCTCGCTAGGAATCTCCCGCGATTGGTCTATTCGAATCGCGGGAGATTCAAAGCGGTGCCATTGGCCGCGGCTTCCGCGGCTAAAGAAATAAAAAGCCGCAAAGTTTCTCAATAGCCTCAGTTCGGTTCCCACATCAATAAAAGAGCTTGATACAAAGTCACCGACTCCTGGCATCATTTCTGAAGACACAACAAAGAGGGTTTATTTATTTATTTATTATTTATTTATTTGATTTGTCAAACACTTACAATATAATAGAAATAAGAATAAACATAAGTATAAATACATTAAATAGGTATGAATAATTGGGGACAACAGGACAGGGATGGTAGGCACAATTATGTGCTTATGCACGCCCCTTACAGACCTCTTAGGAATGGGGTGAGGTCAATAGAGGTTAGTTTGAGGGTAAAGGAGTGGGGGTTTGAGCAGATGACAACAGAGTCAGGTAGAGAGTTCCAGACATTGACCATTCTGTTGCTGAAATCATACTACCTGCAATCAAGTTTGGCACTCCAAACCTGATTGCAGAAAGTACGATTTCAGCAACAGAGTGGTTGCTCTTGTGTTGTTGTGGTTAAAGCTGAAATAGTCATTAACTGGTATGACATTTTAACAGATAATTTTATGTATATACTTAAGTCCAATCTTAGCTGGCATAGTTCAAGGTTGTCTAAACCAAGAATCTCAAGTCTGGTGGTGTAGTGTATTCTGTTGCGAACAGAGGAGTATAGTACTCTTCTTGTAAAATACTTCTGAACTCGCTCAATTGTATTAATGTCTGATTTACAGTGTGGATTCTAGACAGCAGAGCTGTATTGAAGTATAGGTTTAGCAAAGGTTTTGTAAACCCTAGTTTGCAAATCAGTATTTCTGGGGAAGAAGCTTTGTAAGATTAGATTTACAACTCTTAAAGCCTTTTTGGCAATGCTGTTGCAGTGAGCTCTGGCACTTAGGTCATTCGATATGAGTACTCAAAGGTCCTTGACAGAAGGAGGGTCGTCAATTAGGTCATATCCGCCTAGTTTGTATTTGGTATACTGATTTTTTTTACTAATGTGTAGGACAGAGCATTTGTTAGTTGAGATTTGGGGTTGCCAACTGTTTGATCATTCAGACATATAATCAAGGTTGCTTTGAAGGATGGTACCTTTGTCGGTGGTGTTGAATAGTTTTATGTCATCAGTGATAAGGACACAGTTGCTTATAAAGTGATCACAAAGGTCATTTATATAGAGTAGAAAGAGTGTGGTCCTGCAACGCTCCCTTGGGGGACACCGCTGTTAACAGGATTTGATAAGGCGTTTCCTATTTTAACTATTTGTTGCCTTTTGACAGGAAGGCAGTAATCCACTTATGAAGGTTAGGTCAGGTTCACAAGCCAAGAAAAGTCCAGAGTTCACAGGGCACAATCCAAGTCAAGGCATGATATCAATCCAAAGCAAGGCAAGAATCACATTGACAAGGAACACACAGCTGGGAAACATACAAATTATTCCCAGCATTGCTTCCATTTGTCTGCTATGCTAAATAACCAGCTTCTGCTGCAGCCATCAAAACAGGCAAGTCTCTCTCCTCACAAGTAATCCTTTTCTGCTCCTGTCTTTCCTCTGTCCTATGGGTTCTTGGATCAGTTGCAGAAGGCAGTTCCTCTTCTTCATTACTGGCTGTCTGCAGCAGCTGCAGCAGCATCCTATCTTCACTTGAAGCCTCAGGAGTGTCCCCTTCAGACATGCCTGGAACTAGTTCATCTTCCTCCAAGCTGATATCTGGAGTGATAACTGGGGAAGTGTCCAGGGGAGTCATCACAGCCAGTTGAAAAGAAATTCTTAGTGTTATTTTCCCATCTCCTTCCTTCTTACACTTCCAATCACTTGTCATGTTTTTACCTTGTAAGCCTATCAATTGATTATTATTAGTTATTATTAGGTTAACAATAAATTAAATTATTGAATTATTACAGCCAATTACAATCAACAATGAATTAAATATAAATTTAGGACAACAACAACTTACAATGGAAATTTTGGTCCCAGTTGTGGTTGTAAGTTGAGGACTAGCTGTAGCCAACATGGTTATGGTGTAGTTTATGGTCCAAATGTATAAGTGATGCTTGTGCTGTTTGAAACAGGTATTCATGATATGAACGTGATTTTCATGACAACATTGAATCAGCTGCATCATTCCTCCTCCCAGATCCAAAGTTGCCGGTGACACCTGTTTCTGCTTTTGAACTGAAATCAACCAGGATACAAACTATGTCCTTTTTGGATGCAGGTAGTCTTCGACTTAGAACAGTTCATTTAGGATGGTTTGAAGATACAACGGCACTGAAAAAAGTGACTTAAGTTCAATTTTCACACTTATGACTGTTGCAGCATCCCCGTGGTCATGTGATTTACATTTTGCTGCTTGACATCTGACTCACATTTATGACGGTTGCAGTATCCACCTCATCACCTTTTGCAATCTTTGAACAAACAAAGTTAATGGGTAAACCAGATTCACTTAATAACTGTGTAATTAACACATTTTTTTTAATGCTGACAAGAAACCCTCCATTTCAAGCTTTGTTGCATTAGTTGTTGGGGCACAGCAGTGTTGGTATTCAACCTAGTTCTGCCCAGTTCTGGAGAGCTGGTAGGAGTGATGAGCAGTGGAGACAGAACTGGTTGTCTCTGCTGCTCTGCTGTTGGGCTCAGCCACCCGCCCAGGCTCCCATACTCACCTTTATCTGCTGAATTTGAAGCGCAGCTCCTTTGCGCAGCACAGAATAGCGCTGCGCTGCGCTGCACTGCTGAAGCGACCGGGATTGTGCAGGCTTGCGGGAGGCAAGTTAGAGTGCCTCTGCACCTGCGCAAATGCCTCTGTGCCTGCACAAAGTGCGCGTTTGGCGCACATGTGCACAGAAAGTATGTGCACACACATACAACGTGCACCCACCAAGCCACACCCACCGAACCAGTGGCAACAATATTTGAATCCCACCACTGGGGCACAGACTTGGACAGCTGTGATTCTTAGGGGTCTGGCATAGATTTGGATGGTTATAATGTTATCATTAACCATCAATATGTTTCCCACTGCTTGGATGAATTTCTTGCTTTTGATAAATGCCACTCCATTCATTTTCCTGGTGACAGGTCTTGAGTAATAGATAGGGAATAATAGATAGGGAATTCTTTAAACTTTAAATAGCCATTGTCAATCTAGTATATCTCTCTAATGCTAATTTTCAATCTGTCCATCTTCCATTTGATGTCATCCAATTTACCCTGGCTCATTCCTCAGATATTCCATGTTGTTATCTGTTATATCTTTGTAGAATGCAGATGTTTGCTTTCACCAATGGCTGCATCAGAATCTGGGATTTTTGCTGAGTTTGCTCCACTACATCATTAATGCCTTGACTACTCACTGCAGAACCTTGCTCTTCCCCAGTAACTTGTTGGGTACTTTCCAGTCTACCATGGAGCACAATATTTGGTTCATTTGAGACCTTTCCATAATAGTTTTTGGCAAGGTTTTTACAAGGTAGGCCACCAGATCTTACCTCAGCCCTCCCTATTTATCTAGGCTTGGGACCAGCACACAGGTCCTAGGAATAGTGATTCCCTAATTTGTAATAGAATCTGGACAAAAGACAAAAAAAATTTTTTTTTTACCACTACCCTTTACTATGGAAGGAAAATATCTTTGGCATTCAAATTCTGACAGTACAACCTGGCAGATGAAGAAATTGTGGAATTTAGTTATATTACAAAGAGATAACGAACAGCAGCTCACCAATGTAAATTGAGCAAGTGTCTTTCTCTCATGAGTGATTTTAGGTAATGTCTTTATGAGGAAAAAAATTAGGAAAAAGACATTTTTGTCTCACAGCCTTAACCATTTCTCAGTATTTGTGACTAGTTTTGGGGAAGAGCAAATGTATTTATAAAGTTCAACATATTAAGATTTTAGATACTTCCAGATCAGAGGTGGTTCTTCTAGGTCAGCAGGTTCTGACCAGTTCCGGAGAACCGGTAGCGGAAATTTTGAGTAGTTTGAAGAACCGGCAAATACCACCTCTGACTGGAGATTTTATACTATCCTTCCCCTGCCATGCTCACCAAGTCACACCCACAGAACTGGTAGTAAAAATTTTTTGAATCCCACCATTTTTCTAGATGAAGCTGATATTAAGCAGTAATTCTAATTACAGCATAGGGTGGAGAATTGTTGTAACTATGTATCATTGCAACTATGTATCATTCATGTGTTTGCAACTATGTATCATTCATGTGTAATCATTAACTTCTGTCTCTTCAGTGACCTTTGCAAGGCATGTACAAGGGACAAGGAGCTAGACGGTTGTTAATAAGCTTATCCACATTGTAAATGATCTGTCTGGTATGCAGCTTTGTAAACATGCACATCCTGATGGAATTATCCTGTTTGACTTGAGCTTTGATTAAATCATTTTCTTGTAAAAAAGCACAATAAAAGAGCGTGTGCCAAGACATTTGGGGCGCGCTCATCCCGAGGAAACTTCGCCTCCTGTCATTTCTCTCTCCTTCGCTCCCTATCATGAGCCGCCCATCTGATGCGGGATAGCAGATACCGCAGAGAATCAGACATCTTCCCCTCTTTTCTGTTTGCATTTTCTCCAATAGGCCAACTGCTGGAACACTACTAATCTGAGGAATATGCGTGCCTATCATCTTCAGGCATTATGTAAGTGGGGCTGAGCAAGGTGTTTTGGGGAGAACTTACACAAAAATATTCTATTTTCAATATTCTAATTTTATTAATGAATATGAATTGTAAAATTGTTTGATCATTGTCTTGGAAGAATGGCCCCTTGATTAGATTCATCTTAGGTACCAAGTGTTGGCAAGTAAGAACATCCTAACCTCACTAGCACTTGAGACCAACAGCTCCGAGCCTTGAAAGGATGCCTTAACAAAGAGAAAAAACAAATGTTATCTTCTCCAAAAGGCAGCCTCTAATGGACCATCCGTTTGGCAGCCAGTAGCTCCCCCTCAGCCAAAGGAAATGCCAACCCACTTCGAAGCGTAAGGTGCAGGGTTTGTTATTACAGTTGGTCGTCGTGCATGGGACTCAAAAGAAGCAGCAGAAAGTGACTTCCGTTTTGAAGGACTTCGGCGACAGACAGAAACCCGCGATCGTGAGCGGTTTCTGTCTGGGCTCACTGCTGGAGCACCCAGAGCTGGCTGGTTTCGGGGCTAAGCCACCCCGTAGAGGTGGTGAAGAAGGGGGAGACCACCAGCAGGATTGAGGAGAGCCGCATCTCTCCTCCTCAGCTGGCCATTACTCCCTTTCCTGAAGGCAGTTGCAGCAGTGGTCAGAAATGGCCACCACAAAGAAGAACTTGACCGGAAAAGAATGTGCAGGAGGAAGATAAGAAGTGAAAGTTTTGGCTGACCGGGTTAAATTGTAAAAGCAACAACTAAGGTACCCTGGAATTTAAACTTACAAAAAATAATATAGCTCCCAAAGAAGAGTTGGAAGCAGCGAAGGAAAGTGAAAAGGGAAAGGTTTGGCTTTTTTTCCCCTTCTCTCTCCTTCCCTATACTGACAACTAAGAGACTTAAATAAGAAATCGGAAAAATCCACTTTGACATCAATAGGCAATTAAAATAAAACAAAATGTCAAAGGGATAATAAAGATTTTTGGACATTAAAATTTTTCTTTTTCATAAGCAGGAAGGGAGAGAAAAAGAATAAGGGCAGGATCTGGAAGAGGGAGGAGACTGCCTGGAATTAAAAAAGAATCTACAGTAAAACTTCAACAAGACTTCTAAAAGATACATTTTAACTGAAACTTTGCAACTAAATAGTAACCCCAGGAAGAGAAAGTGAAAAAAAAGAGCAAAAAAGAAACAGCTTGCGTGTATTTGGATTATTTGGTGATCTTTGGATTCTTGGTTATTATATTTGAATGACTAAAATCAATCGGGTAGTTGTTTTAAAATTTATACAATGGCATCACTTCTGGATGAATTGAAAATGGAATTTCAAAAGTATAAAGAACATGCACAAGAAGGGAAGGGTTCTTTTGGCTTTGTTTTTCAATCTTAGAAATGGAGATTTGGAACTATGAGAAACAACAAGAAACGACTGCAAAACAAGAAGACTGGGACAAAGAAGAAGCCATCTTTAATGAACAAGCAATTTTCTGTGGGGAAGAAAAAGGAAAGAGGGGGAAAGAGAATGGATAATTTAAGACTTAAAAAAACAACCAAAGAAAAGAAAAATAATTTGAAAAATAAGAATAATACTGGAAAGCAACAAAAAGGGGAATACAGAAGAGAGAAATAGAGGTAGAGAGACAAGGGGGTAAAAAAGGGAGAGAGAAGAAGAGAGGGAAGAAGGAAAGAATAAGAAGTTACAAAGGATCAGAGCAAGATATAGAGAAACAGGACCTATTTAGAGATAATGGGTGAAAATCTAACTGAAAAAGGGATTCTGTAAAGGCACATAAGATTGTATTGTTATACTAGTAATAAAAATAACTTTACAAAATTGGAAACAACATATGATTAAAATGAGGGATAAAATAGTTAGTGTAATTTAGTGAAATGTTTGTGAATAAAATAAGTAAAATAAAATAAATGAGAAAATTGAATTAGGAAAGAACGGGAACATTTTAATTAGTTAATGTTTTATAAAATATAAGTGAAGGAGAGGGAAATTAACTATGGAAAGCTTATAATTGTTCCCATAGAAGTATGATATTTAATTGAAAAGTAATGTTAAAGATGTTAAGACTTTAATGAATATTAATATTAATGATAGAATTGAATTGGAATGTTGTTTTAATTATATACATTTATAATTTTTTTCTTTTTTTAAGAATACACTGTGTATTTTAAGAATGTACCAAGCAGAATCCGAATGGAAGTTATATATTAAATTGAATGTTACAACTTTAGGGAAACTTTAGGGAAAAGATTTCAAGGCGTCATACTCCAATCAGGCGAAATTTTGTTTAATAAGAAAAAATAATAGATAATTGAAACAGGACAGACTAAAAAATATAAATACAATGATTTGAATTGAGATGAGATAATTAAAATAAAATTGAGAAAATTAAAAGAGGGGAGAAGCTATGCAGAAAATGTAAAATAGTAATAAGATATGGAATAGAATATAAAAATGAGCATGAACCTGAATTTGTGTCAGTACGAAGAAATGTAACCCGGGATTACGCTACTTTCAAAAAAGATGTTTTATTTTTATTTTTATTCTCTTTGTGAAAACTCAAAAAAAATTTACAAAAAAAAATAAGAAGCAGCAGCAGCAGCAGCAGAGAGCGGGCACTCAAGAGCGCGCGCGCACGAAGCGTGTACCTTCGCGGCAGGGAGAGAAAGGGAGGGTGGGTCTCGCAGTTGCGCTTCGGTTTCTCCCAATCCAAGGGCGCGCGTGCTTTGTCTGGATGCGATTGGCTGGAAGGCCGCGCGCTGACTGAATTGGGCTCGCGCTCCCCCCCCCCCGCCATCTCCAAATTGCCGAGACTTACAAATGCCCCCGAGTCCGCGCAGTAAAGTTCACTCAAAACTCCGCGGCGCAGGAACTAAAGCCAAGGTTTCCCCTGCGCGGCCGCCTTCGGGCAAGTTTAGCGGGGCTAACATGCCTTCGGCGCTTCTTGCTCCCTGGAAGAGCTTCACTTTGGCGTTGCTCCTAACCACAGGGGGAGCGCCTTCGAGCAAGGTGAGCAGGCAGAGGTGACTGAGAGAGGGGACCCTCCTTCCTCTGAGCCCGGGGACTCGAAGCGGGGCAGCTATAGGGAAGGCAGGAAGGTTGCAGTCTCCTGCGGTTTCGGGTCTCCCATTGGGTTTCGTGAGGCGCAGGGAGGATTGCAAAGAAAAGAAAAAAACGGAGCTCGGCTTTTGCGAGGTTCGTCCCTGAGGAAGGCGCCAAATGATGGAGCTGAAAGGCTTCCTCGGGTGGCTAAAATTGGAGGAAATCCCCGGCCAAACTTCGGCATTGCCTCTCCTGATAATGCCCAATCTCACACTGAACAATCTTCGAGAAAGACACTCGGGTCGGCTAAGCTGTGTTTGGGGGAATCTCTCCCCCCTTCCCCCTTTCAGTAGTAAAATGTAAGGCAACCAAGCAAAGGTTTGGGAGGACGACGTGGTAAAGGTGGTGGCATATCGTCGATCTATTTAGTGTAAACATAAAAACAAGGTTTTGCACTGAAACGATGTGATTTTCCTAAGTACCAGTGTCACTTTTTGGGGGGGTAGTGAAGAGGGGTAACCCTTGTTTTCAAATTCAATGGCTCCTCGGATGTTCTGACATTTCCCTAAGAGCTATTTGAAGAGTTTTGTCCCAAGAATTAGCTTCCTAAATCTGTTTCCACAAGGTTTCAAGTTATACTTGAAGTTACATACTTCAAGTTATACTTCAAGTTATACTTCAAATTATACTTCAAGTTATACTTGGTCTGGTGCTCTGGAGCTACTCTGGATGTTTCTAGGTAAGGTTTTCCATGTGCATTACCTGTTAATAGCATTTGATAGTCTCCAGATGCTGTCTTCAATCTGTAACTTCCTATGATTTATCCCTACTATTTCTGCTTTTTATTCCATGAAATATCCATCAGTGAGGAAGAGAGAGAATAAGTATTCATTATTGCTGTTGTCTGTCTAAAAGCCTTGAGTTGAATCACTTCTGCTCTGATTTATCTGAAACCAGATCATTATTAGCCAGTAAATGAACATCACACAAATATATGAATTTTTATGTTTTCTTTTCCCTTTGTGTCATTTCTGTACAATTTTGTGGTTTTAGAAGGGTACTGGTGAATGGAACCAGTATGGGAAATCCTTGATGTTCTCTGAGCTTGGTGGGTTTTTATTTTGGGAGACTTTTCATTACCAAACTAGGTAACATCATCAGTGCTAGAAGAGAGTGGGGTTGCTCTCATTTTTTGTCCTAGTGGCTTGCCCTGTCAACAATGGTAGGAATGGTCTTGGTGGTTCTTTTAAGGAACTCCACAGTTCAACTCTGAGTTACAAAGATTCTCTTCTACTGGGATTTAAATGTGTTTCAGGATGGGGGGAAATTAGGCACTTGGTTTGTTAAGAAGTAGCTGATTTTAAAACAATGTTCAAAAATCATTTTCATTTCTGAGTATTACTTAAGGTGTAGATGATTCAAATGGTTCTGGTTGTCTTTTAGGCATGGAAGCCATCTGGGTGGCTTCAGGTCAGTCACTTCCACAAGGTATCTGAAAAACAAAAGCTCTTGGGCACTGATAACTTTTCATACCTTCATCATGAAAATTGAAGCAAGTGTGCAAAATAGGTTACCCTGCAATTTGTTGTACAACAAATACTAGGAATAACAACTTGGCAGCAGCATCTCTATCAGGCTGTTGTCTGTGCTGTCGCTTGTGGTCAGTTTACTAATGGGGTTTGCTCGAGGAATGTGTTATTTATAATTATTTTTTCTTCATATAATTCCAGCTTAAATCAAATTTGCCTTGAGGTTTGTTTCTAACATTATTTAAATTGGAATGAAGTGGTACAGAATAGAAATTAGTGAATAATTGGGATGCAGTTTTTTTTTTTTAAAGTATAGCATTTCTTAGCATTTTGATTAATATGAACCAAGGACTTAAAATGCCAGGCTTTACATTGTTAATCATTAGTTTTATTTATTTGTTAAATTTTTATACTGTCTGACTCCCACTGACTTTATATATGTGTATTATACATGGAGCATAATTCCAAGGCAATGGACAAGTAAAAGTCTTGTGATTTTAGGAGTTTCCCCTGGTTAAAACTTTGCAGAATAACCAAACTGTACTGTAAGTACTGTGGAGAAGGAGATTGAGATCCAAGTTGTAACTCAGGCATTTGTTTTGCGTTTGTATCAGTGATTGATATATGACTATTGCTTTTATCGAATCAAAATAGAAATGATGGTTCTATTATTTAAAAATGAACATTATATAGAAAATCTGTTTATCAGATTTTGTTTAAATATGAGTAATAGTAATCTCAGCCAACTCGTTTTCTAATAAAAAACTATGGTGAAGCTAACTATAATAGAGAAAATTGTGAAAGAAGCTAAATTTTAAATAGAGCCAAAAAGGGTAGCATGTGTTTCAGTTATTTGATCCAAAGTTAATCTTTACTTCTTCCCAAGTGTTACCTTCTTTACTACAGTGTGAGCTAAATCAGAACATTAAAAGACAATGCATGAACACAATGCTGGATTGCTAGCCATGAAAAGGATTGAAAATAAATGATTTCAAAGAGCAAAAGAGGTTAAACGTCAGCAAAATATATGGTGTGCTTTGTTTTAAACATGTTTGCCATTTGTGCATTAGAGAGGTTTTTATAAAACTTGTGTTTTGTTCAGTACCTATCATTAATGGTAAAAAACCTGAGTATTTTAAGGTATTGCAACTATACTTTTCTTCCTTTGTTCTATTAAATGTAAATACAGATAAGTATATAAGAAACTTGTCAGTATAAAACTAGGGTATCTTCTGAACTTTTTGGGAACTGTCTGAGGTCATTGGAGTTTGTTAGAAGTATTAAGAGTGAGTTTCTTTTGTGGATATAATATGAATTTAATACAGAAAGAAAATGAGAGAAAATAAAGACAGGATTCTGCTGTTGAATAATGGGAAAAAGAGGAATGTGTTTTAGTACAGCTTCTGCATGTAATAATGTAGGGAAGATACACAGGTAGGGGAAGATACCACTGTTGATCAAGTGAGAGAATTAGGACACTTTACTGATAAAAATCAAGTACTGTGAGGTTTTGAATGTGCAGAATGAAATGTAAAAAAACTTGTCAAAACTTTGTTCTATTTCTTTAGAAGAACAATCTCAAGGTACAGACATCCTTGACAAAACTCAGGAGTTTGATTCTGGATAAAGGAAGGTTTCATTGTGTTGTAGTAACCCAAGTCAAGTGCTGAATGAGAACAAGTTGGGATGCCTTTTATTTTTCATCTTTTTAATTAACTAGCTCTCTAACTGTGCTTTGCTACGAAACTATGTGATCGGGCTTAGTTTTTGGGGAGGAAAATAAGGGGAAAAAATTGTGCCTCTGCCTAGCAGCATCCTTTGGTATTCATCTGGCTAATGTCCTGTCAGTGTGTGAGAGAGTTGAGGGCTGTTTGGAAACTAAAACAGTATTTGCTGTGTGAGCAAGGAGATAGCAAGGAGCCTGGGTATGGCTTAGCTCAACTGTTCTGTACTAAAGCTGCTTGGTACTGTGAAACTAAAACTGAAACCGAAACTCCTTTCCTCTGCTTGTGTTTTGCATTTGGAAGAGATTTCTTATCAGGTGGGGAGAGGGAGTGGAACTTCTTAGCAGAACGTGTTAATAATAATATATTAAATACTAATGCTGTGATGGTCATTTCGAAAAATCCTTTCTTAGTGAGCACCTAGAAGCCAAGAGGAACATACGTACCAAATTTCACGTTTGTAGGCTTTATGGTTCTGGAGATTTTATGATGATGTGTTAGTGGTATTTTGCTTTTTATGCATATAGATTAAGTTCTGGGAACAACGTTGCAACTAAGCTTTTTGATCAACCAACTTTTTACTATTGGATCTTTTGGTAACATTTTTACCTGTTACTTGGTGCTATGAAAATATTTTTTTTTTTTTGAAACAAATTTTTATTAATTTTAAAGATAAAACAACACTTCATTAACCATTAAATACATAAACACATAAAACCTCTTAACATTGTAGATCCTTACAAGTCAAACAAAACATTATTTTTATACAGCATAATTCCAATTTATCCCATCTCCATATGGACACACAAATATCTTTCAGCAAATTTCTCATTATTTCTCTTTACTCCTATTCAATTTCATTTCTCTTCCATATTTATCCATTTTATAGTCATCATATTCTTTTCTTTCTGGCTTGTTTAAATTATTCTCATCTAACATTCCTCCAAGGTTTTATTGATTCTTTTTTCCTTTTTTTTTATAAAAAACAAATTTTGTTAGTTTTACCATAAACACAATACACAAACATACAAACACAAAACATAAACAAAACTAAAAGATCTTTTCTGAAGGTTGTCTGTTCCCGGGTTAAAACTCTTCACACAGACACAAATTCAAACATCATATTCAACCCATATCTCCTTCCATATCTTATTATCATTTTCTTTTTTATATATATATATAAAAACCATTTTTATCAGTTTTATAAAAACAATGCACAAAGAATCAAGGCATAGCAGCTTATAAATTCTTTTCTAAGAAAAAATAATAATAAAAGACCAATAAGGCATAACATTTCCAGATTATAATATCAATATTTCATATAATATTAACTTCATATCTTGTCCCTACTTCTCCTTTCCATCCAAATTATTTATTAATTAAAATTTTATTGCCTTTTATCAATATACAAAATCCAAAAAAAAAAAAAAGCATATATATCCTTCCATATCTTATTACCATTTTCAACAACATTCTTTGTCTGTTCTATTTCCAATTATCCATTCATCTTTTTTTTCTTTTACTATACTTCTCCTGTACACCAATTGGAGTAACATCTATAACTCATTACCCTAACTTAGAAATACTACATATAGCAATCTTTCTTGGGATTCTGTTTAAAAGATTCTAAAATTACATAATAAATTTTATATTCTAAATATACATATAAAAACACACTCTTATATACCCTCCAGAATCCTTCTTTTAATCTAAATTAAATTCACCCATTGTCTCTAAATAAACTTTTTTTCTTTAGGTCTTGCTTCCCCCCATTAAGGCTTCTCCTCCCCCCCTTTCTCTCTTGCTTATTCTTCTCCTTGCCCTTTCTACCCCTTTGCTTTTTCCCTTCGCTTTTCTTACTCCTTTTCCTTTGCTTTCTAACCTTGCCTCCATCTTTTCGCTCATTTTTCTCTCTTTTGGTTGTTTTTATAATTCTTAAAATCCCCTTTTTCTTATCCTTTTTCTCCTCTTCTCCGGAGGGGACCCATTGTTCATCAAAGATGGCTTCTTCTTCCTCTTCTTCCTTGTCCCAGTCCTTCTGCTGCGTAATCAACTTTTCAACAGAACATAACGCCATTTCTAAGAATTGAAACAAAGTGCCCAAAGTATCTTCTTTTTTATATTTTTGATATTCAATCTCTAGTTCATCCACAAACGATGCCATTATAAAAAGGGAAACTTTTTCCAAAACAACCACAAGTATTTTTAATCAAAGACAATCAAAAGCAATTAAAAAAAAAAAGTTCCAAAAGTTAATACTTTTCTTCCTTCTTCTCTTTCTCTTTCTGGATTAATTTTTAATCAAAGAGGTCCAATTACCATATATCTTCCTTTGGGATCCACAAAGACTTTCTAGACAATCTCCTCCTTTTTCAGCTTCTGCTCCAATTTTTTTTCTCCCTTCCCACTTGCAATGACAATTTTAAATAATCAGAAATCCATACCTCCAGCAAAGATTTTCCAATTTCTTAAATTTTTCAATGTCCAAAAATCCCTTTGTCTCTTAGCTTCAGCTTTCAAAGCAATCCACTTTCAATGTCTAATATATCCAAATATTTCTGCTATTTCCGTGGGGTGGGAGAGTAAAAAAAAAAAAAAAAAAAAGTTCCCTTTAACAGCTTCTCCGCCGCTTTTCGCTCTTCTTAGGGATACAATGTATCCTCCAGCAATTCAAGCAGCTCAATTCCAGGCAATTTAAAAGGTGTTACTTGACCCGGCTCAGACAGAACTTTCACTCTTCACACTTCCTCCAGCACAGTTCTTACCCGGTTGCTGGCTTCTTCGTGGCGGCCATTGCTGACCGCCGCTCCACCGCCTTGGGAAAAAGGGGTTTTCCCGGAGAAGGGGGGGGTCTGCGACACCCCCACCTCCCTATCCGACTCCCCTCTCTCTTCAGCTGTCCCTACAGGGCAGCCATATCCCCCTGACCCATCTGGATCGGGGGTACCTCGACGGCTAGCACAGCAGGAATCGCGAGCTGTCGCGAATTCCTGCTGCCCCGAAGCCACGCGAAACCGGAAGTCCGGTGCTATGAAAATATTTTTAAAAGGCTGCATTATTTAAGTGCATAAAAAGTACCAATATCAATTAGTTTATTTGAAGACAAAAGTGACTGATGCCAGCCCACCATTTATTAATTGCAAGCAACTCTTCTATATGTATTAATTGCAAGCAAGCAATTAATATTTCTCTTAACTTTTCAGATTTCAATAATGTATTAACTATCCACCTCATCCAATTGCCATATTTGCAGTACAATTCTATAAGTATTTACTGAAAAGTAAGCCACATTCCATTCAGTGAATCTCACTTTGAGATGGATTAACGGTAGTGCTTAAAGAACACTAATCTACTTCCCCTATATTAAGTTTATTCTTAATTTTTGTTTTAAAAATATTTTAATAAAATTATATACCCAAAACTTTATTTTATTTTATGTACGAATATGAAGGACAATGCTCGCTTTAGTATATTTAGAAAATGTACATGGCTGCCTATCTTAAATAACTGAAATAGCCATACATCTTCCTGGATGGCTAGGAAGTATTTTCTTTTTCATGATCTCATAATTATCTTTCTTAAACATATATACTCCTGCTGCAACAATTACTTTGTTTAATCAATTCAAGTGAAAGATGTAGTAAACGATATTAAATTGGAGCACTGCATAAAGTTCTTGTTTATTCCTACATAATTTTATTTACATCATTAGCCACAGCAGGGGACAGCGACTATCCAGAAATTTTAGGATGACAGGGTAGATTCAGAAGTCAAACATCCCAATAGCATAAAAAGATAGCAATGGCAAGCCACTTCATTATTTTTTGTCAAGAAAAATTAGCTAAACCTAATGTCAATGAATAGTCATCTTATCTTTAGTTTGTTTAGATAATTACTTTGCCAATGTTACATATAGTGGTCTTTAAGCATTTTACTCTCCAAAGAAATATTTTAAGTGCTCAGTTCTGATGGATTTCTTCTACTAAGAACTAAAGTAAATGTAACTTTTGTTGCTTTCAAGTGTAAATCTGTTTGTCTTCCATGCAAGAGTTGTCTGAAAATGCATGTAACAAAAGTTGGATCCTGAGCACAGTGCTATTTCTTTACTAATTGTGATCAATCTAAATCTGAAGAAATCAATTTGTTAGTATCAAATGTGTTGTAAATGACTGATGAATTTTATTGGAACTAGCTATATTTCTAGGAGAACAGACTTTAATTGGGAGTTGAGTAAGCTTAGATTGGTGAGATCAGCACAGAAAGGTAGACAATTTATAGCATGCATCATTCTGTTGATTAGTTCAACTGAAATAGCTGGGAGATGGTTAATTATCAATAGGAAGACTCATCCACCGTTCTGAAGAAAAATTCCTCCTGGGGGTTGTTCTTGTATTTTTAATTTTTTTTTTTGGGGGGGGGGGAAGAGAACTCTTTTGTATAGAACAAATGATATACACAAAACAGAAACAATGTTTGTTTTGAATTCAAACTAAAATACTACATTCCAGAAATTCTGTTAACCCAGCCTGGGTTGATCATAATTTGTGGAATCAAATTTGAGCAATGTTCCAGACCTGGGAAATGGTGGGATTCAGAAGAAACTCCTTGCATTGCAAACAGCTAAATAGTTAATGGTCAGCAAAGAAATACAGATCATTCTCACTTTTTTTGTGGCAGGCTACTAGTCATGTAGATTGATGCATCCAAATCCGGTAGCAATCTGGTAACCTTTTTGTTTATATATATGTGTGAAAAATCTTTTATACTGGTGTGGAAAGATACTCCAATTGAAAGGACTGCGATGAATGAGAAACTTTGTATTTTTTTCATCCCCCACATTTAGTACCACTATCTCCTTCAAGGCAGGAGGTCATCCTTGCAGAAAAAATTACATTAATTCCAGTTAGCCTGCATCTAAACTTTTAGCCTTGCAGGCAGAACCATCAGCTTCAAATCTGTATTTACACTTTCTTTTCCAGTTAGTTTTTATAAACCAATAAAAGATTTGTAGATTCAGAGATAAAGAAAGAAAAAAAGCTACTACCCAAGAGAAAGGCTTTAACCTCAGAAGCAGAAAATATTCTTCCTGTGTAGCTACTTTCATTTAAACACTAAATATAAACGACACTAGCATCTTCAATACTCAGTGACAACTAGGCTGGATCCAGTCAGTGTTTGGGAGCAGGGAGGGAGGACTGTTCTGTCTTCCTGTTGCTATAGAACACCTTTGTGAAGGTCCTGGGTAACATCATCCAGTGGCATGGGATGAAGGAACAATAGTTCCTTGACCAAGTGATGCTACTAAGATTCTATCCCAATGTTTGGAGATTAAAAAAGTCTGTGGGAAAGAACAAGTTGTGACTCAACCAAGGAAAGAGTGAGTGGCTGTGGTTTTGAAGTCACTCAGATCTGGAGGTTTTCCACCTCTATTTTTGAATAGGGTAGAATCCTCCAGATAGAGCTGGTACACAATCATGGGTTCACTTTTCTTACTCGAGCAAGCGGTAGCTATGATTGGGAAGACCTATGCACAAATCCATCTTCTGTATCAGTTGTGCCCATTCCAGGATTGGAAGGTCCTACATATCGGCCTTAGACTACTGCAGTATGTTCTGCATGGGGCTGCCCTTATAGAGCATTCAGAAGCTGCAGCTAGTCAGAACGCAACAGTTTGAAACCTTCTGCTCTGTCCTTGCACTGGCTAGTTGTATTCCAGGTGCAATTCATGATGCTGAGTGTCTCTTGTTGCATAAATAGGGATAGGTGCCAGTCTCACTTGCTATTACTGATGTCTGAATAGTGTGCTCGCCTTGCTTGCTAATTGTTTGCCTTGCTTGCCTGGCCTGACTACATGTGAGGTTGCAGTGACACAGTTATACTCTGGGTGGTGCTGCAGTTCCAAGAGAACTTCCTATGACAAGGAGTTTCTGAAACCAAATTCTTTGAACTGTGGCTGCTCTCAGAACTGTGCTACTCTGGACTAATAGCATCCCAGGATCCAGGTTTAGACTAGAGGTTGGCTCCTAGATTTGCAGTGAATGGTGGGACTTGGGGGAGAAAGTTGGAACAATAAAGAGGAGTTAAGCTTGCTCAGTGGCTAAGACACTGAGCTTGTCGATCAGAAAGGTCGGCAGTTCGGTGGTTCGAATCCCTAGCGCTGCATAACTGAGTGAGCTCCTGTTACTTGTCCCAGCTTCTGCCAACCTAGCAGTTTGAAAGCATGTAAAAATACAAGTAGAAAAATAGGGACCACTTTGGTGGGAAGGTAACAGCATTCCGTGTGCCTTTGGCATTTAGTCATGCTGGCCACGTGACCATGGAGACGTCTTCGGGCAGCGCTGGCTCTTCGGCTTTGAAACGGAGATGAGCACCATCCCCTAGAGCCAGAAATGACTAGCACATATGGAAGGGGAATCTTTACCTAAGCTTTCGATCTGGCTTTGTTGTTCCATGCCCAGCCCTAGGTCATCACATTTTCCTTCTATTTTCCCACAACTCTCAGAGGTGACTTGGGGCTAAGAAGGAGTGACTGGCCAAATGTCACCTAGCTGGCTCTTATGGCTAGGATGAGACTAGAACTCATGGTCTTCTGTTCTAGCTTTTTTTTTTTTTTTAGCTTCATTTGTTCTATACTATAATTCTACCTTGTTATCAGCTGAGTCCCAAAGCTACCAATATTTACAATCTCCAAAATACTATCCAATATATCCAATATATATCCTTTCTATTTAACAGCCATCAGAGGCTGAGGTTAGTTTCCTGAACATGGAAGCGTGCACTGAATGTCTTTGTCTCTTATTTCTGCCTGAAAGTTGCAGCTTTCCATTTGCTTGCTGTAGTCCAGTCCAATAGATTCTTAATCCAAAATCTGCTTTTTGATGCTTCTCCCTTTTCCATTGAGATGGGTATCTCTCTACAAACATTTGAAGAGTGGTTCTTAGCTATTGATGGACCATTATCTGTCATTAGCTCCCACTTGATAAAACATTAGTGATCATCTGAGTCTATTAACAGAAAATGAACCTTAGATGTCACAAATGTAGGGGAATATTTGCATGTGCCTGCATTTTCTCTGGCTCCTGTTGTAGACAAAGGTTTTAGCTATAAGAAGTAAATCAAACATCAAAACTTCCTGGGCAGAGCTGCCAGAAAATGCAAAAGAAAAGTATCTGATGAGTCATTTTCCTCTTCTGGGATCTCAGTATTAGCTGTAAAAAAACCTAGAACAGTACTGCAATAGCTGTTGATATCCCTTTTCTACATCTTAGAACATTTGAGTCAGGCTCTTAAGGACAGAAAGAACAAATCTATGTTATTCACACCTATCTGAAAGTTGAAGCCTGAAGCCTGGATAAGCTGCCCCCTCTCTTCTAAGCATTTTAATTCTATTTTAATAGAAGCAAACATTGTTGTAATGATGAGGCAGTCGAGTTGTTTGATCACGAACAACTGAATTATGATGATGATCTTTATTGGAGTATAGTCTTACATTTTTATACATTTTTAGTTATCCTCCATCATTGGTTAACTTTGGTTACTGCTTAACTTTCGTTACTGTTTAGTACAGTAATCCATACAATTAATGATCTCTAGTTAAAGTCTAACATATGTCTACTTCCCCTCTCTAATCCTCCTTTATCCATAGATTAGTGACTTTGTTTGCCTGAGCTGTATTTGTTTGGAAACATTCTTTATCTGAGGTTTGCCATCCGAGATTGGAACATTCCTGCAATTACAACTCTACAAAACATAGTGTACAAGAAATAGGAATAATAAATATTTTGTCATAAACATTAATGTTTGAATACATGATGTGTTAAACTATAACTGTTGAAGAGAAAAAAGAGGCAGGTGTTTCTCAGATTTAATCACAAGAACACTTTTCTTACAGTACACCTGATAATACTGCTTCAATGCTGAAAAGAACAGAATAACAGAGTTGGAAGGGACTTGTAGGTCATCTCGTCCACCCCTCTCGCCTAAGACACCATTTTTGACAGATGGCAGTCCAGTTTCTTCTTGAAAGCTTCAGTGATGAAGCTCCCACTACTTCTGAAGGCAAGCTGTTCTATTGGTTGATCAGCTATGTTTAACAGCATCTTTGAAGGATAGCATACTATTTCATCATGTAGCTTTTAACAATCATTTCTAAAAAGCACTTGTCAATTTTTTAAAATGTATTTGATTTTAAAATGCTAATCACTACTGAAAAAGCTGTCTCTAAACATTTGCAGATTCAAATATGGAGCATTCACATGATTGAGTACTCTTCTTTAAGCACTTTGAGCACTCTTCTTTAAGGGAACCTTCCTTCCTTCCTTCCTTCCTTCCTTCCTTCCTTCCTTCATTCCTTCCTTCCTTCCTTCCTTCCTTCCTTCCTTCCTCGTTTATCAAATATTGCAGCCAGAGTGGCAAGATAAATGTTATGATAAACAGATTATACTGATTCCTTTTTTCAGTTTATTTTATGTGTAAATGGGAAAACAAGCCTAAGGCAAGATGGATTTAGGATGCCCAAACATAACTGGATTCATAAATCACCAGCAAATCTTTGTCCAGGATAGTTTAAACATCTGGTTATTTAGATATACCTAAGCATTCTACGCACGTTTAACATTATACAAAGCATTTTTATTGATTTATTGGTCTTCTGAAGGGAGAAGCAGAGTAAGAAAGGATTTATTGTATGTACTTCTATCCATCTCATTCTCACATTAAACCAAAGTGTTTTAGTTTGTTGTTAAATATAAACAGTATTGCTTACATTTTCTGTCTTGATCTTTTCTGATGATCTTTTTATCTGCTGCTTACTTTAGATTTGATTCAATGGTAAAACATCTGCTTTTGTGTTTCTCCATAATTTCTGAGACAACATTTCATTATAAATCATAATCATATAGCATTCTGACAGATTTATGTTGCATTTTAATTCTTTGCATCTGGTTTTATCTGTGGCATTACCTGAAAGTACCAGTGCTATCTCTATATTTCCTTCACAAGTGCTGTTTCCAAATCCTGTCTCTCATGCTTAATAATTCTTTTTTGATACAGGGTTGAGAAGTGGTGACTATCTTTAGTGAAATAGAAAATGGAAAGAGAAACTTTTAATCTGGGCATTAAGATCTAACTCTAAAATTCACAACTTGCTTTCCAGTATTCGTTCTTTTTTTTTTTTTTTAATCCTGCCTACTCCTTCCTCTTTTAAGTTGTGAAAAACAGTGACAAATCCAGATGAATATATATTAGAATCTAGATGTCCCTGTTCCTAGTCCAGTACTTTCACAAGTATACTATGCTGGCTCTCAGTGTCTTGATTTCCCTTGTTGGACTTGAGCATTCATTCATTCTGTGTTCAATTTGTTTGGGAATACTAGAAGTTAGTCTGCTATATTTAGAAGTCAGCAAATTGGGGAAAATTTGCATAGAAAAAACACATATAAGCTTGATTTTAAAATACTGGCATTTCTGTGACTATCAGTTTTCAGAGAATATTAATTAACTTTGCAAACAGTGAGTGTGAATAAATGCTTATGCAGTTGTAAATGCAGTGTTTGGCAACTGTACACAAAGCCTATAATTCTGAGAAACATGGATGCTGTATGCTTTTATTAAAACTTCTTAATTTTTTTATTAAAACTTCTTAAGGATTTGAGTGGCTATCTTAGCCTTTTCCCACCAACATGCATTGATGTTATATATTTGAAATAAATCTGCAGGCACACTTCAGAATTGAGACATTTTGGCATGGAAATGTGTTACCTTGTTACATAATTTTCTTTTAGCACAGCCTATGCAACTCTGAAGTGTAAATCATAAATTGTTTTTGTTGACAACACATAACTTTAAAGGAGATGATGGAAGGCAATCCAATCACCATTTTTGTTGCACTGGGTTTATTAAAAGATGTTCTGGTTCTGTAATTAAAAGGAGAGATAAAAAAAAGTTGTTCTTTTTTCGGGCATGGAAAAGAGTATTCTAAGAACATCCAGTATCATCACCTGTTATTTAAGCATATTCACGAAAAATAATTTCAGATTCATTATTTACAAAGTTTCTGTTCTGTTTTGTTCCCTCTTTTATTATTATTTTTCTTTTTCCTCTTAGCATTATTTTCTTTTTTAATCCCCACTCACTTTAGAATGATAGTATATTTGGTACAGAAGAGATTTCTTTTATTCCTTCATTGTGATAACTTATAACATAAGATATTGATCATTTATAATAACAGTGGTTGGTCAGATATTTGTTACACTTCTGTTATGTTTCTATTATGCATTTGTTTATAGAGTTGGTATTTCTGTTTAAATTTTTTGGTATTAGAGCACTAAATGATTTATCATTTGAAATTGGATTCAGTTTTATTCGAGTCAGAACATGGGTTGGGATGCTACTGGTTTGGCCCAGTTCTGTAGAACCTGTAACTGCGAAGAGCAGCTGACATTGAACCGGTTTGGTGTTTGGCCCACCCACCTACCTGGGCTTTAGGCTGTTCTTTATTCCCTGCTTTTCCCTCCTCAGTTGCTTTGCGTGGCACAGCTGAGGTTGAAAAAGCAGGAAACAAGAGGATTTTCACACGCTGTGCACCAGAGCACAGCGCTTGTCAGCTGTCCAGGCAGCACAGCTGATGATTTCTTGCAAACACTGCACACACGATTGTCAGCAGTTCGGAGAACTGGCATATCACTCCATTGGATCATTTGAGATGCAGTCATTGGTATATAGGGAGAAGAGAAGTGGAGAAAGCACACAGCCTTGGGGTGGGGATGGGGCTGTGCTAATTGTACAGGTATTGGATGTGATTCTGCCTAGCTTCACCTGCTCTTTCCTGTCTGTTGGGAATGAATTATATGAGTTATATGAGCCAGACACAATGGAACAGAATCAGATTTCATGTGGAATGTTTTCAGAGATATAAAAACTTTCATGAGCAATCCATTAGAAAATGATTTGAGAGCATTTCAGGGGGACATGACCTGGAAGTTGTGAGCAAATTTGAGGGGGACTTGACTGCATGTTTCCTGAACATGTAAAACAGGACTTGTTCCATCTGAACAAACGGCCACTCAGATTGGAGAAGCAAAACAGAGAAGAAAGCCTGGGGAAAGTCTTCTAGGACTCCCAGGTTTGTGTGAAGCCTCCTGGCATGTACATTCAAAGTTGAATTGCTGTCAGAACTTGTTTCTGTTTTGCTTGGACAAGTTTGCAGCTGCCTTGTTCAGGTAAAGTAGAAGTCTCAGCCAGTCCTTGAGTATTGAAGATTTGTCCTGAAATGAGTACAAACTCTAGCTCCTTTGTAGTGCAATGATGGTTTATTCATTAGATCAGCAAACAACAAATACTCTTATCTGACAAGAAGGTCTAAAAGCCAGGGAAGGTTAGAGTTGGGTTTGAGTTTGCTCCCTTTTCTTTTATGACCATTATCATGAGACGCACCATACCACAACCCAGGCCTATATGCAGTTCTAGTTCTGGCCACGCCTAAACCATTATCCGTAAATGTTATTCACCTTATAACATGTCTACATTCCTAACCTATTCTGACCCTCACTAACTGATCCCCACCTGGTGCCACCTTCACCTTGTTTAACCTAAGGCTTACTTACCACCTATACGTGCTCCAATCCCCTCTAACAATAATGCACCACATCAATACATGAAAAGAGCCATTTCCAGCCCCACAGTTGCTTCAGAATTCATCCTCCAGCCCCACAGTTGCTTCAGAATTCATCCTGCAGCTGAAATACAGATCTGGCACCAGCAGAGATAAAGTGACATTCTCCATGGCCAACTGACTTGCAAGGTGTATTCGGAGCTGACTGGCTCCACAGCGAACTCGGAGCCCGACAGGAATGAGTTCCAACAAGGTTCTAGTTGCCCATCCCTTGTCTCAATGTACTCTTCATTTTTATTTCTTAAACAAATTCATTTCGCATTTTAGATGACTGACTGCACAGCAGAATTTGAGAGGTCGCTATTAAGGTATCTTTTCAAGAAGATGGAATGTGTCTCTGTTGTCATTTTTCTATGAACTGGATAATTTTGAACGGAGGTCTATTGGCTTAAAGCTAACATTTTTCTTTTGATTATCTGTTAAATTACTTTTCCAGTTTTCCCAGCAGCTTGGCTATTGCTGAACTTTTTTTCTTCCCAATGGCATATTGATAATGGCTATAAATGACATTTACTGTGCAAGTTAACAAGCCAGAAGGAGGATTCTAAAAGACTTAATTGAAACATCAAAAATTTATATGCTTGTTGAATTAGCGCTTTGAAGAATGTTTCCATCCCATTTCCAGAATCTCATTTTCAAATTATTTATTTTACATTAGGGGAGAAATTAATCCTAAATATAGGAAGCGGATAAAGAGAAAAAAGAATGGAAAATAAATGTGGAATGGAAGAATTCATTTGTGACTACAGGAAGAACAATAGATAATGTGTCTCTTTAATAAAATTTAATCTTTGTTCCTTGTTAAACTTTGTTTCTTTAGGACACAAAGCTTATTAAATTAATTTGGAAAAACCACTTAATCTATACTTTATATGAATTTTAACACATAAACAGTATGCTTTATGCACCTACTGCCATTTAAGGGGCTAATCAAGGAACTATGGGGTTTAAAGGGACCATTTAGGTCCATGATGGCAAACCTACAGTATGCGTGCCACAGGTGGCATGCAGAGCCATTTGTGCAGGCACATAAACCCCAGCCAAATTTACCTGCACTGCGCATGTGCGTGCCTCCCTGCTGATTCAGGTGCACAGTGCAGGTAAGGCAGCAGCGGGGGATCACGCACGCATGCTCAGGGGGTAGGGAGGCAGCATGCATTGCCTTCTGGGTGCTGGCATGCGAGCACGGGCACATGAATGCCCACACAATTTTTGACGCAGGAGCCCCAAAAGGTTAGCCGCCACTGATTTAGGTCATTGTGTCTAACATGTCACTCAATGTAGAAACATAAATTATTGTCTACTCTCCGCTTTTTAGATCTGCATAGCTGGTTCGACTAACCTCTCTGAATATCTCTTATTCACAGGAAGGTTTCCTACCTTTCATTTTGATTTTGCTCTCAGGACAGGTGATACAAACCTATTATTTTATATTCTGCTCTTTGGAACAGTGGAGAATAGAACTGGCCATGTGTTGTGTGACATGTTTTCAGATATTTGAAGAGTATATCCCATAACTCTTTTTATCTAATTTAAACCTGTCTTTCAATTTGTAAATACCGCGTTTCTCCAACAATACGCCCCCCCAGTAGGAAGTCTCGGCATGTTTTCTTGGCATGAAGTGAAATTAAGCCCCTCCCCCAAAATTTAGGCCTATTTAAAACATGCAAAATGGCGGAGAAGGGCAGGGGGGAACTTGCCCATTAGGAGCAGCCCATGGGCAGCTATGCCTCACCACTAGCCGCTCCTAACAGCCAATCATGGCAGAGCGCAGAAAGCTTGCCAAGCGCCTTTGCTGAAGATCCAGGTATAATGCTGTCTGCAGGCTAGGTCAGTGGATGGGTGGCAGTGGCATGGATGTCAGCCTCAGCAGCGGTGGGGCACTTTGTGCCACTGCTGCTTCCTCCACTGCCATCGCTTTCCCTTCTGCCCTTGCTGCAGCTTATACCACATTTGGACTGCTGCCATTGGCCAAGCCACAGAGGCCAGAGTCCCTGCTGGACATCACAGCGTGGTGGTAGTGGAGAGGTGGCCCTTCCAGTGGGTGGAGGAATGATTTGAGCATATTCCTCCATCGGCAGCATTTCAATCACTTCTCGGGCAGGGAAGCTGCCTCCATAGCTTCCACAGTTCCCATCAGAGGTGGTGCCTCTCTCACCAGTGCTGTCTCCAACAGCAGCGGCAGCAGCGGTGGGACAGACCCTGCTGCCAACAAGAACTGCCTGCCCTCCTGCAGGGGCATCGCTTTGCTTGATGGTTGCTGCGTTGACAATGTCCTGCAAATTGGTGAGTCATTCGGGCTTTGGTGGGTGGCAGCGGGAGGATGATGCCATTATTTCTCTCCCTCCCACACCTCGCTTTGCTTCCCGCCCCAGAGCTTTGGGTCACGGTCTCGTTAACTGTACAGTCAGGCACTCTCCTCTTGCTCCAGCTGCCTGAAACCCTCACATGGACCTTTCCCCCCTCTTTAAATTTTCTTTATTCCCTCCATCAGTTCCCTAGGAATACAGACTGGCCAGACAGCTTCCTCCCGGCTCCTGGTAGTTTTTTTAAAAAAAGAACCATCTATCCATTTTGCCCTTTGAGCAGAGGCAAACCTTCCAATCCAAACATAAGAGAAAAAGAATCATCTTACAGACCCTTAGCAACCCCTTAGAAGTATGAATTAATTAATTAATCAGCAGGAGAATCCTCTGGGAAGCTTGGCAGGGAAAGAAGGAGGGAGAGAGGGAAGACATCCACGCCAATGCCACCCGCCTGCTAGCACCATACCTGTATCCGCGGCAAAGGTGCTTGGTGGGGGTAGGGAGCTCTCCACCCTCACCATGATTGGCCATTAGGAGCAGCTGGTGGCGAGGCATGGCTGCCTGCAGGGTGTTCTAGGCGAGGGTGCACAGGGTAGGAAATTAAGTCACCCCCGAAAAGCCAGCCTAGCCGTCAAAAGAAAATAAAGCCCAGCCTTATTTTTTGAGAAACATGGTATGTAAACCAATGGCAAACACCTCCTTCTGATTCTAACTCCTTTTGGGGTTTTAGGATAGGGTCACCAAAATTAAAAGAGATTATTTGGCCATAAATCCACCAATCTGGCTTCACCACTATTTCCTTTCTTTTTTTTAAAAAAAAAAAGCTTCCTGGGATAACACTCAGAGAGGCATTTCCACAGGAAACCTTGTTTTATATTTATTTCAAACTCTTAGGATGGCATGTCTAACAAAATGGTGATTAAAATCAACCTTTACTTTAATCTTGTCATACCATAAATAGCCATGCAATCCAAACCTTAATTCATGGTCCTCTGAAGCAAATAACCTATTGCTTCCTGTGACTTGGAAATTTGTATATGTTGTTGCTTAAATTTTGTTTGCAGTTTTGTAGTCATGCTGCACTGCTGACTCACATTTAGTTTATATTTAACTGTTTTTTTTAAAGATCCTTTTTTGGGAATACCACAATATTGCCAAGCCAGTTATGTTTTATTCCATATATCTGCATTTGACCTATGATTCCTAAGTGAAGAATTACCTGTATATACTCGAGTATAAGTCGACCCGAATATAAGCCGAGGCACCTAATTTTACCACAAAAAACTGGGAAAACTTATTGACTCGAGTATAAACCGAGGGTGGGAAATGCAGCAGCTACTGGTAAATTTCAAAAATAAAAATAGATACTAATAAAATTACATTAATTGAGGCATCAGTAGATTAAATGTTTTTGAATATTTATTTCAAAGAAAAACAGATTAATCAATTTGGGAAACGATCTCACTATCATGAAAGGTTTAATTGATTCACTAACCCAAAAGAAGATGACGATGACAGTGGGAGGCAGGAGTCACTCTCTCCCTTGCAAGAAAAAAGCAAGAGCCGTTCTTATGATCTCTCTCTCTCTCTCTCTCTCCCTGTAATACAGTCAAGCCCTTTCCAGCACGCGCAATCTGCCGCCGCCGCTTTGCACCCTGCAAATGCACAATCCCGGGATTTTTGCATTTGCAAGGTGCAAAGCGGCGGGGGCGGATACCGCGTGCTGGAAAGGGCTTGACTGTATTACGGGGAGAGAGAGAGAGATCATAAGAACGGCTCTTGCTTTTTTCTTGCAAGGGAGAGAGTGACTCCTGCCTCCCACTGTCATCGACATCTTCTTTTGGGTTAGTGAATCAATTAATTTGGGAAATGATCTCACTATTATGAAAGTCAGTGTTCTCTGCCAGTGGGGCATTTGGAAGAAAATGTTAGTGATATTAGGATATATAAGTTTGGATTGACAATATGAGTTGTTATGTAACATAATTGTAATTGAGACTACAGAATGAATGCACAAAAATGATGTACATCTGACACACTGGATGTACATATAAGAGTTGATGTTTTTATGTTTTGTTTGTCTTGTTTGTTTGTAGAAAATTTAATAAAAACTTTTTCAAAAAAAAAAAAAAAATCCCCGCGTTCAATGCCTAGCACAGCAGAAGAGAAAACGCAGCTGTGAGCAAATACTAGGAAAACCTGATTGATCAGAAGGAAGGAGGCAAAAGAGGGAGGGGTGGTGGTGGACGGAGGTCCCACTGGTATTTGTGAAACACTTGGTCGGCAGCGCTTAAAGTCAACGTCCTCGCTCCCACCTACCCAAAGCCATGAAGTCCCCCAATTGCGCAGCCCAGAATCGCCCTCCCCTTGGGGCAGCAACGACGCCCGGTATTTCCCGAGATGAAGCTCCGTCGTGCAATGAAAGCGCCCTGGCTCTAGGCTCGTGGGTTCAGAAAACAACGCGAGGCGAGGTCGCTTCGGCTCCGCTCAACTTCATTTCCTAGCTGCTTTCAGTCCACTCGGGAGGAGGGGGAAGAGGTGGTGGCGGCAGCTTGCGTTGTTTTCTGAGCTCTAGGCTCGCGGGTTCAGAAAACAACGCGAGGCGAGGTCGCTTCGGCTCCGCTCAGTTTCGTTTCCTAGCTGCTTTCAGTCCGCTCGGGAGGAGGGGGAGGAGGTGGTGGCGGCAGCTTGCATTGTTTTCTGAGCTCTAGGCCACCACCTCCTCCCCCTCCTCCTGAGCGGACTGAAAGCAGCTAGGAAACGAAGCTGAGCTGAGCCTAGAACTCAGAAAACAACGCGAGGCCAGGCCGCTTCGGTTCCGCTCAGCTTCGTTTCCTAGCTGCTTTCAGTCCGCTTGGGAGGAGGGGGAGAAGGTGGTGGCCTAGAGCTTAGAAAACAACGCAAGCTGCCGCCACCACCTCCTCCCCCTCCTCCCGAGCAGACTGAAAGCAGCTAGGAAACGAAGCTGAGCGGAGCCGAAGCGACCTTGTCTCGCGTTGTTTTCTGAGCCTAGAGCCAGGGCGCTTTCATTGCAAGGTGGAGCTTCTTGTCTCGGGAAACACCGGGCGTCGTTGCTGCCCCCTGAGGGGAGGGCAATTCTGAGCTGCGCGATTGGAGGACTTTGTCGCTTTGGGTGGGTGGGTGGATGGGAGCGAGGATGGACGGAGTCCATGAAGTGGGGCTTGCCTGCAGGAAAGCGGCTGCCCAGCTCCGGAGCTCCACACCATTTTTTTTTCAGAGGGGAATCTGACTCGAGTATAAGCCGAGGGCGGTTTTTTCAGCACAAAGAATGGGCTGAAAAACTCAGCTTATACTCGAGTATATATGGTATGTATTTGTGTGTTGTTAAATTTTATTCTGTGATTTTCAGTCCATTTTTCTAACCTATCAAGGTCATTTTAAATTTTACTTGGTTATATCACCCAATGTTGTATTGCCATGAACTTTGAAAAGCATTACTTCCATTTCTGTATCAAATCATTAATAAAATATTAGAAACTATGACTGAAACTTATGATTCTCCTTAGAGCTGCTCGGATCGTCCAGAGAATGAGCGGAGCTTCAGTCTCTGCTTGTTGTAGGCTGAGTTTAATTTCTGAGGAACGCTCCCCCTTCCATCACGTGGCTTGCCATCTCGTTCCCAGTTTATGCTCAGCCCTCGAGCAGAGTAGGCTGTGTTTGTATGTGCTCTTGGCCGTTTCAGGATTTTCCCAATTTAATTCGGTTTGTTCCTCAATTCAGGTCGTATATAACCCTTCATTGTTTCTTTACTCCTTAACCCTGCGCAGCTAGTCCTTTTTATTTAATAGAGTTCCCTGGGAGGGCTTCCCCCCAGGGGGTGCCAGGGGGTAGGCCAGCAAAATTCAAGCTGCCCCCCCACCCTTTCCTATTGCTTTTCTGCCACTTTAGTTCGTTTAAAATGCTCCGTTTCGTTCCATCCCCCCCCGATCTCCGTTTTTATATCGTTTAAACATTTTGCTAGTTTCTTTCTGTGGTCCTTCCCTTGGGATCCTTGGATTGTCCCTGGGGATCCCTGGGGATCCTCCCTGGGGATCCTCCTGGCCGCTGCAGAAGGGCCCTTGCAAGCCTTTGTAGTGGCGGCCGCCATTTTGAAAGACACCTCGTGTCCAGGCGCCATTTTGGTTTCTTTATCTTTCCGATCTCTGCAGCGTGCACATTTAAAGCAGCAGGACCTGCAGGCCTGCTGAAGAATTAAAATTGTGCTGTTTTCAGTTGGAGGTTTTCTGTTTCCATCTCCCTTTGTTGGCTCTCCTCGCAGCCAGCCGTAGTGGCTGCGGTTATTCCCACCACTCCCACCCGGTTCTGCCCTTAAGGCTCCTGTAATCCTTCAAAAATAGGATATTATTATTATTATTATTATTATTATTATTATTATTATTAATAATAATAATAATAGACCTTGAAAGGTCATTATATCAGAGGACTTAAGAGACTCAAGTAGGCCTTGGCTTACCCCCCCCCCCAAAAAAAAAGAGATAGAGAAGGGGGAAAAATCATTCATATACAGAGCAAAAAATACAGATTAATTTCAAGTGAATAATAAACGGGGTGGGTGGGTGTAAAAGAAATTCCCAGGGCTCCCGGCCTTTGTTGTAGGTCAACCCCTAGGTGCGCCAACCACCTCTGATTTGATCCTTTTTCTTAACTACCTAAAATGGCAGAAAGCAATCCTTCAAGGGGTCCTTCCTTAAAGGTCAAAGTAAAGACCCACCACCTGCGCAGTCAGGCTAAGGAGCCCACCAAAGCCTCTCAAAGGGATGCCTTAAGACGACACAAGGCACTAGAAAGAGAGATAGACAAATGCATTAGACAGACAGGCTCAGTACCTCCAGCACCAGCCACTCCTTCCACCTCTGCTCTTCCCCCCCCTCCTGCAGCGTTTTCCTCCCTATCCAGGCCCTCTCAAGGGCATCAGGCCCCGGGTACACCAGCCAGGCGAACTCCAGAGGCTACTTTCACGCCCACAGCCGCCGGCCTGCACCAGGAGGAACCTCTCATTCAGGCGGTTCCGGAGCAGCTCAGAGCCTGGATGGAGATGGCTATTCGACAGGGAATTGCAGAAGGAATGCAGCAGATGGCCAGACTGGGGTTGCCTCTGCAGGCCACCGAATCTGTAAGATCATTCCCTCTCATGCCCCTCCAGGGGGAAGCTTCCCCTTCAGTCAGGGAAGACGAGGAGGGGGTGGAAGGGGACCTAGATTTGTGCGGGGAGGAGGAGGAGGAACAATCTGACCTGGGGTCCTTACCATACAACAAACCTCTTCCGGACTCAGATCCATCAGAGGTGGAAATGTCCGAGGACGAAGGACTCACCCTGGACCAACCCGCTTTTGTAGGGCTCTTTAAGCCCCAGCTATTCAAATCCCTCCTCTACAAGGCCAGGAACATCTCGGGCCTAACGGCCCAGAGCCCCTCTGATCCCATTCCCATGGTTCCGGAAGGGCCTGAGGACTCCATGTTTAGACAACTGGTAGTGGAGGCCGAGGTCATCCCTACCCCTCCCATATTCCTGGACCTGATGTCCAAGCAGCTGGCCTCTTCAGTTGCCCCCCTGACCCCCCCGGCCCATGATAAAAGGTTCTTCAACCTCAACCCAGAGCTCTCCAGCCTGCTGAGCACCCCGGAGGTTGATGAGCCTGTCGTAGGCCTGACCTCTTCCTCCACCCTCAGTAACCCTTTAGAGGCCCTCAGGCCAGAGGACAAGCGGTCGGAGCTCGCTTTGAGGCGAGCTCACCAGTCGGACACATGGGCGATCAGGGTGGCTACAGCCACTTCCTTTTTCATCAGATCATCCATTCGCTGGCTTCACCAGCTTAAGCAACATGTCCTGACCTCCAATATCCGCGCCCATTAGCACATCGCCAAGATAACAGCCACAGCTGAGTTCTCAGCAGACACCACTTTTCACTCAGTAAAATTCTCCTCCCACGCCATTTCCTCCCACGTCTCGGCTCGCCACCTGCTCTGGCTAAGACACTGGCAGGCAGATCTCAAGAACAAGGTGAAGCTAGCTTCCGCCCCCCTAGCGGGAAATAAGCTGTTCGGAACTTCCCTGGATCCTCTCCTAGTCAAGGGAAGCAATAAAAAGAAATTCCTCCCTTCCCTCTCCCGTAAGTCAGAACCCAGATCTCTGCAGCCCTTTTGGAGGGCTCCCTTTCGTCCCTATCCCCAACCCCCCTTCCCTCCCAGGTACCAAAGGCCCCCCTCCTTTGGTTTGGGACAGTCCCAGGACAGGTCCAACCCCTTCGATAGGCACAGGAGAGGCGGAAACTTCAAGAGGCCCTTTCGTGGCTCCGGCAGCAGGCCCTTCCGGCACTCCAGATAGGCCTCCTGACCTCATCCCCATTGGCGGGTGACTTAAAACCTTCGCCAGTCGGTGGGACTCATCCACTTCGGACTCTTGGGTCAGGGACACCATCCGGTTTGGCCTTGCCCTCGAGTTTCTCTCCCCCCCCTGATTTTTACATTACATGTCCCCTCTCCAAGAACCTCAACAAACGCAACCTCATGGATTCGGCAATTCAGCACCTACTGGACATTCAGGCCATCCAGCCAGTTCCTCCATCCCAAAGGGGACAGGGCTTCTACTCACTCTTATTCGTGGTGCCCAAACACTCGGGGGGATGGAGGGCTATTTTGGACCTAAAGCAGTTAAACCGTCACCTGGTATACCGCAGATTCAAAATGCACACGCTGCAATCCATCCTTTTGGGAGTGTGGCAGGGAGACTGGTTGTCATCCATCGACCTCTCCGAGGCATATTTACACATCCCAATACGACCCTCCCACTCCAAGTTTCTGCGTTTCAGCTATAATAATCTACACTTCCAGTACGTGGCCCTCCCATTCGGGTTAGCCTCGGCCCCCAGGACCTTTACCAAGGTCCTGGCCGCTCTGGCTGCCCACCTCAGATCCATCCCGGTGCGGGTCCACTGTTACCTGGATGATATTCTCATCCTCTCCCCTTCCAGGGAACAGGCCATCAGGGACACCCATACTACCCTCTCCTCCCTCCAGGAACATGGGTTCCCCATAAATTGGAAGAAAAGCCAACTGGCCCCTTCCAGTAGGCTATCCCACCTGGGGACTATAATTGACATAATCAAAGGGAGGGTGTTCATCTCTCCGGAAAGGATACTCAACATCCAACAATCAGTCAGGCTCATCAGACGACTCAGGAAGGTCTCTCTCCTTGAATTATCTAAGTTGTTAGGTAAAATGATCTCTTGTATTTCCGTTATTCCCTGGGCCCGTTTCCACTCTAGATCCCTCCAGTGGTTCCTGCTTCCGTACCAAAGGTCCGGGTCAAGCAACTCAAGGTGCAAGGTCAAGGTCTCGCCAAGGGTTCTCACCTCCCTCTTCTGGTGGAGCAAGGCGTCGATCAACAAGGGCTGCCTCCTCAAGGAGCCTCCAAGACTTATCGTCACCACAGATGCCAGTCTGTCTGGATGGGGCGCCCACCTTCTTTCCCTTACAGCTCAGGGCAGATGGTCATCGACAGAGAGGCTACGCAATATAAACTGGTTAGAGCTTCGCGCCATCCACCTGGCCCTCCGCAGCTTCCTTCCTCAGCTTCAGGGCCGCCACGTCCTCATTCTCACTGGCAATATAACAGCAAAGGCTCATCAACAGGCAGGGGGGCACTCAGTCTTCAAGCCTAATGAGGGAGACCGAGCGCCTCTGTCGGTGGGCAGAGTCTCACCTCCTCTCACTCAGAGCAGACCACATTTCAGGCATCAACAACACCCGAGCAGATTGGTTGAGCAGGGCCACCATAGACCAGGTGGAGTGGTGCCTCCACCCAGCCCTGTTCAGGGAGGCGTCAGCAATTTTCGGCCTTCCAGTGGTAGACCTGTTTGCCTCCCCCCGCAATACCCAACTTCCACGGTTCATCTCCAGATTTCCGTCCCTAGGGGCGGAGAACCACAACGTCCTCCGATGCCCGTGGCCCTCGGGCCTTCTTTACACCTTCCCCCCTCTGGCACTGGTGCCCAGAGTATTACAAAAGGTCCTCCACGAGAGGGCGGAATTGCTTCTGGTAGCTCCTTATTGGCCCCATCGCTCCTGGTTTGCGGACCTCCGCAGCCTATCAGTAGCCCCACCCTGGAGGAACCCAGCAGACAGGATTTCTCTGTTTCAAGGCCCCCTTCTTCACCCAGACCCCCAATGGCTACAGCTAGCCATCTGGAGGTTGAGCGGGAACGTCTGAAGAGGGAGAATTTCTCCATTGAAGTTATTAATACCATCTTAGCAGCCAGGCGTCCCTCCACCAGAAGGATTTACGACACCACTTGGAACAATTTCCGCAAATGGTGTGCCAATCTCCGCATTGACCTAACGAACCCATCGGTGGCCCAAATCCTCGACTTTCTCCAGGAGGGTCTCGGTAAGGGACTGTCCCCCAACACACTAAAGCATCAGGTAGCAGCCCTATCCACCGTAATTTCCTGCAAGGGTGCTAATTCCCTCTCTCACCATCCCCGCATCCGTGCATTTCTGAGAGGGGCCTCAAACTTAACGACCTCCATCCCTTCACCGGTACCCAACATGGGATCTCAACAAAGCCCTGACTTCCCTCACTAAGCTACCCTTTGAACCCCTAAGAGAAGTCTCTCTCCAGTTCCTATCCTACAAAGTAGTGTTCCTGGTGGCGATTACTTCAGTCCGAAGGATTTCAGAGATCTCTGCTCTGTCAGTCAGGAAAGACCTGTGCGTCTTCCATTCTGACCGGGTGGTCCTCCATCTTGACCCTTCTTTTCTACCTAAAATTAACTCGGTTTTCACAGGGCTCAGGAGCTTATCCTCCCCAATTTTTGCCCCAGGCCAACTCATGAAAGAGAGAAGCTATGGCACACCTTAGACGTCAGACGGGCCTTGCGGATATATATTAAACGTACTCAGACTTTCCGCAAATCAGAGGCCCTGTTTATTTCCTTTCAACCAAAGTCACAGGGCTCAGGGTACCCTCAACTGCAATAGGCCGTTGGATAAGGGCGGCCATTTCTAGGGCATAACAGGCCCAGGCCCTCCAAGTGCCCAGGGGTATCACGGCTCACTCCACCAGGAGTGCGGCGACATCAGCTGCCTGGGCTACCCAGGCCCCTATACTCGACATTTGCCGGGCAGCAACGTGGGCCTCCCCGTCGCCTTTTATTAGGCATTACAGAATCGATAGGTATGCCGCTGCGGAGGCGTCTTTCGGTAGAAGGATCCTCCAGAGGGTGCTCAGGGATTCCGAGGACTCGACGGACCAGATGGTGTCCCTCCCGTAGGACAGCTTTGGTATGTCCCATTCTCTGGATGATCCGAGCAGCTCTAAGGAGAATGGGCGTTGGTTCTTACCTGACACGCCATTTCTCTTGAGCTGGGAGGATCGTCCAGTCCCTCCCTTTTCCTTTCACCATTTGGAGGGGTCTTGCTTCGGCCAATGCACTTTTAAGTCTAGCAAGAGGACAGCACGAATGCCTGTTTTTTTCCTCTCTTCTTCGCATAAACTGGGAACGAGATGGCAAGCCATGTGATGGAAGGGGGAGCGTTCCTCAGAAATTAAGCTCAGCCTACAACAAGCAGAGACTGAAGCTCCACCTATTCTTTGGACAATCCTCCCAGCTCAAGAGAAATGGCGTGTCAGGTAAGAACCAACGCCCATTCCTTACTTATTCCACTGACCACAGTCTTTGAGCGCTGCTTTCAAATTGTTTATTTATTTAATTATTATGCTGTCAGGACCTACAGTCAACTAGTTTGTTATCAGAATACGATAAAATACATTCTATCTATAATATTTTCAGAATTTACTAAGGAACTTTATTTATTTATTAGGTTACTCTCCCACCTCAATACAAACAGACTCTAATAGGAAAATAATAAATAATACATTTTTAATATCATAAAATCTCTATTGGCACCAGTGATTCTACCATCAGTCTCTGAGCATCAACTTATTTTACCAGATTCTGGAAGACCATGACAATAACAATAGCAATAGCATTTAGGCTTATAGATATTGTTGGGGGAAACCCAGATTGTTGGGGGAAATATACAAATAATGTTCTACATTGCAAACTGGCCAGAGGGCTGTGAAGTGGTATGGGTGGTGGTGGTGTGTGTGTATATGTGTGTTTATATATACATTTTACTGACCTCAGAAGGATGGAAGGATGAGTCAACCTTGAGCCCCATCTTGATTAAACTCTAGTCAGTGAAGGTTATCCACACTTCAGGGGCCAACCTGTTCCAAATGTGGGAACTCCCCAGTGATGGATGGTGATTCTTAGCAGGTATTCTTTGGTCTACTGGACAGGATAGTCAAAAGCTGTCTGGGAAAGGAGGTCTTTTAAATATTGTAGCTAAAGTCATTTAGGACTGTAAAGGAAGCAGCAGCACTTGAGTTCCACTCAGTAACATTGCTTGAAGACCTGATCTAAAAATGAGATGTGTTTTTAACAAGTCCACATTAGTGATTTGCTTTGTAATGACCACTTCATTATTTTCATTCATTTTTTTATGAATCTTCCCATATATTTATGTTTTACTGAGTAATCTATGGCCCCCTGGATCTTTCTTTTCCCAAGATGGTAATATTTTCTGTTCTCCAGTTACCTCATTCATTCTCTAGCATTTCTCAAAGATAATAAGAATTTTGTGAAAGAGTATTCTATGCCTTTCACAGTTTTGAATACTTATTAAGAAGAACATTGATAAGTGATGGGATGATTTCTGAAGGATTGGTCTATAGACCATTAATGACTCAGAAAACAAAAAAATGTTTGCAAAGATAATTTTCAAAGGTAACTTTTTAGAATATATGCAGGATTAAAGTGCAAGAAAATAATTCAGTCCTGGAAAAGGAGGAGAAAGAAATTCAAAATAATTCTGCTTATTTCTCCTTGCACCATTTCGTGATCTACCTTGAAGGATTTATATTTTTGGATTACATTGAGTGTTATTTGGTCTGGTGGAAATCAAACCATAATACAACAAGAACCTTAATATAATCTATCAGGAGTAGTGATTTTTGGAAATGCTTTGCTACATCATGACCTGGTTGGCTAAAGGAAGCTTAAATTCTGAGGCACAAGGAATTCATGCAGAAAGGCAGCAATCCCAAGTATAAAAACAAGTGTACAGTAAAATGGATAAGGAAGAACAAATTCAGTGTTTTAAAATGATCAAACCAAAATTAAGACCTAAAATCCATAGAAATGTACAGGACTAGAAATGAGCAATTCATGCTAGAAAACTCTAAAATATTATTGTTGAAGCAGTTTGCCATGGAGGAATGGGTAAAAATTGTTATACAGCAACATGAGAGTCTTACCAACTGTTACAGGAAGTGTTGGTTGTATTACTGCAGTTAGAATTTATTACTCTTTAATGTTGCACATTGAAAGCAAAATGTTTAGAAAAACCTAAGAAACAAATATTATAATTACGGAATTATACAATACATTTTCAGCAGACAGCAATTTCTTTCAATATCATAGGGTACAATTGATGTTTTGAGCTGGTCCTTCTCCATCCTTCCATCTCCCCCCACTCCCCAAACCCCCCCATCAGTTTAATTTTACACATTATTCTGAATATTTTTAAGATTGGTAAATTATCATTTATTATTTTCATGTATTCTAAATTGTGGCTTTTCTGTGATGATAGCTGATACATTGTTTCTTTCGGCTGAGCCTAGTGAGATTTTTAAAATCTTAGTTTAATTGAAAGTTAAATAGCATTGGAAGGATGGGTGTTTTACCATGTTAATTGACAAATTCATTGACTGAACTGGCATTACAATATTGATCTTATACTTCTGAAAGCCTAGTGACATTATGATACAGCTTAGAATTTGTTCATTATCTTTGCCTATGGCATATTTTTGTTCTTCCAAAGTATAAGGGAATGGAAGCGGGAGGCAAATTATGTCATTTTATTATTCTCTTGCATTCAAAATTCTTTTGCAATCCTGCAACATACACAGAGTATCAAAGGAAACTTAAGTATGAAAAATAAAGAGTTCCATTAGTTCTGGCTGAAAATGTCAAAAGTTAAAGTTAAAACCATGAAGAAATTACCAAAAGTCTTATTTAGTAGTAAGGTATCTATTTTATTGATATTTCTAATTCCTGTTTGACTAATCATAAGAAAAAATACCCAAATGAAAATGAAAATATAGCATAGTAGGTTTCTTCTGCCTTATTAATTTGTGTGTTTCTGTATATTTTTCCTTATTTAGATATCTGAACATCAGCATTTGGATCACTTAGATGAAAGGCTGGAGCAAAGTGAGACGAATGGTTCGGTAAGATTGTCAGCATTCTTACAGTAATTGTCTCTTTTCTAATTCATATACCATTCGTACATATTTTGTTTAGAAAATTACATTTCCAGCATAATTGCTCTATTCAATATATACTAAAGCTCAAGGTTACTTGTTTTCAGTTTAGTATAATATACAGGTAGTCCTTGACTAGTAACAACAATTGGGATCAGAATGTTTGTTGATAAGCAAGATGAGTTATGCCCAATTTTATGACCTTTTTGGCCATGATTGTTACATGAATGGATGGGATGCTACTGGTTCTCCCTGACTCTATATATGCTGCTGTTTGGCCCGCCCGGGCTGTTAACTGACCTTTATTTCCTGCTTTATCAACCTCAGCTGCTTCGCGTGGCACAGCTGAGGTTGAAAAAGCAGGAAAAAAGGCGTTTTTCAAATGCTGCGCACCCGCGTGCAGCACTTATCAGCTGTCCGGGTGGCACAGCTAATTGTGTATTACATGCACGCACAGTGAGCCCCTGGCGTGCATGTGCGCAAAATGCACATGTGCATGCAAAACAGGTCGACAATGTAATTACTGAACCGGTAGTAATGCCGGTTGAATCCCACCCCTACATGAACATTGCAGTTGTTAAGTGAATCACATAGTTATTAAACAAGTCTAGCTTCCCCTGTCGACTTCCTTGTCAGAATCCAGCTGGGAAGGTTGCAAATAGTGATCATGTGACCCCAGGATGCTGCAACTGTTATAAATACATGGTTGCCAAGCATCCAAATTTTGATCATAGGATCATGGGGAATGCTGAGGTAATCACAAGCCTGAGGATCAGTCATAAGTCATTTTTTTCAGTGCTATTGTAACTTCGAATGGTTGCTAAACAAATAGTTGTAAGTCGAAGACTATCTCTACAGACTCAAGCATTATGCTATAAAGTGATATATACAACCTGGTCTCTATGATTTGTTCATTAATTGATCGATTCTGTGGCATTTAGTCACATAGACAAATGTGCCAGCAACAACATGGACAGATCTTCTCCATGACAATCTGTACCTTATCTGGTCTTTCAGGTCTTCCAGGGATGTACTCACCACGACTGTAACTGAGTCCACCTACCTTGCTGCTGGTCATTCTCTTGTCTTTCTTTCCAATTTAACTATCATTAGAGCCTTTTTCCAGAGAGCTAAGTCTTCGTGTAATGTTGCAGAAATAGAATAATTTGAGCCTTGTAATTTGTGCCTTAAGTTAGAACTTTGCATTGATTTGTTAAATTGCCCATTTGTTTGTTTTCTTGGTTGTCCGTGGTATTTTCAGGAATCTTCTCCAACACCAAAGTTTAAAAGCATCCATATTCTTTCCATGCTTCTTCTTTCAAAGTCTTGACTTTCACTTCCATAGAATGTCACAGGGAGTACCATGGTTTACAGTATTCTGATCTTCATACATACAGACTTCATGGCAATTGAATACTGAAGTTTTTTTTTTTTTAATATTCTTTGACTTTTTCAATTAATCAGCATGCATCAGCAATAATGTCTTGTTCACTAAACCGTTTTAAAAATCCATGTATTAGGAGTAGATATGACATTGTAATGCATACAGTGGACTTTAGAATTTAAATAATAATACAGAACACTTAGTTAAGTCTATGGTGCAGTCTAAAATATTTGGCTGGTCTTGAGAACTAATCTAAACATGGAAAGATGCCTGAACTTCTCTCCCTCTTTGAGACTATGGTGTCTTTGTGTCAAAGATACAATCTCTTGTAGTGTGACCAGTTATATGTTTGAAGTTATAAAAAATTATAGAAATGGTAATAGAAGGGCTGCTGATATTTCTGTAATGATCAAGATATTCTTTTCTTGATGATGCAAATCTTATTTTCTGCAGGGAACAGTTGTGCAACTTTCTATTTTTGTTAACTGAATAAACTACTTTCTGTTTTGTCTTGTTCTATAGCTGGCTAAACTGTGTCAAAAAATTTTGCTGTTAAAATAGGATGATCAGAGATTAGTTTATTGAAACACTTACATGAAAATTATACTCATGACATATGAGAACAAAATGTGGCACACATGAAGCTAATACTTGGCAAATTATTTTGCTGTTAGTCTCGCAATGTTAACATGTCATAATCTAATTAAGCATCCTTAAATGTGAAAGCACTGTGATATGTACAGCTCAGTTAGGTGGTGGCACATAGCTGAATTTTGCTGATCTTGGAAAACTGAACAAGGTTATAGTACTTGGAAGTGAGTTCATCAAGAAATAATAGGATTGTATACTACTAGAGTGGGACTTGAAGCATGATTTCAGAAGGTGGCAATGCAAATTATATTAACATATTGCCAAGAAAATGTTAAGGAAAATGCCCAATAAATCATCAAAAAGAATTCACCTTTTATTTTTGACTTTCAAACTTCTGAACTGAAGTACCTTTGTGCAGTGCAGTCTTTCAAATCACAGTGCTGGTGAAAGTGGCTTCTTTCCCCTAGCACTATTTCTCCTAGAATAGATGAGGCAAAGGTACTTTGGCTTCAGGGGTTCCAGTTCTGGCCTCATTCTCATCTTCTGGCACTCCCACAGAGCCAGAAGATAACCTGAAACCGGATGATAAACGTTCCGAACAGACCTCCAGGCCACTGCTTGGGCTGTTCGGGCTTCAACAGCAGCATCCTTTTTCACGAGGGCTTCCATACGGTGGCTGCACCAACTCCAGAATAGATTGCCTGCTTCTGACCTTCGGTCTCACCAAGACCTTAACAAGATTATCGCAGTGGCGGAATTCACTGTGGATGCCACTCTCAATTCTGCCAAATTTGCATCTAGGGTTATGGCATCTTCAGTAGCAGCAAGAAGACTTTTATGGCTCCGAAACTGGCAGGCGGAGTCACATCAAAAATGGAAGCTGGATTCAGTTTCCTTCACAGGTGATAAGCTTTTTGGTGATGCTCTGGAACCTTATCTCATTGAAACTAGAGATAAACGTAAAATTGTCTCTTCCTCTGGGAAGAAAGCAGACTACCTCCCAGCTCCTTATCGCCTTCCTGCCTTTCGAGCAAGACTTCCTCCTGATTCCCTTGCTCTCAGAGGCCGTACTCCCAACACCAAGACCAACATGCGGAAGCATCTGGCAGGCAACAACCTTCTACTGGTAAATGGCCCTTTTGGGGGGGAGGGGGTCGTTCCTTCCGTCGCTCTAAGTAATCCCTCGTTCTCCCCACCCATCAGATGTCACCTAGCCTTCTTTGCCTCCAAATGGGAGGAGTCAACGGTGGATGCTGGGGTGCTCAACTCTATTAGGTCAGGGTTACAACTGGACTTCCTAATGTCGCCCACAGAAAATTTTTTGATCTGTCCTGTCTCTTGGGACATTTCAAGACAGGCCCTCATGAATCAGACCATTCAACTCCTCCTGGTCATCAGGGCTATTTAATCTGTTCCCCCCTCTCAATGAGGATGTGGGTTTTACTCTCACCTTTTCATCGTTCCCAAAGCCTCGAGGGTGGGTGGGTTGAGTCATCCTTGATCTAAAATTCCTCAACCAATTTGTAAAATACAGGTGATTTAAAATGCAGACTCTGCATTCTATTTTAGAGAGTGTTTGGGAGGGTGACCTTCTCTCTTCCATTGATCTTACGGAGGCTTACCTCCACATCCCCATTTGGCCTCATCATCTCCAGTTTTTCCGTTTCTGTTATCAGAATGCCCATTACCAGTACTGAACACTTCCCTTTGGCCTCTCATCAGCTCCAAGGGTCTTCACAAAGGTTCTGGCAGCATTGATAGCATCTCTGTGTTCTGTTCCAGTGAGGGTCCAATGCTACTTGGACGACATGTTGATTCTGTCCTTCTCCATCCAGGCAGCCCATTACTGCAAATTACCCTGTCATATCTCCAGAGCCACGGGTTTTCCATCAACACCAAAAAGAGCCAGCTCTCTCCCACAACCAAATTGCAACACTTAGGAGCAGTCATCCATACCACATCATGCCAGGTTGTCCTGTCCTCAGCTCATGGAAAGAGCCTGGCAGAGTTCATCAGCCAGATCCAGCACCATCGAATTGTCCCCCTGTCGCTGCTGTCCAAACTTCTGGGGAAGATGGTCTCCTGTATTGGCATCGTCCCGTGGGCTCGGCTTTATTCCCGACCCCTCCAATGGTTCCTGCTTCCCTACCAACGAGCAGGAACCAGCCACTCATCCATCAAGATCCTGCTCCTGCCACAAATCCGGCAATCACTCAATTGGTGGCGCTCCCCATCAGGCTAGTGATAACCACCAATGCCAGCCTTCTAGGTTGGGGTTCCCATATGCAGGGCCAGATTGCTTAGGGCGTTTGGTTCAGGTCAGAGCAGACCCTTCCCATAAATTGGCTAGAGCTCAGAGCCATTTTTCTGGCTCTCAAACATTTCAGGCAATTAGTGACCGGCTTTCATGTTCTAGTTCTTGCAGACAACATGGCCGCAAAGGCTCATGTCAACCAGCAAGGGGGGATGAGGTCCAAGGCCTTCATGAGAGAGGCTCAACGGTTGGGGTTATGGGCAGAGAAACACTGGTTGTCGATCTCAGCAGATCACATCTCTGGGGTCAACAACTCCCAGGCTGACTGGCTCAGCAGGAGCCCAGTAGACCAAGTGGAATGGTCCATTCCTCCATCTCTATTCAGGGACCTTTCCCTCAGATTCGGAATACTGGAGGTGGATCTCTTGTCCACTCCTCAAAATGCCCAAGTCACCAGATTCTTCATCAGGTTTCCTTGCCAGGGACCGGAGGGGACCAATGCTCTTTGGTGCAGATAGCCCAAGCCCACCTTTCTTCTGCTTTCCATCATTCTGGCAGTAATTCAGAAGATGTTGGAGGAACGAGCGGAGCTCCTCCTCCTGGCCCCCTATTGGCCAAGGAGGCCCTGGTTTGTGGACCTGGTCAACCTATCTGTGGCTTCTCCTTGGAGGATCCCAGCCCATCTAATCTCCCTTCACAAGGGGGCTCTGCTCCATCTGGAGCCCCAGTGGCTCAAGCTGACCGTGTGGCACTTGAGCGGCAGTGCCTAGAGGAGACTGATCTCCCAGAAAGGGTCATCCTCACTATCCTGGCATCTCATAAACCTTCTACAAGGCGTATCTATGATGCCACCTGGAAGGCCTTTTCCCAATGGTGCCTTAGGGAGGGTTTCTCTCCTGCTTCAGCCCAGTTGGCGGAAGTTCTCAGATTCCTTCAGCATGGTCTGGAGAAAGGTTTGGCCCCCAACATTTTATGCAGGCAGGTTGCTGCCCTCTCCTCAGTTCTCTCATGGGGTTCGCTTCCTTCCTTATCCCATCACCCTTCAGTCAGGAGGTTTTTGAAAGGGGCTTCCAACCTGCACCCTCCGGTGGTTCACAGGTATCCTTCCTGGGATCTTCATGTGGTCCTTAATGCCCTTACGAAGCCCCCCTTTGAACCCCTTAGAACAGTGTCTTTCCGTTTCCTGACTCTAAAGGTAGTATTCCTCGTCTCCATCACTTCAGCCAGGTGGGTTTCCGAGCTAGCTGCTCTTTCCATCAGACAGAACTTTTGTGCCTTTCACGATGATAGGGTTGTTCTCCGTTTGGATCCCTCATTTATTCCAAAGGTTAACTCCTGGTTTCACAGGTCTCAGGACATTGTGTTGCCTGGCTTCTGTTCCCTCCCACACCATAACTTAGAGCAGCAGTGGCATACACTAGACGTAAGAAGAGCTCTTAGAATATACATTAAGTGCACTTCCTACTTCAGGAAGTTGGAAGTCATGTTTGTTTCCTTCTCCCCTTCTGACTTGGGGCACAAGGCCTCTTCTCCTACTATTAGCAGGTGGGTCAGGACTTGCATTGAGCAGGCCTACAAAGCTGTAGCCCTTTCGGTTCCCCGAGGTTTGATTGAACACTCTACCAGAAGCATGGCCAATTCTGCTACCTGGGCGACCCAAGCATCCTTGGAGGAGATCTGTCATGTGGCCACGTGGACATCCCCATCTCCTTTCATCAGGCACTACTGTCTGGATACCTTTGCCTCAGCAACTGCAGCCTTTGGCAGACAGGTGCTTCAACGAGTGGTTCTACAGTTGGTGTGATGAGCTGGACGAGGACCCGCCCGTGGACATGCAAGCTTTGGTATTTCCCATCCTGGGCTCTTGATGCAGCATGGAGGAGAATGGACATTGGTAAAAGTTACTGTGAATGCCCTTTCTATCTGTGCTGCGAGAGAGCCCAGCCCCTCCCTTGATTTGTCTGGAGAGGGTAAGACATATTTCTGTATTCATTTGTGCTTTCAGAGACACCTTTCAGTCTGTCAAGTATCTTCGCCAAAGCTGGGGTCTCTCCCAGGGGCTGGCTTTTATATCTTAGTATAGACTCAGCTAAATGACATCATAGGAACGAATCAACCCACCCTGGGCTCTCTCGCAGCATAGATAGAAAGGGCGTTAATGGTAACTTTTACCAACGCCCATTCATGGCAAGTGAGATTGTGAAGTCTTGAAGAGTTTCATAAGTTTTCCTCAATATGGCAATCTATCTTCCCATTCTGTCTGAATTGGATGGGATATGAATTGACTGCTGGGGAGCTATCTGACACTAATAAATCAGTGTATATTGCAGTAATTATGCCTGTTGGCTCACAAATCAAAAGCCGACCACAAAGTGACTTCTTTCTTTAGTGTATTCTGAGATTAAACCGAGTAGAGTCCTCCGTTCAAAAATGAACTACAAATACAATTGCTGTGATTTGCTTACAAGAAGCAATGCAATTGCTGTGATTTGCTTACAAGAAGCAAGCAAATTTTTAGGGGGTGAGTGGGGGTGGAAATTAATCATTATGTCTTTCTGTGTTCTATAGATTGAACCTAAAACCTCAGAGGATTACAGAATGATTTTACATTAAGATAAAAATTATTGTTGACTTTTTTTGAAAAGACTGTAATTAAGCTTGAGCAGACATAATACCATATGTTCTCTCACATACTATCTCACTGTTTACCTCTATTTCTAGTTTCTTTTCTTTCTTTTTTTGTATTCCTTCTATGTTGAATTTTAGATTGTAAGCCAATCAAGGCAAAAAGGGACACGTTCTCTGAAATAGTCCTGCTTTTGATATCTGTTATGCCCTTATTGGAGTCAGGCTCTGAGAGCGAGGAGAAACAGCTGACAGGGAGTGGAGGTGTGGCTCTAGAGGTTGTGGAGGAGGCTGGGGAGGAGCAGAGGCTGTCTGGGCAGTCAGAGGAAGAATCAGGCCCATCCCCTCTTCATCCAAGGACACGCAGGGAGGAACGGAGAAGGCAACAACTTGGCTTGTGAGGGAGGAAGTGGCTATGATCCCCCTCATTGGTTACAGCTGGGGAGAATAGTACATAAGAGATATGGTTAAAACACAGGGTTGCCAGAAGCAAAACTGTGTTGTTTTGGGATGAAGTTATCTTGGTTGGCATCCTTCCAACAGACTGTGTCTTGTTATCTCCTTGAAGTTGGTAATTACTTATCCTGGTTCGTTGTGGAAATTCCTTCATTTTAGCTTGTTTTAGTTTTTTATTTCACCTCTATCTGCTCATTAAGTTCGGATTGCTTTCTTTTGAAGACTATTTTTGAATACGTTTTATTTCCAACTGAGAATTATTGAACAGTGCAGCCAAGTTGGAGGCATTAAAGGACATTTATTTACGTTTTGGATTTTGTTACATTTCTGTTACACTCCAGGTCATCATATTATCCTTACCTTCCCTTGTTTGCCAGAACCCAAGATATGCCAGTCACCTTCATCATCTTCAAAAATTCTCTCTGGTTATATTTCTTGTATTGCAGAATCATCTGAAATGTAAGGCTGCAATTGCTCCCCTCATAGCAGGCAGTGTAATTTTTATATGGTTTTAGTTTCAGTTTGATTGAAGTGATTTCAATTTTTATATTTCTTAGAAATACAGGTATCCCTCAACTTAGTGACTGTTTAGTGACTGTTTGAAGTTACAACAGCGCTGAAAAAAGGGACATATGACCATTTTTCACACTTAGGACTATTGCAGCATCTACATGGTGACATGATTTACATTTGGATGCTTGATAGCTGACTCATATTTATGACAGTTGCAGTGTCCCAAAGTCATGTGAACCCCTTTTGCGACCTCCTGACAAGCAAACTCAATGGGAGAACCAGATTCACTTAACAACTGTGTTATTAATTTAAGAACTACAGTGATTCACTTAAAAATGTGGCGAGAAAAGTTGTAAAATGGGCCAAAGCTCTCTTAACAAATTTCTCATTTAGCAACATAAATTTTGGGCTCAATTGTATTTGCAAATTGAGGACTACCTTTATTAATCATTAATGTATATCCACACTTGTGGAACCTTATCCTGAGAGTTGTATAATTGCAGTGATATAAAAATAAAGAAATAAGCTTAAACTAAAACACTGGCATTCATTGAAATGCATTACTGAGTGATTGCTGCTGGCAAAAAGAGATTACAAAATGATATATGGTCAAGTAGCCTGCCATGAGTGGCATTGAAGTATCATTCTAAAGGAACAGAATTTTGCCCAGGAATTTTTTTAAAAAAACCATAAAATAAAATATATTTATTTGAATGATAGAATTATTATTCTTTAGTTATTAACAATTGCTGCCTATACATTTTAAAAGTGTGAGAACTGATGAAAATTAAGATTTGTCTAGAGTAAACTATCATGATCTAGTTTTCTAGAGTAGGACTTAGAAAATGTCATGAATGCAATTTTAGCTGATTCATTAAACTGCTTTAGTGCAGGATTATATCAAATTTATATCAGTTATAATTCGATTGAATTTTATAATTAAAGTAAATTTTATAATTAAGTAAAATTTATAATTGTATATAGTTTTGATTTATATAAAATTACCGCACCACTATGAAAGTTGGGATTATAGTTAGAAATTGTTATTTCATTCGTCTATTTTCCTTGTCTAAGGAACAGACTTTCTGTTGTATATAATCCAGCTGTGGTTTACACAGTGCTTTTGGAAAACCAGTGGAAAGGTAGCAATAGCACTTAGACTTATGTACTGCTTCATAGTGCTTTACAGTCCTCTCTAAGTAGTTTACAGAGTCAGCATATTGCCCCAACAATCTGGGTCCTCATTTTACGACATTGAAATGATCTTTTTACTAATTATCCCAGCATTAGAGTGAGCTTTCAGAGGGTGGGAAAGTGGGGGGAAGCACAGTTGCAGTCACATGATTTTCACTTTGCAACCACTTTGCTTAATGACTAAGTTCCTGGTCTCAATTGTACAACCTGTAAGATGTACTACCCATATATCAATGTTGTCTAATGATCAATATATTTTCTTCTCTTTGTGTTAGCCTATAATATTTATCGAAGATAAACTTAAATGTGTGTAACTTGCTACTTATATTCCTAGTATTGTTTCTCAACTCTTGAACTGGTGAGACCCGAACTGCCAAACTGCTGCAGAAGTAGCCTGCAGTACTGCATTCTAACCACTGTACCACCACAGTATCACACTTCACTCAGACAGATGCTTAAATTAGAAGGCTTGTAGGCAAAGATTTGGAGATTCTAGTCGTTTTAGAAGCATTGGAGATGGTTCTAAAACAGATAGTAGGGAAGTCTTTAATAACAAAGAAAGGCAGCATGATAAAAGGTAAAATTCATACTATATATTTAGTAGAACCAAGATTGAAAGTTTCTTTCTCTTATCCTTGTATCACAGCAGTCTGAGAAGCATTGATTTCTTACTGGAAGTAATAGTGATTCCCATGGATTGTTATTGTAATGGACCACTCTTGTCTCAGGCCTTCTTCTGACCATGCCTATTCAGACAACAGTAAGCCTTTGCCTATTAGACATGAACTCTTGAAATTGCTTTTGATGGAACCTGGCTGAATTATAGTTATGAGAATAAAAACTGAAGGATCCTTAGCAGTCTTAAGGGAGAGGTATTAAAAATAGACTGCTTATGCTGACAGCAAAATGACAATTGACATTGTCAAATAAATAAAATAGCTATGTACTTACATCAAAACAACAGAAGTAATTGTGTCAGTTGCATAGTAATATCATTGTGCATGTAGCATCATTGTCTTCCTCTTTCCTTTGCCACCATAAGCATCACACTGTGAGCTCCTGAAGGAAAGAAGACTATTATCTAATCTATAAATTAATAAACTAAATGTCTTTTTATACATTGAATTACATGTTTGGGTTATAGGGAATTAGGGATTTTCTGTCTTGAATTAAATATTTATAGTTTTAAATCTCTATGGTGTATTCCTCAAACTTTTAAAAACTGAATTTCCTTTGTAGGCTTACTACAGCTTTTTTCTGTTCTTTCACCACTACAGGAGGTGGTGTAAATATTTCATCAAACAGCACAAGTGTGTTTTTTTAGTTGCACATGAAAACTAGCTCTGGATCAAATTCTGCAGTTGAGACCAATATTACTCTGTAGGAAAATGCTTATTTATTATAGTTGTTTGGTTTCTCTTTTGTTCCTTTGTTTGGAATAATTTCCATTTTTGAGGGGGGGGGGAGCTGATAACAAGTCGGTACTTTCATTTCCTCATCTTACTATCCTTTTTCATTCAAGTTTTAAAGTCATTTAAAGAATTTAACCTTATCGCCTAGAGCACAGCGAAGATTAAACTATATATTGAATATCCTGCATAGCTCTGTTAGATTTCTATTTCCTTTGTCAGATCTTGTTATTATGTTTACCTAAAATGTTATTTACTGTTAATATGTGAAAGGATTGTGATTATTTTTGATTCTTTGCCACTTTCTACTCACGTATATTCTACATTTAGCTTACTCCTCTGTCTACAATCTTATTGTACAATTTTGTCAGTAGAGTCTGGCTTCTTATTCATAGGGCTTTGTCAATGAAATAGAAACTAGAACATGCACTATAGAATCATAGGGGCTGAAAGGACCTTGGAAGTCTTCTTTTTTAATATTTATTTTATTTTATTCAGAACATAGTTAAAATAGAAAACACAAAACTCAATAAAAATCCAGAAAGATATAAACAGGAAAAACCCACAAAACAGTCAGGACATTAAAAAGGGTGCATCAAGAAAGAAACACACTTATTATCCCCTGTAATTGAATACTGATTAATATATTAGTACAATTAGTTCTTACCCCTTGCGAAACAGGCTTTCCCAACATTTTAAAATCTATTAGCAACTTGTTGACCTGTCTTCTATATGTTATGTTAGTAACAATGTAAGCAGAAAAAACAATAATAGTAAAAGAGAAAAAAAAAGTTTCAAATCTCTCTATTAACAAACTTATAGTAATCCTTCCATAGAAAATTTACCACAGTACCTTAACTATCCTGGATCATCCCAAAAGTTATAAATAGATCATCCTGGATCAAAAATCCATGTTTGTTTCTTAATATCATCTCTTGTCAATTGTTGTTTAATTAAATATAACAAATTCAGCATCCAGAATTGGTAAGATATTGTATTATCTTTGAGTCAGAGTGCCAGCAGGAGTTACCAGTTAACTGTAATAATCCATCCAGTCTCCCTCCATCTTTATAGAGGAAAGGGCTTCATTTGTAGAGGAATGTCTCTCTCTCAGCTTCCAGCTGAGGCCGTAATGTTGGAGAAGTATACAGACTTAAACTTGTGAACAACAAATGAAATCCAGCTGTCCTTTTGTGTATCTTTATCCAAAGATAAAACTTCAGGTTGTAACATTCTTTGAAGTATCATTAAAGTTTGATCAAGTTTATGTAAGAGAAAACCAGCTAGAAGCTACATATTTTCCCATCCTTCTTTCTTAGATTTTAGACACTATTCAGCCATTTTAATTTATGACACTTAATCAGGGTACAAAGAACAACAAAAATATTTCCCTCTATATTTCAATCTAAAATTATAAGAAAAATTCAATAGAAATAAAATCTAGGTATTTTGCACATTCAAAAAATAAAGAATCTAGTGGTGATACTCTAATATCTCTTCACCATGCTCACCAAACGTTGCCATGCAGACAGAAGTTATCCAGAACAATATATATATACATATACACACATATACATATACACACATATACATATATGTGTGTATATACATATACATACATACACACACACACACACACACACACACACACACACACCTCAAAAGGAAAAAAGAGAAAAAGCAGTTACGGTAAGCAAGGGGTTGAAATAAGTCAGCATTCAACTGCTAATCAACTTTTAAGGCAGAAAGCAAAATAAAACAATAAAATCAAAAAGTGAATGTTAAAATTCCAGCATGCTTAGAAAATGAAATACTTGCCAGGAAGATGGATATGCCCAGTGTTATGTATTAAAATGGACTACTCGAAATCCCTGCGCCTTGATTGGCTAAGGCGCGGGGATTTCTGATTGGCCAGGCGAGCCGCGCCGATTGGCCCGATTGGAGTCTCCCGCGATTGGTTCAAACCAAGAGCGGGAGACTTGAATCGCTGCCATTGGCCGCGGCCGCCGCGGCAAAAGGTATAAAAGCCGGAGGCTTTTTGCCTTTTGCCGGTTCGGTTCAACTATTAGAAATAAAGAGCTGTTAACGAAAGTCACCGACTCAGAACCTTTTTTCGCGGACACGACACTGGCGACGAGGGAGGGATCTCGCCCCTGAACCGAACCCCGTGTCCATCTAAGAACTAGCGACAGCAAAATGGCGAAGATAGCACCGCCCGCCCCCTGCAACCCCGCCGCCGAGGACTGGGAATCGTACTCGGATAGATTCCGTATGTACCTGGAATGTGCCGGCATGAAGGACGCCCCGGGCCCGCTAAAACGCGCCGTCTTCCTTACGCATTGTGGACCAGAGGTTTTCCAGATGACCAAGGCATTGGCCAAACCGGCAGACGTGACTGCCATGGATTGGGACGTCCTCGAACCCATACTGAGGCGCCATTACGCCCCCGAGGTCCCCATCCTAATACGACGAAATGAATTTTACCGAAGAAACCAGAGACCAGACGAAAAACTGAGCGACTTCGTCGCTGAATTAAGGTGCCTAGGTGGACTCTGTGAGTTTGAAGGATTGAATAGTCTCATAAGAGACCGTTTCGTACTCAGATTGTGGGATCCGACACTCCAGAGCCGACTTATGGCCAAAGGCGACATCAGCCTAGCCGATGCCCTCACCGCAGCCGCAGCCGCAGAAGCAACCCGCACGTCAGCAGACACCATGCGAAGATCCGACGCGAAGGGCGGAAACAACAACCCCGCGAGGTCGGCCGACGCAAGAAACGAAGCAACCGCACACTACGGCGACTACCAGTCAACCTCCAGCACGTCAGATGATGAGGAGGACATACATCGCGTGCAGACGGGACGCGGAAACCAACGAAGCCAAAACAGTCGTAGGTCGAGGACCAACTGCGCCGGGTGCGGCGGCGACCACCCCAGGTCTGAATGCCGTTTCTTTGATGCTATCTGCAGGCATTGTGACCGAAGGGGCCACATCGCTCGAGTTTGCCGCCAAAAGAAGACCCGCAGCCCGCCAAGATGGGAACAGCAGGACAGAAGAGAGAACTCCCCGCCCAGAGCCAGAGAGCGCCAGCCAGCAGGTAGATGGGACCAGAAGCAACGACCTCAAAGAAGCGGCGACGGTCGGCGGAAAGAAGAAACCCACCAGACGGTGACCATCGGCCACGCCATCTCCGACGGCGCCAGAAAGGTACACGTAGAAGTCCACATCGAAGGCCGGCCATGCAAAATGGAAGTGGACTCCGGGTCCTACCTTTCCATGATTGCATGGCGCGAAATAAAAAAACTAGTGCCTACTCTACAAAGAAAAAACGTGCTTGCCCAGAAAATCATCATAAAAGACTACCAAGGTAATCGCGTTCCGGTAGTGGGCACCAAGAACTTTAACATAACCTACAAAGGCCACACCGAACAACTGCCACTCACAATAGTCGATCGTGACCGCCCGAGCCTGCTGGGTCTGCAATGGTTCGCCCCGCTTAACATCGCGCTGACAGGTGTCAACCAAGTCTCCATTGAAGCCTGGGAACAGCGGCTAGTCCAGGAGTTCCAGGAGGTCTTCGATGGAGGCTTGGGCAAGTACAAGGGGCCCCCTATCTCGTTTGATTTAGACCCAAGGGTTCCCCCCAAGCGGCTTAAACCTAGAAGGGTGCCCTTTGCTTTAAAGCCAAAAATTGACGAGCAGATCAACAAACTCGTCAAACAAGGGGTATTAAAACCGATAGACCACGCCAGATGGGAGACCCCTATAGTGACCCCAGTAAAGCCAGACGGGTCCGTGAGAATCTGCGGGGACTATAAGGCCACCCTAAACAGCGCGCTACAGCAAAGCGCCTACCCAGTTCCAATAGTGCAACATTTACTGCACTCACTGGGAGGGGGAAAAATTTTTGCCAAGCTCGACCTCGCCCAGGCATACCAGCAACTGCCTGTGGACGAAGAAATGGCAGAAGCCCAAACAATTGTGACACACCGGGGGGCCTTCAAGTGTAACAGACTCCAATTTGGAGTCAGCGTGGCACCAGGCATCTTCCAGAGCCTGATGGAACGTTTACTACAGGGCATCAAGGGGGTGGTGCCCTATTTCGATGATGTATTAATAGCGGCGCCAAACGAAGCCGAATTAGAAAACCGATTAAGACAAGTCTTAACAAAATTTAAAGAAACAGGACTTAAAGTCAAACGCGAAAAATGCCAACTTTGTACACAGCAAATAGAGTTTTTGGGTTACCTCCTAGACCGGCAGGGCATCCACCCTACAACTAAAAAAGTTAAAGCCATCAAGGAAGCCCCCACCCCGAAGTCCAAAACAGAACTACAAGCATTCCTAGGCTTACTAAATTTTTATAATGTCTTCCTACCTCAGAAGGCAACGGCGGCGGAACCTTTACATAGACTCCTAGACAAGAGGGCAGCATGGACTTGGGGGAGACGAGAACAAGCCGCCTTTCAGAAAACCAAAGACCTCCTCACCTCCGACGCCGTCCTGATGCAATTCAGTGAGACTTTGCCCTTAGCTGTCACTTGCGACGCATCACCTTTCGGCGTCGGCGCTGTCCTCAGCCATACCCTCCCAGACCAGAGAGAAGCACCTATCGCATTTTTTTCCAGAACTCTGACTAAACCGGAACGGAACTATAGCCAGCTGGACAAAGAAGCTTTGGCTATAGTTGCCGCCGTTAAGCGTTTCCACGAGTACCTGTACGGCCGCCCATTCAAAATAGTCACTGATCATAAACCACTGCTGGGCATCCTCGCTGGAAACCGTGCTACACCAAACATCTTGTCGCCCCGCATGACAAGATGGTCTGAATTCCTGGCAGCCTACAGCTACGAACTGTTACACAAGCCAGGTAAGAAAATTTCGCACGCGGACGCTTTAAGCCGCTCGCCCTTGCCGGACTCTGACCCTGACCCCGCACCGACAACAAACACCCTGAGTATCGAGAGTTTGCCCATAACCGCATCTGATATTGCCAGAGAAACCATTAGGGACAGACAATTGGCGCAAATCTTACATTGGTTAGAAAAAGGCTGGCCGGAAAGAGACATTGACGAGACTTTTAAAACATTCCGGCAGCGCCAGACTGAACTTTCACTGTTAAGAGGTTGCATCCTGTGGGGTGATCGGGTGGTAATTCCAGGCAAATTGCAAAACAGGGTCCTAGAGATGTTACACGAGGGTCATCCTGGCATCGTCAGGACAAAAGCCCTGGCCAGGAGTTACGCTTGGTGGCCAGGGATGGACAAACAAATTGAAGCATGGGTCGCCAAATGCCACCGGTGTCAGGAAACCAGATCCAGCCCACCCACAGCACCTATCCGGGACTGGGAAATACCACGGGGACCCTGGTCCAGAATCCACTTAGACTTTGCTGGCCCCACAAATGGACACACTTTTCTAATCACAGTCGATGCATACTCAAATTGGTTAGAGGTGGCTGACATGAAATCCACCACCACAGAGGCTGTCATTAAAGAGCTGTGTAAACTGTTCTCCACACATGGCCTCCCAGACGTCATTGTCTCAGACAACGGGCCCCAATTCACCTCCATCGAATTCGAACGGTTCCTGGCCGAGAGAGGTATCCGCCACGCATTGACAGCACCGGCGCATCCGGCGGCGAACGGTAGGGCGGAACGGATGGTCCAGTTTACAAAAAAGACCCTCCGGAAAATGGACCACGGGGAGATCAACAAAAAAATCAACAAACTACTTTTCATACAGCACATCACACCCAATACCACAACCAACAAAAGCCCTGCAGAGCTCCTGATGGGCAGAAAGCTGCGGTCCCCACTCGATCGTCTGCACCCAACCTATAACCCGGAGCGACCCCCAGACTCAAGCTCCAGGTACCGGACTTTTGAACCAGGCGACTTGGTCTACGCCAAAAACATGACGGGGGACCCCCTATGGATCCCAGCCGTCATAACCCAAATCACTGGCCCACGGTCGTACCGGCTCCAAACCATCGATGGGCGAGCCTGGAAACGACATATCGACCAGCTCCGGTCACGAGCAATGACTGACCTCAACCCCCAAGACACGAACCAAGGGGGGAGGGAATACCCGGTAAGACAAACGCAGGAGAAAATTAAATTTAAAAACTCACCAGAACGCAGCCTTCGCGAGTCCCATCCGGAGAAGAGCCGTCCGGCCAACTCTACCGACTCGGAGAAGCCAAGCGGGAGCGGCGAAATCCGTGACTCAACCGACCCGGTAGGCCCAGGCGGGAGCCACGGCGAGAGAACCGGCCCGATCATCCAGCCGGTTCTCACAGAGCCAGGAGCAGCCAAAAAGATGACCGCTCCGGCCGAGTTACAACAAGGAAGTGAGTTGCGCAGGTCAACTAGGACCCGACGGAGCCCCGCCTACCTGCGTGATTACACCACGTGAAGGACCGTACCAAGAGGGGAGGGGTGTTATGTATTAAAATGGACTACTCGAAATCCCTGCGCCTTGATTGGCTAAGGCGCGGGGATTTCTGATTGGCCAGGCGAGCCGCGCCGATTGGCCCGATTGGAGTCTCCCGCGATTGGTTCAAACCAAGAGCGGGAGACTTGAATTGCTGCCATTGGCCGCGGCCGCCGCGGCAAAAGGTATAAAAGCCGGAGGCTTTTTGCCTTTTGCCGGTTCGGTTCAACTATTAGAAATAAAGAGCTGTTAACGAAAGTCACCGACTCAGAACCTTTTTTCGCGGACACGACACCCAGTGACTTTTCAATCACTTCCAGAGGGAATTGGAATCTTCAAGACCTGTCCCCCCTTCCCCACTGGGTCCACAATCATCCAAAATCATCTTGTCTCACTCCTAAGTGCTCCCCTTCAAAATCAGGGAGAAGCACTGCTAAAGAAGCAGCTTTCAGTAAGAGAAAAAAGAAAACCTTATCAAGCAGCAACCATCTGAAATGGAGAGGCAGGACTTTGAAGATCTTCTAGCCCAATATCCTGCTCCATCATTTTATACATACATAGATACATACATAGATACATACATACATACATACATACATACATACAAACATATGGGTGGTGTGTGTGTGTGTGTATGTATGTATGTATGTATGTATAGGGCTGTGTATGTATGTTTGTATGGATAGGGCTGTGATGGCAAAGAAGACCTTTTTTTTCTTTACAAAATGTAGTTTTCCTTTGTTGCCCATTGTACACATTTGTAAGATGTTGCTGCTTCTTAGCAATAGCACTTAGACTTATATACTGCTTCCTAGTGCTTTACAGTCCTCTCTAAGCAGTTTACAGGCTCAGCATATTGCCCCCAACAATCTGGGTCTTCATATTGCTTACCTTGGAAGGATGGAAGGCTGAAGTCAACCTTGAGCTGGTGAGAATCAAACTGCTGGCAGTCAGCAGAATTAGTCTGCAATACTGCATTCTAACCACCACACCACCACAGCCATCAAGGCTCCTCATTTTCCTATTGCAGCTTTTCTTTGTCTTTGTCTTTTTACTTAAACAATTACTTACTAGCTCTTGGACCATAATCTTTGCCCACAATCTGAAATCATTTGTTGCTAAAATAGACTGTTAGTAATAAAAGATATATATGTATAATGTATGAGGGTCAATAATTTTTATGCTCTTCTTGATATTTGAAATATTGAGGTATTTTAGTGTTTATTTAAATTTATGGATAGTTGGAGTTAACAATACAAACTGTATTTAAATGTGACCTTGGCTTTGCCGATTAGTTGTTTCACTGTTGAATGCCTAAGTATGTGAATTCTCATTATTTGTGTGGAGGATATAAGCTGTTCATTACATTTATTTTGTGTTTCAAAGTGAGAACAAGCCTTTAAATCAATAGTTCAATCTCTTGATGGAAGAACATAGAAAACTGAAACTAAAATGTACCATGATTAAACAGCGTATCCAAAATCCCTTTGATGGTGGCCTATTCTGATGGCCTTTTCATCTTATTTTGCCACTAAATTGTGTACCTCTTGTTCCTTAGAAGAAATGGGCTCCCAGTCCATTACAGACAATGACCAGTAACTTTGGAGGCTGAGTCATTTTTACATTTTAACTTCTCTTTTCATCTTACCCAATTCTACACCAAAATGCCTTTTTTGAAATACAAGAATCAAAATAATTGCTTTATTCTTTTTTTTCTTTGCATTTGTAGTGCACAGCTTTTGTTCCTCAACTTATATTTATCTTATTTCTAGATTGTCAGAGAGAAGAAATGGGAATTGCCTGCTCCCCAGCTTATAGCTTCATCTCCAGTGAGTACTTTATCATCATTTGCTCTTCAGATAGTACATTTCTTATTTTCCCACTCCTTCTTTCCTATTCTTTAAATAACTGAGCTCATATTAGCTATTCCAATAGATGAAAACAGCCTCATAAAGTGGTGATGTATTTCATTTGAAGCTGTGGTTCATGTTAGTGCCCTCCTGTGCCATGTTCGTTTTAGTTGCAACCTTTTAATCTATCAAAAAACTTTCTGTGTCAAAGCAGTGTTTTGTGGTTTGACTGGGAAATAAAACACAAAGAAGAGTTGTATAATACCCACTGAATGAATCTTCTTATCTAGAAGGTTGCAACATGATCACCCTGAAAGGCTTGACACCATTTTAGTACCTGGCAGATGATATATATATATATATACACCCACACTCACACCTAAAAAGGTAAAACTAAGTGAAAGTCCATCTCCATCAGCTTTTAGTTTCTTTTTTTTTGAAAACGTTTTTTTAAATTATTGAAGTACATCTTTGTGGGAACAGCGTGGTTTTTCAGGTGTTTTACATTTTAAATCAATCATATTGATAATCACAAATACAACTTTCCAGTATCACTTCATTATCAAATCATCATTTTTTCATCTTTACATTCTTATAAATTACTTCATTTCATTAGTCATTCAAAATTTTCATCTTAGTTTGTAGTTATCCTTAATTGTATATTCTCATATTCACAATATTTATTTTATCAAATTTTAACATATCTTCTTATGCAAATGGATAACAAAATAATTAATTCATTAAAGACATAGTATACCATCTCTAATTTCTTTAATCATGTATTCTTGTGCTTACTATGTTTGCAATTCCATATTATTCTTAAACATTCAAAAAAAATCATCTTAATTTATATTATTCACTATTATTTTCCCCATCTTACGTTTGCCACTATTGCTTATATTTTATCTTCTATATGTACCCTTCCCTCTAAAATCTCCTTTTTGCATAAACATTTTCTTTCAGACAATAAATTCAAATTTACATTATTATTACCTTATTACCTTATATATATGAATAACAAGATACATAATTAAACATTATCCTACTTTATGGTTATATCATTTCTCTTTCAGGCTCCACATAATATTTCATTTTATATTTTTAATCACATTTTTATTTTATTTAATTAGTCTATTATAAATTCTTATTTCCATCACTGCTATATTATAATTATATTCTAATTCTTTATTCCAATTCCTCAAAATCTATTATATATATATTTACTACAAAAATACCTCTTCATGTAGAGTCTCATTTTTTCCCACTTCTAACCATTATCTCTAAATTTCCCTTTTATATTAAATCATCTTTTCTTACTTTGCTTACCATTTACTATCCCTTTTTGGCTTTTTCCCTTGATCATTCCCCTTTTTATTATCATATTTTCATATTTTCTCTCCCATTTATCAAAGTTTGTCCCCACCGTTTTTTGATATCTTTGTATTTCACTAACCATTTCATTTATCAACATTTCAATCTCAATTTCCCCCTCTTTATCTATTATATCCATCATTAATATCTCCTGTTCAACTTCTTTTTTCTTCTTTTGTATTTTTGCTGTTGCTTTTGTTCCATTTTACTGGTTTTGCTTGTTTCTAGTTCCTCCCCCTTCCTTGTTCTTTCTCCTTCTTCTTCCTCTGCTGTCGTTGCCATTTTTAAATCTTTTTCTATATTCTGTATTTTAGTGCATAAATCCTACACTCTGTCCCACATCTTATTCTTTGCACGAATGTCCATTCTTATTTCATTACATATTTCTTTCATCTTTATATTGCTTATTATTCCAATTTTCAAGTGTCCAATTTTATTTTATTTGAACCAGTATCTCTTCTTTGTTTAAAAAACTCAATATCCTCAAGTCTTTATTTCTAATGTTAATCACTCCAGAAACATTGATAATTCCAGATGAAGTATTCTTCTCCTTCATTCTTGCTTTTTAAATATAGTATAATCCAACTTTCAGGGGTCTTGTTGTAATATCTTTCGTTTATTTCTTTCCCCCCCAAGTTTCTTCTTTTAATAATATCGTTAGATTGAAGGGATCTACAAAATTTTTCTTTCATCAGCAAGTGGTGCTTTTAATCCAGTTCCATAGCCACTCTTTTTCCTTTTCTTTATTTAGCTTCACCAATTTTTAAAATCAAACTTGTTCCAAACTAGCAGGCTCGTAAGCCTGCAAACCTGACTGGCTTTTCACAAGCAGGCTCGAAATCCTGCATATTTGATTGGTCCGTGAACAGCGGGTCGTGATTGGTCATTCCGGACTGATCCGATTGGTTAGTTAGCAGGCTGTCGTGATTGGACGCTCCAAGTGCGGCAAACTTAAACTATTGGATGCTTTGACAGCAGCCAGCTCTATAAAAGGAGCTGCTGCTGCCATACGTGTTGCTCTGTTTTCCCGAAGTCACTAATAAAGAGTTGGAGTCACTATTCGATATCTCGTCTCTGTTATTGCGCCCATTCTCCAAGATAGAAAACTGGCGACGAGGATGGGATGCGGAGACGATAAGAGCTGACTGAGCACTTGCGAAGTATTGACAGAGCACGTGGCTGACAACGCGCAGAAAATGGCAGAATGACCAGCAGCGCAATACCACCTGCTCCATTTGATCCAGCAAACGAAGATTGGGACTCGTATATGGACAGGTTCCAAATGTTCCTGGAAACTAACAATCTGAAGGATGCTACGCCTAGTAAGAAATGTGCGGTGTTTCTAACGCATTGCGGACCCGCCGTCTTCAAAATGGCAAAGGTGCTAGCGAAACCGGCTGAAGTCAAAACTATGGATTGGGACACCCTTGCTCCCATTCTCAGGGCTCATTACGCTCCAGCAGTTCCAACCCTCATCAGAAGACACGAGTTTTACCAGAGGGACCAACGGGAATGCGAAAGCATCGGGGACTTTGTTGCTGACAAATTAATAGCACAGGGAGTATTAGAACCCATCGACCACGCCCGATGGGAGACCCCAATTGTAACCCCCATAAAACCTGACAGATCCCTGAGAATCTGTGGGGATTACAAGGCCACCCTGAATCACGCGCTTCAACAGAGCGCCTACCCAGTACCTGTGGTCCAACACTTTCTCCACTCGCTTGGGGGCAGAAAAGTATTCGCGAAGCTTGACCTGGCCCTAGCATATCAGCAGCTGCCAGTAGACGCAAAGACCGCAGAAACCCAAACAATAGTCACGCACAGGGGTGCATTCAAATGTAACAGACTCAAGTTCGGAGTAAGCGTAGCACCTGGCATTTTTCAAAATTTGATGGAAAGGTTGCTGCAGGGCATAAAAGGAGTTGTACCCTACTTCGATGATGTATTGATAGCCGCCCCTACAAGAAGTCAGCTAGAAAAACGCCTAAGAACTGTCCTACAGAAGTTCCAGGATGCAGAACTCAAAGTCAAGAAGGACAAGTGCCAATTATGCACTGAGAGGGTTGAATTTCTTGGTTACCTTCTTGACAAACATGGTATTCACCTTACCGAAAAGAAATTAGCAGCTATTAAAAACGCTCCAAAACCTAGAAACAGACAGACCTCTAAGCCTTCCTGGGCCTCATTAACTTTTATAACATCTTCCTACCCCAGAAGGTGATTGTTGCTGAACCCCTGCATAGGCTCCTCGACAAGAAGGCTTCCTGGTTTTGGGGATGTCGAGAGGAGCAAGCTTTCCAGCAAGTCAAAGACCTCCTAACATCAGATGCAGTGTTAATCCAATATAACGAGACACTACCCTTGACTGTGACTTGTGACGCTTCCCCTTTTGGAGTAGGAGCCATCCTGAGCCACGTTCTACCAAACGATACGGAAGCACCTATTGCATTCTTTTCAAGAACTTTGTCTAAAACTGAAAGGAACTATAGTCAATTAGATAAAGAAGCCCTTGCTATTGTATCCGCAATTAAAAGGTTCCACGAATACGTGTATGGGAGATCCTTTTCCATAATCACAGACCACAAGCCATTGCTTGGCATTTTGGCAGGAGATAAACCAACTCCCCACATACTATCACCAAGAATGACACGATGATCGGAGTTCTTAGCCACCTACAACTACCAGTTAATGCATCGTCTGGGGAAAACCATTCCCCATGCTGATGCCTTAAGCCGTTCACCATTACCTGAGTTCCTAGATGACTCAGCTCCTACGCTATCCACGCTACAAATTGAGATGCTTCCCTCACCTCCACTAACTGCACAGGATATCGCGCTAGAAACAAAAAAAGACCCTTGCTTGGCGTGAGTCCTCAGCTGGGTGGAGAGGGGATGGCCAGAAATCGAACACAACGACAAATTCAAACCCTTCAAAAGCAGACAGACAGAGCTTTTCTCCCAAAAAGGGTGCATATTATGGGGAGACCGAGTAGCCATTCCAGAAAAACTTCAATGCAGAGTCCTGAAAGTGCTGCACGATGGACACCCGGGCATCGTACGAATGAAAGCACTGGTGAGGAGCTACGCCTGGTGGCCAGGTATGGACAGACAAATTGAAGCCTGGGTTGCTATCTGCAGCAAATGCCAAGAAACATGTGCGGCTCCACCAAAAGCACCACCGATGGAATGGGAAATGCCCAGGGGTCCATGGTCCCACATCCACATCGATTTTGCGGGACCTACAAAGGGACATACTTTTCTAATAATAGTGGACGCCTACTCGAACTGGCTCAAGGTAAACGAGATGAAGACCACCACTACAGAAGCGGTCATCAAAAAACTGAACAGACTGTTTGCAACACACGGATTTCCAGATGTCTTGGTTTCCAACAATGGCCCGCAGTTTACCGCCTTGGCGTTTGAACAATACCTAGCGGACCAGGGGATACGTCACACCCTGACATCACCTTCTCACCCAGCGGCCAATGGCAGAGCTGAACGAATGGTTCAGTTCACAAAAACAACCCTACACAAAATGGACCAAGGAAGCATCCATGACAGAGTCACCAGGATGCTCCTTCTCCAACATATTACACCGAACAGCACCACGAACAAAAGTCCAGCCGAACTCCTGATGGGCAGAAAACTTAGATCACATCTGGACCGCCTACACCCTGCCTACACCCCAGAAAAGCCCCTGGGTTCCAGCAGCAAACTTTGCACATTTAAGGTAGGAGACCTCGTATTCACAAAGAACTTTACAGGCGACCCATTGTGGGTCCCTGCCAAGATAACACAAATTACGGCCCCCCGTTCCTACTGATTAGAAACCACAGATGAAAGATTGTGGAAATGCCCTGACTGGCTTTTCACAAGCAGGCTTGAAATCCTGCATATTTGATTGGTCCATGAACAGTGGGTCGTAATTGGTTATTCCGGACTGATCTGATTGGCTGGTTAGCGGGCTGCCGTGATTGGACGCTCCAAGCGCAGCAAACTTAAACCATTGGATGCTTTGACAGCAGCCAGCTCTATAAAAGGAGCTGCTGCTGCCATACGTGTTGTTCTGTTTTCCCGAAATCACTAATAAAGAGTTGGAGTCACTATTCGATGTCTCGTCTCCGTTATTGCGCCCATTCTCCGAGATAGAACAAAGCTTTACTTTTTATTTAGAACAATTATTTCCAGCATCCAAATTAATGCCTTTTAATGCCAAATACTGCCCAATCTCCAAGTCCAATTTAAAGTTGTTCTAGGTTAGTTTCTTTTTCAATTTTAATTTTTTAAAAAGCTTTGAAGTTCTTTATAATTCCAAGTTCTTCATCTTCTATCTGTCGCTAATACAAATTTCTTTCTCCTTCTTCTCTGTTATAAACTTTTGGGGTAGCAAGAAATCGAAAAGAATCTTCTCACCCTTCTCCAAATACTGTTCCCAATCTCCACTCCAGTTCTTTATTCAGTTGGATAATTAATAATTCTAAGATTAAATGAAATGTAATGCCAGTGAAGAATTTCTCTGGTTTCTGCACAATTCGTACTCTCTAACTATGTATAGTTTATACTGTCTTTTTATTTTCACGTATTTTTTCATCTTAGTGAAATATGTACTCAAGACATTATCCAATTCCATGAGAAATCATAATGTTCCCAGATGTATACTTAAATACAAGATCTGCTGGAGGCATTTTGAGATCTGCTTTATGGTATTTTCCCTCCAATGAAGGCACATTCCTTCACTAACCAATCTGGGACTCTTTAGTTAGGAAATTTAAAGATAAAGTACAATAAATTGTTGTGAGCTTATACGTTGAATAAAAATGTACAAAATCTAATTTCCAACTCACCAGTTTTCATCATGTACATGATATATATTTATCGATTTTTGCTGGACTCCCACAATGCTAAGAACTACAGAAAAACTGTCGGATTATCGTTATGTCACAGAGTCCTCCAGTGTAAAAAATATAGAATATCTGAAATACTTTCGGTAAATTGGAGTGTGAAATGTAATGGTAACTCCCTTCTGATAGAAAAATGGTAATTTAGCAAGGGGGCTTAAGCTTCGATGGGACAAAAGATCATACCTGACATAGCTAATGCTATACATATTGGCATATGATGTAAGGCAATTTCCTGCTACAGATTGTGTTAACATACTTTGCAGTTAAAGACACAATTAAATTCTGCAATTCCATTTTCAGTTGGGATTGTTCTGAGCTTATTTAATCAGAAGCATTTGACTAGGCTTATGCATTTTAAGGGGGCTGAAAATGAATGTTCATTAGATTTTTTGGGAAAGTTTTGTCAAAACCACATTTTATAAAAATGCTCATATGTATTCATTGTTTTACTTGTAAAATGCCTTTTATGTGTATTATATGTTAATGTACATTTTGATTTGATTTTCATTCTTTCATAGTATTTTTTAAGTCAATCTGATATACGTTGTCTGAAAATTATGGCCAAAGATTTTTCTGAATATTATTTGCCTGAATTACAGCAACATGATGTTTCTATTAAAATGAACCCGATAAATTAGGCATTCTTGCAAGAAGGGCTATCTTGTTATTATTTTTATTATAGTTTGTTAATAATATTCCAATGCCTGGCTAGGAATAATATAAAAACCACTACAGACTGTGGTTAAAATAATAAAAATAGTATCCCTTTATTTCATTTCCATAGAAGCAATTTATATATCATTTATAAGTTATATATACATTAATTTATAATTTCTGTTGTTAAGGTATTTGGTAAGTGAATTTTGCTCCATTTTATGACCTTTCTTGGCACAGTTGTTAAATGAATCACTGCAGTTGATAAGTAGGTAACATGGTTGTTAAGTGAATCTGGCTTTCCTATTGATTTTGTTTGTCAAAAGGTTGCAAAAGGTGATCACATAACCTTGGGAACAGCAACGGTCATAAGTATGAACCAGTTGCCAAGCATCAGAATTTTGATTACAGGATCATAGGGATGCTACAAATGTTGTAAGTGTAAAAAATGGTCATAAGTCGCTTTTTCAGAACCGTTTTAACTTTGAAAGGTCACTAAATTAACTGTTGCAAGTCGAGGACTGCCTGTATTTATTTTAGCAAAAATTACTAAAATCATTAAACTTTAGCAAAGTTTATAATTGTAATATGATAACTAATAGTTTGTTATTATTGTGACACAACCATGACCCTGCAGGCTAACAAAGATAGAACACTCCTTTGATGTTTACTGGACTTTTTAATGCCAAATATTTGCTAAAATTTCTACTCTGCAGTGTAAATTTGAAATGATATATTTGAGTGTTGATTTATATTTTAGTTATTTTTAGTTAAAAAGTCTAGAAATCTGGAATCATACAAATGGGAAGGGATTACAGAATCCCTGCTAAAGCATTTTGAGCAATGTCTCTCTGAGGATTTTCATTGAAAGGCCACATATAACTTTACGAGGCAATCTACTGTATTTTACTGGATGACAGTTCATACCATCAAGAAACTTCTCTTAATAACCTAATTTGAATCTATTTTCTGTAATTAAACCAGTTGATTCTGATTCCTGCCTTCTGGAATAAGAAAGAACAAGAAGATCTCTTCTTTCTCTATTTGTTAATTTCTGTGGTATTATTTCAATTGTTTTCTATTAAGACTTCTTTCTCTGTTCTTTATGGTCATGTCTCCCAGTCTTGTACATCATTTTGGTAGCCCTCCTCTAAACATATTGCAGTTTAAAAGGGACATTGAAAAACTGTCTGGTATTGACACACTATTCCAGGTTGAGTTTGACCAAGCTAAAATATAATGGGATAATTACTTTTTGTGATGAGTACTCAAACTCATATTAATAGATCTCAAAAGAGCATCTGTGTCACACTCTTGCTCATGTACAACTTGCGATCTACAAGAACATCCAAATCCTTTTTATATTTACAGTTGTCAAACCAGGTCTGTCCCATGTTTTTATCTTTCTTTGTAATTTCATCCTGTACTGTTTGGCCTATTTGTTCAAGCCTATTTAGATTTTTTTGAATATTTTCTTCTGGTTCTAAAGCCTTAGCCATTCCTTATAAGTTTTTATAATCTGTAAATTTTATAACTATCCCCTCAGCTCCTTTACCCAAGTCATGAATTAAACTGTTGAAAACTATAGGACCCAAGGTATTACTTGGTGGTTTCTCACTGTTTTCCAGTCTGATGTGGAGCCATTTTTAATGACAGAAATGTCTATGTCTACAGCCATATGTTATATGTCATACCTGGTAACACATATTTTTTTAGAAGCCATTACTTCTATTTCCTATTTTGCTTATCTTTAATTACCTCTCTTGCATCACTGTGGAACAGTTATTTTGAAGCTGGTGTTTGTTTCACTATTGTAAACCCTTAAAACTAATTCCATCTATTAGTAGCTTAATTATAGTGTGAAACTATGGTTATCATTATTCATAAAAGAACCATCCTAAAGAATGCTTCAACAGTTATATCCACGCCAAGATGAATGTAACACTATTACAGTTTTTTTTTAAAAAAATCTAAAATTACTGATGCAATCTGCTTGTTTGCAATTTTAATTCCTAAATTGGATCCATGGTTGCAATTTATGTTTCAACAAGAACTATACCGCCAAGGATTAGACTCACAGCAGGGAGCTTTGCATCATAAAGATAAAAAGAGTAATTATTATTAAAAACTGTACAAATAAAGACAGTCAATAAAAATGCATGTTGTGTAACAAGCACATAGGTTGAATTGTCTTTAATGATTCTCTGAGAGCACCTTTATAATTGATCATAATGGGTATAATAACATTGGCTTGTTTGTTACACAAAAGCAGTTCCTTCCTCCATCAATGTCTTCTCCATGTATGTGAAAGCTAAACAAGGGTGGCTTTTCAGTTGCTTCTTTTTTCAGTGATGTGCAGAGAAAAACAGAAATGCATAGTAGAAAGCATTATTCACATTCATGCTTTTTAACAGTAGCCTAACTTCTGTGGAGGGCAAATGGTCTTGGTTTTAGTGCTTAATTATCCACATGAGTATACAAAGAGGGAAGTGATGTAGCTTTCTAACATGTTTGCTGTATATAAAAGGAAGCACTATAAAACTCAGTGTTTTGAACAGGGCTAAAACTATTCAAAGTAGTGCTTCCAAATTAAAGAAGACACTACAGTCTGCAGCATCCTTACAGAGCATAGTAGTAGACTAAATGCAGATAAGACAAACCTGTTTAGAACTGAATTTCAGAGTAATTGAAAAAGATCTAAATGTTAACATTTTTTCATAAACAAAGATGAATGCCATTTATTAGAATATTTACCCTGTCTTTCATTCATGCAGCATCATGCAGCTAATAATAAATTGTAAGCAAACAGCCCAACTAGATCAGACAGTGAATTTTTGCTCAGTTCTAACATACAAAATACTGTGCTTAAATATGTGAACTGAAGAGAGATGGAGTAATCTGGTATTTAGAGGAAAATAATTTAGAAATCTCTGTTTTAAAGTAGTGCTAACCACTATTGTTTAGCTAACCGTAACTATGTTCTTGCAATTATTAAGTATATTCAAAATACAAATAGTAACCTTTTGAGCACTTCAAAAATATTTAGATTTGGCCTTGTTAATTAACCATGTTGAGCCGTGGTGGCACAGTGGTTAGAATGCAGTACTGCAGGCTACTTATGCTAACTGCCGCTAGCCAGCAGTTTAGCAGTTTGAATCTCATCAGGCTCAAAGTTGACTTATCCTTCCATCTTTCTGAGGTGGGTAAAATAAGATTGTTGGGGGCAATAGGCTGACTCTGTAAACTGCTTAGAGAGGGCTGTAAAGCACTGTGAAGCGGTATAGAAATCTAAGTGCTATTGCTATAATGTTACAATATAATCATTTTCAAGCTAACAAAATATGTTGATCTCATTTTCAAAAGAAACTGTCCATTTGTATTTCATAAGAAAGAAAATTTCATAGGATTGGCAGACTTCCCCTCTGTTTTGTTATCCCATAGAGAGAGGGAATTACCAGGTATGATGATCCAGTCGTGTCTAGCTCTTGACAATTCTATGGGCCAGGTCTCTCCACATCTTTCAAACTTGCACTAATTATTTGAGTTGCTCTATGCTCTGGCTGGTGTCAGCTTGGATAGTGCCCAACCATCATGTTCTATATTTATATGTAATGTATGACATGTGAATATAACTTTTTCAATTAATTTGTGCAAACTATATGCCAAGAAATGCATTGTTTTTCTCTAGTCTACTTTTTTTTTGCTAGAAATAAAGCATGGATATGCAAAATCACAGAAACCCCCTTCTCCCAAATTCATGCAATCATGACACAAGAGCTATTAATGTTCTGCTTGGGGATATAGACTAGTAACAATAACTCTGGTCAAGAAATACAGTATATCAGCAGTTTAGTGGTAGATTCTGCACAATTAGGTTTCTGCTGATGGTTTTATGACTTTTTCTTAAGCATGCTGTCCAAACTATCCCAAGTACAAGGAAGATAGTTTAGATGGGTCATTAGTTATTTAAAGGATTGTAAATTTTACAATTCATTATCATGTTTTATAGAATTTTGTTTTAGAAGGTATGTGATGAAAAGATAGAGAAATGTACCAAAATGTTATCATTTGTAATGCTAATCAAAAAAATTGCAATCAGATTAATTTCTTTTAAAATGTTGTTCCCATTTTCAGATAATCTTACATGTTGTTTGTACTGCAAAATACTTAATAGAAATGAGGATTATGTATTTGCATTGTGTATAAATTAATCTTACTACAGATGACTATATACAAAAACAAAGTTTCATTTCATGACTTTTTTTCCAATGGTTTGTCCATCAACTCCAAAAGAAAAACCTCTGATTTTATATATTATATATTAATCTTTAAAATCTACTGCATCAGTGTATTACTCTGAATCCAATCTTTTTTATCATCAAACAAAATAAAATGTCCCTTCTTGTTCTTCACATATCCAACAGAAATTTGAATTGCCTTTATACTTTCTAGAGTTTGTCTAGTGATACATATCCATGATACATTTTTAAATAAAAATTCTCTTTTAAGATTATAAAAAAGTCTAAATTTCAGTCCTTTCAGCCACATGTTTCCCCTTTGTCCCATCTGTACATTAAGACCAAAAAGGTTTAGCCTACTTTATCATACATTATTTCTGTTTTAAATTTCTATAATTACATGTTCATTGTTTATACGTAATACTATATCAGACTCTGTCTCACAATGTTGAGAACCAAGAACTCTGTCTACTTTAAATCATTTTAATAATTTTAAATAAGAGAACCATTGATAACTATATCCCCATTTAACTCATAGTATTTCCCCACCATACAAATTTAAAAATGTTCTTCTGCCACTGTTTAAAATGGTACATACACATTTATGTCCCCAACCAACATATAGCTAGCAGTACCATGAGCTTTCCATATACTTTTGTCCATAAGTAAACAATGGAAAAGACATCATACATCCTCATATAATGATTCTACTCATTGGTTTTTTTTGAAAACAATTTTATTAGTTTTTAAAGACAAACAAAACAAACAAAACATAAAAACATCCAGCTTTCTTTCATAAATATACAAACAGTGTTTCGGTTGGTTTACCAGTTTTTGTGCATTCATTTCGTAGTCTCAATTACAGTTACGTTACATAATAACTCATATTATCAATCAAAAATTATATACGCTAGTATCACTATTACACAATCATTTGACTATGATTTTATTCATTCATACTTTGCGAGATAACTATAATTTACTTAATTTATTTTATAACAAATCATATAATCATACCAAATCTATCCTGAAGACATTTTATAAATGTAATATCAAATAAAAAAGAAAAAAAATCTTTTTATATATTCATTATTATCTAAAATTCTAAATATTATATTATTGTATTTTATCATCCAACCATTGATAGAAAAGGTCCCAAATTTTATAAAATTGTTTATCCTCTTGTTCTCTAATTTCAAATGTCAATCTACTCATTTTAGCACATTCCAATATTTTCTTAATAATTTCTTCCTGCAATGGTATTTTCTCATTTTTCCAGATTTTAGCAAATACAATCCTAGCCACTGTTAATACATTTATAATCAGGTATTTCAAATCTTTATTATATGTATCAGGTAAGATTCCCAATAAAAAGATCTCTGGTTTCAAATCTATGTGTTTGTCATTTTTTCCAACCACATGCAAATTTTAGTCCAGTATTTTCTAGCATCCTTGCAAGTCCACCACATATGGTAATATGAGCCAGGTATCTGATGACATTTCCAGCATTTTTCAGATTTATTCTTGAACATTCTTGCTATTCTTGCCGGGGGAAAGTGCCACCTGTAAAACGTCTTATACAAATTTTCTTTATAAGCTGTTGTCATAGTCATTTTATAATTTTGAGACCACAATTTTTGCCATTTCTCTAAATCAATCCAATATCCAAAGTTCTTCCCCCAAGCAATCATAGTTTCTTTGACTTGTTCTTCCTCTAATTTAATTTCCAGTAAATAACTGTATAATTTTTTAATCACCTTTTCATCAGTACCTGTCAAGATCTTATCTAAATCAGTCAATTTATCATAAAATCCTTCTGTTTTGAAATCTTCATCATACCTTGAATGTATTTGCGCATATGAAAACCGATTCATCTTTATACCTTGTTCCTCTAAGTTTTACATCGATTTAAGTTCACCCTTTTCATCCAGTATTTCCCCATATCTAACTGTTCCTTCTTATAAATTATAGGATAGGAAAATGCTTCAATGGACGATAACCAAACTGGAATTTTCAAATAACATTGTCTTTTGATTTTCTCCCAATTTAACCACAAAGAATCCTGTATATAATGTCTTCTAAAATAGCCCTGCATTTTAGTTCCCTTATACCATAGAAAGGCATGCCAGCCCAACAACAAATCATGACCTTCTAATGCCAACAATCTAGCCTTTCTTAGTGTTATCCATTCCTTGGCCCACATCAGATTTGCAGCTTGATAATACAACTCCCAATCAGGCAATCCAAAACCTCCTCTAATTCTGGCATCTTGTAAAAGTTTTAACTTTATTCTCGCTTTCTTACCTTGCCATATGTACTTCAACACAATTTTATTTAACTCTTCAAAATAGTCTTTTCCAAGCCTGATTGGTATTGTGTGAAACAAATATAGGATTCTTGGTAGGATATTCATCTTGATTGTTGAGATTCTCCCTTTTAGTGATAGTTGTAGATTTTCCCATTTCTTTAAGTCTAACGCTATCTGTTGTTTAAGTTTAATATAATTGTTCTTTTAATGTACTGCATCTTGGTGTCAAGTATATCCCCAAATACTTGACCTTGTTGGTGACTTGAATTTTCAATAGGTCTGCCAGTTCTTCTCTTTGTCTTAGTAACATATTCTTTGTCAAAATCTTTGTTTTATCTTTATTTATTTTCAGACCAGCCATCTCACCATAAGCCTCTATCTTTTCCAATAGTTTTGGGGCTGTTTCTAAAGAGTCTTCCAAAATAAAGGCCAAATCATCCGCAAAAGCTTGCAGTTTAAATTCTTACTTTTTAATTTTCATTCCTTTTATGCTTTTATCATCTCTAATATTTCTATTCAACACTTCCAAAGTCAATACAAATAGCAAAGGTGATAGAGGGCATCCTTGTCTTGTACCTTTTCTTATATTAATAAAATCTGTGAATTCTCCCTCTATCATTACCTTTGCCTTTTGCTTATGGTATATGGCTTCTATTGCTTGGATAAATTTTCTGGCAAAACCCATCTGTTCCAATAATAGCAACATAAATCTCCAATTCACATTATCAAATGCCTTTTGGGCATCTAAGAATATCAAAGCCATTTGTTTTTTGGGATGTGCCTCATAATATTTCAAAGTGTCCAGGATTACTCTCATATTGTCTTTGATTTGTCTCTTTGGCAGAAATCCATTTTGATCTGGATGAATAAAGTTATTTAGGTATTTTTTAAGTCTTTCTGCCAAAATTGAAGCAAAGATTTTATAGTCTGCATTTAGTAAAGAAATGGGTCTATAATTCTTAATTTGCAATGGATCAGCCTCTTCTTTTGGATTAAGTGTAATATAAGCTTCTGACCATGTTTTAGGTATCATCTTCTTTAACATAGCTTCATTCATGACTTCTAGCAGTGGAATGCTCAATGATTCTTGTAGTGTTTTATAAAATTCTGCCGGAAGCCCATCTGGACCTGGTGCTTTCCCATTATTTTGCTTCTTAAGTGCTTCAGTTAAAACTCATTGTTGAACCATTTGCTAAGTATTCCATTTATTTTCAACATGCTTTAATTTCATCATACAAAGCTCTTATCACACTCAACAACAATCATTCAGTTAGCACATGTATTGTGAGTTATTGTCAAATTTATTTAGCAATTTTGTAATATTGAAAAGATAGTCTGTTCATTAAAGAAGATAGAAGCCCCTGCATATTGGAGTCAGTGTGTAATTATAATAAATCATGTCAGATGCCAACAAAAGAATGCATAAAGGAACAAGTCATGAATAATTAATTTAGAGCTAGCTATCAATAAGCAAAGTTAAGAATGATTGTTAGTATCAATTTCCTGTTTTACAGTTAGAGAGGTGTAGCATAGCAAAGATTACTATAGCAAATTTAGCCAAGTATTATAATTTGTTGAACATTAATTACTAATTGTCTCTGTACTAATTCATAATTTCCAGTTGTGAATTTGACAAGATGATCACATGATAAATAGTTGTTTTAATATTATGGGAAAATAATGGACAATCCAATTTAACTGACTCATTTTCTTTCTTTTCAGAAACCATATTCTTCATTTCCCTCCCTAAAGCAGAATTGGGAAGAATATCGGCTTCAGTGTTTCAAGTATCTCCGAGAAACACCCCCTCTTCTGGCAGGTAGGGCTTCTTAAAACAAATGGCAACCACAAACATCATATTTGGGGAGCTACAGAATATTATCTAAAAATGTTGCCAAGAAATCCAAAAGCAGAGTCTTAATAAGGTTCAAACATCTAATAAGGTTCAAACTTCAAACAAAGATTGATTTGTGTACTTTCTCACAACTGCCATTAAACATCTTTCAAAGCACATTTTGCTGTATTACAAAATATTGGGGGGGGGTTAGCTATAAAAGGTATTTTATCTATAAAAGGCATTAGAAACAAGAGCCTGCTTTGATTTTTAGAAAAGCCTTCATCACTATAACATTTGGTTGTATGTCTGAATCTAATCAATTAATAAAGATAAATTTTTAGATCTGATTCTGAACCATTTTTTTCATTGCTGCTTCTCAGAATTGCACTGCCAGTAACAGCCATGGAGAATTACTCCTACTTGTAATAATAATAGCCAGGAAATTAATTTTCCTTTATCTATGTGGGCAACTAATACTGTTACTATCATGGTTTAATAAATCCTGTTGTAGTTTTAACATGTTGAATAATGCTTCATGTTAGTTTTTTTGAGTGGGAATTTCTGCAGTGTATCAATGTATATCATTTATAATTTAAAACAACAGGACAAAATCTCTGTCTAAGACAAACACATGAAGTTATCTGAATAATTTGATAGACCAGTAAGACAATGCCAGGTATTATGTGTTGTAAGCAAGACAAAGTGGAAGATACCTAGGTGGTCTCAACGAAAGCAACTGCTTTCTTGACCATAGCCATAGTCTTATATATTTAAGTCATTATCACGTGGTTTCTGTTCATCAGCTAAAACCAGAAGAATTTGTGATTTACTGAATCTCTTGGAAATTTTATCTATATATAGTATGCTACTGGCCACTTTCCAGTCCTGGAATATAAAGTAGAGACTTTTATTAGTGCAATTCTTTATTAAATTCTTTAGTTCTTTATTAAATGATCAACAATGTCTAATTTTAATTAAGATACTTAAATCTAATAGTGTAATTTTCACTTTGTCAGTAAAAATAGTCAACCCAGGACCAATATTTGGTTCAGTTCTTAAGATTCATTCTGAACATATAAATATGTACTACTGTACATGGCTAGAAGTTTTGAAGTTTTTGTCAGCTGTGCTGTAAAGAATATTGCAACAATTTGTGTAGTGTATTCTTCCTTTTTATTGTTAAGTAATTTATGGTTAATAGTAGGTCTATAAATGTTGTGAGAACAAAATCTCTCACAAAGGTTTAGCTTAACAACGGGAAAAATGTGTGCCATTGCCATGACCTGCAATTCTAGCCTGGCTTTTTAAAAATCTTATTGAGGATTTGTGCTGTTGAATTTTGAAGTTTATTTGTAAGGTTAAATCTTAAATGGTTCCTTTTAAAAATTCAATTTGCTGCTTTGAAATGGTATTTAATGATAAAAAAAACAGGGTGGAAACAATCTTTTTAAAAATCAAATAATTAAACGAATACATGTAATATAATGTTTTTTGGGGGAGGGTTTTCTCTGCTGACTTCTTCTAAATTATTCTCTGTTCATAGAAGGCAAGTTTTGCAACAGGACTTTTGATAACTATGTCTGCTGGCCCGATGGTATTCCTGGCACCTATGTGAATATGAGCTGCCCTTGGTATTTACCATCAGGTAGCTCAGGTAAGTTACTTGCATACCAATCCTGGAAAAAGATCAAAATGTTCTTTCTTTTCACTAAGATGCTAAACTTGTCAAAAGCTTAATGCCCATCAGACAGTTTTCTACAGCCTATTGCTCTTCAACCACGGTACAGGTAGGCATTGATTTATGATGACAATTGGGAACAGAACCTCTGATAAAGGATGCAGTTATTAAGTGGGTCATCATGTGGCCTTTTTTTGTTTCCATTGACTTGACTATTGTAAACCTGCTATGAAGTTGCAAATGGTGATTAATGGCACCCTGTGATATTGCAACCATTGTAAATTCAAGGCAGTTATCAACTGCTTAGATCACAAACATGTAACAATAGGGACTCTGCAACAGTCATAGGTTATAAATTACTTTTTTTTCAGACCCATCATAATTCTGAATAGTCACTAAATGAATAGTCTTAAGTAGGTAGATTAATAGCTTCCTGAATTATCAGGTATGCTTGGCCAGGGATATTATTAGCTATCATCCTCAGGCATCTAGTGAATTATCATTTTATCAGATTTTGCAGAAGGAGGAAAGGGTAATGATGCAATGGGCTAGACTTTAGCTGACCTATGCACTAAAAGATAGGATTAGATGTCTTGTGGCATTCTAAAAGTTTCTGATCTACAATGCCCAGCAGTTTTAGCCAGTATGAGGAATACCAAAATTAGTGGATCAGCAGATTCTGGAAACCCAGAAATTGATAGTATCTGCTTTGAAATATTATTGTTTCATACAAATATTATTCCTAACAAATAATATGTGGAAAGATGAGCCCTAGATTGGAACAGCTGTTCATGAAAATTGGCCTCAGATTGTTGCAAATTACTTGGCAGCTTTTAGGAATTTTAAGCAGAATGGGTTAATTTTATTCATTCTCTTTCAGAGTGACAAATGGAAAGAATAACCTTGTAAGAATATTTAGATGTAACCTTTTATTTTAAAAATATGTCTCTAGAATGTAAGTAAGGGAAATCTCTTAACACCCTGCATGAAGAATTAGAGGTCTTCCTTCCTTCAAGTAGTCTATTTATTTACTATCCTTGGGATTCATGGCAGCAATTTTGGCTGCTCACTACCAACAGCCTTCACTATGGGGAAAAAACAAAGATTTACCATACTCCTGCACCATAAATAAATTATCACAATTGGCTATATTTTTGAAAATAAGCATTATCTGGGGATAGCATTAGTGTTTTGATTTCTGGTGAGTTGATCATTAAAAGATTGCAAGCCCCTTTAGTAAGTAAATTAAGGCTTACAAGCTGCCTTTTCTCAACTGCTCTTGAATTTCCTATTTTTTCTATGGCCAAAATGGGATGTTCGTTTTAATTATGTTTGAGCTTGCACTACCTAACTTCACCTAAATCTGTGTCCTTTTCTTCCCTCCTGCCCCATTTGCATCGTAATATGTCTTAACCTGCATTTTCTTGATTCTGCATAAATCTTTCAATCTCAGACCTACATAGTTTAGTTTTCTTCCATTTTCTCATCATATCACAATACTGGGAGACAAGCAATAGTGAGAACTCTGTAGCCAAATAATATAGTGGATCAAATTATTTGTTCCAGGTGACAATAAAATACAAATGTGTGCAATGTCAGTTGTTCTCCTGTTGGAAACATTTTTTGGAACGACTTGCACAGACCTGTAACTTAGCAAAACCAGCAAGCGAGTAGCTTTTGTCATTTTTAAAGGCATGTATTTACTGCCTGGAGGCAAGAAGTAGTTTTGTGTTGCTTCAATCTTAATAACATAACTTTCCTTCTCAGTTCAGAATTACAAATGAAACAATGCTAAAATCTCTTAATTAATTAATTAATTAATTAATTTAACAAATAAATGCTCTGTCTGACATATTGGCAGAAAAAAATCAGAAAATAAAATACAAGATAAGTAGTCAAGACCTTGCTGAGGATCTAAACTTTGCCAAGGACCTTGGAGTACTCATCTCAAATGATCTAAGTGCTAGAGTCCATTATAACTACATAGCGAAAAAGGCATTAAGAGTTGTTAATCTAATCCTACGTAGCTTCTTCTCTGGTAATATCACACTACTAACTAGAGCATATACTTGAATACAGCTCATCAGTCTGGAACCCATATCATGTATCTGATATTAACACAATTGAAAAAGTCCAGAAATATTTCACAAGAAGAGTTCTCCACTCCTCTACTCATTGTAGAATACCTTATGCCACCAGACTTTAAACTCTAGACCTAGAAAACCTAGAACTACGTCGCCTCCGGTCTGATCTAAATATAGTATATAGAATCATACATTGTAATGTCCTACCTGAAAATGAATACTTCAACTTCAATCATAACAATAAAAGAGCACACAATAGATACAAACTCAAGGTTAACTGCACCAAACTTGACTGTAGAAAATATGATTTCAGCAACAGAATGTTAATGTCTGGAATACTCTACCTGACTCTGTGGTTTCTTCCCCAAACCCCAAAAACTTTAACCTTAGACTATCTCCTATTGATCTCACCCCCTTCCTAAGAGGCCTGTAGGCCTGCATAAGCACATCAATTGTGCCTACCGTCCCTGTCCTATTGTTTTTATTTTTCTTATAAGTATCTCATGTATTCAAAACTATATTTATTCTTATACCTGTATCTTGTAAGCAATTGACAAATCAAATAAATACTAAATACTATTCTAACTAGTAATATTTTCTGACCTTGGTAGTTTTTCCAAAACATATTTTGCTTCCATGAAAGTAATTATAGCTGCAGTAATGGGGAGAAGGGATGCTTTGTGTTGGAGCCCTCAAATTGGATTAATACAAAATTTCAGCATTTTCTGTTATTAATTGTCTATTTTGACTATGAAAAACACAAGGGCTTGGGTACTATTTTGTCCTTCAGCTAGGTTCACATGCCCAGATTTTTCCTTCTATGCATTTGTACTTCACAGTTGGACCCAAGGCAAATCACAGTGATGCCAAAATGAAAACATGCATTTGGTTATACCATCACTGAACATTTATAAGAGATCTAAATCACATAAAATTAGATATAAAATGAAGATAATGATAGGTCCCATTATATATAATAGGAATTCAAGAAGACTGCTAATAGTCCATCTCATTTTAAAAACTGTAAGAGTTTTTAAAACTTGGAAAAGAGCTGTGTGAATAAAGATAGCTTATGTAATTCACAACGTAATTTCATTTTTGTTCATTTTTATAATTTAAATTGAGCTGCCAGTAACTCTGTGTAAACTAAAAAAGAAAGTTTGTACCTACAAAGATAATCCATTTTACCTTTTGTATCTCCTTCAAGGTCCTTTATGTTAATGGTTATGTCTAATGGCACTAAATCCTGTAAAACTGAAATCTTCCAAAAATGCAAGTTCCCCACATATCTTATAGGAACTATAACCTTAAGTTATAGTTATAACTATAATTATAAGTTATAGTTCCTATAAGACATGTGGGGAACTTGCATCTTTGTTATGTTTATGGCTGTGGGGAACTTGCATCATGTGGGGAACTTGGATCTTTGTTATGTTTATGGCTTTTCAGAATAGAGGAAACCTGGTATAGTATAACACGCCCATTCAGTCTTTTGATGTGTCCATATAGTTCAAGCAGGATCTTTAAGACAAGGACCAGCAATGCATTGCTTCAAACTATACTTACAGTACGTTAAGAAAATGCACTGAGGGGCTGAACTGCCCTAAGAAATGTTGTGTGAATCGTATACTTTGACAAAGTTTGGACAACACATACTTTTCATGTATGTATTTATGATCAAACACACAATTTATATTTTACTCTGGATTATGAGTAAAAGAACTCAGCACCACTCAGGTAGTGTAAGAAGGGTGGTTATCAAGTTGGATGGATGGATGGATAAATAAATAAATAATTCATTAATTAATCTGTGCACATTATGTATTCAGATCAGGAGGCTTTGTTTAAACAAATCTTCTTCCAAGTCCCACTGCTTATAGAAAAACAAATTGAAATGAAGGGAATTTTTAGATATATCTAGTAAACATTTGCTGTGTGCTTATAGGAGGGATGTCAGTTGAAACACAAGTAGAGGATCATGCCAATTAAAGAGTAAACCTTATTGGAATTCTAATTTCACAGTAAAAGAAGCAACCATTTTGGGAGGTCTTTCCACATCCACCTGTCAACACTCCTGTGCTGTACTGTGTACTGGATAAAGGACTCTTGCAGACTATCTAATCCCAAGGGATGTAGAATTTTTCAGGTCAGAAGCAGTCACATCAGCATAGCTTAGATGGCCAGTGCACCTGTGGTAAAGTCAATGATTTGGTTAAAGCATTCTTAGCCAGCTGATATTTCTGAATACTTTTTAAAGCCAACTCCGGTAAATTTGTTATTGCAATCATTCTGGGATGTTACAAAGGCATCATTGCTTCATAACTTCTAGATAAAAAATAAAAATTTATGTTGTTCACTATTAATTCACTGAGGCAAGAAATTAATACATATTTGCATGCTGCATAATATAGAATCATTCACATGGACACAAGACATAGTAGCTACTTGTAACATAAGTGACATAAGATTAGCAGCTACTTGTAACATAAGTGGATCATGGCTACAAGTGTAGCCATTTCTAAATTTTGTAAATTAACAGATTAACAGATAATCAGAGTTGGAAGGTACCTTGTAGGTCATCTAGTCTAGGGGTTGCCAACTTTTTGGACCTCAGGGACCACCAAACTCATAATTTTAAATCCTGCGGACTACTAATATGAATCCAGCGTGCCGCTTGCTGAAGTGCCTGGACTCCCAATGAAGGATGTGGTCCTTCAGGCACTTAGCTTGGCTGCTTGTTGCTGCAACCTTAAATACTCAGAGTCATTTGGACCCGTTTCCCACAGAAAACAAAACACCAGGATCTCTCATCTCTCTTTCTCTCTCTCTCTGTCTCATCTCTCCCACTCTTTCCCTCCCCCTCTCCCTTTTTCTCTCTCCCTCTTTCTCTTTTTCCTCCCTCCCTCTCTTTCTGTCTCAGGGTTGCTGGGAAAGGAACCTCTGAACTGGTGTTGCCTCCTGCCTCCCCCTCGGGAAGCTGCCAAGCCTCCTCTTTCCCGCTGGGTGTATGAGCACTTCTGGCAAGGAGGAAGCATGGTGGGAGGAGCCTTGGTGGCTGCCAGAGTGCTTTGCGGCTCCTAAGGGGAGGGGTCGAGCCTCTCCCTCCAACATCTTCACTTGAGGACATAGCTGGCAGCCGCTTGGCTTCCTTGATGCGTGGAGGCAGGACGCAACATCACTTCAATTACCACCCCCTCACAAGTCAGGGAACACTCGGGAAGGGCTCCGATGCCACGATCTGTGCCCCTCCCCTCAGGAGCTGCAAAGTGCCTGCCACCCCTCTGGCAGCTGCCAAGCCTCCTCCCACTATGCTTCCTCCTTGCCAGAAGTACTCATACACCCAGTGGGAAAGAGGAGGCTTGGCGGCTGCCAGAGGGGGAGGTAGGAGGCAACACCAGTTCAGAGGTTCCTTTCTCCCCACCCCATCTCCTCGCAGGCCAGGGACCACCCGGGAAGAGTTCTGATGCCGCAATCTCCTGCCCGCTACCCTCCCTCCCCACACGCATCCTGTCCATCTGCCACCAGTATCTCTCGTGTTGCAGACATGGATGTGCTGCCACCCACCAAAATTTTCTCACGGACCACCAGTGGTTGGCAACCACTGATCTAATCCAACCCCCTGCCCAAGCAGGAGACCCTACACCATTTCTGACAAATGACATAATTGGCATAATTTTGATAAATAATTTTGATCGTATCAGAACAATGGCATGAAATTATTTTGTGGAAAAGTGTTAACTAAAGATCCACAGGAGAGATAAAAATATTACAAAATGATTTTCTGAAATCTGGTTGGATCAAGTTTATAATATAAATTTATATATATATTTATATATAAACTGGTGAATTTTGCTTGTATTTATAGAAAAATGACATAGCTTATAGATAATCAAATGTTTCATATTTAAAAAATATATGCTGGCAAGAACACATTTGTGTTTATCTCCATTAAAAACAGGCATAAAATAGGTGCAAAGTCTTGTTCTAAGATTTCCTTCCTTCTTTCCTTCCTTCCTTCCTTCCTTCCTTCCTTCCTTCCTTCCTTCCTTCCTTCCTTCCTTCCTTCCTTCCTTCCTTCCTTCCTTCCTTCCTTCCTTCCTTCCTCTTCCTTAGAATGAAAGTCTGTTTACTAACTGAAAAGAGTCATCCTGTTATATCCAAGTTCTGTGAGGGAAAGTTTATTTTCACAGACAGGTTTCAACTAAATCCCTTCAGTTATGGATGTTAAGTTGCTTTTTTCTCTCTCATTACTTCTAAATTCTGACTCCTGTTTCTTCATGCTCTTGGCTGAATTCTGTAATTCTAAGAAAGAAAGTTTGTAAATAGTTTAGTATTTAGACTTTGTTGAAAGCAGCAATAATATAATTGCTTCCTAAGTTTTGGCTATACATATTTCAGGATGCGATGTGCCCTGAATGACTTTCTACTATTGACCTCACCCCTTTCCTAAGAAGTCTGTAGGGGACGTGCATAAGCGCACCAACATGCCTACCGTCCCTTCTTTTATTTTTCTTATATGTATCCATGTATTCATAACTATGTTTTTACTTATACCTATTATCTTGTAAGTAATTGACAAACCAAACAAAATAAAATAAAATAAATAACTGGAAATGTGTAAGAATGTATTGTCCTAATTATCTCCAGTTGAAAATGGTGGGTTTATGTTTCTTACCTATTGGTATCATATAATCCAGAAAATTAATATATTGCAGGTTAATTGAAAAATTGATATACAGATAGATTTGGTTGATGATTCTACTGGAATTATTGAACTGTTTTCTTTTTAAGCGACAATTCACACAAATACTGTATATTATTTGAAAGCTGTAGAAAATAGGGACTTTGTTTCAAATTATCATATGTTGTCTTACTGTAAAAATAATGCAGATACTACATCAAAATCGATAATCTGAAGGTAGATCACATCATAGAGAGACATGAGGTGTGGAGAATATTGTGGCCACAACATTTCTAAAATCACACATCTTTCTATCCCTTTCCAAAAGAATTTCTTATATATGTTGACTGGGAATTCTAAGAATTTGAACCCCAATTACCTGTTAGCTTCTTTCATGTACCATTGTTTTAAACGGGCGTCACAATGTTTCAGTTTCTTTTAAATATTATTTTTAAAGTTTGCATTGACTGCAACCATTTTGCCATCACTGTATTTACAAAGAAAACAGTGTGAGAATAAAAGGAAGCACTACATTAGATACACCCTAACTTCAATAGAAAAAGTAATCCTGGAAATTTTATAAGCAGAGTTTGCCCAGCCTACAGCCCAGCCCTTCCCATTGGAAGCCAATGTATTGCCTAAAGAAAATCTCCATTATGATACCTGTTTTTGTCATCAGAGGCAAAATTCTGTCAAGTCAATCTACCACAACAAGGAATTCAGCCCTTACTTTTAAGCTTCAGATTCACAATTTCCTTCTAGAAGAAAATGGCTTCCTCTTCAGAACATTTCCCTTGTTGACAATTAAAAAGAGTTCTTAAATTTGGGATAGCTTTCAGTGTTCAAAATGCACACACAAGCAGGGAGAGAAAACTCTACTCTACTTCCTCTCTCTCAAGTTTGGCTTTCCCTGTCTGTATACATTGTGATAGTCTATGAGCTGCTGTAATTTGTTTCAAAGATAAATTATGTGGCAGTTTATTCTGAAAGACAATTGGGTGACTAATCTCCCACTATTCCTGTTCTGTAGCTTCATAAAAATACCAATCAGATTGGCTATTTTAATTGGGAAAGCATTTAAAAGAGCTAGCTGATAAAATATTTGTGAGCCTCCTGGCATGTGATAACATATTTTCCTATATTCAGAAGCCTTTAGCCAGCTGTAACATTTGATTTGATTTATAAGTTTATTGCAGAACAAGATAAATGATGACATTAATTCCAGATCTAACTGTTGTCCTCCCTTCTTGCTCTTTTATGTACATATAGGGACTGCTTGAATTCTAGGCACCACTCCATATCTTTAAACATTTAATATAAGTAAGAAGTAATTGACGTGGAATTCCAGCAGACAGGGTCAAAGAGAGGTACTTCTAAGAAACTAACTTTATTTGAAAGCATATTCCATCAAAAGATAAATAAATCAAAGCCCTAGCCTAATTGTGCAGTTTTACAGCATAATTTCTGGAATATTGCTCCCTGTTGAATAAGATTTGAATGCTTATCGATTTCTCTGGTTCCAGATGATACACAAGATCCCCAAGAAGAAATAAGAGCTTAGCAATTGGACATTAACTTAAAGTTGTTTATAGGTCACTAGCACAAGTATATTCATAAAGCTACACTAATCCCCTGATAATTGGATTTAAGGCCAGAATTACATGCTAGATCTTTTATTCTTCTATGACACAATACAGCCTCCTAAAGCAGTTGACCCCATGCTGAGAAAATAGATGGAATTCATCTTTTCTTATCCAGAAAAGCCTCTCCCATGTAAAAGAAATCTGCTAGGGAGATTTTAAATTATCCCTTATTATGGTTTACAATATAGAATTACATAATTATAAACTTTCAGACTACAATGCTATGTCCTTGGAATGAAGATGGATAGATAGATAGATAGATAGATAGATAGATAGATAGATAGATAGATAGATAGATAGATAGATAGATAGATATTTTCATTGCAGAGTTGAAACTGTTGTAGAGTTCTTGGTGCTCATGGAGCTTTGGTTTTTTGCTTGCAGACATTTCTTAACCCAACTAGGTAACCACATCAGCAACAAACTTGCACTAATTGGATAATTAATTAATAATTAAAATAATTAATTAAAACCAGGCTCCAGGTTGACTCAGCCTTCCATCCTTCCGAGGTGGTTAAATGAGGACCCAAATTGTTGGGGGCAATATGCTGACTCTGTAAACTGCTTAGAGAGGGCTGTAAAGCACTATAAAGCAGTATATAAGTCTAAGTGCTAATTCTATTGCTATAATAAAACATATGAAGTAAACAAGCAAACAAGCTCAAAGAGCAGCAAGAACTCCACAGTTAAGACTGAGCTACTACTCTTTTATTGTTATTTTAAGGTGGGGAATATGGGGGATTGTTGCTACCAACCTCTTCATAAAAGGTGTGGGATTTGTGTGTGTGTGTGAGAAAAGATCCAACACTTTGGTAGTAGAGTAAGAGAAAAATTGAATCTCAAGCTGCCTCAATTTGTTTTTCCCCATGTTCCTAATTCAGGAGGTTTGGACCAAAATAGAAAGACTGGATAAGTCCAAATACATGATATCATGAACAATATTGTCATCGGATACCAAAAGTAGCTGCTGCCTTATTTCTGTCCTCTTGTTACTGGAACACTGAATATCAGAGTGTGGTGGAATCTCCAGTTAGACTGGAGATGTTAAGAGGAGTCCAGGTTTGAAGTCACTCCAGTGCAGGAAACAGCACAGGTCTTATCATCCCAGAATCCTCGAAGCCTTAACTTGCGATTCCCAAAGTCATGCAGTCAGTCTGGTGAGATTCTTGTAACATTGTTGACTAGCTTTTCTAAACACAAAGTCAAGTTTTAAAATGAATTAAAATGCCCTGTCAATATATATAAAACTTTATTCTAGAAGACAGAATTTCCTGGTTGAAAAACCTATTATGAGCAAGTAGGAGGGAATTTGTTCTCCAGATAGGACTGAACTGCCCAACAGTGGATAGATATAACTACAATTTCCTAATATAGTTATACCGATCCTTCAGAGAAGAAGATTAAACTTTTACATGGGTGAGAGAAAATACAGAGATGAAGGCTGAACTTTTAAAAGGGTGAAAGAAAAATGATTTTATGAAGTCTATGAAAAATAGAAAAGGAAAATATGTTTTATGCCAAATGAAATTTAGGGAATTATTCAGTATTCTTAATTTATATCCCTTTGGATACAAAGTCTGGTTATTTGTTTGTTTTTAAAGAGATTTACAAAAACGACATTTAGTAAAAACCTACATTGGTGGTAAATGTAACATGCAACAAAATAGTAAGCCAAAAGAATGTTAAAACCATGTTATTTCAGTAAACCATTTTTTCTGTTTTTCAAAAAGGTTAATAAAAACAGCTAATAGCCCCAATCTCTTAAATAAGACTCTTAAATAAAAGCAGCCTGAAATAAAAACAGATTAAAGAAGATTGCCTTGAGAATAATCTGAAGTTTGCTAATATTAGGTAAATGCTACCAGGCAGGTCAATCATGTTTTTCATAGGAATCCTGAATATTGGAATACGTAGAATAAAAATAATGGGATATTCCTATGTGGTGTTTTAAAGACTTTTTTTTTTATCCTGCCTTTATTATTATTTTTGTTATATATAAATAACTCTCAGCAGAAAATCTACTTTCCACTCTTCCTGCCCCTATTTTCTCCACAACAACAACCCTATGAGGTGAGCTGGGCTGAGAAAAAGTAACTGCTTTAAATCTGGGGTCCCAAACCACCAGGTCCCGGACCGGTATCGGTCCGTGGAACATTTTCTACTGGGCCGCCGGTTTGCTGGGTGCCGCCATCTTGTTTCGATGATAAAGTGCTTCCGGGTGAGCTTTTCCGGTTGAAAAGTGGCATTTGGGTCCTGAAGGAATCCTTGAACCTTAGTTTCATCGAAGGGGGGGGCAGCTTCGAACGAAACTAAGGCGCGAGGATTCTTTCAGCACTCAAGGCAAGGTGAGACAAGCGACTGTCCTGAAGCTGTCCCGAAGCCCATCGACAAAGGTACAAAGGAGGAGTTGAAGGTGGTGGGGAGAAGCGGGGGATGGCTGGCTGGCCGGTCACTGGCTCGCCTTTGCCTTGTCATGCGTGCTGATGCCAGTACTGGGCTGTGGATCATTTTGTGATGATCCGGGTACCAGCCCGGGCCGTGGCACAAAAAAGGTTGGGGGCCACTGCTTTAAATTACCCACCCAGCTTTCAGGTCTAAGGTGGGAACTGAACTCACAGTCTCCTGTTGTCTAGCCTGTTGCTTTATCCACTAGACCAAACTCAGGGATGAGTCCAAATCCTGTGGCATTTCTTCTTTTTAGAAAGAAGACATTACAACTTTGTAATTAAATGTAAGTTGATTTCCTTATTTAATAACACTGCAGCAAAATTTGATGACATATACTTAGCTGAATGTAAATGCTATATTGACAGCACAGAAAATTCTAAGCTGCAAATTATTTGATTGTTTCTTACATGCCAATCAAATACTATTCTTTTTAATCTGGTGGTAGAGGAATTGTTTCCAGTACAAATGGCCTGATTCTGGGAATAGATTGATTTTAAATTTATATAGAGTTAAACCTCTAGTGTACTGAAAAGCTTTGTTTGCCACGATTGGTACAAAGATTTGAAGCCCACAAACTCATTTCCAACTTTCGGGTTCTAATTTGTCTTGGGACTCCCAAAACATGTAATAAACAATTTACAGTCTAGTCAGGGCTATATTAATATTGTGTGTAACTTCTGGATAAGATTTTAACTATATATGCAGTTGATTTGATTACATTTGGCTTTTCTATCACCTGCCTTTTCAGGGCAAGTTTACCGTTTCTGTACACTGGAAGGGACATGGCTCATGGAGGAGAATTCCACCAATCCATGGAGGAACATTTCTGCATGTATGGCTTCTGATGAAGTAAGCAAACAATATTTGTTTGAAGAATTTATTGCCCAAATGCTACATTCTTTGTGCTGTGGAAGTGTCTTAAAATAAAGTTTTCTATTAGCAATAACAGCATGGAATCTTCCATTAGTTCTTATAGAATGATTTGGATTGTTTCACAGTTTTAGTGGGATTGAAAACAGGGAAATGTGACATAATATTCTTGATTGTTTTGTCCTTCGGGCTTGTAATACTGATAATTGCAATGAAACTGGAGTTAGAACTTGAAAATTTTTTAAAGAAACCATTTGAGTATGTGATACAGAGGGACCAAGATAATACATTGACAAAATTATAAAATTTCTTCTGGTTTCATCTTCCAGGAAGATAATGAAAAAAAGAATTTGAATTCTATCTGGTGACATTTCTCTATGTCTTACTGCATTTCATCTATCTATTTAATTGTATCCCACCTTTATTATGTTTACAAATAACTAAGGCTTTGATATTTTATTTTGTAGTATGTCATTTGTTTTAATTCTGTGTCATGCCGAATTTCATGTTGAATGGGTAAGTATATCATTTCTTTGAAAAAAATAACTCAATACTTGAGAAGTAATTTAAATGCAGTGAGACATCATCCATTTTGTGCCTTTTTTATTATTTGCTAATAATAATATTCAGCTAAAGTAACTAAAGAAATTTCTTCCTATAGAAATGCATACTTATTCTTAGTGAGCTCATTGATAAGCAAAAATTGCAGAATTTCTATGCTAAAAGAAGCAGTTAAAATATTCTCTTCTGTAGAATATGCTGAATAAGAATTATGAGACCTGAAGTACACCAGAAACAATCTGGAGAAGACCAGATTAAAACTGACTATAGAATTAAATAAATGAACAAATGAATGAGTAAATAAAGCAAAAATGAAATATATAATTCAGAGCATTGAAATTTTATGGAAATAATTTTAATGAAAGATCTAGTAGATAATGGGTTATCGAAAAGGAAATACTTCTTAGAATACATATACATATAAAAATATCTTTAGCATCTGCAGTCGATTATTTTCTCACTGACCTTAACAAACTTGTAAAATGAAGTATTATTATCTTGTGTTATACTTGGGAACTGATGCTGGAGTCACCTTATAATCTAGGGGAAATGTTGTAACTATGTATCATTGTAACTATGTATCATTGCAACTATGTATCATTCATGTGTTTGCAACATTGTATCATTCACGTGTAATCATTAACTTCTGTCTCTTCAGTGACCTTTGCAAGGCACGTACAAGGGACAAGGAGCTAGACGATTGTTAATAAGTTTATCCACATTGTAAATAATCTGTCCGGTATGCAGCTTTGTAAACATGCACATCCTGATGAGATTACCATGTTTGACTTGAGCTTTGATTAAATCATTTTCTTGTAAAAAAGCACAATAAAAGAGCGTGTGCCAAGACATTCGGGGCGCGCTCATCAAGAGGAAACTTCGCTTCCTGTCATTTCTCTTCCCTTCGCTCCCTTTCATGAGCCGCCCATCAGATGCGGGATGGCAGATACTGCATTCTGGTGAACCCGACGTGATTCCCTAAGGGGGATACATAGCGACGCGCCCATATCTTATCAGCTCAATGGGAGCTGTGCATCGCCAGGCCTGAAGCGAATTGCACATCATCGGATCTGAAACACGGTCTCGACTTTCGTAAGTATGGGTGGAAACTTTTCTCAACAACAGACGCAGCATCTGAAGGAATTGAGGGAGTTAGTCGCTTCTTCTAAATATTCTGCTAATTTAAAGGGCTCGCCTGTAAAAATGAAACCTATTGCTACATTATTGGCTTATGTGTGGCAACATTGTCTCAATTATTCAGAGGAAGGGTCCTCAAAAATTTCCACTTGGCAAAAAATTGGTGAACATCTCCATAGTCCTCCTCGTGCACCTATTGGCATTTTGGTCACTTGGAGGAAAATTATGGAGGCTTTAAAAGTCCATTATAAAATAGAAGCAGGGAGTGTATTTGAATCTCCCTCACCAAGTTATGATAACTTTTCAATTTGCTCTAACTTAGGCAGAAGCTGCTGCCATTATTCAACAATGCCCCACATGTAGTAAGCAAGGACATTCCATTCCCATAGGAGTAAATCCTAGAGGATTAAAAGCTTGTGAAATTTGGCAAATGGATGTAACTCAGTATCCACCTTTTGCCCCTTGGAAATATTTGCACGTTTCCATCGATACATATTCAGGGTTTATTCTGACTACTCCTCAAAGGGGAGAAACTGTAAAACATGTCATCAATCATTCAATTCGTACTTTTGCCTCGCTGGGACATCCAAAAGAAATCAAAACCGACAATGGACCTGCCTATACAAGTTCTGCTTTTCAGGACTTCTGTAACAGATGGGATGTAACCCACAAGTTTGGGATTCCCTACAACAGCCAGGGGCAGGCTATTGTGGAACGAGCGAACTTATCTCTGAAACGTGCTCTTGATCGATATTCGTTGCGGGAAAAACCCCCGAACCTCCCAGCATTGCAAAATTCTCTTAACATTTGTCTTTACACTTTAAACTTTCTTAATCTGACTGGCATTCCTCCCACTTCTGCTGCTTCGCGTCATTTTTCCTCCCCCTCACCCCCGCCTAACAGACCTCTGGTATATTATCGCAGATTGCCAGATCCTGCCTGGCAGGGTCCCGCTGAGCTTCTCACTTGGGGACGAGGCTACGCTGCGATCTTACTGCCAGACAAAACCACTTGCTGGATCCCTGGTAGGGCGGTTAGACCCTATCATGGGAATTCCTCTGCTACATCTGTATCTTAAAACTCTTCCTGATATTCTTGCCTATATCTTCTTTGCAATTTCTACCTTACTTCAACAAAACCTATGCTTCCTGTCAAAAGACTATTCGTGTTAAAACCATTTCATTAACAGAAGGCTATTATACTTGCTCCATGTGGGTACGTCATGAAAATGCTACCCATAGTTTTCACTCTGTCACTTCTGTTTTGTTTAAAGAACACTCTTTTGTTCCTTCTTTACTCTTCCTATGGAAAGGAACCTTAAAATCTTTTCCTCTATTCAATCTAAACATAGGGGGACCTAGATGTCCTTCTATTGTATTATGGGTTTCCCCACCCCAACTAACATCCTTGATGAATTACCAAATTAATCTTTATTGTCATTATTGTAATTATTATCCTTTTTCTACTAATTACATTCCCTCCTCATTTCGCAAATGTTCTACAACTAACTTGTCCATAGCCCTCTCTCCTGCTTGTGATGTTTTTATATACCCGAACTCTGATCCTGTCAACAAACGACGCTTCAAAAGAACTGTCCATGACGATCCGCAGAAGCCTCATAGAAGATATAATATTACTTGGACTATAACTGACTTTCAAGGCGTTCGTTTAAGTTCTACAACCAATTTTTCTTGCATAGAAGACTTCTACCCACCACTTCAATTCGATTTGGCAGACGCACCCACACAACCAGGGGATATCCTGCAATCTACACCACTTCAGGAGGAACTTTAACATCACGCCTGAAAGGAATGTATTTTATCCCTGGCAATAATTTTGTTTGGACTTGTTACACCGGTTTCATGGCATGTGTCCACGGGGATGAAATTGTTAAATCCAAATCATTTTGCATTCAAGTATGGCTTGTGTGTATAACTCTGATGATTTTATATCCCTACAGGTACCCATGGAATACCCCTCTTTTGCAAAATCGTAAAGATTTAGATCTGTTATTTTTAAAAAAAAAAAAAAAACAAGGGGGATTGTGTGCTATGCTTAAAGAAGAATGTTGTCTTTATGCTGATGGCGGGGGGGGGGGGTTCATTTTCTATTTCGCCATGGTTTACAACCTTTTTAACTGCATTGGCAGGATCATTAATAATCATTATATTGATATGTATTATAGGACCTTGTTGTTTTAATAGAATATTGCAATTTTTTTAAAAAAATCAATTATCCTCTGCTGATGTTAATGTGCTATTGCAAGCTCATGTTATATCCTCAACACCGGACGAAAAAATGTCATTGCTGAGTTACCGCTCCTTGGACAACCCTGAAGCTGACGGGTCGCACTCTTGCCTAGATGACGGGGACGGCAAACATTTCAGAAAAATGGTTCCTGTCTTCTCGGACGAGGAAGAAGACTCGTCATAAATAATAAAAACAGAGGAGATGTTGTAACTATGTATCATTGTAACTATGTATCATTGCAACTATGTATCATTCATGTGTTTGCAACATTGTATCATTCACGTGTAATCATTAACTTCTGTCTCTTCAGTGACCTTTGCAAGGCACGTACAAGGGACAAGGAGCTAGACGATTGTTAATAAGCTTATCCACATTGTAAATAATCTGTCCGGTATGCAGCTTTGTAAACATGCACATCCTGATGAGATTACCATGTTTGACTTGAGCTTTGATTAAATCATTTTCTTGTAAAAAAGCACAATAAAAGAGCGTGTGCCAAGACATTCGGGGCGCGCTCATCAAGAGGAAACTTCGCTTCCTGTCGTTTCTCTTCCCTTCGCTCCCTTTCATGAGCCGCCCATCAGATGCGGGATGGCAGATACCGCAGGGAAATAACAAAGTTTGCTCACTTTCTAGCATACTATGAACATGGTATTCCCCTCGCCTACTATGAATTGCAGCAGGCAAAAAAGCTAATACAATCCTTGCTTGTATAAGGAGAATCATAGAATCAAAATCACATGAAGAATTAGTACCACTTTAGAAAATCTTAGTAAGACCACACCTGAAACACTGCATCCAGTTTTGGTCACCACACTACAAAAAAGATGTTGAGACTTTGGAAAAAGTGCAGAGAAGAGCAGCTAGGGTGATTAAAGTCCTGGAGACAAAAACATATGAATAACTGTTGCAGAAACTGAGTATGGCTAGTCTAGAAAAAAGAAAGATAGGGGATATGATAGCAGTTTCTCCAGTATTTGAGGGGCTGCCACAAAGAGGAAGGGCTCAACTTATTTTCCAAAGCATCAGAAGGCAAAACAAGAAACAAGGGATGGAAACTAATCAAGGAGAGAAGCAACTTGGAATTAAGGAGAAACTTCCTAACACTGAGATCAACCAACCAATGGAACAGCTGCCTTCAGAAGTTGTGGGTGCTTCATTTTAAGAAGAGACTGGACAGCCACTTGTTTCAAATTGTACAGGGTCTCCTGATTGAGCAGAAGGTTGGACTAGAAGACCTCCAAGGTTTTTTTCAGCTCTGTTCTGATTGATTATTTGAATATTGTGTTGTAGATACGTTTCGTCAGCTTTTTCTGTGTTTCCATGTAAAATTATTGGCTTTGTATCTCTGCCTGCTCCACTGAAGCAAACTACTGTATGATACAACAAAACAGGAAAAGTCCAGTAATTTTATTTTACCTGTTTCTGTGTTACTCTTTGAAGGACTCATCAGGAAGACGGTTGTTATTCCTTTCTGTCATCTATACCACTGGATATGCTCTTTCTTTCTCAGCCCTTGTTATAGCAACTGGCATCCTCCTTTGGTTCAGGTAAGCCACGTGGCTAAAAATAATGAATTCTAGCATATGAAAATATCTGGTACTTGATGCTTAACTTCAAAAAATAAATGTAATGATGAATAATTAGAAGTGGCATAAAAATTAAACTTCATATGATAATTGGGAAATTTCAAAATATGGAATTAAAGAGAAGTGTATAATAAGTGAAATACAGTTTGTCTTGGGTGGATTTGTGGGACAGGAAAAAAGCTGCATTATAAATAAATAAACATTGCTTTTAAATTGGACACAGCTTAATTTGTATGAATATTCTGTTTTATAAATTGGCAGTACATTTGTTTTGAACAGAAGAAGTTTTTTCAACAGAATTTTGTTCTGCTACATCATCTGCTCTTAAATGTGGTTTGTTATAAATTGGTAGAAATAAGGAGAAGGGGTTCTGAAGAAAAGTACTGCTGATGCAATGATGATAAGTTTAATTTGCTGGATTAAGATTTTCTTTTTGGCATGTTGAAATTTATGTTCTCTTAACTTGACGCTCATAATGAATTTTCATTTTTGCTTATTGGGATCCCAGAACTGAAGTTATGCTCCACTTATTCCTACTGTGTGTATGCAATTCTTTTCTTAAATGCTATATCAGTAATAGTCCTCTCTTACCTTTCAAACATTTGCTGGTAAATAGCATGATTTCTCTTGAGGGGAATTGATGCTTCTGTCACAATCTCCTGTAAAAATGTGCAGTGCACAGTTGAACTAAGAATGTTTTACACAATGGGTTTTTAAATCTTTACCTACGGGACTTAAAACTCAATTTTAAGTCTTTGTTTTTAAACCTTTTTATCTGAATACTATAGAAAATGATATTCCAATAATAGTTTTGTATATTTTTTTTTAGTATTAGTAGTTTGCTTTCTGTTTCAGAAATGAGAACAACCCACAAATTTATTTTTTAGCTCTACAGTGTAACTACCTACCCTTCAGTTTTGAATAGAGCTCCCTTGGTACCTCACTTTATAATCATTACAGCTTACATGTTTTAAAGTGAATTAAGCATCATCATTATATTTACAGGCATCTGCATTGTACCAGGAACTACATTCACTTGAACCTTTTTACTTCATTTATCCTACGTGCTGTATCCATCTTCATTAAGGACTCCATGCTCACCTGGATGTACAAGACAGCCCCTCGTCAACAACAGTGGGAGAGTGTAATTTCCTACCAGGTATATAAGGCTAAAAATATTTTCCTAAACAGAAGTGTGTGATATATATTGCATATATATATATATATATATATAATGTCTGGCATTCAGCTTTGTTCGGGTATTTTCCCACGTGGTGCTTTTAAAGTTGTAGCAACGTTTCAGCAGAATCTCATCTGCCATCATCAGGCTTCTGTATGGTGTGAAGCCTGATGATGGCAGATGAGATTCTGCTGAAACGTTGCTACAACTTTAAAAGCACCACTATTATGACGTGGGAAAATACCCGAACAAAGCTGAATGCCAGACATGTAAGTACCCGCGAAAACTTAAGAAAACTTATATATATATGTTTTCTTAAGTTTTTTTAGGTTTTCACATATATATATGTGGATCTTTGGTTATTCGGGTTTTCTCCCGCGTAATATTGGAAGTATCTAGGCAACGTTTCGATGAAGTCTCATTCATCATCTTCAGGCTTGGTCTTCAGCTCTGTGCTTCTCAGAGTGATGTGAGCTTGCAGCTGCTTCTTCCTTTTAACTGCTAGTGGGGGTGTGACTTGATTGGGTGGGGGCTTGGCTGTGTTCTGATTGGGTGGGGGTGTGTTCTCATTGGTTGGGGGTTTGGCTGTGTTCTGATTGGTTGGGGGGTTGGCTGTGTTCTGATTGGCTGGAGGCGTGTTCTGTTCAGGTGGGGGCTTGATTGTGCTCAGGTTAGTCTTAGTTGCTGGAGGGTTTGAGCTGGTGAGCTGTGATCTTGCTGTTTGGCTTCGATCAGAAAGGAAGAACCGACCTCTTCCCTGGTCCAACACCTCAAAGCCACAGGACATGAGATTGACTTTAAAAATACCAGAACTATCGCCAAAACCGAACACTTCAGCAGCAGAATCATCAGAGAAGCCATAGAGATAGAAAAACGCCCACACAGCATGAATAAACGAGATGATGCCTCCCGCCTACTAGCCATTTGGAAACCCGCCCTCATGAACAGACGCGTACCTAACATGAAGAATGACACCAGACCCACACCCCTGAGAGCCACACAAGATGCCACCACCACACTTCCACGTAGAAAGCAGACTCACACCCACACAGAAGATGAAACACGACCACGGACCAGAAGCCGCACTGCAGCTGCATCACTACCCACCTCAAACCCCTCTGAGCCATACATGAAGTGAACTGACCTCCACCATGAAGATGCAGCATGACCACGAACTCGAAGCCAAACAGCAAGATCACAGCTCACCAGCTCAAACCCTCCAGCAACTAAGACTAACCTGAGCACAATCAAGCCCCCACCTGAACAGAACACGCCTCCAGCCAATCAGAACACAGCCAACCCCCCACCCAATCAGAACACAGCCAAGCCCCCACCCAATCAAGTCACACCCCCACTAGCAGTTAAAAGGAAGAAGCAGCTGCAAGCTCACATCACTCTGAGAAGCACAGAGCTGAAGACCAAGCCTGAAGATGATGAATGAGACTTCATCGAAACGTTGCCTAGATACTTCCAATCTTACGCGGGAGAAAACCCGAATAACCAAAGATACACACACACACACACACACACATATATATATATATATATATATATATATATATGTATGTTTTCTTAAGTTTTCGCGGGTACTCACATGTCTGGCATTCAGCTTTGTTCGGGTATTTTCCCACGTCATAATAGTGGTGCTTTTAAAGTTGTAGCAACGTTTCAGCAGAATCTCATCTGCCATCATCAGGCTTCACACCATACAGAAGCCTGATGATGGCAGATGAGATTCTGCTGAAACGTTGCTACAACTTTAAAAGCACCACGTGGGAAAATACCCGAACAAAGCTGAATGCCAGACATGTAAGTACCCGCGAAAACTTAAGAAAACAAACATATATAGATACACACACACACACACACACACACACACACTATATATATATTTGCATTAAAGTGTGCATTTCCTTTTGGGGGAAAGCTTGTTACATATGAGTATAGATGAAAGTATTTTAAATAAAAATCCCTTTCAGTTCCCATGAGGATAACATTCCTTCTTCACTTTAATTTTTTTGAACATTTCAGAAGTCCAAAAGCAACTGTAAGTGCTTAGATCTTCCTTAAGATGGTAAATCTTGATAACATGTCCAAAAACTATGCTTTTTAATCTATCCTAACAAATATGATTAGAAATATCCCTGGAAAGGATATCATTTTCCTCACAATAAAAACTTGAAATACCACATAATGACCTATTCCTGTTCTATGTAAATAAACACACTTCTGTTAGAGAGAGGAACCAGTATATAAAATGTAATTGGGAATATAGTCACTAACATTTTCAGAGGAAATGGCAGTTCTTATTTTTATTCAAAGTTTTATTCTTGAACAATGGCTTACATTCTGAGAATACAGAGAAACAGATAGAAGATGATTGCACTGCTCTTCCAAAATCTCTTTAGAATATAATTTGGCATACGTGCAGCAGTGTTGAAAAAAAAAATTATATACTTTGGCACAGACAAAGTTTTGCCTTTATTAGGCATCTCTGCATCATTTTCTGGAAGCTTCTGTTGCCACAACTCAGGTTGCTCAACTGAGGCCTCTATCTTGAGTGGCATTTTTTTTTATGGAGGATGAGCATAAGGGAAGCTGCCTCTTGGGCAGAATAAAAATGCCCCCTTGAATATAGATAAAAATATTATAATGCTTCAAGGCAGCTAAGAAATAGTTTAAATAGGCATGCTAAGGGGCTGTACAGTGAAGGAATATTTGCTACTGAATTTGATTATTTTGTAACCTGCTGTTGACAGTCTCCAAAGGTTGCTCTGTTATGAAATCTGTGAAGGCATTGTGGCATTGTGGTTTCATGGGCACATTTTTCCTGGTCTGCAGCACCTAAGTATTTACTCAAATCTCTGTCCTCTCTGCCCTCTCAGGAGTCACTCAGCTGCCGCTTGATCTTCGTGATGATGCAATATTGTGTGACTGCAAACTATTACTGGCTACTGGTGGAAGGAATGTACCTGTATACTCTACTAGCCCTCTCTGTATTTTCAGAGCAAAGAATCTTTCGACTTTACCTTTGTGTTGGCTGGGGTAAGTAGACTGTTTCTTGGTTTAGTATTCTAGGGGATGTGAAATGAGGAAATACTGATTTTTATTACAGAGAAACATTGATCTTTGGATCCACTTTGTCTGCTGTTATGCTCGTGAAGAGCCTTTCAATAAAAACATGCTCAGAAATAATGCAGAGGCCTTTCTGAATTCTCCAGCACCATCAGTGACAATGATAATTTGCTTTACTTTGAATCCCCATATTTTCCTCTCAACAGCAACACTGTGAAGTGAGTTGGGCTGAGAGAGAATGATTGACCCAAAGTCACCCAGCTGGCTTTCATGGTTAAGACAGAACTTGAATTCACCATCTCCTACTTTCTAGCCTGGTGCCTTAACTACTAGAGCAAACTGTCTCTTACATGAGCTGTGTATTTACTATCAAAGAGAGAAGATATCTTTCTCTTTCTACCTGAAGTTGGTCCTTGGGTTTACTAGCATAAAACCATGTGTTATTTTTTTCTTCATTAACCTTCCTTCCTGAGGTCTAATTCTCTATTTGATGGCCCAGAGGGGTGGGTTGTTGTTGTTGTTGTTGTTGTTGTTTTGGTTACGTTTACTACCATGCTGCCTTATATAATCAGGCAAATCTTTAAGATAATATACAATGTTTTGCTGTAAATAGATATTTCTAGTAGCCTGCATTTCGTTAATCAAATTATTTTTAAACAGTGATATATGTTGCACACAGGTGCAGAATATAAAAGACAAGCTTCCCAATATATTTTGGATTGTAGAATCACTGTAGATACTTAGTTTAATACAGTCTAGCCTCTATTGTGTTAAATGCCATTGGGGTAAAAATTTTAAATACACCTTGAATGGGTTTGATGGGTCTTTTTCTCTTCCACAGATTTACATTCCTACATGAATATTCTAAATAAGCACACTGTAAAATTCATTTAAATGATCAGCTGCATATTATTTATGTGACCCTTCTGAATACACATGATCAGGGGTGGGATTCTACCAGTTCGCACCTATTCACCAGAACCAGTTATTAACATTCTAAGCAGTTCGGAGAACCAGTTGTTAGAAGAAATTACTGGCCTAATCCTGTAAGGAAGGCAGGAAGGAAACATTCTGGTATTGCTTACAGAAACTGCCTGTCCATTAACCCTTATTACATTCTTGGCAGGACTAGACTTCCTGTGTCTGGAACATCTCTGGAGTTTTTTTCCCTTCTTTGCTGGTACTTTGCTTGTGTGGAGTGACCATTCAAAGTTACAATGGCACTGAAAATGATCATTTTATGATCATTTTTCACATTTACAACTTTTGCAGCATCCCCACAGTCAAGAGAGGCCAGGTGAGGAGATGCGTGCCTCGATGTGAGTGATATTGAGTTGGCTATGCCCAGCCAATAACATGACCACCAAGCCATGTCCACCCAGTTACATGACCACCAAGCCACTTAAGCCACACCCACAGAACTGGTTGTTAAAAATTTGAATGCCACCCCTGCACATGATGTATGAAGGATGGATATACATATTATGTTCTGTCACAACCAATAATCAATGAAGTATTCATAAGAAAATATATTGGGCTGTTCTAGTAAAGTTACATAGATCTCATAACAACCTACTTACTGTAAATCATTTAAGAAGGCAAAGGCTTGCAAAATGGTGTGCCCTATATAAAAATTATTGGATAGATTTCTAAGCAAGTTGAAATCAAAGATTTTATTTATTTTTATTTTTATTTATTTGATTTGATTTGTCAATCGCTTACAAAATAACAGGTATAAGTATATACATAGTTATGAATACATAAAATGGGTACATATAAGAAAAATAAAAGAGAAACTTCCGGTTTTGCGTGGCTTCGGCAGCAGCAGGAATTTGCTTGCCTGCAATTCCTGCTGTGCTTGCTGTCAAGGTGCCCCCAATCCAATATGGTTGCCCTGTAGAGGCAGCCAAAGAGAGAGGGGATCCGGACAGGGGTTTGAGGGTGTCGCAGACCCCCTCCCCAGCTGGAAAAAAACCCTTTTCCCAAGATGGTGGAGCGGCGGTCAGTGATGGCCGTCACAAAGAAGCCTGCAGCCGGGTAAGATTTGTGCTGGAGGTTGCAGGAGGAAGTGAAAATTTGGCTGAGCCGAGACAATAACAACTCTTAATTACCCTGGAAACTGAACTGTTTGAATTGCCTGAGGATACATTGTTTCCCAAAGAAGACTGGAAAGCTGCGGTTAAAGCTGTTAAGGGGAAAAAAAAATTTTTTTAATTCTCCCTCCCCATAGAAATAGCAGACGGAGATCTGGAAAATCTACTTGGGCACGGAAGGTAACTCAATTTGAAATTTAAAGCCAAGGGATAAAGGATTTCTGGACATTGGATTTTAAGAAAAACAACAACTTAAAATTGATTTGGTTTGCTTTGTGACTTTGAGATCTTTGTGAAATTTTATTTTTTAAAAAATGGGACTAAAGACATTAGGGTTGCGTTAAAAAAGAAAGAAAAAATGGCATTATCTTTTGAAGGACTACAAATGGAATTTCAAAACCTGAAAAACGAAAATAAGGGCTCGTTTGGATCTATCTTTTGCTTTTTGGAAATGGTGATTTCTACCTACCAAGAAATACTACAGGAAGGCTGGGATGAAGGAGAAGAAGCCATCTTTAATGGACAAACACACTTAGTGGAGGAAGAAAAGCGGAAGGGGGGCAAGGAAAAGATGAACTTAGAACTTAAAAAAGCAACCAAGGAAAAGAAAAAGGAGATGAAAAAGCGATATGATATCAAAAAGCAACAGAAAAGAGAAATACAACAGAGAGGGAAGATTAAGAGAGTGAAATTGGAGAGATGGGGGGGTCAAAAAGTTAGAATGGAGAAGAAAGAAAGGGGGAAAGGAAAGAAGTCATAAAGGCTTTAAACAAGATGCAAAAAAATGTTTTTTTTTTCAGAGATAAGGGGTGAGATATTTTTTTTAAAAAAATGATTCTGCAAAAGTACATAAAAATGCATTGTAGACATTAGTATTTGAAGTTGAGTTGGAAAATTAGAATATTATATGATTTAAAAATGTATTAAAGCGAAGTCATGATTTAATTATAGAGTTTAATTTTTTAATTTCATAATAGTATGAAATAGTATTTTTACTGTTTAAGAATTAATAATAGAATTTAATTTCTTATGAAACATTGCTTTTACTATATTATAAATTTAATATTTCTTTTTTACTTGTTTTTAGTTTTATTATTACTTATTAAACTCAATATTATTTGTTTGTTTTACTATTTTGAAATATAATACTTTGAATGTACGGAGCAGAATCAGCACGGAAAATATGTATTATTTTAAGTGTTATTTAGGGGGAAGATAAAAAGTTGTCATACTTCAATCTGGGTTTACAGGAGAAATATTGTATTAGATAGAAAGGATAAGTAGGTGATTGAAAGAAAACAGACCAAAGATGCAAATATAATTATTTAATTGAGATAGAATAAATAAAATAGAATTAAAAGAATGAGTAGGAGAGAGAAAATATATGGAAAATAGAGAATGTTAAATAAGATATGAGAAAGTATATTAAGTGAGTATAAATTTTGATTGATGTCTGTATAAAAAGAGTTAACTCGGGGTAAGCTGCCTTCCAAAAAGAAGTTTTATGTATTTATGTTTTATGTCATGTTTGTTTAAGTCTGACAGGATGTGGAAGAATACTAATGAAAATGTATTCAATGAGTATATATTTTTAAGAGAGAAGAAATATGACTAAATAGAACGAAAGGGAGTAAAAAAGAAAAGTTTTGAAAAGATATGAAGTTGATTAGATAAGATAAATATATATATAGAAGTGTGATAATTTGGAATTATCTTCTTTTTAAATAAGATGGTTTATTTGTTTCTTCTAGAAAAGATATTTTATGTTACTACATTCTATATTTTGTTTGTGTGTGTTAAATTTTTTTTAATAAAGTTAGTTATAAAAAAAATAAAAAGAAAAAAAGAAACAATAGGACAGGGACGGTAGGCACATTTATTTATTTATTTATTGTTTTATTTTATTGTTTTATTTGCTTAGTAGAAAACCAACTCCTTTACAAAAAACATAAAAGGCTGACCTAAAATATTTCTCATTACAAATCGTATTTACAATAGCAATACTTGAGTTCAGTGATTGTCATCCAAGATGCTAACTGTATGTTCTGAACAGAGGCTGTCTAGTGCCTGTTATGAGCTGAAAACAGAACACTAAATGAAGCAAAGGAGGTTGTTTAATTTGTTTAGAAGAAAGAACCCAAAATAAACTTCATATACAAGTTGTTCTGAATCATGCACAATTATCCTGACCTTTATAGACCTTTGGGGAACCGAACGTACTATAGTTATCATCTATTTTCTTTATTAAGATGATACTATTGTAAGACACTATTGTTTTTTAAATCCCATTGATACTATTAAATCCCATTGATACTATTGTTTTTTAAATCCCATTTTATTGGCATAAATGCGGATAAGGGGTAAACTAGTTAAACAAAAATAGAGTTTGTTCCTTCCTCTTGTTTATGTAATCATTCAGTCTAACTTCTGATTTCTGTAAAAAAATATATAAAGTGAGATTTCGTGTCATCTAACTATCTTAATTGCCAAAGACCACTAGTGTGCCATTTTGCAGCAAATTCTAGGCCCTAAAGAGCGGAAATCACTAAATGTTATTTGAACACTTTACTGGCATCCCAGTTGTTTTTATTTTCCTTTTTTTCCTTTAGAAAATCATGCTCATTTTATACTCCATCCGTAAGTGATTAATTTCTCCAGGATTAGAAGCATAATCTTTTTGTAGTAAAGGAAATAAAAGCAAACTGCTATGGGTAATTCTTGGACTATGGGTACTGCTATGGGTAATTCTGATTATTTAATAACCATTTATAGTTATGACAGCATCTGAAAGTGTACTTTACAGCTGATCATAGCTTGCCCTCAGAAGTTGTGGGAGTGTCATCTCTTCAGACTTTGAAGAAGAGATTGGACTGCCATTTGTCAGAAATGGTGTAGGGTCTCCTGCTTGGGCAGGGGGTTGGACTAAATGACCAACAAGGTCTCTTCCAACTCTGATTATCTGTTATCTGATCCACAAGTATGATCAAAACAATTCAAGCAGTTGCTGTGATGATGCTGACTAAGCACTTCCAGCCATTGTAAAACGTCACACACACGTCCACGGTCATGTAATCACATTTTGGGTGCTTGGCAACCTGTTCACACTTACGACTAGTTGCCAATCACCCTATTATAAATAGATAATATTTTCAAAAACTTATTTCTGTTAATACTACATGGCACCCTGAATTTTTGTATATTATTTAATTTACTTCATGTTAAAGGAAACTTTATGTGTAATTATGCTGTGAAAGAATTGGTACGCTCCTACTTTTATAATGCAAAATCCTAGCTTTGATTTCATAAATAAGATGTACACAATTTTATTTCTCTGCAAAACAATCTTGGAGGCTTCTAAGACACATCCACACACAGCAACTGTACAGATAAATTTAACAAAGCACTGTTCCCAGTGCTCTCCTCCTGGTGTTCCCAGTGCTCTCCTCCTGAGTGTTTAGTAATATGAAATATCAAGGCAATGCGATGAAAGATAAATCTTAAAGCCCAAACAGACAGTCACATAATTTAATTTTGGATTCAAGGTGCATTTGAAATAGTTCCCTGCAAGGAGTGGAAAGGAAAACTCAGAGGACTTTCTCTTTTTGTGTTGGTAAAAACTTGCTAATGATACATTTCAAATAAAACGAACTTTGTTTAAAAACCAATTATAGATTGCATTCCTTAAAACATGTTTGAGGAGATTCTTAGCTAATATGAGTATGAAATTACTTCAGAAAAATAAAAATTGTGGAGGAACTCTGTTGCATAGAATACAAAATAATAGTTATAACAGGAAAAGGAATGAAGAGAGAAATTGAAAATAAGTGATTAATGTAATCACTTTAATGTAGTCTATACTTATGGGTATATAATTGATATTCACCAACCATTAATTAAAACAAAATTTTGCTTTTAAAACAAAATTTGAACAGCTCTTTATTCTATTGTTATTCATGTTTCCATAGAGCAACAAAATCAAGAAAGAAACAACTTTTGGAACTGTTCTACAACTATTTATGAATAATTGGAAAGTCTCATTTGCTTAATTAATGCTGATTGTCTACAAATAGACGATATAGCTCTTCTCATTTTGGGAATTTTCCATTGCTCCTTGATTTTCATTTCACCAATGTTTTCTTTGACCTTGAGTAATTTGTTCTAATGTTAGTAGCCTGTGTAGTTCCTTTCTCTTGGAGACATTAATGTGGCACATTTTTACACCATTCTGTATTTCATATTAAATTGTTATGTCTTTTTTTCTTTTACTTAATTTAAAACTTTACATAGTGATAATATGTTCTTAGACTCCATCCCCCCAGCCTATTTTTATATGATTAGTAAGTATTAATTATCTTATAGCAATTATGTTTTTGTTATGCAATTCTGGAACCTCTCAACTGATAATATTTCGCATCATCAGAACTCAATTGTTGGTCCATGTTTTGCCAATATTATAGTTACCTTCAAAAAGGGAAATTGATTCTGCCCTAGTCAAATGCAGATTACAATTCAGTATTTAGGACCATAAAAGTCTACATTGGGAACAAAACTTTCATCCACAAAGAGTTCCCAAAGGGTCTCTTTGTACTGGTTCACAAGGCAACAGGATGGCAGATGAGATCTGGCATTAATAAGTCAGATTAGTTCACATTAGGACAGATACTTATAACTACTTGAAACCATACTAATGTGTTCAGAATTGCCACTAACTACTCAAAAAAGATGCAATTACTGTTGCAAAACAACTCTGAAAACATTAAACCAGCATGTGTCTGCAATAGAGTAAGGAAAGATAATGATAGGAATTAGTAAATGGCTTAAAATTAAAAACCATTCTGCTAATAGTGTTATGTCAGTCTATTGTGAATGTTGTTGTTAGTTGCATGTCTGACCCATTCCAACCCCATGATAATGTTCCTCCAGGCCTTCCTGTCCTCTACCATCCCCCAGAGTCTATTTAAGCTCATTGTGAATGTATGTATCTCTAAACTAGTAAAGTATGTTTGCATCACACAAAGGCTATTTTTGCTCCACCACACACACGGTGTCTAAACTGTTTATGCACCCCCACACACACAAAGGCTCATATTCATTCATTCATTTATTCCATTCATTGATAAAGCTGCAATGTTTTTCTTAACAATTTAACTCAATGTTTGTTTAGTAGCTTTCAATAACCATTGATGTACTCTCATACATTTACACTTAATAACTTGTCAGTTGACTAATTCTATTACATGTAGCTTGAGGTTCTTGCAATTCTGCTATAAAAATATTGTTAATAAAATCTAATTATCTTAAATACCATTTACAGCAGACTATAGCTTTTAAAATGTTGACCTTAACTTTTTACTGGAAAATAAATGAATGCTAGGTTATTGGTTAAGCAGAAATCTATGTATAATTGCACTTGCCAATTTGTATTCAACAAAAGTATATATTTCTTCTCCTGGGACAAAATATGAATCATTATGCTGAAGTATGTACTTCATTCAGTATCTCTGACTTTTATTTCATTCTCTGTTTTTATAAAATTCCAGCTTCCTGGTTTTATGAAGTTCTTGCTGTTATTTTTTAAAATTCCTATCTTGTATCCTAGGCAATATTTTACAAAGTAGGTTTGTTCACCAATCCAGAAGAGATGCAGTCAGGAACTGCAGTTCAAGTTGTGATTTGCATGCCTGTTCTGATATACTGGACAGAATAACATGTTGCTAGAAATTAATATCTTTGCCATAGCCAGCAGAGTTGAAGAAACTAAACAGATCCTTCAATGTTGTCCTAGTGGAAAATGCTTTGGATCTTTCTACTTTGTAAGGAGTAGGAGTATAGCTATAAATATCCAATTCCTCAATGATTGTTCCAATTCTCCACTCTTTGGAAATCAGGGTCATGCAGGGAAACCTGAATGGAATGTGCAGAGTGTAACACAATTGGGGCATGGGACTCCATTACTCCATTATAATAACTGTTGGTGTTATTCTGTGATGCCACTCAATGTTTTCTATCAGTTTTTGATGATCACTATCTTCAAAGCCAGTAGAGACTTCAAAGGACAATTACAGCTTTTAGTTTCCTTTGCTGGATGTCACAGTAGCACAGGTTTCCTTTACAGCATCTTTGAAGTGCTTGTGTGGATGACTTTAAGGTCTCTTCACAGTTTCTAGTACATCATAGAACAACTGGTGAGTTATATGGTGGTCATGCATTCTAATGATTTGTCCCACACTCCATATTTGGTCTCTAATAATCAGGGACTCAGTGGTGAGGGACTTTACATTCCTCCAGATAGGATGGATGGAACAGAGAGTATGCATGTGAAATGTCTCTAGTTGTTTGATATGTTGTTGGTATAGAGTTTAGAACTCACATCCATATAGGAGAGGACGGACAACTACAGTTCAGTATGCTTTCAACTTTGTGGAGATACGAAGGCTGTGTTGATTGGGCACTCTAGTATGTAGATGCCTCAGATGCAGAGACTGTGTGTCCATAGATGAACAGCACAACATGTCTTCTTTGAATCTGAAGGACTACCTATATATAAATTGAATACATGGAGGAAAAACTCCTTTTGTCCTCTAGATTGAAGCAGCTATATCCAAATAATGTCATTTCTGCTATTTAGGGCAAAATATATAGTAATTCTGATTTAACAGAACAGCCTTTTTATTTCATATCCAACTTTTTAATATTGAGTTAAAGGTTTCTGAGGAATTAATCACTCAAAGCAATTACAGTAAAAAGCTAGTAACCCATCAGGTCCAGACATCTTTCCTGTTTTAATCTTTTTTATAGCTTCACAAACTTTATTGTTATGGGCCCATTCATAATCTATTTTTATTTCAGTGCAATCTTCCGTAAATTTTGTTTCTTATATATTCAACTATTTCTTTAAAGAAATGTTTTGTCCTTAATATAAATTGGAATAATATTGATGAAATATTTTTTTGCATAGACACATTATCTGTTATTACAGCTTTCTCCCCTTATAATTTCAATGTCATTTTTTTTTTCATAATTGGTATGCCAACCACTTCCCTGGTTTATTTGTAAACTCTTTTTTTGCATTTCATTTTTATTTCCATTTTTCTTAGTGTTAACATAGATAATTTTTATTAAACAGAAGCTTAATTTGTTGAGAAATATTTATCTTCTCTGGAAATTTCTTTAATTCCTCTTCTTTTCTTTTTGACTTATCCAAAATAGTTTGTGTTTTCTTTTGTACTTTTTTTTTGAGTTTACTGTTATGTTGCATAAAGTAACCTTTCTTGAAAGCTTTGCTTCCACCCAAACCATTCTTATATCTCTACTTTTATTAAGATTATTTTCAAAATACTATTTTGTTTTCCACTACTGCTTCTTTCTGGAATGACATTTCATTTTACCTCTCTGGGTTTCCATTTTATAAACCAAACTCACTTTGGTAATATCTCTGTTTTATGAACCTTAGTTGAATTCATATAGATACGTTCTTGAAAAAGATCTGTGTCTTTCAGAAAAATTAGAATACTCTCTTGAACTGCCACTGCATCAGCAAGTTCTAAATTGACCATAAAATTTAAAAAAATCCTTTTGGTAGTTCACCTTATGTAATTTTAATTTTTTTCTCAGAAGTTCAGACTATTTGTGTAGAGTTCACTCCATTCCATTTCCCTGAATCTTTTCCAAATGCTTTCTTGCTTAAGGATTGTTTCATTCCTCTTTGCTTATGTAACGGTTTTTGCTCTCAAGGTCCTCTCATTGCTTTCTACAAGCACTTATTTGCTTTCACTATGTTTCATTTGTAGTATTTTTATCTTATTTGTTAATAAAACATCACGTAAATGAGTTCTTATACTTTTAAACCAAGCAAAAACAAAAACATAGTTCACAGGTACATAGAGATTTTCCTAGGTACACAAAAGATTGAAAATAATCAGCACCTCAGCTAAGCAAGCATCTGAGCTAACATAAAATAAAGGATATTAAAATATCACTTGAGGTTAAAAAAACTGCATTGGATCATTAGTCAGCAACTTATATGTTTTGTTGCAACTCATCTAAACACATTTTCCTGTAATGTGGTATCTTTCAAATGTGCTGACTGACATTTGATACTGGCACATTCAACTTCTCAGAAGCTTATGCTGTTGGGAAAAGACTGCTTAAAGACAGCGGTAACAGTATATAATAGTCCAGAGCAAATCCAAAGTTTTCAACATATGGAACCAATGAAATTTAGCAACAACACAGCAGCTTATATCTGAACCCTTTATTATTTTTTATTTACTCAAAATACTGCAGTGGCTTCAACAGCAACTGGCATTTGGATTAATAATTGGATTTCAAACATCAAATAAAAGTCAGAAGTGGAGATGTTTCTGATATATTCTGGCTACAACAATTCTACAGTAATAGCAGTTACTGCTTTGCACATCTGTTGGGAAATATATTTTGTTCCCTTTCAATTTGCATATTTCATTTTGAAAATGTGAATTATAAATACAGCCTTAATTCGTTTCAAAGTCAAGAAGATAGCACTCACAGTAAATAAGTGTTTCTTTGAATTAAACATGCACCTGGGTTTATAAATGAATTTGGACGAGATATCTGATACATTTTTACTACCACAGCTGGACTGTATTTATTGTCATTTATTTGTTCCAGTAGACAGCTAATGCAATATTCATTCTCACCAAGTCCATTGATGCTAATTCTGTAATCACATTGGACATATTAATTGTGTAAATATCACTTTTTAAATATTAAACTTCTAAATTGTATTCTAACTCATGAAAGCATCTCTTTTCTTCTTGACCCACTTAGTGGTATACTGTTTACAGTTTCTAACTTCTTTATCAATTATCCAAGAAATGATATACCACAAATGTTATATTGCCATCATGAATCCTTGAATTATTTCTTGAAAAAAAATCTACACATTCTTTAAATTCTAGCAATATCTTCTCCTATAAGAGTTCTTATCAGATTTAATACTCCATTGCGTTAAGAACTAGAGGAATATAAAAGATTTTGGTTGTCTAAAGCTGCTATTGGGGTAAAACGTAGCAACATTATATGTTTAGAAATATATCAAAGACATGGATGAAATTTATCAGAACAAGCTTGAAATGATTCATCAGAATATGCCATTTCCCCACTTCTATTTGTTTGCTTTTTCCTGCTTTTAAAAACCTTTTACAAATTGGATTTAATCAGGTTTATAGGCTGATCATAAAACATAGAAGTTAGAATATTCTAAGATAACATACAGGACTAAACTGTGGCTAGGCATTATATCACATTTAGTGGGACAATTTTTAAAAAATATATTTTTATTGTTTTTTTAAGGTATACATCCATATTGTATGTGGAATTGATTCTGGCTATGATTTATATTAATCCAATTCACTGTAACAATGTTGGTAATCTCTATCACATTTATCAAATTTAGGTAATCCTCATTGTATTGTTTAAACATACATAGAAAAAAATGCCTAACATCTACAAACTTCTAATCTTTCTATAAATTATTTTTACTTATTCTATAGAAGTTTATATTCTAATATTTCTCCTGTCTAATTTTATTTCTGCCTCTTTCAGCTTATGCTATAACTGAAGATGTTACTGAAGTGCTTCCAACATTATGATTTTCAGTCCAAATGCTTTTTTAAGGAGAGAGCATTTTAAAGGTCATCAGATAATTATAAGGGACTCTGTAAATCATAAATGATGTTTATAATCTCATTCACCTAAGGAAGTTTTGCATTGAATAAAACTTCACAACATTGCAAGCCTTCCTGAATATTTTTCTATTGATTCATTCTCTATGCTTTTCTTCTTTACTCTTTTCCCCCAGGTGTGCCAATGCTGTTTGTAATCCTCTGGGGAATTGTCAAGTACCTTTATGAAGATGAGGGGTTGGTTCAGTTCTGATTTGTAACTAATTCATGTGAAGGTTGTGTTTTGTGAAGTAGTTGCACATTTTTCTTGGCTATAATTGCTTTGGCAATGGCTATTTATTGTATTGACATTTTGTACATTTACTCCACTTGTCACTTGATTAGTATAAAAGCTTTTCATTACATTTTTTTCAAACAAATAAGCACAAGCTTTTGCTGTTCAGCAACCTCTGCATGCCTAAATATACATTGGCTGGAAAAGCACACTGTTTTATGTATCCTGCCTTTCATTGTGACTCATCATCACACTTGGACAGCTTGTCTTTAAACTTGTATTTCTAGAGGCAGCCAATATGCCTGGCTAATTTAATAAAACTTTCCAATGCTGACATTAATCTCTGTGATGGGAAAAATGCACATTTTGAGGATCTAGAATTGTGATTTTGTTGAAACTACACTAATCAGAGATCAAACGCTAGTGATAGTCTAGTCTATAGTCTAATTATTTTTTTCAGCAGAAAAGAGATAAAAATTTGTCATGCAAAACAACATTTAACTGAATTTAAGTGAAAGTTAGGCTGACCCACAAGGATTGGGCTACCCATAACTTCTGGTCATTGATTCTGGTTTCAGGATAGAACACAATACTGTACTATTTTAATTGAAGGGGACAACAGCAAGAATACTGCACATATGCCTGATTAGTGAGTTTCCAGTGCATTTATGCTTTTGATGAAAAACCTTTCAGCCCTCATAAAAACCCCATGCAGGTAGTCATTTGTTTAGTGATTGTTCAAAGTTACGGCACTGAAAAAGTGACTTATACAGCATCTTCATGGTCATATGATCAAAATTTGGATGCTTGGCAACTGGTTCATATTTATGACTATTGCAGTGTTCTGGGCTCATGTGATCATTTACAACCTTCTGACAAGGAAAGACTATGGGAAAGCCAAATTTACTTAACAACCTTGTTACTAACTTGACGCATGCAGTGATTCATTTAACAACTGTGCTAAGCAAGTTCATAAAATGGGGCAAAACTCACAAAACAACTGTGTCATTTAGCAACAGAAATATTGGGCTCAAATTGTGGTCGTAAATCGAGGACTACCTATAGTTCACAACAACACAAATCTAGTTAATAACATCACTATTTAAAAAGCATCTTTGCTGGTAACTGTTTTTTTAAATATCTGGTTAAAACCATTAAACACTGGTGAAAAAAATAATATTAACTTTCTGTCCTCCCACGCACCAAAATTCTCCAGAGTTCAGATTTAGGGTCACTTTTCATAGTTACATTCTCTCATACTTATGTATATATATTGCTTTGATTTGTATGCTGCAAAATCCACATCCAGTCACAATGGTTTACATACATCAACCATTCAAGTATAAGCTACAATGCTTCACTTTTCCCATGATGATGAATCTCCAGTGACAAGTCTAATGCAAAAGGAGGCCCTTTGCAGGATATCCTTCCTGTAACCTGGTTATAAATTTATCAGGGCTTTCTACATAATAATCACAACATTGAATTGATTTTGGAAATATTTAGTTATTTAGTATATAGCAGGCCTTGAAAATAAATATAAAGCCAGTGGGTATGAAATAGATGGGGAGTGATAATGATCTCAAAAGCAGACACAAAAGCATTCTCACTACTGCATTTTCTTCCAAGTTTATATCTATTCCCCAGTTTGTTTATTGACTATCACTGCTTCTGCCTTGTCTAGATTAAATCTCAATTCTCATAGCCTCTGATAATTTATTCCTGCACACATACTAGTGAATTGTCACTGTCGAAACTGAACTTGTAAATCTTTAATCTGATTCTGTAGCATCTTTAGTCTGATAAAGCATGTTTACTCACATCTCTAGTTATAAGCCATGCTTCTTGTGGATTGCAAAAAGCTTCAACAACAGATTATTGTTATTGTTATAAAGTATTGTCCTGCAGAATAGGCGCCAGTCTCAACAGGGGACTGATTTTCTTTTTTATTTCATTTGACTTAGCAAAACATATTTATAAAAAATATACAACACTTTTTTTTAGCTATGGGTGTACATTTGATGAAGCAAGCCATGCTATATATGAATAGAATAGAATAGAATAGAATACTTTATTGACCAAGTGTGATTGGACACACAAGAAATTTGTCTTGGTGTAAATACTCTTAGTATACATAAAGAAAAGATACATTCGTTAAGAATCAAGAATCATAAGGTACAACACTTAATGATAGTCATAGGGTACAATCAACAATCAAATCATACTAGGAAACAGTCAATATAAATCATAAGGATACAGCAACAAAGTTACAGTCCTACAATCACAAGTGGGAGGGGATGGGTAATAAGGAGTGATGAGAAGATTAACAGTAATAGTAGTGCACACTTTGTAAATAGTTGAACAGTGTTGAGGGAATTATTTCTTTAGCAGAGTGATGGCTTTCAGGGAAAAACTTTTCTTGTGTCTAGTTGTTCTGGTGTGCAGTGCTCTATAGTGTCATTTTGAGGGAAGGAGTTGAAACAGTTTATGTCCAGGATGTGAGGGGTCTGTAAATATTTTCACAGCCCTCTTTTTGACTCCTTGATTGATGGTAGATGGGTAGTAATTGTTTTTTTCTGCAGTCTGATTATCTACTGAAGTCTGTCCTGTTGGGTTGCAGAACCAAACCAGACTATTATGGAGGTGCAGATGACAGACTCATTAATTCCTCTGTAGAACTGTATTAGCAGCTTCTTGGGCAGTTGAGCTTTCTGAGCTGGTGCAGAAAGAAAATTCTTTGTTGTGCTTTTTTGATGACATTTTTGATGTTAGTCCATTTTAGGTCATGTGATATAGTAGAACCTAGAAATTTGAAGGTCTCTACTGTTGATACTGTGCTGTCTAGTATTGTAAGATGTAGTAGTATAGGAGCGTTTCTTCTAAAGTCTACCACCATTTCTGCGGTTTTGAGTGTGTTCGGTTCCAGATTGTTCCGGTTACAACATTGAGGCAAGTTGTATAACCTCCTGTCTTCTGCAGATTCATCGTTGTCTCGAATGAGACCAATCACTTTTGTGTCATCAGCAAACTTCATTTACAGCAAACAGTATTTTAAAAGATGGATCGTTTGAGATGCAGTCATTGGTATATAGGGAGAAGAGAAGTGGAGATAACACATAGCCTTGTGGGGGGGCTGTGCTGATTGTACAGATATCGGATGTGATTCTGCCTAGCTTCACCTGCTGCTTCCTGTCTGTTAGGAAGCTTATGATCCATTTACAAGTGTCTTCAGATACCACTAGTTTTGCATTGCACACACAATGAATATATTTTGTGCCCTTGCTTTATCATTTATGACTAGAATGAATTTGGGGAAAAATTCAGGATGTGTATGTTTGAATAAGTATTATATTTTTCACATTTAGCTGTCATTTACTCACGAGTTATAAATTATTTAATACACCTGTTCAGTGACAAATTTGATCAGACATAAAATTAATAAGGCACAACTTGAACTTATGCATTGTCTCATGGCAGCAAGTAAACATATCAGCGTCAATGAATGTCCAATTAGTTAGGTTAGTTAATGCTTTTATTGCAAATACAAGAGTAATAGTAAATGTAATATTAAAGGTAGACTGATAAAACAAACTCCTTATATATCTTCAATTGATTTGAACTCTAGAGATAACAGATGTATCAAAAAAGTTAATCTTGGCATAATCCTAGAATCATGTTCTACATAGAGGTTCATCTTTGGCATTGATTTAGAGAATATATTGATTTTCCCTTTACGGAATCACTTTTTTGGGGGGGGGATCAATTTTATTGGTTTTTAAAAACAAACAAAACAAACAAAACATAAAAACATCCAGCTTTCTTTCATAAATATACAGTGTGTCGGTTGGTTTACCAGTTTTTGTGCATTCATTTCGTGGTCTCAATTACAGTTACATTACATAATAACTCATATTATCAATCAAAAATTGTTATAAAGTAGTATCATTATTAAACAAACATTTGATGATAATTTTATTCATTCATACTTTACGAGATAACTATAATTTACTTAGTTTATTTTATAACAAATCATATAGTCATACCAAATCTATCCTGAAAACATTTTATAGATATGATATCAAATAACAAAGAAAAGAAAAAATATCTTTTTATATATTCATTATTATCTAAAATTCTAAATATTCTATTATTGTATTTTATCATCCAGCCATTGATAGAAAAGGTCCCAAATTTTATAGAATTGTTTATCCTCTTGTTCTCTAATTTCAAATGTCAATCTACTCATTTCAGCACATTCCAATATTTTCTTAATAATTTCTTTCTGCAATGGTATTTTCTCATTTTTTCCAATTTTTAGCAAATACAATCCTAGCTGTTGTTAATACATTTACAATCAGATATTTCAAATCTTTACTGTATGTATCAGGTAAGATTCCCAGTAAAAAGATCTCTGGTTTCAAATCTATGTGTTTCTTTGTCATTTTTTCCAACCACATGCGAATTTTAGTCCAGTATTTTCTAGCATCCTCACAGGTCCACCACATATGGTAATCTGAGCCAGGTATCTGATGACATTTCCAGCATTTTTCAGATTTATTCTTAAACATTTCTGCTATTCTTGTCAGGGGAAAGTGCCACCTGTAAAACATCTTGTACAAGTTTTCTTTATAAGCTGTTGAAATTGTCATTTTATAATTTTGAGACCACAATTTTTGCCATTTCTCTAAATCAATCCCATATCCAAAATTCTTCCCCCAAGCAATCATAGTTTCTTTAACTTGTTCTTCCTCTAGTTTAATTTCCAATAAATAACTGTATAATTTTTTAATCACCTTTTCATCAGTACCTGTCAAAATCTTATCTAGATCAGTCAGTTTATCATAAAATCCCTCTGTTTTTAAATCTTCATCATACCTTGAATGTATTTGCGCATATGAAAACCAATTCATCTTTATACCTGGTTTCTCTAAATTTTGCATCGATTTAAGTTCACCCTTTTCATCCAATATTTCCCCATATCTAACTGTTTGTTCCTTCTTATAAATTATAGGATAGGAAAATGCTTCAATGGTCAATAACCAGACTGGAATTTTCAAATAACATTGTCTTTTGATCTTCTCCCAATTTAACCACAAAGACTCCCGTATATAATGTCTTCTGAAATAACCCTGTTTTAGTTCCCTTATACCATAAAAAGGCATGCCAACCCAACAGCAAATCATGACCTTCTAATGCCAACAATCTAGTCTTTCTTAATGTTATCCATTCCTTGGCCCACATCAAATTTGCAGCTTGATAGTACAACTCCCAATTAGGGAAACCAAAACCTCCTCTAATTCTGGCATCTTGTAAGAGTTTTAGCTTTATTCTTGCTTTCTTACCTTGCCAGATATACTTCAACATAATTTTATTTAAGTCTTCAAAATAGTCTTTTCTGAGCCTAATTGGTATTGTTTGAAACAAATATAAGATTCTGGGTAAGATATTCATCTTGATTGTTGAGATTCTCCCTATTAATGACAATTGTAGATTTTCCCATTTCTTCAAATCTAAGGCTATCTGTTGTTTAAGTTTAAAATAATTATTCTCTTTTAATGTACAACATCTTGATATCAAATATATCCCCAAATACTTGACCTTGTTCGTGACTTGAATTTTCAATAGGTCTGCCAGTCCTTCTCTTTGTCTTAGTAACATATTCTTTGTCAAAATCTTTGTTTTATCTTTATTTATTTTCAGACCAGCCATCTCACCATATGCCTCTATCTTTTCCAATAGTTTTGGAGCTGTTTCTAAAGAGTCTTCCAAAATAAAGGCCAAATCATCCGCAAAAGCTTGCAGTTTAAATTCTTACTTTTTAATTTTCATTCCTTTTATGCTTTTATCATCTCTAATGTTTCTATTCAACACTTCCAAAGTCAATACAAATAGCAAAGGTGATAGAGGGCATCCTTGTCTTGTACCTTTTCTTATATTAATAGAATCTGTGAATTCTCCCTCTATCATTACCTTTGCCGTTTGCTTATAGTATATACTGAATCACTTTTTTGTTTTGAGAAAATGTAAATGTTTCTGCCCTGGCACTGACATACATTCCAAGAAAACACCTGTTGATAAAAAGTATACCTGAAGAGATAAAGGAAATACACCTGGCCATGCCAATGTAAATTCTCTGCACCAAATGGTTTTGCTTTTGATTGAGAGATTAAGATATTAACCCATAAACTATTAGTTAAAAACTATGTACTCTCATTAAGTGAAGATCAAGTGGATCTCTTAGATTTAAGTTCCCTTGCTATGTGTCCAACCTGAACCTTACCCAGGGTACTAAATAATCCAGTTATAACTGTACTTTCCATAAGCAGTTGGGGATTTTCATAACAAAACTTCAGAAACTTTTTTCTAATAGCACATTGCCTGGCTGCAAAAAGTACTTGAGTCTCAGCAGGAGTGTTGTGCAAGTATTCACTGTATGGTTCGCTGAGCCTTTTTTTTTTCATATGTATATTCTTCTGCAGCTTTTATAGAGGTGTTTAGAAAAATACATAAAAATAAGTTAAGTATAAATACTTAAACACCAATGTCTTCTGTAAATTTATTCAGTTCTGAATCTTTAAATGCAGTAAAATGTATTCTACATGTGTGGGTCAAGTGATTGCCTAAGAGCCTTCAAACTCTGTTCACTGGAGTGAGCATTCTGCTGTTCCCTTCCCCTAGTCTCCTAGAATAGTTTAGTATTTAATATTGCTACCATTGTGTTTGGGTATTGTTAATTGTCAGCATAGGAGCTTCTTGTGGTGCAGTGGTTAGAATGCAAACTACTTCTGTTGACTTCTGGCTGCCTGCAGTTTGGCAGTTCCAATCTCACCAGGCTAAAGGTTGACTCAGCCTTTCACCCTTCCAAGATGGGTAAAATGAGGACCCAGATTGTTGGGGGCAAGATGCTGACTCTGTAAACCACTTAGAGAGGGCTGTAAAGCACTGTGAAGCAGTATATAAATCTAAGTGCTATTGCTATATCAGTGAGAATACTAGTTATTACAATTGTTTTGATGCCTTTTTGCATTCTGTACTAAATTAGTGACATTGAATAAGTCTTTGAATTAAGTTTGACAGTAGTAGTTGCTGAAAGGGGAACTACTATATAGACTACTATATAGTCTATATAGTTTGTATATAGACAAACACAAAAGGGATAAAAAGAGATTCTTCTAAAGGATGATTTTGAGGGTGTTGCAAATATGAAATAATCTTGTTGCATCTGTTGCTCTGCATAAATGATGGACTTACAAGTTTCATTTAAAAGACTTTGTGAAATCCAGCACTTTCAACTGTCTGAGTAAGCTGTACAGAAAGTACAATTTTTATTATTAGTATTATTAATACATCATTTGTGTGTGTGTAATATTATTTTTTGGTATTTTTTGACATTTTCTGAATTTCTTGTCTAAAACCAGATTACAGTAATTTTTCAGTTTTCTATTTTTTGGCACCCAGAACACTTTCAAGCATAGCAGTTTTTGTCAGTCCAAAGATGTGTTTGAAGTGTTTATTAAGTTCAATTGTTTGCCTTTTATGTTATTTTTAAAAAGACTTACAACTTCTGTTAAACATTATCAAAGAGTAGAACTCATGGAGTATGATTGGTTACCTAAATCTTATAAAGATATTTCTAAATTGTAAAATATACTTGTGGCTTTCCTCTCTGTAAAAAGCAACATTTTGTTTCTTACTCTAAAAGGTAGGAATGGCTATTAAATATCCTAATAGTCTTTACAGCTGGTTGCACATGATTACCACTTGCAACCTTCCCTGCTGGTTTTCTCAGAAAGACAATGGGGAATTCAGCATGGGAAGTTCCTAAGTCACTGCAAGTTTCACCCACCTACCCACTCTTCCCAAGTCCCTCTGCACTCTGCTGTGCCAGCAATGCACATCCTCCCTGAGCCTCGCCATACCTATAACACACTATCCCTGAGTTTGACTGTGCCTCTTTTTCACCTCTTGCATACCCCTATATACTCTCTCCAACCTTTGACATATCCTTCTTGGCCCTTGCTCTGCTTTCTTTACACCCTTGTCTCATCTCTTCATCCATCAATGGCATGAAAGGCAATTAATAACATTAAATGTAATTTTATGTATGGATACCTGCATCAAAACAACAAAGTTAAAACTTCATTAATTGCACTCATTGGTTGTATTCTCGAGTAAAAATATTTAGCATGTTGCTCAATGTCAGGTACAAAAGGTCAGGTCTATATAAAGGTCCAATTAAACTGATTTATTGCTACTCATGCATCATGCCTGCACACAGAAACATTCTCAATTAATGATTAGCACCTATTTGGAGTTCAATAAGGGTTTAACAGAATTCAAGGGAACTGGCACTTAGGTTGCTTGTGGTTATACAGCACAATTATTTGATATTTTTTTGTACTATTTTATTACTCAAAATTTGGGAATATCAAGTTGGGAAGCTAGTGTGGACTATGTTCAGTCTCAGACTTTGATACTCTTTGTTAAGCCAATCAACTTGTGAGGACTAGAGATACTGAGTGTATTTCATCTGCAATTAATATATTTCTTACCTTAAGATACTGGTTTGCAGCTTCTGACAGCTTATGATCCACTTTGAGCTATGTATGACATGTGGCAGCCATATTACAAAAGTGTAACCTCATTTGACATATTTTCAGCAGAGGGATAGGAAGTTTTCAAGAAGTACATTTGTTCCTTAAAGTGCTCTCCAAATGCTCATAAAAGTAAGTGGCAACCTTAAAAGAAAGATCCTTTCCTTAAAACCTCATCTGTCTAGCCAGAGGTGTTCGACAACTATCAACCACTATTCAACCTTCCCCATTTCAAAAAATTAATTCAGCATGATGGGATTAATTTGATGTAGAAGAAGTGGCAGAACCTAGAAGCAAAGTTAAAAGGGGGATCAGCCTAGAATCCCTGTGTAACCAGAAGCAAACTAAGTGAAACCTCCCTTAAATTCTGTTGACCCTTATTTAACTCCAAGCAGGTACTAATCATTAATTAAGAATGTTCCTGTGCATAGGTATGACATGAGACTAGCAATAAATCAGTTTAATTGGACCTTCACATATAGATGTGATCTTTTGTACCTGACATTTAATGACGTGCTAAATATTGTCTTCATGATGAAGAATGGTTGAAGGATATGAGTATGGCTTAGCCTAGAGACAAGAAGGACTGGGGTGACATGATAGCAGTATTCTAGTATTTGAAGGTTGCTACAAAGAAAAGGGGATCAACTTATTTTCCAAAGCACAAGAAACAATGGATAGAAACTAATCAAGGAGAGAAGCAATTTGGAATTAAGGAGAAACTTCCTAACAGTGAGAACAATTAATTAGTAGAACAGCTGGGCTTCAGAAGTTGTGGGTGCTTCATCACTTGCGGTCTTTAAGAAGAGACTGGACAGCCACTTGTCTGAAATTGTATAGGGTCTACTGCTTGAGCAGTGGGTTGGACTAGAAGACCACTAAGGTCCTTTCCAGCTCTATTCTGATGAGGGTGAATTGTTTTCAAGGAAAAACAAAGGGAGACCAGTTGCCCTTTGAAAAAGCACCTTTGAGACATCCTGTAGAAATGTTATATTTTAGGAAATTTTGGATCCTATGTGAAAATGTATTCTGAAAAACTTACAAATTTTCAGATGGGAATGATAACAATAGCAATTAGGCTTACATACTGCCCCACAGCACTCTCTGAGAGGTTTACAATGTAAACATTATTTGCATATTACACCCAACAATCTTGGTCCTCATCTTGGAAAGATGGAAGATTAAGTCAACCTTGAGTCCTGTCAGAATCAAACTCCAGACTATGGGCAGAGTTGGTGGCTGTGGGTCGTTGGAAGGAAGGAAGAAAGGAAGGAAGGAAGGAAGGAAGGAAGGAAGGAAGGAAGGAAGGAAGGAAGGAAGGAAGGAAGGAAGGAAGGAAGGAAGGAAGGAAGGAAGGGAATCCAGGATTTTTCTGAGTTTTATTTACAAATGTTGCTTAAGACCTTTTTTTTATCTTTATGCCAACAGAAGTATGAACACAAACATTGTACAGCTAACTATATCCAGGTCCTCATATTCCACAAAGATGAGAAAACATCAGATTATCAAAAAAAAAAAAAAAAGTGCAGGAAATACATGTGAAATGTGCCTGCAACTTCTCAATATCTCCTAGTGGGATTGGTGAGGGAAAGAGGTATATCAAGCATGAAAGTAGCACTAGTCAAAGAGATTTTAAATAATCCTGAGTGCTAATAAGCTTTCAGTCATCAACCCAGTGATAGACTGAGTACTGAATGCAGAAGTACAGCTTTGTATTGCAGCATAATTTGCTGTTTGTGTTGAGTGATAGTTTGAGTAAATTGGTAGGCAGTCACTTGTCACTCACTAATGGACTTTTTTGTTTGGTTTGCCTTAGTGAAAAAAATTGCTTCACAGTGCCAAATATCACTTCAGATCCAGTTACAATACTGTTTTGCTGTTGTCTGTGTGTCTGTTTTGAGGGTGAGGGTGTTATTTCTAAAAATAAAAACATGCCCCAATTTTTCTCCATTTAGCTTTCAGGATTTTTTTTTTAACTTCAGATGCATGTCTGTAGAATTATACAAGTAGTTCCTTATGAACATGTAAATGCACAGTGAGATAGCAGCATCCATTCCTACCTCTTCTATACCTACCATCTTCAATGGTGCGTAAATGGTACATGAGCAAAATGTTGTATAGGCAAGCCTTTGCCATATATATTGAGAATCTCAAGACTGACTTGGTGTTTTCCCCAGCAATATGTCTCTGCCCAGCTCTTATCTTTAAGAGTATCAGAAACTGCTGGAGCTATGCAAGCTCCATGTAAACTTTAGGACTATTTTAATTCCCATATACTTATGTTCATTGCTGGGTTTTATAAAGAATAAGATAATTGGGGATAATTGAAGTAAGAGGGAAGAAAATCACCCACTTTTATAGGAAGCAATTTAACCCTCAACCCCAAAATTGTAATTATATTATATTACAAATTGTAATTGGATATATGGTTTGGCTTTGAATAATATTCAATCTCTTTATGATAATATAATCAATTGATTATAAGCATTTTCTCAAAGCATGTTGGCTTTGAAGTTATTTGAAAGATAGACTGGAGGAAATTGTTGAAGGAGGAAAAGTGCTCGAAGAAGGAGCTGTTGAAAATACAGCTTTGTAGGAAGTGCATGTGTACATACTCAAATTGTTTGAACAGGGTTTCATTGAAAGCCTGGACAAACCAAGCAGTTGTCTGATCAGCTACAAGAATAACATTTTCTGCAAACCAAAACACATTTTTTCATTATCAGTCAAAACCCTTGATTGATTTGGTATAGTAGTTTGATATTTGGACTTGTTGGCAATCAGTCTGTGACCTTTTATTTTGAGGATGGAAATGTGACTATCTATTGTGCCTCATAATTTGTTTTCTGATTTCTAATGAAATAACTTTTATTAACTATACTTAATATTTAATAGAGGGAGCTTGAGAGCATCCATTTTTGCATTGAAACTATTTGCAAGATTCAGATGTTCTATGCAATGGCATTAAGTAGCAACTATTGTGCTTTTCTATGTATGAAACAGAAATATGGGATAATTAGATTATTATCTCTGGATGCTGATCCTTGTCCTATTTTTTATTATTCTAGCTGTTGGAACAAGAATCTGAACATGAACTACTGGCTGATCATCAGGCTACCTATTATGGTTGCTATTGGGGTAAGTGATTATAAACTCTTGCAATAGTTACATGGATTAGTGTAGTGTCCCTTCACTAGTAAAATAATGTTGTAGGAATTCAATTAATGTTTTCTGTCCCCTAACATTCAGTGCATAAATGATGCCTGACAAACTGTCATGCATTAAATCAGTCTATCTTTAAACGTGAATTTGGAAATTGCCTTTTTCTGTGTTCCAATAAATAAATAATAGAATATCCATTAACTTCATAGACTACTTGTGGTTAAACTCCTCTTTTCTTAACAAGTCAATGTTTTCTGTGGTATGCATACTGGACTCTGTGTTCAACAGAAAAGCTGTTGACAAGAATTCCCAATAGCCTGTGCTAATTTTATTATAATAATAAGCTATAGATAAAATGCCTAAGAATTAAACCATTATAATAATTAAGGCATCAATTAAAATATCAATTTACACTTGGCATGTGTGTCTAAAATTTCATTTGAAATGTGTCAATGCTGCATTCCTTTTTGATATTTCATATGATGAGCATAATTTTGGAGTTAGTTGTCTTGACAAGATAATCTTAAAAGGAATAGCATTATAGAGATAACAGAGATCTACTGCTCATTTCTACAATCTGCTTTGTAATTCCTTTTTGTTTTATTCAGGTGAACTTCCTGATCTTTATCAGAGTTATTTGCATTATAATTTCTAAGCTGCAAGCCAATCTGTTGCGTAAAAGTGACATAAAATGCAGGTGAGATCATTTGTCAGCAAAAATATAAAGTTTCCCCCCCCCCCACACACACAAGCAAAATGCTTATGGTAATTGATCATAACGAAAAATGCTTATGACAACTGAAGAAGGTGCAGATTACATCTAATAAGTGGAAACAAAATTGCAGTGCCATTTGTTTTTAGGAGTATTTTGAAATATATGCAGTGTTAGGAATGTAAGTCACCTAACAGTTAGTTGGGTTGGAAATATATAAACCAGGATAGACATTTTAATACTGTCTCTTTAAGGGAATGCTAAAAATTGTAATTGGGTGTGGTTCCTCAAATGGCCATAAGATGGAGCCAGAAACCTGGGTTGTTCTGTCCTTGCTCTAAAGAGTGTTGCCATTCCTATTGACTGTTGCTGAACATAGTTATTCTTGGATTTGATGTAAGTCTGTTACTAAACTGTTTATGATACTGGACTTTGTCATTGGATTATCCCTGGACTGAAAACTGATTGCTTTAACCGTGAATGACTTGGACTGTTTTGTTGGACTTTGCTTAAATGTTTATTGGAAGTAAAAACCTACATTTTTACTATACAGTGTATCTGTGTGCTGGTTGTGTTCATTCTTCACCACTCTCACTATGTCTCCCTGTGTGCGCTCATTCTCCTAACGGGGAATTACCTTAACATGCAGCTTGAACAGTTTGCCCTCGGAAGTTGTGGGAGCGCCATCACTTGAGACTTTCAAGAAGAGATTGGACTGCCATTTGTCAGAAAACGTGTAGGGTCTCCCGCTTGGGGGGGTTGGACTAGATGACCTACAAGGTCCCTTCCAACTCTGATTATCTGTTAATTATTTGTTAAAACTGTTTGTTTGTTAAAGAGTCTCCCCAATAAACCATTTACTTTGAAGACTTACCTGTCACTCCCATGTCAAGCTGTGGGGTTCTTTTTTTATGTGGGCTTCAAGTTATTTCTTGTAAAAAGTTCTGATTTATCAGACATTTTAAAGTAGTAATTTTGGTATTGTCTGGAGTAGAAATGTACTGATAAATTTATCAATATTTATATTTGATATTAATATTGATGTTGATTGGCATAGTGTCACATTGTGCATAAATATATGTCAACAATAAGTACTATTACAGCAAATATAATACATCCACGAATGCCCTTTTCCAGTACAAATTTAACCAAATATTCCTTTAATTCTCCAGCTAAAAACATAATATTTTAAAGTACGGTTTTACGAAGCCACTTATATTTTATCAAAGAAGTATAGAGTATTTTTTGCAACTGGAATAGCTTATCGGGAAATCAATCCTGTCCTCTAGGTCAAAAACATTTTTCCCTCTGTACATATTTGGGTTCCTCTTTTTGAGGGAGCGGAAGAGATACATCTCAATAATGCAAATCATTAGGGGCTACCACTGAATATCTGCCGCAAATTTTGATGCATAATGTAACAAGGCTTCCTCCTGGAGCTTGGAAGAACACAGTAGCCATAAATAATTTTGTGGCAGTTTTACTGTTTCTTGAGCTACTGTAATTCAACATGTTGCCTTTAGATTTGGAAGCCCTGCAAGTTAGACCACCCCATTTTCCCAGGAGAAGTTGAGACCCTAGAGATGAGAGATGTTTGCTTTGTGGGATAGTTTTCCAAAAAGAGTGGTTAAATTTGTTTTACTCTAGTGGATTTTTTTTTCTTTTGGATGAATCTTTTGCTTCTGTTTGTTAACCTGTTTGATTGATCTTCCCAGATTGGCCAAATCTACACTGACTCTGATCCCACTTCTGGGGACACATGAGATCATCTTTGCTTTTGTTACTGAT